>OZ007588.1:102368768-103859768 GCA_963931845.1 Maratus michaelseni | reverse complement strand
GATATCTATGGAAATGTGAAATTTCCACATGGCCACTATTTAACTTTGTGCTCATAATTCATTAATTACTTTTTGATAAATTTTATAAAAAAAATAATTATGATTTGATTATAATCGTAATTTGATTAATAACGTTTTAAGTAGCAATTTTACGTATATCTATATATTTAAAACGATAAGCGATTTCTTTCGACAATTCGTGAGAACAAACTACTGCATCAAATTACATCATTCTTTTTTTAAATGAAAGACATTTGGACACAGATTTGTTATCGTGCATTCGTTTGTTCGAAAATTTAATTAATTAGCCGTAAGTTTCAATTAAACTTTTTCTTCTGCTTATGACGTCATAAAGTCGGCAATCGGATTAACGCCCACTGTTGCGAGGTACATAGTTTATTTTCTGAACTCTGTGGTTGCGAGATAATAGAGAAATAATATTAAAAGCACGTGGCTTTTAGACCGAATTTTTTAATTTGCAAGTTAAATTTAGGTAAAAATATTTATCCGCGTGTTTTATAAGCGAATAAAAATTCATATTTATTGTGATGTCACGGGAATATTGTTCATTGGGTTTATTTTACAGACGCTTTCAGTGTGACGTCAGTGATGACGTTTTGGTTGGATACTCCAAACAAACGGTTGCTCTGTTTCATTTCTTATTAAATATAAATCGTAAACAAATGTTACCGCTGCATATAATGTATTGAAAAAACACTTTACCGTGAGACATAGCTATAAGATATAGCTACATATATAAAATATAATAGAAAATACAACATAACAACCGTTTGTTTGGAGTCAGTTTCCAAGCAAAACGTCATAATTGACGTCACGACGGAAAGCGTCTATTATTATACATTATAACTTTGTTGATGCCATTTTTCATTACAGTTAAATACAAATATATTTTGATTTGTATTACATGGTATTTACGCATAAAAGTAACATATACAAAGTAAGTGTGAAAAGTTTGCGCCGGTGAAAATGACGTTATGTTTAGCTTGAAATGCATTTTCACATTGATAAAACTAAAGAGAAAAAATTATATGATTGTGTCAGCATGACGTAATTTTAACTGATTTTTCCATTCATAATTATAAAGATTAGAATTGGAGTCTTTATTGATTGCTTCATCTTGATTTCATGTTACCAATTACTTTTTTTAATTATAGGTTAGAAGATTTCATTTTTTAATATAAAAAATTCCCAAAAGAAATTTTCAGGAAAATTAAAATTATTAAAAATAGTGCTATGGTAGAAAAAAAGAACTTGAAATAATTATTGTATTTTTAGCTAGAATAAACAGTGCAAGGCTAATATTTTATAGGAATTATTTTGGTAGGTTTATTATGAGTTCATTTAACAGTTCCTTATTAGCGGCAAAGTCATATTTCTTTCACTGTGAATTCTCTTTCGATGTCAAAAAGGTAGTCTACTTTTGAACGCCAGCGAAAACACAGTGGCAATTTTTAGAAATGTATAACGGTTATGACAACAAACGGCGCTATCGCTTTAGCTTTCATCCCGCTTACATCACTTCTAAATACTACAAATTTCAATTATTTACTACATTTTATAATTTTAATTCTTACATCATGAATTAGAAAGAAAAAAATTAGCTTTCGATTGAAATTTATTTGAAAACTACCGCTTAATTTAACGACTTTTTAAATAATTTTCAAGCATGAAATGTTTTTCATTTCTGTCTTTAACAATGACCATCAGTTTGCTTCAATAATGTAAAATAGCCCCTGGGAAAGTTGCCACAATTGAAAGTAGATATCTCTAATCATCATAAAATGTGAAAAAAAATAATAAAGCCTGATAAATCATAACATCAGATTATCCATAAGATAGAGCATTTTGGCGCTAAACTAAAATCTGTCAAAAAAGAAAAAAAACTATTTTAAGTTTTTGTTTAACATAAAATTGATATGTTGAATCCGCTGATGCATATGTTGCATCAGAATATGCTATGAATTGTATTTTTTAAAAAGATCTATTGGGTATTTAACTGTACAAGAGGTAAAATATCCCCGACTGTGATGGAAAAGGGATAATCATCCTGATTATGCAAAGGGACGGAGGAAACTATACAAATAAATTACACTTGAAAACATTAAAAACTCCCTCATCTGAAGATTGATTTAATATTGTAAAAAAAAATTTCATCTGATTACCTTAAAACAATGGATGCGTTTTAGAAGATATGGATTTGAAAAGAACAATGATTAAAGAAGACATTTAAAAATTTTTAATTTAACATTTTAAAACTTTTTTAGGTAGCTTTCAATACAAAAAAGTATAAAGCTACCTATTGCAGCCGTTTGGAGGAAAGCAGTTCCGGAAAATTTCGATATATTTTCACCGATCATGACCGCCAGACCCCAAAACCACCCTCCGTTCAAATGTTGATTTATATATATATATATATATCTGACTTATGTCATACGATAACGCCCGTATTTATGAATCGATTTTGATGAAACTAATTGTGTGTATTAAGGTCACTAATTTCTCGACCGAGTTCGTTGGCCAGCTTGGTCCGCCATTTTGTGTCAAGATGGCGGTCATTTAAAAATTTAAAACTAAAATAAATATACAAAAAAAAATAAAATTCAAATTTATTTTTTAATTACGTGTTAGGCCTTGATACAAGGATTCCAGAGCATTTTTTGGTTTACCTTTATCTTAAAAAATGGCTGAGATAGAGCAGTTTGAAATTCTAGGGTGGCTGACATTTTGAAACAAAACAGCACATTAACGCGATTACTCGCAAATTATTTTCTTTCATTGTTGTAATAATTTTCCCAATCATACGCATAAAACTATATATTCATATCCGTTAGCGCCAAAATTGGCGACATTTGCGAAATATGCCAAATTTGGCGAATTATCGTCAAATTCACCCATAATTGCCAATTATCGCCAAAAGACCAAAATAAGTCTTCATAAATGAAGCCAATTTGGCTATTGCTCAATAATTTGGCGAATTTCTTATTCAAATTCAGTATTAACGAATCTTTTGTAAACGTTTCTTTGCATTTTAGCTTGCTGTTTTCGTGTAACATTAGCTAAAATTTTAAAACGAAGATATAGGAAAGCTACCTTTTCCTCCCTGTACAGGCCAGAAGGACTTTTTTAACGTCGAATCTCGACGGTGCTTTTGGGCAGATGCAATGCACATGCTCATAGGAGCTCATTCGGTTGCATTATCACAGGGGGGGGGGGGAGATGTGTGCTTTACTTACTATGTTTTTTATTGACTGAATATGAGATGAACGTAGGAATATACTATTTGTATGATACTTCATAGGTCCGTGAAATTTTCTTTCTTGCCGTAGGGAATATGGCGGTAATGTCAAACTGATTTACATTACACAGTTGTTTACGGATTATTTGTTTGGAGTTTGCATTGGAAATCGTACAGTCACTGAGGAAAAAACTTTTAAAATAAAATATTTGAAAGACTGTTTCATTTGCACTCTTCTTAAATAATAAAGAAGCTTATTTTAATGATATTGTTATAATATATTTTTCCGTCAAGTTTTGACGGGTTCCATCTAGTGTTAATTAATAACGTTTTGAGTAGCAATTTTACGTATATGTTAATTTGTTTGTGTTATTCAAACAACTTTTTGAGTTGTAATTTACAAATATGTAATGATATTTTCCATCATGTTCTTAAATAAAGAGTTATGAGGTGAAGAAACGCCGACAATAATTTATGGACACCCCGTGTTACTCTCATTTATTATTTCAATTGGATTCGGTTGACTCTGGAACTTTCTCCATAGAGATACCTATGGAAATGTGAAATTTCCACATGGACACTATTTAACTTTGTGCTCATAAGTCATTAATTACTTTTTGATAAATTTGATAAAAAAATAATTATGATTTGATTATAATCGTAATTTGATTAAAAACGTTTTGAGTAGCAATTTTACGTATATGTTAATTTGTTTGTGTTATTCAAACAACTTTTTGAGTTGTAATTTACAAATATGTAATTATATTTTCCATCATGTTCTTAAATAAAGAGTTATGAGGTGAGAAACGCCGACAAAAATTTATGCACAACCTGTATTTCTCCCATTTATTATTTCAACTGGATTAGGTTGAAACTGGAACTTTTTCTATAAAGATACCTGTGGAAACGTAAAATTGCTCATTCTGCGGCAGCTTTTTCAAAAATTCGTAAATGTTTACGATCAAAACCTACTGATACGTCTTAAACGGAACGCTGTCCGTTTTAAAACACTAAAAAATCTATCGCTAAAACAGATTAATTTTCAGTGTATCGTTTTGAACAATGACGATCATTATTTTTTTAAATACTCAATATCACGATAGTATGCGCTAAATTAAAACTGTAATACTACTTTACGCAATAAAGTTGAATTAACATACTTTCAGAAGATACTGACATACAAAAATTCAAAGTTGTGCGTAGAAAGAGTGTAATTTTTTTTCCGTGTTTTGTCCAGCTTTTGTGTAAATTCCGCAGTGTGCATCGTGCACACTAGAGATGGGTTCGGGCTCTTTTTTCGGAGACCGACCCTGACAATTCGAAATCCGAGCCTGCCCGAGCCCGAAAAATGTTATGGCATCAAACCGGAGCCTGATACCGAAAGTACGCAATAGAAAATCGTTAATAACATTTTAAGATTGTTTCAAGATTAGTTTTATCATTTAAAAATCTCATCTTACATAGAAATAAATATTCATTCAATATACTCCCTAATTACAAAGTTTCGTGATTTTCATGTTCCTAAAAATCTGTTTAAAGTACCAACTTTGTTACTTATACCAAATCACTGGCAGAAATCTTCAAAAGTAACAATTCTTATTCCTTTTGAAATATCATTGTAAACCCTAAAAACGACATTTTCAAAACTGAGCAAAAAATACTCAAATCTTAGTATGTCGCATAGTCAAAATGGCTCCGAATCAAAATTACTAAAGTTTGATACTCATTTCTGAAAACATGCACACACTCAAGAATAAAACATCATGTGCTCCTATTTGAGTATGTCCATGTTTCAAAAATGAGTATGAACTGACTTCTATGTGCTCATTTTTGAGTATTTCCGTGTTTCAAAAATGAGTTTGAACTGATTCTAATCATTTTTTAGTATTTCCATGTTTTAAAAATGAGTTTGAACTGATTCTACTCATATTTGAGTATGTCCATGTTTCAAAAATGAGTATGAACGGACCTCTATGTGCTCAGCTTTGAGTATGTCCATGTTTCAATATTCTGAGTATTTCCGGTATTTCAGAATTGAAAGCGTTGGGTCGTCCTATTTGAAAAAAAAAGTCTCATAACAAAATGGCAACATCGATTTACTCAGATTTGAAAGTGTCATTGTTCTCAGTGTAGACCTATAGCAAAAGGACAGCATTTTACAAGCGCTGATGGCGGTATCTAGCATAGCAAATCCGATTACAACAACATAGAAATAAGTATTAATCCTAAATACATTCTCGTATAACAACATTTTGGGAATTTCATGCCCCTAAAAATCTGTTTGAAATATCCAATTTGTTATTTATACCCAACCGTTGGCAGAAATCTCCAAAAGTTACAATTTCTATTATTCTAAAATAGCATTGTACAACTATTGCAGAATGACATGAGTTCTGTTTTTCACTCATTCTGAAAAAAGATTTTAAAGTGAAAACAAGGATAGACAAAGGGTATTCCTTGGCTACTTCATGTTTCAGTAATACATAACAGTGACTGTGCAAAGGCTTCAGGATCAAATAGAATATTCCTGTTCGTATCATAATAAGAATCAATAACAATTCCTTTTCAAACTGATTTTTAAATAATCGTACAACTCTTTAAGAAACTTAGAATACATTCTTTTTATTCAAGTAGGAAGTTGTTTTTATTTTTTTTCAGTTTGTGAATAAGTGAAATATTTGCTTTGAAGCCGAGCTTGAAAACTGATATAAAAATCAAGCCCGAACCCGTTTCGGGGGCGGCATCAGGCTCGGGCTATGCCCGACTCATAATTAGTGCACGTCGTTATCTCTTTTCTGGATCCGCACTTGGTTCTTTACCCTAGCCATTTGTTTCAACCCATTAAGTTGATTAACCCCTTTGCGACGAGCGTCTTTTACAGAATTTTTAATCTTTTAACACCAGTTTTTCAAAACAGAAATTTTCGCCTAAATGAATCACAGAAATGCTATCATTAAATAAGGCAAAGCTTGCAATAAAAAATAACTGGTGGGAATAATCGAGGATTCTGAGCATCTTATGCGTCACGTATACGTGTCGCTCGTCCCCAAAGGGTTAACGACGTCGCTGCAGTTATATAAATACGACAGTGGTTTTATAAGTGATACTGAATACAATTTTTTAAAAAAAAAGGTGTTTCAGCAGCTTCAAAGTATGAAAGAAGATGAATTCCAAACATGAATTTGAACAACAAAATAATTTAAGTTGTTTGTGCTTCGCCTATCTAGTACAATAAATCATGAAAAAATCGTGAATAAGTGAAATTTTTGCTTTGATCCCGAGCGAAATGAAATGAAATCACCCTCTCGTGGAGATCCAGCCGTTAAGCATAGGAACTTTTCTCCACGAGGGGAAATGTTTATTGAAAATACATATTTTAGAGTATAGATGTTGAATATTACATTAGAGATTAAAATAAAATTAGTACAAAGTTACTTTTACAATAACGTCTCACATTTAGTGCACGCCGTGTTCTCTATTATGAATCCGCATTTGTTTTTTCATACCTTAGCCATTTATTTAAACCCATTAAGTTGATTAACTTTGACGCTGCAGTTATATAAATACGAGAGTGATTTTATAAGTGATACTGAATAAAAAAAATAATAATAATGAAAAATATTTCAATGAAGATGAATTCTAAAGATGAAAGATGAATGTGAGCAACAAACTAATTTAAGTTGTTTATGATTCAGCTATCTGGTTCAGTAAATCACATTCACGACCTTTCTCTGTGGAATTATCTAGATATTAAAGTCACAATTGTAACCATAGAGAATATTTGGCGATTTATCACCTATGGCCGGTTAATGGAAAAACTCCTTAAAATTGATTTATTGATTTATAATTAAGTTCTAAAAATATTTAAAAGTTGTATTGCCTTCGGAAAAACACCTGCGAATATAGTATTTATAATTGTAGTATATCAAGAAATGAATGAAAAATCGATTACAAAATTTCATCTTTACACACAAAAACCAAGTTGCGTAAAATAAAACTAAAGTGTAAAAATTGGTATTTTAATGCTTTAAATGCACTTGTCTACACTTTGCAGCGCAAATTTGTCAGTTCAAGAAACATGACAATTATAATTTTTGTAATAAAAATAAATAAAATAAAGTATAAAAATTGATATTTGAATGTCTTAAATGCAATTTTTTATACTTTGTAGGGCAAATTTGTCAGTTCAAAAACATGAAGATTATAATTTATTTCATTATTAATATAAAGGGCTCTCTATTTCAATGGATTCGATAATAAATGGAGGCTGTGGTTTTCAAAGGTCACAAAATAAATCTCTTTGAGAAATATTTATTATTATACGCTTCATCTATTTTTATCATCTTCTGCCATTTGAAATAATGAATTAAATTCGGAATTATTATTTTGCTGCTATATAAATATCTAAGCAGTACCTTTTTAGGTGCGTTCGTAATTATGTAAATACGTAGCACCTATAGTCGTCGTCTGGTCCGCCCATCTGTCCGTCTGTCTGTCCGTCCGTCCGCATATAACTGCGCAAAAATTATCCAACCGACTGGTTTGAAATTTAATATATATTATTGTTGCAGAATTTTGTCGAGCCATTTCAAATTTTATGAAAATCGAATCAAAACTTAAAAAGATATTAATAAAAGTTTTCTTTATTCTATTAAATCATCCTATTGTACGTGTTCTATATAATAAAAGAGCAAGTCATGTGACTGAGGAAAACAAATATGGGCAAACTACTTCTTTTTTGATATGCCTATAATAATAAGGATGATTTTTTTACATTGTGAAACTGGTTATAAAACGAACGCACCTCATTTGTTACGTTTAACGTATAATTTCCAACTTGTTTATGAGTTATATTCAGAGCCCGATTAAGGTCGTCTGGGGCCCAAGGCCCAGCAACTTTTCGGGGCCCCCTTAAATTAAAATAGTAGCTAGAATTTTTTTCGAGTATTATTATTAGATATTATGATACAGTTGACCAGTTAAACAAAATCTTTTTGTTCTGTTTTTGAGAAAATAATTGGAGAAAACTTCATTTTTAAGAAACTTTTCTAAATAATTTTACTCAATTTGGGGCCCCCATCAGCAGTGGGCCCAAGGCCGTGGCCTAGTTGGCCTGTGCGTTAATCAGGCCCTGGTTATATTAGCAGGACAAAGGTAAAATTAAAGAAAAGATATTTCACCAGTTTCATAATGATTTTTAGAAAGTTTTATTCAACTCGTTTTGTAGTACGTATGGTTCGAATCTTGCAACGTTAATTTCACCCACTTCTGACTAAGCTATTGGCTTGAAATTTGACACATTTATAGATCTTGCACGACAATATAATTAAAAATATATTAGCCGCTTCTGTGCATTAAAACACCTCAAAACGTCAGTGATCCAAATCTTACATTTTTTTCCTATAGAAATAACATTGCTATTGTTCAATTTTAATTGAAATAACTAAAGATGTAATTAATGCTTAAAGTGATAAAAACATTACACAAAAAGACTTAATATATTTTAATATATAGATGACATATTTCATACGCTCAAAACAGCTCAATTCTTCAAGATCGATAATGATAAATAAACTATTTTCGCACTTTTTTAAAAAAATGATAAACATAAATCACAAGATTACATATATAATGCAAACAAGTGCTTAAATAATCAAACTCTAAACGTAAAAATTAGTATTTTACTTATTGCTTTTTTAATTTTCACAGCATCTCGTGCCAAATTTTAGATAACTCAAATTACCTAACACGTGATTACATTAACTATGACAGAAGGAGGTACTCGTTAGAGTCCTGCACGAATCGGGTTGTACCCGGCTGAAACCTGAAATTTTTGCTTAAAATCAACCCGAAACCCAACATGAACACGAAAAAAAAATTTCGTCAACCCGAAACAGGACTCGTACCCGATATGCTTCAATATGAACTCAAAGTAAAAAAAAAATCCATACGAGTACGAGTTGATGGAGATCTCTTCTGACCAGCATATTGCAAGACATCCCACATATACTCAATAATGTTCATGTCTGGGGATTTAGTTGGCCAGTGGAAGCATCTAAAGTGAGAAGAGTGCTCTTGGAGCTACTCGGTAGCAACTCTAGACGTGTGGGGTGTCGTATTGTCCTGCTGGAATTTTCCAAATCCGTCGGAATGCGTAATGAACATGAATGGGTGTAGGTGATCGGACGGTGTGCTTACATACCTATCACCTGTCAGAGTTGTCTCTAGACGCATCCATTGTCCCATATCACGCCAACTGCACATGCTCCATACCATCACAGAGGCTCCACTAGCTTGAACAGTCCCCTGTTGACATGTAGGGTCCATGGATTCATGAGGTTTTCCCCATACCCGTACACTTCCATTCGTCCAATACAATTAGAAACGAGACCAGGCAACGTCTTTCCAGTATCATCAGTCCAATGGAAGTGTTGGCGGGACCAGGCGTTGCGTAAAGCTTTGTACCGTGCAGTGAACAACGGTATACGAGTGGGCCTGAGTTTCCAAAATCCCATTTCAATGACGATCTGTTGAACAGTTCACTTCCTGACACTTGTTGATACCCTAGCATTGAAATCCGGAGCATTTGAGAAAGTGCTCCACGTCTGTCTCGTTTAAGGAGTCTTGTCAGTCGTCGACAGTTGTTGATACCCCAGCATTTGAGGAAGTGTTGCACGTCTGTCTCGTTTAAGGAGTCTCATCAGTCGTCTACAATCCCATTCTTCCAAAATCTCTTTCCGGCCACACCTCTGTCGGAGATTTGATTGTCTTGCAATCCAGATCCAAATGATGATCCAAATTGCATCGCTACCTCGGAGATGCTATGAACAATCTGTCGCGCGCCAACTATAATGCCACATTCAGTGTCACTTAAATCGTTATAACCTGTCATTGTAGCAGCATGAACCGATCTAACATCTTTGCCAGACACCTGTTGTCTTATATTCGCACTGCCGACCGGATCGCGTTACGCTGATTAGTTGCATACCTCCTTTCCTTGTATATGCACACCTGTACCAATTTTTCTGGCTCTTCAGTGTACTTTCAGTGCTCTTTTCAAATTTAAACAGTTTTTTTCTATTACTTGGTATGTATAAATTCTACTATCATATACAGGGCAGCACAAAATCATTCGAGTAATTTCCGCTTATTAGCGGATATTGCTGAAGGGGAATTTTCCAACTGTGTTATGCGTTTCCTAACGGAACTAAATTTTTCAATACTCTGTAGTATATACACAAATCTATAGATCCTATTCAAAGCTGCACAAAATAATTCCGATATTTTTCGAGTATAAATGATAAATGTTGAAATTAAGTTTTCAAATGTGTTATGTGTTTTCCATATCGTATATTTGGACATCATCTTTCACCTTATTAAACGGTAAAATTTTGTTACAGTATTCTAAATGTGTTGCAAATTGTTTCGCAATCTATGCTTGACGAATGGTTTTTCTTTCTTATTTACATATTTGACTGAACTTATTATACACATATAAAACAACGAATTTGTTCATATTTTACCCTTTTCATAAATATTAATGGCTCAAAAGCCATCCCAGATGAAAATCTTAGCTATACCACTGAATATAAAATGCAATAAAACTTTGATTTCAAAAGGCAGTGTCTTCTTTGATACTGCCATGCTTTGATTTATTTAAAAACCGACAGATATAGCGACTGTGACGTAATTCTTCAGCCGATCATTAATTAAGAATTCTTTCATCTCTCGAATGGTTATTTTCTTAGGGCTTTTTAACTCCCTTTGAAGTATGCTTTATCATAATAAAAAGCTTGCGTTCTGGGAAAGAGGAATAAAAATAATTTAAAAATTATTGTAAGGATTAATCTACTTTTTTTTTCTAGTGTATTTTTCATGGAATATATTTTTTTTGAAGATCTATAAATTTCTGAAGAATAATGAAGGGAAAAAAATATATGTTATTAAAAAAAAAAACGAAAGTTTCTGAACCTTTATATAACATAACAAGATAAATTGCGTAAAACATGAAATCACGTGAATATTCAAAGCGTTTTCTCATTTTTAAAGTTTAAAAAATTATTTTTATAAAGTCAGTTGCTACTAGTATTGACAGCTCTCAGTAGCGCGTTATAATTAATTTAATAATAAGTTGTCACTTTTATTTATTTATCCAGTTTCGTAATAAACATGCAGGTCTTACCTTGATTTTTCATCTGTTTACTCCGCGCAGAAACATCCACAGTTGGAATCCATTTATATTGATTTGCAAGCACGGATCACTTACTCATAATTGAAGAGGATGAATCGCTGATGATGCAAGAGGAAAAAATTATATTGATTTATAAAGAATGAAGAATTTCACTGAATAAATTGACGATCCATTTTTGTAGTTGAACACGGATATATTTATGGAAGATGTAGTAGAATATTTTGAGCATTTACAATATCGCTCATACATTGTAGAATAATATATATTAACACCTTTCTTGATTAAATATATTCAGATTATGAAGAATGATTATGAAAACTGCATAAAAATGCTCCATTTCTCTAGACTAATCGTCACATATACAATAATATCGAGAACTTTATACATTAGCTCCATCATAGACGAATTACATTTTCACACTACCGAAAAGAATAAATAAAAACACGCGAGAAGACAGTTTTTTAGTTCAAAGTTATAAATCACATCACGAGATGTTTTTTGTGGCGTTATACATTCAGCTGTATTGGGAATTTCAGTTTTTAGATCACGTGCGATCATATGATCTTGAAATGATTCAAAGTTTTATTTATGAGATAGTTAATTTGTTTACTGTTGCAACATTTAATGTTCTTTCGATGCAATGTTCTATGAATCAGTAGATAATTACGATATAATTTCATTTGTGTTTTTTCACATCTTTCAACAAACACGGACATTAGTTTTTAGGAATAATTAATTTTGAGGTTTCTGTGTCAAGTATTTTAAGTTAAACTATTGTGTTTTGATCCTCATTTTTTATGAACATACAAAAATGAAACACAGCATAAAGAAAATAATATAAGCGGAATAGTACTGGGTTTATCAAAAAGTATAGAGTGTTAATTAAGTCATTTGAAACAGACGAAATTTCAATGTTTTCTCTTTATACTTCAAAGTCTATCTTGTCCTTTTCCAATAATTTTAACCCTTTGTATCACAGCGTTGCATACCTGCAACATACGCGAAACTCAATGTTACTTATACAGTTGACTTTAAAAGATGATTTTATTTATTGCTGCTATCTTCCAGTACAGCAGTTAATATAAATTCTCAAGAGACGGTGGTACTAAGTTATTTTTTCATGCCAAAGTTTTATTTGTCATTTGAGCAGTTTTGCGTCGTTAGTGCTGAAATGAACTTCGCAAATTTCGTCAAATTATAAAGGCTGGAGACTTCCAGAAATAGATTTTTTACAAAGGTAATTTCGTATACTTTACAATTTTGTATTAGAAAATTGACAATATTTATGAGAAGTGTGTAATTTTCTGTTTATTGTAGATGTGAAAAATGAACCTTTTAGTCAATAATTCTTTATTTTTATGTTCTAAATTGCTTTAAATTATTTGTTATTTGCTTAAAATGACGTATTCTAACATCTGAGTAACTATTTTTCAAATCGCAGTTGTTGCGTCACAAAGGGTTAAACAACATTCGAGGTTTTTTATAAGTGTCACTTTTCAGTCGTAATGCACATTCTCTTAAATTTTGTTTTCGGATGAAAGAAGATTCTTCACTGCAAAAAAAAAACGCGGCAGCGTATTACTGCTTATTTTACTGTTTATTACTGTTGATTTTACGGTATAATACTAGAAGCTGGGATGCCAGTATTATACTGTAAAATGAACACTTTTTTTTGCACTGTTTGAATCATAATATTTTTGTTCCGGTTATCGTTCCGGCTTAGTTTAAATATAACATCTCCCTTAAAATTTCTCTTAACAAGTATTGTTTAAGAAGCAAATGAAAACAACTTCAGGGTATTGTTAATTACCGTATTGCACTGATATTTACTTATTCACGTCAATTGGTATATTGAAGTGAAAGGGATTTCGCAAAACAGCGTCCTTTTGTGGCAATTCTTTATCATTATCTATATTCATTTTAAATTCAACTTTTGCCAGTATCCCTCATTTTGCGTGCAGTAAATTTTGGTATAATAAAATTGTTGCCATGTCCCTTTAAAATATCTATATATGATACCCAAATAGCACAAAATGGTACGGTCAACGCTGGCTAATTGTAGAGTCCCACGGTTGACCAGTGGTAAGAAATGTCTGCCTTGCCGTAAACTTATGCACTTGTCAATCTTAACTTTTGATTACTCACGCTGGTGTATTTTGTACGCTACTGGATATATTTTTACACCGTTAAATGTATTTGGTACACATTTTAATATGCTTGTTACTGATTTACATTGTTCGAAAATATTGTCCCTTGTGCCTTGTTAAAGATTTTCTATAATATTGTACTACATGGTAATTTTATTGAAGTGAAAAATAGTCTTACAAAACATTAAATTCGTTTCCTAGAAATTTAGAAATATTTGGTGTTCAAAATAAACCGCGCAGGAAGTTTTGCTGAGTGGATTTGCGACAAATACCTAGTGAAAATATGATTAATATCTTTTTTGTATTATTTGTAGAACACTAAATCCCATTGACTGCAAAAACAACATAAGTCCAAAGGTGTTTTAAAGATATTTTGTTCAAATTTATTTTTTACAAAATAAATAACTAATAACTAACATACATACTAAAAGTTTGAAGAAATATAGTGGGCTAAAAAAAGTTCTTAAAATGTCTAGCATTGGTGTGTAACACAGTTTTTATTGATTTCTGAAAAATCCTAAATTCTAAACTTACGTAGTTTTACAAATCGCAGATTCAATTCTGTAACTTCTTTCGTTGGAATTCGGTTAAAAAGATGTTATTTTACATTTCTTACTATTAAAATTTTACGAAAAATACTTATATATTGAATTTGTCAATCGAGTTTCCATAAAATATCTAAAAAAGATTTTTGATACTTTTTTTGATTTCTTCAAATACTATTTCAATACTTTCATGCTTGTCTATAATTGAAAATAGAGACAAGCTGAGGTTTTCATAAGAAAATTCCTATGAGAGATTACTTGGAATGCTTCCAGTATTACTCCAATAAGTTCAAATTTAAAGAATGGTTATATTGTCTGCCTAGTGTGAAAAATGTAGTTTTCTTTGAAAAATGTCGAGTTTTCTTTTTTGAAAAAATAGATTATTTCCAATGAAGAACTTTCAATTGTTATTGCAAAACTGCAATTCGCGAATGTCGGTCATCTAGAATTTCGTTTGTCATAGTGTGATAAAAATAATAATTGAGATTAAAAAAATATGATGCCACCTGAATTTCCTAACATTTTAAAATGAAGGTTTTTTTTTTTTTTTTTTTTTTTTTTTGCATTCTTTTATTTTTTGACACCACTGCAAAATAAAAAAAAAAAGACAAATGTTTCTTAATCTAGAAAATTATAATTAAACCACGAATGACAACATACAATACACCTCTATTACTCACGATTCAAAAAAGCGTTCTTTAACTTTAGAAACCTCAGAAAGTAATATATTTTCGAGATTTAAAGAAGCATTTATAAAAATAAAGTTTCTTTCGCTGCCACCGATTTTCAAAAACGTTTTCGAGTATAATGAATAGAGGCAAGATTTTGCAACTAGGTAAATCATATTCAATGGTTGGAGTATCATAGTTAAGGTTTATTCCAAAAGAGCGAAAAATTCCGGGACCAGGACTCGAACCTGGTTCCTTGGCTTGCCGTGCCAAACCTCTTCCTACTGAGCTACTCCAACGATATCCTGTCTGGCATAATTCACTCTTATTTGATGGACATGGCTGCGAACTGCAGCGCTAATTTCATTCATCCGAGCTATAACTATAGCATTTACATGCTGAAAGTGTTACATAACATGGAAACTCCTGTTTCCATGTTATATAACAGTGTTATTGTACAGGAGTTACCATGTTATATTGTACAGGAGTTTCCACGTTTCCACACTATCATCATGTAAATTCTATAGTTATACCTCGGATGAATGAAATTAGCGCTGCAGTTCGCAGCCATACCCAGCAAATAAGAGTGAATTATGCAAGACTGGATATCGTTGGGGTAGCTCAGTAGGAAGAGCATTGGCACGGCAAGCCAAAGTACACAGGTTTGAGTCCTGGCCCCGGCATTTTTCACTCTGTTGGAATAAACTTCAAATATGATACTCCAACCATTGAATACGTTTCCGAGTGGTTTTTGTTGTATATTAATCGGTTTTCTCAATTTGGAATGTAGGTTTTTAAGATGTTATCAATTTTCAAATAAGTATTTTTACGTTCATTAAAACGTGTTTTACAAAGAAACGTTATAAATTAATAACATTAAAATTAGCATTATTTTGTTACTGTTGCATGTATTATGCAGCTGAAAATGTTTAATTGATTATGGGTAGCATGCTAAAAACCAATATTCCGGTGTGTTAAAACTTATTAATACTCTGTAAAATCTACTTGGAAACGTTTTCGAAAATTAGTGACAGCAAAAAAAACTTTGTTTTTATAAATGCTTCTTTAAATCTCAAAATTATATTGTTTTCTGCGGTATCTAAAGGTAAAGAACGCTTTTCGAAACATAGGTAACTCGGAAGAAGTTATTGTATGTGTTCCCTTCGTGGTTATATTATATTTTCGCGGATTAAGAAACATTTGTCTTTTCTTGCAGTGTCCCCACTAAAAAAAATCTGAAGATTATCTTTAAAAAAATATCTGCAGAAAATCTGTAGGTATTTGGCACATTTTTTTTCAAATCTTCAAAATATCTGCAAAATGTCTTAAAAAATTCTGCAGATTTTTTAAAGGTAAATTTAAATCTGCAGAATTTCTGAAGAAAGCGGCACTTTCTTAAGATAATCTTCAGATTATTTTTAGTGGGGGTACTTCCACTGCATTATTATACTGTGGAACAGAGGCATCAAACGTATGACACGCATGTCAAAAGAGACGCGCGACAAATTGTTTTCGGTGCAGTGTTGATTGGAGTTCTAAATTAAAATACAGCGAAACTAAGCAAAATAAAACGAATTTAAAACTAACTGAGCTTTTTCAATTGGCAATTGAAATTTAAATGACATTTATTTCAAAGTTTCAAAAGTTTATTCATAATTTTGTCAAAAGTTTATTAAATTAAGCTAAAATTTGTTAACTTCCGGAAAACGGAAGATTATAAAACATTGTAAGTGTCAGTGATAAAATTATGATAACTTAGAATTCAATTCCAGACATATAGATCTGGTGTTTACAGAAGCTGGTGTTTGTCATTTTGACAATTTTTACCTCTACCTATGCCTGCGAATCATAATTTTCGGAAATAAAAAATATGCAAATTTAAATTCGAAACCGCTTGTCAGATGACCCCAGTTACACTTGCATTCTGATAAAAGTAATTAAAGTGTGAACCTGAAATAAAATATTTGTCATTCAAGATGCAACAACAGATATCGCATTAGTTTTTTTTTCATTTTCTATAAATTTAACTTCTACATGTACACTACCCATATTGTTTAACACTAATAATAAAGTTCTGAAAATTTTTGATTCATTTATGTTCGATTCTTTTTTTGTTATTTTCACACCATTATAAAATAACAAGAACGAAAAATCATGCGTCAAGCATAGATTATGTAACACTTTCCAACGCTTCCAAAATAATTTTACGAATCATACTCTTTAATAAGCTAAAAGATAACATCTAAGTAATCCGAATACTTTTATTCAGCCCTGTATAGGAACTATAGATTTGTATATATACTACATAGGATGCTAAATTTTAGTTCAGTTAGGAAACGCGTAGCACAGTTTAAAATTCTCCGTCTGGAGTTAAATAATACGGAAATGTGTTCCCGAACTTTTGTGCTTCCCTGTATAGGATCTACAGAATTTATACACACCACGTAATATACAAAAAGCGATTTAAAATTAAAATCGCATTCAGTAACTTAAAACGCACTTGCAGGAATTATTGTTAACATACAGTATAGAATTCTTTTGTGTGTCCCTGTAAATGAACGATGACTGCTATACACACAATATTCTGTAGTAAGTCTCTTGTAATGAGCCTTATATAAATTTCAATGCGTTTAAAATAGTGAAACATTATTTAAATAAACCGCAGACGATTTTTCTCCATAGACGTAATGTAACGGAATTCTTTTGACTGTCCCTGTAAAGTAAGTATAAGTGCTATGCACACCCTATTCCATATTAAGCTTCTTCTAATGCACCTTAGTGATATATATAAATTTCAATGCGTTTAAAATAGTGAAACATTATTTAAGTAAACCGCAAATGATTTTTCCCCATAGACCGCAATGTAACGGAATTCTTTTGAGTGTCCCTGTAAAAAAACTATAAGTGATACACACTTCCGTTGAAATAGGGAACATGCTATAGATAACGATTATAACATATAAAAATTGCAGGGCAGTCCGAGCATATTTACGGGAGTTAGAGCACGGACAGACGGCCAGACGGCAGACGGCCAGACAAACCGAAGTCATAAACACTTTTCAACTAGGTTGGAAAGTGTTAAAAATGGTATGTTATGGCCATCACAGAACTATGTAAATCAGATCGTCTGCAACCAAAATTAAATTCGCTCTTGAGATGTATCTATCGCAGAAATCGTGAAAAACAGTATAGCAGTGACACCTTTGGACGGTAAACTCCCAAGCTTAATAAGGATCTATTTATGTCAAAGTCTAACAAAATATTAAGGTTGGTAAAATTCTGTGTATTAGTTCTTAAGATATAGCTATCAAGGGAATTGGGATAAAAACAGCCTATAAGCAGCAGCTGTTGGGCAATTTACACACAAACCTAATTAGCGTCAATTTATATCTAGGTCTAACAGAATGTGAAGTTTCATGAAATTCGGTGTATTAGTTCTTGATATATAGCTATCGCAGAAATCATAAAAAATACAGTAGGGCAGCGCCACCTGTTGGGCAATTTACAACAAAACCTAATCAACAACAATTTATGTCAATGTCTAACTGAATCTGAATATCGATTAAAATTCCGTGCATTAGTTCTTGAGATAGAGAGCTGGCAAAATTTTTATCATATACAGACAGACAGATAGACACATAAACCCACGGACAGACATTTCCTAAAAAATCATCCTCAAGTCGTGTTAAAGACCTTCTAAAACGCCTAAATCCGTTGAAAACCGGAAATCGAAAACTTTTACGAATCCAATACTTTCTTCTTGTAAATATTAAAAAATAATAATTTTTGGAAGCATTTGGCACGCGGATGTGGAAAGGTTCGCCATGCCTGCTGTAGAAAAAAAATCCATAAAAAACGGATTCCTTATTTTAAAATATATATATATATTTCTTTCTTTACTTAAAATGACAACTTAACTGAACTTTTCAACCCCCTTTGTTTGTCGATGATATTTTCAAATTCATACTTGTTACTTCCTGACACATTCACGAAATCCCTTTCATCAGAAAACTTTTCCGAGATAAATCGGAAATTGTACTGGAAAACCGTTTGCCTGTACAATTATCGTATTTTTATGGAATTTTCTTACTGCGTTTTTAGTTGAGAATGTACAATTATAACAGGCATTGTGAATAATAAAGGTTAAAATCTACATCCTATAAAATTATATTGATTGAATGAAAAGTGTTTAACTGTAACTCATAGTTTCTAACCTGTGTTTTAAAAATATATACTATTTCACATTTCTCTCTAACTAAGATTGTAGAACAAATACTTATATTGAATTTATCAATCGAATTTGAAGAATCTTGTAAAAAAAAAAAAGAATAGAAATTACTGTTAAGAATACTCTTTTCATTTCTTGAAATGATATTTCAATATTTCATGTTTGTCTTTAATCGAAAATACAAGAGGAGCCGATGCTTTCATAAGAAGATCCCTATGAGAGATTACTTGGAATTGGAATGAGTCCAGTATTACTCCATAAATTTAAGTTTAAAGGATGGTTATATTGCTTGCCTCGTATAATTTTTTTTTTTCGATTTAGACAAAAAAAATTATTTTCGTTCAAGAATTTTCAGCTTTTATAATAAAGCTACTATTTGTAAAGCTGTGCTTGAATGTCGGCCATCTAGATTTTTATAATTCATATTGTATTCAAATGAAATAAAATTAATAATTAAGATCCAATAATAAGTATCCATCTCTATTCACATTAAATTAACTTTTTTTTTGGAAAGGGGGGGGATGTCTTTTCAAAATTTAAGCTAATGCTCAACGCATTGCTTAGACTATTTTTCAAAAAATACGGAAATTGACACAGTTTTAGCACAATTTCCGTAATTTTACAGCTTTTTTTATGAAAATGACATTAGGCAATCATACTTCTGTTTCTGTCAATCTGTTTTTGTCTATCATTTTTTGTCAATGATATTCTTAAATCCATTTTGGGTACTGTTTGGCCCATTCACTAAATAACTTTCACAGATAATTTGTTTTCCGGAAAAAGCAACCCAAATGCCACTACAATTTCCGTATTTTTTAAGAAATTTTTAAAAGTGTGACACTGGCATATCCCGCGGTGTTGTATACCACATATCTCCTCATTACTAAAAACAAAATTCATGAAAAGTGATAGAAATAATATCAAATCTGATCATTTAAAGAGCGATTTATCCATAAAATTATGTTTTTTGTTGTTATTCCTGTAAAAAACAGAAAATATTGTTAAAATTTTTCTTTTGCTTTTCTGAAATGATATTTCAATATTTCATGCTTGTCTTTAACTGAAGATACAGACAAACTCAGGCTTTCATAAAAAAAAATTCGTATAAGAGCATTACTTGGAAGGATTCCAGTATAGCTTCATAAATTCAAGTTTAGAAAATGATTCGTATTTTTTACGATATTTTTAACAGTGTAACACTGACGTACTGAGCAGTGTTGCATACCACATACCTTCCCGACAGTAAAAGAATAAATTCATCTAATAATGAAAAGCGATAGAAATACTTAAAATTCCTAAAGATACAACTAAATGTAAATATATTGCTTGAAGGTGCGTAAAAACATACATAAAACATTTAAAAGCACATTAAAGTCCTTTTAAAAAAAATTCAAAACGTTTTCAACCGAACTACTCGGTCATCATCAGTGAAAAACTAATAGTTAAGTTGAGTTGTTGTCTCTTCGCGTTTTTCTAGCTTGCCCGGAATAAGCCATTTTACTTCAAGGGTTTGGAATATAAGGTGAGATGGGAAAGGTCATTCAATATTTCAAAAATAAGTACAGGTTAATCAATCATGTATTAATTCATTCCAGACTGCGTGGATATCATATGATAATACATCGTTACAGACTATTTCTTTTTTAGATATTATTTCCAGAGACTCTCTTATGATAGCTTCCTGGTGATTACTTGTGCGGAATATAATTTTGGATCCATTATGAAATCTACTTTTATGTGTTCAGTTTGTGCTAATCTTGCTAACGGAGTGTGGGGTCTATTTAATCTCAGATCTGCTTCATGTTCTTTTATTCTGTCCCGAAATTTCCTCAGTGTCATACCTACGTACATAAAATATTTGTTATTCTTATTGAATGGTATAATATATAACCCTGATCTATTGATAGCCTGAATTGGGTCAATTTTCCTGTTTAACAAAACCCGCAACTTAAACAGGAAAATTGACCCAATCCAGCCAATTAATCCAGACAATCAATATATTTACATTTAGTTGTATCTTTATGAATTTTAATTATTAAACAAGGTGAATTTGCACTAAAATTTTAACTGTTTATTGATATAAATACTGTCAATTCTTATCCTTTAAAGAGCAATTTATCGATAAAATTATGTTCTTTGTTTTTATTGCTGTAGAAAACAGAAAATACTTTTTTCGTTTACTTTTCTGAAATGATATTTCAATATTTCATGCTTGTCTTTAATTGAAGATACAGACAAACTGATTCTTTCATATCAGAAAATTCGTATTAGAACTGAGTTTTCTTGGAAGGATTCCAATAGTGCTCCATAAATTCAAGTTTAGAAAATGGTTACGTTGCTTGCCTAGAATGAAAAATATAACTTTCTGCGATTTCCAGGAAATGGGTTATTTCCATCAAATAATTTTAAGTTATTATATTATAGCTACAATTTTCGAATGTTGGTCATATAGAATTTCTTAATTCATACTTTGTTCAAATGAAATAAAAACAAGAAACGTAACTTAAAAATTTTTTAGTGCTGTTTAATCTAAAATTTAATGCATTAAATGCACACTATATGGTCAAAAATCACTGGATATTACTTTCGATGTTACATATTTTGTCGAATATCTAGCTAGAGAAATACTTAACAAATTCTTCTTGAATTTCAGGAATATAAAGGGTATGTTTAATCTCATATTTATCAGGGAATGTTTGATCACTTGGGAACAAAGAATTAAGGCGTAAAACCGAATGGGTTACCTAGTGTATTGGAAAATGTCACAGTGAATGTGGTTACGGCGGTGGTGATCAAATTCATGTTCCACATGGTCATTGTGCTGGAGGACACAATACAGACCGATACAGAGGACACAATACAGACAGATTGTGCAGGAGGACACAATACAGACACAATACTCAACTACGGAATGTAAATCACCAGGAGTGATGTTTCGGGCATGTTGTGATATACGATCTTTTAAGTCATTGAGGCTCTTGATTATGTTGATGATTATAATGGCGTTTAAAGCGACAGGCTCCATAGCACCATTGGCTATTATTGCAACTATTTTTCTTTATTGTTCCAATCTTTTTCCCCCTTCTCGAATAGTAAGTGTACCGATTTTGGTTTCATTCGGGTTATGACTTCAAGCTACAGACAGCTCCAAATAGAGACACTTATATTAAAATCACCCGGTATATGAAAAATAAATGCAATATTTAAAATTTTTATTTGATGGGGGGGGCAGGAGAGAGGTGCAATAATCTGTTGATTAAATATCTGTTGGTTAATAAAGTTGTTGATTTTAAAAGTATTTGAATCTGTAAAAGTATCAATGCTGGGTAAAACTTTATTTTTCCGAAAAAAATAATTTTCAACTTCATTATAACTTGAAAGTTTGATTATAGATTCACTTATCTAAAATATGAGGCATTTTTTTTTTTTTTGTTTGTTTGTTTATTTCTTTGTAAAATAATTTTTAAACTTTCAATGGAATATTTGAAGTTATTTAAAAATCTCACGCTGAAAATGTTTTTTTACAAAATATGCAGCGTAAGAAATATTAACTCTAATGGTTTTCGAATTACATTTGTTGAAAAGGACATTGCATTTAAAATAGTTAAATACTACTGGGAAGTGTAATCTTTAAGTAAAAATAGTAAAAGATAAGTCGCTTTTTTCCCTATATTACATACTTACACAATGGGAAATCAACCATAACTATCCAAGATTCTAAAATGTTACGAAAATAGAACCTTTTTAGCGCTATAAAAATCAATTTTAAGATAGAAAAAAATAAATACAATATCACTTTTATTTATTTAATTATTTGTTTTATTTTATTTTATTTTATTTTATTTTATTTATTTTATTTTATTTATTTTATTTTATTTTATTTTTTATTTTTTTATTTTTTTTTTTTTTTTTGGGGGGGGGGGGGGTGATTGGAAACAATATTCTGCTGGTTTTTTTTTTTAAGTATTTGAATCTGTAAAATTATCATGCTGAGCAAAACTATTTTTTTCCCCGAAAAATAATGCCCAACTTAATTCTAACTTGAAAGTTTAATTATAAATTCACATATGTAAAATATATGGCATTTATTTTTTTTTTGTTTATTTCTTTGTAAAATAATTTGAAAACTTTCAATGGAATACTTTAAAAATCTCAGGTTGATTTCTTTTACAAAGTATGCAATATGGTGAAAAGCACATTACTTTTAAAATAGTTAAATAATACTGAAAAATGTAAATTTTAAGTAAAAATAGTAGACTGGAAATCTAATTATATACGTTCGATGTTAATATGCATACTTATGTGGTTACTTACTTTTGAGTCCTATAGGATTATATTCAAGCTGTTTAAAAATGTATTGAATTCTGTCTCAATGAAAAAAGCACCTGTAATGTAATTGTAAAATAATCTTTTAAAATAATTAAAAAGTTATTTATTGAAACGGTCTTTGAAATTGAATTATAATAGCAATTCAAGCTACATCATTATACAAAGATGGAAAATAACATATTGGGAGATTTAAAAGATTAAATAAGTTAATTGTAAAAATTGAGTTTCTTTTTTGTTTGACTGGAGAAATTTCGTTTGAAAAAAGGTTTTTGAAAAGTGGTCTTAATCTAGGTAGAAAACGTTAACTTACACTTGAAGATATTGCACTAGTTATGGTATAATTAAATTAACTTTTTCCTAACATTTTATTGAATGAATCATCTAATTATCCGAACAACTTTTTTCCTTTTAAGTTTCATGCTTATATAAATATATATATATATATACTTTCTATTTCATAGTGATTTATGTCAATAAAATACTGAAATATTAATTCTGGCAAGCGATGCATTTGTAGATTCACTTATTTTGCAGACGAAGTGATCAAGATGGAAGGCGATATTTATGAATACACTGTAATTTTCCCATGAAAATAAAAGGAAGCTGCATTTTCACCAACGAATTTATTGATACTTCACAAAGCATACACAATTCCACTAATCGTTCGTTTTAGAACTCAGATCGAGCTGTGTTACATTGTAGAAAAAAGCATGAAGATGTTACATAATACTAGAGATAGACCAATTTAAAGAAAATTCTCCCTCAATTGACGGGGATTTATTTAGCAAGTCAAAAAGCATAAAAATTCTTATCTCCAAGGCTGCGTATTTTAAACACGGCGAGGCGTAGGAATCTTTCACCAATGCAGGGGTAATTTAAACAATTAGCGGGTTGCAAGGCTGTGGGACTCTTTATTATAGTCGGTATAATTTTGAGGTGAATAATTAGACGCAGGAGTTACATGTAATGAATGTTGGGATATCGAATAATAATTTACAAAGAAGTGTCGCTTTTAACGGATTAAGGTTTTTAGAATAAGAATTAAAAGAATAGGTTTACTAAAGGTATGGAATTAAAATATAAATTATATTTAAGATATTATTAAAAGACAAGGAAAAAGGTAGATATTGTAAGAATTTGGAATACATTAATAACAGTAAAATGGCCAAATTTTTTTATTATTACATATACTATATCTATATATTTAACTAGGTATCAGAAGAATTTGAATAAATTTCGAGATTTCGTTTATTATTGCTTTTGTTGCTTTAGTCAGCACACGTTTTTAAAAGAAAAAGTTGCTTATCGCTTCCAATCACTGAAAAAAATATCATATCATCTAGTTTATATATAAATGCAAATGGGAATTTCGTTCCGGCTGCTTATAACTTGAGTTCTGCTGAATGAATTTTGATAGGACTTTGCAATGTTATATATATAATGTTTCAGGGAAAGTTTATAATATATTGTTCTACGTTGCTTAGTTATAGAATTATGGAGGAAAGTTCTATAATTAGGTGAACCCGGTTATTTAAGATTAGCTTTTTAAAAACATTCTAAAGAACAGATTTTGATGCGAGTTGCAAAATTATTTAGATAAATTATGCACAAAAATGTAAACATTATGTAAAAATTGTAATCCAAATTGCAAAACTTACATTCTACGTCAGCGGAGCTGCGGGAAAAAGCTAGTTTATGATAAACCTTCCTGATAATTTAAAAAAAACCATTGTTGCATTGAATATTACGTTGTGCATTAGAATGACAACATATCCATCATTAGTATGCGTTTACATAAGCTAAATATACTCCTTTGTTGGAAGTCAGTTAATAATAAACGACAACTTATGGAAAAGCCCTTATCATCCAGTTACTTTTAGAAAGCAATTAAAATTGAGCTAACTATATCACCCATATGATTTTGAAGTGTCACATTATTCGATTGATATTTTTAAACGAGTTGCCTTGTATAGTTGACTGCTAAATTATGCAAGAAAAAATGTTATCGCTCGTGCATGTGCAGTTAAAAATTATTTCATACAAGTACTCATACTTTATAACTTTATTTGATATATTTATATTCTAATTTCAGCATATTCTTCTTATTGTACTTTGTCAAGTTGTCTGTTTGTAAGTGGCATTAAATTTGGTTGAAAACTCTGAATACTATAAACACATTTGTCGAAAAAAAAAGATTGTTATATATCAATTGGTTCAAAATAGAGACAATTATCTCTTAAATCTTTAATGATAAAAAAATACTTACTTCCAATTATAAAAAGTATGCAAATCAAGTAAAGCTCTTAGATATGGCATCCATTTTGGAAGAAGGTGTATATATATTGAATTCGAAATGTATTTTTTATACGGTATCTGAGTCCTATGAGTTATGCTTAGAAACACTTTCTACATGCTCTTTGATGTAAAACTTCTGTTCTTCTACGACCAAAGCTCACCAAGTTATGATGTTTTAAAGTTTATGACATTTCGAATCTTTCTGGTGTTAGAAAATCGTCTGCTCTTTTTTTTACTGCGGACAGTTTTGAAATTTCATAAAACTGAACTTCTGATAACTTGGTGCTTTTGGTCTTAAAAGAATGAAATTTTTACTATTTTACTTGTTAAAGCATGGATATAATGTTTCTAAAGATAATTTATAGCACCCAGTGACCGTATAAAAAATAAACTTCATATCTTAATAAGTATATATCCCTTTATAAAACGAATGCCATATATAAAAGATATACTTCATTTGTATAAGGTCGGGGTACGAATGAAAAAAATATTTTAAACCGGGATGTCAAACAAAAAGAGCAATATTGTATGATGGAAAGTAAAAAAAATAATATTATGAGCGAATACCAAGAATTTGAATCATGATGGAAAGCATGGAACTTACGCTTCAACTTCTATAACCGAGTTCGCTACCGTAGTAACGAGTGACTACAGTTTTATCTTGTTATAAAATAATAAAAAGAAATTATGTCAGTATCGAATAGAGCAAGAAAAGTAGATCTTCCAACACTATGTGATGATCTAGGATTAAATGTTCCAGAAAACTCGAAAATGCCAGAGCTAATCAAGTTATATGAGATGTAATCTTCATAACTGGGCGAAAAAGTTCGGGACTACATTCGAACCCGGAATCCCTTGGCTGAAGCTGCCAATGCTCTACCAACTGAGCAGTCCTGGACGAATCTGGAAGACAAAATTAACCCAGTTAACCTATGGATTACGTATCCAGCGTTTACTGGAGTTCCATTACCTGCGATTTATTCTGTTGAACTGATTCAGATATCAAACCAGATGCTTTAATCAATATGGTTAGCTAGGTGAATTATGTCTTTCAGATTTGTCCATGATTGCTCACTTGATAGAGCATTGGTAGCTTCAGCGAAGGGATCCCGGGTTCGAATCCTGGCCGGGACTTTTTGCCCATCTCATATGATTTCTTTACCAATTTGAATAATTGTGTCAAAATTAATCTAGTGTAATCACGTTTCCAATGTTTACTGGAGGTCCCATTACCTGTGATTTATTCTGTTGTGCTGATTCAGATATCCGACCAGAGGCTATGATCATTAAGGTTAAATGGGTTAATTAGTTCAGCCATATTTGTCCGGGATTGCTCAGATGGTAGAGCATTGGCAGTTTCAGCCAAGGGATCCCGGGTTTGAATTCTGGCTCGGACTTTTTCGCCCAGTTGGGAAGATTATATCTCATATGATTTCTTTACCAATAATTCTGTCAAAATTACTCTAGTGTAATCAAGTTTGTTAAGGAATCCTACGATGAAGATTTCGTCAAAGACCGCCTTGAAGTTATAAGTGCTGAGAGAAGTGAAAGATTGCGGAAAGAAGAAGAAAAACAAGAAAGATGGCTTCAAGGAATTTGAAAAAGAAAAACTTCAAGTAGAACAAGAAGAAAGGAACCTGCAAGCGGAAAGAGGATTTGAACTGAGAAAGTTGGAACTCCAAGTTAAATCACAATATTCAAATATCGCTTCTTTCACATCAACTCCAAGTCAGAGACTTGATTTCTTAAAATTAATGACGCACTTTGACGGTATGGGCGGTATTAGTATTTATTTTTTATTATTTGTAAAACTAATTACTAGACCAAATATTGTAAAAGAAGATTGGGGAGCGTTCTTTTAAGTTTGCTACCGTTATAGAGATCGTAAATATCATAGCCAGAGAACTTACTCCCTTATTTTAGTTGGAAGTATTTTTGTACCGTCAACGTTGTAAGAGATAATTGCCATAATAATCTTTATATTGAATTATCCGTTATACTGTATGTATTGAAAAACGATCAAGTGAAAGAGACATAACACAGAAATTTCTACTGAACGAAATTCAATAAAGTATTAGGAAAGAAAAACAAGGAAATAAAATATAATGAAAAAGAAAAAAAGTTTTGATTTGCATAATGACAATTTTTTTACGTCTTTTAAAGGAGTGAGACGATCAGTTTGAGGATTAGAAAAATCTGTTTTTGCAAAAGTTTTACAATGGCTGAATATTTTGAAATCTTTTAAATCCACTGCATAAAAGAATTTTCTAAAACTTCCAATTAGAAAAGATGTTATCGTTGAAAACATCCGGCAGCGGAAAGGAAAATGTGTGATATATAGGGTTATTATTAAAACCTTTTTCTCAAACCTTTTTTTTTTCATTACACGCACTCAAATGAAAAAACTTATAATCATAGAGCCTTGAAATTTTTCTTCTAATTAATTGTCTACCATAGCTCTATTCTGAACCTAAATTATCTTATTTTTTCAACAAATAATGAATACTTAATTTTTTGGTAAATTTAATGAATGTTATTTTAAAATTCATTAATCATATTGAAAATTTTGAATATACATTTGAAATTTAGGTTCTGTGTAAAATACAGCAGTATAAGTGAAAATATTTGACATTTCAAACTTGTATCTGCAATAGATTTAAAATCTTGTGTGCAAAATGTAAATTTTACTATTCATACTTCTAAATTTTGTCATTTCCATTTAAAAAATTAATTTGTACTTCTTTTGTTAAAAAATTAATCTTGTATGTACAGTCCTAAAAAAAATTGATCAACACCTATTATTTCTTCTGAAAAGATTCGTTTATATAGGTACCAGTTAACTCGTATTAATATGTACTATTCGATGTTGTTCATAAATTTTGCTTCGGGGGTCATCTACATGTTAAAAATTGCACCAACATTCCTTTTTTAAGTGGTAACACTCACTTTTGACAATTTGTGTTTCTTGTATCAAAGTAACTTGGAAAAGTGTATACCTTAAGAACTTTTGATTTCTTCATAGAGATATAAACGAAAATGGAATATATGTTGATCCAGAAATCAGAAAAGTAAAATTAAGATCTGACAGAGAAAAGCACCGGAAAAAATCAGAACATAACCAGAAAATGTTTTTAATAATTCTGCATATAAAATAAACTTAATGTATAAAAATAAAATTCATTATAATTATTCCGGTTAAAGACTTCGATTTGTGTGTGTGTGTGTACACAAGCGATAACATGAGATGAAACCAGTGGGTCAAAAATATTTTTTGGTCGCGCCCCAAATAAACATCTCTAAGATCATGATTGTATCCCTCCCCTCAGTAATATATAACTCTTATAATTGAAAAGGTGAACTTTTATTCACATGAAAAAAGCCTAAAAGAGGCACGTCCAGTGAAAAATTCCTTAAAATTTTTAGCTTATCAAACAGGTAAACTTTTGTCACAAAAATGTTTTTAAGATAAATGCAACAAAGCCATAAATCTTCGTCTCTACATCTTGAAGATACCAAATAAATTGTTGCATGGTCCATATTTTTATCTTCAGCAAATTTCTTGATGAAACTCTGAATTTGGCATTACATTTGATAGCATTGATAAATTTTACATTTTAGTATCTCATTAAAAACAAGTGGAAAATTTTTGAGCAATTTGTCTATGAAAAGTACATTTTAGTAGAACCTTGATCCACCGCATCTTTTGTTTTCGTTCATCGTTTTAATTCAACAGTGCTAGTACAAATGTGACAAATGCTACGTTGACCCGCGTTTATAGCTTTCCCATATCCAATCCCATATCCCCTATCTTACTTACGTCCCTGTGAGAAACGATGGATCGAGATTAGTGATGGACACAATGAATGATTTTGATATTCGAATGAATCATTCGAGCACGCGCAAAAGCATAGTTGCCAACCTTTGTAATTTTTTAATCAATTACTACCAGAAATATTGTAAAAAAATATTTGTTATTTTAACTAGGGTTAAATTAAAAGACCCGTAAAAATAAGCAACTTCTTTTTTACAAAATTTCTGGGAGTAATTTATTAAATATATATATGTGTATATAATATATATACGAAGGTTGGCAATGATGCTTTTGCGCATGTCCGAATGATTCATTCGAATGACAAAATCATCCATTATGCTCATCATTAATCGAGATTCTACTGTACACAAAAAGAATTTCTGGATTATCATCTTAATTAATTTTAAGTAGCTTTTTTTTTCTTTCCCATTATAATACAAATACTTCCCTTCCCAATTATCCCCAGTTGACTACCATGTATAATCGGATTTTAAGTTTTAAAATGTATGTTATAATGTAGGTTTATAGTATATTATGTGTGAAATCGGCATCAAAGCCATAGGAAATTTATTCTCATAGCTGCCACTCTTTTTAAGTCAAATAAACGTATTTGAAACAGAAATTTTATTTCATAACTGAATCGGTGATTTTAAAACCTACATGTCCACTTTTTTTTTCAAAATGCAGTTTTTTTTTTGTTATTGTATTGTTTCAAATGTATCCTTGAAGGTATACCTACGTGTATCGACAAAAATTTTTAAAAATTGCTTATCTGTTGCCTTTCAAAATTGTCGCATATTGCGAAAACAGCATTAGTCAAAGGCATTTCCACTGCCAACATTACTCTAATGGCAACATTATTCCAATGGCAACATTATTCCAAGGGCCAACAATATAGTACAAGAATAAAATGTGATCGAAAATGATAATGAATATGTGCCTTAATGAATAGATGCCAAGGATTAGAAATTTAAACACCACTATTTTCGAATGGTAATATTCACGTTATTTAATCGGAGACATCTGCGATTTAAAATGTTGGAAATTAAAATTCAACTCAGAAACTTTCTCCATAAAACTTTCCTAGGACATGTGACAGAACACAAGGAGATCTTCGGTAATTAAACCGTGGATTTTCTAGCAAAGGAAGCAAACACAAAAAACCTCTATAAACACCTAGCATCCTACGTGCCTCTCGCAGACACTTTTCTTCGCTAAAAGTAACTCAATGTCGGTATTTTAACACAATCTTTTTATACGTTCTTAGTGTTCTTGATTTACATCACCTATAAAAATTTCTAAACTTTCGGAAGACTAAAAGTATTTAAAAAAAATAAAATTTGTAAAATTTTTGCTCAGAACTTAAACACGCGGGCGGCTTTGGCCCATGTTTTTACTACTAAATATCCGCATCTTTGCAGACCTTTTTTACTTAGATTTTCGTTTAAAAATATAAAATCATCCAACACTTATTTTAGGTATGTTTAAAGCTATTATCACGGGTCCGAGCAACGCCGAGCAGGTCAACTAGTAGTAAATAAAGTTAATGTTAAAAAAAAACTGCTAGAACGGACTGCGACATATTTTTTAATTATTAAAATTTTCAAAATTTAAGTAGTGAAAATTCACAGTCTGAAATTTTTCTTAACAAAATCATTAAGCTCTCAATATATTTTCGTTCTAAAACAACTATCACAAAATAAGTAAAATATTTTCTTCTACTTATTTCTTTTTCGGTCACTTTTAACTATAACTCATTTAAGCGAAAGAAAATGCTATCAATACGTTGCTTTTCTTTTTCAAAGCATATCTTTTTTTATCGAAGTTTTTTGACCCTCGGTTTAAAACTTCGATCAATCAACCGTTATATTTATCAGTCTTAACTAGCAGAAGCATTTGATTAAATACTTTCTGATGTTTTTATCCGCTCTTTTAAGACGGGTCAGTGCCTTTACCACATTTTTTTTCCAATATGGCAGGAATCAAATTTATCGATGGCATTTCAAGTATTAAGAATATTCATTTGATTGTTTGTTTTTTTTTGTTTGACACATTTGACCTTCAGACTTTTCTTTTATTATTATTAAAATCGAAAAAGGGGTACATTCCCCCAAACGTTTAATTCTTATATTTCGATTTTTAATCTAACTAGAATTAGTTTGTGTTAATTAGGGAATATTGATTTAAAAATATATATTATTTATATGAGATGTAATTTTCCCAACTGGGTGAACAAGTCCGGGCCAGGATTCGAACTGGGGATCTCTTGGCTAAAGCTGCCAACTGAGTAATCCCGGACGAAAATGGTGGAACTAATTCAACCAGTTAACCTTATTGATCATAGCATCTGGTCTGATATTTGAATCAGCTCAACAGAATAAATCGCAGGTAATGGGACCTATGTATTCTGTTAAACTGATTCATACATCAGGCCAGATGCTATAATCAATAAGGTTAACTGGGTGAATTAGTTCCGCCATATTCGTTCGGGATTGCTCAGTTGGTAGAGCATTGGCAGCTTTAGCCAAGACATCTCTGGTTCGAATCCTGGCCTGGACTTTTTGGCCCAGTTGGGAAAATTACATCTCATATGATTTCTTTACCAAATTTGTATAATTGCGTCAAAATTAATCTAGTGCATATATTATTTAGCCGACTTTGTGCATAATTCTCAAATTTCCCGAAGATTTCGGTAGACTTCAAAATATCGAATTCGAGTGTTGTTTCAGAAATTATAGTTTCAGTTAGTATCCATGTTTGTATGCGTATATTTTAAATGCTGAACAGCATGTTATGTTTTATTTTCAAGAAATTATTAATTCACTGTTAGAACTTTTAAAAATGCGCAATTTATGGAAATATACAGGGTAAAAGTTCTTATCGTTGACCAACAACTAATTCCTAAACCGTTAGTTTTAGAAGTATACTTTCAGTTGAAAAAATGTTTCAAATGTTGTTCTTCATTATGTGAAAATCCATTTTCTTCCAATGAGTTATTTACCAAAAAGTTACGAAAATTAAATTTTTATAGAGGTGATCGGTTCGGTGATCTATATTTAGAAAAACTTTCTGCGTGCTCTAACAAGTAAAAAAGTAAAAATCTTGTTCTTCTACAACCCATTCTTACCGAGTTATGATACTTTGAATTTTACGAATTTTCAGCATTTTCCGGCACTAAAACCGCATTTTTCGAATTTTAGTCCAAATTAACAATATTGCAAATCGCAACTTAGTCAATTTATTCTTATTAATATTACGTTTGGTGTTACTGCTGTAAGCAAGGGGGAACTGAAACGCATGCTGTTTTAAAACATTTCCTATTATTACTTTATGTAGATTACAGAAAAAATGAAAGACATTTTATGCTGTAAATAGTCTTTATTTAATTATTTCCAATTTCAACTGGTTAGTATTAAAAGGTGAACATTAAATTAAATTTTGATGGAATTTATTTACAAACAAGTGACTATTTTCCAGCCGTCGACCTCATACACAGTGGATAATTTTAATTCAATGAATAAACTGAAAAATTTAAGAAATATATTTCGATTTAATTTTAGATTATTATTGTAGATTATTCTATATAACTTTTCCTATAGTTTTTTTGTGTGTGTGTGTGTGTGTGTTTTAGAATTTATACAATGTAGAATGGAAATGATGTCGAAACAACTGTCAACTTTTGCGCTTTTTTGTTACCACTTTTTTGAATAGAAATTTTCATCTAATCTCAAAATTTCTCCGATTAAATTAGTCGAAAAATGTGGTATAAAAAAAGGCGTGTTAGTTCGTAAATGTTGGCGGCTATGCGCCTTTAATCTGTTATAACAACTTTAATGGTTAACATCGTAAAAACAATTACTATTTTTGCGACACATCTGACACATGTGTTAAGAAGTACAGTAGTACAACAGTACAGTGTGCAAAAATTTTTATCTTCTTTATTTGCTTAAAAGGTCAAATATTTATTTAGATTTAAAATGTCCTCAATTTTCATAATATTTATTTCAACGAAAACATCATTAATGACATTAAAATCGTAAAACAATTACTATTTATATGATACATCTGAGGCATCCTCAAGACACACGTGTTAAGAAGCAAAGTAGCACAGCAGTACAGAAGTACAGTAGTACAATGTGCAAAAATTTTTCTCTTATTTATTTTCCTGAAAGGTCCAGTACGTAATTAGCTTTTAAAATTTCCTCCCCATTGCATAACATTTATTTCAAGAAAAACATCATTAAGGAAAACATTATTAAATAATAATGAAACATTATTAAATAAATAAAAATAGAAAAGAAAATCGGAAGTAAAAGAAGAGCGTGGGTTCACGTCCCATACCGTGCAGACTTATGTGCACTGCTTGGAACTCGAACATGAAGCGTCTGAAAATACAGTCTGATTTGAACCCGGATTTTTCATTCTTAACTTTAACAGTAAAAAGGTTATTCTATCAGAATGTACAATTGTTTTCAATTTTTATGCGTTTGGAATATAACAATATAACGAGCTTGAAGAAATGACAACCATACACATCCAAATAGAGTTGAACTGTGTACTCCACATTTCCGAATGAAATTAATATTACATACGATCTCACTGACCAAAATACAGTGAGATTTTTATGATGTGATTGCACTTCAAACTAAATAAGTGAAGTCTGTTAAAAATGTCGTTAAAATATTTAAAATTTTGTTAAACTTATAAACAAAAGTTGCGTTCGGAGTGAGACACCATGTATTTCTTAATTAATAAATATATTAAGATCCTAGCTTATTATAATAATATTGTTTATTCTGGTGTGATAAACCCTCCTTTTAAGTTTGTTTAAGTACCCTTATGCTGTAAAAATATTGGTTTTGTCTATATCTATGGCCGGGTGATTTATTGATTATTTATTTAGCGGATAAGGTACAGCCAGAAGAGATGGCGCGGTCGGAGAAATTGCACACATAGAGGTTCGGGGGGAAGGAGTTGAGTGAGCGCACAGCGACTACATGTAGTTGTGCAACAGCAGTAGTGGAGTGTGTACTTGAAAGTGCACGTTGATTGTTTTGAGCGTCTAAGATAAAGCATTGCTATTTTGTTTTGTTTTCCCAAAGTAAGTGCTTGAATTTTCATAGCTATTCATCAGAATTACTATACAATGTCAGTAGTACACAATATTTTAAACTTAAACAATTTTTCATCAGCTACTAATCTAGAGTAACAATGTGAACATCAACGGTTCGTTTTAGTAACGGCCATGTTTAAATAAAAGGCCGCGCAATCTCTCCTACCGAAATTGGAGAGTTTGCGCATCTGCTACTTAGGAGAGATGGCACATTGTTCCCATTAGTTTCCATGGTAGGAGAGATAACGCAGTTTATTGGTAAATTTGTATAAAATTAATGAAAAATAAAAATGGACTAATTTTAAGTTAAACGTGTTATCAAGTAACTTAATGTTATTTTGTAATCTTATCTGGACTTGCTTTTTCTAATTCTTTAATTTTTTCCCCTTTAATTAAAATTTTTTAATTGTTTTTAAAATTATTTCCTTTTTCTGATTATTTATTCATTAGGTTGAAATATTCACTCCTAATACAATAATATTTGTTCACAAAAACCTTACAACAATGTCATTTAAGTGTAATCATTATTGTTAACAATTTAATTGTAGTTATTATTAGTAACAATCTCTCCTACCCATGTGCGAAATCACACCAACCCTGTAAGGACAGATTGCACAAAATAACTTTCTTGGTTTTATTACAACTGTTCTATTAAATTGCAACATAACAACACAATAGCAATGGAAATGCATAAAAAACAAATGAAGCAAAAATTATTCATGGATAGTTTAGCAAAAAATTAATATTTAGATTTTTTATTGTTATTCTTTTGAATTGTGCGCAGACTCTCCTAGCTTTATCTTACATTACATTCGCAAGAACTGAGATCCGTTCCGTGGCAGCTAACATAAAGTAAATTCAACAAAGAGGATTATCAGAAAACAGCTTTTTATTGCAAATCCATATCACCAGTTACTTAACTAGCAACATTAAGATGGGGTGGTCCCAAAGTTACGTGTTAACAGATCAAAAGTTAGAATCCAAGTGTGTCAAAGAATCTTTTCCTTTTAACGCCAAAATTTTCTTGGCTCAGATCATGATGGAAATCCATGTCACCAATTTTAAAATGACCGTTACTAAGAAAGACTGTATTTGAACTCACTTGGAATGTAATCTCTCGTCTTGTAAGGAAGCAACTCTCGGGCCATCCCATGTATATATCAGCAGTTCTTTATTAATAGATTTGAACTTATTCTTTAAATCCTAACAAAATATGCTTTCTGCTGAGACTTTCATCTGTTATAGTTTTCAAATGTTAGCTTTTATTTCCAGGACACGAATCAAAGTTTTTGAATTTTTAAACAATCTTCGTAACGTACTTCTCTAAAAGTACTTATCCTAAAAAATTACATGGCCTTTGCTACACCTGGAAAAATAACTACAGCATAACCCTGTAATTATTTAATCATATAATTATGTGATCTACATAAACCGTGGATTTCTTGAATGCTCAAAACTGTGAAATAAAACTTTCTTCCTCAAAAAATCTTTTTTACCTTTCACATTAGTATTTTCAGAACTCATCCCATTGAAATGCATGGAATGTAGTACTAGAAAAACTTCTAGTATATTCTGACTGCAAAAACTATTTGAAATTTCTACTTTGCGATATCCTTAAAACGAAAACTCTTTTCTATATGTCTCAATTGAGTAAGTAATCGAATCACTACCATACCATTTCTTTGAAAACTTGAAAATGGATATGGTCTGCATTTTAAGAGTTATTTTAGACCAAATACCTAAATTTAGAAGCGAATTCTGAATAGTTTTTATTTTTCTTTTGATAGGAATGTTTTCTTTTGTCTAGTGAAATTTTGGGTATCGATTTGAGTTCATCGCAGTATAAAAGAAATCTTTCTCAGTTTTTAAGGTTGTATTCAAAACCAAGCACCATATTTTCTCATATTGACGACATTTTGATCCGCACATATATAAATATTTCAGGTATTTCAGGTATGTTTTCATATGTTGGAAAAATCCACAAATTCTTTTTTCTTTCATTTTTCTATAAAAGTGAAACATACTACGGAAAATATTTTCAAAGCTGTTGTTTCAAACTAAATTTTGGTAAACAAACAACACTAAAAATTGGTCATTAATTATAAATCGACTATGGTTAAAAATGTATCACGAACATAAGAAAAAAAACGATCTTCGATTCTATGGAAATTGAAAGCATTTTTTTTTAACTAGTCACATGGGCCAATCCCAAAACTTTCTTCTATCTCATACATTCTAATACGTCAACATTCGCTATCATAGATCCAATGAAAATGGCACAAAAATCACTAGTACAGCGCCACCTGCCGGCTGAATATCTCCAAATTCAGGAAGGACTTGCTGGCCATAGTCACAAACCTAAAAACAAAATTTTTCCAATTCTATGCATAACTTCTTACGCTTTCCGATGGTACAATAATGAAAATGGCACAAAAATTACTATTAAAGCGCCCCCTGCCAGCGGAATATCTCAAAATTCAAGGAGGACCTGCTTGCCATAGTCATAAACCTAAACACAAAAATTACTTCAATACTATGCATAACTTCACACACTTTTCGATGATAAAATGAGGACAGACAGACACACAGATATTTTGTATAAACATGTTTTTCGAGATCTGTGACCGCTAAAACGTGTAAATCCGTCAAAAACCGGAAGTCGAAAAAAATGTCGATTAGAATATTTTCTTCTATTATAGATAGGAGAAAGTAAAAAAGAGAGAGGGAGAAAATATGGTTTCGTAGTTGTGTCAATTGTGACAAAACATTTACCATCAAGTTACACGTATGCTTACAAATAAAATAGAATAACTTATTAGAATTGATTAGTTGATTAGAATAATTTAACATAACACAGTTTTAATGGCATTTTGAAATGAGAGAAAATTTAATGTTATGAAATATTGTATATTAAAATCCTTTTAACATAATAGTTTTGCTAAAACAGTATTTCTATTAAAACTATCGTTATTTCTAGAAAGCCTGGAATGAAAACAGGATCATTCCATAGAATTTCGACAAATTTTTCTTATATATTTATTTATTTATTAATTTTGGTTGCACCCATTTTTGATTTCCCCAATAATTTGTACGTAGAAACCTATATATAACAAAAGTAGAAATTAAAATCTATTTCCAGAAAATTCTTATTTTTTTTAATTTTTTTTTAATTAGAGGGGTCAAAGAAAGCGATTTTACAATATTCAAAGCTTTAAAAAATCTTACAATTTATTTTTTTTAATTAAGAGAGATAATACAAAAATTCTACAAGATCTGAAATCTACACACTTTTTCTATTATATCATGTAATTGTTGTGGATTTATCTGTTTTTTGTTGTTGTTGTTGTTGTTGTTGTTGTTTTAATTTTGAGTACTTTACAATGTGCTGAAGTATTAGTCAAAATGCCAGTTTTTGAAAAATTGTTTCTCCTGAAAAGAAAGAGATAACAGTATGCATTTTCCATATATGTTATTACTAACTCCCAACAAGTCCAGAAAAATAGTAGGTTGTTATCTCTTTTCCTCCTTAAATTAAAGCAATTTAACTATTTAAATTTTTCAAACACTTTGGACAAATTGTAACTCAAAAACCCAAAATTGATATTCATATGCGATTTGGCAAGGAAGAACCTCTTTATATATTGTCTATAATCTGTAAGTCTTTTTTAGTTTTCTAACTGGTATATAAGATAGTTAAAAGTGCACTGAATTCCAGAAATAATTTTCTAACTAAACCCAGAAAATTTATTCCGAAAACGTGTTTCTTATTTCTAAATGTACTTTTAATTGTGGTTGGCCCTCATTTTTCAATTTGCAAGACTCCATATCTCATAAATCAGCTGTAAAAACAGAAAACGACTTACAGATTATAGACTGTCTATACACAGGCTCTTCTTTGACAAATCTCATACGAGTTTCCCCTATTGAGTTACAATCTGTCGAAATTGCTAATTTTTGAACGTTTTCAACATTCATATTCTTCTAATTCAGGTGGGAAAAGAGGTAACAATCTGCTTTTCTTCTGGACATGTTCAGAGGTAGTAATAGCAAATATAAAAAAGTCCTTCCGGCCTGTATCGGGAGGAAAAGGTAGCTTTCATAGTCCATGTTTTTAAAAATTCAACTCAATTTACTGAAACACCTGAAGCTAAACTGCTTGGAACCCGATAATAGAAGATTCAATCCCGGTTTTCGTTAATACTGAATTTGAATGCGAATTTCAGCATGAGAGTTACAGCATAACAAAAATCAGATTGTTTCAAAATGTCATCCATCCTAAAATTTCAAACTGCCATATCTCAGCTATTTTAGGTAGCTTTCAATACAAAAAAGTATAAAGCTACCTATTGCAGCCGTTCGGAGGAAAGCAATTCAGGAAAAATTCGATATATTTTCACCGATCATGACCCCCAGACACCAAAACCACCCTCCGTTCAAATGTTGATATAACGTATATATATATATATATATATATATATATATATATATATATATATATATATATATGGATATATATATATATATATCCATATATATATCTGACCTATGTCATACGATATCGCTCGTATTTATAAATCAATTTCGATGAAACTAATTGTGTGTATTAAGCTCACCAATGTCTCGACCGAGTTCGTTGGACAGCTTGGTCCGCCATCTTGTTTCAAGATGGCGGCCACTTAAAGATTTAAAACTAAAATAAATATACAAAAAAATTAAAAATTCAAATTTATTTTTTAATTAAGTGTTAGGCCTTGATTCAATGATTCCAGAGCATTTTTTGTTTTACCTCTATCTTAAAAAATGGCTGAGATAGAGCAGTTTGAAATTCTAGGGTGGCTGACATTTTGAAACAAGACAGCACATTACAAAAATTTTCATTGTTGTAATCATTTTCCCAATCATACGCATAAAACTATATATTCATATTCGTTAGCGCCAAATTCTCGCCAAATTTGGCGACATTTGGCGACCAAAATAAGTCTTCATAAATGAAGCCAATTTGGCTATAGCTCAATAATTTGGCGAATTTCTTATTCTAATTTAGTATTAACGAATCTTTTGTAAACGTTTTCTTGCATTTTAACTTGCTGTTATCGTGTAACATTAGCTAAAATTTCAAAACGAAGATATAGGAAAGCTACCTTTTCTTCCCGGTACAGGCCGGAAGGACTTTTTTAAGATAAAGACAAAACAAAAAAATTGTTCCTGAATTCTTGTATCATCATATAGCACTTAACGAAAGCAACTTTTTTCAATTTATACTTTTGTACACATCTTTTTTAATTTAAAATAATAAATAAATAAAAACTTAACTGGCCGCCGTTTTGAAACAAGATGGCGCATGAAACTGGCCTTCAAACTCAGTCGAGACCTTGGTGTGTTCTGTACACATGATCCGCCACATCCAAATCGGTTCATAAATAAGAGAGTTACAGCATGACAAATGTCAGATATATATATATATATATATATATATATATATCGGTTCATATCGGTTCAGACAATTCCAAAATTTTTTGGAATTGTCTTCCTCCAATCGGCTAGAATAGGTAGATTTTTGTAATAAAAGCTACAAAAATCAGATTGTTTCAAAATGTCAGCCATCCAAGAATTTCAAACTGCCATATCTCAGCCATTTTTTAGGATAAAGCTAAAACAAAAAATGTTCCGGATTCCTTGTATCACGATATAACACTTATCGGAAACAACTTTTTCAATTTATAATATTTTATATCTTTTTGAATTTAAAAAAAATTAGAAAAAATTAAATGGCCACCCTTTTGAAACAAGGTGGCACATGAAGCTGACCAACGAACTCTGTCCAGACCTTGGTATGTTCTGTACACATGATCAGTCAACATTCATATCGGTTCATAAATACGAGACTTACAGCATAACAAATGTCAGATTGTTTCAAAATCTCAGACACCATAGAATTTCAAACTGCCATTTATTTCAGCCTTTTTTTAAGATATAGCCAAAACAAAAAATGTTCCACTATCCTTGTATCATGTTTTAACACCTAACGGAAACAATTATTTCAATTTATAATATTTTGTACATCTTTTTGAATTTTTAAAAATTTTTTAATTTTTAACTGGCCGCCATTTTGAAACAAGATGGCGGCTGCAGCTGGCCAACGAACTCAGTCGAGACCTTGGTATGCCCTATGCACATACTCCGTCACATCCAGATCGGTTCATAAATAAGACAGTTACAGCATGCAAATGTCAGATATATATACATATGGATATATGGATATATATATGTATATATATAAATCAACATTTGAACGTAGGGTGGTTTTTGGTTCTGGGGTTCATGATCGGTGAAAATATACCCAAATTTTTTGGAATTGCTTTCTTCCGAACGGCTGCAATAGGTAGCTTTTTGTAATGAAAGCTACCTAAAATGCATACTGTTATCTCTTTCCCTTCATGAGATATAATTTTTCAAATACTGGCACTTTGACTAATTGTTTAGTTTATTTTAAAGTACTCAGTTGAAAAAATATAGATAAATCCACGAGAATTACCTGAGCTAATAGAAAAAAAAGTGTGTAGATTTCAGATATTTTTGAATTTTCTGTTTACTTATATTAGTTTTAAAAATATGTAAGATTTTGTGTGTATAATTTTGTAAAATCGCTGTTTTGGATCCCCTCTAATTAAAAAAAAAATTTAAGATAGAATTTTTTTTTTTCGTTTTCATATAAGTTTTCATATACAAAGTATGTGAAAAATCAAAAATTATGCGGCAACTGATGTTTGTCGAAATTCTGAAAAATGACCCAGTATTGATCGAAAGTCATATATTCTTCGTTATAAGTTCTTAAATAATGTAATTAAAATTAAAAGAGGAAACGATCATAAATTTAAAAATAGCATAGAATTTAAATATAACAATATTATATAATATAACAATATTATATAATACTAGCAGAACAACCCGGCTTTGCCCGGGTTCACATAAATTAAAATACAATAATAAGACAATAACAATGACGACAATACGATTTGTGCATACTCAACCATAAATCGATAAAAAAGACAATTAGAAAAAAAATCGTTACTTTAACTCAACCATAGTAAAATTTCTCAACTTTATAAATGAGAATGCACGTTTTTTTTGCGCATACAATATAAAAATATACGATTTTCCTGACATTGAGAAAAAAATTACCAAATGTCTTAACATTTTGCGAAATTCGCTTTCATATGGCATCTATCTATATTATAAAAAAATATATCCGTGAGTAATGTCGCCATCATATGGACGGTAGCACCGACCTAACCATTAAATTTTGCTTGAACTTCATATTTGTAACTACTAAATATCGCATAATTTAATTTTTTAAACTATCAATTCGAAAAAAATGCAATAAATGTAGTTTGAAAAGTTTATATCAATTTACTGATTTATTATGGATTTTAAAGCAATTTTAAAGCATGTATATTTTTAAATCTGCGTCCAATCCAATTACGAAAGATTAACTTGTTTGATCTCTATAAAGTAAAGACATTTATTTCTAAACATAGGACATTTAATTTTTATGCGGTCGAATAAAATGAATGTACTCTCAATGTTATTCGTTTGAAAAGCGTATCTCAATTTACTGATGTCTTATGGATTTTAAAGTATAATTTTAAAGTAATTTAATATTCTAGAAAATTTTGCGGTAAAAGGATGTTAAACTTATACTTTGGAGACCAATACATTCTGTGGAAATTACGCTAATTTGTGTAATTGCTATAAAATACTAATAGTTTGTAAATGAAAACCTTCACATGATTTAAAATATGACGACACTTTCACCGGGGTATATTTTCCTCTGAACCGATACGTCTCTAGTTAAAACAAATTTTTTCACTTCATGAATCATGTACAAATATGCATTTATATTTATAGATAATGTGCACGTTTGTCAACTTAACGTAGAGAAAACGTTGAGCTAAATTGCTTGAAGTTTCGCCAAGTTTCTTGTAATTTTCAAATAGTTAAAATGCATTATATTATGTGTAGAAAATAATAAATTATGAATTACTGTTACTTTTCGCCTACAGTTAATTGAGAAAAACGACTTTACTTGAGTGCGTGACGTCACATGCTCATTTGTATTTAAAACATGAAAGCGATTAAAGAAATCCAATACTACTGTACTAATAGAAAAAAATTAAACAATGTGCTTAAATACTAAATTTAACTCCGAAATTATAATTAATCCGATGCATAATTGATGCATAACACTATTTTTCAAAAATATGTGTTCTCTAAAGAATTGGATAATAACTTCAAAGTTGGTGAAATGAAAATGTCGCCACATAGTCAAACGTATATATATATATATATATATGTATATATATATATATATATATATATATATATATATATATATATATATATGTATAATTTATATTAAAATAAATGGTTTATATTTAAAAAAATGCATTTATATTTTTTTCCCGATAAACCATTTTACTTTTAAACCAATTTGTTTTAACACCCATTTTAAAAAAAATAATAATGGGGAATACTGTATTGTTTTCTTTAAATTCAATTTTTATTAATAGGGCATCTACTGCCCACCTACATCCAAGGAATTTAAATATGCCTCCTTGGTTGAGGCTCAAGCTGAAAAAAAGTTACGATGTAATGATTGCTAAATGTCAATATTTGACAAACGATTTTTGATTATGTTGAATAAATTGAATCATGAAGTTTGAATGCGCAAAAAATATGTTTTTATTTCTTAGAAAATTTACATTAATATTAACAAACCGGTGGAAACTATTTGCCTTTGTAAAATTAGGAGGTAAGTTATTTATTTTTCTCCAAACACATTTAAATGTATGTGCTATGTCGTTTAAAGCACTTATTGTAATCTTTGTAATATGCGAAAAAAATCACAACTGACAAAATTGACGTCACTTTCAGATTTCAAATTCTAGCGAGTTAATCTGAAATTGGTTTATAAAAATATTGTCCATACGCAGTTCTTTGAATGGCAACGGGAAAGAAATTGAATTAGAAATTGAGGGAAAAAAATAGATTTCTGTAATGATAAACTATAGGAAATGTTTGAAAAAAAGTGGTAAAGAATGGTCTGAGAAATTTTTAAAGTTGACAGTAATTTTACTCGTGTTCTAAAGTATATGTACTCCAAGTTTCGTTCAAATCGGACAAAAACTGCAGATTTGTATAAGGAACATACATACATACCAAGAACGGCTTTTTAGGTGCGTTCGTAATTATATAAATACGTAGCACCTATAGTCGTCGTTTGGTCCGTCCGTCTGTCCGTCCGTCTGTCTGTCTGTCCGTCCGTCTGTCTGTCCGTCCGCATATAACAACGCAAAAACTACCCAACCAAATGGTTTGCAATTTGAAATATATTATCTTTGCATAAATTTGTCGAGACATTTCAAATTTTATCAAAATCGAATCAAAACTTTAGGAGATATTAATAAAAATATTTATTAAGAAATTTGATTTTTTTTTTAAATCGGTGCTTTTTTGTTATATGAGCTTCTGATGGATGTTAAATCGTCAAGCGACCGAGATACTTATTTTATGACAGAAATTAATCTGCAGACGATATAATTCATTTCACAGAATTAAAAATCATCAAGATCTGAATATTTATATAACTAGCTGATACATATATATCTGAATATTTATATAACTAGTTAAGATATTTGTATGAACAGTGTCATAAAATATATACTTAACTAGCTGTTTAACCCGTTCTACGCACGGGATATCATGAATTTAATTCTAAAACGTGCGTACGAACGCACCTCGTTTGTAACGTTTGACGTACAATTTCCAACTTGTATATATATAGATAACAATATCATATAACAGTATTATAGTATATGTTTAGGAAGTATACTACTGATAGTGGAATTTTAGATATTTAGGATTTCATTTGCGAAATAGACATATGGAAATATATTCAATTTAATGTAATTGGTAAAAACATACAAGGTGACAAGTAATGCGCGCCTCAATTTGAAAATTCAATAATTCATTAACTATATAAATATAAAGATGAAAAAGGTGACATTTATATCTGTAGCTCTTAAATTTCATATTCTGTAATTTTAAAAATAATTCAAATTTTCGTCAACAGATGATAAACTGCACTCTCTCAAATTATAAGAAGGCTCAAACTAACATGTAAAATTGCATTAAAAATCTCTCAAGTTTTATTCTTTACTCTATTTAGGAAGTACTACTGATAGCGGAATTTTAGAAATTTAGGATTTCATTTGCAAAATAAGCATATGGAAATACATTCAATTTAATCTAATTTGTTAAAAACATACAGGGTGACAAGTAATACGCGCCTCAATTTGAAAATTCAATAATTCATTAATTATATAAATATAAAGATGAAAAAAGTGACATTTATATCTGGTAGCTCTTAAATTTCATATTCTGTAATTTTTAAAAAAGTTTAAATTTTCGTCAATAGAGGGAACTTTAGTGTCTGAAATTATAAGAAGGCTCAAACTAACATGTACAATTGCATTAAAAAACCCTCAAGTTTTATTCTTTACTCTATTTAGCGATTAAAACCCGAAAAAAGGCTTGAATTTTGAAATTTATTTGAGGCTTTTTAATGTATCAGACGCTGCAGCGCCATCTATTGACGAAAATTCGAACTGTTTTAAAAATTACAGCGTACAAAATTTATGAGCTACCAGATGGAAATGTCACTTATTTCATCTTCATATTTATTATAATGAGTTATTGATTTCAAAATGCAGCGTTTACTTGTTGTCACCCTGTATAAGGCTATTATGCAAAATTCAATTTAATAATTAACAAGTTGAAAACTGTTACGTTAAATGTGACAAATGAGGTGCGTTCGTTTCGTGCTATAACTAGTTTTACAATGTAAAAAAATAATCGTTATTATTTCAGTGAAATAAATTATGTCGTCTGCTATGAGTGAAATGGGGTCCCTTTTTTTGTTTTCTTATTACGTATGCCATGTTTACAGATGCGAATTTCTTTTTCGACACCAGACAGCGTTGTAAAATTCACCATGGAGATCTTGCTTTGCGAATGATTACCTCCATGGTTTAATATTTCTATGACTCACGATGAATGAATCTTTTGTTCATTTGCTTTAACGGATTGAGATATTCGGCTGTTAAACTAATTTTCACTGAAGTTATCTCAGAATCTATACATTTTTTAATGTAACTCATCTCTCAAGCAAACAATTTTTTTGAACGATCTTTCTAAAAATGTAACTTTTATGCAATTTTATTAAAAAAAAACTTTTTGAATAAAAATGGCTGCTTGGCATTATGGAAAAAGATGTGGTTAGCCTGTATTTGTTTTTCTCAGTCACATGACTTTCGCTTTTACTAAAAAGATTACGTACGATAGGATTTAATAGAATAAATAAAACTTTTATCAATATCTTTTTAAGTTTTGATTCGATTTTCATAAATTTGAAATGACTCGAGAAAATTCTGCAACAATTATATATATTAAATTTCAAACCATTTGGTTGGGTAGTTTTTGCGCTGTTATATGCGGACAGACGGACAGACGAACGGACCAGGCGACGACTATAGGTTCTACGTATTTATATGACTGCGAACGCACCTAAAAAGACTATTACTAAGTGGCCTTCGAGGCTGGATCCTCTAATGTGAAGTCGAAGTAAAATCATTTCCTAAAAAATCACTGCATGACCTTTAAAAGATTGATATTTAAAATAATAAAAAGTGTATTTCCTTGTTTTGTTTCAATTTATCAGTTAATCATTTAATAACTTCGGAATAATTATGTAAATGTCTTCGGTTTACTCGGATGTGAAATCATATTTGATTTTCTATTTTTAATATCTAAATTATTTTATTAAATTTGACATTTGCCAGAATTTTATTTCAAATTAAATTAAATTTTCGTAATTATTATTGATTTTTTTTCCATAAAACAAAACACTGAATAGTTAAATTTTCCAAATTCACTTTTCTGCTGATAATTTTCATAGTTTTCCTTCTTAAACTCGAATTATGGTATGAATAATATTTAATTTTCGTTTTATTTTCTTATTGGGAATGATTTTACATTAATTTGAAATAAAAATTAATTAAATAAAAGGTTTTGAAATTTATCTTTGATATGTGTTTGATATATAAGCACGTGGAATTCCTTATTATAACTAGTTTAATAAATTGCTGGTGCTTTAAAAGTATACTAACACAATTCTAATATTTAAATAATGAAAAACGTCTGTTGATAAGTTTATTTTAGTTTGAGATGAAGATGTCAGATCGATCTAAAACACAGATTTATAAAAATCTCAGCTCCAAATGGGTGATATATATAACTTCGAACAATTTAAATCTCAGCCTCTTACACTATAAAGACAGACGTGTATTAACGTAGGAGAGTCATAATATATGTGTTTAAAATCAATATGATGTATAAGACATGTGGATTATACATATACATATATAGATAGACACTACCCAGCCCGGTGTCGCGTCAATTCGTCGCGCACAATTCATCGCCGAACAATTCATCGCGGTAACTCATCGCAGCGTCAACTCGTCGCAGCGTCAATTTGTCGTGGTGTCAATTAGTCGTGACGTCAATTCGTCGCAACGAAAAATGTTTTTGAAGGCTATGATGATAAAATTAATGAAAATGTAGTAAAATTATTTAATGATAATTTGTTTTTTAGATATAGAGAATTATAACTAACAATTTACATCATTAATTTTACTAAATTATCTTTACTTTTATCATCATAGCCTTCAAATATATTTTCGTTGCGAGGAATTGACACCACGATGAATTTACGCCGCGACGAATTGACGCTGCGATGAGTTGTCGCCGCGACGAATTGACATGCGACAAATTTACGCTACGATGAATTGTGCGCGATAAATTCTTCCGCGATGAAATGTGCGTAACGAATTGACGCAGAACCGCCTAGCCCAGTAGGCCCAAGCTTAGTACCCACTGATATTAAGGGTCCGCTTATTACTTTTTAACTGTGTCCTTTGTTATCTAATTAATTTTTTTTATGTTTTATAGCCTAGTTTCTTTTCATTTCACTCTTTATGCTCCGATAGTGCTTTTAAGTACCATTAAAGAAAATTTAATATAAAATTTATTTAATCTGTTTCCTAATAAAAGTAGATTTTATTTTTCATGCAAAATACTTTCATCGATCACAAAAGCATATTAGCAATTAAAAAGCATAGCGAATTTGTCGAAGCTAAATATTTTTGAAAACGTTTATTTCTCACCCATTTGCATATGTCTAGTATTTCTCTTATTAAAAAAGTTATATGAAATTTTTTTTAATAAAATTCTCTTATTAAAATTTGTAACTGCAAAATTTTTCCATTTACAGATAGGATTACAATACATTTATTTACGTAACAGTACTTTTTGTTTATTAATCTATTAATTTTTATTATCTAATTATCCTTATTACTCTAATTATTCTTATTACTCCAATTATTCTCAATTATTCTGTATTTTACAAAAAGAGCTATAACTATCGATTCATTAAATCAGTTTTAAAGAAAAAAACTTGCGTAAATTTCGTATTATTATAGTATATAAATTTTTTAGTATCTCTTAAGACATTAAGAAAGATAATTACCGAAGTATAGAGTAATTTCTTGATTCATAATTTAGTGCATAAAGGGTTAAAAATATGCACTGTTCTGAAATTTTTTTTCTGTGAATTTTTTTATTTCTTGATATCAATAGCAATAAATGGAGCAACGGGCAATTTTTGATGACTCAGTGGTTTTTGGCGTATTCTTTTACTTCTATCAATTATCTATCTACTATTATATATACAGTATGCCCACTAAAGTCCCTTGCCAGCCTTTTAACTTCAGAACGGCTCCTGCTATATTCATAAAAGTAGTGTCTAGGTATAGTAAAGTAGCAATGCGCTGCTCAGTGAAACCGCCTGTGGAGCCACCTGGTGGAGTGCAGCGGAGTTAGCATTCCTATCTCGAAAATGGAAAGAGATAGAGAAAAAAAGTGATTTACAAAGTTGTAGAGCATCATCGATTTAGTACGAAAAGACACCTTGTGGACATTAATGCAAAGAATAGAACGGTTAAAGCGCGCATTTGTTTTTTCGTGATTTCCTACACTGTGACGTGACAAAACGATCTTAGAAAGAAAAAACAATTTGTTATAATAATATACCTTTATTTTAGATGTTCAAACTTCTCACCGTCAGCTGCAATGCATATTTGGATCCTTATTTGAATTTCACGTTGCACACGTTGGAGCATAGATGGTGACACGTTGGCCCAAGCGTCCGTAATGCGTCGTTTAAGGTCCTGCAATGTTTGTGGAGGGGTCGCATACACCTTCTGTTTCATAACTGGTTGTTTCTTTCTTTCTAAGATCGTTTTGTCACGTCACATTGTAGGAAATCACGAAAAAACAAATGCGCGTTTTAACCGTTCTATTCTTCGCATTGATGTTCACAAGGTGTTTTTTGTACTAAATAGATGATGCTCTACAACTTTGTAAATCACTTGTTTTCCTAATCTCTTTCCGTTTCCGAGATAGGAATGCTAACTCCGCAATTTTCCACCAGGTGACACCGTAGGCGGTTTCATTCAGTAGCGCATGGCTACTTTACTATACCTAGACACCACTTTTATGAATATAGCAGCAGCCGTTCTGAAGTTCAGAGGGTGACAAGGGACTTTAGTGGGCATACTGTATATATATATATATATATATATATATATATATATAATGCAAATGATAATTTCGTTCCAGCTGTTTATAACTTGAGTTCAGCTGAATGGATTTTGGTGGGATTTTCACTGTTAGATAATTTTTCATAGAAGGTTTTAGTATATTGCATATCGTTCTACCGATGCTTAGTTATAGAATTATGGGGGAAAGTTCTATAATCAGGGGAACCCGATTTTGAAAGAGTAGCCTTTTTAAAAAGTTCTATTGGACAGATTTTTGTAGGACTTGCATTGTTAGTTAGGTAATTTTTCAAGGATAATTTTAGTATGTTGAATATCGTTTTATCGTTCTTCACCAAATCCTACTGTAAATGATCCACTAAAAGTATTGGTGTTTTATAGCCCAAATTTTGTTTGACATATTAAAAAATGTAATAGCGCAATGGTGTTTGTATCGTATTCAGCAATACGGAAAGACACTTCAGGTAAAAGTACATATTATTTTTAAAACACAAGGTCAAAATCACCGGTATATTTCGTTTTATTCAAGGTTTGTTTGGAGAAACCGACCAGCGTAGCCAGCGAAACTTGCTACTTATATCATAAAATAGTCATTGATCAATTTGGTAAAATTCATATCAAAATCAGTAGTTTAAAAATACTGTTAAATTGCAGTTAATAACAATAAAAGGTGTCATTTTTTAAATCTATATTTTTAAAGGTGGTTCTGAAATAACGTACTCAACAACGCGAAAATATCCGACACATTTTCTGAATCATTTTTGAATTCAAAGGCATAAAAATGGCAGGCCTGACTATTTTAATTTTAATGCCTGAGGAAGACCACTCGGCTGAGTTCGAACCCAGCCGTTGAGCGTTTAATGTCTTCCCCGGCTAGCTCCCCGGCACGCAGGGATTAAACGTGGCAGTATAAACTTCGCCAAATGGCTGGTCCTGCCGCGGGCAAAGCCACACGCGACAGGCGGCAGGAACTAAAGACCAAAAAAAAAATTTACAATATAGGGTCTGTCGCTGGAACCAGCGTTCCTACGTGACAGGCAGCGACAGACAGGATGATGGAGAAGGTGCACCTGCACCAGTTGTACAGTCCGCTTGAAGAATGGATGAGCAGTTCAGTGGTATGACTGCACCACTTGTACAGTTCATAGCTGACGGCCCTTTGAAGGGGTGACAGTGCAGGATTTCCACGCGACAAGGAGCGCCACACATTTGCGCTGAAACCCGTGCACTGTAGGAAGGCTGATATAAAATACTGAGCGCCAGTGATGATGTTGCTGAGCATAAGAGCGGTAGGCCTGACTATTGAAGCGATTTGAAATCGAAATGAGTTTTCCATTTTTTGATAAATAAATTTTCTCGGGCTGTCGCGTGAGGAATTAGGTTCAAAACGCCTACTTTGACAGTATTTTTTGAAGGATCTTCTGTCTTTACAAAAAAAAATGGAAAACCTATTTAGATTACAAAGTTTCTGAATAAGAACACCTATCAATTTCATGTATTTCCGAACAAAAATGAATTAAAAAATGTGTCAGAAAGTAGCTCTTTTGGATTTGAGAACATTTTATTTTTTACATGAATGATAAAGCATATATAGAAGTCTCGAAATAATTCTATGCTTGGGGACCAAGGGCCTTGTATTAATTTAAAATTAGAATTTTTCACCTTAGCTTGCCTTAACAGTGCACAAACGGTTAAAACATTTTTTTTTTAAACACTAAGAGATTAGTTAAAAATAACTTTCTATATTGAACATAAGCTCTAATTAAAAACAGTAACATTGTTTCTCTTAATAATTTTGTTTTATTATTTTTGAATTGATATTTTTGAAAATAATAAACAATTAAATTCAGTCAATACATAGGCAACGACCCGTAGCTGAGATAAGTATTAAAGAGAAGATTACGGTTACATTAAAAAATTAATTAATCCTGACTTAACCAAAAAGACTTCTGGCTAAAATTGTATTTTCTGACATTTACCCCGTAAAAGGTCAAATTTGAATTATCCTTTTTTTATATAATGCTCTCTTCATTGTAAAAGCTGTTTTAACGTCCAAATTAGCGTCAATGTAACTTCGTAGACCTCTAGAGAAATACCCTAGAGAAATTTTTCCTTGATAATCCTAATTACATTCAGAAATATTGTTTCAACTAAAAAATTTTTCATCTAATTTTATTTAGAATATCCCTAAGGATGTTGCAGAATAAATTTTTCAAAGTATTTTATCGTTGCATAAGCATGAAATGTTATTCATCAGTTATTAGTGTCTTTGAATTAATGAAATTTTCCTAAAATATTTGAGTATGTCTCTATTAGATTAAAGATTAATTTTATTTCCGTATAAAATAATGTATCCATTTATTTTTTGTCGGGGGACGGGGAAGAGTATTTTATTCATTTTCTGCATTTTATATAATAGTGCAAAAGTATATTTTGATGTTTCATCTGTATTATAAAATACAATGAATGCGTCAGTAACGCTGTCGTCATAACGATGGTGGTAACGACGAGCTATCTCTTTCACTTTTATTGCACATATATTCGCTTCTAAATATCGCTTACTATCAATGTTTACACCAGCGAACAGATTGGTTGATTGTTTGTTCCATCTTTTAATAAATGCGTTATAAGAAAAAAATTAACATTAATAAATCATTTAAATATTAAAATAGTTAAAAGAGTGATATTTCGCATGAATGAAAAAATACACATTAAAAATGAACAAAAGTTTACAGCAAAAATAGATAAATACACATGTTAAAATTTAAAATTAAAGAATTAAACTATGAAATAAATGGAAATTAAAATCGCATAGGCTCGAACTCCTCGAAAGCAATATTTTTCTCATGTGTATCAGAGTCATGGCTTTAAGACTCCTATTCCATAATATCGTCTACATAGCGAAGCAGCTGTTTGTAATACTTAACTTTATTTAATGGTGGGCCACGATGTGATTTCTTTTTTTTTTCTTGACTGTTTTCACTGTGGAGAGACTTGAGATGAAGTTTTGTCTTTGTTTCTCTGAGCAAAACTTTTCTTTTCCTTGCTGTGCTGGAGAAATGTCAGGTTTTTGCAATTTGCTTGATGACTCAACAGAAGAGTGTTTTGGCTGGTTTTTTGGCTGGTGTTCAGATGGATCAATTGTAACAGGCTATGATAGTGAATCTGTATAATGCACATGTTTAAAAAAATCAAAGTTAACTATTGTGAAGGGCTCTGATGAGGGTGGTAAAATTTGCAATAGGGGCACATTTATTAGCCTGCAATAAGTATGCATATCGCGGCACTCACTTTTTAACGATACTAGATGATAATGTGACACATTAGTTGATGGAAAAGGTGGTGTTTGGGTGCCTATGTGCCTTACAGATTTGGAAGATTGTTTTAGAATACTATGTACAGTATGAAACTCCAGTAAAAGGGGTTTTGGATTCAAAATGTTGGCGTGCTTCAGGATAAAAACGATTTTTAGTAATTTTCACAGCTAGAATCCCTTTCTCACGGATGAAATTTGGACAAGAACGGAAATATGCAGCATCCTTACGTCGACAACTGGCACAACGTTCAGGATTTTAACAAGATCTAATGTCCTGGCCGACTTCTACACAACGTGCGCAGGTAACGAATCCACGACAGGAAGTTGTAGCATGGCCGTAACGTAGGCACTGAAAGCATCGCAAAGGGTTAGGGATGTAAGGCCGAATGGCACACCAAGATATGCTGGTTTGATACTTGATGATAGATTTGAGCTACTAAAGTCAGAATGATGTACTTTCTAGGTAGAACCTGTTCTTTTCGACATAAGATTATCGGTGTCAATCGATCATTTCAGGTTAAACTTAGTATGTCACCGTATAGGTGTCAGTGCAGTTCAAAAGGTTAAAACGTCCGCTTTCTTGTTTTTAAAATTTAAATATTATAGTTTTGTCAAAAGCATTTTCACTTATGCATTAGTCCATGCATCTTATGACATAGTTGGCTGGAGTAAGTAAAAATATTTTTAAATTTTCGTAATCGGAGAAAACATCGAAGATAATGGAAAAGTGTCATTGCATTGCGTTAGACGAAATAACTGAAAAGGTTCTCCTCCTGTTAGGAAAAATCAGTCAGAAGAAAACAGTTCAAACCAACAACAAAAATTCACGCGAAAAATCTTTCTTTATTCACTCTAAAAAGATCCGTGAAAATACAAGAGATTTTCCGTTAAATTTTACGGAGAAGTTTCATTTTTCCCAAACAGCAGTACAATTTCCGTAAATGACATTAGTTCCGTAAAGGAGATTTCAAATCCGTAAATATGCAGAAAGTTTTCCGTAAATTTAATGGATTTTTCCGTATTTCTTACAAAACAGTACAATGTCCGTATTTCTTCCAAAACAGTGCCATTTCCGTAAATGACGTTCAGAGGTTTGAGTACAGAAATCGCCTTTTGAAATGCGAATAAGGATTGTTGTATTTACTAGAGTTCTTCTAGGATCCAGATCTGAACCAGTCCTACTCGTGGGCCTATTTTCTGTCATTAGACTCGGGCCAATCCTGGAACTTATTCTAACCGGGGTTGTGTCTGGGCGGTAATTTTTTGTGAAAATAATGGTGATAATTTTATTTTTTAGTGAAATCTTTAGAAATTTATTTTATTTTCATAAATTACAGAAAAATATTTTTTTTTAATCTACTTTTTTTTCTTTATAGTGCTTTAAATTGTGAATTTTTTCACTGACTTTTTAAAATTTTAATTTAATTTTATTAAAGTGAGGCAATATTAGGTTATTAAAGGTTTCATAAAATAATAATATCTTTGCAAATTATCGATATGTATATTGTATTGAACAAAACTGATTTATCTTATAAATTTGTGAATTGAACTAAAATTTATTATTTTATAAATTATAATTTTTTACAAAGTTTATAATTTTTTCTTTAAATTTATAAAAGTAATTAGTCGTTTTTTCTTTACTTTGATAAAAATGAAATTTATGATTTTGTAAAGTTTATAATTTATTTCGTTAGTTTATAATTTTATAAATTAAACTAAATTAATTTAGACTAAATTAATAAGTCTAAATTTAAACTTACCTATCCCAAGGTCATTAATTTCAAAATTTTCTCTAAAAATCTATTTTTTTTTATTTTAATATTTTTAAGGTTTCATAAAATATTATCTTTACAAATTATCGGTATGTGGGTATTAAACTAAACTGATTTGTCTTATAAATTTGTGAATTAAACTAAAATTTATTATTTTATAAATTATAATTTTACAAAATTCATAATTTTCTCTTTAAATTTATAAAAAATAATTCATAATCTTTTGTTCACTTTATAAAATTATAAACTTCATTTTTATAAAAGTTTATAATTTATTTCGTTTGTTTATAATTTTTATAAATTAAACTAAATTATTAAGTCCAAATTTAAACTTACCTATCCTAAAGTTATTAATTTCAAAATTTTCTCTAAAAATCTATTTTTTCGTTTTGATATTTTAAAAATTATTCATTTTAACAGAACCATACACAAAAGCTCGCAGCAAAGCTTAAATATAATAATTTAATTTATTATAAAATTGTTTATTCACATAAATTTTTAAAACTCTGAAAATATCCATCTAACTATGAAACCTTCAAGTTTTTGCATCATTAAAAGCATCTAAAATAACTAACAACATTTGAGTAAGTGTCGTGTCCAACCGTAGCGTAGTTGTCTAGCCCGATCGTTTAGTAAACGGAAAGTCCTGAGTTCGATACTCTTCGTGGCAAGTGGTAGTTGTTTACTGAAAACTCACTCAGAAATGAACGAAAAAAAGAAGTGTGTCTATCCCTTATAAGATGTTCCTTGAGAGATAACTTTTTTTTTTTGGTCCTATAAAATTAATTTTAACGACATAAAAATTTCTAAAAAATACGGAAGATATCTGTTATAAAACGGATATTCAGAAATCACGGGGAATTTCCTGGAATTTACGGAATTTTTTTTCCGTTTAAATACGAAAATAGTACTGGCGTCTCGATTGCCAGTACAATTTCCGTTATTTTCAGGAAATTTTTTTACAGTGACACAATTATTAGAGACTTACAATTATTAGAGACATGAACAGGTTTAAGAAAGAAGGAGGGTGGTCTTCAAACATATCCAAAAATTTAGAACATTTTAGTACAAAGGTTAGAAGAAATCTCAGAAATTAGCTCAGTTTGTGTTTCCACAATTTTCCTTGTGAACCGGCCAACGCGCTAAAACAAATTTTTGTATGTTTGGGATAAATACATATTAATTTTTTGAACGATGTAACGCCAAGCATGTTCCAGATTGGCGACTTATCAATTAAGAACCTTAAAAATATAACCCCGTTATTATTTGGGACAAGCTTTAAAAATAACGGATGTGAGTGATTTATTAGCCTTTGATTATATTATTGCATTGGAATAGGAAACTGATTTCGAAATATTGAACTAAAATGATTGCCTATATAATTAGAATCTGTCAGCACTTAAAAGCTTGATGGTTTTTTTTTAAAGCAACGGTTAAAAATTACATGTACGCATGAAAGCATATTATCTGAAGATTGATTTTTCCGCTTTGGTATGCATTTTTAAACTTGTCTAATTTTGAGTGTATTAAGTGGTGTGTATAAATTCTAAGGATGACATACAGAGCTGCACGAAATAATTCAGACACATTACCAAATATAGCTGACAACTTATTGCTGAAAAAGGATTTTTACTGAGTGATGTGGTTTTTTAAATTGCTTAATTAGACATCTCATTTCATTCTAGGAAAAATTTAAATTTCTTAATGTTCTGTTAGTATTGGAAAGTGTTTCACAATATGTGCCTGATGATGATATTTTCTTCTTCTTCTTTTTAAATTGTAAAAATTACTGGTATATTACTATTTACTTTTAAATTATCATTTGCAGTTTTTATTCAAATGAATTTTACATTGTACTAATTTAAAAAATTACAATAATTCAAGACATAATTATAATGTGTAAACCCACATCTAGTTTTCCCATTTAGATTGCATTATTTTCCAACTTCTTTTTTCTAATCTCATATAAAATTCTTATTATATTTTCCACAGAAGTCGATGCACTTGTTAGCTGGTAATATAACTTTACTGCCTCATATCTCAGTGCCACGAATTCGGCTTTATTACCTACAAAGAATTTTCTGTAATCACGAAATAAGAACTTTCTTAAAATATTCACTAACGGACGAAGGTTGTTTTTACGTTATTTTCGCAAAAACTTCACAATAGCTATTTTTCGTATTTTGTATTCAAGTTTTGTAATCTAAATTGCATGCAGTATTTTTATGAGAAATCGGTGTAGCGTGCATAAATTGCACTACAAGATATTTCAGAATTGAACCAAAAACAACTTGAAGGAATTCTTTTGTAATAATGTTGTTATAAATAAAGATCATTGTACTTTGTATTCAAGTTTTGTATTCTAAATCGCACGTAATATTTTTATGAGAATTGCTTCTGTGCAAAATGTTTCAGGATAGAACTGAAAGAAACTCAAACAAACTATTTCATATGTATTAATATACATTGGCGAGAAAAATTAAAGGAACAACTATAAAAACTCATGGAACTTGAATAATTTTGCAGATAACAACATGAAACTTGCACAAGATATTTATTTTGTCATGCCTGACATATATTCAAAATGCAGAACTGCCTATTTCTGCAAAAAATAAATTTACATAAAAACATAGGACTGTGTGATATAAGAGGGGATAAGGAAATTGCACTGTTACAATATTTAGAGACACACAGGAAAAATCAATAAGGTATGTGGTCACTCCTGACCGAAATGCAAGTTTTACAGTGATTTTCCATACCGTGGATTAGATTAACCAGAAGTGCTTGCGGTAACAATGTGTATTCAAGATGAATAGGGCTCCGAAACTCATGGAGAGTGATAGTTGGTGGTTGCCGAGATGCAAGTCGGCGTACTGGTGCGTCCCACACATGTTCTATCGGATTTAAATCTGGAGAATATGCAGGCCACTACTTTCGCTAGATTCCTTTTCCCTCAAGATAATCAGTCACTAGTGCAGCACTATGAGGTCGCGCATTATCATCCATTAAAAGGAAGTTATTACATATTGCACCCCTAAACAACTTGACATGAGGATTAAGAACCTCATTTCTATATATTTTAGCATTCACAGCTGCACTGATAAAAATGTGTAGGTCAGTGCGGCCATTCAAAATGATGCCCGCCCATACCATGATTCCAGGACCTTTGTATCGATACCTTTCACGGATGTTTGCAGACTTATTGCGTGTGTTTTTCTCCCTCCATATGGTAACAAGTCTGAAATTAATCTCCAAACAAAATCGAGATTCATCCGTACCGAGAACTCGGCTCCAGTGCGTGGTACTCCAATGACGATGATCTCTGCACCACTTTAACCGGGGGCATTTCGCTTCCGGAGTTAACGGAATACAAATCATGGGTTTTCTTGCGTACAGCCCTCTTTTATGCAGCCTGTCACTCACAGTAAATCTGGATAGTCGAGTTTCTGTTGCTGCGGCGAACTCTCTTGCAATCTGTACTGACGTCAGTTGCCTATTTCTTTTAGCAATCGTTGCCAAATAACGGTCTGATAGTCTGTTTTGGCACGTTTTCGACCTTGACCTCGTTGTCTTTTGACATTACCAGTGTCTTTAAACCGTTTCCAGGGTTTTGACATGGCGTTTTTGCCTATTTTTAAGTCTTTCCATACCTTTGTCAGTGTCTGTCCTCCTTCCATTCTCTCTATCGCACGCCATTTCTCACAATCGGTCAAATGTCTTCTGGATGGCATATTCCACCAACTACAAGCGAAATTTTTATGTAACTACACGTAAAACTTCTCGAAATGACACTTCAAATCACCCACGTGTACTCCTTTTCAAATGTGCCGTAAGAACGGGCTCAAAAATTTGCATATTTTTCTGTAGAAAATATTAATCTCATTGGACTACGTGATAACGTTAACATTTAGTTACAAACCAATCACCTTTCACTGAATTTCCCGCAATAGAATTAACATAAAGCACCTTTTTATGGTTGTTCCTTTAATTTTTCTCGCCAGTGTATTTATAAATCAAGAAGAGTTGGTGCGTAAACAGATTGGTGGGGGGGAGGGCGGTAAGTTCATTGCAATAAGTTATTTATAAATATAAGTCTGACCGATTACATATACTATTTTTTAAATAATTACATTATTTTATAATATATATATATATATATATATTCATATATATTCGCAGAAATTTCTTTTCATGTCAGTCATAATTTAAGCACATAATAAGTATTTTTAACAAACTAATCATTAATAAAATTCTTTCTTAATTCGTATAAATAAAAGAACATTTTAGAGTAATACCGAAAAGCAAAGAATAAAATATAAATTTAGCGACTGTCTTATTATAAATAACGCAATATATAATGCATTATATTATGAATTGTTATTTATATTAATATTTTGAATTGTAATAGTTTATTTAGATGATCGCCTTCTAAACGTACTTACGTATTACTTGCCAAAAAAAATTCGTTCCTCTTCTTTCTGCCCTTAGCCAGCACACAGTTTAAAGTGGTTAAACAGCTTCCATTTTTTATATTTTGCTTTATTTATTACGTTATTGTAACAATAAATAAGTTTCACAAGCTCGAATTTATCGCATTCCCCTTTGCCTCCTTCACCCTGTACCGAGCACACAAAGTGTTTAAAACACTTTATTTTTATTTTATTTTTATTGTTTATTCATTTATTTATTTTTTGTTTGTTTGTTACTGTAGGCACAATAATTAATTAATCATCTGAATCATCCCTTCCGTCAAAATTTCTTCTTCTGCCCTTTGGCCCTTCATTGCAACGTGCAGAAATTTGTCTCTATATTAAAAAAAAAAAAGGCTAAATTATTTAACTCTAATGAAAATCTTTAACATTTCGAAATTTTGATTTCATATTTTAGTCGTTTATAGAATTTTAAATGTTGAACACCGTTATAGCTTCCAACTCTCCTATTGTTATTGTTTTATTTCTCTTTCTCTTTTCTTTTTTCAAAATTTAATGAAGCCAGAAAATTTATTAAAGAACATTATTAATTAGTAACCACATAGAAATATTTTAATAGATAATTTTTTCTGGCCCCAATTATCTTTTTTTTTTTTTTTTAGCTTCAAAAAAACCGCAGATTGGCAGCTGTGTAACGTGTTATAAATTAAAACACATGAAAATACTAAAAATCGTTAAAATATATACAAAGCTATATCTTTTCATAATACAATTTATTTATCTATTGTAATTTCGTTGTATATGTATTACTTTTCTCTGAAATGTTTTGTACTAAGCAAAAAAAAAAAAAAAAAAAAAAAAAAAAAAATCCGCAAAAATTGATGTACAGGCGGCAAAAAGAAGGAGAACTTCCCATACATTTAAATCACCAAATTGTCCAAGAAAAAAAAAACGGAAATAGCCAAACAGCTGGAAATTCTGTCTTCTCTCAATTTATGTTTAATAAATAATAATAAGCTTAGGGTGTCGTCTTCATATTAAAATTGCACCAAACTCGGAAATTTCCAATACAAACACACAATTTTGACAGCACTTTTTTTTAGGAAAATTTTACCTGATGATGCCAAACGAGAAGTCATTCGGTCAAATACTTTTAGGAAAGTTTAAAATTTCGTATTCCTAATGTTACATTCATTTTTAACCGTTTCAAAACAGATTGCAAAGCGGGTAATTTTTAAAGCATAACTCAAAATCTACTTGGCAGGAATAAGCTGTAATTTTGGATTAGCAAATATAAAGTTTCTAGAAATTGATTTCTGTTAAAAAAAATGTCTAGGTAACAATTCATCTTTTTTTTTTCGAAAATAAACTTATTTTGAATTTTATTTTTAAAAAATTGGAATTATAACTTATAAATTTTTTAACAGAAATCTTTTTCCAAAAATTTCAAATAGGCGACTCTAAAATTACAGCTTATTCCACCAAGAATTTTTTGAGTTATGCTTTAAAGATTAAATCATTGCAATCTGTTTTGCACCAATTAAAAAGGAATTTAACATTACGAGCTTGAAAATGTAAATAATTTAAACCTTCATAATTCCTGAATTATTCGACAGAATGACTTCCCGTTTGGTATCCTAAGGAAAAAAATTTCGGAAATATCCAATTATGATGTCAAAATTAGGTGTTCGTATTGAAAATTTCGTGAATTTTGTACAATTTAAGTATGAAGACGACCCCTAATATTTCTTTATACTTTACATAAAATGAAACAAGATTTAATTTCCAGTCGATTGGCTATTTCCTTTCTTTTTTTTTGGGGGGGGGGCAATTTTCGTAATTAAAATTTATTGGGTGTTGTTGTTGTTGTTTTTGAAAGGTCCCTGTTAACTGGTGTGGTGAATTGTGGTGAACTATTCCCTTATCATACACCAGATGTCAGTGAAAAATTAATAACTGACCTTTGTGTTTGTGGCAACAGTGTGGTTGTAAAACCTTTATCTTCATGCATGTGGCAACAGCTATGAGTTGTTGACGCTACAGACTTTTCCCGCCTTCGCTTGCAGCTTGCATGTATCACTTTCCAACCTGACGCAAAACTATATTAATTATTTATGTATTTGTGTTGTACCTTGAAAAGATTAAATAATCTTTAATTACTAAGAATGTGATGTTAGTTTAAGTTTAGGACAACATTTAAAAACCTAACACTGGTGACCCAGACGTGATAATTTTAGTGCCTCGTATTCCAGTTTCACAAATTCGACTTTATCATCAACAAAAAATTTTCTCTAATCACGAAGTAAAAACTTTAACAAAAGATCCATGAAATGTCAAAGTAATCAGATTACTGTTATGTCGTTTTCATTAAAATCTTCACAATACATTTCATTCTCGTTTTCTTTTTAAATTTTGTACTCTAAATCACATGCAGTCAATGTAGTCAACGACTATTTGCCCAAATGACTTCTCGTTTGGCATCATCAGGTAAAATTTTCCGAAAAAAAAAATGCCGTAAAAATTGTGTGTTTGTATTGGAAATTTCCGAGTTTGGTGCAATTTTAATATGAAGACGACATGCAATTTTTCTATGTAAAATAATAGTAATAATAATAATAATAATACAGTAGAACTCCAATTATCCGAACTCCGACTATCCGAATCGCTGATTATCCGAATCGCTTTCAGAATTTCAGAAAAAAGGAATTAAGATGGAAACGTACTGCGATTCACAAAATAATGATTCTGTCTACGCGCGATATTGTCCTTCCCTCCGCGAAGCTAGTGTAGGCGTAGCAAGAACATTATTGGGATGAAGAGTCACCGTCTAATAGTGAGTTCGATTATTGTCTGGAAGATTGCGCTTACATGGTGGCGGAAGCTTGGAGCTTGGTTAAGGCAGTCACATTAAGACGTTCGTGGAAAAAGTTGAAAGGCATATCAACTGAAGAAGAGAAGGAAAAGGAAGATCAAGAAAGGGAAAGGGAAGATACAGGAGAAGATGAGGATGACATGCCACTTGAGGAATTCAGAAACATTCTTTTGAAAATTCCTGGATGTTCAAAAGTTAGTGCTGAACATATAGGAGAGTGGATGGTGTGTGAATCGTCCGACCCTGGGTTTCAAATTCCAAATGGTGATGAACTTATTGAAAGTGTCGAGGAAGAAGATGACCTTAATGTCAAAGTTGAAGCAGACACTTTAGCAGCTCATCAGCTAGTGAAGCATTTGCCGGCATTGAAACTGCGTTGAAGTGGATGGAGCGCCAGCTCGAGTGTGACCACATGCAACTTTTCACTGTCAAGCGGATGCGCGACTTGGCTGCCCGAAAATGGATGAAGACTGTCAAACAGATTACTTTGACCGAGATGTTCAGCAAGCAATGACTTTCATTTACAGTACGGTACGTACATACCATACTAATGCACAGCACTTGTAAGTACGCATAACATGTAAAAGTGTTGCTGTTTCATTTAATTAATTAAAAGCTCTTTTTCTTTAAAAATAGTTTTTTCTCCCATTTTCAACATATATACAGTAATTCATTAAAACAGACCCTTTTTTCGGAAAAAATCCAATTATCCGAATTTTTGATTAACCGAATGGGGTCCGGTCCCAATTGATTCGGATAATTGGAGTTCTACTGTAATTAAATTAAAAAAAATAGTGCATTAAGCAGAATTTTTTTACAAAATAATTTGAAGGAGTTTTACATAGTAACGTTTTATAAATCAAGAAGAATCATTATTTATGCGGATAAAATCAAGATATATTTTGAATTGCAATAATTTGATGTATAAAATCATTAATAAATAAGGACTTAATGTACAAAATTATTTTAACACAACTATAGAATTTTATTAAAACATCATTAACAAGTTTTTTATGTGTCAATCAATATTAGGCATTTCTATTTGAATTTCTAATTAATTAATCAAATTAAGTTTGCAGAAACTCCAATAAATAGAAGCATTTTTCAAGGTAAAATGTGAAAAAACAGAATAAACTTATTTTATTGTAAATAAAGCAAAATGTAATGCATATGTGCATAGATTCATTTAAATATTTTTATATATTAAAAGTTTGTTTGCATAACTGACTTATCGAATTACAAGCATTCAAACGTTATATTTAATAAAAGCCAATTTATTATCCTGTCCCATCAGTGACTGAGAGGTTCTGCTCTGAAAAAGCTGGTAGACGGGAGTTGCTGGGTTCAAAAATTCTGTCGTGCTCGTCAACCTACCCGTTCGAAGTTTTTCGTGGTTTTCCCACGGAGAGCATTCCCTCCTAGGGCCTATATCCCTCGTGTAGATAATCGGCCGTCATAAAATCAACCAACCTAACCAATTTATTAAATTTTATTAATTATTCACAGAAAAGTATTGGAAACTTCAGAATTTTCTGTTCAGATTTTATTCATCTACTAGCTGAAGTACCCGGCGTTGTCCGGGATTTTAAGAATCTTGTGTAGAAAAATCAATTTCTAAATTAAACATGTTGTACAGAGAACTTCAAAATGTTAAAGTATGTCAATATTTCCATAATCAGGTTTTTATAATGATTCAATACGTTCCACAAACCCATATGATGTTATATTCACCTGCGACGTCACATCTACTTGCTTTCTCTATTACTCATGTACTCTCTTTGTAAGATTCTCCAACATTCGAAAAAGTCCGTTAAACTTTCAATATGACGTTATATTAATTTTCTTTTTAATTCTCTAATGATGTCATATTAACTTGCTTTCTGTAATGAGGAGACGATGGCTCGGACGGGATCTGAAGAACAAGGATCGCAAGGGTTCGATTGTGACGCTCGTCGACAGGTGAGACAGCGTGTTGCAACTCTCGGTGTCGTGCGAGCGGTCGAGCATTAGCGACCAATACGGGATGAGCTCCGTAGCCTGCGAGACATGTCTCACGTCGTCTCTCTGGGAGGGGATTTGTGCTTTTTGAGGGATGTCGAGCACATGGCCGAGGGACCGACTCTCCTTCTGAGGTTTCGGCGACGAAGCCGCTCGGTAGTCTCTACGGTTCATGGAATGTCTGTGTAGAAGTCTCCTCTAAGAATAGGAACTTCCGCCGTATCGCAATGACCTACGTCGTTTGCGAGCTCGGGTGAAAGATTGGGAGGTTTCGTTGGATGACGATCCTCCGGATCGGCCGTAGCGCACTCGGTGATCGCCGATGTGCGCGTTAAAAATCCAGGAGGATTTGGAGACGGTGGTCGGTTGCCGCTCCGGGCGTCCCGTCAGGGCTCCTGGTGGCGCATCTTAGTTTCACTCCTTGTATTACTGAGAAATGTTTGAAAATTTCCGTTATATTACCAATATGACTTCATATTAATCGTTATTTCAATTGTTGAAATTTTTTATTTCATTTTCATTTTTCACGTGGAAATCTTTCAATAGAAGATTAATTATTGTAAAAAGAATTTTTTGTGGATTTTTAATTGTTGGCAACTGCTATAACGAAAAGTACTTAAATTTGATAGGAAAAGGCTGTTAGATTTTTGGTTTTTTATTAATTACTATTAATTACTATTTTATTAATTATTAACTATACATTATTTCGATTCCGGATTATTTTAGTTGCCTCGGCCGTGTTTTAATAAACTTACACGTAACATTTCACAATTCTGGCTTCCAAACTGTTGATTTGTATAGAAATGCAGCCAGACAGACAAACAAATTTTCATTTTTTTATATTGGATAATAGGGGGAGAGGTCTTCAACCTTTAACGCTCAAGGGTCACATTAATAAAGTCTTAAAATTTCGAGGCCCTCTAATTATTAAAGTTTCACCTACAATTCAATTAAATAGAGCGTAAACATGAAATATAAACGCACAAAGTGTGTATGTAATAGATGCGTGTAATAGATGTATGTAATAGATGCGTGTTGTATGTAATAGATGCTGCGAACTGCAGAATTCTCATTTTCTTCTTGAATCATAAGAACATTTTATTTATTTATATTTGCACATAATATTTAAATTTATCATGAGATATGCTATACAATTATTTAATTTAGTAATAGTAAATTAGTAGATAGTAAATTAAATATAGTAAATAGTAAATTAAATTAATCCGCCGTGTAGACCTCAAGAGAACGAAATACAGTAGCTACACTGTAGTTACTATAGTACCATATTTTCATATAGCACTTATAGTATAGAAAAAAATTAAATTAATCCGCCGTCTAGACTTCAAGAGAGCGCAATACACTAGCTACACTGTGGTTACTATTTTCTCAAAAACTTCACAAAAGTTATTTTCCATATTAAAGTTTTGTCATCTAAATTGCATTTAGTCTTTTTATCAGAATTACAATCAGTGTACTGTGCAGAAACTTACTACAAAATGTTTCAGAACTGAATTGAAAACAACTTAAAGGATTTCTTTATTAATTATGTTATTATAATTCAAGATTGTCACACTTAGTATTCAAGTTTTGTATTCTGAATCAATTGCAGTTTTTTATGATAATTGTTACTATGCAACATGCAGAAATTTGTTGCAAAATAAAAATACAAGTAACTTGAAAGAATTACTTCAAACTAATGTTTTTATATAATCAAGAAGAATTTGTGTTACAGATTGGGGGCGGGGGGTATGGGGTAAAATTTATTTTGAATTGTAATAGTTTATTGTAATAAAGCATTTATAAATATTTATTGGTGTAAACAAATTAAAAGAGTAATTACACTGGTTTCCAAAAATTAAGGAAAAGTCACAAAAATAGCTATAACTCGTTCAAAAAGAAAGCGATCCGTATGAAATTTGCATATATTGTTAAATAAAAGATGATGAATAAAAATACCAAATGAAATTAGTGGCGCTGCAATCGCATTGTGTCATCTGTGAGGAACATAAAAATGCACGTTATAGAGTAAAGTTGCAGTTGTCGCTGTGATAGTGATATTATAAATCTGTGATAGCCAATTAATTACAATGACCTCGAAGCATCATTTGCCCGAAGAACTGCGATTTAAAGCTATTGGGAGATTGGAGGCCGGACAGACAGAGGTGGCTAGGTGGCTACATGTGAGTCCTTCTTAGGTTCATAGGTTTTGGCAACAATTTCAAACCACTGGTTCGGGCTCAAAAAGTTTCAGCCAAAGCCAGCCAAGGGTTTCGACAAGCGCCGATGACCGATATTTGCGGTTATGTGTACGAAGGAATAGAACCGCAACCCCATCTCATCTTAGATCCTCCCTTGCTGCAACCACTGGAAGGTTGATGTCAGTGTCTACTGTGCGTAGAAGTCTTCACGAAGGTGGACTTTACGCGAAGCGACCAGCAATTTGTGTTCCACTCACCTCACGTCACCGGAGGAACGTTTGATGTGGGCACGTCAACATGTCCACTGGACAGCTGATCAATGGAGGCGTGTTCTCTTCACGGATGAATTCCGGTTTAGTCGGTGGCAGTGTCTGCGTTTGGGGTGGTATCTCTTTGGGTGGACGCACAGACCTCCATGAGTTTCTACCTGGAACCGTAAATGCTTACGTCTATAGATATGACATCCTTGATGATTAGGTGCGTCCTTATGTCGGTGCAATAGGTAACGATTTGCTGGTACAGGACGACAACGAAAAACCGCACAGGGCTCCCATCGTGGAATATTATCTTCAGCACCGGACAATTCAAAAAATGGAATGGCCAGCTCGACCACCGGACTTGAATTCCATCGAGCATGTTTGCTATGCTTTAGGAAGACGTGTTTCTGCTCTCAATACCCCTCCTCAGAGCCTTGCCACGCTTACAACTGCTTTGCAAGAGCAATGGCTTGCACTTCCCAGCGATCTCATCGACCACATAATTGACAGTATGACACATCGCACAAATCGATACACTTATCAGCTGACAATATAACTATGTCTTGTATTCAATTCCCAGCAAATTTGGATTTATAAATTACTAAAAACTTTCTGTAATCACCAAAAAGAATTTTCAGAAAATATCCATGAACGGATAGAATTATCAGGTCACTGATAGTTGTTTTCTCAAAAATTTGCCAATAGATTTGATTTGCATTTTGTATTCAAGTTTTTTACACATAAGAACATCCAATCTTTTTTGAGAATTTTTTACGCTATAGTTGTTGTAGTTTTCCTATCCAAAACCTTTACTGAATTTTGCACGGAATTTGAAACACTTGTTAGACGTTAATATAACTTTCTTTTATTCCAATCTCAAAAATTCGGTATTATTATCTACAAAGATTTTTTTGTAAGCACAGTAAGAACTTTTACAAATTATTCATGAAGAAATGGAACAATCTGGCTGCTGTTATGTTGTTTTGTTTTTTTTTTTCAAAAATTTCACGATAGCTTTCTTTCGTTTTGCATACTAAATAACATGCTTTATTTTATGAAAAATGTTTCGATGCAACATGGACAGTGGCGTAGCCAGGATTTCCTTTCGGGAGGGGTCCAAAATTTTTCTTCAGCTTATATATATAGTAAGACCTGCCAAGATAAGATTGCAATGAGTGGTAAAAAATTCCGTGTTAGACAGGTTTCCGTCTTAGCAGGTGTATGGCATTCTTTTCTATTTGACGAATGAATATTTCCGTTTAAGTCAGCATTCCGTTATAGGCGCATTTCGTTTCCACAGAAGTTGCTGTATATATAAAAATATAACTTATGTATGTAATATGTATAATAAATACTGTCTATAGCAGATTCCTGTCTTAAACGGAAGCATTACATGGCCTTGATATGGATAACTATACAATTAAGTCTGCTGAAAACCTGCCTGAAACGGGATTTTTCACCGTTCTTCTGTGATTCTGATTTCGTCTTGTCAGTTTTTATCCTACTTATAAATACAGTAAAGCCTGTGAAATGGGAACTTTCTATAACGGAATCCTATCTCAAACTTAAAAGCTTCGGGATCCCGTAGAAACGAACAATGCGCCTTATTGAAGTATAGTGTGACAGGATTGACTGTGTGTGTATATATGCGATAGAAATATTTCGAGTAACTTTAAGAATTTAGATATTTCCTTATCAATTTCTTAATTTAAAAAAAAAAATAGCATGTGTAAAATAAAGTAAGATCAATCTCTATAATTGTGGCTAATAATGCAATGGAATTACATTAATATTTACCAAATAAAAAGATTTTACAAACACTATGATATAAAAAACTGAGCACGCACTGAAGAATGCATTTAAATCAAGTTTCATATAATATAAACATTTGATTACGTTAAAGTTATGATCAAAGGGTTAAGTTTATAACAGCATTTAGTTGAATTTTTTTTTCAATTTTCATGCTTAATTTCCTGCCATTGAATTAAGAACTTGTGCTTTAATAGGTATAATGAATAATGAGTTGACACAATTGCTAATGCCGTCAGCCGTTGATTCACCATGGGTATTTTTGAGATAAGTTTTTAATTTTTAAGAAAAAAATCTTGTAATTTCAGCTACAGAAACTAGTAATGTAACAAACACACGCAACAAATATAGTTGATGTCGGGAAAAATAATTTTGTTACAATTCTCTAAAACAGCCATAATTCTTTTTCAAGTTTCACCGCTTTTGATACTAATGTAAATATTCGACCTGAATAGTTGTTTCCGATATCTGATCGACTTAAAATATGTTAAATTAAAAAAATATATATATTACGATTAATTAGCACATCTTGGGAAGTATTAGATTGTGTAAAAAATAATGGTAGTTTCTGCTATTTTACTTTTCAACCAATTTATTTTAAGCGGTTGGAAATAATTTTAGAACGTACTCCAAGTTCAGCAGAAATCTTTCAGACTTTTGGTACGTAGATTAGCTTCAACCTTTGCTTTCAATTTCTCATTGTTAATAACCGAATGTCACCTACGACCTTCATATTCAAACTCTCATTGCCATCATGAAATTTCTGAAAACAATGTTAAACTGTGAGTTCACATTTCACAAGTCATACTTCGGTCAAATGTAATGTTGAATTCAGACATTTTTTCTGCAGGGGGTATTTCTGCGGAGGGTACCATTTTTCTCCTGAATCTCCTGTACACTGTGGAGTTCAGGGAAGGAGAACGATTGCACTCCTAGACTATTAATAAGCATAAAATCTCAGATCTTTTGAGGGGTCATTTCGATGCTCCGGAGTGGATGCCCCACCCCCGCTCTCCTACATTCAACGCTGTAGTGTGGTTGATATACAAGCCGTTTCCGCTGATTATCGTACCATTTTGAATTAGTAAAACAATCGTACGAAATTTCCCAAAGTTCTACAACTGCCTTAAATATCCCTGTACAATAGCGAAAAACAAAATTATAATACTAAATAAGTAGGTAAATACCTGTCCTTTAAAATAATATACAACAACGTAATATTTCATTAAGAGTTTATTAAAAATCGCTCAGGTCGAAAAATTTAATAACAAGAATTACCATTATTTTGTACAAACCCAGAAGAACGTCAAACTCTTTCAATATTCCTCTGTTCTTTTCTTTAATGATTAATGAATAACGAGATCAGAAATAAAAGTATCAAAAGGAGGAAAAAATTGATCTCCCGAAATATTCTTCAGGTTTGACATCGAACCAGATCTATCTGATGGTCAACTTCACAAGGAATATGTGTGACTAAAGAAAATTGTGTCAGACTTTTCTTTAGCAAAGGACTGTGTTCTCTTGAACAGGTCAGAAAACTTTTAAACATCAGTCTCCTCTTCCTTGCTTACTGATTAATGTAAAGTTACATACAGTTGAAAAGGACGTCTTCAGCATGGTTTACAGCAGAAGACAAATCACATTCAGATGCAGGTATTTTGAAAGTGGCAGTGTAATGTTGAATAAGAATTCACAAATATCTAGTCGAAGAATAAAGTTAATTTTTTTTAAATTCCAGCAAGCAGATTTAAAGTAAATGATAACATTGCTCGATATAAAATTATAAAATGAACAAAGATAAGGGTAGCAAAACTCTGATTAATTCGCTGTTATTGCATTCGTCTAATCTAAACTCGTCTTTTCCGTAAGTGTTGGCAACAGAATCCCATCGAAATCTCTGTTGAAGACATTTTGCGTTTAATCTAGTTACATTAAAATCTATGAAAACGGAATCGTCAGATATCCTTAAAAAAATCCGTTGTAGATAGATTTCCGTCATATCAGGTATACTTGTATAGTTATCCTTCCGTCATCGAGACCATGAAATGTTTTCGTTTACGAGAGGATTCCGTATTCACAGAAAACCTGCCAACAAGGAATCACAACCAGAAAAGGTTCCATTTTAGATATCTTTCAAATCTTAACAAGTATAAATATGTTGCGTTGTTTTCGTTGAACTTTGAACTTTTGCTGTTTAAGATAGCTCTCATCTTCACAGGTTTTATTATAATACATCTATGCTTTTCAGAAATATACTATAGAGAGGATACGTTTTAACAGTTTTGGAGAATACCTGACAAAATGGGACGTGTTTGTGACAAAAACCTGTCTTAAACGGAAAATGTTCATAGCCCCGGCGAAAGACATACCTTTTCTAAGAAAAACACCTGTCTAAAACGGAATTTTTCATTGGTGCTTTGCGATTCCGTCTTATCAGTTTTTAATATTGTTATATCTATGATTCAGTAAACCAGTTCTTCGTTCAAGGTTCGGGGGGGGTCCGGACCCCCTGGACCCCCCCCTTGGCTACGCCACTGAACATGGAGAAATTTATTTCAAAATGTTTTAAAATGAAACTAAAAATAGCTTGAAGGTGGTTTTTTAAAATGATGTTTTAATAAATCAAGATTTCTGTGTCTATACTGATTATCAAGATATTGATTGTAATAGCTGATTATTAGGCTGATATTTATTTAAAAAATAATGTCCATTACAAAAAAATATTTATTAATATTTATTTTATGTAAAATATATTTTAAACATAATTATGTACTTTTATTGGAATTTCATTCACAAGGGATTTTTGTATATCTCAATCACTAGTTCAGCAATTTTATTAAAAATTTTTAAGTAGGTAATCAATAAAAAAGGAGAGTCTCGAAAATTTACAAAAACTTCTATAAATAGAGAAATTTTTTTAAAGGTATCATCTAAAAATAAGGGAATAGGAATAAATTTTATGGTTCTTTTATTATAAATAACATAAGATTTCATACCAGTACACAAAGATTTTTTATTCATTTCAACATTTTCCGATGTAATAGTTTATTTAAAATACCGCCTTATCAACTTAGATATTACTTAGTTATTTAAATTAAAAAAGAAAAAAAACACGAAATTATTTAATAATAAAGAAAATAGTTAAAATTTGGAACAAAAACTTTCCGATTTTAGTCATATAAGACTATTACACACTGAATATCATAATAAAATGTATAAAAATATAAAATTACAAAAAAATAATTAATTTTATTCAAAGCTATCATTTTATAATCCAGTTTAGTCAGTTTGATTACAATTTTATTAGATAAGCTTTATTTTTCAATAAAATGTCTTTTACAAAGTAAAATTTTTATTATATTTTCCGCAGACGTCGATGGCGTGTTAGTTGATAATATAGTTTTAGTGCCTTGTATTTTAGTCCCACAAATTCAGCTTTATTATCTACAAGAATATTCTGGTATCACGAAATAAGAACTTTAACAAAATATACACGATAGAGTAATCGAGATATTGTTAGGTTGTTTTCTCCAAAAACTTCACAATAGATTTTATTCACTTATTTTTCTCAAGTTTTCTGCTCTAAATCCCATGCAGTCTTTTATGCGAATGTTTTTCGATGTAGCGTGCAGAAATGTGTTGCAAAATGCTTCAGAATGGAACTAAAAATACAGTGTAATATAACTTTTAGTGTATTGGTGTTCTCTAAGATTTCTGTAAGAGCTAAAATGTGGAAGGGGAGAACTCGAGATCCACACTTACACATTTCTAAAATCATAAATATTTAATATTAAATTTAATCTACTATACGAGTATATATAAAATGCAAAAGGAAGTTTCGTTCCGGTTGCTTATAAATTGATTTTCCACTGGGAATATTTCAAATAAATTTGCATTGTCAGATAATAGTTTAGGGAAGGTTTAAGTATATAACATATCGTTCCAAGTTCATTAATTATAGAATTATGGGAGAACGTTCTATAATCAGATGAGCCCGATTATGAAAGATTAACCATTTTAAAAAAGATTCTGCTGAATGGATTTCGAGGAGAGTTAGTTAGATGATTTTGCAGGGATTGTTTTAATATATTGCATATCGTTCAATCGTTCTTTACCAAATCCTACTATAAATAATCAACTAAAATAGTTTGCCCTTAACAGCCCACATTTTGTCTGGCACATCACAAAACATAGTGCAATTGCGTTCGTATCGTTTTCAGCAATGCAGAAGGACATTCCAGTTAAAGGTCCATACTGCTTTAAAACAGAACTAGCGAAACTTCACCCGCTACGCTGGTCGGTTTCTTCCAAACGGTTCTCGAATTAAACGAACTTGGGATTGGGCGTCCCATTGTCTTCGGATCCGGTCAACTCGAATTTAAATAAAAAACAAAATAAGAAAATTTTATTTAGAATCCTGCAGAAACTGCATCAACGTATTTTTAAAAGCTGTGATTGTTGATTTATTTTTTGTCTGAAAAGTGAAGCGTTTCTGTTCAACGAAAATTGACCCAGCTGCCATTTCAGACAAAGAGAAAATTTTTTTTCCCATTGGAAGTGGGGAGAAGGATGAATAGGTTTCTCATATTGTCTGTTTGAACCTCCCCTCACCCTTTCCCTTTTGTTCAGACACAGCCCACTCTCAAACTACAGAAGAGGAGAATCCTCCTGGTATTTCCCCTTCCTGCTTTAAAAAAAAGGTTAAAGCATGTGCACTGAGACCATTTTTGTGTGGGAAAAAGGATATGGAATCTGACAAAATGCTCTTTTAGCTTTAAATATATAGATGTCTAATTCATCCACTGCCCTCAGAATACAAGGCCTACGCGCTGATACAAAAATGGCGGCTTTCGTAGGAGGATTTTTTTCAACGTTTGTACAGTCCCTTGATTTTGAATACAAATAATTTCTAAAAGTTTTCTTCACCTTATTTTTCTGAGATGAAATAAGTCGAAGAAAGCTTTTAGAAATTACTTTTGAGTAAATTCGGGAGACTGTATAAACGCTTAAAAATTTTTCCTCTTGGAGGTTTCATTTTCGATGATAGCTGCTTTCTTGTTATGTTGCTGACAAAAGGCAAGCGGAAGAAAGGGGAAGAAAAAAAATCTCTCAGCATATTTCAGCATACCGGCGCTTGCCGTATTTTGGATACTATTGGGTTTTTAGACATCGAGATTCACACACAAAGGGTAAAAATCTCGTAATAAAATGTATGTTGATTAGCAACTTGTTGTTATGCTTTCATATTTAAGTATACAACGTAAAGTCCTTATTTATTATGCAATATTTGTAGAAATCCTGATATCTTTCATTTATTTCTTTTCCAAGACAAGATATTAGCTGAGTGTATATACCGAAATCAATTTCTTCATCATACATAGTTTAATTATGTGCCAAATTTTCTCGGTCGCATGAAATGAACTAGAGGACCATGTACGGCCCGTGGGCCGCGTAATGAATATCACCGCGTTAGTGCCTCGTATTCCGGTAACTCAAATTCGGATTCATTTTGTACAAATAGTTTTTTGTAAACACAAAATAAGAACTTTTGCAAAATATTTTAGAACGGATGGAATAATCAGGTTACTGTTATGCTGTCTTCTCCAAAAATTTTAGAATATCTTTCTTTTGTATTTTGTATTCAATTTTCTGCTATGAATCGCAGTATTTTATGAGAATTTTATTCGACGGAATATCAGAAATATGTTGCATAATATTTTTTTCAGAATAGAACTCAAAACACTTTGTTTAAAGGAATTAATACGTAATAATATTGCTATAAATCAAGAAAAAATTGTGTTTACACAGATTTGATAAGATTTAATTTAAACTGTAATAGTTTATAGCAATAAATCATTTATTTAATTATTATTAATAAATAGTTATTTTATGTTGGTAAAAAAAAAAAAAAAAAAAAAAAATCTACCACATTTAGGGGAAGGTGGCCTAAAATGATCCCCTTAAGGGAAAAACTTATGTAAAATAACATAATTCTTTAAATAAAACTTTGGCTCTTTGCTAGTATGTTTTACACTATATTTTGCATTATAAACATATTTTAATAATATTTTAATCCCAAATTGAGTAAGGAAAAAAATAGATTTTTTAAAAAGTAATCAAAGGATCATTTTACCCTCACCAAAGGGCAAAATGATCCTTCATTTAAAAATACAGTGTATTCCCGATTATCCGGGTTAATCACCGGACGGGGTCACACGGATAATAGAAAAACACGAATAATCCAAAAACTCCTTTTTATTAAAGAAAAAATCAACATCAGTACAAAAATATAAAAATTACTTACATTTGCGTGCTGCATAACATCAAACTAGGAATTTTCTTTTTAACATTTACTGCTCAAAAAAATCTGTAATGCGTCTTCGCTTCTCTTGTCGTATATCGACGCATATTTTACTAACCGCAGTAATGTCACCGTTATGAAATCCTCTTTGTCCCAATACATCCCGTATATCACGTACAGTTTGTACTCCAGTTTGATAATCCTTTGCTAATTTACTAGCTGATTCTCCATTATCAAGTTTTTGAAGGATTTCTAACTTTTGTTTAACATTTAAAATTTTTCGTTTCCATTTCACACAAATCATTTTTACCAGTAAACAATTTCATGCTGCTAACTAACGATAAACAAGACGCAAAAACTAAAGAAACACTTGTGAAAGTGAGAGAATACAGCTGAAAAGCTATTATACAAACAACATTGTACAAAGAACATATTGTACAAACGATCCCTCCCATCTCCTTCAACCCTACCCCGACAAACAGGTTCCAAAGCGTTCGATTTTACCTTTACGCACTTTACAATAGTATAAGCTACATCGGACAAAATTCTAATTAACATCAACATCAATTTTATATGCATCATAAGCGTGAAAATGTTTCTATTAAAAAAAATTTTGAGTCCGGAATGAGCACGGATAATCCGCAAACCAGATAATCCACGCACGGATAATCGAGAGTACACTGTAATTGTACATTGTTTTTTATCGGCAAAATAAAGGATATAAAAGTAATTGTGACAATAGATAAGTGTAATTCATATCTAAAAACAAACTCCATTAAGTAAACCAAGTCATATTCCTGTACATGAAAGACTGTATATCTAAATAAATCTGAAAGTTAGTACTTACCTTATCACAGATGTTATAAAACTTAATTTTTTAAAGAATTATGCTCAGACGCGTAATACTGCGATCGCTTGAATACCGCAATTGCTTCTTCTTCACTTATCACAATTAGTTTATATGTTAACCTGTAGATAGCGCGACCTGTCTGGAAGAAAACATATGTGGATCATTTTGCCCGTTAGGATCATTTTAGGCCAACTTCCCCTATATAATTTTCTGAAATTTTCATTCATCGACTTTTTTTTCTTATGTCAAACACCATTTTAGCATTTCTCTTCAAAAACATTTCTTTAAAAAATTCTAAACGAATTATTTCCAAAACTTAACTAATCTTTAAAGTAAAAGTTCACTCTGTAATACACACAAAAAAAAGGAAATTTTCAAAAGAAAACTGAAATAAAATGGACAATACATAAATTCGATCACTATTTTATTAACTCAAGATTTAATGCCTTAACATATAGAACTAATATATATTTTTTAATATTATTTTCAGGTAGTATTTTCAGTTGAAACTTTTCTTAAGATAACCTATTTATCGTCTTTCTTACTACTTATATTTAATAAAAGCTAAATTTATTATGGCAATGATTATTTGAAATTCTAGAATTATGTTTTCAGATTTTAATCATCTACAGAATTTTAAACGCTGAATAACGCGTTATCATTTTTACTGGTTATAGATTTTCAACGAATAATTAATTTCTGATTACCCTGTTAGAGGTATAAAATTATGGAAACATAAAATATGATTGGATTGGAGTATAATATGGTTGTATTTTGTGCACGGGTTAAGTTGAACCCGCAAATTATGCTTACAGTCAACCCGAAACATGAATCGAACTCGGCAAAAAAAATTCGTCAACCCGAAGCGGACCCAAACCCGAAGTAAAAGAAACTTAATCCATATTTTTATACAATTATGGAAAAATAGTCTACAATTATATCTCTAGAATCAATTTTATGTTTACTGTATGAAAAGGAACACATATACACTCTAAACATACTATATACTCTATACCAGGGCATAAAATTTCAGTTGAAAAGGTACTAGCCAGACTAAAATTTTTGATCGCCACTATTTTACATACATTCCGACTGCAACGTCGGCCATCACACCTGCCCAGAAAATGAACTATTTATGACAAACCTAATTTAAATTGACCAGTGTTAGAAGAAGCTGTCTGTTAAATCCAGAATATTTTACAGTCATGAAAAATAGGAACAATTTTTAAAATGTTAAAAAATTGGGAGAAAGCGAATAATTTTTAGCGTGTTTCAAGTAGATGCTCTTAGGTGGCGAAACCTGATTCACTTCCCGCAGGAGTGAAGAGCGATCATATTCGGACCCGGAAGCGAAAAGCAGCCTTGGCGCTTGCGCGGTGCGAAAGTGGGGTAACGAATGCAAACGGGGGAAGTTCGTTCATCCGTAGAAGAGAAATGGAAGTGGATGACGACTTTTTTTCTTCTTTTGGAAGATAAATGCCGTCGCTTGATTTTAAAACACTTCCGCGAGTCGCTGGATTGAGGCACGATATTCTGATTGTATACAGTTTGATTTGAAGCACAACATTTCAAAAGACGAAACTTACTCGCCAATCTTAAATATTTGCTCGTGGCGAACGGAAATTTCGCGCCCTGCTCTAGATATACTATATTTATATAAAAATATAATAAATTATAACACATCGTAATGTTGTATTTCTTTTAAATGCTAAAACGTGTAAACTAATAACATAATATAAAGTAAAATAACTTTTATTAGATTGTTGACATGTTTCGGCTCACCACGAGCCATTATAAAAAAAAAAATCATTTTTAATTCATTTTTCTTTTTTGATAATGGTTCGAGTGAGCCGAAACATATCAACAATCTAGTAAAAGTTATTTAACTGTATATTAGTTTACACCTTTTAGCATTTAAAAGAAACATATACACTCATTAATATTCAAACTAGAAACTTAATTGTTTTTAATAGAAACTTAATTGTTGTGGAAAGAATTTTATCGTGGATTTTTAATTTTTTGGCAACTACTATAACGATACATATTTAAATTTGATACGAATTGTGTTACATAGGTGACTTTTTATTAATTAAAAATTAACTATAATTTATTTTATTTCCAGATTACTTTAGTTGCCTCGGTCGTGTTTTAATACACCTGATACGTGAAATTTCACAACTCTTCGTTCTAAACTGTGGACTTATATAGAAATACAGACAGACAGACAAATTTTCATTTTTATATATTAGATTGCAAGTGTTCAGTATTCCCACCACTACAATCCAATACTCAGTACAGTCAGGCGAACGTCTGATAGAGATGAAACAACACATCGGCCAAAACGTTTACTATTTCCGGCCGTACTGTGTTTTTCAATGATGGTAGATGACGGGATTTCCTCTATATACACGCGACTTTAGGTAGCCTCACAACTTAGAAATCACACGATGTGTTGTGGCGTAAACTTAATTTTGCATTGTGAAAGCTACACTGGAAAGAAAGACAAATGTTTCTTTATCTACGAAAGTATAATATAACCACGAACGAAAATATACAATAACCTCTCACGAGTTACCCATGTTTTCCAAAAAGCATTCTTTATCTTTAGAAACCTCTGAAAATAATATATTTTCAAGATTTAAAAAAAGCATCTTTAAGAACAAAGTTCCGTTTGCTGCCCCTGATTTTCGGAAATGCTTCCGTGTAGTTGTGTAGTATGTTAACCAGTTTTTTCAACCTGGTATATAGATTTTTAGTATGCTATCAATTCTCAAGGGAACATTTTAATGTTCATTAAATGTGTTTTACAGACAAACAAGTTAAAATAAGAGCATTAACATTGACATTAAAATTTATTGTGTTTAGTTATTCTTGCATGTATAAATTCAGTTACGCAGTTGAAAATGTTTAATTGAGAATTGATAGCATATAAAAAGAACATACTCTGATATGAGAAAACTGATTAATACACTATAAAAACTACTCGAAAACGTTTCTGAACATCAGTGGCAGCGAATGAAACTTTGTTCTTATAAATGTTTCTTTAAATATTAAAAATATATATTGTTTTCAGACGTGTCTAAAGATAAAGAATCATGGGTAACTCGCAAGGAATCGTTGTATATTTTCGTACGTAGTTATGCTATATATTGGTATATTAAGAAGCATTCGTCTTTTTTTAGAGTGTATATGCATGCTATACCTTTATTGTATTCGCTACAGCAGCACCCTCTACTGTCAATGTTTTGAACTATTTTTTTTCTAGCCGTACAAAATTTCATTTCACGGTGACAATTAACCTGCAAACCGCAAGTTTCTCCGATGCTTAGATCTTTTTATATCGTGTTTTACTTTTGTTCCTTACTTTTGTAGCAGCTGGTAATTTAAGTGCTTAGCATTAATAGAAATATTTTCTTTTATTATCGAAAGAACCATTTCATAATCCATTTTAATCATTCTCATAACGTTGTTCAGTGGCAGCTGTAATTTAATTTTCTCTTTAAAGTCTTTTTTAGTTACATAAAAACTTTATAACATTTCTTGTAAAATTCAGTGTTCTTGTTTCTCAGTAATATAATTTAAGTGGCTATTTCAGCCCTCAACATTTCCTTTGTACTCTAAATACAAAGGAAGTACTTCCATCTACAAAGAATCTATAAAGAATTTTCTTTAATCACGAAATAACAATGTTACAAGAACGAAATACTCACGAAAGGATAGAGTAATCAGTTTACTGAAATGTCGTTCCCTCAAAAACCTCACTATTGCTTTTTTCGCATTTCGAATTCGAGTTCTGTATTCTAAATTAGATCCAGTTTTTTTTTCTGTTTAGTATCCCGAGATGGTTTGTAAATTTAGAGATCATATTTTTTCTTTTCTTTTAAAAAAAAAAAAAAAGTACGAACTACGAATTAAAGTTTTGAATAAAATACGTTTTTCAAAAAATATATAGGTTGGTCATACAGTCTATCCTTGATTACAATAAATTATTGCAGAAAAACTAATATAATTAGGCATATGCTTGTTTCAATATATTGTAAAGACTATATGAAGTTTTTAATGCAAGTACTTTCGTCAGTAAATTTCGATGTGAGCACCCTTGGTAGCTCGAAGAATGTCAAGGCGGTATTCCATTTCTCGCCACGTATTGCCCAACAATTGGACTGTCACACTAGAGTCAGCATCTCTAATCCTAACCTTGAGTGTTTTAATATCTTTTTCCCGGTGTTGCAAACACTCTGTTCTTTATGTATCCCCACAAGAAAAAAATCTAGAAAAGTAATATTGGGTGAGCGAGGAGGCCATGGTGTTGGTCCATCTCGTCCAATCCATTTTCCAGGAAATTTGATGGAATAAAAAAACTTAACAACATGATTTTTCCATAAAATTTTACAGTATTACATTCGATGGTTATTTCGTAATATTTTATTGTAATCAGGGAAAGACTTTATGACCGCACTGTATATCATACTTGTCTCCTAATTACGTCATAATATTACTTTACATTTTAAAAGGCTAGAGGTCTCCTCCCCTTACAAGCAACCCCCGACCAGACACACAGGCTGTAAAAACTCGCTAATTTGCACTGTTTTAAAAAGATTACCCGACTGCTGAAGATTCACTGATATAATTACAACCAGTGGAGATCTTCCGTCATCGGGTTGCCATTCATTTTGTTTTGACTGGAAGAGTTTTCGGAACCCAAGGCCGCATCTACCGTTGTCGTGACTACTGGTGGTTGTTTTCGGGATTGATTAAGTAAGGTCAGTTACACATTTAAGAATCAGCTTGTATAAAATGGATAAGTAAAAAATGTCGCTGCCACTGGAACTTTTATAACGTCTAGAAGAATTTTTTTCTTTTAAATGCCATAGGCGAGTCGTTTTAAATATGACGTACCATTCACAATTAAATACTTTTCGCGTGTAATAATTTAAGTTTTCTTTCTTTCTTAATATTCACGTATGAATATATTTTTCAATTGAAAAGAATTTCGATATATTATTATTTGGACGTTTTAAAATCTTGCATTTGTAGATAAAATTGTTTTTTTTTTTTTTTTTTCAAACTATGAATTAAATCTTTATCCAAATAATGAAATTTTGAATAAAATTTTGAAAAAAAAAAACATAAAAATCAGACAAATTTAAAAAATGATTGGACATTGCACACCAGAATCTAGTCAAGTATAAGCCTGCATAATATAGTTAAATTGTTATACACAGTTTTTAATCCTATAAAACATTTTCACTGAAATATCTTGACCGGATTCATTGTTAAATAGCGCTTAAAATAATAATTCGATTTAAAAGCTGTCTGCTTCAACGTATTTATCATACATTTCTCTATAAAATGTAAATGTTCAGGTTTTTATATGATATAGTTTGTGAGCTATAAGCCGAGAAAGTAAAAAGGTCATAATAACTTCGATTACGGCAACAGCAGTGTTAGTTACTTTTTTTTAGAATTGAGAGATATATTTATCATGTGACTCGTTCAAAGTTTACTAGCTATCTTATGAAAATGTCCCTTATTTCCTCTTTATATTTATCATAGTTAATGGATAATTTAATTTTAAAGATCGGCAGTCTTTTGGAGACACTCTGTAGATTAATTTAAAATCCATTTATATATTTTCAATTGTCATAATTAGAAAAAATAATTGATGCGTCAGTATATGTTTAATATAAACTAACTTATTTATTCCAATAATAAAATATTAAATTTTCTGGAATTTGATTTACGTTTTTAATCTGCAATAAAATATTCATCACTGAACACCACATGTAAGTTTATAAAAGGATGCAATTTCTGTAAATGGTTAAGATTTATAAAACTACCCTTTCATCTTCGTATTCAACTAATATATTCATTCAACGAATATTTTATTATTTTGATTGCATTATGGTGCAGTCACGTTTTATTTAATCGTTATTTTTTTTTCTTCAACGTAAAAACTTTTATTAAATTTTCCGCAGAAGTCAATGCACTTGTTAGTTGGTAATATATATTTAGTACCAAGCATTCCAGCTGCGCAATTTCACTTTTATTATCTACAGAAAATCCCTCGTAATGATAAAATACAAACATTTTCAAAATATTCACAAAGATATAGAGTAATCAAGTTACTTTTATGTCGTTCGTCAAAAATCTAAAAATAGCTTTCGTTCGTATTCTAATTTCTTTTTTTTTATATACTACAAATTGCTATTATGATGCTGTTTTCAAAAATTTCTCATCATTTTAGAAATTTCCAGACTAGAACTGAAAATAATCTGAAAGATTTTTTTTTTTACTCAAGAAGGTTCGATGTTTTTGCAAACAGGTGTGAAATTTTGCAGAAAGTTTCTTGATACAGCAGAAACGTTTGCGAAATTGAAACTAACATCTCGGTTCAACCAACGAAAAAGACAAACCGCGGCACTACACCGACTTCTTTTTAGCCTACCTTTATCACATAGCAGTTCGATAATTTATGGAAACCAGCCTATATTGGTCACGTGATAGTCAATAGAGGTGGAAGTACCGCTCCCTGTCTTTTTAGTTGTCCGCGATCGAGGTTACTCACGATTCCAAAAATCTTTCTTGTAGAATGCCCAGTCAGAAATCTCAGAGAACATAAATTAATGGAGAGAACATAAATAAATGGCAGCTGATCCATGAACTTAAGCAGAGAATCAAAAGTTATTTTTTAACGAAATGGCTTCAATGAGGCAAAAACGGCAATGCGTTTTGTGGTTTATGAAACTAGATCAGCCATTTTCTCTGTTCAACAGGCGTTTAGACGTTGTTGTTAACGCAACCCTGCCGGTTTGAAGAGCGTAAAGTAATTTTATGAAAAATTTAAGAAACGTAGTGTTGGCGACCTTCAAGGAGTGGTAAACCTAGGGTGATTAGTTGATATTCTCAAGCTACGAAGGGGGTGCACGTGGAAATTTACTAACGTAATTGATATGTTTGACAAGTTTGATTACTGTATTTACAATTTACGGTACTTTTCCAGCACAACGGCCTTGGCGAAACAGAGTAAATGGCCTTGGCGAGAGAAGAATGCCTTTGTTTCTGGCGACCTATTTAGTGCTTCATATACACAAGTAATTTTTAAATATTTACACAATTTATTTGATATATAGAAGCCATTTATATTTTTTTATATTCAAACAGAAGTAAATTTTATAAAAAAACAATAATATATATATATATATATATATACAAGCATAAAAGTTTATCAGGTTTTTTTTTTTCGTAGCTGTTTATATCATTTGGCAACAAATCTCATTTTCTGAAGCCTAAATTGCGTCAAGCTTTTGAAAAAAAGTCAAAGTCCCTTAAAAGGAAAAGTACCAAATTTACAAAAATAAACACATATTTAAATGTAATAGTTTTTGCTCAATGTTTTTTTGTAATCAAGGAAAGACTTTAACCCCACCCTGTTTAACACGGATTACGGTTATTAAAAGAGGGATCAGAACATTTGAATATCTTTTACCAACCAAATCTTCAAGACCTTCTTCAGACTCTTTATAAATTTTCGAAGAGTGTGAAATATTGGGTTGTTAGAAAAATCCCTTCAGTTTGGGAAAACCAATTCGTACCGGAAAATTCAGCCCCTCAGTTATTAGCCATTAGATATCGGAATTAATATCTAATAGTTAAATGATAGAATTTTCCGGTTCGTATCAACATTCTCAAACGGAAAGAAATTTCCGAACAACCCAATAGTTTTAAAATTTCGCAATATAGATTTCATTTTAATTAGTTCTTCAGAAACACTCATCAGTCCTAGTGTAAGGTATCTTCTTTACAAAAAGAAAGAATACCTATAGCAGCCGTCCGGAAGAAAACAGTTCTGGAAAATTTTTATACATTTTCATCGATCATAACCCCTTTATTCCGAAACCAATGCTTGATGAGTTTTTTGCTTCAACACAACCATACTTTTTTCCTATTGGTTAGGGCCGTCTCATGGGGTACATCTATGCATTATCTATGCAAAATGAACAGATGAGCGAATGTTGAAGATTCTTGTGGAAAATACCGAGAATAACTTTTCTTTTCATCCTGGCCAAAAATCGGTGGTTTTCTTTTAGTTGGAAAAGGGCCTAGTCATATTTTCATATATATATATATATACAGTAGACTCCTTCAAATCCGCATAGATTTGGACCAGAGGTTATGCAGATTTTAGAAATTTGCACATTTTTGGCCATTGTTTTGTTTACGTTTTTTAAACAGTAATTTGAACGTTATAATGGAATCGAAATTATAATGAATGTTTACAATAAAGTAAAATATAAAAGTAATTAAGTAAAGTCATAAAGTAAAATAATAAAAATTAAGAAAATTCAAAAAATGTTTAAAACATTCAAAGTAAAGGTCAAGTAAATAATTAATAATGCATAGCTAAATATGCATACTTATGATGAGATACATTTTTCTTGATTTATTCAATGATACTGCCTCATAAAAGTACACTAATAATTCACATCAAAATCATAAACTAACGAAGTATTATTTTGGCAAGAATTAATTTTGGCGAAGTATTATGTTTACGCAGACTTAATAACTAAAAAATCTTGATTAATTAATAACTGAATTTGATAAAAAAGATCGTGATTGCCATTGATATCAGCGTCAACTTTAATTTTTGGGGGAAATAAATTTATACTTCCTTCAGGAGAAAACATGAGTTCAGTCATATTAAACAGAATTACATATTAAAATACGTACGTAATAATATAAAAATGTTAAAAAATTTTGAATTTTTTTCTCCTACATCTTAACTATATTTTTTTACGCCTGCAATAATGGGCGAATTTGAATTATTCGCGGATTTTACACTGGCGGATTTGAGGGAGTCTACTGTATATATATATACATATATATATATATATATTTGAAAACGTATGGCATAGAAAAGATTGGAAATCAAAAAAGACCAAATAAAACCTCTACTGCTGCGGAATACATGAAGCCTTGATCCAAAACCCTATAGAACATTGTAGAATTAGACTGTACGATATCTAAGATAACTGATTTTTTGTGGGTGTTGTTTTGTCATTTTTTTTTTTCAGATCCATTGCAGTATCTAAATTCGTTAAAATGTTATAGTAACTTTCGAGGTCACCAGTTTGTCAGGAAAAGGCCTAAATATGAAAACAAAACGAGCAACGTCTAAATGTGCAACATCTCAACTCGATTGAGGAAAAAGATTCATGAGCTAAGAAGATGATGGATGATGTCATCATTAGAACGGTATTCGTTTAGTTTTTATGCAAGTCTTAGCTGAGTTGCCTGGTGCCTTTGGGTTGGGTTGGGTTGATTATTGACGGCCAATTATCTACACTAGGGATATAGGCCCGGGCCCTGGTGCCTTTGATGAGAGAAAGCAAAAAAGTGCTTCTCTGTTATCTTATTATTGTAAACTCGGCTTATTTCCATGTTGAATCGTGTTAACTCACTATCCAACTATCTATTGTCTATTTCTCTATTCTGTGGTCTAATTACATGCATTGTCTACCAATCCAGTGTTGTCAATTGAAATAATGTAGTTATTTCACTACTCGCGATTATCCAATGTCTGTGCGTGTATATGTTTTTAACTGCTTTCTAATAACTTATGTATTAGAAAGAAACCATTTTTCGTGTTAACTCACTATCCACCTATCTATTGTTTATATTTCTCTATTCTGTGTGTCTAATTACATGTGTTGTCTACCAATCCAGTGTGGTCAATCGAAATAATGTGGTTATTCCATTATTTACGATTTCCCATGTGTATGTTTTTAATGGCTTTCGCCTTTTAATGGCTTATGTATTAGAAAGCAACCTTTTTCATTTGGGTTTTATTATTCTGTGGTCGTGTTTTCATTTTCAAATGTCCTCTTCCAATTGAACAAATTTTATTGAGTTTTCTACACTTGTTAGCTGGTAATAAAACTTTAGTGTCTGAATTCCTTTTGGAAAGAATTCGGTTTTATTATCTACAAAGGCTTTTCTGTAATCATGAAATAAGAACGTTCTAAAAATATTCACGCAAGCATAAAGTGATCAAATTACTATCATGGTCTTTCTCAAAATCCTTATAACATTGTTTTTTGCATTACCAAGTGAAGTTCTGGCATCTAAATTGCTTGGAATGTTTTTATGAGGTTTTGTGTTTGTATAGTTTACTGATTTTTTTTTACTTAAAGTTCCCAGGTAGATCTTAAGATAAACAAAAAATCGTTTTTTTTTTTAATATTTTTGTTTATAAATAAAGAAAATAAACGTTTTTTATAGATTAAGTTAGATATATTACTTACCCATCATACGTAGTATAGGGTAAGTCTTCTAAACGTGTTGAAAATAGAAAAAAAAAATTGACGGATTTACACGTTTCAGACGCTGGAGATTACGAAAAACATATTTTTGGAAAACAATTTTGCCGTGTGTGTGTCTGTAAACGCTCTATCTCCCGAACAAATTGAGATAGAGACTTGAAATTTGGTATGTAGTTAGTACGTAATAATGGGAAGACGCTTATTGAATTTCAGTAACCTCGATTATCCGGAACTATTTTCTTCGGACTCTCGAAATATTCGTTCTGATAAAAGGTATATAATAAATTTCGAAATTGTTTATTTTAAAGAGTGAATATAAAAGACAATCAAAAAAACATACATTTTACATAAAGAATGAAGTCGATCGGATTATTAGTTGCCGTGATTTTTGTAATCATATTTTCAACACTCTTCGATTTTTCATGACCCTGTATTTCATCCAAATTTCAATTCAAAAATATATTTTAATTGGAAATGAGACGCTTAATCCGACGCAATGAACCGTTAGTTAATATGATTCACATTTTTGGAGCTATAAGGATTTCTTTTACGCAATTCAGTAATAGAACATTTAAAGTTTATGACGTCATCAAGCCACGATTTTATTCGAATTGCAATGCATTTTATAAGTAGTTTACACATATTTTATTTTCATATTTTGTATTTTGCATATCCATGATGGGTAAGTATTGCGGTGGCCCCCAACGACTGGTTTTGTATTGTAATAAAAACATTGGTATGAATAATTCATCAGTAATTATCAAAAAAATCAATTATTAATACATTTTTTATTAATTCAAGAAATAAATTAAAAAATCTAGACTAATGTTGTTATAATAGAGAAAAATTTTAATATATATAAGGAAGTGTCGTACACAGTGAGACGGGATTTTTTTTAAATGTTAATTAAGAGTTAGAATCGACTGACGAAAATCTAAACATTACACATATAAATCTGCTTATTGGAAGCATCTTGCATGCGTAATTTACTAATAACATCATTAGAACTTCAAATATCATTAGCAATTTGCAAATATTGTCAAATAAGATTAGTAATTTAGCAATTTGCAACACATTTAGTACACAGTGAAAAATTGCTCATTAGTGTTCACATGGTTTTGAAGAAATTTCTGAGCATCCATGTATCAACGGTTGCATTGTAGAATGTTTTAAAGTGCCCAAAAAACTGATAAATTGAAGAATTGGAGTTGCTAATAAGAATATATTTATTTAGTAACAATATATTTATTACTGTATTTATTATACTATTTAAATCTATTAGAAAGTCCAAATAAGATTAAAATTTCAAAATGCAAACATTTTCTAAACATTTTTTTGCTTCTCAAACGCTAAAAAGAAAGAAGGGTAAAAACTAAGGTGGCTTTGATTCAGCTTTGCGCGTTAGTTTGAGCATTCTTAATGTTTAAGGTACCAAAGTTCCATCTTTTGACGAAATTTTGAATTATTTTCACAATTGCTGTGCAAAAAATTATGATGTCAGGCATTTTAACTTTATTACAGTTAATAAATTTTAACGTTCATGTGTATATTTTAGGACACCCTGTATAACCACACAAGTTACACATTATAAGAGGTCCATAACAAACGATTTTTCGTGTATATAGCATTAAACAAAAAATTCTCTTTTGATCTGGTTTTACTTTCAGCATTAATATTAAATTTTATATTCAAATCCCATGCCATTAATATAAGCATAGTTTTGTGACAGAAATACTCTTGCTATTCTGTCAATATTTTTTTCTATTTCACGATACTTTTACGATATTATATATAATTCAAATTCTTCTTTTTGAAAAAACGAAAAGCTTTCACAATGCATCTCATAGGGATAAGTAATTGAATCACCGCCGCACCACACCATTTCTATAAAAACTAGATAATGGATTTTTTCTACATTTTTTATGAACTAAAGCACATATGAAACGGAGAAACAGTTTTCTGTAAGATATATTTTTCGTTGTTTGGCATTTGATATCTCTGTAAAAAAAATTTCAATTCCATAATATTTTGAATAGTTTGTCTATATACAAATAAGCTTGCAGTTATTCAAAAGAAATATTATAGATTTTAAATGCTTAAATATAATGATTAAATATAATGATTAAATATTTCATTTACACAAATATAATTACAAATGTAAGGTATTATAGATTAGTAATTCCAAAGTTTTTTTTTAAGTTACAGCAGAAAAAAAATATTTAAACTATAAACAAGCTGAATAATATATTTGAGGAGTTTTAAATGATATAAAAATTGGGATTATAACCACCTTTACACTTCATATACACTCCGTGTTCCAAAACATCCAGGCATCGAAATAATTTTCACCAACTTTTCTAAGATTTTACATTTAATCTTTATTTTTCTGGATGAAATAAATCATCTTAATCACCTTAACATTTCAAACTAGTATAGAGTAAGGTGTATCTTCGGACACTTAGCACATTTTATTTTTTTAACATTGCTAAATAAAGTTAGATTTAAAATCTAAAATCTGGGACTAAATGCTTCAGGGACTAAACCACTGGGATTAAGCCTCTCTATAATATACAGGGTGTTTCTACGATCATGAGACAGATTTGGAGGGGTGTTACAAGACGCTGTAACAAACAATTTTTGTATAGGAAAGCAGGATCGGAAATCCATTTATATAGTCAAAAATACAGGGCGTCTCTCTCCAATCCGAAGTCACGTTTTCGTTCATAACTTTAACATTAGTGAAGATATTTTAACAAAAGTTGCAACAGACTCTTCTTTGTATGAATTGTAAGCATATTGTAACGGATTTTGCTAAAGTATCTTCACTACTATTAAAGTTATGAACGAAAACGCGACATCGGATTGGAGTGAGACGCCCTGTATTTTTAACGATTTAAATAGATTTCCAACCCTGATTTCCTATACAAAAATTGTTTGTTACAGTGTCCTGTACCACCCCTCCAAGTTTGTTACATGATCGTAGAAACACCCTGTATTTTTTTTTTTTGCTATTTAAACAATTTGGAAAAAAGATAGTTACCTAAACAGCATGTTCTAATCTGTCTTAAGATACAACATGGTGTTGTACCTTGAGTTGGTTGGTTGGTTGTATAGGGTTCAATGGCGCAAGGTCCCATTAGGGACAAGCAGCGCCAAAGAAAAAATGTATTAAAAAATCCACAAAAAGTAATGCTAACAAAAGCTAAAAAATAACAAAGTTTCATGAGAAAATTCAGTCATACAGTGTATAAAACAAATATTAAGAATTCTTAAAAAAAGAGGTATAAAAATAATGCACTAAGAAATACGATGTTGTAGTTTGAGGCATTTCATAATGAGGTACAATTTGTGTTATGAAAATATAAAAACACAAAAATTATTTATTTAAGGTAACAAATTAAAATACAAAATGTAATATCAAAAATAAATTTATCAAAAGTACTGATTATTACTTACCCATCATACGCAGTATAGGGTAAGTCTTGTAATCGTTTTGAAAATCGAAATTTATTTTTTTTTTTTTGACGGTTTAACACGTTTCAGACACTAGAGATTCCGAAAAACATATTTTTAGAAAAAAAAATTTGCCGTCCGTCTGTGTGTCTGTGTGTCTGTAAACGCTCTATCTCCCGAAAAATTTGAGATAGAGACTTGCAATTTGGTATGTACTTAGTATGTAATAATGGAAAGAAGCCTATTTCATTTCAATAACCTCGATTGACCGGAACTATTTTTTCGGACACTCGAAATATTCGTTCTGATAAAAGGTATATAAAATTTTTTGAAATTGTTTATTTTAAGAAATGAATATAAAAGACATTAAAAAACATAAATTTTACATAAAGCATGAAGTCGATCGGATAATTAGTTGCCGAGATATTTGGAATCCTATTTTCCACACTCTTCGATTTTTCATGACCCTGTATTTCATCCAAATTTCACTTTAAAGATATATTTTAATTGGAAGTTTGACGCTTAATCAGATGCAATAAACCGCTAGTTAATAGGATTATTATTTTTGGAGTTATAAGGAAAAACCTCTTTCAAGCCATTCAGTCATCGAGCCTTTAAAGTTTGTGACGTCATCAAGCCACGATTTTATTTGAATTGCAATGCATTTTATAAGTAGTAGACACATTTTTATTTTAATATTTTACATTATGCATATCCATGATGGGTAAGTATTACGGTGGCCCCCAACGACTAGTTAACGTTATATTATGTAAAATCGACTTGAGTAAACCAGATGTCAAATTTATCTTTTGATTGACCTTGCATGTGGCAATCGACATGCATCAGCTGATAACAGTTAAGAAATCACTTCGTTTACTTAGTTCTGTAAATACATCTACTTTGCATATTACAGTTGAATGAATTCGTCTGACTATTATACATATAAGAGCTTAAAACTCCATCTTCTCCTAACACATTTTCATTAACTGTCTATTACTTCAAAACTTTTAGCAGTGTTAAATGAAGTGAAAGTTTTGTTAAATGACTTTTAAACAACTTATGATGCATCATATTATATATAATATTATTAGTTGCCCGAATGTGACATCATTCTTTCATTTTCAAATATATTTCACAAATTAAAAACTAATGACTAATTAATTGAAAGTATTGTCACATAATTAAATGACATCATATTAAAACACAGATCTATTTCGTCCAAAATATATTTAAATTATTTAAAATCTTGCATACAGTGTACCTTGTAATATATTCCAAGTTACACCATTTTTTACTCTCACATGGTACACACCAAAAGGTTTGAATTAAAACAAAATGGCGATTAATGTAGATGCACTATATATTTCTATTATGACCCAAACGTTTAGAGAAGATGTTTTTTATGGTATAGATGCAATAGTGTTTTATAGTAAATATAATAAAATTAAATAACTTTACGAACAGAAAAAGAGAAAAAAAATTTACTTTTGAAAGAAAATAACATTTTTTTCGCCACGTCATCTATTAAATATTTTTGATGGTATCTGTTTGTTGAATCTGTTGTTGAAAGTTACAACTAAAAGTAAGAATAAAGTGTGCCTCTTATTAATTTGTTCTTAGAATGTGACAATATCCCAAGGTACATCATCTTCCCCTATATTATAAGCAAAAGTGCCAAAACCTTTTACTGTTTCAGTACAATACTAATACTTGGTCTATTTTTTAAATAGAAAATAGTTTTTTCGACAAGGTTCTTGAAAAATGCGATTAATTTCTCTAATATTTTAAAGTAGTATATATAAAAAGGTATGAAAATTAAAAACCTTGCATTGCTTCTATAAAATACTTATTAATACTGTGCCAGGCATATAAAAAATAGAGTAATTTTACAATGTAGTTGATAAGAACTAGCCTGCGCCACCAGGCCCCCCACGGGGGTCGCCGGCGTCACGAATACGACCATCGCGCCCAAGCCTCTAAAGGGCTTATACCGCGCCAGGGGCTTTGTCTCGCCACGGCGATAAACCTCTTAAGTTCTGTTTCTCAGTTGAATTGAGTAACTTCGCAGTATAGATTAATACAAAAAATAAGACACTATCATTGGCCGTAAATGGTAATGCGATGACGAACGCAGCCTCAGTAGTGACAAGGGGGAAGAAATGTCTCATATACGGAATATTTCTCCTCTTGGAACGTCTATCTTATTATGATCTTTCTTTTTTAAATACTACATGTTTACATTTTCAACTTTGTAGGAAAAGCGAAAAACGAAAGTTTTAAAATTCTGATTTGTATGCAGACATGATTTTACATGACATATTTTAACATCTTTAACTATACTAAAAAAAGTTCTGAAAAGAACTGTTGTTTCAATAATAATAAAATAAAAAAATAAAATGAAGTCCTTTAAAAAGAAACTTAACACACCAGAGAGCGGCCAATTTGAAGAGAATCGTCTGCCTCGAAGCGAAAAGAATAGATATTAAAAACATAGAGCATAAACATATTTCATATACATGGGTAAATTTCGGAAGCTTGTTAGTTTTCCCCCCTTGTCACTAGTGACCCTATTATTGCTGCCATTCCAGATTTTGCTGTAACTGTCCTATCTTGTATGTTAATCTATGCTTCGCAGAAATTGGATCATCGGCGTCTATGGAAAAAACAGACTTTTGGACAGACTATGGACAGAATTTTTTTTTTGTTAAATTGATTTTATGATCTTGAAAATTTCCTTCACAAATAATAGTGCTAAATATCTAGTAAAATTATCATTTATCTTAAAAATTTGTAGGACTTTTTTTTTCTCAGTAAAAAGAGTTTGCGTATTTTGCCAACATAATTTTCTTATTTTTATGATTTTATGTAGTTGTTTTATTTACATTTAAATAGTAAAATATATCGTACCCCGTAAGGCATGGTGACGTCACGGCGACGTCACTGTGAAGTCACACTGTGACTTTGTGACAGTCGTCGTGACGTCAAGTGACGTCGATGTGAAGTCACTGTGACCTAAATGTGAAGTCGTTATGGCCGTTTTCAAGGCTTTCTGTGACCTCACAATGTGACTACTTTGTGAAGTCACCGTGTGACTTCAATGTGTCAAATGTGACGAATCTGCATCGGATAGGGTGACCAGATTTTACCCGAATCCTATCCGGATTGTTCGGTTCAACATTTTTTTATGCTACAAGTTTGTGACGTTTGTGACGACACTGCACCGGGTCGGGTGACCAGATTTTACCCGAATCCAATCCAGAAAGTTCGGATCGATCTTTTTGGATTTGTATGGCTACAGAATGGATTTGGTTTAGTGGTCGAGTGACCTGATTTTCGTGAACTCGATCTGACCCGAGTCGGGTATAATGTTATTACTGTAAGTCTTGTTCGGAATAGAATCTTGCATACGACCGAGTAACCAGATTTTATCAGAAATTGTAATACGACACAATTTCATATGTCGGATGGGATCTAGAGTCATGCACGAATCCGGTTATATACTTCTTGAAAATGACTGAACATGAATGATGGTTGACTGAAATTATATTTCGATTCAACCCGTATTCTTACCCTAACCCAACAAAAAATATGTTGGCCCTCAACCCGACAGAACCTGATAAATGATTTCGCATAGATTCGGATAACAAAATTTTACCAAATTACGATAAAATCGACGATAAGGATTGGATCGGCAATAATTTTTTTTGTGCAACTCGTATTCAAATTAAAACTTTGCATCTGATTGGGAAACCGGCTAATGTAGTCGTTAAGCAAGAAAATTATATATGTAAAAAACGCATACTAATATAAAAAAAATATGTGAATATTTCAATAATATGAACTTCTATTGCGCAAATAAAAACTTTTAAAATTAACTTCTACTTCCATTTGTTTTATGTAACCACCAAAAATATTGACAATAATTAAAACTATGCTATTTTGCTGTTAAGTATTGAAGTTTTTAATTGTGTATACTTTGCCATATTTCCCCTCGCTCAGTATCACGAAACTTTCTGACACATTTATGAACAAATATTTAAACGCAGGTCACTTGCATGCCTGATTATTAAAGCGATTTGGAATGAATAGCGTTTTCCATATTTAGATATATGAAATACTTAAGATCAATTTCGGTCACGTTTTTTTTTTTCGTTTCTGACGCTGCGCGTCGGAAATTCGGTTCAAAACACCGACTTTGCTAGTGTTTTCTGAAACATCTTCTGCCGTTACCAAAAAATGGAAAACGTCATTCTATTAAATATATTCTGATTAAGAACACCTGCCAATTTCATGTGTTTCCGAATAAAAATGAATTCAGAAATATGTCAGAAATTAGTTATTTTGGATTTGAGAACAATGAAATATTTTGATAACAAGAGGGGAAAATTCTGCTATAAGGCCGAATATAGATTGCCACACACGGCTTTTATTTAAAAAATAAATAAACTACCTGTAACTCAGAATAAAAACGCAATGACAACAAACAATTTTAAAATATCTAAATAACAAATAAAAATTCCCCTGTTCAATAACCATTCGATTTAGAAAAATATTTTTCTACCACTGAGCAATTTTTTTTAATGAAATTTAATTCATGTTGCTATGGCAGCAGACGATAAAACGATATCTTTGGAATAAGGGAATAAATAGAAGAAAAAATTTTGTTGATGTTTGTGATAAAATGTTTTTCTTTATTTTTTAAAAATGTATATACATAATTCACTTTTATATTTTAACAGAATAATAAGTTTACTATAATTCGTTACTCATGTTATGGCCAGTATACACGATACACGTCGAGCCACAATGCCTTTATCATTATCTTTTTACGCGTAAAAGTTTCGCTACGGTACTCCATTGTGAAGTTTTGTAATTTTTGAAATCTAATATTTGAAAAACGACATAATCATTAGATTTGAAATTTATATCAAGAAAAATACAATTTTTTACCATTCTAACGCAGTTTGTAAAACAATTTTGTGACAAATACTTTTCAAGTTATTAATTTTTTAAGTAACATCAAATGTTTCATTTTCCGAGATTAATCTGTGGCAACGATGGATTGCTGTGACTTTTCATAAACATGAAAAATGATAGAGATTGAAAGAATAAGCCACCCTGTGTGTGGCTAACTAGGGAAAAAAAATAAACATCCTTTAAGAAGAGTACACGGAAAACAGAAGTTAAAAATATTAATTTCCTGAGGAGATATTTTAAATATACGAAAGCGTCCTTCGCCAATAGGTTTAACATTAGCGAGGGCAGTAGGAAAGTTCTCTGAAGAACAGCCTTAAGAATTGTCAGAGGAAACACAATTCCATGTATTCTGATACTCCGAAAAATGTTCTCATTATATATATATATATATATATATATATGTTACGGTCAATATGATTAATCCGGTCATTATTAATAATAATGGCCGGACATAATGGCCGATTATTATTAATAATACCGGTTATTATTATTAATGACCAGATTAATCATATTGACCGTAACATATATATATTAAACTCCATACAAAATCATTGTCTCAGTAATCTTAATAAATGTACTTCTCTAAAATTCAGTATTTTAAATATGCTATCGAAATACATAAAGTATTCATCTTGTGATAATAACAACAATTAGCTTGAACAATTAATTTTTAACATAAATATTTGATTAATTATTGATATCCTAATTGGTAAATGTATTTTAAAACGAATATTGTGTTTATTTAGTATAATTTCATTAAGTTCAGATTCGAAACACAATTATAAAACAATTACCTATTACTTTTTTATATGAAGTCCAATACTGGCACAGTGGATGTCCAGTACTGGAATGGTGGATGCTCGTTGCTGGAATTTTAAGTATTTTCCTTTATTTCTATTAGTACAATTAAATTTACATTTACAAGTGGAAATGTGACAATGAGATTGGTTACATATTGTATATACATTCATACATTGAATTTAAAAAGTGGAATATAATAACGATAACTAGTAATTAAAAACATATTTTTTAAAGACGTTACTTAAAAGTACCCGTTACTGGAAAGAGTGCCCTATTACTATAATATAATTATAATTATTTTACATTAATCCCTCAGACGTAAATTACTCTATTAAATATTTAAAATTTCCAAGTACTTCCTTACGTAATAGCCATCGTGTTATTATCGTAATGCTGCAAAGTTCTATATTAGATATTAATTCCTAATGTTTAATAATAAAACTCATATTTTATGCAAGACCTTTCATATATTATTAATAATAATTTTGATCAAGTCTCTTTAAAATGAAATACATTACGAATAAGAAATAATACCTGTAAACAAATCTATGGAAATTCACAAAATCTTATATTTATGTTTAAAAATCTATTAAGTCCTAAAACATAATAAAATAAGAATATATCGTTTTACATTATGAATTAAAAATATTACAAATAATTAATTTAAAACAATGTAAATTTATAACTCTTAAGTATAGACAAATTGAAATTAATTTTAGCATATTTTGTACTTACCAAATCTTAATGCATATCCATTTAAAAAATCTTCGCGTGTTCCTTTATCCATTTTTAGCAAATTGTTAATGATGTCATATTAGAGGGAATCTTTTCCAGCAAGAAATTTCCGATAACTGACACTTATATGTAACACAGCTACCACGAAATTCCCCAGCTAGAATTCTTCAAAATTTGAAAATAAATTAAACAAAACTTGAATTCATCTTATGCTTACAACACTTTGAATAAATAATCCTTCCGATTTCCGAATGAAACAACCACTTTTCAAATTTATCTTGACCGCAGACGATAGACGAGTCCATATTATAAATAATGAGCAGCTGCCCAATTTCTTACCAAAGAATAAATGTTTTCTTCTTCCTTCCCCCCTCCGCCGTTCAATATGTATATGTTGTTTTTCAGGCTTCAAAATAACGCTTTGCAGATGATACAATGAAAGACTTCCGTTTATTTTATTTTATTTTATTTTATGTCAAGTTTGCTAAATGCAATTTTTAAATTAAAAAATGTCGAGATTTTTTTTTCCAAATATGGGCTAGAATAGCTATAACAATTATATTGAAAATTCTGGAGATAAAATAAAATGAAATAGTATTTTCCTTCTAACAGAAGCAAATTACTTATTTTATATGTTTATGATATTCATAACCTACTTCATCCATAAAGAAACGAAAACAATTTAAATAAAGCCCTAGCATACAAAAAAGAAACTTTGCTTTTCTGAAAATATCGGATTATCTCTATTCACATTTTGTCTACATTTTAATAGCACTTCACAGTGAACAACACTTCCCTCCATTATATTATTTTTCTCCCAGTTCCGATGATTACAAGTAATTTATAATTGACAAAATTCTTTGAAGTTATTTTAACACAATTATTAATTTTTCCTAAAAAATAAAACTTTTATATTTTTTTAATTAAAAAATAAGTTTAAAAATAAATTTAAAAAATCACATTTTCTAGTTTTCATAAATAAGTATGTTTCTATGATAATTTACAATTGCATAATTAAAAAGATTTATATATATATATATATTATGCTGATAATTTTATTTTAGTTAGATATATGAATAACTGAATATAAATTACTTTCCAAGAGGCATAATAAATTACTAAGGCTCTCAAATGCGTAAAGATGACACTATGTATGTTTCTTCTCATTTTCAAAGATTTTTTAAATTCACATTTTTGTCACAGTGTGAATTCCCAACATGTTAGTACTTTGGTCGCAGCTGTGACGTGACATGCGTGATTTACAAAGACGTCAAAGTAACGTCACAAAAATTAAAAAATTGCCTAGAAAAGTATTTTTACGATGTACTTTTACTTACATGTTTGAAATAGCTTTGTATGTTTTTTTTTTTATAATTTTCAAAGAAGTCCACATTTTAGTCACAATGTGACTTCACTCAATGGTGGCATTTTGGTCACAGAAGTATCGTGACAACTGTGACTCGCATTGACGTCACAGTGACGTCACTGCGAACATGCATGCTATGAGGGACAGGCTCAGGAAAAATTACAATTTAAGTAGGTTTTTAGCAATGTTTATTTATGAAGGATATCTATGAAAGGTAGCCTCAAATCCATGCGTTGCTTGCGTTGTTTCTTTGTGATTTAAGCTAAAAAAATATTTTTTTATAAATATGTAGTTTATTTATTGTTTTTTTGTCTTAGGTTCCATGCAAAAATTCAAAAATGCATATTTCTAAAGGAAAAATGACAGAAAAGAATAACAAAGTTATAGAAATCTTGGAGTGGACGTGAAAATACTTTTTTTTTCAACTAAGTGAAAAATGTCCAGGGCAAGGGTTGAATCCGGAACCTTTTTTTGAACGTGCCATGTACTACAAATTGAGCAATTCTGCCTGAGTCTGATCAACACAGTTCCCTCATACAACCTGTAAGAATTATCATCTAGTCTGCATATAATCAATATGGTTGAAATGAAAATGATTTCGTAATTACATATAGTTTTCTATGGGTAATGGAATTCCAGAGATAAGATTTCATTTGTGAGAGTTGAATATTTTGAGGCTAAATAATAATATCAAAAGGTTGTATGAGTGAATTTTTCCAACTGGAGCCATCATTCCGGATAGCTCAATTGGTAGAGAGTGGGCAAATTAAGCTAAAGATTCTAAGTACAACTCCTGTACCGGGCACCTTTCACCAAGTTGAAAAATTAAAAAATAAGTAAATAAAAAAACAAAAATCTATCGTCCTTCGTTTCAAGATGTCTGTGACAAATGTGGTTGAATTAAAAATAATTTTGTAACTATGAACTAAAATTCTTTTGAAAAAATCCCTTATATAGTTATTAGTATTGTGACGATTCCTCCTTCCAGCCTTTAATAAGTCTAATTAAATCTTCTCACTCATTTTTCTTTAATCTACTCACACATGGAGATCTGAAGTGTAAACCCGATGTGGGCCCCTAACTTCAGAAAAGGCCGCATCCAGATGTTCAACATAAAATTTCGTCTGTGCATACCGCCAGTTTACTTCAAAATCCCGAGCATCTGTGTTTTCTAATAAACTTAGAAATTATTGCAGATATAACTTTGTGCCACTCCGTTTCAAGTGACGTTTTATGGACATTTATGTTCTCATATATTCTAGCCACTTGAGTTGTCCGTCAGGCACTACAGATATCAAAGAACTGTTCTTCTCTGAGAGCCACAACACATGTAAACACTTCAAGTCTACCCCCAACCTATATACTAACGGGCGGAGGCCTGAGTAAGTAGTCTGATTTTCAGTTGCAGCGAAGCACCAGCTCCCTAGGCTTCTCTGGTGAGAAGGCCTATGTATACGGTCCATGTACCGAGGATTAGGTATGAACTTTGCCGATTAATTAAAAGGACTCTGTTTCCTTGAATGTAAGAGAGCGCCTTGCTTTAGAAAACGTCTCCCTTGTGAGATTGTTAATTACGGCTCCCAGTGCCGGGTAGACTAATCGGACGTCTTGACGAAAATCCCAAAATTATAACGCCCACATATGTTGCTTCTGTATTGTGTTGTGTATACTGTGAAAAGTTACGTAATTAAATCCACGTTTGCTTAAAAAACTGTCTAATGATTACAATTACGCTACAGTGGTGTACAGAAGTTGGGATACGATTACGATAAGATATGAAGAAAAGTCAGTACACGAATTAAGAAGGAAAGCTACTTCGAGTGCAAGTCATTGCTGGAAAACTTTGTGTTTATTAGAAGATAGAGTCCATTACTCTAAGAGAAAGAAAAGGAAGTTTAGTTCCAGTTCGGAATTGAGAAGAAGAAACTGAGAAGCCATTCAGTGCGTTGATAAGTATTGATCGCTGTTTCCAAAAAGAGGAAAAAGAAAAGAAAGACCCTTGTATATTGTCACGATAAGATGAGGCAGTAGAAGGAAGATACGAATTCCCGTTCCATAGATTACGGTGTTGCCTGTGCTGTTAACGGAAGTAGGACGGAAGTAGAAGGAAGTCCCTTGATCCCCACCCCGAGTTGACGTCACGACGGCTGGGTTGAATTTGGTGCTTTATGGAAAGGAAGGGTTTCTGAAAAGAAGAAAGAAAAAGTTCTCCGTCCCCCCGACCGATCATCTGTGCGCGACCCAGTAGAGAAACGTTGGTTGTTGACAAAAGAAGAAGAAAGAGAGAAAAAATAGTTTCGGTTTTGGTGTTTAGAAAGTAAAGTTCTGTGCGTGTGCTGTGGGCTAGTTTGCCGAAGAATGATTCTTGTGCTTAATGTGGATAAATCGTGGCCCTTATACAGCTGAAATGAGTGAGTACTAAATTTTTAAATTTTGGAGTTATTGTTAATTGTGAGCTAAAATTTTATTGTTTTAAAATAACAATATTGAATTTAGAATTAACGCTAAATTGAATACAATTTGAAAGAGAAGGTTGTATTTTGATAGTTTTATGTATCTGTGTTTTTTTTCCTTTCTTGGAATGTTATTGTTAGAGTTTAAGGTAAAATATTAAAAGCTAAAATGTCATATTTTGGTAAAGGTAAGAAAATTGATGTGTTAGAATTAGCAAGGGAGTTGGAAATACCGTTAACGGGTAATGAGACATTACTTGAAATTAAAGCGTTAATCACGGGAGACGAAAATTACGATGAAATAGTAGTGAGGGAATTATTTGAAACCATTCTTACTGAAAAACAAGAAAGATTAGCTAGAGAAGAGCATGAAAAATTGAGGCAAGAAAATTTAGAGCGGGAATCGAAAAAAGTAGAAGCCGAAAGGGAATTAAAACAAAGGGAAATAGAATTAAATTTTGAATTAGAAAAGCTTAAAATAGAACAAGGTGTCCCTTTGCTGGCGTCAACATCAAATGAAAATGTTCGCGTGAACGAAATCAGTTAAAAAAAATAATTCCTGAATTTTCTCCGGAAAAAACGGATATTAGTTTATATCTGGTCATGTTTGAACGTCAAGCAAAACGCGTAAAAATAGACAAGGAAAATTGGGTAACACATTTAATCGGACTACTACCAGTAAATATAATAGAATTAATTGCAAGAGAACCCGAACCTCAATGTGAGAATTACGACTATGTAAAAAAATCGTTACTCACAAGATTTAAAATTACGACAGACACGTTCCGGCAAAAATTCGTTACACACCAGAGAAATGTTGGAGTAAATTGGAAGGACTTTGGGTTCGAATTACGAAACTATTTGAATGAATGGCTTGAATGTCTTGAAGTCAATTCTTTTGAGGATTTGAAAGATTTAATGGTGGCAGACCAAATTAAAAAAGGGTTAAACCAGAAATCCGAGAACATTTTATAGATAAATGGTCCCAAATTAAAACAGAGGAAGAATTAGTGAAAATACTGGACGAGTATGAAAGTATGAGGACGACCAGTCCAAAGTCGAGATATGTTAGGGATAGTAGGTTAGAAAGAACGCGTCAGTTCGTTGCTGAGAAACCGAAAGAATACAAACCACGGTTCACACCCTCTATTGGTTCTACGGCTGTCCGAGGACAGGTAAACCGGGATAGAGCTTTTGAACGTAGAGTGAATGTAAGGTGCTTTTCGTGTAATGCTGAAGGTCACGTAAGATCAGCATGTCCAAAATTGCAGAAAAAAACTTCTTTTGGTTCCGTGAGTAATTTGCAAAATGAAACCAATGACTTATTGGAAACATATTCATTTAAAGGTACAGTGAACGGGCAAGGAATAAAGTTTTTAAGAGATAGTGGGGCTACACTAGATTTACTTAAAAGGAAATTTGTGCATCCACGATATTTTTGTGGGGAACAGATATGGATTAAGCAACCGCTTAGTCTAGATCTCGTTTGTTTACCGTTAGCTCGCGTAGAAATTTCTGGGCCTTTTGGGACGTTTCAAACTAAGGCTGCGGTATGTGGAAATCATTTAGGTCAGAATCGGTATTTATTAGGGAATAAAACCGCTGAAATGATTAAAGAGCGAAACGGATATGAATTTTTTCAGGTCAGGCAGGTAAACGTGGTTCAAACAAGAGCGAAAGCAAAACAATTGCGAGAAGAAGCCGAGATGGCCGAACGGAGAGTTAAAAGCGTAAATTCTTCGGGGGAATTAAACTTAGAAAATAAGGAAAAGGTAGGAATTGATATTTCGACCGAAATTGAGGAGCCGATAGAAATTCCGGCTTTAGAAGAAGAGGCTCCAGAGTTGGATCTCTTAAAAATAGATAAAAACGGATTTCTAAAAAACAGCAGGAATGTGAAGAGATAACAGAATTGGTTAGACGATTGCAGGAGAAAAAGGAGGAAAAGTTAATTAAAAACTATGCGATTGTCGATGGATTGCTTGTTAGGAATCGAGAGGATCGTTTTGGCAATATTACTAAATTGTTAGTTATTCCAAAAGTATTACGATCGTTAGTGCAGAAACTGTGTCATGAAGGCACGTCGGCACACTTAGGTGCAACAAAGTCGAAAGATAAATTAATTCGGTATTTTTACTGGCCAAACTGTTACAAAGACATGGATGAGTTCGTTCGTAGTTGCGACGCATGTCAAAAAGCGGGAAAACCGAATGAGAAAAAGAAAGCTCCGCTGAAATTAGTACCAGTTATTCAGGAAATATTTAGTAAAATTAACATTGATGCATGTGGTCCTTTGCCTTTAACAACGAGTGGGAATCGTTATATTCTCACTGCCATATGCTTATCATCGAAATATCCTGAAGCTTTGCCTTTGGCAGATATTAGTTCAGTTAAAGTGACTGAGGCGCTGCTAGATATATTTAGTCGCATGGGATATCCTCGCGAAATTCAATGTGACCAAGGCCGCTCTTTCACTAGTGCTTTAACTACTGAATTCTTAGATAGATTTGGAATTACTGTAAGTCATAGTTCAGTTCACCATCCACAAAGTAATCCGGTAGAACGATTTCATCTCACGTTAAAAAGACTGATGAGAGCGATATGTTTAGAATCAGAAACCGATTGGGATAAACAATTACCCGCAATCTTGTTAGCTTTACGTACGGTAGTGCATGAAAGTACAGGGTATACTCCGTCTGAATTAGCTTACGGAAGAAATTTGCGAACGCCAGAGGCATTACTGATGGAGAAATGGTTAGAGCCTCCACCAGAAGATGATTTAGTAACAGATTATGTATTTAAATTAATTAATCGGCTTAAAAGATGTCGCGAATTAGCTATAACAACCATGGAGGAAATGCAAGTTAAGCGAAAGCATTGGTACGACAAAAATGCGATAAAGCGTGAGTTTAAAGAAGGAGACCAGGTGTTGGTTTTAGCGACGGCTAGACCGAACAAACTGTCAGTACAATGGATAGGTCCCGGCACGATAAAAAAGAAAATATCGGAAACTAATTATGTTGTCGAGATTCCTGGAAAAAAGGATAGAACGCAAATCTATCACGTTAATATGTTAAAACCTTATTTTGCGAGACCGGAACTTGTAAATTTAATATACTGCGAAGATAACGTAAATCTAAAAGACGAATCGGATTTAGAGATTCCATACTTAGAAAATAATCCTACGATATTTGATTTTCAGGAGGTAGTACGTAAAGTGAGTTAGAAAGGATTTTAGATTTAAACCAGATTGAACAATTAAGGCAATTGTTACAAAAATATGCTGGGTGTTTTTCGAATGACCCTGGGCTTACCGACCTAATAGAGCACGATATAACATTAATCGAGGATAAACCTATTAGATCGAGACCATACCGAACCTCGCAAAGACAAACGGAAATTTTAAAAGAAGAAATCCAAAAGATGTTAAAATTAGGAATTATCGAAGTTCCCTAATCAGACTTTACCTCGCCATTAATTTTGGTGGAAGCTCCAGGAAAGGATCCCCGACCTCGCATCGACTATAGGAGGCTAAACAAAATTATTAGGACCGAATATTTTCCGCTTCCGAATATTGAAGAGCGTGTTGAAAAAGTATCATCCGCGAAGTACATAACCGTTTTGGATTTGGCTAAGGGATATTGGCAGATACCCTTGAGTCCGAGAGCCGCGTTTTGTACAACCTTTGGAAATTTCAAAACATTAAGAATGGCTTTTGGATTAAAAAACGCTCCGTTTTGTTTCAGTAAATTAATGGTAACAGTGTTAAAAGGTATGGAAGATTATGCAGTACCTTATTTAGATGACGTTGCAGTATTTTCAGACACCTGTAATTCACATTTGGAACATTTAAGTGCCGTTTTAGAACGAATTGCTAAAGCAAAGTTAACAATAAAACCCTCTAAATGCAAATGCACACAAGACCACGTTAAATATCTGGGTCACATAGTAGGAAATGGGTCACGAACGCCCGCGCAAGCGAAAGTAGAAAGTGTAAAAAATTTCCCTACCCCAAAAACGAAAACACAAATTCGTGCTTTCCTCGACTTAGCTGGATATTACGGCAGATATATAAAGAACTTCTCAGTGTTAGCGTCTCCCCTTATGGATGCGTTGAAAGGAAAGGTCAGGAAGGGTGAAATTGAGTGGAATGACGAATGTGCAGATGCGTTTAGGGCTTTAAAAGAGAAGTTGACTGACAAACCAGTGTTGTACGCCCCAGATTTTAATCGAGAATTTATCGTTTAGACAGATGCGTCGAATTCAGGTGTGGGAGTAGTGTTGAGTCAAAAGAATGATAAGGGTGAAGAGCATCCGATCTTATATCTAAGTAAAAAGTTTTCCGATGTAGAGAAACGTTATAGTACAACGGAAAGAGAATGTGCAAGTATAATATTTGCAATAAAAAGATTGCATTATTATCTGGATGGTCGGAAATTTAAAGTAGTTACGGACCACAATCCTTTATGTTGGTTGCGAACAAATGCAAGTTCCAATCCTAGACTTATGCGTTGGTCCTTAGCTTTACAACCTTATGAATTTGAAATAGAGCATAGATCGGGAAAAAACAATAAAAATGCAGATAGTTTGAGTCGAGCTGCATGCTAGACATTAGCTTGTTCAATTGTTTAATTATATATGTGTATTAGATATTTTATTTTTTTATTATGTAACTTTAAGAAGAGTAAAGAATTTTTATAATTGTTATACAGTTATATTATCTGAGTAAATTAATGCTGGAACTGTATTATATTTTAATCTTTTAAATGGAAGTTATTTATCTGTGTGATAAATGTAAGTGAAATGTTTAAAAGTTAAGATTTTTTATATATGTGTGATATATAAAATGAACTAATTGGAGGTAATTGGAGGTAAAAATAAAATGAAGTCCTTTAAAAAGAAACTTAACACACCAGAGAGCGGCCAATTTCAAGAGAATCGTCTGCCTCGAAGCGAAAAGAATAGATATTAAAAACATAGAGCATAAACATATTTCATATACATGGATAAATTTCGGAAGCTTGTTAGTTTTCCCCCCTTGTCACTAGTGACCCTATTATTGCTGCCATTACATATTTTGCTGTAACTGTCCTATCTTGTATGTTAATCTATGCTTCGCAGAAATTGGATCATCGGCGTCTATGGAAAAGACAGCAACACATAATAAAATTATTGTTCTAATGTTACAGTTTTCTACTTCTTTTTTATTAAAAGAGACTCTATTTCAAGTCCAACGTCTTAAATACTGTAATTTCTTACTTCGATTTCATCTGACACATTCTGCTCTAAATTTAAAGATTTGCCTGGTAGGTTAGCCGTTGGGTGGTGAGAAAATACTTGCACATTCCTTGCAGGAGTGTTTGTGTTATCAAAACACCTATATTTATGCACTCACACACACACACACACATGCATACATTGTGAAAAAATCAGTATCCTGCCAATTTCCACATTTTGTATGTTTTTTTTTTTTGTTGTTGTTAAAATGATTTTATGATTTTGAAAATTTCCTTCACAAATAATAGTGCTAAATATCTAGTAAAATTATCATTTATCTTAAGAATTTGTAGGATTTTTTTTTCTCAGTAAAAAGAGTTTGCGTATTTTGCCAACATAATTTTCTTACTTTTATTATTTTATGTAGTTGTTTTATTTACATTTAAATAGTAAAATATATCGTACAGGCTCAGGAAAAATTACAATTTAAGTAGGTTTTTAGCAATGTTTATTTATGAAGGATATCTATGAAGGGTAGCCTCAAATCCATGCGTTGCTTGCGTTGTTTCTTTGTGATTTAAACTTAAAAAAATATTTTTTTATAAATATGTAGTTTATTTATTGTTTTTCTGTCTTAGGTTCCATGCAAAAATTCAAAAATGCATATTTCTAAAGGAAAAATGACAGAAAAGAATAACAAAGTTATAGAAATCTTGGAATGAACGTAAAAATACTTTTTTTTTCAACTAAGTGAAAAATGTCCAGGGCAGGGGTTGAGTCCGGAACATTTTTTTGAACGTGCCATGTACTACAAATTGAGCAATTCTGCATGAGTCTGTTCAACACAGTTCCCTCATACAACCTGTAAGCATTATCATCTAGTCTGCATATAATCAATATGGTTGAAATGAAAATGATTTCGTAATTACATATAGTTTTCTATGGGTAATGAAATTCCAGAGATAAGATTTCATTTGTGAGAGTTGAATATTTTGAGGCTAAATCATAATATCAAAAGGTTGTATGAGTGAATTTTTCCAACTGGAGCCATCATTCCGGATAGCTCAATTGGTAGAGAGTGGGCAAATTAAGCTAAAGATTCTAAGTACAACTCCTGTACCGGGCACCTTTCACCAAGTTGAAAAATTAAAAAATAAATAAATAAAAATAAAAAAACAAAAATCTATCATCCTTCGTTTCAAGATGTCTGTGACAAATGTGGTTGAATTAAAAATAATTTTGTAACTATGAACTAAAATTCTTTAGAAAAAATCTCTTATATAGTTATTAGTATATAGTTATTGAAAAAAGTGAGATATTTTCGATTAACGAAACATCATTTGCGCCGAAAGTAAATGTCGGGAACAAAATCTAAACAGAGACAGGGCACATAGTTGATTCTGATATAACGCATTGAAAATAGTTATTACTGTATTACTGTATTACTGGGGGGGGGGAGGCTCGAAAGCCAAAGCACCGCGACCAGAGGTCTATTGTACTATCCCCCCAGGTCTCCTAATTTTGAACCAATTCCAGATGAGAGACCTGCATCTGGATTGGCACCCCCAGAGGTAACGCTTATACAGAACTTGGAGGACTTTGGAGCCACGAACAGATTTAACGTGCACCAGCTCCCATTAACGTACACGGTCCCACAGCAGAGGCAGACGAGAGAGGATAGACGATGCACCCTACCAAGCAGTGACCGTGGTCGATGCTGCTTGGCTTACGAGAGCCGAGCTTTACCGTCCGCGCCACTGCGGGACGAGAATAGTAATACGATGATATTAGTAAAATACTTTTATTCAAGCATAATTCTAATTAATTTCTCTATATTTAGCATTTCCAATTTACTCTGATACAAAATGACTTTCTTAAGCCATTACTCTTTCATTGTTTTTAATGTTAAATATGTATAAAAGTAAATATTTTTTTTTAAATACTCGTTTTATAAGAATTTAATGTTTATTTTTAAAAATCCGGCCTGCTTTCTTGACTACAATTCATATAGTTCCAACAAATTCCGTTACAACACGTTAATTTGGTGTGGATTCTGATTATTGAAAGTTCACCGCTTTGATTAAAGTTTATAAGAAAGCGCAAAATAGTGAATTTATTTTTAAATATAATTTTTCATCGGTTTCTTTTTAAGATGTGACAACAGAGAACAGCATTATTTAAACTATCTATTCAAGATTTCTAAATTGCTTTCTCAACGTATAATCATAATTTATTAATATTGAATTAATAAATGATAAAAAAGTAATGTAATTTTTCTTCAATTATTACAATCTTTATTTTTTATTTATATTTTCTACTTTATAGTATAGTTAAAACCTTTAGCTGTTGCAATTTCACATCCAGTTGGCATATTTTGGGGAGTGTGGTTTGCCGCATCATTAACTCATTTGTTTTTGTTACTTGTAAATCGTTGTAACCCTAAAGAATATTTGGCTGTTTATTACCTGTGACCGGCTAACAGAAAATGTTTTTTGATTAATTTATTAATTTATAATTAAGTTCTAAACATATTGAAATGTTGTATTATCATCGGAAACACACCTGTGTACATATTTTTTAGAATTCTAGCACATCAGGAAGTGAGTGAAAAATCGATTATAAAATTCCATCTTTACATACAAAACCCATGTTAAGTTTAAAAAAAAGTGCAAAATGATCTGATCTCTGAATTAAAAGATAATAGAGACTGATATATAAAAGTAAAATTAGGTAAAAATATATTTTTTTCTTATAACGATGTCTTTTTCTCCATAAAATCAAGAAGGAAAGTTTTAATCATTCAATAAGGATCTCATTAAACCTAAATAAAATATATTTATTACGGGCTCCATCATCAGTAACAATTTTTAATTTAATGAAGATGAAGGTACTTTTCTAAGTATATTGATTTTCATGAGATAATGAGAAACTGTGTCGAAATTTTCTTGCATTGAAATCAGCTTGGGTGAATTTTAATCAGACATAATTTTCTAAATATTATTTTAATAAAAGTTTGGTGAAAATGCTTGACATGTAATATCTTGACAAGTAATAGATTGACAAGTCTGGCATTTTCTGATATTTTATTACTTTTTGATCTGAAAATGTGTTTTTTATAAAATTTTGTTTAAGCATTTATAGATAATAGCAGAATAATAGAATTTTCCTTGCTTGTTATTTTAACTATATTCTTAATAAAATTATTGAGGCATATTATATTTTTAAACCCGTGAACTGCACACTGGTGCGAATTCGCACCAACCAAAATTTCAATTGTCGGCATTTTTGTTTTAAACATGCTATCAATGATTTGCGCTTTTCTTTTAAAAAAGTAATGTTTTTGGTAAAAATAAATATCACTGTCGATTTCTCTTTAAATTTCATATAGGAATCATATGTTGTATGTTATTATCGCTATATTGCCAACAAAGTTATGCGCTAAGTTCCAAATATAATGTGCCTTGCAATGGTTGTCATTTATCTTATATAGGTCAAACTAAAAGAAATCCCGAAACCAACTTAAAAGAACACTCCCTTTATATCTCTAACAAAGAAATTTCTAAATCTTCTATTCCCAAGCATTCTTGGGATTCCGGTCAAAGTTTTAATTTTCAAAATGCTAAAATTATTTTTTATGTCAATAGCACCTCAGAATTGCACTTTCTTGAAAATTTATCTTAATCGTGAGGTTATAGTTAATGAAAAATCTGATTTCACCTAGCTGTCTGCAGATTGGAAAAACTTGTTCAGCAATAATTTATAATTTTAAAATAATTCATTATTAATATTTTCAATATATTAGTATTCAATTTTTATATTTGTATGTATTATTAATTTTAGTCTCAATATTATTTTCATCTATTTTTTGCATTTTTATTATTATTACATCTAAGTTGCTTCTTAATTCTTTAATTAATTTATTTATTTTATTTTATTTTACTTTATTTTATTTTGGTCATTATATTTTCATATTTTCTTGTAATTTCTTTGTACTTTTCTGACTCTGTTTTTATCGAATTTGCTTCAGAATTCTCCTTCTGCTCTGTGTTCTTCTGATTGGGTAATGCTCTTGCATGATTAGCTGACGTCTTCTACTTTCCAATTAACTGTTTTCTTAACTTGCCCCTTTTTTACTTCCATTTTCTTTCAGTCTTGCTCCTGCCTTCAAAGTGGTAGTACGTCTTTTTTGTGCCTGACGCAGAACAACAAAGTTCTTTCGAAAGGCATAACACATTCTTTATTTTATATTGTTATTAAGAAGTTTTTTTATACCTTTAAAGTTATACAAGTTATACACAATTGAAGTTACGGAATCCCAAATCGCATTAATGTGGAGTGCGAGGGTGTTTAACCGAAGTGTGGAATAAATGGGTATGATCTCTCAATTCTTCAACAATGATTTCCCTACAAACAGTGAAGTACACACAGCAAGGCGTAATTTTTCATGGATTACAAAAGTTAAATAATTTAACATTTAGAAACAAAGGATGCATCAGCATTTCACTAATAATTTTGGCAATGATAAGAAAATTAGCTTTATCTTTTTAGGATATGAAAATTATCTTTAAGAAGTACATAATTAAGATCATTTATAATAAAATATGAATCGGCATACTTATCATTTTTATTCATGGGTAACTAAAAAACTGTCTAAACACCTATCTAAAAGCTAAACATCTCGTGACTATTATACAAAGTAACAAAACAAATTTAATGCAATTGAGTAAATTGTTTAACATCAATTACATAAACTATTATTTTGTTATCTATTATATACCTTCAGTTTTGCATTTAATAGGAAATGTTGAATTTCCTTCATTCCAAATTTGTAAAATCTATTGAATATTATTTTTGTATTCAAACTGCCATCATAACATTTAAACTGGTCTTCCATTGTCTAGTATTATAGACGCCATTCAAACTTGAACCAACATTAGTAATTTTTGATAAACTATATAGTTATTCAGACAGTTACATGTGGCTCTTTCATTTGTCAAAGAGATGCTGTCGTGTATAAGACATCTTATATCACATATTTTGAGGTTTGAATAAATCCATTGGATTTAAATCATAGAATACGAAAAGCATTATGTGTATGACTGCCACTTTTGGCATTAATGAATCAATCAGATTAATGTCTGAATTTTCAAAATAATTTTGTATTTTAAGCACGTGCCATACTAACGAATTTTGGAAGTTAATAGAAATGAAAAGCTGTATATATGAAATCATTATGTTAACATCTATGTATACTTGTATAGATAAATAAGTATTAAGAAATTTGTTCAAATGCCAAGCTGACAGATATTTCAGATTGTTTTAATAAATTAGTAATAATAAATTATTGTCTTAAAGTTAACTTGTTTTCATAATTATTATTTTATTTTTTTATTTAATGCTCTGCACGGACCTGTGTCTTCAATCCTGCCAGAAGCATTGAATTAGAAAATCCGTGGGGAAAAAATTATAATGTAGGCAGCCATAATGAACTGTAACGCCTGAAACGTATCTTAATCCTATGGAGTTATACTCAGTATTACATTAAATTACAAATTTTTTATTGAACAATGATGAAAAGGGTATTTAGTGAAAATTTTGATGCATGTCCGCAAATAGACGATTAAAACATGATTACAGTATTCAGCTTCCATATTGAAACCACATGGTAGTATATCTTTCCAAAATGCTTATAAATGGTTGTTCTATTAAAAAATATATATAATAAAGTTATGAAAATTTGACAATTCATCGCCAATTATAATAAAATGCTGATAAATAAATTATAAACAAATGTTAAAGAAAAAATTAAGAACAATTCTACATGAAATCGTACGGCTCTAAATGCTGAAATCATTTGATTTATTGTGCATTCTAGATGTTTTGGCAAAAAATATATTAATTTATTTTGTGTATCTGGTGTGAATCTGTGTATCTGTATTTATTTTGTGTATCTGGTGTGAATCTGTGTATCTGCATTTATTTTGTGCTTCTGGTGTGAATCTGTGTATCTATATTTATTTTGTGTATATGTACACTGCTTCAAAGAAAAAATATCCTTATGTGTGACTATTAACATTACATAGCCCTAGCAGTTTTTTTAACACTTTCCATCATAGTTGAAAAATGTTGGCTTGAGTTTGTCTGTCTGTATGTGATCTAACTCACATAAATATTCTCAGATTACCGTGTAATTGATATATGCTAATGAGGTTTACTATGGCATGTTTGTTATTTAAAATGAAGTATGTAATATTTATAGTTAGTTTACAGGGACACTCAAAAAAATCCGTTAGATTATGGTCTATGGGGAAAATCATTTGCAATATATTTTAATGATGTCACATTATTTCAAACATATTGTAACTGACATACAGCACTGAGCTTCACTATAATATGCGTACTGTAGACTATAATGTGCATTGCGTTTATCGTTCATTTACAGGGTTCATTCCGTTCATTTACGGTTCATCACAAAAGAATTTGGTTACAGATAATTGTCTATGAGCGTTGTCTAGTCGGTTGTCTATGAGCGATAATTGCTACAAGTGCGTTTTCAATTGTAGAATGCGTTTTTTAATTTAACTATTTATTTTGCATATTACTTAGTATGTATAAATTCTATAGAGTGGCTGCTTCTCAGGGCTGCACAAATGAATTCGACTACATTTCCTTTTATTGGCGAAAATTGCTGAAGGGGGATTCTCAACTGTGCTGTGTGAACTAAATTTTAGCATACAATGTAGTATATATGCAAATTTATGCAATCATATGCAGTGTTTCACTAAATAATTCAAATTACTTTTTGACTATTGATGGTAATTTCTAAAATTGTATTTTCAAAGGTATTTTGCGTTTTCCAATTTGTTTACTTAGATATCCTCTTTCACTTATCAAACGGGGAAGTTTTGTTAAACTATTCGGAATGTGATGGAAAGTGTTTCATAATCTATGCTTGACGCATTATTTTTCTTTCTTTCTTGTTTATTTTAAGTAATAATTATGCTTATTTCTTTACAGATGGATGGCAGGACCATAAGTGGCAAAGTGCAAAGCACAGCCGGAGGTGTGGGCCGCAATGTTGCTGACTGTATGGCCCGCCTTGGAGCCAATCCGTTTTTCATTTCACTTGTCGGTGCCCAGGAATATGCTGAAACATTGCTCAGCAAAATGGATCATATGGTAAGTCTTATTTATTTTTCTGCGTAACTTTTAATGTCGTTTGTTTACATTACAGATAAAGACATAACGTTATTAGTACAGTAAAAATGTATTGGTGGCATATAAAAACCAGCAGAACAAATAGCTAGAATAAAGGTTCAATACTACTGCTTCATGGTTTCAAAGGGATAAAATATTCTTAAATACTTTAAACCTCCAGTCTCCACTTGGAATCTAGTAGAACAATTTTTATTCAGTTGGTATTAGCTATTTAGATTCTAAATAAGACACATATTTGCAATTTTAATGTTGGTCTTGTATTCATTTAATTTGTATAATACCATGCATTACAATGTGTATTGATACTGAAGCAATAATTCCTTAACAATTTTTATACATAAGGCTTCTAAAACTATTCCACTAACCAGCGGGAAAGACCGAGCTATGCTCGATTAAAATTAGCTTTGTGTTCAACTCAATATAACAACCAATTCTATGTATCAAGATTGGTTGCATTCTTTTTTCGAGAACGTTCTATGGGCGCTGATTGGTTGAATCACGTATTCCGGCTCCTATTGAGAATATCTAGAAAATTCCTTCAGATTCTAAAAGTCAATTTTTTCGCCAAATGTCGCCAAAGGTTTGGCAAAATGTCGAAAAATTGGCGACATTCTTTCATTTGCCGTCAAGCATGTGTTTTGGCATTGGTAATCTTGAAAATCAAATTTCTCGTCAAATCTCACCAATGTCGCCATTATTTCGTCAAATTTTGCGATATTTGGTAAGATGTTGCCAACTTTGTGACTTCGTTTACTGCCAACTATTCAACAAAGTATTAACTGTATCAACCTTCATTCACATTGAAATGCATTGACCCGTAGCGACCCCAAAATTACCCACTAATCGAATTTTCACGAACATGTGATCTAGTCAATCTAGTCTTCTCGGTAGGATACAAAATTTTGTCAAAATCGTTTCAGCCATTTTTAACATAAAATTAGCTTGACTCTGACCTATAGGAACCCACTAATCGAATTTTCTCGAACATGTCACCTAACCCAATGGTCTTCTCAATACAAAACGGTAGGATACAAAATTTAGTAAAATCGTTAGAACAGTCTTTTAGACAAAATTAGCTTGACCCATAGTGATATAAAAATGACAAACTACTGAAATTTTCTTGAAATGAGACCTAGCCCAATGGTCTTCTGGTTCCCGGAAACGGTAGAATACAAAATTCAGTTAAAATCGTTTGAGCCGTTTTTTAGATATAATTACCTAGCCGCTGACCCATAGTGACCGAAATTGACCCACTAATCAAATTTTCTCGAACATCTGACCTAGCCCAATTGTCTTCTCGTGCTCGAAAACTGTAGGATACAAAATTTAGTTAAAATCGTTTGAGCCGTTTTTTAGATATAATTTACATACTCACAGACACACAAGATTTTCTCATATTGTAACATATGATACTCCGGGAGACGGTGTCATATTTCTGCAGACATTTTTTTAGAGTCGATGATTTTATAGATATGATAGATTAGATAATACAGATAGCGAAACTGTCAGTCAAAAGACGCACTAGTGGAGGGGGTGCATTGCAATAGGAACATCGCACAGCCATCTGCAATGCGAAATTAATTGCAACCCTACGGCTGGTGTTACATGGACTATGGGTATTATCAGTTGCCTTTTATTTCACATTGCAGAGGAGTACATGATGTTGCTATGGCAATACTCCCGCTGATCCGTCAGCTGACTGGCATTTTCGTTATCTCCACCATCTAATATATCATATCTACCAAAATTAATGGTGGGCAATATCGTCTACCGGACAATATCGTTAAATCGTGATAAATGCCAGTATTCGCAAGTGGCGTAGCGTCAGAGGATACCTAATTATTTTACTACCAGTATTATTATATATTAAATTTGGCCTTATTTAATCTCTGAACGTCATGCGATTAAATAAGGCCAAATTTAGTATATAATAATGCTGATAGTAAGGTGATTAAACAGCCCCTGACTCTATGACACTGATACTCACCTTTTATAAGTCAAGCACAAAATTTAGACAACATTGAAATATAGCGAGTGCAAAGTGCGCGGGAAAGTTTGAAATGTTATAAGAAGAATCTGGTTATAATAGTAGGTGCTGATTAGATAACAAAACTTCCATTAGTTCTCCAACAAATCAATAGATGATCCTCACCTTGCCGGTGTATTTTTTTTTTCAAGACTTTAAGTAGCAAAAAAATATGCACTTTGGAGGGTACATTGGCAACTGGGGAGTTAAAGGGGTGGTGTTGTTGCAACTACTTTCCAAAATCTCTTTCTGTTGAAGAATGGTTCTCTTTGAAGCCTTGAAACACTTAACATTCTTCTAATCAATCAGGTATAGGAAATTGTATCAGTGAATTGTTTAGATCAATTTGCCCCGTTATTCAACGTCTTAATCATAGTCTAGATTTTCATATTTATTATGCATCTATGAATTAAACGTCAACATGTTCTTTTGTGATATTATTCCATGGAGTTCCTATGAAAGAATTCTGTATAAACCTAGTTTTTTATAAAATATTTTCTTTGCGAAACACATTTTTCATATCTCGTTAAATTTCAATAAAAATTGCAACATTTTCCTTAAAAATCGTTATTAAGTATTCCCCTACAATAAATTCAAATTTATTGCCTTACCGAGAAAACCCATTTAAAATCTGTTTACTTTTCCACTTATTACTGGAAATCCTTCCACAAACAGCGGATTTGACCTATTTGCAAGTAATAAAGCTTTCTTAATGTTATTCTAAGAAATATTTTTAAATTACAGCATGCTCTCAGATATATGAAGCCTACGTCTTAGAAGTAGATATTGATTCCTACTCAAAAATTTTGATATTGTGCCAAGTGTTCCTGTTTTTCTTAAGTATGTGATAAAATGAATATATATATATATATATATATATATATATTAAACATTTTCTCTCATCTGTTATAGTTTACTCAAGTATCCGTAATGAATGATAATAATTACCTTAACTTTAAATGTTATTAACTTTACTAATTTCCTTTTCTTAACTTAATAGGGGTTTTAATTAATATTTTATATCTTGTCAATCTAATTTCAGTTTTTTAATATCGAATCCTATCTAATTTTAGTAAATAATGCTGTTTCAAAAATGTCTTGGAATGGAAATGATTTTAAAATTATTTATTTTTTTCATTTGGAAAAATTGTATATTCGATTAGACAAATAATTAATATTAACAAACAATAAATATAATATTAATAACAATCAAACATCGTTGACGTTTGTACTAAAATCCACGTGTCGCTCTATTACTCAGAACTTCGGACTTTGACAACCATACCATTTTTCATAATCGGGTTACTATGTATTTCCCTGTATATTGCTCAGTACCTAATGAATCATTGTGATACACGTGTCACAATGTAAAATACTGTATTAAATACTTAAATAATTATCATCGTAATGCATATATATTTAAAAGCCTTGATGCACCCTGTAAAAAGGCATGATTGGCAGGATGGCCATTTTTAAATGAAAAATTATTGGTTTTTATACCAGAAACATAATTCATATTTCGTAGGCGTAGATGGTAATATATTTAAAAAGTCTTGGTATAGTCCTGTAAAAAGGTGTGTGTAGCAGGATGACCATTTTAAAAATATAAATTATTGTGGTCTGTACCAGAAACATATCCAAATTTCGTTGAAAATCGAGCCATTTTATAGAGACATAGTATGTTATTTTATTGAAATTTTTTGCGACCCTATAAAAATAAAACGAAACATATCCAATTCGCTGTTTACTTTTAAATTTTATAATATTATTGTGATGACTATTTTTTGTATATAAAATAGTAATGTTTACTTTAAAATCATATCCAGATTTTATGGAGACTGGCTTGTTTTACAAAAGTTAAATTGCAATGTACAGGAAAACAAACAGACAGACAAGCATGCAAATATACTATGACATTTACACGCGACCACCACGAAAACTATCTCTTTCCGTATAGACAAATGTGCTAAATTCAGGGCACCGTTCGTAATTTATGAATAAAGATACATTAAAATGTATGTATATTGTCGTATTTTTATAACTTCTTTGCTTTGATTAGAAAATTAAAATTGGTTAAAATAATAATGATAAAAATCTGTATATTTAAAACGAAAAGCGCATTCTGCCAAATCCCCATGAAAATCATCTCTTTGCGCATGCGTCAACTTTTTTTGAAGGCTTCTACCCTCAGAAACGGAAAACCTGATTGATTAACACAACCCTCAGCTGTTTAGCAAAGGGATTGAAAAGGGTTGATTGAAAACGTATGAAGCCGTGCCATTGTATTGAAAGCATAGACCATTCGAATTTATTTTTGCTCTGAGGTTGAAAGCTAAAGCTTCTTTTTGAAGAACTCATGTTTTCACTACTAAATATGCATATATTTTCGCAAAATTTTAAAGAAGGTTTGAATACAGTTATATTTATAACCGATTGAAATTCTGAGTCAGGGAGTTCGGAAGATGAGAACTATTTTTTTATTACTATGTTAACGGAACCGACGCGAAAACAAACAAACGAACAAACAAATAAGCGAGAAGAAAAATTTTCTTTTACAACTAGTTAACAATATTTTCTCACGAAATTTTTACACGGGCTTAAAACCGTTTTATTTACCACCAATAAAGATTTCAAAGAGTTCGGACTATGAAACAATCTTGGGTAAAAAAAAAAAAAAAAAAAAAAAAAAAACAAGAAAATGAGCGCTTTTATCACTAAATATCAATATTTTTTCGCGAATTTTTCATTTAAAAATATAATTTCCTACAAAATCAGGTTAAAGATATAAAATAATAAAAACTTGAATGTTTTTATTATTATTATTATCACGGGCCCGGGCAACGCCGGGCGGGGGTCAGCTAGTAATAATAATAATGATAATAATAATTGATTTAAACTTTTACTGAAGTTTTGACATTATAGTAATAATGACGACACTAATAGGAATAGACTGCAACAGTTGCAAAAGATTTGTAGCTCTCTTCTGAATAATTTTCAAAAAGAACTTTCGATTGGTGAGTCAATAGATAATATTATGGCGAGTACATCTGATATTCCATCATTATATTCTGGGTAAACTGCGCAAGTTCGATGTAAAACTTTACATTCTTTGTGAACCAAACGGTTACATATGGAATGTACTTGAGTATTGTGATACGATGGATTCAATTTCTGGATTAGGTCACGTGGAAAACATAGTAATGACTTTGACGCGTAAACGTCTAAACAAAGGGCATGTGCTATACACAAACAATTACTACACAACTGTTCGTCTGGCAGGTAAGCTTCTCAAAAACAAAACAACACATTGCGATCAAACAGAAAATATCTCCCCAAAGAAGTTGTCAATGCAAAGCTGCAACGAGGTGATACAATGGCGTACAGAAAGAATAGGATAGTTTGTTTGAAATGGAAAAACAAACGATATGTTCTTATGCTTACAACTGGGCATTCTGATAAAATTTCGCCCTCGGGTAAAAGAATAGAAAAAGGGTATCTGTAACCAAACCCGATTGTGTTCTGGATTATAACAAGTACATATGTGGCGTCGACAGACTTGTTCAACTGCTTTCATGTTACTTTCCATAAAGAAAATCACTAAAATGGTAAAGAAGAGTTGTAAATGAACATTTGGATATGGCAGTTTCAAATACCAATGTTTTTACACGAAAGTGAGTGGAAAACATCCTACCTGGTTCTGAGAATAACTTATATATTCTTTATTATAATCTAGTAAACTTAACCCCTTGAGGACGAGCGACACGAATACGTGACGCATAACATGCTCAGAATCCTCGATTATTCCCACCAGTTTTTTTGTTTTTTTTTGTAAAGTTTTCCTTATCTAATCATAGCATTTTTGCGATTCAATTAGGTGAAAATTTCTCATTTTGAAAAACCGGTGGTAACAGATTAAAAATTCTGTAAAAGACGCTCGTCGCGAAGAGGTTAAAGGTGCACCAGTTTATGGAACTTGTTTCGTGCATCGTAAATCGTCGCATATGTCACGTATAGAATGTTAACATTATCTGGACACAATAACCACAATATCTACTAAAACTACTCCGACACGGAAGTGTGTTATCTCTAAATCTCATCAACTTCGAAGAGAAATCCGCTATCTGAGCAAAACATGCACAACAAAGCCTGCATTATGTATTGTGCTTTGTTTTAAAAAATATCACAGCCGTTAAAAATTCTAACTTTATGCCATATTTATACCTAAATAAGACTTGAACTCTTATAAATCACACTTATTTGATTATTTTTCATATTAAAAGTCAAATAAACAAGTTTTATACGAAATTTTTCGCTCTTACTTTAGATCGGCATTATTCAACCTTTTTACACCTACAGACCAAAGGAAATAATATTTATAGTGCAAACCGGCAAACTTCTATGACTGAGATAAAAATGTAGATAGTATTCTTTTTATTAATTAATTAACAATCTTTATTTTTACTATTTGATCTAATTAAATTTTAATTAAGCATTTATCCATTAAAAAATTCATTTTTTTATTCGATTAAAATTCTTTACGAACCGGCACCAGAGTGCGGAATACGGATTGAGGAAATCTGCTTTAGTGCAAAAGGGTAGACAACAGACGCGTCATAGCCTCGATTACTGTGTTAAATTTGAATATAGTAGTAAAAAAAATCTAATGCTCTGTATTTGGCGTACTGTATTACGAGCTCATCAAACCAGAAAATTCTGTCATTGACAATTGTTACGCACCTCGATTAAATCATTTGACAGAAAAATTCCAAGAAAATAGACCTTATACTGGACATGGGCATCGATCAGTGATTTTACAGCATGACAATGCTAAAGCAAATAGAAGTTCCGCGACTTGCGAAACTATAAACTACATCCTCCTAGAAATTTTTCCGCATCTTACTTACTCACACAACATAAAGTATAGCAAAGGGGCTAGTGACTATCTCTGTAGATTTTCAAGTCATGGAACGTTGGTTTAGTAAGTACGTGCTGGGGAAACCTGGCCAGCTCCCTTTTGGATGTCTGGATTCCAAAGCTGCTGGGGGAATCTGGCACGTCCCCAAGTGTTACGTGGTTGTACCCTTTAAGGCATGGATCCCACAGGCGTATGCTGTAGCAACGACTGTGTCATCAATCTCTTGGTAGAATGGGGGTGTTGCGCAGGTGGCGGTGCCTCCACCTACCGTACAGGTCTTATCTTGGTCGTGCTCGATAAAAGTTCCTCAGAACTTGGGTACGGCGGTAATCAGTTTTACTCACACGACATTGCACCATACGATTACCACCTTTTTCGCTCGTTGTAAAACAGCTTACCAAAGCAGACATTTCAGGTTGAAGATGCTTTGCGAAAAACAATAAATGAATTCATAGAGACGTAAGACCAAACCTAACTCATGACCTATGTGTCGTTTGTTAATATTAAGTAATATAAATTCGAAACGCAACTGTTAATATTAACTCTATAATCATCTTTAAAAAAAAAATACATTTACCGAGTTAAAGGCAAAAGTTTCTTAAAACATTCATATCTTTCGAGAAATTATTATAATGAAGGAATATATTTTGCAGTCAATTTCTGATAAAATGCTCTTCTCGCAAGACATGTTTTACTTTATTTTATTTGTTTATTTATTTTGTTAAATTTCTGAAAATGTGTATATTTTATCTTTGAAATGTGTATTTTCTTCTTCTTCCTTGAAATTTAAATCTATTGCTTACTGCGTAAACGCATTTATTTCTTCAAGATATTTCCATTTAAAATACCCCTTTACTTTTCCTTTTACTTTTGGAAATTCCTTCATAAATAGCGAATTCGTCCTATTTCCAAGTAATAATGTTTGCATAATATCATTCCAAGAAATAATTAAAATTCTATCCACGTTGTTAATACATATTAGTCCTTAAATTTAAAATATTATTGTGATTAGGTTGCAGCACAATCGCCTATTTTAAAAAAAAAAAAAAAAAAAGATGACCTTAATATTTCAAATCAAGTCAATATTTTATGTAATAGTTATATCTTTTAAATTAATACTTGGTTTAATCTATTTTAAGATTTTTTTTATATATAATTTTGAAGTGCTCTAAAAAGAAAGAGCAATAGTGTTGCCATATTGTTACATTTTTTTACAGTACTTTCTAAATTTCAGAAAAACTGCAGAATTTCATTCAAAATTTGTGTTTTCTTCTTTCGTTTACATGAAATTTAAATTTATTGCTTTCTGAAAAAACATTTATTTCTTCAAAAGATTTCCATTTAAATTCACATTACTTTTTCACTTACTACTGGAAATCCTTTCATAAAAAGCGTATTTGTCCTGTTCTCCAGTAATAATGTTTGCACAATGTTATTCTAAGAAATAATTTAAAATTCTCTCTGTGCTGTTAAATATGTATTAACGTCGAAATTTAAAATATTATTGAAATCAACTATAGCACAGTCCTATATTAAGACAAGGAAAAAAAGCTTGCGTTAAGCATACATTATGAAAAGTTTTCCAACATATTCAGAAATAGTGTAATAAAACTTCCCCATTTAATAAGTTGAAAAATTATATCTAAAAGACAAGGTCAATGTCAAACTGAGTGGGGAAACCTACCTTTCGGCTTAAGCTCAACTACCCCCGCCCAGCAAGTTTTTTTTACTATGCGACAAGGTCCTAGCCCTGGGAGTGATGCCCGGAAGGACCACCCAGGAAGGGGACCCCTCACTATTGAAAATTAACTGTCAAAGATTACAATGTCAATCACAAAAGCTATCCAATTATACTTCACGAGCCAAGTTAGATACAATAATGTAACTAAAAAGACAAAGTCAAAGTCAAACAGGGCGGGGAGGTCTACCTTTCAGCTTAAGCTCAACTAGCCCATTAGGAAAATGCATAACACATTTGGAAACCCAATTTCAGGAATTATCTTCCATAGTCGGCAAAGTAGTAAAAATATTTCGTGAGGCCCTCTATATGATCTATAGATTTGTATATAGTATGCTAAAATGTAGTTCAGTTAGGAAACGCATAACACAGCGGAAAATTCCCTTTCAGGAATTTCCGTCAATAAACGGAAATGTATTCAAATTCTTTTGGGAAGTCTTGAATATGATCTATAGCATGGATACACACCAAATAATATCCAACAAATTAGTTAAATTTAAAACGTAATTCCGGCAATTATCGCAGAACTGTAATCAAATTATTTTGTGTGTCCCTGTAAATGAACAATAAAATGCTATACACACCATATTCTACAGTAACCTTCTTGTAGTGCACCTCAGTGATTTATATCATTTTCAATATGTTTGAAATAGAGTGCCATCATTAAAATACATTTCAAACGATTTTTCTACATAGATCATAATGAAATGGAATTCTTTTGAGTGTCCCTGTAATTGAACTAAAATTTCTACACACTTCATTTCCAATACCGATCATGACATAGTAAATCTCAATAACATATATTAATTACATGCCAACCTGAGTATATTTACGCGACTTAGAGCTTGGACAGACAGACAGGCAGACGATTGCACAAACCGAATTCATAACTACTTTTCAACTATATTGGAAAGTGTTAAAAGGGTATTCTTGAATTACATCAATTAGCTATTTTATGTTATATTCTTTTATTTTATCTGTTTTTTCTTTTAAAATAATGCCAAAATTAATTTATTTAAAAAATTCCTTTTTAAATAACTTCAAATTATTCGAAAAAAGAAAACGATAATGTTGTCTCAGGATAATATTCTCATCATCGCAACAACTCTAATTGGTGCCTAGTGTCTCATCAGTTCTAACTGACAATATCAATCAAGCGCCTAAGTGCTTGATGTTTGGTGCTGGGCACCACGCCCTGCTATGGCTCCGAGTATAGTATCTAGCGTGCAGAGTAAATTATCTTGCAAAATAAACATTTTAGATTGCATTCATTTTGAAAAGTTTTCGATGCAACATTAATCTCAGAATTACTCTGGAGAATTTCCTCTGAAATAAAATTCACTTCCTCAACAATTAATAAGCACTAGTCTGTATTTTGAAATGTAGTACTCAATTATTATATATAACATTTAAATTGTCATTTCTAAAAATAAATTATGTTTAAACATACAAGATTATCCAAAGTAATGAACCCGATTTCATCTGGTTGTATTCCCTGTATTGTATGTGAAATGTGTAGATTATATTTTATTATACTCACATTATCACACACTCAAGTTGCAGGGATGTTATCTTGAGCAGGGTATGAAATTTCCGATGGCCATTGACCACCAGAAATTCGAAGCTCGCGACTAGAAGGTAACATACAGAAATACGTGGTCGGATCCCGAAGCAACATTTTACTTACTACCAAGTATTACACATAAGTAAAGAGCAATAAACAAATAACAAATAAAAAACCAAATAGCATTAAGACGTCAGACTATACGTAAAAAAAATCCAACTGGTATAAAATTGTGTCAACCAGTATTTTTAGTCTGTCTACTGCCTTTATACTTTAGATACCATGTTCTGTTCAAGACGGTAGCTCATTACACATCCTACAAAGAATGTCTAGCGCAGAGTTGCAAAGGATAGAATAAACCGGGTTTTTTGGGAGGGAAATATTAAAAATTCCTAGGACTTTTCAGAAAATTTTAAAAATGGAATATTTTAATTTGTATTTTTTTTTTTTTTTTTACAAATCTAAATAAAACCAATAACATAAATACAGAAAAATTGTACAACTTACATGAAAACAAATGAAATACATGCTTAAGCTACAGAAATATTAAGTAAGATAAATTAAAATAACGTAAGTAAGTTGTCATTTTAATCGTGGATAGATAGAAAGTGCGAAAGGCAGATGACAGTTTCATCTTGCCTGCATGAATATAAGCATCACCCCTGTTCTCCGATTCAGACATTGTAAATAAAAAAGAAAACAAATAAAAGTACAAAAAAAATCAATGCAAAAATACACTGCAACTCACATGAAAATTAATATAAAGTATGCTTGAATAGTAAATATGAAAGCTAACAGAAAATGAACAACTTTAATTATTAAAAAAAAAAACATTAAAATTCTTACCAATTCAGAGCCACCATTATTGTAAAGCAAATGATATGTTATAATAAATAATAATAACTTGGAGCGCAAAATCCTAAGCTTTGTGAATACATAATGAAAAACGTATCTTAAACTTTTCAGAACAGTGTCTAAAATTTCTTAAAAATAAAAAAATTAAATTGGAAAATGACTAGTTTTGTTACTTTCAAAACTTCTTTAAAATTTCCCATTTTCCTTAAAATTTCTTGTTTATTCCCAAAAATTCTCGGGTTTATTCCTGCCCCTGAAAAACTGCGGGTTTTTTGCAACTATAGTCTTGCGTGACTGTGTCCACAGTGAAACCGTCTTTTAGGTCATCCAAAGTTGTTGCTAGAAGTGATACATAAACTACTTGTTTATCGAATCCTCGCTAGAAAAAAAGATCACACTTTTACTGAATTTATGAAAGAAAAAATCTTTTGCTGCACAATAGTCACACTATTCACAGTTGAAGATACTACGCACGATATTTAGGGGCGTTATATTCAAATTATGTACAACTTTGTGACATCCACTTTTAAATAATCAGGAGGTGATTCGCATGCTATGTCTGTTTAGGGAATGTAGCCATGTGAAAACAGTCCATATAATCGCACTGTGGTACATTTATTCAAGCCCTATTTCAAATGAGATCAAAAGTACTTCTAAAACATCAAAATCATTTTACCTTGCCGAAATGGATATTGCATTATCGGAGCTCGATTGCTTTCATTTTAATAACTTAACGATGCAACATTAGTAATATAAGAATTTCTAAGAAGAATTGCAATTTAATTTCCTCTGAAACAAAGTCTATTTCTTTAAAAATTAATGGTTCTGCGTCAATTCGTCGCGCACAATTCGTCGCGGAACAATTCATCGCAGCGTCAATTCGTCGCGGCGACAACTCAGCGCAGCGTCAATTCGTCGCAACGAAAATATATTTGAAGGCTATGATGATAAAAGTAAAAAATTATTTAATAAAATTATTTAATGATGTAAATTGTTAGTTATATATCTAAAAACAAATTATCATTAAATAATTTTACTACATTATCTTTAATTTTATCATCATAGCCTTCAAAAACATTTTCGTTGCGACGAATTGACGTCGCAACGAATTGACGCTGCGACGAGTTGACTCTGTGATGAGTTGTGCGCGATGAATTGTTCCGCGATGAATTGTACGCGACGAATTGACGCGACACCAAAATTAATAGGCATCAGTCTCTAGCTACTTTTGAAATACATTTCTGGATTTTTAAATATGGCTTTTAGACTGGTATTTTAATAGATGGGTATATTTTGTTATGCAGGGGATTTTGGATTGGATTGGCTGTTTTTAAAATTGTTAACGACGTAATGTTGTTTTGCATTAAGATCAATGTGCTTAAATGTGATGACCCATAAATGCGACAAAGTACTTGTATCTTAAATCCTAACGCAAGAATTAAGGAAAAATGTGACATAATCAAACATTCGCATTTCAGGAACAAAACGTGAAATATGTTACTGCATTTAAAATGTTTTTTCTAGGAGAATTTACCATTGCAGTGTACATTATCAAATTACGACAGCGATTTCTAAAAGCGGGGAATATTCCCGAAATCGAGAGTACCATTCTTTTTTATCTTTAAATGTCAAATATCCCCATCAAATTTACGGCATTGAAAATCAGTTTCAGAATCAGTTCAGAAAGTGAAAGAATGAAAAGACGACACGTTTTGAACTAGAGATGTTCTAAAATTTTCATCGCATTTTGGCGTCTGATTTTTTTATAGACCTATTAGCTGTGAATTGAATCCTTCATATGCGGAGAGACTTGCTGCAGATGTACTAAGGTAAGTTTATGCGGTATTTTTATATAATAAATTAAAATTAAATATATTTTTTTTAATACATTGAGTAAGAGGGTGAACTTTCCTAGGTAATATTATTACTATTAAAACAGATAAAGAAGTCGAAGTAAGCACAATGGCGATAAGAGTTCTCCAAAATTTAACGTGTTCAGAACGGTATGATAAAACAGTTTGCATATGAATAAAACTAAAGGCATACCTGCCAACCTTCTGTTATTTATTTATTTTTATCAATTAAAGTAAAAATACTGTAAAATAAAAAAGATAATAATAAATAACGACGTAGAAACATGAAACATCATTTCATTAAGTATTTTTTCTGGTTCAAATTGTTTTATTTGACTTTAAAAAACAGGAAGCTTAGCAAAGATGGCATTACCACATCTATTTGATTAAGGAACAACTATAGTGTTCGAAGAATTCCTAAATATAAGAAAGTTATTTTATGACATATATGCACAACATTTTTTTGGTAAAATTAATGTATTGGTAACCAACTTGTTACTTCTTGTTTATTAAATTTGAAAGTTAAAAGTGTTTAAAATATGAACGTTAAATGATTCATTATTTAATTACTAGCAGACTGCGCCCGCTGCGCTCGTCGGTTTCTCCAAAAGAACCTTGAATCTAACGAAATATATCTGTGAATTTAACCTTGTATTTTAAAGTAATCTGTACCTTTACCTGGAATACCCTAAAATAACATAAAAACGGATACTTATTTCTCTAAGTTATGTTTTTTTAATACGGTTTACTATTACGCTTACAATTTATTAATTACCGTTTTCCATTGATTTATATGTTTTATAGCTACATTTTTTAATAACGTGAACTAACCTATACACTACTAAAAAGAAATGACTCATCTAGTATTTGTCGAGAATTAAATAAAAATCATGCACTCGTGACATCATAATTCACTTTTATATTTTAACAGAATAATAAGGCTACTATAATTTGTGACTCGTGCTGACACGTTGCTATTATCATTATTTTTTACGCGTGAAGTTTTTGCTATGGTACTCCATTGTGAAATTTGGTATTTTTTGAAATTCAATATTTGATAAATGGCATAATCAGTGGATTTGAAATTTATATCAAGAAAAATACAATTTTTTACCTTTTTAACGTAGTTTGTTTAACAATTTTCTGGTAAATACTTTTCGAGCAATTAATTTTTTCAATAACTTCAAATGCTTAATTTTCCGAGATTAATTTGTGACAACGATTAGCGAAAATCCCAGTAGTCAGCAACTCATAGCTTTTTATTAAAGAGGATAGTGCAGTATTCAGCATTTAGAAAATTTAAAACAAATAAATAATTAAAATTAAAATGAACTGGCATGCAAAAAATGCATTGTCACATTTGGGTACTTTGGACATCGTGATTAGTTTTTAAATACTGTAAATGTGACAAAAATGATCTAAATGTGACAATGTTATATGTTTACTAAGATTACAGATAATAATTCAATTTCTTCAAAAAAAATTAGTTTTGACTTAGAAACACATTAGTCAAACCTTTTTTTTTTTTTTTGCTTACTTTTGACATTTCATATTTAATAAAATGCGAGATATTTCCTAAATGTGACAAGCTTATGAGAAATCGCATTGCATTTAGGCACAATGACCTTACTTCTAAATTCATCCTTTATCACAAAAAGTTATTATATTTTTGAAAATTTTCTTGTAAAATATATTCACTTTTCTTTTTATAGCTGCAAATTCCTTTGCAAAAAGCGGATTTGTCCCATTTGAATATGATATAGCCTATTTAGTGTTATCTAAAAAGTAGTTTTCTCTTTATTTTTAGATATGTAAATTCCTAGCCTTAAATCACGCTCAAAAGTTTTGATGTTTTGCCAAGCGTTCATATTTTCCATGTATTTTATCTCAAAAACTATTCAAAGAGTGAAAAAGTATCCAGTATTATTTCTTCAATAAAGTATTTGGCTTTATTTCAATGCACAGATTGAAATATTATTTTAAATAGAATTTTTTTTTCACTTTCTTTCACCGTTATTTCTGTTACTATCATATTTATCAATCTCTTCGTATATTGAGAATAAACTTTTAATGGTATTCAGATACATAGTTTTTAATAACGTTTAACATTAAAGTGACAAGTTTTCAGTAAACTAGCAGGCTACTCCGCTTCGCCGGTCGATTTTTCTAAACGAACCTCGAATGGTTAAAATATCTTTTAGTTCCACCTTCCACCGACAGGGGCTCATTCTGTTCTAAACAAACCTCTTTCCGTACAAACCTCCATAACAGAATGCGGGAATTCAAATAAGTTCTGCGGGTATGTCTCATTGATTAGAGCATTTTTCATTGATTTCAGGGAGATGACTCATTATTTATTTGGTTCCGCGTGGAAGACTCTTTCTTTTTTAAGATAGCAGATTGTTTCTATTATGTAACAAACACAACATAATTGGGATCTTTAAAGTTATATAATTAGAAAACGTAAGGTGATAAAGCATTTTTATTACTATTTCTGTTTTACCATTTAAAATATTTTGTAAAATACTCACTGACTTATCTGTTCTAAAAATCGTGTAGAACAGTGTTATTTTAAATAATAGGCAGCATTTTGCGGAATTAAATTTTGTTCGAGAATAAATACAGGCGATTTCTTTTCGAACTCATTTTATTTTTTAAATGTTTTAATGGAAAAACATTTTTAATTTTATGCTGAAAATCTCAAAAGTGTCGTGGATTTTCTCAAAATTCCTTATTCTGTTTATTGTTACATTATATCAAAATATATTCTTTATCGCAAAAACTCCTAGTATTTACGGGAATTCTTATGCAAAATCTCTTGCAACAGGAAGGGAATTGCTTTACAAATAGCGGATTTGTGCTATTTCCAAATATTAACGTCTGTATAATGTTATTCTAAGGAATACTTTGAAAATTGTTCCTTGCTTCTACATATGTAAATTCCATATCTTAAATCACATTCCCTAAATCATATTCTTATTTAAAACTCTTGAAACTTTGCCAAGTGTTTGTTTTTCGCTATAAGAATAGAACGAAATGAGAAACCATTTATAATTTTCTTTCGAATCGATTATTTGTCTAAAGTATTTGTAATGGGTACGAAAATTTATCTTTATTATTAGTATTGATTGATTTTTTAACCATTTAAAAATATGAGGTTGTTCAAATCGAAAATATACAGGGTGCGTCAGAAAAATGTATGCATACACTGTTTAACGGGTCATAACTTTCATAATTTTTCTTTATTTTCAAAGTGCAATTAATTGGGAGTGGACAAAGATTAACTTTTGAAAAAAGAAAATTTATTTTAAAATACTGTTGTAAGTATGAAAATGTAGCAGAAGTACAAAAACAATATAGCAGGGAGTTTCAGGCAAATCCACCTATGTGACTTACAATTCATCGGATAAAAGATAAGCTTGAAACGAATGGATGTTCAAAGACAACGTTCCGGAACCACAATTAAGCAAGACTGCTCCACAACACCAAATGAAATGCTTGATGAAGTTTGGGAACCAATAGCCACCGTTATAAGCAGTGTATTGTCCAGAACTGTAATAATTTTGAACATCTGCGGTAGGAGAAAAAATTATACATTTTATGTAGATTCTTTTGCAATTTCAATATTAATTATATGTGAATAAAAACTGGAGTTATAATTATTCAAAATGTGTATACATTTTTCTGACGCAACCTGTATGTACAGGGTTTCTCTTCTTGTCATTAACTCACAGCTAATTCCTAAACAATTAGTTTTAGAAGTATAATTTCAATTCCAAAAATGTTACAAATGATCTTCTTTATCATATGTAAATCCTTTTACGTCAAAATAGTTGTTTATTAAAAAGTTTCGAAATTTAAATTTTTATACGGCTCCTGAATCTTTTATGTTACATTTAGAAAAAAACATTCTCTATTCTCTGATAAGTAAAACAGTGAAAATGTCATTCTTCTATGAGTAAAGTTCACCGATTTATGATATTTTGAATTTTATGTAATTTCGGTGTTTTCCGGCACTAAAATAGGAAAGACGCTGTTTTGTGCTGAAAATCTCCTAACATAGTTATTTAATGAGATTTATGTCGCATCAGTACTGAAATTTAACTTTCCTTATTGAAAAACTGTGTAATACGTTATGTGAGTCAAAACTCCGGCAAGAGAACTCTTCAGATAACGCACTCAAAATGTGTTAAAATATAGTGCAAGAATCCCGATAAATGAAACTGTGAAACTAGCATAACGAGAATTTAAAAAAAAGAGCCTCTCCATAATCTGTGGAAATAATGAATCCGAAAAATGAGAAAGACCAGGCGCTGCATAAAGTAGTTCAAGTTCAAACGAGTAAAATGTTGACCATTAAGAGCCTACGCTAGTCACGCGAAGAAACGCTCAAGCTAATGTTAAGTCTATGGGAAGGTTCTTGCGCGATTACTCGCTCGCATTTTAATATTTTTAAATGTTTTTTTTTGCACAGGATAGCTAAAGCCGATCCCTATCGTTGTTAGTTTTTACGTTTTCAATTTTGGTTTCATTTTTTTTTATATAAAGGTACTTTCACTTTCAGAACCAATTCCAACCGGTTCTGAAATTGAAAATGTCTGCTTATAAAACAAACAGTAACTAAAGTTAAAAAAAATAAAAACTAACAACGATAGGGATCGGTCTCAGCTGTCCTATGCAAAAAAAATCATTTAAAAATATTAAAATGCGAGCGAGAAATCGCGCAAGAACCTTCCCATAGACTTAACATTAGCTTGCGCGTTTTTTCGCGTGACTGATGTAGGCTCTTAAAAACAAAGCCTTAGTTTATACAGATTTTCTCTTAAAAGCACGATAACCGCTATTTCAATTTGCTTCCGTCCAATAAACTTACGCAAAAAACTTTTTACACTAGCATCTTCTTTAAACAAATTTCAAATGTATGATCTGAAATGTATAATGTATATTGTCCAAATTGCATATAATTATGGTGCATACAACGTCCTGTGTTTCCAACCGAGTTTGGGGAGGTTTCATTTCGATAACCCACTTTTATATCTTCTTGTGCATTAAAGTACCAATGAATTAGAGATATCATTGTCCATATCATTGAATTAGAGATGTTAAGAAAACATTATGATTCTGTTCCTATGCATGTGCGGACGCTGCCATATGATATACAATATACATAGCTGAATGTATAGTCTTCTATAAACAAATGTTAAAAGTTGCATAAGGGGTGAAACTCGGAGTTTAGATACTTTAGATCGCAGAAAAATAATACGTATTCTATGCATTGTATTCAATTTCAGAGAAAGGTCAATGATTTAAGTTTTACCATTTCTTAGTATTTAGTGTAGTGTGAAAAAGAAGTAGTAATTCAGTAAATTGTAAAGAACAGACAGTCTTGAATGAATTTGATCTTCAAAAATTCAACCGGATGGTATACAGGCAACGATACTAAACATTAACTTAGGTGATCACCCAATTTAATCGATAGTTTCTACAGATAGTAAGTAGAGATATTGTGCAGTAATTGATTCTCATGATGGACTTCAGAAGCCGAAGATGCACTTGCCAATGAGCCATACAATATGTATCTGGACCGAATAGCTTGAAGTGATGAATTTCCATTCGGACTGCGTCGCGCTGATGCTATCTAGAATATGTCTCCAGGCTCATCGATCCATCTATTTAGCATGCCAAGTTGGAAGTATCAAAATCATGACTGCTCAGCAATGGCTGAAAGTATTTTCTTGGTAATCTTTGGTACATTTCGTATTTGTACAAAACCCACTCAGTGCACCTGGCTACGTAGATAGGAATCTGGACGATCACTTATATATCTTTATGCTTTCCTGCAGTCGAAATAGAAACAGGGTTATAGTTACAAGCAGCATAATTTCGCCTGTTACAGGTCTCGCTGATAATCACTTGGAATTATACCATCGAGAAGCCCTGACTTAAATCCCACTCATCACAGGGTTTTAAAAAAAAACTCCGTCCATTTGGGTTTTTTGCGTTTTATTGAAATGTACCCCGGGTTTTCTTAAACCCTGCGGTTTTAAAAAACCCAGCCCGTGTGGGTTTTTTGAGTGTTTATTAAAAAAAAACATGGTGCCTTTTTTAAATCCTGATTCAACACCATTTAGATACTCGGAAAAATTACTATATAAATACATTATCACACACCTGCGCCTTTAACTGATTTTTGAGAATTTCTAGCATATGTTTCTCATGTTCATGCTCCGAAAACATTCTGTAAATTTGTTGAACTCCATGCATCTTCATGTGGCAGCCTTCAATCAAGGCTAGAGGTACAGCAATTCTTTACTAACAATGTATGCTTAATTCAGTGGCACTTTATAGCATCTATACTTCTATATATTTCACTAATACAATACGTAGAATACATTATGTAATATATTCTGTGAAATGTTATATACTATGTCATTCTCTTTAAAATATGTAATACAATTTTCAAAAAGTTTCCTAGCAGAACTTGCCGATATAAACTTTTCTAAAATATTATTAAGTAATATGCATTTTCATCAGAAATATGCCATATCGTTAAGAGATGAATTTCTAATTTATTTCATGCGAATAATTTCTGAAATGATTTCCCAGATCGATTAAAATATTCCTTTTAATAATTTGAAAGTTCAGTATTAATATCGTCCTTCTTTTCACTATTACATCTCAACTTCTACTCATCTGAGACAAAATGAATTTCATCTAAAATTAATAAACATCCGTCTGTTGTAATGTTTTGAAATGCGATCTTGAAATATTAAAGAGTATGATGGATATTGAGATTCTTACTTCCAAACAAGGATGAAAACTGAATATTTTAAGTTGGGTATTTTTTATATATATATATTTTTTTTATATATATATTTTAGTCAGTCAAAATATTAATAAGTCCCCATCAAGAGAGTTTAGAATTTATTTATAAGTAATATTTAAATGAATCTTTAAAAGGGTTTTTCAAATTTATTAATCTGTAAATTGTGTAAATTTAATTATCAAGTACTAATCAAGAGTTTATCAAACTGTGTATCTCTGTTATGTTTAAGTGTTTGTCTAGATTTAAATCCAAGAGTCTCAGTAGATTACCCAAATCTGACAAGTGACGTGTTATTAAAATTGCAAGAATCATCCGACTCTCATTGGGTAAATCAGATAAATCACATTTGGGTACAGGAATGTCGAACCTTTTCACACTGCTTGCTAAATGTTTCCAAATAATTGCTTACGTGACCATGATGTGCCAACGACTAATAAATTAAAATAAAATAAAATAAGCATCAAGCAATAATGAATCAAAAATACTTGAAATTTTGTTATTAGGATTAAAACAAGAACGAAAAATCATGCATCAAGCATTGATTATGAAACACTTTCCAACACATTCAGAATACTGTAACAAAACTTCACAGTTTACTATAAGTAAACAAGGTCAAGGTCAAACCGGGCCCTTAGGCCTACCTTTCAATAAACAATTTAGAAAACGCATAACACATTTAAAAAGTCAATTTCACCAATTACTACCGACAGTCGAACAAAATATCTTACTTCTTTTGTACAGCCCTGTATGTGATCTACAGATTTGGATGTATACTACTCAGTATGCTATATTTTACTTCAGTTAGAAAATTCATAGCACAATTAAAAATTTCCTTTCAGCAATTTCCATCAATAAACGGAAATGTACGTCAGATCTTTTGAGCAGCCCTGTATTTGATCTATATAATTTATATACACCAACTAATACGCAAAAACTAGTTACATTTAAAAACGCGTACCACAACTGAAAACGAGCTTCCGGCAATTATTGTTCATAGACTGTACTGTAACTAGATTATTTTGAGTGTCCCTGGAAATAAACGATACATTCTATGCACATCCTATTCTGTAGTAAGCGCCTTATACTGCACCTCAATGATATGTGATAAATTAAATGTGTTTAAGAGAGTGTAACATCATTAAAATACGCCACAAACATTTTTCCCCTTAGACCGTAATATAACGGAATACTTTTGAGTGTCCCTGTAAAAGAACTATAAATGCTACACACTTCATTTTCAATACCAAACATGCCCCAATAACATATTCAATTGCATAGCAATCTTAGTATATTTACGCGAGTTACAGCACAGACAAATGGCAGACATACGGCAAATAGCCGGCAGACATACGACAAATAGACGGCAGACATACAGCAAACAGGCGGCAGACATACGGCAAATATACGGCAGACAGACAGACAAACCGAATTCATAAACGCTTTTCAACTCTGTTGGAAAGTGTTAAAAATATGGATAACATGCACATGTAGGAGTGAAGGAAGTTTAGAAAGTAATAAAAATATTAATATAATTTCTGTTGTTACATTTTCAAATATTTATTACCAAGTTCATATTTAATTACTTTTAACAAAATGAAAGCAGAACTGGAATCATCTGACAAGTGGTTTCTCTTTGAGTCTTTCATATTTTTTATTTCTGAAAATAACAAACTCGCAGTCATAGACAGAGGGAAAAATTGTTAAAGTAGCAAAATCGCAGCTTGTTTAAACAGCTCAATGTGTCTGGAATAATATATTTCAAGTTACAGTAATTTTATCGTTTTCAATTTTACTTATAATACCTTATAATCTTTTGTATTTGATAATCATCAAATTTTCTTTTCGTTTGATAAATTCTTGAGCCCATATTGAACTAGATTGGGATTAAATAAATTTCATTTCAATTTCTTCAATCTCTAATCAATCGAAATGACAAGCGATAGACAAGATCAGCTAGACTAAAATCGTGTTTGTGTGATCTCACTATATTTTTATTTAGAACCTCAACAGATATCGTGCCCAAAATATTTTGTTGCGTGTCACCTATGGCACGCGTGCCATAGGTTCGCCGACCCTAGCTATAGTACGTCAAGAAAAATCCAACACGATAGACAACAGATGTCAAAATGACAAGCGACAATTTTTTCCTTCTTTCTTTTATTTAATCTCTAAGGAAATGCATAATAATACAAGAATTTTTTTTTTAAAAGCAAAACCGACTTCGTTTCTAATTCATTATACTTACATATTATTTCAAATTTCTGAAGTAATAATGAATAAAAAATCCAACAATGAATAGATATATAACAATCGGTGCATTTTTCCGAGAGTTATGTTAATCTCACTTTGAGTTAAAGCTTTGAAGTTTGAAGTTTTTACAAAAACAAATTTGTTCTAATCATCAGATGTTGACGAAATTCAAATAGGACTACAAGGATGCCTTACACTTTCAAACAAATAAAAAGTTATCTAAAGCTGTTCGCATTTACGAATGGGATGCGTGAACAGGACCAAAACATATATATATACAGGTGGAATGGATAACCTCCTTTTTTTAAGTCTGTTAAAATATATATATATTTGTTTAGGCGATTTCCACATAGAGCTCAGCTTTGAGAAGAGATAGACACAAGGCATTTGACTTTAAAAAAGTTCATTACGCTACAGGGAAAGAAGGTGGCTAACATTATTTAAATGGAGAAGAAGACACATGATGTTAGTTCTATTTAACGGTTTCTTCAACGAATAGATTCATTTAAGGTCACGTGGATGACTTTCCAACTGTATTCCTCTCATAATAACTTATCTGATGCGTAACCCAAATTTAGATGCATTTATACGTTAACTAAGGTCGCAAGCACTACCAGCAACAAGCAGAATCTAGTTTTTTCAATTAAATTGCACCGTTTATGTTTGTTAGTAACTTTTTTCCCCTTAGCATCGTGAACTCTTTTAAGGGCATCGGCCCAAGTTATCATTGGAGGGCTATCATCGTTGTTTAACTGTATAGGTATACTTATGTAAAAAGATGTTTGAGGTAGAAGGAAAATGTACTAATATTTCAGAATTAGGCATTGTTCAACTTTTGTTAAATCCTAGGTTGTATTACAACTACTGTACGTGGTAGCAATGTTTTAAAAATATTTAAGTACCGGATGGTTATAATATAAGTATCTCTATTTGGAGATGTCTGTAGCTTGAAGGAATAACCCGAATGAAACCAAAGTCGGTACACTTACTATTCCAGAAAAGGAAAGAAGAATGGAACAATAAAAAAAATGTTGGATAATCGCCAACAGATGGCGCTACGGGGACTGTCTGTGCAAATGCCGTTGTAATCATCAGCAAAATCATGAACATCAGTGACTTAAATGATCGCATATTACAACATGTGCGAAACATCACTGCTGATGCGTTACATCCCGCAGTTGAGCCCGGCACGCACCACCTGGTTTGTGTCCTCCAGAACAATGGCCGTGTGGAACCTGAACATCGGCACCGCCATGCGTAATCAAATTCAGTGTGACATTTTCAAATAAATTAGGTATGCTATACGGCTTTACGCCTTAATTATTTGTTCTTGTATTACACGTTATATTTCACACTCAAAAGCGCCCTCTGTTGGCGATTATTGCAATTATTTTTGTTGTTATTGTTCCATCTTCTTATCCCTTCTCGAATAGAAAATGTACCGATTTTGGTTTAGAATTTTGGAGCTCGAAATACAGATACTTATATTATAACCATCCAGTAAAATACACATGTTATACTAATTCACTAAACAAAAACCTCGCAAGGCAGGATGATTTATATATCTTACTACGTGTGTGAATTTTTAAGGTCTTCTTTTTTTCTTGAAAACCCGCTTTCTTTTCTATTCTGCATTGAGTCATTTTCTATTCTGCTATTTCTGTCATGGGAAGATAATTTATATAAATTACATGCACAGCAGAGCTGAGGAAATTTGTAATTACAATATTCTGCAATGTAATTAAAATTTAATTGTATGTAATTTATTATAGTTACAACATTAAAATACGGAAATTTCGTCAAATAATGGGATGTGAGGCATTTCCGGCAACAGTGCTGCAGAAATTTTGTACGGCAGGTAATTGTAACTATATGTCATTACATACAATTAAATTGTAATTACATTGAAAATAATTGCAATTACAAATTTGTCCAACTCTGATGCACAGGAGGTTCCATAAAGGATTCTCTAACATTAAAATTCACCAATTAACCAATTATAATAAATATAAAAATGAAATAAGCAACATGTTTATCAGGTAGCTCATGAATTTTGAGAACAGTAATTTTTAAAAATTGTTAATTTTTTTGTCATTAGATGGCATGCGCTGTCTCATACTGTAAGAACACTAAAAATAACTTCGAAATTTTAAAGTAAAAATCCTTTTTTTACGCTTTTGAATCTAAATATAATAAAACACAAAGTGTTGATTTCGGTACGAACACATCCATATTACAACAGTGGAGTAGTGCTTCCATTTTTGCAAAGAAAAAAAGAAATGAAAAATATTCAGACGTGGCTTTTTTGGACGTATATTTTTTGTACATTTTCAAGTTTCTGCATATTTTATAAGTAAATAAAAATTCATATTTACTGTGACGTTGCGAGAATATTGGGTACTTTTCCGTTATAAAAACACCATGCCAAAATGTATGCTAATACGCCAATTACTTCAACCCTGACCGTGAAAAGGATTTTTATTATAAACTGTGCCAAACATTGTGATTTACTATTTATGGAACGCGAATCACTTTTTTATTGTTATTATTTAACCATAACTTTTCAAAACATTTAAGTTTGTTATTTTTCGAATCAAAGATATTTTCTACTAATATTTACTACTGACTCTGAGGTGGATTTTACCATTTGACAATTACCAAATGATGAGAAAGCTGCGATAAAATTGTTTCAGGTATTTGGAATTCTGAAAAAAAAATGTTTTGTTCAAAAAACCATGAAATGAAATTATGGATGAGTTCTGAATTTCATCCGCAATGGAGACGTAGCTTGAGATCATGCCGAGAAAGCATAGGAATACGAAAGAAAACATTGTCTGAAGCATAGCGGTTGTCCTTTCTTAAGGCTGTGATATTTATATACAGGGTGATTTTTTTTTAAGTTGTGAAAGTAAAACCTTATAGCAAAAGAACCACTGATCCAAATGACCTGAAATTTCACCAGTATGCTTCCAAAGCAAAGGGAATTTCTTAGGCATGGTAAAAAAACTTAAAATCGCACCGACAGATGGCGCTGTATATGCAGTAAAGTCGGGAGACTAGCTTGCGCACGACACATGCAGAGTGGATACTCTTCGGTCTGTTGTGGAACATGCGGTTTCACGTTTCCAACTCGTAGCTGAAAACGGTGGATAGCACATTGAAAATCTTATGCGTTAGTTGTGCGGAGTTCTGTACGAAAGTTTTACTCCAATTTTTAATTCGTTCGGTTCTGTTCGCAGTTACTTTTCCCAATTACTGCAATCTGTATGGTTTTGATATCCGTAATGAAGTTTTCTTTTTCTCAAAGTACCGTCCATTGTTTTCGTCCCACTGACGATATTCTTTGTTTCTGTTAAATTACAGCGCCATCTGTCGGTGCGATTTTAAGTTTTTTTTAATCACTCCTAAAAAATTCCCATTGCTTTGAAAGCATACTGGTGAAATTTCAGGTCATTTGGACTTGTAGCTCTTTTGTTAAAGCGTTTTACTTTCACAACTTAAAAAAAATCACCCTGTACTTATGGTGCCAAGAGTTGACATCGATTGACTTTTGTGAGCTACAATTTGAAATGAACCACAACACGACGGTGGACTGGAATAGCAATTTGAGAGAAGTTTACGCCAATGCTTTGTGTTCACGACCAAATGGAAAAATGTGTGGGCGTAATAAAATTATAGAAGTGAATGAAAGTCTATTTACCAGAAAAAAAAGCAATGTAAGACGTATTTTTCCTCCTCAATGGGTATTAGATGGTTTATATCGTGAAACACAGGGTAGATTCGCATGTTTGAAGCTTCTAGAGTACTGTTAAAAAATTTATATGTTACAATTCATAGTTTTTTGAAAATTTATTTCGAAATGCATATTTTTCAACATTAATTTTCGAAAAAAAATATTAATTGTAACCACTAATTTATTTTAAGAAATGGATAACTAGGAGCTTCAAATATACGAATCTAAAATTACAGTTCATTACGCCAAATAGTTCTTGTGCTGTTTTAACATAAATTGAAAAAAAGACAATTTCCTGTCGAAAGGTTATTTTTGTTTAGGGTTTTTTTTTTTTTTTTTTTTTGTGGGGGGGGGGGGGGGTAGAGAACAATTTGGAGAGAAATGTATGTCTCTTATTATTGTTACTGAAATGTTGAGCTTGTGAAACATTCTGTGTCTTATAACATACTTTCAAAATTTCCTTTTTTTAAAAATCTCTATTTTCTATATTACCTATATTAAATTCAAATTTATTGCTTTATGTAAGAAAAAAAAATTACCAGATTGTATCATTTAAAATTTCGCCATTTATTCTCTCTTTCCGTTGAAAATCTTATCACAGGCTACAAATTTATTCAGTTCACAAGTAACTCTTATTTAATATTTTTTTTCCAAAATAATACTTTAAACTTTCTCTATACAAACCAAGTGTGTAATTTCAAAACTTAAAAATATGCATTGGTCCGATCTCAAAATTTTTGATACCTTGCCAAATGTTTCTTTTTTATTTTATTTTCTTTAATGTGTGAAGAAATAAAAAGAAAAAGACAGAATTTTTTTTTTCGTTTGAACTGTTTCCCTGAAATATTTATTATGTGAAGAAATCCTTTATATTTCACCTACTTTTTATTATTATTATAATTATTCAATCCTATTTCCTTATGGATCATTAATCTTACATATTTTAAGCTATCAGCCGGATTTAAATGTTAGAATAGTTTATTCTTTTAATATATTTTCTAAACTTTTAAGGACATTTTTATATATTTATACATTATTATGTATTTTATAATTTCTGAACATATTTCTTTAAATGTATTCCAAGACTATTTTTTGCAAATTTTGTATTTTTTAAAAACAAATGTATTTTTTTTAAATATTTAAAAAATTGCATTGTCAGACTAAAAACACAAACGAAGATTCCGAATGAACTAAAAAATAATACATTATTTGTGAGCTTTTCCAAAATCAATAGGCGTGTGATTAAATTGGTCAGGCGTCTCTACCCCTAAAAATAGAACTTTTATTATAAGAATCATTTTATAAATTTAAATTAGAGAAAGTTTTTAATACAACATATAAGATTTTTTTAAACCAAATTCTTTCAATAATTTCGAAAAACTGTTTTCCATAACAGTTACGTCGCTGATATATGATTTTACTTACCCATCATACGTAGTATAGGGTAAGTCTTGTAATCGTTTTGAAAATCAAAAAAAACATTGACGGATTTACACGTTTCAGACACTGGAGATTCGGAAAAACATATTTTTAGAAAAAAAAAATTTGCCGTCCGTCGGTCTGTGTGTGTGTCTGTGTGTCTGTGTGTCAGTCTGTAAACGCTCTATCTCCCAAACAAATTGAGATAGAGACTTGAAATTTGGTATGTACTTAGTATGTAATAATGGGAAGAAGCTTATTGAATTTCAGTAACCTCGATTATCCGGAACTATTTTTTTCGGACTCTCGAAATATTCGTTCTGATAAAAGGTATACAAAAATTTTCGAAATTGTTTATTTTAAAGAGTGAATATAAAAGACAATAAAAAAAACATTAATTTTGCATAAAGAATGAAGTCGATCGAATAATGAGTTGCCGAGATATTTGTAATACTATTTCCACACTCTTCGATTTTTCATGACCCTGTATTTCATTCAAATTTCAATTCAAAGATATATTTTAATGGGAAATGGGACGCTTAATTCGACTCAGTAAACAGTTAGTTAATGTGATTATCAATTTTGGAGTTATAAGGATGTTTCTTTTACGCAATTCAGTAATAGAGCATTTAAAGTTTATAACGTAATCAAGCCACGATTTTATTCGAATTGCAACACATTTTATAAATAGTTTACACATGTTTTATTTTCGTATTTTATATTATACATATCCATGACGGGTAAGTATTACGGTGGCACCCAACGACTAGTTTTAATTGCTGACATAAAATCTCTTACAGTAGATTCAATCAGATTGGCTATTCAAAACACTAATTTACTGTAATAATGCAAAATACACGAAACTAGTAGAAAATTAAACCGAACTACAGTGAAATCGGGATAAATCAACAATAATAGTTCTAGATATGAGTTACGTATAAAAAAGACTTATTTGTTATTTTTATTTTTTAAACAATTTATAGCTTTTTTTTTTTCAAAAAATATCAGCAATATAATTTTGTACAACTTCATCAGAAGGAAAAATTTACAAATTGTAAGAGACAACTATACTTTTTAACTACGTATATTAAATATGCAAGAATATTTTATGTATTCAGTTAGGCACTTGGAAAGTTTCAGCATCAGTTATTCTTTTTAACTATATACAAGAATCTTTCATGTATTCAGTTAGGCACTTGGGAAGTTTCAGCATCTTCATTCTCATAGTTTTGTTTACAGGTTCCCATGTGAATGATATGATATCAGCAATATAATTTTGCACAACTTCAGCAGAAGGAAAAAAATTTAAAGTGTAAGAGACAACTATTCTTTTTAACTACGTATATTAAATACGCAAAAATCTTTCACATATTCAGTTAGGCACATGTGAAGGTTCAGCATCTTCATTCTCATAGTTTTGTTTACAGGTTCCCAGGTAAATGACATTATATCAGCAATATAATTTTGTAGAACTTCATCAGAAGGAAATTTTTTTAAAGTGTAAGAGACAACTATTCTTTTTAACTATACAAGAATATTTTATGTATTCAGTTACGCACGTGAGAAGTTCAGCATCTTCATTCTCACAGTTTTGTTTACAGGTTCCCACGTGAATGATATTATATCAGCAATATAATTTTGTACAACTTCATCAGAAGGAAAAATTTTAAAAGTGTAAGAGACAACTATTCTTTTTAACTAAACAAGAATCTTTCTCGGATTCTGTTAGGCACATTTGAAGTTTCAGAATCTACATTCTCATAGATTTGTTTACAGGTTTTTCACGTGAATGATATTATGTCAGCAATATAATTTTGTACAACTTCATCAGAAGGAAAAATTTTAAAAGTGTAAGAGACAACTATTCTTTTTAACTAAACAAGAATCTTTCACGGATTCTGTTAGGTACATTTGAAATTTCAGCATCTTCATTCTCATAGTTTTGTTTACAGGTCCCCACGTGAATGACATTATATGAGTTGTATAATTTTGTACAACTTCATCAGAAGGATAAATTTTAAAAGTGTAAGAAACAACTATTCATTTTAATTATACAAGAATCTTTTATGTATTCACTTAGGCACGTGAAAAGTTTCAGCATCTTCATTCTCATAGTTTTGTTTACAGATTCCCATGTGAATAATATTATATCAGCAATGTAAATTTGTATAACTTCAGCAGAAGTAAAAATTTTAAATGTGTAAGAGACAACTATTATTTTTAACTATACAAGAATCTTTCAAGTACTCTGTATCAGATGTCAAGTTTCAGCATCTTTATTCTCGTAGTTCTGTTTACAGATTCCCACGTGAATAATATTATATACTATTGCAGCTAAATACGTGTAAAAAAAGAAATTAACTTCCTCAAACGAGTCTTATAACTAATTTCGAAAATAAAAATAACTGCACTCAAATATTATAACTTGGAACAAGTCCCACATTCCACTTTAGAGCTTGTTTTTAAAAGTTTTGTTTAATTAATAAAATTTATTCTTTTTTTTCTGCGATGCACTATCTCATTTATTGGACAAAGAAACAACTTGGTTTTAACAACTCCAAAAACAACTTAACAACTTTGGTTTTAACAAATCCTTGCCAAAATTAACTTGACCGAGAAAAAATAAAGCTACGCTTCTGTGTTTTGAAATAGATTTCCAAAATCCCTTAATAATATAAACAATGATTATTTTAAATGATACATATTGTTTGATTATGGGACGAAATATTTAACCAAATTTCTTGATGGAAGCACCGCCAAAATTTACTGACAATGGGAAGTTTTACAGCTTTCCGTTATACTTATTTTCTTAAATGCAATTTTATTTTACCTGTATTTCCACTTATTTTCATTTTATAAGAAAATGTACTGCTTCTGATTTACACAAAATTTTGTTATTTTTTAATATTATCTCTAATCGATAAAATTAAGTCTACGATCTCTCACATCAACTGATGCACATTTTTTAGCACGATTTGATTTTAAAATATTTTTCTTAGATGCCTTTTTTTAATTTTTAGAAAAAAACGGATATTTTAATTTTGAAAAAATAAACATTTTACTTAGAAATTACAAAAAATTCTCAAAATAAATATATGTTTAGCGAGAACGAATCAAATAAATCAAATAGAGCATTCTTGACGTTTAATTCCTTTTTTTTCACACGTTTTTAAATTTATCATCATAAAAAAGCAATAAAAATTCTGAGTATTCTGAACAAAGTTTTTTAAATGTAGAATTTATGCTAGTACCTTATTTACTTTAATTTCAATAGTTTCATCTACGATTGATGTTAAGATGTTTTTTCAATATTACTGTACAGGAACAAATTTCATCTAGAATAAACAGTCATTGTGATTTGAAATAGGTTTCTGGAATCTTTTGTACAGTATTCAACATATTTTAATTTAGATAGTGTTTGAATTTGCGATGAAATATATTTATTCAAGCAAAGTTCTCGATGGAAATAAACTCTAAATTCATCGACAACGAACATCTAGAAAACTTTTTAGTTTTTCAATATATTTATTTTCTACATACAAATTTGTTTTATTGTTATTTTTACTTAATATTTTATAGATAAAAACGTATGTTTTCTTCTTACTTACTCCTCTAATTTTTTCATTATAATTTTATTTCTAACAAATAAATTATTTTTAGAATTTTACGCATCAATTAATTTTTTAATATGTGGTTGTTATTTTTTTTTTTTTTCAAATCATTCTTTGGATTACGTTTTTTTTTCCTTTTTTTATCTATTATTGCTGATAATGTTGTTGTATTTAAAAATAAATCTGGACCTTTTACAAATCAAATTTAATTTTATCAAAAACTAATTAAATTCAATATTGTATATTTTGCAAATTATGTTCAAAGTGTTTACTCCTTAAAAATTCTAAGGAGTGTGTCACCGCCAATTCAGATTAGAAGTCCTCGCTCAATATTTTTTCTTCAAATTAGAAATCTTTCTGCGATTAATCGAAGAGTTTGTAATAGTTTTCTGCAATTAAAGGGGTCCGGGGATTAAAATTTTATTTTCATGATTTATAAGCATTTGCATTTCATTAAATGTGACTTTTTAGAAAGATTACTTTTCAAATAAAATGTTTTTGAAAACCTTAGAATTTTTTTTTATATATAAATTTATTTAATTTTGATGTAACTCAAGTACTAATTGCCCGATTTCATTACTTTTTTCACTATTGTGTGCATGAAAAGGTTTCTTGTTAATTTGTATTCAGGATTTATAAAACTATTACCAACAAAATGTATAATAAATTTAAAAATTAAAAAAAGATAATTGTTGAGAATGATTCTTACTTCAAGGGCTATATTTTCAAATATTTTTGCATGAAATTAAAAATCCTGCAGACAATTTATTAAAACATAACATAAAAACTCTGTAGTATATTGCATAACACATATCTTAAAAGGAAGTTTAGATATATCCTTTTAAACATGGCAAATTATGAAAAAAACCACTCTGAGATAAATGGACTGATAGTACAACACAAAAATTGTTATATCTGCTGATGTAGTCATCGTAGAAAAATTTATTTAATTTATTTAACTTTGTTGTATTTTCTTAGCAAAAATAAATAAATAATGTATTTTTTTGATAAATTGGATCTTTGAACCCCCTTAAGTAAAGCGAAAAATTCTATTTGAAAATTGTCATAGAACTATATGCACCCAATAACACAAATTCTACTTATTGTATTAAAAAAAAAGTTGTTTTCATGAAAAGTTTAGAATTTTATTTACTTTAGCTGCAATATTAACATCTTCTATTCGGGATACATATTTATTTTGCTTTCTAACATTTTCCTACCTTAACAAAAGTTAAATTCACCGAGAATAAATATAGATCTAAATTATTATGTTTTGAAATATACATCTGAAGTCCATTTAATGTCATATACGAGATATGAGAATGTGATGAAATATTATATTGAATTAGAATTCCCCATAAAATCAAAATCTATATTTATCAGCAACAAATTAAATGTAATATTGTACGAATAAATATGTTTATTATAAAAAGAAAACATGTAATGCGTATCTTGGCTTTGTAAAGAAAATTATTTCCATGTAAATATCAGGTTATTTTGCTTACGTTTGCTTCACATCTTTATCATCTTCTGTTCAGATTACAATTTTATTTTGATTTCAATATTCGCCTGCCTTACAAAAGTTAAATTCACCGATAATAAATGCATATTTACGTCATTACCTTTTGAAATATACATCCAGAGTCCTTTGCGTAATATACGAGATCATATTTCAAAGGATATATGTTGTTTGGGTATGTGATGAAATATGTGTATTGAATTGGATTTCTCCGTGGAATCAAAATTCTAAATTTGTCGACAACGAAAAAACAGAAAAAATATATAATATACAAATAATCTTCTAAATATATAGTCTTCTATTGCATTTTCTTTCTAAATATAAAATTATTATATGTAATTTTGTTTTAATATTTTACAGAAAAAAAATATGCTTTTTACTTCCACATTCAAATTATTGTTTAGCTATATTCAAGTCCTGATTAAAGAATGGGACAACTTAGACGGGGCCCTAGGCTTTGGGGACCCCGAAATTTGGTATGCAATTTTTGTAAATCTGATATTTGTAATTTTAACTTTGTATTGAATATAATTCATATTTTGTACTTTTAGAATTGGATAAGATTAAAAACAAAACATATATTGATGTAAATATGTATTTATATACTCATATCCGTATTCAAAGGCACAGAATGTGTTTATTTTGAGTGTGTGTGTGACAGTGTAAAAAGCTCACACCCCCCAAACCACAAAATTTTGGGTCTCTTTTTGGCTTGATCAAGCTCTCGCTATAATACCACCAATCGAATAAAATATTTTTAAATTTCTCTCATTATTTTTAAATATGTGGTACCCATTCACTAATTCTTTTTAGGTGCGTTCGTAATTATATAAATACGTAGCACCTATTGTCGTCGCTTGGTCTGTCTGTCCGTCTGTCCGCATACAACAACGCAAAAACTACCCAACCGAATGGTTTGGAATTTAAGATATATTATCTTTGCAGAATTTTGTCGAGACATTTCAATTTTTTTTTAAATCGAATCAAAACTTTAGGAGATATTAATAAAAATATTTATTAAGAAATTTGAATTTTTTTTTTTTTTTTAAATCGGTGCTTTCTTGTTAGAGGAGCTTCCGAGGTTTAATCGTCAAGCGACCGAGATACTTATTTTATGACAGAAATTAATCTGCAGACGATATAATTCATTTCACAGAATTAAAAATCATCTAGATCCGAATATTTATATAACTAGCTGTAATACGAACGCACTTCATTTGTCACGTTTGACGTACAATTTCCAACTTGTTTTAATATTTTCTGAAGTAAAACTGTATTTTTTTACAAATCTGAATCTGAATTTACTATCAACGAATCAAATTCAATATTACATAATATACATATTTTATTATTTAAATTTATATTTAATAAATAAAATGAAATAAGTACCACATAGAAACAAGACATATTTTATTAACTAAGTTTTCTGGGTTTTTTTTTTTTTTTACTTGAAATTATTTTTAGTCACGAAGGTAAAGAAGATTTCAGCCATTTCATACATATAATGTATATATTTATATATAATATGTGTAATAATACATAATATATATATAACATAAAACAATATAATAAATGTAATGTTATTTTATATTATTTATTAGTTTATTATCAGAAAAAAAGTAACACAAATACCATTCGTTGCAAATAAAGTTATTTAATGTAAAATTCTGGTTATTAATTTTGCTTTAGATTCAACATTTTCATCTATTTTTCAGATCTCATGTTAATCAAATCACACAAATTCAATTGATCACATTCGCATGTTACTTTTTTTTTTTAATTTGACACATGAAGTTTTATTGTGTGTTTCGATTTAAATATATTTAAAAAATTATATTTTCCCGACTTTTTTTAACAATTGTTCTTGTATTTTAAAGCAAAATTAGAGGGTTTTTTTTTTTTTTTTTTTTTTTTTTATATATATAAATCCAAGTCTAAATTTATCAACAAGGAATCAAATTCAATATTGCGCATAGCTAATGAACTTAATTCGTCCCGGAATTACATTTGCTAACCGAAATGGTCATCCGAATGGCCGTCATGATCAATAGAACAATATTACTCCTATATTGCTTAGCAACTAGATTATTATTACTAGGCATTATTTACCATGCGAGAAATCAATTTCCCGCCTAGTTATAAGGTAACGCTGCTGCGATATGTTAGTGCACGTATATAAAAGATAATAATAATAATAATAATAATCGTAAGCTGAATCCAGATTCGTTAGACGATCAGTGTTGTCAGTATGCTACTTTTATTTTATTCAAATTGCTTGATTTCCACCAAAGTTTTGAAATAGTAAAATTCGACTTATGTTTGCTTTATTTAATCTGTCATTAAATAAGGCGAATGATAGTATTTCAAAAAGTGGTGGCAATCAAGCAATCTAAATAAAATTAGAGTTATATATATATATGTGTGTGTGTGTGTGTGTGTGTGTGTGTGTGTGTGTGTGTATTACACTCGTTATTTTTAACACTTTCCGACACAGTTGAAAAGTGTTTATGACTTCGGTTTGTCTGGTCGTCTGCCGTCTGCCGTATGGCCGTCTGCCGTATGGCCGTCTGCCGTCTGTCCGTGCTCTAACTCCCGTAAATATGCTCGGATTGCCCTGCAATTTTTATATGTTGTTGTTGTTATCTATAGCATGTTCCTTATTTCAACTGAAGTGTGTAGCACTTATAGTTTTTCTACAAGGACACTCAAAAGAATTCCGTTACATTACGGTCTATGGGGAAAAATTATTTGCGGTTTATTTTAATGATGTTACCCAAATTCAAATACATTGTAATTGATATATCACTAAGGTGCATTACAAGAAGCTTAATATGGAATAGGGTGTGCATAGCACTTATAGTTGCTTTACAGGGACAGTCAAAAGAATTCCGTTACATTACGCCTATGGAGAAAAATCGTTTGCGGTTTAATTAAATATTGTTTCACTATTTTAAACGCATTGAAATTTACATATATCACTAAGGTGCATTACAAGAAACTTAGTATAGACTGTTATGTGAATAGCATTCATCGTTCATTTACAGGGACACACAAAAGGATTCGCTATTGTTTGTTAACAATAATTGCTGGAAGTGCGTTTTCAGTTGCTGAACGCGATTTTAAATTTAACTCACTTTTTGTCTATTACTTGGTGTGTATAAATTCTGTAGATCCTATACAGGGCAGCACAAAAGTTCGCGAACACATTTCCGTTTATTGACAGAAACTCCAGAAGGGGAATTTTAAACTGTGCTACGCGTTTCCTAACTAAACTAAATTTAGCATCCTATGTAGTATATATACAAATCTATAGATCCTATACAGGGCTGAATAAAAGTATTCGGATATTTTTCCGAATATTCTACATGTTGGAAATATATGTTGGAAATTCCTGAAATTACGTTTTTAAATATGTTATGCGTTTTCCATATTGTTTACTTAGATTTTATCTTTCAGCCTATTAAACGGTAATGATTTGTAAAATTATTTTGGAAGCGTTGGAAAGTGTTACATAATCTATGCTTGACGCATGATTTTTCGTTCTTGTTTATTTATATTTTCTATATTTTTAGTGTTTAAAATATTTCGTTGTTGCAGCTTCACAGTCAGTTGGCAAAGTTTAACGAGAATGGTTTGGCTGATAATTAGCTCCATTGTTTTTGTAACTTGTAAACAGTAACCCTTAAAAAGACTTGTCGATTTAACACCTGCGGTCCGCTAACGGAAAATGTCTTAAAATTAATTTGTTAATTTATAATTAAATTCTGAAAACATTAAAATCGGAAACAAATCTGTGTACATATTTTGTATAATTGAGACGCAACAGAAATTGAGTAAAATGCCGATTATAAAATTCCATTTTTACATTTAAAAAACTAGTCGGATGTGTCAATCCCAAAACTTTCTTCTATCTCACACAGGTTTCGCATACACTAAAAACGAATCAGCACCAATTTATATCAAGGTCTAATTGAATTTAAAGTTTCATTAAATTCCATGCATTATTTCTTGAGATATGACTATCGCTAAAATCGTGTAAATCCTGCGAAATGCTGCATAGCAGCGCCACCTGCTGGGGGATTTTTACCAAGAACTAATCAGCACCAACTTATATCAGAGACTAACTGAATATAAAGTTTTATTAAATTCCGAGCATTAGTTCTTGAGATAGAGCTATTGCGGAAATCGCAAAAAATGCTGCATAGCAGTGCCACCTGCTGGGTGATTTTTACCCAAAACAAATCAGCACCAATTTATATCAGGGACTAACTGAATATAAAGTTTTATTATATTCCGAGCATTAGTTCTTGAGATAGAGCGCCCACAAACTTTTTGTCACATACAGACATCAGACAGAGTCACAGACAGAGTCACATACAGACATTTTCTAAAAATAGTCAAATCGTGTTCAGAACCTTCTAAAACGTATAAATCCGTCGAAAACCGGAAGTCGAAAATTTTCATGAATCCGATACTTTCTTCTTGTAAAGATAGAAGAAAGTAAAAAAACAATTTAAATTAAATAAACAGTGTAAAAAGATCTCTTCTCTAAATTAAAAGATAATAGCGACTGTTATAAAAGTGAAATTTTACCTTATTTTTTTTACTTATAACGAAGTATTTTCCTCCATAAAATCAAAAGAAAAAGTTTTAATAATTCAAGAAATTTCTCATTAAACCTGAATAAAATCTACTTATTAAGGACTCCTTTATCAGTAACAATTTTAAATTTAATGAAGATGATGATGATTTTCTTAGTATATTGATTTTAATGAGATACTGAGTCAAAATTCACTTGCATTGAAATTAGCTTGGATGAATTTTTATCAAACATAATTTTCTAAATATTATTTTAATAAAAGTTTGATGAAAATGCTTTATGTGATCTGACTGTCATGTAAGATAAAGAATATAATATCAAAAAATGTCAGATAAGTCTGACATTTTCTGACATTTCATCACTTTTTCTTCTGAAACCGTGGATGCAATTGGAACTATAAAGATTATTTGGCGAATTATCACCAACTGCCGGCTAACGGAAAAATGCGTTAAAATTAATTAATTAATTAATATTTAAGTTATAAAACTATTAAAATGTTGTATTGTCATCAGAAACACACGTGTGTACATAATTTTCCAAATTCTAGCCTATCAGAAAGTGGGTGAAAAATCAATTTCAAAATTTCATATTAACGTGTTACCAAGTTAAATTAAAACAAGTTGGAAATTGTACGTTAAACGCGACAAATGATGTGCGTTCGTACTATAACTAATTTTACAATGTAAAAAAAATCATTCTTATTATTTCAGTGGAAGGAATTATATCGTCTGTTATGAGCGAAATGAACGTGTCTCTTTTTATTATTATTTACGTATGCCACGTTTACAGATGCGAATTTCTTTTTCGACACCAGACAGTGCTGCAAGATTCACCATGGAGTTCTTGCTTTGCGAATGATTACCTCCATGGTTTAATATTTTTATGACTCATAATGAACTAATCTCCTGTGTTTATTTACTTTAATGGATTGAGATATTCGGCTTAATTTCCACTGAAGTTATCTCAGAATCTATACATTTTTTAATGTAACACATCTCTCAACCAAACAATTTTTTTGAACGATCTTTCTAAAAATGTAACTTTTATGCAATTGTATTCGAAAAAATAATTTTGAATAAAAATAGCCGCTTGGCATATGGAAAAAGGTGTGGTTAGCCCGTATTTGTTTTCCTCAGTCACATGACTTGCGCTTTTATTATATAGATTACGTATAATAGGATTTAATAGAATAAAGAAAGCGTTTATTAATATCTTTTTAAGTTTTGATTCGATTTTCATAAAATTTGAAATGATTCTGCAACGATTATATATACAAATTTCAAACCATTCGGTTGGGTAGTTTTTGCGTTGCTATATGCAGACGGACAGACAGACGGGCAGACGGACGGACCAGACGACGACTATAGGTGCTACGTATTTATATAATTACGAACGCACCTAAAGAAAATAGTGTAAAAAGAGTAGATGACTGGCAACAAAGTAGCCAAGTCAGAAAAACAAGGAAACAAGGAAAATAATGATTGTTATCCGAAATATTCATTAGGCCGAAGTGTCAGTGTACTTTACAAATACTTAAATTTAGTATCAGAATAAAAAATTATACAGATTCTAGTTATGATAAACAAATATATTTTCAAGTAAATTCGGATTATTTTATTTATTTTACTTTTGACATTTTCCTCTAGTATTCATATTACATGTTTGCTTTCGTTTCGATCTTTACCTACTTTGCAAAATATAAATTCACTGAGAATCAATAGAGATCTATATTATTATGTTTCGGAATATTCTTCTGACGTTCCTTATGCAATATACAAGAAAATCTTTCAAAGGATAGATGTTGTTTGAATATGCGATGAAATATATATTACATGTTTACGATCAATATGGTAAATCCATTAATTATTAATAATAACCGGTTAGTATTAATAATAACCGGTTAGTATCAATAATAACCGGTTAGTAATAATTACCGGATTCATCATAACCGTAACATATACAGGGTGATTCCAAATTCATGGTACAAACTTTAAGGGGTGGTACAGGACACTGTAACAAACAATTTTTATATAGGAAAGCAAGGTCGAAAATCCATTTATATTCGTGCTTTCGTTCATAACTTTAAAAGTAGTGAAGATACTTTAACAGAATCCTTACAATATGCTTACGATTCATACAAAGATGAGTCTGTTACGAATTTTGTTAAAACACTACTGTTAAAGTTATGAACGAAAACGCGACTTAAGGTTGGCGTGAGACGCCCTGTAATTTTGACTAAATAAATGAATTTTTGACCCTGGTTTCCTATACAATAAATGGTTTTTACAGTGTCCTGTACTAACCTACTGTAAAAATCATTTATTTAGTCAAAATTACAGGGTGTCTTACTTCAATCCGATGTCGCGTTTTCGTTCATAACTTTAACCATGATGAAGATATTTTAACAAAATTTGCAACAGACTCCTCTTTGTATGAATTGTAAGTATATTGTTAGGATTTTGCTAAAGTATCTTCACTACTATTAAAGTTATGAACGAAAACGCGACTTCGGATTGGAGTGAGACGCCCTGTATTTTTAACTATATAAATGGATTTCCGAACTTGCTTTCCTATACAAAAATTGTTTGTTTATCATTATTTGCACTTGATATATCAGAACAAAAAATATGGTTTCTTCTTCCATACTAAGATTTTTGTTTTGTGATAGTATAAGGAACAACCGAATTCTTTTTTTCACATCATTTTTAACATGTGGTTTGATTTTTAAATTATTCACTCTTTAGCTTTTCAAAAAATTTTCTTATTTCCTGAAAATAAAACGTAAAATGAAATATCTACAGATCTCTGATCATCGAAATTTATCAACAACGAATCGAATTCAACCCTACATATTTCTCAAATCCTTAATTTTATTATCAGAAAAAAGTAATGCATATATTATGATTATTATAAATAAAGTTATTTTCATCTAAAATTCAGGTTTGTTTGTGTATTTTAAATTCAACTTTGTATCTATTAATCAGATAACATGCTTATTTTGGTTTCAACATTTGCCTACCTTACAAAAATTAAATTCATCGAGAATACATAGAGATCTACGTTATTGCGTTTTGAAATATACATATGAAGTTCATTTGTGTAATATACAAGATGCTATTTCAAAAGATAAATGTTGTTTGAGAATGTGTTGAAATGTGTAAATCGAACCGCATTTCTTCGTGGGGATCAAAATATGAATTTATAGACCACGAAAAGCTGAAATATTTTTCAGACATCCACAGTATTTGTTTAGTAAACACAAATTAATTTTACCGCTTCTTTTTACTTAATATTTCAGCGAAATAATTTATATCAAAAAGTCCTGGACCATATAAAACTTTAATAAATGAAATAATGATAAAATATATACACATTGCTAAATTGATGTACCACTTTAAAAGATATAAAAACTACACATTAAAAACACGTATATGCAAGTTTCACCCTACATCTGAGGCCATTGCATTTTACATTTTTGGCGAATTTATTTCTGAGAATGTACAGGGTGTTTCACGAAGGACCCCTAACTTTGAAATAAATAACTCGGAAACGGTGATAGATAGAAGCATGAAACCAATGGTATGTTTATTAAAAAACCCGTAAAAATCTGATACAGAAACCTTAAAATTTTTGGTAAAAATAGCGCCGATAGAGGGCGCTGCAGGCAGCATTACGGATCATTGTAAAGAGATCTCAGGCGTCAAGAACGATCAGTCGTCGAAAATTTTGCCGTTGAAACGTGATCGCTATTAGGGTATAGTGAGAGAAATTCCGGAAGTGACACTGAAGGACATTGTTTGCCGCAACAATCCTTTAACACTCGATGAGCTGGAGGAGGCTATTTGTCATGTTTGTGTGTTGATTTCCAGTGGCATGCTACAGAGAGTCACTGACAATTTCATTCTTCGTTTGCTACAGGTGTGTTGTGTGAAAGGTTCACATTTTGAATCCTTTTGATGTGATACAGCCACCTTATCTTTATGCCACCTGCAGCGCCATCTATCGGCGCAATTTGTTACAAAAATTTTGAGATTTCTGTATCAGATTTTTAAGGGTTTTTTAATAAACATACCACTGGTTTCATGCTTCTTTCTGTCACCGTTTCCGAGTTATTTATTTTCAAAGTTAGGGGTCCTTCGTGAAACACTCTTTATGTTAGTGCACGTATTCAAATACATTCATAAGGCGAATAAAGTTTCGCTTCCAGAGTCACAAAAACAGGAAAAGATGTGATCGTTAGTTAAAACAATCGTTACACGAAATAGTCGTTAGCCTGATGTATCACTGTATTTTCAAATACTTAAATTATTATCAGAAAAAGAAAGTTATGCATTTTCTAGTTGCGGTAAACAAACATATTTCCAACTAAATTTGGATTATACTATTTATTTTAGTTTTGACATTTCCTCTAGTATTCATATTACATGTTTGCTTTCGTTTCGACCTTTACCTACTTTGCAAAATATAAATTCACTGAGAATAAATAGAGATCTACATTATTACGTTTTGAAATATACATCTGACGTCCGTTACGCAATATACGAGAAAATCTTTCAAACGATAAATGTTAGAGTAAGTGATGAAATAAACATATATTTAATCAGATTTCTACATGGAATCAAAATCTAAATTTATCGATAACGAAAACCTGGAACATTTTTTTTTAGACTTCCACTGTGTTTGCTTTTTAAACATAAAATTATTTTATCATTATTTTTACTTAATATTTTACAAATAATAATAAAAAGAAAACTGCCCAGTTAAACTGAGGGCATTGAGCTCACAGGCTATTCACACTCATTGTATATTGTACTCTTATTTCAAAGAATTTGAAATATGCCCTCGAAAAATAAAGAAATCAACAATATATTAAGGGGGGGTCATCCCCTGTAACCCCCTCATAGTTAACTAATGAACTCCTTAAACTAATCAGGGAAAAGTCTAATTACAATGAATATACATACAAAATATGAAGAAAATCGGATAATTCTGCATGAAAAACTCATTTATCTAAATTAAGGGGGGATTATCCCCCCTTTCCCCCTTTATACTTAACCAATGAACCCCCAAAACTTTTCAGAGAAGCGCATTATCACAATGAACCTATATACAAAATTTGAAGAAAATCGGATAATTCTGCATGAAAAACTCATTTATCCAAATTAGGGGGATTACCGCCCCCCTTTCCCCCTTTATACTTAACCAATGAACCCCCAAAACTATTCAGAGAAGCGCATTATCACAATGAACCTATATACAAAATTTGAAGAAAATCGGATAATTCTGCATGAAAAACTCATTTATCTAAATTAGGGGGGTTTACCCCCCTCTTTTCCCCTTTATACTTAACCAATGAACCCCCAAAACTATTGACAGAAGCACATTATCAAAATGAACCTATATACAAAATTTGAAGAAAATCTGATAATTCTGCATGAAAAACTCATTTATCTAAATTAGGGGTGTTTCCCCTCCTTTCCCCCTTTATGCTAAACCAATGAAGCCCCAAAACTATTGACAGAAGCACATTATCAAAATGAACCTATATACAAAATTTGAAGAAAATGGGATAATTCTGCATGAAAAACCCATTTATCTAAATTACGGGGGGTTAGCCCCCGTTTGCCCCCTTTATGCTTAACCAATGAACCTCCAAAACTAATCAGGGAAGCGCCTTATCACAAGGAACCTATAAACAAAATTTAAAGTAAAACGGTTAGTTCTATCAAGAGTTATCGCGTTACGTACATACATACATACATACATACGTACGTACGTACGTACATACAGAACCGGCGGGCACATAAGCTCTCAGGCTTTGATAGCCTGTGAGCTAAAAATGTATGGTTTCTACTTCCATATTAATATTCTTGTTTTCTTACAATACTATTATCAATCGCATATATATTTTTTAGAATTCTGCCCATCATTTTTAACTTACAGGCTGTCAAAGCCTGAGAGGTAATGTGCCCGCTGGTTCTGTATGTACGTACGTACGTATGTAACGCGATAACCCTTGATAGAAAGGTTATCCGTTTTGCTTCAAATTTGTTTATAGGTTCATTATGATAAGGCGCTTCCTTGATTAGTTTTGGGGGTTCATTGGTTAAGTATAAAGAGAGAAAACAGGGGTTAATCCCCCCCCCCTTTAATTTCGATAAATGGATTTTTTATGCGGAATTATCCGATTTGCTTCAAATTTTGTATATAGGTTCATTGTGATAAGGCGCTTCCCTGATTAGTTTTGAGAGTTCATTTAAGGGGTTCATTTGAGGGTTCAGTTAAGTGTAAAGGGGTTTGACGGGGGCTAATCCTCCCTTAATTTAGATAAATGGTTTTTTTTATGCAGAATTATCCAATTTGCTTCAAATTTTGTATATAGGTTCATTGTGATAAGGCGCTTCCCTGATTAGTTGTGGAGGTTCATTGGTTAAGTATAAAGGGGGGAACGGGCGGCTAATACCCTCCTTAATTTATTGTCGATTTTTTTAGTTTTCGAAGGGCATTATTATTTGAAATAAGAGTATAATATACAGTTAGTGTCAATAGCCTGTGAGCTCAATACCATCAGTTTAACTGAGCACTTTTCTTTTTAACACTTTCCAACCTAGTTGAAAAGTGTTTATGACTTCGGTTTGTCTGGCCGTCTGCCGTCTGGCCGTCTGTCCGTGCTCTAACTCCCGTAAATATGCTCGGATTGCCCTGAAATTTTTATATGTTATAATCGTTATCTATAGCATGTTCCCTATTTCAACGGAAGTGTGTAGCACTTATAGTTTTTTTTACAGGGACACTCAAAAGAATTCTGTTACATTGCGGTCTATGGGGGAAAAATCATTTGCGGTTTATTTAAATAATGTTTCACTATTTTAAACGCAATTAAATTTATATATATCACTAAGGTGCATTAGAAGAAGCTTAACATGGAATAGGGTGTACATAGCACTTATACTTACTTTACAGGGACAGTCAAAAGAATTCCGTTACATTACGTCTATGGAGAAAAATCGTCTTCGGTTTATTTAAATAATGTTTCCTTATTTTAAACGCATTGAAATTTATATAAGGTTCATTACAAGAGACTTACTACAGAATAGTGTGTGTATAGCAGTCATCGTTCATTTACAGGGACACACAAAAGAATTCTCTACTGTATGTTAACAATAATTCCTGGAAGTGCGTTTTAAGTTACTGAACGCGATTTTAATTTTAAATCGCTTTTTGTATATTACGTGGTGTGTATAAATTCTGTAGATCCTATACAGGGCAGCACAAAAGTTCGGGAACACATTTCCGTATTATTTAACTCCAGACGGAGAATTTTAAACTGTGCTACGTGTTTCCTAACTGAACTAAAATTTAGCATCTTATGTAGTATATATACAAATCTATAGATCCTATACAGGGCTGAATAAAAGTATTCGGATTACTTAGATGTTATCTTTTAGCTTATTAAAGAGTATGATTCGTAAAATTATTTTGGAAGCGTTGGAAAGTGTTACATAATCTATGCTTGACGCATGATTTTTCGTTCTTGTTATTTACTTTCTTCTATTTTTATAAGAAGAAAGAAGGAATTCGTGAAAATATTCTACTTCCGGTTTTCGGCGGATTTGTACGTTTTAGGAGGTCCTGAACACGAATTGACTGTTTTAAGAAGATATATGTCCATGAGTCTGTCTGTCCCTCTGTGTGTCTGTGTGTGACACAAATTTTGAGGTCGCTCTATCTCAAGAACTAATGCACGGAATTTAATCAAAATTCAGATTCCGTTAGATCTTGACATAAATTTGTGTTGATTAGTTTTTGGTGTAAATCTGCTATGCTGCATTTTTCACGATTTCCGTGATAGCTAGCTACATCTCAAGAACTAATACATAGAATTTCACCAAATTTCATATTCTGTTACACCTTGAAATAAATAGATCCTTATTAGGTTTGAGTGTATACCGTTCAAAAGGTGTCGCTGCTATTCTCTGTTTCTCACGAATTTTCGAGATATCAAGAACGAATAAGTTGCCTTTTAATTTTGATTGCAGAAGATTTGATTTTTTTAGAAAGAAGTTTTGAGATGGCTAAAACATACCAGTTTAATAAATTGCTTGCTTTTAAAATTATTCACTCACAAGGAAGGTCTCCTTAAAGCGCATACTCAGAATATTTTGAAAAAAAATGCTAGTGGATATAGCTCATGTAAGTAATAAAGGATCAGTCATATTTAGCTGCGGAATCCCAGTAGAAAATCTGCAAAAAAAAAAAAAAATACCTTCGATAATTTGGCTCAAAAAGACGCGATTTGGCGATCAAAACTTTTTCCTCGCCAAATGCAAGCGATTGTAATGCATATGAAAATTTCTGGTTAAATGAGTGTTTAAATGGGCAATACTTTATGAATTTAAACTTAAACGATTAAATAGTTTATTATTTTTTCAGTAAGCTTATATAATATATATATACGAGTTAAGTATTGCTGAAGTTATTTAATTTTACACGGTTTCGCCGGATGGATAAGTTTTAAGTGTATTTTAACAGTAAACTGTCCGATTAAAAACGCTCTCATTATACATTTCGATTTTTAATAAGTTGTTGTTTCCATGGCAACAAGACTTTTCTCTTTTTTGTCTCCGACACGAACAATATCGAAGTAAAATTGACAGTGCTCAGAATCGGTAATTAATTTTTAGTTTAAAGCACTTTTAGCGTTTTGCCCGTATTTTTCCGTTTCCCAAAAACAACTTAAATCGGCTGTAGGCATAAATACGTGTAATAGAACTGTACTTTAAGATATGTGTATGATAAAGTAATGTGAAGTGTATTTTAGAAACAAACCATTAAAGAAAATTTCAATTAATATTAATTTTATGAGCATTTATGTGATAATGCAAGAAAGCCCTCAAACACTCAGAGGGCTTATCGATTTAAATTTGGTTTTACACAGTAGAATACGATCGTTAATTATCTTTATATATACATATAAATGTATATAGAAAAACCGTAGTTATAAAGGTGCATTTATTTAAGTTAAACTTACTTAAACTATTTCAGTATAAAGAGTAGAAAACGTTTTTCTTAAAAGAGCATTTATCATAAATGCGTATTTTTTTTATTATTATTATTTCATTGTGTCACTAACCAGCGATAAATTTCCAAAAACACGAAATTTTCATAACTTTTTTACGGACGTTATATTGGGGATCCGCAGCAATTTTTTTTTTTATAAACGTATATATCCTTATGAGAAGAATATTCTGTAATTTTTTTTTAATTTTCTGAGTATGCGCTTATGGAGACCTTCATTGTAAGATGCATTTTTGATATAGCATTAAAAATTTTCTTGTTTCTAAAACGGGAGTCAATAACGAATAAAATTCAATAGAATTTTAATAGAAATAAATTTTGGCGATAATTATGCTTTATAGCAGAAAAAAAAATTCATATTCTGATTATTTTAAACAAACTTACTTCAGGCAAACTTCTGTTTTTTTTTTAACTTTATTTTCAGCTTTTCTACTACTATTTAGATTACATGTGTATTTTGGTTTCTATATTTTCGTACCTCTCAAAAGATAAATTTACAGAGAGTAAACAGAGATCTGTGTCATTACTTTTTGAAATATATATCTGACTTCCATTGTGCAACATACGAGAAAATCTTTCAAAGGATAAATATTGTTTGATAATGTGATGATATATACATATTGAACCTGATTTCTTCATGGAATCAAAATTTTAATTTAACTCCAACGAAAAGCTGAAACTTTTTTTATATAACTTTCATAGTATTTGCTTTCTAAATATAAAAATATTTTATCTTTATTTTCTTTTAATATTTTGCAGAAAAAATTATATTTTCCAGATATATATATATATATATATATATGTATATATATATATATTTATCTTTTATTTTCTTTTAATATTTTACAGAAAAATGTATGATTTCTACTTTTATACTAAAATTTTTTTTTTCTTTGTCATAATATTATCACTAGTCAAATACATTATTTCTAGAATTTTATGTACCATTTTCAATACGTTGTTTTGACTTTCAAATCATTCCCTAATTTGTTTTTTTTTTCAATTAAAAATTTTTTTTTGAAATTAAACTTAAAGATTTAACGGTTCACCAATATCTCGACTGAGTTCTTTGGCCAGCTTGGACCGCCATCTTGTTTCAAAATGGCCGTCACTAAAAATTTAAAACTAAAAAATATATACAAAAAAATCTTAATTCAAATTTATCTTTTGCTTAAGTGTTAGGCCTCGATACAAGGATTCCGGGGCATCTTTTGTTTTGCCTCTATATTAAAAGGTGGCTGAGATTGAAATTATAGTGTGGCGGACGTTTTGAACCAAGACAGCAGATTAAAACAAATCTGGGATTAATTTTATAGTTTTAGTGAACTGGATTTCTTGCACATTATTACACTTATGTTTGTAAAAATTGCAACACTATGAAGGAATTATACAAATTGAACCAAACTTACAGGAAATGTAAAGTGTGGTAAGACATGCAAATGATTAGAATTACAAAGCAAATGCGCATGCGCAAAACGAGAACCGGCTCCTTATGAGTTGATTGTTCCAGGTATATAAAGGACTGTAAAGATGCGTTGAAATTTGTTTATCTTCCTCTGTCTGCGGTAAACGTTTCATTGGTGGCCAATATGCCTCGTCAAAAGTGCAGAAAGACATACCAACAACTAACGGAGTTCGTACGAGGCCGCATCGTTGGTATGCGAGAAGGTGGATTTTCGTATCGAGAAATCGCAGCCCGCACTCAGTGTAATACCACAACAGTGATGCGTATTTGGAAGAAATGGACAGAAGAGTATCAAACAAGGCGAAAACCTAGAAGTGTTAGCTCAACGTTGGAGCACAACTACAGGTGTCTTGTTGTCTAGCTACACAGTTCGTCGCCGTCTGCTGCAGAATGAACTGCGTGCAAGGGTTCTTCTACGCAGGATTCTCCTCTCGCTCAATCACAGACGCTTCCGAGTTCAATGGGCTCAGCAACACAGCGCGTGGCGTGTCCATTGGCAACAAGTTGCTTTTGCCGATGAATCTCGCTACAATCTGGAGTACAATGATGGATGTGTACGCGTCAGACGTTGCAGAGGTAAACGTCTACTCCCATAGTGTGTTATCCAGCGTCATACCGCACAAACGCCTGGGATCATGGTGTCGGGAGCTATTGGGTATAATTGTCGATCCCATCTAGTGCACATTGCGGTCAACCTCAACAGTGATCGCTAGATAAAGGAAATTGTTGAACCAGAGGTTCTACCCCTTTTTCGAAGCATTACAGGTGCTGTATTTCAACAGGATAATACCCGTGCACATGTTTCCCAGACTGCACAAGCCTTCTTTAGTGCACAACAGGTTTCGCTTCTTCCATGGCCTGCTTATTCCCCGGATATGTCTCCCATCGAGCATGTCTGGGATTTCATTGGTCGACGACTCGCTCGTACAGCTGGTGGAGCACACAGTAAGACTGAACTTTGGCTTCAAATCGAAGCCATCTGAAATGCCATTCACCAGGGTTACATTCAGAACCTCTATGATTCAAAGCCACGAAGTGAATAGGTTCTTATCGCTCAGCGTGGTGGACACACAAAGTACTAATTTCCGACGTTATTTTTGTTTCTCGTCTTGTAAATTTGATCATTTATTTGTACCACTATCAGTAATATGTGGAATAAATTTCGTTAATTTCTGACAATTCCTTCATTGTGTTGCAATTTTCACAAACATGAGTGTATCTTTCATTGTTGTAATCATTTTCCCAATCATACGGATAAAACTATATATTAATATCTGTCAGCGTCACATTCTCGCCAAGCTTGGCGACACTTAGCGAAATATCGCCGAATTTAATGACCAAATTCAGTCTCCATAAATGAAGCCAACTTGGCTTATAGCTGACTAATTTGACGAATTTCGAATTCAAATTCACCATTAACAAATCTTTTGTTATCGGGTTCTTTGCATTTTTGCTTGCTGCTTTCGAGTAACAATGGCTAAAATTTTAAAACGAAGATATGGGAAAGCAATCTTTTCCTCCCGGTACAGGCCGGAAGGACTTTTTTCTTTTAGCTTAGATTATTAGAGAAATTAGAGATTTAATATATCAAAATTTAAGTTTATCAACAACGAACCGAATTCATTATTACTGACATTCATTATTACACTCATATATACTGAGAATCGGATTACCGAATTGGTAAAGTAGGTAACTTCTGAAGGAGGAGTTCGATATCAAGCGCAGATGGTGTCTCAAGAAGATTAAAAAGGATAAGATAAAATTATCTTATCTTTTCTGAAGGTGCATCTCACTTCGACGGTTTAATCCAAGTAATGGTAATCCACGGGTTAAATCCAAGGCATTGTACATATCACATTTTGCTGAAAAAACTAATTTTATATATTAGTATGAGGCTAAATAAATTCACATTTTCTTGATCTTGATTAAATATATATTCACTGAATTAGAGCACATGGACATTACAAGTATTCACACACTAACATTAAGTTTAGATTACATTTAGTTGACATTTTAGAGCTTATTCGCTCTAGTTGTTTTCGCGTTTACATTTTTGTAGAGGACTGAAGAAATTAAAGTCAAAAATAATAAGTTCAGAGTTTTTCATTACATCATTGGAAATTACGCATACGTCAGTGAAAAATTACACATTGCAAGGTCTGAGCGTAAGAACGTAATTGGAATAATAAAGTTTCATTTGTTGCTATAATTATTGTTCTAAAGTCTTTAATCTATTTCGTATAATAACAGTTTATCAATTTAGAAGAGTTCCGGAACATTTATTCGAAGTTGAGTGGTCATAAATATCACTTTTCAGATCATTATGCGTTGAGAGATTTGTTGATTACTTTGAAGCTATTTCATTTCTTTATTAGACGATCAAGGTCTTTCCATCTTTCCCATTCGAGAGGAATTGAAAAGTGGGTTTCTTCTATTTAATTTCTCGGATGAGGTTAATATTTCTAATATTCCCCCTTAAGCTCCTCCGTGGAATTGATCATAAAAAGTTTCATTGAATTTCTATGTCTTTCCAGTGCAGGCTTGGGTATGGGCTTGGTTAACGCGTCTGCTATCATCTGATCTGTAGGACAATATTTTAATTCTATAATTCCTTCTTCTCTAAGCTGTTTTATGGCATGAAATTTGACGTCTATGTGTTTGGTGCGCTTACCAAACTTTTCATTGTGTATCATCTTTATGCAACTTTGGTTGTCTTCATGCATTATAATCGGTTTATCTTGAGTTAATCCTAAATCTTCTAATAATTTAATTAACCATAAAGTTTCTTGACAAGCGTTTGCTGCAGCTATATATTCTGCTTCAGCAGATGATAAGGCAATACATGTCTGCCTTTTTGTGATCCACTGTATTGGATTGTCTCCCAACATGTAAATACTGCCAGAAGTTGATTTTCTCGTTTCTGTATCTCCTGCCCAATCGGAGTCTGTATAAACTTCTAGTATTGGTTTCTTTTTTGTATTTAAAACTAAATTTAAATTTTTCGTACAGTGTAAATATTTGATTATTCTCTTCACTGCATTCCAGTCCTTGTTTCGCGGTGCTTCATTACGTCTGCTAAGGATGTTAACTGGTGCTGATATGTCTGGTCTAGTAACTGTCGCGATGTAAAGAAGTGAGCCTATGGCTTTTCGATATTCTGTGTTGTTTGGTAACAAATTTCCGTCATCTTCTATTTTATTAAAACCGGGTTCCATTGGTGTACCGTATGGTTTTGCATTTTCAAGATTAAATTTCTTAGCTAATTCTTCAATTTTTGATTTTTGGTTTAGTGCGTAACCGTCCGGTTATTTTTTCTATTTCGGTTCCTAAGTATCTCTTTATTTGTCCTAAATTTTTCAATTCATATTCTTCGTTTAGCGTTTTTACGATTTCTTTTATTATTACCGGTTTACTTGCTATAAGAATATCGTCTACGTAGATTATTACGTATGTGAAATTTTCTTTTTCTTTTCTTATGAATAAGCATGTATCGGCTGTGCTTTGCGTGAAATTAAGTGCTTTTAATGAAGTTTCTATTTTCATGTGCCAGGCTTTTACTGCCTGTTTGAGACCATATATGGTCTTGTTTAGTTTACAAACTTTATAATTAGAGTTTGTTTTAATGTAACCCTCTGGTTGTTGCATGTAGATTTCCTCTTGTAAATTTCCATGAAGGAATGCCGCGTTTATATCAATATGGTGTACATCTAGAACTTCTTCTGGTTCTTGTAACCTTTAGGAGCGCCGAGAGAATACTATTAAGTATTTTCATAATAGAAGCGAGCGAAGTTTTTATGCGTCCACTGCAATGGTTTCTATTTGACGCTACTCCTCCTAAGCTGTTCGGCTGATAGCCATCAAATTCAACCCAGTTATAGCTGTCATGGTTCACGTTAAAAACAAGTTGGAAATTGTACGTTAAACGTGACAAAAGAGATGCGTTCGTTTCGACGCTCGCGACGACTATAGGTGCTACGTATTTATATAATTACGAACGCACCTAAAAAACGGACACTAATCGTGTTTGAGGAATAATAATAAATCATGAATTACATATTACATAAACTTCACGCTAAAAGCTCCAATTGAAAAGTATGGTGTACACAGTAGTTATCGTTCATTTACAGAAACACGCAAAATAATTCGGTTACAGAACCGTCTATGAGAAATAATTGGTGGAAGTACGATTCCAACTATGGTATGCTTTATAAATGAAACAATTTTTTGGCATATTACTTGGTCTGTATAAATTCTATCGATCATATACAGGGCTGTACAAAAGAATTTGGGTACATTTCCGCTTATTGACGGAAAATGTTGAAGGCCAAATTTCAACTGTTTTGTTTCTTAACTGAATTAAACATTCGGGTACTTTGCAGCATACACACAAATCTATAGATTATATACCGGGCTGCACAGAATGAATTCGGGTATTTTCCCGATTGTAGGTGTAATTTCTTAAATTGGGTTTTTAAACGTTTCATGCGTTTACATAAACTCTAACCTTAACAACTTAGTTATTCTTAATGGCACCATACAGTGTTATTTAGTATTTTTAGCATAATTTATCATTGTTTACTCTAGTATTGTAATTCATTCATTATTGTTCATATAGTACTTACATCTATCCCTTATTATTATTTACTTCAGCATCTTACAGTATTATTACATGGTAGTATTATTGCTCAGTATCACATAGTAGTATTTAGTACAGCTCAGTAGGATTGGTAAATTGTATTTTCACATTTTGTATTTTTGGAATCTTGTATTTTCAGTATTTGTATTTCAGAATTACATAGTATAATTATTGCTCAATATCACAAATTATAATTTAGCAATGCTCAGTATAATTAGGTAAACAAACCTGTTGGGTGGGGCTAGTTGAGCTTAAGCCGAAAGGTAGTCCTCCCCATCTGGTTTGACCTTGACCTTGTTTACTTAGATATCATTTTTCACCTTATTAAATGGTGAAGTTTTGTTAAAGCATTCTGAATGTGTTGGAAAGTGTTACATAATCTATGCTTGACTCGTGATTTTTCTTCTTGTTTTTTATTGTAAACTGATTTATGGGGCACAAGGTGCGCTTTCATTTAATACTACAATATCAAATAAAACAATATTTTTTCGAGTTAACTATCACAATTATCAAACTACACTGATAATTAATTGTGATAGTTAACTCGAAAAAATGCTGTTTGATTTGATAATGTATATTAAATGAAAGCTGTAAATGAAGAAAAAAAATCATATCTTAGGAAATTTAATATTTCTTCCTATACAAAACATTCCGGAAACCTTTTCACCAAATCGATATAACAATTCATTCTAATTACTCAGATGCATTGGCATTTCAATTTTGCTTCAATACATTAGGAATTTTTTAAAAAAAGCTTCCGGAATTAATAGCATTCACTTTGTCGCATCGATTTGAAATAAATTGAGGAAATATTCAATAGACCGTTTTTTTTTTCTGGATGACATTTTGCATATTTAAATGCATAAATGCACCTGTTTATTCTTGGCAATATATTTCTATGTATATTTAAACGAGAAATAAAGATTATATATTTTCTTATGTGTGGATGCATGTGTGTTTAAATTTAAAATTTTTGTTTTTACTCCAATGATGGTCACTGATAAAACATAAAAGATTTTAATGGAACTCGTTTCCTTTGATTTTATTATTATTATTATTATTATTTAAGTATATTACAATATCTCTCCGGCATATTATTGAGTGATTTCATCAAAAAATGATTTTATTGTTTTGATATAATTTGAAACATTATTTTTTTTTAATAAATGAAAATAAAATTTTAAAATCCCTTTCCTCTTACAGATATTAATATTTTACAATTTTTTTTTACTTTTGTTAGAGCTGTTGTTAAGCATCAGTTTCAGAGAAAAGTTAACATATCACAATATAATTAAAAATGCAGTAAAAAACTATTTACTTAGCATTTTTTTAAGTAAACATTTTATACTATTCCAAATACTATTTTTAAAGTTTATAAAAAAGCATAAGGAAGTTCCATAAAGAAATGAAATCAAGAGAGAAATATATAGGGTATCCGAAAATTCCTTGACGCATTTTAAAATCCAATAAAAGACTAAGCAATTAGCATATGAGACTGCGATTTTGGATAGAAAATGCTTCTTATGATCTGAAATTTTGTTTAAGCAAATAAAAAAATAGTTCCAAAAATTTCTCATAGATGGCACTGGAAAGTTAACGAATACGTAGAATGCCTTTATACATAGCAATAGCGAAAGACATACAATGCGTATACACAGTTTTTGTCCAAACTATGGCAACTCACATTCCAGAACTTAACAATACTTGCCCTCCTGAGTTCGATTAGACGAGTGAAACAAGTCAACAAATATTAGTTTGGTGATAATAGAAGCGCACCAAGGTTAATAGGGTGCCTCTGTAAAATAATAGTTACATACGGACAAAAAACATTGATTGGTCGATACGATTTTGGAAAAAAAAAACGAATCACCAGGTATCTTGGCGAGCTTTCTATTATCGCCAAACTAATGTTTGTGGACGTGTCTGACTCGTCTAATCGAACTCATGAAGGCGAGTATTGTTAACTTCTGGAATGTGGGATGCCATAGTTTTGACAAAAACTATGCATACACATTGTGCGTCTTTCGCTATAGTTATGTATATAAAGGCATTTTACGTATTCGATAACTTTTTAGAAGCAGCGCCATCTATGAGAAATTCTTAAAACATTTTTTTGTTTGTTTGCGTAAACGAAATTTCAGATCATAAGAAGTATTTTCCTGCAAACCTGACTCTCGTACGCCAATTGCTTGATCTTTTATTGAATTTTAAAATGTGTCAAGGAATTTTTGGATACCCTGTATAATGAATTTTAGCATTTTCATATGCTGATATATTGAAAAAACACAAACAGGGAAAAAATGAATGTAAAAATCTTAACTCATTTAGAGGGCAATAAAAATCATTATCAGTATGCAATAAAAATCATTTTTCATATACAGTAGACACTCGACTATCTCGCCTAATGTGGCGGTAGTGTAGGATAACAAAAAAGACGGATGTGTGGAAGTCTATAAATACTCATTTCCGCCTCCACCCTCTATCATTAAAACCACATTTTTTATATCAAAAACACGCTCTTACTTATATTTTCAGACCTCTTAGCACTGGCCTCTATTTTATAAATGTTCATTATATAATGTACTGTACGTTTTAAAAACTTGTTACAGATAATAAAAGACCATTAATAAAAAAAATTGTAACTTTTTAAACCTTTGTGACTCAACAACTTTGATTTGAGAAATTCAGATGCTAGAATACCTCATTTTAAGCATGTAAAATATAATTTTAAAAAGTTATATAATAAAAATAAAATATATATTCATTAATAGGTACTTTTTCACATCTGCAATAAACATAAAATTACATACCTCTCATAAATATTGTCAATTTTCTTCTACAGAATTGTAAAGTATACGAACTTACCTTTGTAAAAAATCTATTTTTGAATATCTCCGTCATTTTTAATTTGACAAACTTTACAAAGTTCATTTAAGCAACAACGATGCAAAACTGCTCAAATGATAAATAAAACTTTGGCCTGAAAAATTAAGTATCAATCACAGTAAAATTACAGTATCGCCGCCGACTGTTAAAAATTCTAGGAACAATCTACCCTATTAAAATCCGTGCGTGTATCTATCTATATAACCTCAAAAACTCGGAAACCAGGCACAGGGCTACGAAATTTGGCACACGGGTTGCTGGTAGGGAGCCCATGAACAATTGGGGCAAAAAATTCAAAAATTTTAAAAATAGGGTTTTTTTTATGTTTTTGACAAATTTTTGCCTTTTTTTATGTTCAACCGGTAATCGCGCGAGTTCTAAGCAGTTCTAAATGTTTACTGCAACGTGAGATAGACATATTACGTACGCCATGCTGCAATGCTAAGAAGCTGTAGCGGGTATTGCGATAATTCTTTTACCTCGCATGCAAATAATTAGAGATTATTTAATTGCGCTTAATTATTACCTTTTTAAAAAAATAAATAAAAATTTTTATCACAAACATCAACAAAACTTTTTTATTTTATTTATTCCCTTATTCCAAAGATATCGTTTTATCGTTTGCTGCCATAGCAACACGATGAATTAAATTTCATTAAAAAAATGCACAGTAGTAGAAAAATATTTGTCTACATGTTACATAGATACATTTGGTTGCACTGATTTTTATTTTTAATTTTGGTTTTAGAATTAAATTCATGAACTCCCGTGCGTAGAACGGGTTAAACAGCTAGTTTATATTAACTGCTGTGTTGGAAGATAGCAGAAGTAAATAAAATCATCTTTTAAAGGCCACTGTATAAGTAATATTGACTTTTGGTTATGTTTCAGATATGCAACGTGGTGATACAAAGGGTTAAGATAAATTTTATAATGTCCAACTTAATTGCAAGAATCATAAAATCATATATCATGTACATTATGAATACACTACATACAGCTTTAAAGCGAACAAAACCGTAACATAAAATGTAAGAACGCGTCACGTAAAAAGATTACAGAAAACGCCTGCTTTTAACGCATTGGCAAAATGATTCCTCATTTTATTACAGATTTCTTTAACTAAGCCGGATAGTACGGATAGTCGCGAGTCGGATAGTCGGAAGCCCACTGTATTTGTAATTCTCGTATGTTTACGAAACTTAAAAATTTACTACACTGTTAAAATATATATATACAAATATATATATATATATATATATATATATATATATCAGAAAAGTGGTAGTGTTAATTGGATGACTAAAGCCCTAGACAGGAAACAATGGAAAAATCTGGGGGAGACCTACATCCAGCAGTGGATTGAAAACGGTTGATGATGATGATATATTTCTTAATCAACGAAATTAGAATATAACCACAATAAACAATAACCTCTTTCGATTTGCCTTTGAATCCTAACAGTGTTCTTTATCTGTAGAAACCGTAGAAACTAATATATTTTCACAATTTAGAGAAACATTTCTAAAATTTAAGTTCTTCTGCTGCCACTGATTTTCGGAAACGTTTCCAAGTACTATTTTGTTTTTATAGTGCATTAATCAGTTTTCTCAAATCGGAATATCCATTTTTAAGATGCTAATAATTCTCAATTAAACGTTTCCAGCTTCGTAATTGAATTGATACACGCAAGAGTAACAAAATAATATTAATTTTAATGTTAATGTTAATGCTGTTAATTTATCATGACTTTCAATAAAATATGTTTGTTGAATATTAAAATATTTACTTGAGAATTAATGGCATCCGAAAACCGATAGTTGAATATTAAAATATTTACTTGAGAATTGATGGTATCCGATAAACCGATAGTTGAATATTAAAATATTTACTTGAGAATTGATGGCATCCGATAAACCGATAGTTGAATAATTAAAATATTTACTTGAGAATTGATGACATCCAAAAACCGATAGTTGAATATTAAAATATTTACTTGAGATTTGATGGCATCTGAAAAACCGATAGTTGAATATTAAAATATTTACTTGAGATTTGATGGCATCTGAAAAACCGATAGTTGAATATTAAAATATTTACTTGAGAATTGATCGCACCCAAAAAAACGATATTACGGATTATCTGATTAATAAACTGTAGAACCTACTCGAAAGCGTTTCCGAAAATCAATGGCAGTGAAAGAAACTTTGTTTGTATGAATGATTCTTTAAATCTCGAAAATATATTGGTTTCTAAAGATAAAGAACGCTTTTCGAAATTATGGGAAACTCGGAAGAAGTTATTGTATATATTCGTTCGTTGTTATACTATATTTTTCTAGATTAAGACACATTTGTTATTTTTTACAGCGTTGGGATGTCTAAAAGTACATTGTAAGCAAACATTGGAAAATAGATATTTTCGTCGTTTTTTTTTTCCCCCTAAATGAAAAGTCAGCTAATCCTTTTAATTCTATAATAATCAAATAAAACAATATTTTTCGAGACAACTATTAGAAACTGTATAAAATCTCCAACTGCAATGGTTTTCATGAAGCTAAAAAAAATCATTTCTCAGGAAATTTAATATTTCTGCCTACAAATCATTCCGGAAACCATTTCTCCAAATCGATAAAACAATTCATTCTAATTACTTAGATGCATACGATGCATCGACATTTCATTTACATTTCAATACATTGGGAATAATAATAATAAAAAAAAAGACTTCCAGAATTAATAACTTTCACTTTGTCGCTTCGATTTGAAATAAATTGCGGAAATATTCAATAGACCGTGTTTTTCTGGATGGGACATTTTGCATATTTAAATGCATAAATGTACTGTTTTATTATTTGTAATATACAGGGTTATCCGGAAAGAACAATCCGATTACAAAATTTAATATTTTCCCTAATTACAGACAGAAAATTATAATTAATATGTCATTGTAAAGGAATTTTTTAGTTTGTTAAATTTTTAGTTTGTAACATTGTATCTTCATCAAAAATTTACGAACTGTTCTTTTTTGCCAAAAAATCAGTGAGCGGTATTACCTACCTCAATACGTTGGAAATTTGGATTTTCCCTTAGTTGAAGGAAAATATGTAAAATTTCATTTTTCAACAAGATGGTGCACCGCCCCATTGGCATTTGGAGGTACATGGATTTCTAGCAGTGCAGCCGATGATTTGGCCGATGGACACAGCTACCCTCCTAAGTCACCTGACTTAACTCTTTTGGACTTCTTCTTTTGGGGATATGTCAAAGGTCTTGTGTTCATACCACCTTTGCCTACAAGTTTGACCTAACTTAAACAACGCATTTGTGATGCTTTTCAAACAGTAAATAGTGAAACATTACAACGTGTTTGGCAAGATGTGACATATGGCAATGATATTATACGGGTGACTAAAGGAAATCATATCAAACACCTGTAAAAAAAAAAAAAAGAAGAAGAAGAAAAAAAAAGAAGAAGAAGAAGAAAAAAGAAGAAGAAGAAGAAGAAGAAAAATCACAATTTTTTTTTACAATGACATATTAATTATAATTTTCTGTTTGCAATTATGGAAAATATTAATTTTTGTAATCGGATTATCCTTTCCAGATAACCCTGTATTTCTCGAACTATTAAAATGGGAAATCAAGATTGTATATTTTCTTATGTGTGTTCTACTTTTACATTTTTAATCTTCTTTTTCTACATCTGTCATTCTTCTTTTATATGTCTTCTTTGACAATTTCATAAACACATTCCAACCTAGTTAGGAAAGTGTTTATGACTTCAGTTTGTCTGTAAGTCTGTCCGCGCTCTATCTCGCGTAAATATACTCGGATTGCCATGTAATTCATATATGTTATTGAGGTTTACCATGACATGTTCGGTGTTGAAAATAAAATATGTAGCATTTAAAGTTCTTTTATAGGGGCACACAAAAGAATGCCGTTATATTATGGTGTATGAGGAAAAATCGTTTGCAATGCATTTTAATTATGTTATACTATTTCAAACATAAATTGAAATTGATATACATCACTGAGGTGCACAACAAGGTGCCTGTGCATAGCATTTATCATTTATTTACAGGTATCACAAAAAAAATCGGTTATAGTACTGTCTTTGAGCAATAATAGTTGGAAGTGCGGTTTCAATTGTGGTATGCATTTTTTAATTTAACTAATTTTATTGTATATTGGTTAATGTTCATAAATTCTATAGATCATATGCAGGGCTTCACAAAAGAATTCGAGTACATTTCCACTTATTGGAGGAAATTGCTGGAAGGGAACTGTGTTATGCGTTTCCTAACTGAACTAAATTTCTGCAAACTGTGTAATGTATTAGAAATCTATAAATACTTTACAGAGCTGCACAAAAGAATTCGAGTACATTTCCACTTATTGGAGGAAATCGCTGGAAGGGAACTGTGTTATGTGTTTCCTAACTGAACTAAATTTTTGCATACTATGTAATCTATTACAAATCTATAAATCATATACAGGTCTGCACAAATGAATTCGGATATTTTTCCGCCTATAGATAGTAATTGCTGAAATTGGTTTTTTAAATGTATTATGCGTTTTCTAAATGCTTTGATTTGTCCATTTTCCCCAAAAATACAGAAAATGCACCAATGTAACGTAAAACCTACCTGAAATCCTTCCTACTAAAGCTGCATTTCCGCCAAATCACAGGGTTTTTCAGCAACTGTCCTGCTTAGCATTTTTTCGTATTAGACACGGCATTTTTACTTATGTTCTTTTTTCCTCAAAGCACGAAAAATTCGTGAACTGCAGCTAAAAATTTTCTGAAATTCTCCAGTCAACAGACAGACAGGAATTTCTTCAAATAGGAGAAAGTTATCTTCCAATCACAGGGGTTTTCCGGCAACTTGCTGGCTGTATTTTTATGTTTTTTTCTTTTTTTTAACTTTTTTTTTACAGAGTGTATTGATGGATTGAAAAGCACAAACTGAAATGAATTGAAAGATTTCAACTCTGCTTCATTTAAAGGGATGTATGCAACAGAAATGTTTTTCATACACTTATAATTCTCTTATCTTTGCAAAACTTCGTCAGATTATACCTTGCTTTAATATATTTTAGGTAAAAAATTGGAAAAATCGATATTTTCGTCGTTTTTTGCTACATGAAGTATAGCGCGTCTCTTAAATATAATAAAATACCTTAAAAAATAAATTCAAACTGTATTTTCGCCATAACTATCATAATTCTCCAACTGTATTGATTTTTGAAAAGGATGAAAAAAATGACATCTCAGGAAATTTAATATTTCTGCCTAGAAACCATTCCTGAAGCTAGTTCTCCAAATCGATAAAACAATTCATTCTAATTACTTAGATGCATACTGTGCATCAGAATTTCATTTTCTCGTCAATACATTCCTAATATTAAAAAAACTTTCATTTTGAAAGTTAAATATATTGCAGATATATTCAATAGACGATGGTTTTCTGGATTACATTTTACATATTGAAATGCATAAACGTATTGCTTATGATTGGAAATGTGATTCTTAGAATTTTATTTCTAAGTATTAAAATGAGAAATCAAAATTACATATTTTCTTATGCATATTCCTTTTTTTTATAAATTCTTGGTTATTTTCTTCTATATTCATAAGAAGAACGTACTGGATTCACGAAATTTTCGATTTCCGGATTTTGGATTATTTAGCACATTTTGGGATATCTTCATTAAATTTCGGCCATTAAGTAGCTTTCATTAAAAAAAGTAAAAAGGTAATTATTGCAGCTGTTCGGAGGAAAGCAATTCCGGTAAATTTCGGTATATTTTCACCAATCATGAACCCCAGACCCCAAAACCACCCTCCGTTCAAATGTTGATTTATATATATGTCGTAGGCTAATTGGGAAATCCGGCTCTTAGCGAAGAGTTGGTCTAATTGGAGAAACATCTCCCTTTTCCCAATCAGCCTGCTATTTTTCAGGCCTATTGCAAAGAGACTAGACAGTGTTAGGCTAATTGGAATATGGTCATTTTTTCTCAATCAGCCTGATAATATTTAGGCTTATCGCAAAGAGCATAGATAGCGTTAGGTTAATTGACAAATGGCCATGCCTATTTAGAAAATGACCAGCTCTTTGTCAATATATGGTGTTGTACCCAACTGGAAACTGAAAATTCCATTCGAAGTCGACCCAAACCCGACAGAAAAATTCCATCGAACCGTAACCCGAACCTAAAAAGACAAAATAAACTCCTTCGAGTCGCAACCCGACTCGAACCAGAAAACTGAAATTAACCCGAAACCCGAGCAGAACACGACAAAAAAATCCATCGAACCGTAACCCGATCTGAACCCGACAAAATAAATTTCTTCATGTCGCAACCCGACCCGAACATAAAAATTCGAAGTCAACCACTAACCCAACCCTAACAAGACATAAAAATTTCATCGAACCGTAACCCGATCTGAACCCGACAAAATAAACTCCTTCGTGTCACAACCCGACCCGAACTTGAAAATCGAAGTTAACCCGAAACCCGACAAGAACCAGGAAAAAAAATTCCATCGAATCGTAACCCGATACGAACACGACAAAATAATTTCCGTCGTCATACAACCCGACCCGAACCTAAAAATTGAAGTTACCTCGAAATTCGACCAGAACCCGACAAAAAAATCCATCGAACGTAACCCGATCCGAACCCGACAAAATAAAATCCGTCGCAACGTAACCCGATCCGAAGCTGAAATTTCAAATTAACCCGAAACCCAACCCGAACCTGAAAATTTAAATTAACCTAAAACCCGACCCAAGTCCGACAAAAAATTACCATTGCCCCGAAACCGACCCGAACCAGATAAAAAAATCCATTGAACAGTAACCCAATCCAAACCCGACAAAATTAACTTCTTTGTCTCGCAACCCGACCCAAACTTGAAAATTGAAGTTAACCCGAAAGTCGACCCGAACCAGACAAATAAAAATCCATCGATACGTAACCCGATCCGAACCCGACAAAATAATTTTTGTCGTCACACAACCCGATCCGAACCGGGAAATCGTAGTTAACTCGAAACCCGACCCGAACCAAAAAAAATCCATCAAACCGTAACCCGATCCGAACATGACAAAATAATTTCCGTCGCCATGCATCCAGACCCGAAACTGAAAATTGAAGTTAACTCGAAACACGACCAGAACCTGACAAAAAAATCCATCGAACCGTAACCCGATCCGAACCCGACAAAATAAAATCCGTCGCAACGTAACCCGATCCGAAGCTGAAATTTCAAATTAACCCGAAACCCAACCCGAACCTGAAAATTTAAGTTAACCTAAAACCCGACCCAAGCCCGACAAAAAATTACCATTGCCCCGAAACCGACCCGAACCAGACAAAAAAATCCATTGAACAGTAACCCGATCCGAACCCAACAAAATAAATTTCTTCGTCTCGCAACCCGACCCTAAACTGAAAATTGAAGTTAACCCAAAACCCGACCCGAACCCGACAAAAAAATCCATCGAACCGTAACCCGATCGGAACCCGACAAAATAAGTTCCTTCATGTCACAACCCGATCCAAACCAGACAAAAAAATCCCACGAACCGTAGCCCAACCCAAACCCGAAAAAATTCCCTCGTCTCGCAACCCGACTCGAACCTGAAAATTGAAGTTAACCCGAAACCCGACAGAACCTGAAAATTTATGCTAACCCGAAAGCCGACCCATATCTGAAAATTTAAGTTAGCCCGAGACCCAACCCGAACCCAGCACAATTAATCCATCGGACCGTAACCCGATCAGAACCCGTCAAAATAAATTCCTTCGTCTCGTAACCCAAACCGAATCTGAAAATTGAAGTTAAACCGAAGGCCCACCCGAACAAAACAAATAAAAATCCATCGATACGTAATCCGATCGTAAACTGACAAAATAATTTTCGGTTTTTAGGTTTCGGGTTAGATTAAATTTTCAGATTCGGGTTGGTTTTTGGGTTAACGTAAATTATCAGGTTTATCTCGGGTTTCGAGATGAAAGAATTTATTTTTTCGTGTTCGGAAGAGAGTTACAGTTCAATTGATTTTTTGTCGAGTTCGAGTCGGGTTTCAAGTTATCTTCAACTTTCACGTTCGGGTCGGGTTGCATGACGACGGAAATTATTTTGTCAGGTTCGGATCGGGTTAAGGATCGAGGGATTTTTATTTGTTTGGTTCGGGTCGGCTTTCGGGTTAACTTCAATTTTCAGGTTCGGATCGGGTTGCGAGACAAAGGAATTTAATTTGTCGGGTATGGATCGGGTTACAGTCCGATGAATTAATTTTGTCGGGTTCGGGCCGGGTTTCGGGCTAATTTAAATTTTCAGATTTGGGTCGGCTTTCGGGTTAGCATAAATTTTCAGGTACGGTCGGGTTTCGGGTTAACTTCAATTTTCACGTTCGAGTTGGGTTGCGATACGAAGGAATTTATTTTTTCGGATTCGGATTGGGCTACGGTTCGTTGGATTTCTTTGTCTGGTTCGGATTGGGCTACGGTTCGTTGGATTTTTTTCTCGGTTTCGGGTCGGGGTTCGGGTTAACTTCAATTTTCTGGTTCGGTTGGGGTTGCATGACGACGAAAATTATTTTGTTGAGTTCGGATCGAGTTATGTATCGATGGATTTTTATTTGTCTGGTACAGGTAGGCTTTCAGGTTAACTTCAATTTTCAGGTTCGGGTCGGGTTGCGAGACAAAGAAATTTATTTTGTCGAGTTCGGATCGGGTTACTGTTCAATGGATTTTTTTATCTGGTTCTGGTCGTGTTACGGGGCGATGGTAATTTTCTGACGGGTTTGGGTCAGGTTCCTGGTTAACTTAAATTTTCAGGTTCGTGTCGGGTTTTGGGTTAACTTGGAATTTCAGCTTCGGATCGAGTTGCGTTGTGACGGATTTTATTCTCTCGGGTTCGGATCGGGTTACGGTTCGATGGAATTTTTCTGTCGGGTTCGGGTCGACTTCGAATAGAATTTTCAGGTTCGAGTTGGGTACAACACCTTATATTGACAAAGAACTGGTCATTTTCTAAATAGGCGTGGCCATTTTTCAATTAACCTAACGCTATCTGGGTTCTTTGCAATAAGCCTAAAAATTATCAGGCTGATTGAGAAATAAATGACCATATTCCAGCTAGCCTAACGCTGTCTAGGCTCTTTGCAATAGGCCTGAAAAATAGCAGTCTGATTGGGAAAAGGGAGATGATTCTCCAATTAGACCGGCTCTTTGCAAATAGCCTATGCTCTTTGAAAAGAGCCGGATTTCCCAATTAGCCTACGACATATATATGTGTTACAGTGAAAACCCGAATTAACTAGGGATAACGGGTTTCTTCCTAGTGCTCTAAGTTAGAACGCGTTCTAACTGGAATAAATCAGTTAAAACGCAATTTAACTGGAGCTCTCACTTAGAACGAGTTTCCTAAATAACTCGGGTTTTCACTGTAATATATATATGTTACTAGTAGTAGCGCTCTAAGTTAGAACGCGTCTGAAATTCTAGAACGCATTCTAACTGGAATAAATCAGTTAAAACGCGTTTTAACTGATTTATATCAATAATTGTTGATAGATACAAATAATATTGTCTAACAAATCAGTGAAAACCCGAATAAAACGGATGTTCCTAGCGCTCTAAGTTAGAACGTGCTCTAACTGAAATAAATCATTTAAAACGCGTTTTAACTGGAGCTCTCAGTTAGTTCATTTTCCCAATCATACACATAAAACTTTATCAGTACCTGTTAGCGTCAAATTCTCGCCAAACTTGGCGAGACTCGGGGAAATCTCGCCAAATTTGGAGACCTAAAAAGTCGCCATAAATGAAGGTAACTTGACTATAACTGAATGATTTGGCGATTTCTTATTGAAATTCAGTATTAACGAATCTTCTGGAATCGGGTTCTTTGCAGTTTAGAGTTGTTGTTGTTGTTGTTGGCGTGTCAGAGAAAGTGCCAAGGCACCAGAGCCTCAAGAGAGGTTGGATTTTTAGAGCTGGTCTCCTAATTTTGAACCAATTCCAGATGAGAGATCTGCACCTGGATTGCCACCCCTAGAGGTAACGCTTACACTAAACTTGGAGGACATACTAAACTTGGAGCCACGAACAGATTTCACGTGCACCAGCTCCCATTAATGTACACGGTGCAGTTTAGAGTTACTATTTTCGAGTAACATTAGCTAAAATTTTAAAACGAAGATATCGGAAAGCTACCTTTTCTTCGTGGTACAGGCCGAAAGGACTTGTTTTAAATCGATGTCTGTCTTTTTAATGTGTGTTAAACAATTAAACTCAAAAACTAATATACATAATTCTATTTTTTTTAAATCATATTTAGTTGGACATTAGTATAAATTTGTTCTCATTAGATTTTGGTGATGTTCATTTTGTCGCTTCGATTTCAAATAAACTGCTGAAATATTCAATAGACCGTGGTTTACTGGATGACATTTTTCATATCGAAATGCCTAAGCATGTTGCTTTGTGATTAGAAATACGTTTCTAGTATTTCTGAATATTAAAACGACAAATCAAAATTACATTTTTTCTTATGCATATTCCTTTTTTAACATTCTTAGTTATCTTCTTCTATACACTCATAAGAAGAACGTACTGAATCTGTGGAAATTTTTAATTTCCGGATTTTGAATTAACTTAGACGTTTTGGAAAATATTCAATAACTTTTGGTACTTTAAATTTTTTTATTTATCTGAACTTGGTTTTTGTATGTAAAGATCGAATTTTGTAGTCAATTTCGTATGTAAAGATGGAATTTTGTAATCGATTTTTGTATGTAAAAATGGGATTTTGTAATCGATTTTTAACTCATTTTCTGATGTGCTAGAATTATAATAATTATGCACAAATGTGTCTTTGTGATGTCAATGCAGACGTTTAATATTTTGATATTTAATTACAAATTAATTGCTTAATTTTAATGCATTTTTCCTTTAGACCGCCACGGGTGATAAATAGCCAAATATTCCTTATGGTTGCAATTGTATACGAGTTTATGTGCCAAACCACTCTCGCAAAAAAAAAAGCAAACTGGCTGTGAAACTACAACAAAATATTTCACACATTAAATGTAGAAAATATAAAAAAAATAATAAAGAATCTTATATATTTTTTAAAAAATGCACTTTAATCAATTAATAGTTTCATATTATTAAATTATGATTGTACGTTGAGAAATTAATTTAGAAATCCTAAAAGTATAGTTAAAATAATGTTTCAATTTTCTTTCGAGGTGCCATATCTTAAAAAAGAAACAGAGCAAAAATTATAATTTTTTTTAATAAATTCAAAGGCTCACGCATTGTACCAAGCGTAAAAAAAAGCAGCAGTAATTTATTGTAATGGATTTCTTTTAGGTAGCTTTCATTACAAAAAGCTACCTAATGCAGCCGTTCGGAGGGAAGCAATTCGAAAAAATTTTGGTATATTTTCACTGATCATGACACCCAGACCCCAAAACCACACTCCGTTCAAATGTTGATTTATATATATATATGTGTGTGTGTGTGTGTGTGTGTGTGTGTGTGTGTGTGTATCACATATATCATTCCGTAACTCTCTTATTTATGAACCAATTTGGATGTGACTGAGTATGTGTATAGAACATACCAAGGTCTCGACCGAGTTCGTTGGCCAGCTTCATCCGCCACCTTGTTTCAAAATGGCGGCCATTTTAAAAAAATTTAATTTTTAAAAATCCGAAAAGATGTACAAAAAAATTATAAATTGAAAAAATGTTTCTGTTACGTGTTAGAACGTAATACAAGGATTCTGGAACATTTTTTCTTTTGGCTATATTTTAAAAAATGGCTGAGATATGGCAGTTTGAAATTCTAGGGTGGCTGAGATCTTCAAACAATCTGATATTTGTTTTGCTGTAACTCTCTTATTTATGAACGGATTTGGATGTGACTGAGTATGTGTATAGGACATATCAAGGTCTCGACCGAGTTCGTTGGCCAGCTTCATGCATCATCTTGTTTCACAGTGGCGGCCAGTTATTTGTTTTATTATTTTTTTTTTATTCAAAAAGATATATCAAAAAATTATAAACTCAAAAAGTTGTTCCCATTAAGTGTTAGATCGTGATACAAGGATTCAGGAACATTTTTTGTTTTGGCTTAATCTTAAAAAACGGCTGAGATAGAGCAGTTTGAAATTCTAGGGTGGCTGACATTTTGAAACAATCTGATTTTTGTTATGCTGAAATTCGCATTCAAATTCAGTATTAACAAAACAGGTATTGAATCTTCTTCCAAGCAATTTAGCTTCGGGTGTTTGAGTAAATTGAGTTGCATTTTTAAAAACATGGACTATGAAAGCTACCTCTTCCTCCCGGTACAGGCCGGAAGGACTTTTTTCTTTTCCTTTCTCTTTTTTTTGGGGGGGGGGATGACAACATGAATTGCAGTCATGAAATTAGTCGTGGTTTTCAAGATAAAAATTGAATGCTTAAAAAAGAGAGTTTTTAGAAAAAAAATATATTTGTACTTTTAGGTAGCTTTCAATACAAAAAAGTCCTTCCGGCCTGTACCGGGAGGAAAAGGTAACTTTCCTACATCTTCGTTTTAAAATTTTAGCTAATGTTACTCGAAAACAGAAAGTTAAAATGCAAAGAAACGTTTACAAAAGATTCGTTAATACTGAATTTGAATAAGAAATTCGCCAAATTATTGAGCAATAGCCAAATTGGCTTCATTTATGAAGACTTATTTTGGTCGCCAAATTTGGCTATATTTCGCCAAATGTCGCCAATTTTGCTAATTTTGTCGCCAATGTCGCCAATTTTGGCGCTAACGGATATGAATATATAGTTTTATGCTTATGATTGCGAAAATTATTACAACAATGAAAGAAAATAATTTGCGAGTAATCGCGTTAATGTGCTGTTTTGTTTCAAAATCTCAGCCACCCTAGAATTTCAAACTGCTCTATCTCAGCCATTTTTTAAGATAGAGGTAAACCAAAAAATGCTCTGGAATCCTTGTATCAAGGCCTAACACGTAATTAAAAAATAAATTTGAATTTTTAATTTTTTTGTATATTTATTTTAGTTTTAAATTTTTAAATGGCCGCCATCTTGAAACAAAATGGCGGACCACGCTGGCCAACGAACTCGGTCGAGACATTGGTGACCTTAATACACACAATTAGTTTCATCAAAACCGATGTATAAATACGAGCGTTATCGTATGACATAGGTCAGATATCTATCTATATATATATATATATATATATATATATATATTATATATATAAATCAACATTTGAACGGAGGGTAGTTTTGGGGTCTGGGGGTCATGATCGGTGAAAATATATCGAAATTTTCCGGAACTGCTTTCCTCCGAACGGCTGCAATAGGTAGCTTTATACTTTTAGGTAGCTTTCAATACAAAAAAGTATAAAGCTACCTATTGCAGCCGTTCGGAGGAAAGCAGTTCCGGAAAATTTTGATATATTTTCACCGATCATGACCCCCAGACCCCAAAACCACCCTCCGTTCAAACGTTGATTTATATATATATATATATATATATATATATCCATATATATATATATGTCTGACATATGTCATACGATAACGCCAGTATTTATAAATCAATTTTTATGAAATTAATTGTTTGTATTAAGCTCACCAATGTCTCGACCGAGTTCGTTGGCCAGATTGGTCCGCCATTTTGTTTCAAGATGGCGGCCATTTAAAAATTTAAAACTAAAATAAATATACTTAAATATTAAAAATTCAAATTTATTTTTTAATTAAGTGTTAGGCCTTGATACGAGGATTCCAGAGCATTTTTTGGTTTACCTCTATCTTAAAAAATGGCTGAGATAGAGCAGTTTGAAATTCTAGGGTGGCTGACATTTTGAAACAAGACAGCACATTACAAAAAATTTCATTGTTGTAATAATTTTCCCAATCATACGCATAAAACTATATATTCATATCCGTTAGCGCCAAATTCTCGCCAAACTTGGTGACATTTGGCGAAATATCGCCAAATTTGGCGACCAAAATAAGTCTTCACAAATGAAGCCAACTTGGCTATAGCTCAATAATTTGGCGAATTTCTTATTCAAATTCTGTATTAACGAATCTTTTGTAAACATTTTCTTTGCACTTTAACTTGCTGTGTTCGTGTAACATTAGTTCAAATTTTAAAACGAAGATATAGGAAAGCTACCTTTTCCTCCCGGTACAGGCCGGAAGGACTTTTTTGTATTGAAAGCTACCTAAAAGTATAAAGCTACCTATTGCAGCCGTTCGGAGGAAGGCAGTTCCGGAAAATTTCGATATATTTTCACCGATCATGACCCCCAAACCCCAAAACCACGCTCCGTTGAAATGTTGATTTTTATATATATATATATATATATATATATATATCCATATATATATATATATATATATATATATATATATATATATAAAACCTATGTCATACGATAACGCTCGTATTTATAAATCAATTTCGATGAAACCAATTGTGTGTATTAAGCTCACCAATGTCTCGACCGAGTTCGTTGGCCAGCGTGGTCCGCCATTTTGTTTCAAGATGGCGGCCATTTAAAAATTTAAAACTAAAATAAATATACAAAATAGTTAAAAATTCAAATTTATTTTTTAATTACATGTTAGGCCTTGATACAAGGATTCCAGAGCATTTTTTGATTTACCTCTATCTTAAAAAATGGCTGAGATAGAGCAGTTTGAAATTCTAGGGTGGCTGACATTTTGAAACAAAACAGCACATTAACGCGATTACTCGCAAATTATTTTCTTTCATTGTTGTAATAATTTTCCCAATCATACGCATAAAACTATATATTCATATCCGTTAGCGCCAAATTCTCGCCAAACTTGGCGACATTTGGCGAAATATCGCCAAATTTGGCAACCAAAATAAGTCTTCATAAATGAAGCCAATTTGGCTATTGCTCAATAATTTGGCGAATTTCTTATTCAAATTCAGTATTAACGAATCTTTTGTAAACTTTTCTTTGCATTTTAACTTGCTGTGTTCGTGTAACATTAGCTAAAATTTTAAAACGAAGATATAGGAAAGCTACCTTTTCCTCCCGGTACAGGCCGGAAGGACTTTTTTTTACTTGGGCAAGTTCATTTAACGCATCACACTGCTTTGTCTCTTTCTCAAAGCCAGAAAGCGACTCCGCGTTACATGTTTATTTCTCTATATGATTTGTGAAATGCTTTCTGAAATACATCTCTAAAAAATTTCAAAAATATTTCTATAGAATATTTCCTATTCTGAAAAGTGTCAGTATAAAAGACGCGATGACATATTTTCTATCCAATATCTCTAGAAAAATATTTGCAGTATAAATCGAACGCTTCGTTTCAGCAACTACGCGGCACAATAAGCCGCAGTTCCAGGAATTCATTTCCGGCTTTACATATCTCAAACCGAATAACTTCTTCCGATTTAATATATTTCGTTTCCAACTTGTTTTTTGAGAAAAGAATGTTAGTTTGAACTATATCCGAATTATTAGGACAAACGCACTTCAGCTTATTTTTTTTCAATACACACTACATTTATTCGAATAGATTTCGTAAATATTTCTTAAATCGGATATTTGCACTCAAATTTATATCAAGAAGAATAATAATGAAGATTCTGAATATCGCATTTTTGGATGTTTGCATTTTCTGCATTTTGAGCCTTATTCCTCTGTCGGGTCATTTTTACAGCTTTGTTAGGCCATTTATTTCATCAGTGCATATTTTCTATCCAATATCTCTTGAAAAATATTTGCAGTATAAATCGAACGCTTCATTTTAGCAACTACGCGACAGAATAAGCCACAGTTACAGGAATTAATTTCCGGCTTTACATATCTCAAACCGAATAACTTCATCAGATTTAATATATTTCGTTTCTAACTTGTTTTTTGAGTAAAGAATGTTAGTTTGAACTTTATCTGAGTTATTATCACAAACACACTTCAGCTTAATTTTTTTTTCAATACACACTACATTAATTCAAATAGATATCTTAAATATTTCTTAAATCTGATATTTGCACTCAAATGTATCTCAAGAAGAAGAAGAAGAAGAAAGACTCTGAATATCGAATTTTTGGATGTCTGCATTTTCTGCATTTGAGCCTTTTGCCTCTGTTACGTCATTTTTACAGCTTTGTTAGGCCATTTTTAATGTGTTGAGGCCACTTTAAAGTTTTAGAGCTTTTAACTTTGTTACGTGTTTTTTTAAATATTTTTAGGGAATTTTATATGAGTTCAGGGCCTTTTTAAGCCTTTTTTATGCTCAAAATATGCTTCTGTTGTTGTTTTTAAATAATGAATTATCAGAATTTTCTAGAAATGCATTATCAAACCGAAAAATATGACCCCCAGATGAACAAAACAACATTTCAAGAATACTTTTAAGCCATTTTTTTTTAATATATGAGAAGTGGGTACTTTCAAATTACACTGTTTTGTCTCATTCTCAAAGCTAGAAAGTGATTCCACATTACGGGTATATTTCTATAAATACTTTATAATATTTCTGAAATACTTTATCATAAGATTGTTAGAAATGTTGCGATAGCATATTTTCTATTGTGTCATTTTTCAAAACCATCACTAGAAAAAACGCGGTTGCAAGTTTTCTATCCAATCACTCTTGAAAAATATTTACTGCATCGATCAAACACTTCATTTTAACAACTACGAGGCACAGTAAGCCACGCGATTCCAGAAATCCATCTTTTTTTAAATAAAAAATGCTATTCTGAATTTTATGGGGAATATTATGACAAACGCACTTCGACTTATTATTATTTTATTTTTCTATTTACTGTTTATTTTGATGCACACTACATTAATTTTAATGGATTCAATAAATATTTTTTTAAGTTATTCACAGTGAAAGCTATAGCAAAAATAATAATTAAAAAAAGGTCATGTATAATGTATTTTTGGACTTTTTCATTTTATGCATTTTAAGCCTTTGTCGTCTTACGAGATTTTTAGAGCTCTTTAGGGCATTTTTTAATGTTTGTTGCATTTTTTTTTTTGTTTTACAGCACATTCTTGAATTTCCTGGATTCTTTATTTTTTTTTTTTTTATAATAAAATATCAGAATTTTGTTAGAAATGCATTTTTGAACCAAAAAATACAAAATTAAGATACCCAGATGGCCAAAACAGACTAATTACAAGCTATGCCAATCACAGATCAACCTTTGAAATGTCTTTTTATTCATACTTTTGGTGATTTTAATTGTTGTAATCGTATAAATAATTATCTACATTTAATAATAGATTATGCTACTAGGTATGTTTCGACTTTTCCATCTAAAAGTGTTACAAATAAGACTCATATTAGTTGTTTAAAACAAATTTTTATTATACAAGTTCCTCAGAAATTATTTATTGATAGGAATGCAGCCTTTTCTTCTTCTAGATTTAAGAGATTGCTTCGTAATGATACAATTAAACAGCTTTTAATCTCCTTACACAATCCACATACGAATGGTGAGGTCGAAAGAGTCAGTCAATTGTTACTAGATTAAAAGTAAGGTTAATGCTACTACAAAAATTTCTTGGACTAAATTATTAGACCAAGTCATCCATGAATATAATAATATTCCTTTTTCAGTAATAAATTTCGCTCCTGATTACCTGCTATTTGGTCAATTTCCCTATAACTCTTCCCTTAGACAAAGTTTTTATCGTACTGTAAATGAAGACCTTAGATTGTCAAAAACGCGTATCATTGGATATCATTTAAAAAATAAAAGACTATATGATTAATATTATGTATAACCAAGGGTGGATGTAAGAAATCTAGTTATTTATGAAAGATTTAAATATCCTAATACTAGAACTGCTACTTTTAATGGTCCTTATAAAATCATTAGTAAGTTGTCTGATGTGAATTATGAAATAGATCGACCCAACTATCATGAAAGCAGTAATACTAAAACAGTCCATGTTTTCAAAGTACTTCCTTATAATTAATTAGCCAGATATATTTAAATTATCTCATCAAGAGAAACAGGCTAAATTAAAGAAATTTATGTCAATAGATTCGTTCCAAGTAAAACATAATATGATCCTTATAAAATTATTAGTAAGTTGTCTGATGTGAATTATGAAATAGATGGACCCAACTATCATAAAAGCAATAGTACTAAAATAGTCCATGTTTCCAAATTACTTCCTTCTAATTATCCTGATAAATTTAAATTATCTCATCAAGAGAAACATACTTAAGTAAAATAAATTTATGTCAATAGATTCGTTCCAAGTAAAAAATAATAACAATAAAATAAAACTTAATAAACTTAATTACATAATAAGAATAGTACTAATTAATAACATTCTGTTTAGCATTGCAAGTGTATCGTTGACGTCCCCAAGGATATTCACTTGTTAAGAATTTTTCACTTAGAGAGTTAACTCTTTTATTCAGGAATAAATTGGTTAGTTCTTGTAAAGTTTCTGTTAATGTTGAATTGAATTTCTCAACTTATCTTGAATTACATAAATTATGTCAATACTTACTAATCATAATCAGTAATTTTTTTTATGAATAAAGATGATGGTAGATTTTTTATGATATATTATTTACTGAAGTGTGTGTAGGAATGAAGGTATGTGAATGATTTTGCTGGATGCAAAATAGTTTTTTTTTTAGTTTAGTATAATCATTTCTTATATAAATTTTAATAATAGATAGTTTAATGCTATGTAAGAAGTTTATCTATCCAAAGTTATTGAAAGCAACAATCTACTTTTTTATTATTGTTATTATACCAAAATATTTAATTTATTGTTATTATTGTATTGAGAGATTAAGAATGCTATGAAATAATAATTTAATAATTGTTATAAGGTAAGAATATTTATTGATGTTATTCTATCTGAAATGGTGATATACAAAACTTAGACTTGAGAAATGAGACAAGTGTTAAAGTATAAAAAATAATAATAAGTAGAATTTCAAGTTTTAAAAAAATGATCGACCATAGTAATAATAACTGACTTTAAGACTTAGTAAAAGTTGGTAAGAAATATAGTTAAGAGTGAGCAAATTTATTCCAGACAATATCGTAACAACAATTAGACAACTTTCTTGTATACTGTAAACATCAATTACAATTACTGTATACAAAAAAGGACAGTGATCATTACAATAAAGTTATACTGTGAATTTAACTTTGAATTTAGTTCATGAAACATTAACAGGTGTTACATTTTTTTTTCATTTATTGTTGGTAAAAATGTTTAAGACGCTAAAGATATGAGTTATGATACTTTAAAGAATGGACATAATGGACTTTAGAAGGACTACTTCTTAAAAATTAAACACGTTATTGTTAATTTATTCTTTTTATGTATTCTTTTTTTATTATTATTATTATTATTATTATTATTATTATTATTTATGTAATATTCGTATTTTAGTAAGTATTTTTGTAGACACAGTGATGGAGACAATTGGTGAGAATTATCTTACTCATTTTGTTATTTCAATAGATGTAAATTTTCGAATCGTGGCAGAGTACTTCACACACAGTATCTATTAATATTTGAAAATCATGTGTTAATAAGTTTTTTGAGAGTTTAATATCGCTTGTTAACATTTTAAACATGGAGTTGAAAAAAAATTAAATTTACAATAAAAGCTTTAATTTTAATTTTCTCGAAATTTAATTTTTATTACATTAAAAGTTTCTTCCATTAAGCTCTTCAAATTATACAATAGTTTCTTGGTGATTGATGATTGGAATTGATGGTGATTCAAAGCCAAATCTCCAAATTGCTCCACGAGACCAAACTGACAAAACACTGAGAGAATAGATCACAGAATCCTCCTGATATTTCAATATTTAATCGGCTGCTCATGAAGCAGACTTTTATCTAATGATATGTCATTAAAATTAAAGTACATAAACTATTATTCAACATGTTTTTAAAATAAAAAATATTTTTAATTTTTACTTGTGTGAGACTTTGAATAAAATTCTACTTATTTTGCTGTCGTTGTTGTAGGGAACATGAAATCCGATATCGTTTTTATAATAAAGCTTCAAAAATAGCCACAATTAGAAGCCAACTAATCATGATAAAGAATTATCTACATTATCACTGCGTAAACAAATTGCAATTTCATTAAGAGCCTGGAGAAATTTGTAGCGCAAAGCTATTATTTTAAAGAATGATAAAAGACATTTTGAAATAGTCATAGGAATTTTTTTATATATAAAAAAATAATAATAAGACAATAGAATTATATATATTAATAACATAATATTAATATAATTAATATTGTAATTATAATATTATAACATTATAATATTCTTTAAAAAATTTTTAATTGTACGATAAAGTTTGTTAAAAAATATCGTCTCTTTTTATCAGAAATTGAATCGGGTCTTACCGGAATGAAATAATATAAATTATATTAATTTTTTAAGTTATATCTGTTATTTGATAAAAAGTTGTAAAATGTTGTATCAAATGATGAATACAATCACGTCCAACATGTTGACATATCGAATCATTACATTGGAAATAAATAAATAAATGTACAAGAAAATTCCATTACAGAAAGTCAATGGAATATAGCGTAGAATTTAAACTAGCATTTCATTCTAAAATAAGACTCTTTCGTTTTAATATATTTTGAGATAGTCTTATATGCTTAGGCCCCACCAGTGGCTGAGAGGTTCTGCTCTCAAAGCTGGTAGAGGGGAGGTGCTGGGTTCAAACCCCTGTCGCGCTCGTCGACCTAACCGTTCGGAGTTTTCCGTGGTTTTCTTCTAACCTTACCGTAAATACGGGTTAAGATCCCTTAGAAAGACGCCCCACCCAGGGGCTATATTTCAAGAGTAGATAATCGGCCGTCATAAACCAACCAACTTATATGCTTAGTTAATTGTAATGTAAATTGGAAAAACCCTTTACCGCTTAGAAGTAAAAAAAATATCATGGTTGCCGGTTTTTTGGCGAGAGTAAGTAAAATGTTGCTTCGAGATCCAAAAATGAATACTACGTACGCTGCCTTCTAATCGCCAGCTTCAAATTTTCGGTTGTTAATGGCGACCAGGTAAGCAGAAATTTCGCGCCTTGGTATATCAGAGTTCTGTCCAGATTTTTCTGTCATGGTCCTACTTTATGTGAAATTGGGAAAAGTTTTTTATTTTTGTGAAAAACCTTAGTCAGAACTTTGTGAATTTGAAGTTATCGCTATATGCAGGTTCCTGTTTATCTATTTCCAACAAGATCCTTTCTGTGTAAAAAAAAGCTAGATAGGTTATTTGACAACTTAAACTGTTTGGTGAATATCACATTTTATTTAAAAATAATCAAGTTTGTGAAAAGTTTAGTTTGGAGATGAAAAATTGTATGAAAAGTCTATATTTAAGACAAAGAATTTCGTGAAGGGTCCTGCTTTTTGGTGAACATTTTAGTGAAGGGTTTTGTTTTAAGACAAAAAACTTTGTGAAGTGACATTTAAGATGAAAAACTTCGCAAAGGGTCCTTTATAGGACTCATTTTTTTTCTAAACAGATGTATATGTATTTAACAATAAATTGAAGTGTGTTTTTGTTAATATTACAGATAAAGTACAAAATAATATTCTTTACTCAAAAACAATGTGGAAACGAAAATATATTAAGTCTGAAAAAGTTATTCGTTTCGAAACAAGTTTGCTCTAAACAGATCCCTGTATATGTATTTAAAAATAAATTATAGTGTGTTTCTGTTAATATTACGGATAAAGTATAACATAATATTCTTTATTCAAAAAACAATTTGGAAACGAAAATATATTAAGTCTGAAGAAGTTATTCTTTTCAAAATATCCAAAATCGGAAATGCTTTCAACTGTGGCTTACGAGGCCGTATGGTTGTTCGATCGATGGTGCAAATATTTTTCAACAATGATTACATAGGAAATATGTTATGGCGTCTTTTCTGGCAATACTTTTCAAAAATGATAGCATAAAAAATATGTTATTTCAGACATGCTATATTCAGATATGCTATAAGTATTACAGAAAAAATACAAAGTACAGAGAGAAATAAATTTGTAGTGTGGAATCATTTTCTGGCTTCGAGAACAAGATAAAGCAGTGTAATGTGTAGATGGCAACTATCTATACAAAGAAAAAGGCGAAAAGAGTGCTTGGAAAATTATCCTTAATAAACTTGTTTTGGTCATCTGTAGATCATAGTTTAGTATTTTTTAGTTTAAGAAGGAATTTCTAACAAAATTCTGATATTTTATCATTAAACAAAATGAAGAAATCAAGAAATCTAGAAATATTCTCTAAAATCTAAAAATACCCTGAACACTAAAAAATGCCCTAAAGCTCTAAAAATGACCTAACAGACGATAAAGACTCAAAATGCAGAAAAGTCAAACGTTCAAAAATGCAATGTTCAGTATTTTTATTTTCTTCCTCTGTTTTTTTTACATATATTTGAGGGAGAATAACTAGCAAAATATTTACGAAATTCATTATATTGAATGTAATGTGTATTACAGATGAAATGAGATTGTTGTAATATTCCGGATAAAGTTCAGAATAACATACTTCGATCAAAAAACAACTTGGAAACGAATGTATATTATATCTGAATAGTTATTCGTTTCAAATATGCAAAAGCGGAGATGAATTCTTGAAATTGCAACTTTACGTTCGATCAACGCAGCAATTACTTTTCAAGAGTGATTGCTATGAGATATGCTATTATGTATTTTCTAGTAATACTTTTCAAAAGTGATATAGTAGAAAATATGCTGTAATATATTAGTAATATGTTAATTGTTGTGCATATCAATAATATATATAATTTTAGTAATGTTTGAAGTAATGTACGCCCATAGACCGTAATGTATCCGAATTATTTTGAGTATTCTAGTAAACGAACTGTAAGTTTTACACATTGTATTTTCAACAGAGAACGTGCTATAGTAAACCTCAATATTATATATCAATTTCGTGGCAATCAAGCAATTAGGAGACAGGCAGATGAACAGAAGTCATAAACATTTTCAACTATGTAAGAAAGTATTAAAAATTACAGAATAGCTATCAAAATGAGTATAGCGTGTAATTAAAACTAAGTTAAATGGGTTTGCCATAATATTCCAGATAAAGTTCAGAATAACATTCTTTATTTAGGAAACAACTTTGAAATGAAAATAATTAAATCTAAATAAGTTACTCGGTTCGAAATATGCAAACTTGGAAATGAATTCCTAGAATTATAACTTATTCTATTGCATAGTTATTGAAATTAAGTGTTCAATCGATTTAACAAATATTTTGCAAAAGTGATTGCATAGGAAAGTTGTATTGGGCGATTCAGAGATGTTTTAATCCAATGTCTCAATTGTTTGGGTGTCTCGATCGACCACTTTCGATTGCTGACTCGATTTTTTTTTCAAGTGAGAGGCCGAATCAATAAGTTGATTTTAATATCCATGGGTGATCATAAGGGGGAGAGAGGGCCAGAGAACGGGGGGGGAGGCGTGCCCCAACCCCCTAGATCAGTGGTCACCAAATGGCGGACCGCGGTCCGCATTCGGACCGTAGATAAGTTCTGTACGAACCGCAGCGCAATTGTGAATAACAGAAAATAATAATGTTTCACAGTACGACGCGTACCATACAGGCGATAATCGTGGATACGGCTTGACTTTGAGGTATGAAAAACACCTGCTCCTGCTATCTCCCTTCTCTTACTCTTTCAGTCTGTCTGGTCTAGCTCTTCTGTAAGTGTACGCGTTGTGTTTATTCCTTTCATTCTTATTTAGAGTTCTTGTTAGCGTTCGGTTTGCTTGTTGTAACGATTGTGTTTGATTCGCATTACGCTGGAAAAGAAGAAAAGAAAAGTTGAATCGGAAAATAGACACTTTCTGCCATAATGGACTGACTTATATTGCTTCACGTTGCCAAACCTGTACCTATTTGTATTATATGTTAGCAAATTGAAGTTATAATTAAAAGTTCCAATATTAAACGCGATTATGACAATAAAAACACAAATAATAATATAAACACAAATATTTGGTGAAAAATACCCGATAGGAAGTAACCTTTGGAGTCTGGAGAAGTAAAATTCAGAGTTTATAGTTCATATTACATAGCATCGGCACAAATTATGCAGTGTTCTATGTCTCAGCAAGAAAAATCAAGAAAAATGTTCCGAGGCGTCTTCGTGGACCTTAGCGAAGCATAGTGCAGATCTGATGCAAATATTACAAAATAGTGCATGCTGGATGATGGAAATATGTTATTTAAAATTAAAAAGTATATCGTCGACACTATTCGACGTATTCTATTATCTGCTTCTCCAAGCACACGGAATATACAAGTTTTGGCAGAGGAAAACTATAATACGTTGAAACAAACTTCACTATCACACATTGCTATGTATTGGTTTTGGACAAACCTCGTAACACTTCAGATACACCACAGCGGATTATTTTTGTGCGCTACTAGAACAAAACCCATGAACAATTTTCTGAAGACCTACTCACTATTTGACTTTGTCAGTAATTAATACAGGGGAGGATTTGTACCAGGCTGTAACAGAGTATTTAAAAGAAGTTCTATTGAACATGGAAAATGTTATATAGGTAACAGACGAGGCACTGGCAATGCTTCAGTATAGGAAAGGCTTTGTTCAGCGACTCATCGGGATTCAAAATGCAATGAAATTTTGATATCTTGCTACTGCATCATTCATCAAAGTGTGTTGTGTTGCAGTCTGAATCCCAGTCGCAGAATAAAATACAAACGGAGATGCAAGTAACTAACTTAATATGGTCAAGTCAATTTATAAGATTTTTAATGACCAGTTTGACGACTTGCTCCTCCACAACGACGTGAGATGGCAAAGTAAAGTCTTGGTGCTTGAAAAAAATTTTGCAGTAATGGAGTACATCTAAGACTTTCTTTCAGCTAATGATCAAAAGGCAGCAAGTGAACCTTTAGGCTTCTTCCTTGACGTTGAAGAAAACATGGCAACCATCGCATTTTTGACTTATCTATTTAGGCAACTGAATCTCTTAAAGCTCAAACTGCAAGGTAAAGGAAAACTTGCGTATGAGATTCTCTCAGAATTAAACATTTTTTCGAAAAAGAGTAACCTGTTTGTTGAACGTGAACATGTTTACTTGAGAATTGATAATATTCGAAAAACCTATGTTCCGGTTTGAAAAAAAAACTTATTAATGCTCTATAGAAACTACTCAGAATCGCAACAGAAACTTTGTTTTTTTAGGGTTCCGTTCATCTCACGAAACCCTATTACTCCCGCTCCGTTGCCTGTCCGTCACAGAGCCATTCTCAAAAACTAGGTAACTTACAGAGTTGAAACTTTGTGTATATCTAGCTGAATACCATCTATGAAGCTCAAAATATTAAAATTTGAAAAAATCGTATTATTTTAATAAATAGAGATAAAAAAAAACGAAATTCTAACAGCCTTTTTCTATTAAATTTAAACATTTTTCGTTAAAGCAGTTGCCAAAAATTAAAAATCCACAATGAAATTCTTTCTACAATAATTAATTTTCTATTGGACGATATCCACGTGAAAAATGAAAATGAAATAAAAAGTTTCACCAATTGAAAAAAATATTGATATGAAATAAAAATGATTGACGTCATAGTGGTAATAAAACGGAAATTTTCAAATATTTCTCAATAATACAAGGAGTATGAGTTGTGTATGTACACAAAGCAGATTAATATCACGTCATTAGAGAATTAAAAAGAGCATCTGACGTCATATTGGAAGTTTAACGAATTTTTCAAATGTTTGAGAATAATACAAAGCGAGTATCAATAGGAGTAATAGAGAATAGTAAATATATAAGTTTGATAAACATATTGAATCATGATAAAAATTCGATTATGAAAATATTCCCATATTTTAACGTTTTAAAAGTGTACAACATGTTTAATTTTGAAGTTATTTTTTTAAATATCGCATTTAGTCCCCATGACAGATATTATTATGACAGAATATAATAGAGGGCTTCGCCCGCTATCGGGCTGGTTTAGATAATCGAAAAAACGAAAAATAGACCGGTAAATTTTTACTTTATAAAAAACATGACTTTTTTTTCTAAAGGAAATTTATTTGGATTTATTAAAGAAAGGATAAAGTGTTTTGAAAGGAATATTAAACGAAACCCTTTGAGCGATCTTCGATCACACTTACCCACTTGTTTATAAATGCTTCTTTTAAATCTCGAAAATATACTGATTTCTGAGATTTTTAACCCTTTAACGGATAAAGCACTTCAATTGCTAAGATGTTGAAATAAATGATTGACACCGGAAATTATGAACAAATTTATTTTTATATAATAAAAAAGCGATATTTCACATATGTAATAAATGAAAAACATTTCTATTTAAAAACTCAGAAGAGATTAATGTACATTTTCGTTCGTGGTCATGTTATATTTTCATAGATTATGAAACATTTGTCATTTTTTACAGTGCATCCTAAAACAAATATTTTACATTGTTTTCATTCAATATAATAATCATTCTCCCTACATATTATATTATTTCTACATATATCTCTACATTGTTACTGTATACGACTGAATGACTCAGAGAAATCCAAAAAAATGCATCACTGAAATTGTTTTCGAATATTATTGCTTTTATAATAACCAATAATATTAGAAAACATGCATGTCTTATTCTGTAAAATATACCAAGCAAAAATGCATTTGAATCAAATATTTATACATGCATTCAAAAATTCCAAAATAGAAGTTTCTACCCAAAGAGAGTAAAAAATTTTGTTTATTTTAGTAGTCAAATATCAAAATGGACCTTTTTTGAGATGATTTTACTGATGCAATTTGTCATATCGCATAAGAGATAGATATATGGAAAGTTAAATTTGAGTATTTTCGGTTAAGTATGGAGAAGTAGATACGGCGCAACATGGAATATCGATATTTATCGTAGGATATCAATATATCAAATAAATTTAAGCTGTCAAACAAGATCAAAAAGAAAAATTCGTATATACAGAGTTTAAGACATTTTTCTTCAGGCAAGAAATATAATGCATTGCTTCACGTGAAATTTAACATATTTTGTTTGCATGAAAATTTGAGATTTAGTAATAACAATAATACAATAAAATTTATGATAATGGAACATCATATTATCAACTAATTTTTACGTTCTATTATTTTGTAATTAATTTTATGCTGTTCCAAATGTTTATTTTTACGTATTCTAAATTCACAATAAAATTTACTTTATTTCAAATTTTAATTGCTTAAAAGGCGTATAGCCAACATAGTGAAAAAGTATCCAAGCCGGGACTCGAACCCGGGTCATCAGTATAGCGCACTGACATTCTACTACTGAACCACTTGGAACGAAACCCAGCCTGGCACTTCTCACTATCAAATGTTGTTATCACACTGTGTATCGTTCCAAGTGGTTCAGTTGGTAGAACGTCAGTGCGCTATACTGATGACCCGGGTTCGAGTCCCGGCTTGGATACTTTTTCACTATGTTAGCTATATACGCCTTTTAAGCAATTAAAATTTGAAATATTATGAATGCAAGGCGTGAGAAATTTTCTATGGAAAAATTTCCAAGTATTAAAATAGATTTATTCAATCATCGATGCTGGATTCGCTTTAGTTTCGTGTTTGCCCCAGAGTTGGTGGCTCACGGAAAAATATTTCATCTTGTGCTGCGATTGTAGCCTTTCCAACATGTGATAGTGAGAACTGCCAGGCTAGGTATCGTTCCAAGTGGTTCAGTTGGTAGAACGTCAGTGTGCTATACTGATGACCCGGGTTCAAGTCCCGGCTTGGATATTTTTTCACTATGTTGGCTATGCGCCTGTTAAGCAATTAAAATCTGAAATATTATGAATGCAAGGCGTGAGAAATTTTCTATGGAAAAATTTCCAAGTATTAAAATAGATTTATTCAATCATCGATGCTGGATTCTCTTTAGTTTCGTGTTTGCCCCAGAGTTGGTGGCTCACGGAAAAATATTTCATCTTGTGCTGCGATTAGCCTTGCCAATATGTGATAGTGAGAACTGCCAGGCTGGGTGTCGTTCCAAGTGGTTCAGTTGGTAGAACTGATGACCCGGGTTCGAGTCCCGGCTTGGATACTTTTTCACTATGTTGGCTATACGCCTTTTAAGCAATTAAAATCTCAAATATTATGAATGCAAGGCATGAGAAATTTTCTATGGAAAAATTTTCAAGTATTAAAATTGACTTTTTTTTAGCACTTTCCAACATACTTGAAAAATGTTTATGAATTAGATTTGTCTGTCTATCTATATGTATGTATGTCTGTATGTCTGTCCATCCGTCTGTCTGTCTGTCCGTGCTCTAACTCTCGTAAATATACTCGGATTGTCATGAAATTTTTAAAAATTATTGAATTTTGACTGTATAATGTTTGGTATTGAAAATGAAATGTGTAGCTTTAATAGGTCATTTACAGGAACACACAAAAGAATTTCATTACATTATGGTCTAAGGGAAAAAATCGATTGCAGCGCATTTTAATGATGTTACGTTATTTCAAACATGATGAAATTAATATGCATTACTGAGGTGAACTACAGAATGCTTTCACCGGAGTATACAATTAGTAGTATGTATAGTTCAATTACAAGGACATACAAAATAATTCCTTTTCATTATGATATATGGGGAAAATCGTTTGAGGTGCATTTTGAACATGTTATGATACTTGAAACATAATGAAACTTAAACGGATCACTAAGGTTCAATATAACTTATTCTCTATAGATTATGGAGTGGGTAAGATTTATCGTTTATGTACAGAGACTAACAAGAGAATTCGGTTAAAAAACTGACTTTGATCGGTAATTGCAATAAGTGCTCTTTCTGCTGTGTTAAGCAATTTTCTGTAATTTTTAATGTATTACGTGTTGTTTACAAATTCTGTAGATCATATACAGGGCTGCACCTGTATATGATACTTTGAATATGAGCAGCAATTGCTGAAAATAGATTTTCACTGAGTTATGTATTTTTTTTTTCTTATTTAGATATCTCATTTAACCCTTTCCGGCGCGAGCAAGTTTTCGCGTAAAATGGTGAAATGATTTATTGACACCAGAATTTACAAACGTATTTCTTAGAAAATAATTACTTGCTTTTCTTCGCGTTCAATATAAAAGTAAAATTTTATTAAAATATTCTGGGTGCCATTTGGCAGTTTCGATTTAAAATTAAGTGGTCACATTTGTGACCACCGCCCGTGAAAGGGTTAATCGTATGAAAAAATTAAATTTCTTAGTAATATTCTGTTAGTGTTGAAAATTGATTCATAATTTATGCCGGATGCATGATTTGTCGTTCTTGTCTTAAATTCATAAAGGATTGCATAAAACCAATTGAATGATGTACTGCATTAGCTTCTAAAAAATTGCAAAACTTGAGGGAAATGCATCTAATATTATCATATATACTGTCCCCCCCCTTTAAATCTGAAGCTTATTTTAGATGTACATTACATTACATATATCCCAACAAATGTTTTACGTTGTTTTCATTCTATATAGTATTCATTCTGTATACATATCGTTCTATTTGTGCATATGACTGAATGACTAAAAGAAAGTCGAAAGTCACATAACTGGAATTGTTTTCAGATATTACTACTTTTGTAATAACCAATAATATTAAAAACAGAGAACATGCATATATTTTTCTGTAAAATATATGAAGGGAAAATGCATTTGCATCAGATATCTATATATGTATATATGTTCAAGAAATCCAAAAATGTCAAAATGGTTTTTCTGATATGATTTTACTTAACGTAATTTGTCATATCTCGTAAAGAGACAGATATTTGGAAAGTTAAATTTGGACATTTCGGCTAAGTATGGAGAAGTAAGATTCAGTGCCTAACATGGGATATCGACAGATCAAATGATTGTGAGCTGTCAGACAAGGTCAAAAAGAAAAATTCTAAAATACAGACTTTAAAATATTTTTCTTCACGTAAAAAATATAATGCATTCTCATGTGAAATTGAACATATTTTTCTACCATGAAAGTTGAGATTTAGTAATACCAGTAATACAGTACAATTTAGTGATTGTTCAAATATTTTATGATTGATCACTTTTACAGATTGACATTCATGTGGTCGGCTATGTTCTATTATTTTATCAATAGTTTTAGGCCTTTAAAAAATATTTTTATATATATTCAAAAATCACATTAAAATTGGCTTCTTTTTCTTAAAAACTTTACACAAAACTGATCAAATAATATAATCTTTCCGAGTTTTCTAAAAAAAATCCAAAATATGAAATAATATGTGATGACATATTTTATATTCAACTAGCTGACCCGCCCGGCGTTGTCCGGGACCGTGCTAACAAATTAAAACAAACATCAAGTTTGTATGATTTTATATCTTTAACCCCAATTTGTATGAAAGTTGTTTTTTAAAGTGCTGCGCCCGCGCCAGAAAATCCTTTATTCCCACCTTCTACAGACAGGGGACGCATTCTGATCTAAACTAAACTCCGACACATGTCCCCGCTGCCTGAGGCACCGTATAACAAGTGTGTTGCGCATGACCTGCAAAATATTTTAGTTCCACCTTCCGCCGTCAGGTGGCATACTCTGTTCTAAACAAACCACCTTCCTTACGAAACTCCGACACGTGTCCCGCGACCTCCAGTACCATATAGCAAGCGTGCTGTGCACGCGCTACAAAATCCTTTAGTTCCACCTTCCACCGTCAGTGGGTCTCGGCTCCATAGAACCCAAGAAAAATGCGTAACCTGGCGGTGGAAGTTAGAATTAAAATTTGTAACACAATTGAAAACCAATTTGAATGAGCCAAATCTCGTAGTGATTGGGCCAATAGAACCCGAGATAAGAATGCGCCCCCCTGGCGGTGTAAAGAGGAACTAAAATCTGTAAGACGTTCTAAAACCAATTCGAATGGGTCAAACTCCGTTGTGATTGGGCCCCATAGAACACGAGAAAATAAATCCCCCTCTCTTGGAAATTAATATTCTGAAATAGCGAAGGGCTGAAGAGGTGAAAATAAAAGCTGCCCCCCCCCCCGCCTCCCCTTCTAAGGTCTGTGGATTCAAGGTAAGATAAGCACAATAAATTTCTTTTCCATACAAAAATCAGGTTTTTGATAAAATAAAAATTTAACAGTTGATTTTTTTTATATTTCGAATTTCTTTTTTAAAAAATATGATTTTGCGTATATATATACCAGTTTTCAAATCCCTAACTTATATAGTTTTAAAAATTTGAACATACGTTAAAATTTGTGAGTGCTGTTTTAATCATTCAAAGCATTGCTTATTTTAATTTTTAATTTTTTTTTTTTAATCTTGTGTTTATTGAAAGTAAACATCAATTTTTTTGATAAAATGAAAACTTTCCGGCCGATTTTTTGGTTTTTGAGAAATTTGTAATCAGCATATGAATTTGCGTAAATATACCAATTTTCAAATCCGTATTTTATGTATCTCCTCTTTAATAAAAAGGTATGCGTTGCTGACGACTGGGATTTTCGCTAATCGTTGCCACAGATTAATCTCTGAAAATGAAACATTTGAAGTTACTGAAAAAATTAATTTCTCGAAAAGTATTTGTCAGAAAATTGTTAGAGAAACTGCGTTAGAAAGGTAAAAAATTGTATTTTTCTTGATATAAATTTCAAATCCACTGATTATGCCATTTTTCAAATATTAAATTTCAAAAATGACCAAATTTCACAATGGAGTACCATAGTGAAAACTTCACGCGTAAAAAAATAATAACAACGGCAATGTGTCAACACGAGTCACAAATAATTAGTAACCGTATTATTCTGTTAAAATATAAAAGTGAATTATGATGTCACGAGTGCATGATTTTTATTTAATTCTCGACAAATACTAGATGCGCCATTTCTTTTTAGTTGTGAATAATATATGTTAATTCACGTTATTAAAAAATGTAGCTATAAAACATATAAATCAATGGAAAACGGTCGGTAATAAATTGTAAACGTAATAATAAACCGTATTAAAAAAGCATAACTTAGTGAAATAAGTATCTGTTTTTATGTTATTTTAGGATATTCCAGGTAAAGGTACAGATAACTTTAAAATACAAGGTTAAATTCACCGATATATTTCGTTTGATTCAAGGTTCTTTTGGAGAAACCGACCAGCGCAGCGGGCGTAGTCTGCTAGTTTTTAATAATTTTATACAGCCTGAAAACTGTTTCACCTTGAGTGTGAAAATGATAGCCTTCAAAATAAAAGAAGGTGTCTTTGCAAGATAAAATAATTTTGGTTTCAAAAGGAAAGATAATTATCTGTTAATAATTTGGAAAAGTTACCGATGTCTTTTTTTATGCTTTTTTTTTATAGGATTTTTTTTTTTTTTTTTCATCTGAAAATCTGCAAATTTTCATCTGGATAGACCTAACAGTTTTTGTTTTTTCGACGTGTTTCGAAAAGGCTTATTTAAAGGTGAGTCTGGTAGCCCGGCCCTTTTCCCGTGAAATGGAGGTCCGCTGCACAGCTGAGGCATTCCACGGTGGCACAGCGGAGAAGATTTTGATATTTCTTTCGCACCATTTTCTGAAAAAGATAGCACTTTGGAAGCGATGTTTAATGAGTTTTTAATTAATATTTCAGCTAATTTTTAAAATATCAAGTGTGATTAAAAGTGTGTATATGTGATTAAAATTCTGATTCTCAGGGGCACCAGGACAGGTTTTGGACTATCCTCACCTAAATTTTCAGACTTCTAGGTGCGTAGATTTTCATAGCCATCGCCGACAGACAGACATGCACATAGAGCGAAACTTTCTGTTATTAATGTAGACAAGCTGACCCGCCCGGCGTTGCACATGTCCGTAAAAATAAATTTAAACAAACCTCAATTTTGTATTATTTTATATCTGTAACCCGATTTTGTATGAAATTATATTTTTAAAAGAAAAAATCGTGAAAATATATTGATATTTAGTGATAAAAGCGCTCGTAAAAAGAATTTTTCTTGTTTTTGCACGTAGAGTCATTTCATAGTTCAGTTTTAAAAAAGTTCTTGTTCTTCGAACTCTTTGAAATTTCTATCTGTTTTAAATATAACTCTTTTTACAGCCCGTGTAAAAATATCGTTATCTAGTTGTAAAAGAAATATGTCTCCTTCTCGCTTTTTTGTTTGTATGTTTCTTTGTTTTCGCGTCGGATCCTTTAACAATAAAAAAAGTAGTTCTCATCTTCCAAATTCTCTGAAATTTTAATCAATTATAAATATAACTGTTTCCAAGCTCTCTTTAAAATTTCGCGAAAAAATATGCATATTTAATAGTGCAAACATGAGTTCAAGCAGAGAAACGGCACACCGAAACAACCCTTCTTTTTCGCTTTTTATTCGGAAATTTCTCAGATTTTATTTGTTTTAAATACCGTATATACTCGTGTATAAGCCGACCCCAAAATTCCTGATGAAAACATGTTTAATACCAGTATTTTACAATAATGTTCTTCGTCTTACATAATTCACAATTAAATGAGATAAAGCAGTGCGTAGAAAATTATTCTGGTGTTAAACTTTTTTGCATCTCGGTTTTTGGGGTCGGCTTATACACGAGTATATACGGTATTTCTATTCGTCCGAATGTTTCGAAAATTTTGTAGCTGATGTAAATCTGGTCTACCGAGATACTCTAAAAAGGTTGTATCGAATCACGGACGTTAGTTACTTTTAGAGTAGAAAAAATATCGTCTCCGTGAGCCGCAAAGTAACCTGGGGTCACCGATGTTCCTGAAAGGGTTAAAATTCGTATTTTAAGGTTTCAGCTTTAAATGCATATTTTTGGTTTGTCGGTACCTCTAAAATTGCACCCTGGAGGGTCGTTGCCATAAGGGGGAAAACATCCTTTGATAAAACTACCCTTTTTTAAAAGAAATTTCCAAATTTTTAACAGCGATATATTTTCGAATTAATTGTGGTATTTGAGGCGTAAGACGATATTTCTGAATATATTTTCCAATTTCAACTGTACCGAGTGGTTTGGTTGATTTAAGCCGATTGCAAACTATGAAGCACAAAAAAACAGCCAGTGTGGTTCTTCCATTTCCTCCCGATGCGTAAATCGGATTCTGGACATGAGCGCGTGCTGAAAACCGGCTCGCAAAGAAAGAGATGAGTTATTGATGAGTTTTTAATTAATATCTTGGCTAATTATCAAAATATTAAAATTCTGAGTCTCAGATGCATCAGAAGATGCATTGGACTATTCTAACCTAAATTTTCAGACTTCTAGTTGCAGTATATTTCCTTAGCCATCGCCGACAGACACATGGACACACAGAGTGAAACTTTCTTTTATTAGTATAGATTATCCTATCATTAGTTTTATGCATTTTTAAAGGTTATCCTAATACAGTCAGATAACATTTATAAAAAAACAGAATATGAAGAAAAATCCTTTAAAAACTTAAAAATGTTCTGAAAGATGATTTAATAGAGAAAAATGACTCAGAACACAGGAAATGCTAACGCCCAAAGGTGCAATACTCAGGGCCTTTATTTGTTTATTTTTGTATACATTTGAATGTGAATAACTGGATTAAAAATATGTAATGAGTTCATTCAAAAGAATGTAAGTAATGTATTGTGTGTTGAAAAAATAAGTTTAAGAGCGTTTGTCATAATATTCCCGATAAAGTTTAAAATAGCATTCCTTATTCAAGAAACAGCTTGGAAACTAAAAGATATTAAATCTGAATAAGTTCTTCGGTTGAAAATATGCAAAAGCGAAAATAAATTCCTTGAACTGTGGCTTGTTGTGTTGCATAGTTGCTAAAATGAAGCGTTCGATCGAGCCCCAAATATTTTTGCAAGAGATTGGATAGGAAACTTATTTTATCTCGTCTTTATTAGTAATACTTTTCAAAAGTGATAGGATAGAAAATATGCTATGGCAATGTTTCTAGCAACCTTGTGATGATGATGCATTTCAAAATATTACAAATATATAGAGCAATAAAAAGGTAATGATTAAAAGACCGAGGGGAGGGGGTTTTATTAGACATTGGGCGGTTTTGTCCCTATTCCTATCGGAAGCCATCAATTTTCTTCTTGTACAAGGCAAAGCCGGACAGTTTTGACAGTTTTACACAATCATCCTGATCAAACCAACGAACTTATGTGCTAAGCTAGAACGTCTTCATAAGAGAAAGGCAACATACAATAAAATTTGATTTGTAGAGATGATCTTCGATAAAACACTTAAGATGCAGATTGATAGAGCATTCGCATATTCGTTGCAAAAGTGATAGGATAAAAAATATCTTATAGCAATATTTCTAGCAATCTTGTGATGATGATTCATTTTAGACTATTACAAATATATAGAGAAATAAAAAAAGAATGATTAAAAGACCGGGGTGAATAGGGATTTTATTAGACATTGGGCGGTTTTATCCCTATTCCTATCGGAAGCCATCAATTTTCTTCTTGTACAAGGCAAAGCCTGACAGTTTTGCACAATCATCCTGATCAATTCAACGAACTTATGCGCTGAGCTAGAATACCTTCATAAGAGAAAAGCAACATATATAATAAAATTTGATTGGTAGAAATGATCTTCGGTAAAACGTTTAAGATGCAGATTCATAGAGCTTTCGCAGCGTTGCAAAAGTGATAGTGTGAAAAATATGCTATAGCAATAGTTTTAGCAATTTTATGATGTTGATTCATTTTAGACTATTACAAATATATAGAGAAATAAAAAAGCAATGATTAAAAGACCGGAGTGGATGGGGATTATATTAGACATTGGGCGGTTTTATCCTTATTCCAATCGAAAAAAATCAATTTTCTTCTTCTACAAGATAAATCCTGACTGATGTGCACAATCATCTTGCTCAAACCGTATCAAGCCAATGAACTCAAGGCTTGAACTAGAGTGCCTTCATAAGAGAATGGCGAGATACGGATAATAAAATTTGATTGTTCGAGATAATCTTCGATTTAAAAAAAAAATTAAGATGCAATTTGATAGAGCATTCGCATACTCGCTGCATAATACTAACGGTGTATGGGGAGAGTATACTGTACAATAGTGATGTAATTTGAAATTTAAGTGAAAGTTACTCCGCAATGTACATAAGTGACGCATATTTGAAAACGCATATTGCTGTCGCGAAGAGATAAGTCCAAAAAAATGCCTTTTTTAACAAAAGCAGCCAACTGTACAGCATTCTGAGTGGTAATACCGGAAAGAAAAATGCACGGTGTACTCCAAAAATGACATAATGTTCTCGAAAAAGGACAAGGCGCTAAAACATGTCTAGAATAATCGTGCAAAAAATTATATTCCATCACAGTTCTTAAACTATCTTACTGAAATATCTCATTTTCAACTGAAATATCTTATAATCCGTAAGTCAAAAATTTCCAAGACATTGACCAAACAGCACAAAAATTTATATCCAATATATATATATATATATATATATATATATATATATATATACATAGGGTGATTTTTTTTTAAAGTTGTGAAAGTAAAACCCTATAACCAAAGAACCACTGATCCAAATGACCTGAAATTTCACTAGTGTGCTCCCAAAGCAATGGGAATATTTTAGATGTGGTTAAATAACTTAAAATCCCACCGACAGATGGCGCTGTATATACAGCAAAGTCGGGAGACGAGCTTGTTTCACGACACACGTACAGTGGAGATAAAAACGTGAAGCATGCACACCTCGTGTTCATTATTCTACGGATATCCTCGCAATGAGTGTTTCATTGACGGACAGTGCGTTGATAGTGAAACTGTGTTATCAGAATAATGACAGTGCAGCAACTGCTCTTAAGTGAGTTAGGACACTTAAGAATTTAAGAAAGGCCCAATGACGTTAGAAGGACTTACCGAAGATGGATAGACTGCTTTACTGAGCCTATAACCCGGTAGAGGAAGGAAACCAGTTGATGTTAACCCACAGTACCATCTGTGGGTGCGATTTTAAGTATTTTTTAACTATGCCTAAAAAATTCCCTTTGCTTTGGGAGCATACTGGTGAAATTTCAGGTAATTTGGATCAATGGTTCTTTTGTTATAGGGTTTTACTTTCACAACTTAAAAAAAAAATCACCCTGTATATATAGAAAGAGGGGGGGGGGCTATATGTGTGTGTGTGTGTATTTATATCTACATACATTTATACATTTTTATTTACTTACACACAGAGAGACTACATAATCATCAATCGAATTAAGAACCAATCACTTTTTAAAAAATAACTGTGAATAAATAAGTTTAAATCAAATTACTTAAATTTAGACTCTTTAATAGACCGATAAATCATTGAAATTCACTTATTTATATTCTCCTTTAGTTCCTATCCAGTAAAAAATAAATAACGAAACACGAAAACTAAATTATGTAAGATTTTCTCTTTTAGGAATGATTTATTATGTAAGGAGATAAATATTTCAAAAGAAAAACATTACTGAACAGAAAAAAAAGAAACTGACACACATAAAAAAATTAACTTAAGATAGGAAAAAGAGCATTTTTAAATAATGCACTTCAAAGAATTTTTAAAAAATGAACTTTGAAGGGATGCATTTGATGGAATTATTTTCCTTTAAGATTGTATTTCATAATAAAAGGAAAAAGAGATGAAGAAATAATTAAAAAATAAAAAAATCTTTTTACTGAGTAATATTTTGAATTATATTATGCCAACAAAAGTACAGTCGGAATAAAGATTCAGAGGAAAAATTAACCGTAAAAATTTAATTATTGAAGGCGAAAACATATTAAAATGAATCATTAAATATGAGTTTGTGAAATCAAAAATTCCCTCTGATATAAATTGCGTAGAGTTGATTTTTTTTTTTTAGTTTCTTTTGTTTCAAAGTCCTACAATTGTACTGATATAATAACTTTCAGAATACAATCTTTTTTTTTTCAATTGTTTACAAGATTTTAACAATTTTCGCAATTGGTGTTAGCTTTTACAACTCAATTCATTTATGGGTGAAATCCGTTTTAGTTGAACTTTTCAAGATACTTTTCGTCGTTTTTTTTTAATGTGAATATTTTATTGAATAACAGAAATATTAAAATATCCAAAAGAAGTAACCGATCACTTCCCTTTTTCCGGGAAAAACTTGGCTAACATTGTGATCGTCACTGCAAATTTCGAGTTATTGATTTCACTTACCCTTTTCATTTTAACAGTGCAATAAGAGACTTGAAAAAGCTTATTAATGTGTCCCAGAGTCTGATTTAAAGAATGAAACAAACGTTTTCTTCTATGCCCCTTCATTTCTATGGCTCAGTTGTAAATATTATAAAGGGGCAGTATTTCAAACGTCCTTACTTTTCCCTTCTTTCTTTCATTCTTTCAAGATCTCGGGACATTCCTTTGCATTTTCTTGAGTGGGAAGTCTCCTTGAAGGTTGAAGTTTTGTCTAGTAAAACTGGCAGATTATTACATTTTGACAGACAGCTGTAATGTAGACATTTTATCGCCTTGAGAGACCAGTCTTCGATAAGAAAAGGGATTTCTTTCCTTATTCTACCCTACTTTTCCCGCTAATCACATAGTAATTAACAAATGTTTTGCTCTTATTAGCTGTAATCGTAAAAAGAGCGCACGTCTTAATATAATTTAAATATCTAACCATTCTTAACGTGCAAATTGATCGTTATAACCGTGTCCTCGTTATCACCGTGCTCGTATTAAACGAGTTCGACTGTAAATTGAAACGAATCATTAAATGTGATATGTGATATCAAAAATTGTCTCTGATAGATCTGATTGTGTAGAATTGATTTGTGTGGAGAAGAAGCGTATTATTCAGTTTCTTTCGTTTCAATGTCCTACAATTGTAATGATATAATAACTTTCGGAATATATGTTCTCAGCAATATCACTCAGCCGAATCCCTTTGAGGGAAGTCCTAGTTAGAATAACTTTTGTTTGTTTGTTTGTTTGGCTGCCATCTATGTTCTTATTGAGATAGTGTATTGATAATTATAATTAAAAAAATTTCATTTGGATGTATTTATTAAAGGATACAGTGTTTAGAAAAGAATATTAAACGAAACTCTTTGTGCTATCTTCGATCACACTTACCCACTTGTTTATCTGTTCAGTTAAATCTGATACAGTTTTTGTTATAGTTGGTCGTTAGCTGTTGATTATATTTTTGTGAAGGCAGGGGAATCCCCGCCCCCCATCCGACTTTCATGAGTCTGGATATAAATTTAAAAAATGCTAATCTACAAGGGTTAGCAATCTGAATTCGGAAGAAAATTCCAAGCAATTTTGGTATATTTTCACCGATCATCACCCCAAAACCACCCTCCGTTTAAATGTTGATTTATATATATATATATATGACATTTTTCACGCTGTAACTCTCTTATTTATGATGATAGAACGTAATACAAGAATTCTGGAACATTTTTTGTTTTGTCTATATCTTAAAAAATGGCTGAGATATGGCAGCTTCAAATTCTAGGGTAACTGATATTTTGAAACAATCTGATATTTGTTATGCTGTAATGTTGAGAAGCTGCTGAAACATTGATGTATCTTTTGCAAAAAATCTTACCAGGTATTTGTGTTTTGTCAATTTTTACGGGCCGTGGGAAACTTACTTCTTGGATGACCTTCGTAATTTAAGAATTGTGAAGATTTAAAGTTTGGAACTCCCCATATTAAATTCATTTGTAATGGTTTCAAAACAGATTGCAATGCGAGTAGTATTTTAAGCATAACTCAAAAACTATTTTGTGGAATGATCTGTAATTTTGGAGTCCAATATTTAAAGCTTCTAGAAGTAGCTTTCCGCTAAAAGATTCGTAGGTTACGATTCATATTTTTTTCGAAAATGCATTTCAAAAAATATGTATATTTGATTATACTTCTTTTGATTTAGCTAAAATACGTTAAAAGTCCCTTTTAATTAAAAATAAATTAATATATAATAAATAAATATATATTTTAATTAAATATATAAATAAATAAACAGAAAACATTAAGCCTATTTAATTAGAATTGTGCTTGTTGAAATCTACCTCGGTGATATTTATTTTATTAATCAACAAAGAAAATCATTTCAGAACGATTTCAAACTGCTTTTATCTTTCGAAAACCCAACTCTGCACTTACTGAACATGCATTTGTCAAAGGATTTATCATATGACAAACATATGACGTGAATCCATTCTCAAAATCCATTTTCATGAATTTCCCCTTTCGGATAAGACTATATTATAGTTTATCTAATGTTGCTTCAAAGGAAAGAGGAGTGCATTTTCTATCAGTTATGCAAGGACTGTAAATTTCTCGTCAGTGTATATTTGTGGTTTTCATTTTCTTCAATCTTATGTAATTGAGTGTTCTTGGAATATTTTTTACTTAAATTTTACTTGAATTTACTTGATTTGTTATTTGATTTTATTCGATACCATATTGAAGAAATAAATTTTATCATTTCCAATAGAAACAAGACATCAATTAATTAATTAATATTATTTTTTTTAAAAACAGAGATTAGTACCATGCATGCTAGAATTTTGAACGTGAATAAGTGATAGAAAAAAATCTCAAATATTTTTTACTCAGCATTTCAAAGATTTTTTATGGAATGATTTCCACCATGAAAAATGTTCAGAACACTTCAAGATTTCCACCAATAATTTCTTGGGGAATACGAATACTGTTTTCTCTGTTTTGCTTCAGGACATGTATGGTATTTGCGGAATCACAATACTTATTGATGTGGTGACATTATTATGTAATTCTTCTATTTCCGATTCTTAAAAATAACGTGTTGAGAAATTAGGAAAGAAGAAAAAAGGTCTGAAAAAAACAGTTAGCATAAATTTTAAACGGACACGTTTGCATAGTTTTCCTGTTTTAATGGTTTAGGAGTTTAGCTTTAAAGTTGCGGCGTGATTTGCATAACATAACTTGATATGATATGTTATAACTTTGAGTGAAGTTATGAGACACGATAGAAGGTGAAGTTTTGGTAAAAACACGTTTTATTAAAAAAAAAACTATTATAACTACGTTTCTAAAATACATATTAATAATGCATAACTTAAATCTACAATATCGGTGGTCTTCTTTTTTTCCCATACACGATGCTATTGTTTCACCATACAAAGAATAAATATGTACATTACAAAATATAGTCAATAATTAATTCGTAGAAAATAATTCATAAATATGTGCATTACAAAATAAAATCATTAATTAATTCGTAGAAAATAATTCGTGTAATATTGTCCTCTCATTAGTAATTGTAATTAATTTTGTTAAAAATTAGGGGTGGTTTATATCTGACCACCAACACGTTCTGCGCATTTTCCTGTTTTAATGGTTTAGCAGTCTAGATTTAATGTTGTGGCGTCATTTGCTTGATATAACGTGATATAATATGTTATAACTTTAAGGGAAGTTATGAGACATGATACAAAGTGCAGTTTCAGGTAAAAACACGTTTCACTAAAAAAAATCTATTATAATTACGTTTTGATAAAATTAATAATGTATAACTTACTTTACTATATATACAAACATGGAAACTTTACAGGTATGACGTACATACTCGCCGAATTCTTCTGTTAGTCACTGGACCATTCGGCCATTTCCCAAAAGCCTACACCAGTCACGTGAAGAAACACCCTCAAACTAATGTTAAATCTATGGGAAGGTTCTTGACAGATTTCTCGCTCGCATTTTAATATTTTTAAATGATTTTTTTTTTTTTTGCGTAGCATAGCTGAGGCCGATCCCTAAATTTTTAGTTTTTTTTTTCTTTAGTTACAGTTTTTTCGTAAGCGGACATTTTCAATTTCAGAACCGGTTTGACCGGTACTGGAAAAACAGAAATGTGTTTTGTGAAAACAGAAAAAAACCCATAATTTCTTAATTATGATACGCATCGAATCCGTTTACATTATTATTACTTCTAGGAAACGGGCCGAAAATTTATGTCTGACAGATTTTTGATATCATTAAAAATGGCCCCAAAGGGGGGGGCGGGGGCGGGAGGGGGTTAATGCCCCTCGAAAAAGAAAGAAATCGACAATAAATTAAGGGGGATTAACCCCCTGTTCCCCCCTTTATACTTAATCAATAAATCTCCAAAACTAATCAGGGAAGCGCCTTATCACAATGAACATATTTACAAAATTTGAAGCAAATCGGATAATTCTGCATAAAAAACCCATTTATATTAATTAACGTTACTGAACGCGATTTTAAATTTAACTCACTTTTTGTCACTTGGTGTGTATAAATTCTGTATTTCATATACAGGGCAGCACAAAAGTTCGAGAACACATTTCCGTTTATTGACAGAAACTCCAGAAGGAGAATTTTAAACAGTGCTACGCGTTTCCTAACTAAACTAAAATTTAGCATCCTATGTAGTATATATACAAATCTATAGATCATACACAAGGCTGAATAAAAATATCCGAATATATTTCTGAATATTGTATGTGTTAGAAATATATGTTGGAAATTTCTGAAATTAAGTTTTTAAATATGTAATGCGTTTTCCAAATTGTTTACTTAGATGTTGCCTTTCAGCTTATTAAACCGTAATGATTTTAATTAGTAAAATTATTTTGGAAACGTTGGAAAGTGTTACATAATCTATGCTTGACGCATGATTTTTCGTTCTTATTTTTCTTTTTTTCGGCCTTTCTAGAGTTCTGCATATTTTGAGCATCTTTCAGTTTCATGATTTGCAATATGAAACATTTCCAACGGAAATCCTCTATAAAAATTCAGCAGTTTTTTGCCTCGGAAAAATATTTTATCTTATGTGCCTTTGAAGGGAAAGACTTACATTTCGGTCAATATTTCTTGAATTTCAAATTCACAATAAATTGAAATTTTACTCTTTTTTTTTAACTCAGGGCCCAAATGTTTTAAGATTTATTTTATGTCTACCAGAATTCTGCAATTATAGTTTACTTCAGGGCTCGAAATGTACCGGAACGGTGTTCCGGTTCGTGAAATTATGACAAATATTGTTCCGTTTCGTGAAATTATGAAAAATATTGTTCCGGTTCGTGAAATTATGGTAAATATCGTTCCGGTTCGTGAAAATATTAAAACATGTTGTTCCAGTTTTATATATATATACTTGCAAAACTCGCGGCTTTGCTCGCGTAATTGTTGATTTCAAGTGGTATTCGTGTGCCTAGTTTTAATAGAGGAAATTATACTACTTCGGATAGTTAAAAAATTACTAATTAAGCCACAATTTGGATAAACTTCATTCTTTTACTGCATGAGACTTAAATTAATTAAAACTAAAATTAATTCCAAATAAATGGTAATTTAGAAACTTTTTTGAAAGTTTTCCGCTAATTTCAGATTTTTTAAGAACCATTCTTAGAAACGTTCACTCATATCTTAAAAGTAACCACCACGCCAAATTGCAAGTTTCTATAACAACTATATCACAGAAATTGAAATTTTAGAACCTATTTTGTTCATGCAAACTTCAAATTTTCTAAATTTTGAAAAACTGTTCTGTGGGTGCATTTATATCTCTAAAGTATCAGTGTCTAAAGTGTACTTCTAAGATACTGTAGCCATGTGAAATTTCATGTTTCTCTCCCTAATAATTTCGGATAAATCATAGTTTAGAAGGTTTTTACAACATTTTTCCTCTCATTTTACACTTTTAAATTTCAAAAATTTTCAGAAACCGCTCTTAGAGAACACTGAAATCTTAAAAATAACCATGCCAAATTTCAAGTTTCTAGCCCATTCGAATTCACAAAAATCGCAATTTTAGAACTTTTTTGCTTCTGCACCCTTTGAAATTTCGAATTTTGTAAAAATTCCTGTGTTTAAGCATTTATGTCTTAAAATTAAGAGACATATGAAAAAGTTTATGTTTCTATCTCTAACAGTTTTGAATAAACCGTAATTTAGAAATTTTTACGTGCATTTCACTTCTTTAAATTTCGAATTTTTTATCAACAGTTTATACTGTACATCTGCATCTTAAAAGTATAACCACTATGCCAAATTTCAAGTTTCTAACTCAAATAAATCCAACTAAATTATAATTTAGAATGATTTTAGAACGTTTTCTGCTCATTTCCCTTTTTAAATTTTGAATTTTTTAGAAACCGTCTTAGCAAGCATTTACATTTTAAAAGAAACCACCATGCCAAATTCCAAGCTTCCAATTGTATCACATAAATTGCAATTTTAGAACGCATTTTGTTCCTGTACCCTTTTAAATTTTCGAATTTAAAAAAAAACTGTATCGCGTCTTAAAATAAGACACCATCTTACACCATGTCAAATTTCAAGTTTCTATCCCTAACAAATCCACAGAAATCGTAATTTAGAAAGTTTTTAGAACGCTTTTTGCTAATTTCACCCTTTTAAATTTCAAGTTTTTTTTTTAGAAACTATTCTTAGCAAGCATTTGTATCGTAAAAGTAACTGCCATTGAAATTTCTAGTCCTGTTGGGGATTTTATTTTAGGTTTTATTTTAAAAAACCTATTACCTTTTACCTACATGAATGTATGCAAATTACCAAAAGTATGAACTTGAAATGAATCCTGTCAATATATACATTTACAAATTTATTCCAAAACTTAAATAAATTTAGAAGAAATCAAATGAAATGAATCAAACAAAAGTATTTAAAGAATTTAGAGTTACCTGAATTCTAAATCTTGAATTCATAACAATACTAGAATTAATCATCTAAAAACATTTTGACAAGATTCTCAATTTGCATTACATCCAAGTCCCCAACAATCAGTATTGTGAATTCGAGGATTAATATGGTATATGATTACTGGAAATTTTCATAAACACAATAATTTGAACTAAATGAAAATTTTGAAATAAAGGAACCAAAATCTTTCTTTTAAAGAAAGTATAAAAGGGAGAGGTATAAAAATTAATGATATAAGTTAAATAAAAATATCACTTAACAAATATGAGAAATACCATATTATTTTACGAACTCACAATGCTGAGACTGTGATCGTATAGATATATGAAATTTTAAGAGACCATAAGTAAATAGTTAAATTTTGAATAAGGGAATTCAGCATAACAAAATTACTTCTCATTAGATTTTTAATTACAATATTTAATTTACTTTATATACCAAATATATATATATATGTATAACCATGTAATCAATTAAAGAAAAGGAAAAGGTCTCATTTAAATAATAAAGAATTTGAATTTAACAATTTCAACATTCAGTAAAACATAAGTTTATTCTCATCAAGTCTAGTGCTTAAAATATTACTGAGAATCTCAAAATTTATGAATTAAAATTAAGGGAACAAAAACCAAATTAGATTTTAAAAATTAATAAAAGAGTAAATTGCTTTATTTTTCATATTACAAAAAACAATAAATTTTGAATTTAATTCCCAAGTATGAATTCCATGATTAGAGAATACTATAATTTACTTTAATTTAAATTTTTGCCATCATTAAAATTTAATCAATAAAAGAAATTAAATAAAAGATTAAAGTATATATCTTTAAATTAGTAACTCAAACTATACATAGTATTCCCAAATTACTTCTTAGAGATCAACAATAAGAAAATTTGCTGAAGAGCAACTTTATTGAAATGATTAAGAAAATAAAAATAGAAAGAAAACAGAGAAAATTTACTAGGAAATAATGCATATTTATTAATAATTAACACGTTAATTAAAATTTGTGTATTACGTCGTATAATTAATCACAGAAACACAAGTAAGTACTGTTATGTGATCAGATCTGGTAGTAAATACAACTCATAAAATATTATAATAATAAAAGAAGTTTACTTACATCTCGGTGACATAGAGTGACAGATAAAAACAACCATTATTAGATTATCTCACAAGGTTTGGATTTGGCAATTCTGATCTTGTTTATTTCTGTTGCACTATCGATTCTAATGCGAGTTCAAAAATTAGGATTCACAAACTTGTATCCATAACTACTGGTTCAACAACAGTTAATTATATATTTTTACATATTTCGACTCCATAAGCTGAGTTAATAAAAACCGCATTTGTCTTTAGAAATCATAAAAAGTAGCAGAAGTTTATCTTCGTGAATACCATATCTAATAAAAGTTTAGTTGATAATCAGAGCGTCCTACACTGCCATCACGCTATTCGAGACGAAAGAAAAAGATGCATTCTAACCAACTTAAGTCCAACCACATGTTAAGAGTTAACAAGCTATGCGATAAAACATCTTTATGAATGAATCCTACTGGATCGATAACATGCCTCCGTAAAATAGTTGTAAATTAGGAAGTGCTATTCAGAAGTATATTTTTGATTTAGTGCACAACCAGAAGTACGTAACACTATTCTGTACACTTGTATTCATTTTTGGTATCAAGTTGTTGTGTTTGAAGGAACAGACACTCGCCGTATTGAATCATAACATGAGGCAAAACTGACGCTGATCAGACTCCAAGACCCACGGCAGAAGAGAACCCTCTATCCTCAGTCAGCGCATTCACGGCCGTCAACACTGGGGTGAGTCATGGGTAATGTCCAATATAAATACGTGTGGTAATGCTGATTTCATAGCAACGATTGTTCCTATACTTGAGGCTTTAATAACGGCAAAATGTTTCGTTCATCTCACCATACAAGACGTTAGCAGCATCTCCTCTTTGGAGAAAAAACAATCACCTCTTCGGTACATACAGGCTGCTCATCGAATGATGATTCTTTTTCAACTGACCGGGGTGGGGTGGGGAAGAGCCCCGCCACCCACACACACGACCTTCTCTTTCTACTTCAAATCATCACTCCCTGTCCCAGCCTGGTCAAATCCCCATGGCAACGCGTAAAAAAGGGAATGAGAGGTAAACGTTCATTGGGTGAGGGGTAGATCACCGCTCAAATACTCGGAAATCAGCTAGCAGCTGATATTCCCTCTTTCCCGTCCTTGCTGTGGACATCTGTTGCACTGCTCTGCAATCACCTGCAAAAGTCGTAAAAATGCAGAATACTGTTGTTATTTTCGTAAACAACATACTAGCACCGTTTTATGACCATCTTTCTCAGAGTAATAAAAACAGCCTACACACAAGTGAAATGGGGCTTTCAGCTATTCCCATGAATTTTCACAAAGGGTGTTTGTTCGTTGTCCACTTTGCGTGTGTGTGTGGTCCAAATGACTAACAATGCAAGTACGTGACAACTGCAAACGTGGGGAACTATCTCAACCAGCCTCTTGTGAGGTTTAAAAATGGAAAACAAAATCCTGGGTGGTCTCTTTACTTACAGAAAAACAAAGATATTTAAATTTTGGAAATAAGAATTTTAATTAATAATGTTTAAGAAATATAAGAAAAAAGGGGAGGGGGTTAATTAAATACTAAAAAAGAATGAGTTTATAAAAAGGAAATGTTTTAAAATATTAAAGAAAATTTAAATATCAAAACTTAAATTAAACGACCTCTAACAGTCCTTTCAGTATCAAAAATCGTAATTTAGAACATTTTTTCTCCTGCACCTTTTTGAATTATGAATTTTAAAAAAAAAACTTTTCTGTGTGTGCATTTGCGTCTTAAAAGTAACAGCCATGTGAAATTTCAAGATTCTATCTTTTACAATTCCATAGAAAACGCAATTTAGAATGCTTTTAGAACGTTTTCTCCGCTCATTTCAACTTTTTAAATTTCGAATTTTTTTAAAACCGTCCTTACCGAGTATTTATATCTCTCAAAAGTAACCACCATGCCAAATTCCAGGCTTCTGTACAAACTGTATCACATAAATCGCACTTTTAGAACTTTTTTTCCTCCTGACCCTTTTAAATTTCAAATTAAAAAAAAAAAAAAAAAAAAAAAAAAAAAAAAACTATTCTGTGTATACATTTGCATCTTAAAAGTAGCAGCCATGTCAAATTTCATGTTTATATAATCTTAACAATTCCATAGAAATCGTAATTTAGAACGCTTTTAGAACGCTTTTCCCTCTTTTGACACTTATAAATTTCGAATGCTTTAGAGCCTGTTCTTAGAGAGCACTTATATCTTATAAGTAACTATCATGACAAATTTCAAGTTTCTAGCCCCTTCAGTATTACAAAAATCGCAATTTTAGACCTTTTTTTTAATACCCCGGCACTATATTGGCGGTAGTGGCACCGACATAAAATATAGCCTATCTTGAAGCAGTCACTGTCACCATCAATTTGCAACCATTACTTTTAATATCGGTTCGGTAGCTACACCCCACAAAAAAAAAAAAAAATAATAATAATAATAATAAAGTTACTTTTTATAATATTAGTATAGATATACAGAGTTGCCAAGTCTCCGGCTTTTTGTACACCAGTATTTTAGTACGGAAAATGTTGTTTTATGTAATCGGAATATTCGGCGATTTAAAAGAATAACATTTTCTCTAAGATAATACCGGTGTTCAAAAAGCCGGAGACTTGGCAAGTCTGGATATAGCTTATGGTGCTCTCTGTAACTTTTTTTTATTATTTAGAATCTTGAATGTATTTTTTAAATTATTTTTGTAAGGCTAGGTTTGAAATAAATTTGTCTATACTTAAAAAAAATAAAATAAAATAAAATAAAATAAAAATTAGCCCACAATAATTTTGAAATAGCGTTTCGGTTCGTGGATTTTTCCATTTCGAGCCCTGGTTTACTTATAAACTTTAAATGATGGAAAATCTTATTTAAAGGGTCATCTGCAACTGTCTTTAAATCCAACAATTTTTGTAAATCTTATACTGCATTTCAATTACATTTTCACGGTCAGAGTTGTTTTTAATATCTGTGTGTGTCTTAAGGCTGCTTGCTCGTCAGTACACTTCCTGATAACCCGATTCCCCTCGCTAATGTTAATCCTATGGGCGTAGGATGCATTCTTATATTTAAAATATCTTCTCAGGAAATTAATATTTTAAACTTCTGTTTTCTTTGTATTGTTCTTAAAGGATGTCTCTTTTTTTTCTTAGTTGTCAAAATGTTTCTAAAATATTATACTTAATTCTATGTCAGTGTTCAAATCTTATTTAGTTTCCCTAAGATTTTAACACATAAAATTATAAATTAAGCACACATTTTAGAAATATTTTGATGACTATGAAAAAAAGAGACACCCTTTAAGAAATGTACACAGAAAACAGAAGTTAAAAATATTAATTTCCTGTGGAGATGTAAGATGGAATATATTGGTCAATCATGTAATCTACTGCACTTCAGAATCAATCAACATAGACAGGATATTATAAAAAATAATTCTATAAATGTTGAGCATATGCACTTTAGACAACATGTTCAATTACCACCTTATTCGAACCCACCCCCCATCCCTTATCACAAACAGATCTCAGTTGCCTATTTATATCCTTTCCGACACCACGGGGGGCTAAAACCCAGCTCATCGAGCCTTAGCTCATCCTAACCCCAAAGCAACAAAATAGATGCCTTTCAGAATGTCATCTGTATCTTAAGTACTTTTCCCTATTTTCCCCATTTTTATCTCCTTCTTAGTTGCGTTGTGGGACCAGCACCGTGTTTAACATTAGCGAGGGGAATAGGGAAGTTTATTGACGAGCGCGGTAACCTCGTATAAGATTGCATTGAAATTCAACCCTCATAGAACTGCTTGTATTTTATTTCTACTCCATCATATCTACTCCATAATGTCTTGCGCGAGTCGGGTTGTATTGTACCCGAACTAGAAAATTCTACTTCCAGTCAACCCGAACCGGAAAATTCTATTCCAAGCCAACCCGAACCTGACAAACTAATTTTTGTCGACCCACAAAACGTCCCGAACCTAACAAACTTCAACCCGATTTCGGGTTGAAGTTTGTTACGGTTGTTGAAGTTTCCACATTTCAACCCAAAGCCGAAGAGAAAGAAAATTAATCTGTTTTAATACAATTAAGTAGTCTACAATTATATCTCTAGTATAGTATCAATTTTATCTTTATAAGTAAAAAATTCAATATATATACACTCATTAATATTCGACTAATATATATTAATTGAAAATTCATTTTATTTAAAATGAAATAATAATAGTTTCTTATTATAATCTATTTATTATTTAATATTAAATACTAAGCCAAGTTAGCTCTCCGAACTTCTGGCTTAAGTGCAAAGTTTGATTGCAGAAAACACCGCTGCGATTTTAACTGTATTTTAAAATTATGTTTTGTTTTACGGGCAGTTCTTGAAAATAAGGGACTTTCCAAGGTGGAAATTACAAGAAGAAAATACCGTAGTTTTATTTAAGCTGAGTCTCAAAAAAATGTGGAACGCTTCACGATTTTGCGTGTCATCCTTGCGCAGGGGCCATGCTAATCTTCTCTGTATCGTTCCAATTTTAGTATATGTACTGCCGAAGCAAGTACAACCTTACTACAGCTATCCGGCTATATATACCTCCGAATAGTAGCTTTGAAAATATAGTGGTAGGAATAAAATTTTTCTAACGTTTTTCATGTTCTTTATTAATGTGCTTTTGTCTATGCAGAATGTGAATTGTACTTTGTGGACACCACCAAATTTAATATATCCTTTCAAATTTTAAATTATTACACTGTTTAGTTGTTCATTATTAGTGCATTATTATGCAATCCCGTTTGCCGTTTCAGATATTGTAATATGAAAATAGATCGTCAGAACAATAGAGATATGCTTAAAAATAATCGGGATCTTTGCCAGAAAAAGTCTAGATATGCAGTTTCAATTCACTTTAAAATTTTAACTGCCAGCATTCTGAAAAGCAAGAAAGCAAAGTGGCAAGAGCAAAGTAGAAAAGGCCTTTTTATGTGTTCACTTCAGCTTACGGTTAAATTTTCTCGCTGATAATTTATTTTTATTCCTTTTAGATTTTTACTTCATTACAAATTCTTCTAAAGAAGTTTTAAATAGACATATATAAATTTTTAAAAAAAAGGAAAGACAGAGAGTCATAGATAAATTTGATTCGATCTTTGGCTAGCGGCGCAAAAATGTTCAGAAAAACAAAACAATCGGTAATTAAAAACTTTAAGATGTTTATGTTCCTACTCTTCTCTTAAATCGAAGTTTACGACAGCAAAATTAAACCAAGTTTTATCAACAAATTTAAAATTGATTTCTCTTTCTCTCTCTCTCTCTCTCTTTAAAAAAAAAAAAAAAAAAAAAATTTGAATGGAAAAATATATATATTTATATATGAAGTGTTTACTACTGAAACTGGAATTGTCGAATTTTTGAAACAGCAACGTACTCGAATATTATTTTATTATTTTTAAATGTGTCTGCTGTACCATATTACAGACGATACCTTTAACTTCATAATAAAAAGTGAGAGAATTTACTAGATATGATATTACCGAACAATATAGGATTATTTTTTATTCAACACATGCATTTATCTCACAACAGGAAGAGCACTATTAACGTAAATAATTGCTTAACATGAGCCATTCCTATTTATTCCTTGGTTCGGTAATGTGTCGAATAGAAGTTCATGTTAGGAAAATTTCATTAATTTCGATTTCATTTGCCAACAACACAAACATTAAGCATTTTGCATTATTTTCAAAAATGGGCGGTCCAAAAGCATCAGGAGGGGAGGGAACCAATAATTTAACCAAGAGTTTCATTTACATATATGTCACGAAATTGCAACTTTAATTTCAGATTTCGACAGGGCCGAGACAACCATCCGGAAAACGGGGCGACTACCCAGGGAACCACGCCGGTTGGGGTCCTGTTATGGGTCCCCAGCCAGTTGGGGTCTGGTTGTGGGTCCCGAGCTAGTTGGTGTCTTGTTATGAGCCCTGAGCCTCTTCTATACAATTTGAAATAACGTTTCCTCGGTATAATATATTTTTCTTCTAGATTTGTTTTTAAATCTTTTTTTAATTGTTTCTATTGTTCTTCACGAAAATATAATGAATAATAACTTTAATTCTTTCCGGCAAATAGATATAATTGTCGGGGAATGTACAGATTTGATTATCCTAAAAGTAACTGTTAGCGAAAAAAAAAATTATAATATTGTAAAGGATAGAAGATTTTGTGAAATTGAAAACAATTATGCACATTAAATGTGAAAGTAGTGATATTTTTCATACATTTTATTATATATATTATATATTATCCTATGATATACACAATTTAAAATTAAATTTTATTAATCTGTATTGCAGTATACGTTGGGCCTCACTTACTGCTTTTCCAGAGTCCCGCGCGACGTTGCATCGGACCTGGATTTCAAGTACATTACATTATCTTTATAAATTTCTGAGTCTTTTCAAATGATAACAAAACTATAGAGTTTCCGCAAACGTTTCATTTTAACAAACTAGTGCAGCGATTTCTAGACTATGGTTCGCGAAACGATGGATCTTCAAAAACCTACTAACGGAATTATCTGCTATAAATATGTAACATTTTACAAATTTAAATGTAACAATATAGATAAATGGCTTTGTGAGAAGACAATATTTTATTAAATTTTAAGCAGAAAGCGGCTTGAGATTAAAAGTAACAACCTTAATCCTTATATTGCTCAATTCATGTGTACGGATGTGGGCGTGTCTGACACTTTTACACAAATTAGCTTTGTACTTGAATTGTTTAGATCCCAAGCTTTTAAATTAAATATTTCTATGTTTATCCAACAATTATCTATCGTAATACAGCAGCATCAATTTTTTAAATTATCATTTCCATACTTTAAGAAAATATTACTTATCTGGGGCCCAAAACACATGAAAATTCTCTTTTTTCCATGAAGCTGATGTTTCAGAAAATCGATGCTGCTATTGCTATACTACGACAGATATAAATGTTAGAAATGATATAAACATAAAAATATTTAATTTAAAACTTTAGGCTATATACCCTTTAAGTACGACCAAATTTATATGTGAGAAACGCCCCCATGGATTTGGCAATATGTAATCTCTCGTTTGGGTAGTTTCCTGCAAGCAGATTCCCGAAAAACAAGTTATAGCGGTCTCAGATCTAAGGAAAATTCCCTAGATCTACCGAAATTCAAAGAATTTAGAGATTTAGTGAAAACTTCCTTAAATCTAGGAAAATAATGTCTAGAAGATCCCAAAAATTTGGAAAAAAGGAATTTTTAACCCACTTTTGAATATTTTGTAGAGTATTACGTAGAAGGATTTCAACTATATGTATATATACATAAAATTGAATCGATATACACTAAAAACATACAATTTTCCCTAAAAATAGGATAATAAATATTAAAACAATTTATAAATTTAATAAAAATACTAGAAGGTATTAAAGATAAAATAATGCGACTATATAGACTGAGAACAAGTATTTGTTTTTATTTGATTTTTATTGCTTTAACTCTTTAGTACTCTAGGTCGTCCTGCAGTTAAGATACTTTTTTCCTGTGTCTAGATTAATGTTTGTCATTTTACTAACACGTTTGTTCAACCATTTAAAAAGGATTTAGTAATTGGGTTTTCATTAGATTTACCATTGAAAATATTTTCTTATAGACTTTTCCTCCTTAAATTATAGGATGCTTTCGTTTAGCTCTCGTGAATAACAAAAAAGCATTCTTAAAGAAAGAAACAAACCATAGTGAAAATTTATTCTAAGCCCTTCTGCTATGCACAACAACATAGTAGAGGTTTTACAACTCATACCAGTAAAATTCACTAGACATTACATTATTAATATTACACCCGTGCCTCCATTTCTAGTAGTATTGTAAATTTCCTGCAGACAATATTAAAATAACGAGTGAGCGCCTGTACGGTATAAGTTCTCGCTGTGATAAGTATATAAAATATTAATTGCATCTGCCGAAGTCAATCACTGTTGCAGCAAAACAATACTGTGGATAGATCATTCTCTTAAAGATGTTCTCAAATCCAAAAAGCTATTTCTGACACATTTTTGAATTAATTTTTGTTCGGAAACGCATGAAATTGGCCGTGTGTTCTTAGTCAGAAACTATGTAATGTAATCGAAAGACGTTTTCCATTTTTTGGTAAAGTCAGAAGATCTTTCAGAAACTATTGCCAAAGTTGGCGTTTTTTAAACAAATTTCCGGATGCGAACGCACGGGTATAGTGTACTTCAGGGCCAGCGCTACGTCGCGCGGAGGCCTGGCAAAGCAGTTAGAGGTTGCAGTCAGTATACTGCAATACTGTACAAATAAAATTAATGTTTAAATTATATATTTCATAGAATAATATATAATAGGGATAATAAAATGTATGAAATACCAATACCACTACTTTCATATTTAATGTGTATAAATATTTTTAATTTCGCAAAATCTTCTGGTTTTCACAATATTTTAAATATTTATTTTTTGCACTTACGTTTACTTTCAGTGATCCTAGAATCTATACATTCCCCGACAATTATATCAACTTTGCCTGTAAAAAATAAAGTTAATACTCCCTTTTTTTCTCACGAAGAAACATTTAAAAACAAATCTAGAGCAAAAGTATTATTATTTTACCGAGATGAAACGTTATTTCCAATTGTATAGAGTATTTGGTCCCCTAACAAGATCCCATTTTGAGCTGGGCCCCGCCCCATTTGCCCGATGGTTGCGGCGGCCCTGGATAGATTATATAAAAGTTTGTATGTACCTAGCTATTATGTGGGTCGCGAATATATTTCAAACTTTAAAGTGGGTCGAGGAACAATAAAGTTTGGGAACCGCTGAACTAGTAAAAGTGTTAACTTCGAATGGCGAGCTATCAAAGACATAATAATTATATTTACTGGATAGCAAAATAATTTTGTGGGCTTAATTCCTTTGTCAATAGTTGGAGTTGACGGAATTTTTTTCAATAGAAGTGTAGATATACACATGCAGTGCAGATCACAATCCTTCTGCACTTTTTAGAGAGAGACGAAATATGTCATCACTAATCAGGATCCTTGTTAATTTGAACTCAGAGCCCGATTAACCGTTGAATCTAGATGAACCATATCATTTTGGGAGCCCTTTTCATTTTTCAAAAGTTTTCTTAATTCTTCATTCGTGAAAACTCACCAATGATACTAATATTATTCCCGGAAGTAGCATATCTGAGATCACATATATTTCATTAAACTACTTTTTTATGTTACTTTTATATACTTCAGATATATTTAGTACATATAGCTGTATGCTCAATTTCCCTGATTGTTTCTAACAGGCACATCAGGATGCTATATGATTAATTGACATCCTATTGATGACATTCATAATTCCATGTTAAATCATTATGATTAACAACAATGTGTGAGACACTGAAATAATTTCTCTCAGTTATTCCCCACCTTTCGGTGGGATTTCAAAAATTAGTTTTAGACTCATTGAGTTGTTCCCCTCCACGGTAACCTTTAGTAAAAGGCGAAAGATTAGCTCGTATTATGAGAGGAAACCAGAGCATACATGGAAAAGAGGCTAGAAAATTCAGGATTAGATTTGCTTTCTCAGAATAGTGGTGCGTAAGTATTTTCAGAACGTAGATTTTTCTTAACTTTTTACTTACCCATCATACGTAGTATAGGGTAAGTCTTGTAATCGTTTTGAAAATCGAAAAAAAAATTTTGACGGATTTACACGTTTCAGACACTGGAGATCCGAAAAACATATTTTTAGAAAAAAAATTTTGCCGTCCGTCTGTGTGTTTGTGTGTCTGTGTGTGTGTCTGTAAACGCTCTATCTCCCGAAAAAATTCAGATAGAGACTTGCAATTTGGTATGTACTTAGTATGTAATAATGGGAAGAAGCCTATTTCATTTCAATAACCTCGATTAACCGGAACTATTTTTTTCGGACTCTCGAAATATTCGTTCTGATAAAAGGTATATAAAAATTTTCGAAATTGTTTAATTTAAGAAATGAATATAAAAGAAAATAAAAAAACATAAATTTTACATAAAGCATGAAGTCGATCGGATAATTAGTTGCCGAGATATTTGGAATCCTATTTTCCACACTCTTCGATTTTTCATGACCCTGTATTTCATCCAAATTTCACTTTAAAGATATATTTTAATTGGAAATTTGACGCTTAATCAGATGCAATAAACCTCTAGTTAATAGGATTATTATTTTTGGAGTTATAAGGAAAAACCTCTTTCAAGCAATTCAGTAACCGAGCCTTTAAAGTTTATGACGTCATCAAGCCACGATTTTATTTGAATTGCAATGCATTTTATAAGTAGTTTACACATTTTTATTTTAATATTTTACATTATGCATATCCATGATGGGTAAGTATTACGGTGGCCCCCAACGACTAGTTTAATTATGTGGAAGTCATTATCAAAACAATGGCTCTTTAGAAAAAAAATATATTTTTTTGTTTTGTCTTATTATAAATCGTTTAAACTGGGAACGTTTTAAGAACAACACCATCTTAGTCTGACTGGAATTGAAATTACAGACAAATCAAGAATCTTCTTCTTCATTAATGCGATTTTAAATTTACATTTAATGTTGACTTTAAAGAACCGCTTGCACTCATTGAATGCCTTTCCTTAGACCGAGTGGAAATTCGTGACATTGTTGCATAAAATGTTAAATTTATAATCCTTATAACCTTTTGGATTTTAAAATAATTTATTTTAAAGGCATGTATTTTAAGAATTTTCTGTGTTTTCTGTCACCAAAATATACGTCTTTCTGTCACCAAAAAAGGTAGCTAGCCAGCTGCCCAAACAATTTGGTACAGATTTATTTTTATTCTTATTCTTATTTTTATTCTTATTCTTCTTCTTCTTCTTGTAAGAGAGAGAATAACAATGAAAGAAAGTGATCCGAAAGACAATGTTTCTTCCGGCTTTTTAAGCATATATGTTTTTGCACTTTTTTCTATAACTTAACTTGGTTTCTGCATATAAAGATGACATTTCGTAATCGATTTTTCACTCACTTCCTGATAGGCTAGAATTATAAAAATTATGTACACAGGTGTGTTCCCGATGATAATACAACATTCTTATAGTTTTAGAACTTAAATATAAATTAATACATGAATTTTAAAGCATTTTCCCGTTAGCCCGTAAGATAAATCGCCAAATATTCCTAACCCCCTAACTCACCGTCAACCTCAACTGGCGAGTTACGCTGTAACTCTCGGTTGACCCTGAAATCAAATTCTCCGCTAACTCAACTAGCCGAAAATGGAGGAGAAAACGAAACACAAGTTCAGTAACTGAACTAACCTATTCGTCTCCAGTTATTCGCAGGCCCGTAGCTAGGTGGGGGCCAGGTTGCAAAAGATTTTGCCCGACCTAGCGTAAAACTTTACATCCCGATTAAAACAACATTAAATTTCTATTATTTTTTTAAATAATTTTTTGTCTAATCTAGTGTGAGACTGGACATTCCGATCACTTTATCAGCCACTATTTCACTTTAAATTCCCAATTTTTTCCATCTTCTTGCCAGATCTAAGCAAAGAGGAACCCCCCCCCCCCCTCCTCCTCCTCCCAATTTCCTTTTTAAACTGGAAACAAAACCAGAAAAAATTTCATCTATAAACCTTCTTTTTTCTCTATTTCTTTAACAGACAACAGACCTGTCAGGGATTGTCAGGTAGAACATTCCCCGCTTTGTTGCTTTGAAGAAATTATACCGTACCGCAGGATATTCCTGCCCGTACCGACCCAGCAACAATTTTGTATTGACTGATATCCATAAAGCTTACTTTCTTTGTAGAATTGTCACCATGTGAAATTTATCTTAAGAAAGCGGGGTTGAAACCAAAGGCTTCTGAATCTGAAAATAAAGCGAAACAGCCTAAAATAATGTTTTTGAATTTGTCGTACATGACAAGTTTGCTGCTTCTTTCATGGAACTGGTTCCAATTCCATGAAACAGATTGTTATGTTTATTTGTTTGCTTTGGGAAGAGGGGACTAATGTCTTTCATCCTTCTGATCTTTCCTTACATATTAGTGAATGATAAAAATTTGTGAAACCTATGTCACAATAAAAAAAATTATAGGAGGAGTTTTTCAGCGTAAAGAAGAAATGGAATTCAATGAAAATATCATCTTTAACCAATAGAATATAAAATTTGTTCTAATTAAATTATATAAATTTAATTTATAAATAAGAAATTTACAGAATTATTTGTGAATTGTTTTTAATATACATGTGTCTTAAGTTATATATATATATATATATATATATATATATAGTCAAACCTCGTTAACACGAACACGCTTAACACGAATTACTTTTAACACGAACTGTTTCCGATTGCCCCGTCCAGTTGTATATAATGTATTTAGGTTCGGATAACACGAACTACTTTTAACGCGAACAAAAAAAGTTTCCCCTTGAGTGTTCGCGTTAACGAGGTTCGACTGTATATATATATATATATATATATATATATATACATATATATATTTTTTTTCTCCCACAGGTTTTACAAGTAGTGGTTAGTAGAGGGAATTATTACCGCGTTACACGTTTGAATGTATTTCACTTTAAATAACTTTCATGTAACATAACATAAATAACTTTTCATCTTAAAGTACAAAATCTTCAAGGAACGAAATAATATCAGTCAATAATAAATCAAGGAACAAAAAGAAAAATGTAACGATATGATATTGTTAAGTTGTTAAGTATACCTAGATTTTATAAAGTGTTTTATTTCGCGTAAAATATATTCTTTAAAGGAATTTATTTGCAGATATCGAAATAATATGAGAAAAGTAGCTTAAAAAAGTTCATACCTTTGCTTACGGCTTGAAAATATTTATAATAATGAACAAGATAGCAAATTAAATCCATCATAGGCGCCGACTACAAGGCCATAGAAATTCTCTGGAAATTTTCACAGGGGCATAGCCCCTCCCCCCCCCCCCTCTGGAAATAAAAATTAATAGATGGTCTGTCCCTTTATCTGTTCAATCTGCTCTTCCCCGACGCCCCTTTTACAATATGTATAGCTCTTTTCAAAAAATATACGGCGATTGAAGAAATAGTGATGCTTTATAGGAAATGGACAGTGAAATAAATAAATTAAAAAATATTTATTTATTTGCACAGAGTCTTCGACACTAAACATTCTGCATAAATAGTGTTTATTATTTTTTTTTAATGTAGCAAGGAACAAACAAACAAGTTGGAAATGTACGTTAAACGTGACAAATGAGGTGCGACCGTACTATAACTAGTTTTACAATGTTAAAAAATTATCTTTATTATTTCTGTGAAATGAATTATATCGTCTGTTACGAGCGAAATGAGCATGCTTTTTTTTATTATTATTAGTGATGCCACGTTTACAGATGCGAATTTTTTTTCGACACCAGACAGCACTGCAAAATTCAACATGAGATATTGCTTTACGAATGATTACCTCCATGGTTTAATATTTCTATGACTCATGATGAACGAATCTCTTGTGTTTATTTACTTTAATGGATTGAGATATTCGGCTATTGACCTAATTTCTACTGAAGTTATCTCAGAATCTATACATTTTTTAATGTAACTCATCTCTCAAGCAAACATTTTTTTTGAATGATCTTTCTAAAAATGTAACTTTTATGCAATTTTATTCGAAGAAATAATGTTGAATAAAAATGACCGCTTGGCATATGAAAAAAGAAGTGGTTAGCAGGTTAGCCCGTATTTGTTTTCCTCAGTCACATGACTTGCGCTTTTATTATATAGTTTACGTATGATAGGATTTAATAGAATAAAGAAAACTTTTTTAATATCTTTTTAAGTTGTGATTCGATTTTCACAAAATTTGAAATGACTGGACAAAATTTTATAACGATTCTATATATTAAATTTTAAACCATTCGGTTGGGTAGTTTTTGTTTTTTGCGGACGGACCAGACGACGACTATAGGTGCTACGCATTTATATAATTACGAACGCACCTAAACTGGGATTGTTTTGTCTGAAACTGAGACAGCACTAGGTTGTGCTAATTAGATCTTGAATAATCTATGTTTAATACTTTAAACATAAATGATTCCGTGTTATTGTAGCAAGTGTTGATGCAGTGTAATTTACCATACAGTGTTAACAATATTTACATTAATTCTGTATTAATCTTAATAATCTCTTATAAAAATCCATTTAAAAAAATTATGAAAATATACTGCTTTTACGCTATTTTTTCCCATAATTTACGGCTTTTTCAGAACTCGACACAGAATAACAAATAACAACAGAAGCGTAAGAATTTTAAGACTTTATCTGTTTGAAAAACCAGAGCGTCCGTATGCAATTTTGAATTTTCTGCCTCTTACAAGTTCCTTTTATTATTATTATTTCTTCATTTTGTTTCATTTGTAATGCTTATAGTTAGGATTGCACGAAAAGTTTTTAACTTGACTTCAAGACTGCTATTAAATCGCCTGTCACAAACAAGCGGCATCAAAGCAGCCGAATTGCTCAGCACCCTTTAGTACTTAAGTGTTTTTTTGACTTTGACTTTCTGACACATCACTGGACCACCTGTGGTGTGAAATTGTGTTACCCGTCCTCTGAAATATAAATAGAGAAGTAGTATGAACTATTTTCTGAAAGAAAGATTTTGACAATTTTACAATGGTACGATATAGGTGAAATTTGTCGCTCCTGTGATTGTGCCGACAGCGGGCCTGTGTTTGTGCAGGACCACCCGGATGTTTTTGTGTCCCGTTCAACGATTTCGGGAACAGATTTAGTGACTCTTGAAAATCCGCTTTAACCGTTGTGGTTTCCAGATGCTAATCAGACATTAAAAAAAAGGGGCTCTCGTTTTAAAAGTTGTATAATATTATATTTGGATAAGTATACGGAACGGATTACTTTATCTGTGAATACAAGTTATATTTGAAAATATGGATATCCGTTCATTTATGTATAAGAAGCGTCGGCTAGAACAGAAAATAGAGAGTCCTGCCCCTGAATATTGTGCAAATAGTAATGATAAAAATTCATTATCATTAACTGGACCTACTACAAGTAAACCAGATATTCTCGATCTCGATTCGCCTAAAAGAGACGAGCCAATTCAACAAATTATTTTGAAGGAATTTCCACAAAAAAATCAACGTTATTTTCGAGCTGCATGGTATAAGCAATTTGAATGGCTGGAGTATTCTGTTGCAAAGGACGCAGCATTCTGTTGTGCGTGTAGACATTTTAACCGGTTCGGATTTAAAGAAGCCGCATACACCGAACATGGTTTTAAAACTTGGAAAAATGCATTAGACAATGGCCGCGGTTTTTCAAAACACGAAAAATCCGAAGCTCACATCCAAGCCATGGCAAAGTGGAAAGAAAAACAGATTCGAGTTAATTCCTCTACATCTGTATCGACTTTAATCAATGAAAATGTATTGGAAAAACATCGATGGAATGAAAATTTAAAAAAAATATTTTTTCATTATCGGTAAAGACTACATCTTTGTTACTTGTTCTATTCATTTTATTCATTCTGTTTTTTCTTTCTCATATCTTTATTGCGTGATGTAAATATAACGAAATATCATTTAATAAATTGTACTTGAATGCATTTATTAATATAAACGAACATAAAACCTTTTAAATTACTTAATTAAAAGGAAACAACTTATTTACGTTATGTAAATATTTTATTTATGTGTCTTTGATATATTTTTATTGTGTCTTGGAACAAACATTAAAAATTTCATTCTGGCTTTGGAGAGATCTTACGTTTTAAATGAGAAAAAAATTACATTAAAAGTACAGTACATATTTTTCAAGGTATAAGAGACGTGAAAAAAAATTAAGAAATAATCTGCCCCCCTGAAAAAATATTTGCCCCACCTAGAAGTAAGGTCTAGCTACGGGCCTGGTTATTCGACACGCGCATGTGCAATTGAAGCAAAGATGGTGGTTGCGTTGACAAGTGTTTTGACGTTTATTTCGTTTTCAATGCTATTTGTGATGCAAAAAGCAAACGAAATGTTAATTTAAAAAATAATAATAATGTGAAAGAATGTGTTACTTTTAATTATTAGCCCTTTTAGGATATTTTAACTCTGTAAAGTCAAGATTATAGTGATTATTGAGAAAGTTTTCAAGACGTAAAATATCTACTGAGAATATTTGATAGCGTCATCTAACAAATGTAAAATCAAATGTTCTTACACTCAAATATTGTATATAAGATTCAAATCTTTTTTTTTCTTTTTAAGAATAAAAAACAGCAGTTTTTCTTAAATTTCAGATTTATTCCTACACTTCATGTTTGTTTAAAGAATAAAATTATAGAAGATGGAATTTTGCGTTAAAATATCGTTATAATATATAAAAATGTTTATCCGTTTGTAATAGATAAATAACTTGAGCTAATATGTACTTGTTAGTTAAAAATAATTATTTTTGTTTGAAAGAAACATTTTTAAGAGGATTATTTGAAAATTTTCGCAGTTCATGGGAATTTTTTCAAACAGCTTTTTAAATTATTATATATGAAATTAAAAAAAAATATATATATATATTAATTATAATAATTTACACATAACCCCCCCCCCACACACACACACACACACACACCTTTTTGGGTCTCGTATAAGGGATAAATGCTACCAAGCATGCAATTTCATCCAAGATAATTTAATTGAATCTGTAATCAATTATTTTAGTTAAATAAAACACATACATTAGAAATAAATATATGAAAATATCTTTTTATATAATATTCTTGCAAAATAAATAAATCTAGCTCGCTATTTGCTTTTATTCCACTTATTAGTGTTAGCATGGTCATAAAATTGTTTATTAAACGTAGATAATATATATATTCTTTAATAAAAAAACTTTAAAAAAAAATACTATACAATTTTGTAAAAATGAGCATTTTATGACTGTGACAATATTTTTAAACCACCAAATCAAAATGTTAATTCAAAATTTATTTGTAAATTTATTTATCAAAAAGTAAACACTCCAATTATGCTCTTTCAATACTCTGTTTTGTTTCGTTATTGAAAACTGATTCAAGGGAGGACAGAACTCATAAAGACTATTGCTACGTCATGTGATCCCTTTGGCCAATGAGATATACACATTTCAACCTGCCGTCGACTAACCCAGAGTCGAATAACCATGCCCCTGAAGTTAACGAAGAATTCGGAAATATCAACCGGCAGTTAGATTCGCGAACCTGGGGTTACTCAAATGAGAGTTGAACGGGAAGTTGAAGGTTGGTGGTGAATTGACCGGTTAGAGTTACAATTGTATACGAGCTACAACAGCAATCGATTTAATTATGAGCCGAACCACACTCGCCAAAATAAGCCGACTGGCTGTGAAATTTCCATAACGAAATATTTCAAACGTTATAGAGTAGATAATATAAATAAAAAATAAAAAATGTAATATATATATTATTTTAAATACTGTTTAATTAATTAATATTTTCATTTTAATTAAATTGCGATTATAGGTTGAGAAATCATTTTAGAAATCCTGAAAGAATAGTTTAAATAATGCTTTTTTTTCTTTCCTGTTGCCATATTTTAAAAAGAAACAGAGGAAATATTTATATATATTTAATAAATTTCTCAGGTCACTCTTTCTACCATACGTAAAGAAAACAGTGAATTTTCCATAATTGGGTTCGGTACCCACGCCAATTAACATGTTGTAAAAAATTATATATATATATATATCATGAATTGTAGTCAGGCAATCGGGTGTGATTTTCAAGATAAATTTTGATGCATATAAAAGGCTGTTTTAAAAAAAATTCAATTTTTACTTTTGTTTCAAAACAAAAACACATATTACAAGGAAATAAGTTCAATGAAATCCTCCAAAAAAAAGTCATTTTGCGTCCGGTCGCATACGTGAAACTGGATACAGGAGAAATTGCTCCAAAACAGGAAAGTTGGCAATTCTAATCTAATAGCGTATAACTCTAATATTTGCTAGGGTAAGCTGCCAAAATCCTAATATGACTAGTGCCGCCAAAATTCTAAAACCGGCCTGCATAGTAAGTAATTGTCTCCTTGCTATTTAAATGCTGGAATTTTGGATTAAGTAAAGTAAATATTATTATTTAACACAGAAGTTCCCAACTTGGGGTACGCATACCTCTGGGTATACGTGGCGGGCCTGTTGCGGTACGTGAAAATAATATCGGTAATGGCGGAAATCACAAAATTATTCGACTGAAAACACATTAATAAAGTTCATACTTTTGGATTAGAAAGTTAGTCTCATGTGTCACGACAATATGTGGCTCTCAAAATGAGGGAAAACCATAGACATCTAATATAAATTTATATTAGATGTCTATGGGGGAAACACCCACTAGACCTAGTAATACAGTGATAATTCAGTGTCGCTGGCTCCGCCCACCCTTAATCATATTGTATAGTTACTTATTTGTTTTCCTCCCATCTTTGCAAATACTGTCATTGATAATTACACTTTTTTTTGCCCACTTTATTCTTATTGTTCCTTTTTTGTAATAATTGCACAACTCTTAAATTAACTAAGAGCTTCTGGTTTCAAAACCAGAATGAACCAGTTTTTTGAACCAAGAAAGAAGGCCCTTATTTTGGTTTTCGAGTAGGTTGAGTTATATTGCTAGTGTATATTCATAGGAAAGCTTCGTTTATTTTAATGAACATTTGATTTGAACATATTACTTGAGTGAGTTTGTTTTGTATTCAAAATGGATAAATAGTTGAAACCAGGAACTCTTAAGCTAACTGCAACGGGGATTGAAATTTAACATGATGATTCGGGAACTACAAGGACTTCAAAACAATCTAATTATTTAGAAGTGCAAAAGGACCTAGCTGCAATTGTTCAAACAATAACAATAACGCTATAGCAGCATCGTATACAGAATAAGTTATCATGTTGCTAAAAGCGGTAAAAATCATGCAATCCCTGAAAATTTTATGTATTCTTGCATCAAAGATGCTCTTCAATGTATATTTAATGAAGTCCATATGACAAAATAATAAAAGTATTTCTTTCATAAACAATACAGATGTCGAAGAATTAATGACATGTCTGATGATACAGATTTTTAAAATTTAGTTCCGTGAAACTAGCTTAAGGATAGTCATGTTTGACTACTTGTATTTATAAAATTTTATCGTAAATTTGTTAAAATGTCTTTTAATGCTTTATTTGGTTTCTTTTGATGTTAAGCCAATATTATAAAAGTAAAATTGACTTTAAAATGTAAGATAAAAAATAAAAGGTTAGAAATGTCAATACAATTTTAGTCGATTTATTATTTAGCTATGCTTACGATTACTAATTTAACAAAAAAAAAAAAAAAAAAGAAGAAGAAGAAGAAGAAGAAGAAGCATGTGTGCGTTATGGTTGTGAAGGAGGACGTGTTTATCAGGAAAGGGGGTACTCCTAAATGTTTACCTTAATCAAGGGGTTTCTCAACGAGCTAGGATTAATACTCTAAAATATGAGCCTTTAACACGCAGTTGCTCTCAAACCATCCCGTGTCTGACTTGCAAAAGGATCCTGTAATTAATAAGGAATAAAGTCAGATCCCCGGAAAAAAAACTGTCTTTATTTATCTGCCTTGACTACACCTCAAAAGGAAATTCAAAAAACGCCCGTGTTATCAGAAACCTAAAAGCACTGGTACGACGAAAAGAGAACGCGTGAACATACGTATTTCTCTCTCTCTCTCTCGCTCTCTCTCTCTCTCTCTCTATATATATATATATATATATATATATATATATATATATATATATATATACATAAACACTTCACAATAATTATAAATTTAAAGAAAATTATATAAATGTTGACATATGTAAAAACTAAAAAGATAAAAGGATCTTATACTGGAAACTCTTCTTCTTTATCTAAATAATTAATATTTATATTAGATATAGTTTAATATCTTAAACTAGATGGCAGCACCAAATAAATTTTCTAAATGATCTAAAATCTATTACTATATTTATATTAGATATAGTTCAATATTTTTAAAATAGATGGCAGCACCAAATAAATTACCCAAATGACTAATTGAAACTTGGAATACAGGTGAAATTTTTAAATTTTCCAATATTATAATATTTATATTAAATTTATTTAAGTTAAAATTATAGTAACTGAATTAATAGATTTTATATTATTTATTTGTATTTTTAAATTTTAACTTAGAAATAGTCGAAATCTCTGTGGTTAAATTAACAACTGCAAATGTTACTAACAGTTTCTGATATGGAGGATGCTACTTAACTGTAAATTTCACCTGTTCTATTGAATTCACTTTTACCATGTGCTTTTCAAATTTTGCTTCGGAATATGGATAAATAATTGATGTAGTAATGTATGGATTTTCTTTATCTTCCTTTTTTATTTATTTGTTTATACATTTATTTATTTTCTCCCCTCTTTATCAAATTGTTGGTTTGATTTGTAGTGTTCCATTTTCAAAGGTATCCTTGTTTTTCAATCTTGTTCCAATGATTGTTTGGGCAAGGATTTGACACAATTTTTGGCCTTAAGCTGATTTCAATTACAGAAAACAATCATTCTTTGCTTATAATGTAGTTTCCCTGCCCTTGAAAAAGTGAATTACATTATAAGCCTACATTTGTGTTTATACTTTTGTTTCACTTTTTGAATAAATAATACTTCATATATTAGGACTATGTTTTATAATTTGTAATTTGACAGTGCTATATGGTGTAGTAATCTCATTGTATATGGTCAGTTGCTTCTGTTTCAATGGTTAATTTTTACAATAAGTTTATATATATATATATATATATATATATATAAAGAATAATGATAAAACAGAAATAAAAATAAAGAAATAGATGGATATATATATATATATATATATACGTCTTATATATCTGTACCTCTAAAAGTAAACATTTCAGTAAGCATTAAAATTCTGTCTAACTTCCCTTCACCTTCCCTTCATGACTTTCCGTATTACACATTTCCTGCGGCAATCCTCTTTAAAAAAATCAATCTAGGCGCATTTCTTCGTCTTGAATAAATACTTTACCTTATCTGCCGTAAAAGAAATGGCGTTACATTTTCTGTCAAAAATTCTGGAATTTAAAATTCATGATATATAAATATTTTGCAATTTTTTTTTTCTTTCTTTTCTTTTCAAAGCAAAGGGTTTTAGGGAATCTGATGTAGAATAAAAGTAAAAATAGTTTTTTTAGGTGCGTTCGTAATTATATAAATACGTAGCACCTATTGTCGTCGCTTGGTCCGTCCGTCTGTCTGTCCGTCCGTCCGCATATAACAACGCAAAAACTACCCAACCGAATGGTTTAAAATTTAAGATATATTATCTTTGCAGAATTTTGTAGCAGACATTTCAATTTTTTTTTTAATCGAATCAAAACTTCAGGAGATATTAATAAAAATATTTATTAAGAAATTTGAAATTTTTTTTTTTAATCTGTGCTTTCTTGTTAGAGGAGCTTCCGATGTTTAATCGTCAAGCGACCGAGATACTTATTTTATGACAGAAATTAATCTGCAGACGATATAATTCATTTCACAGAATTAAAAATCATCAAGATCTGAATATTTATATAACTAGCTATAGTACGAACGCACCTCATTTGTCACGTTTGACGTACAATTTCCAACTTGTTTATTATTATTATTTGTTTGAAGCTGGATTATAAATCTCTTTATTATATATGGATTATATGGATTATAAATCATTTATCTCTTTGTATATTCCAATTTATTTGTATATTTCAATTTATTTGTATATTTCCATTTAGCCTCATAAAGTAGCAGCTCTTGTTTTATCTACGATCGTCCATAATGTCATTTATTAACATTGCCTATTACAACATTTATTTATTCAAAACATATAATTTAACATATAATTTATTTAAAAAACACATCAAAAAGCAGTGCACAGCACATGTCTAAATACTTCGAAAAACATTTTCAAGCTACACAAAATCTAATTAATATGAAATGTTAAAAAAAAAAAAAAATGTTTTCACCTCTCCCTCTGTGTCTTCTTTATCAGTATGTACAGGGTGGTTACAATATAAGTATCTCTATTTGGAGCTGTCTGTAGCTCGAAGGAATGATCCGAAAGCAGAGATGCCAAGTCTCCGGATTTTCGCACACCAGTAATTTTTTAGAGAAAATGTTGTTTTGTTAAATCGTAAAATGCTCTGATTAAATAAAACAACATTTCCTGTACTAAATTACTGGTACGAGTTGTAAATTTCCAACTGGACGAAAAATGTCCAGGCCAGGATTCGAACCTGGGATCGCTTGGCTGAAGCCGCCACGCCGCCGCTAAGCGTGGCGGCTTCAGCCAAGCGATCCCAGGTTCGAATCCTGGCCCGGACATTTTTCGTCCAGTTGGAAATTTACAACTCGTATGATTACTTCACCAATTTGAAAAATTGTGTTAAAAATATTCCAGTGTAAATTACTGGTATCCAAAATGCCGGAGACTTGACAGGTCTGCGACAGAAACCAAAATCGGTACACTTACTATTCGAGAAGGGGGAAAAAGAATGGAACAGTAAAAAAAATAATTGCAATAATCAGCGACAGATGGCGCTACTGAGTGTAATGGGTAATACAAGAACAAAAAATTAAGTCGTCAAACCGGTGGCACACCTAACTGATTGGAAAATGTCACAGTGAACGTGGTTACGCTTTTACATGGCGGTGCCGATCATGTTCAGGTTCCACTTGGTCATTATGATGGAGGACACAGTCCAGGCGGTGCACGACGTGCTCAACTGCGGAATGTCATCAGGTGTGATGTTTCGCATATGTTGTGATATTCGGTAAGTCACTGAGGTTTGCGACACCTCCGCGGTACACAATATTACACATTATATTTCACACTCAAAAGCACCATCTGTCGGGGATTATTGCAATTATATTTTTTTTTATTGTTCCATTCTTCTTCCTCTTTCTCGAATAGTAAGTGCATCGAATTTGGTTTCATTCCGATTATTCCTTCAAGCTACAGACAGCTCCAAATAGAGTTACTTATATTATAACCACCCGGTATATAAAAGAGACCAAGAGGGAGTATAGTTTGAAAATGCTTTTGAAGCTTTTAGACATGTGATGTGCAATGCTTTTTGATGTGTGTTTTTAAATTAATTAATGTCTGTTGTAAAATAGATAGTACATATAATTATTAAAGTAAAAATAGTTAAAAAAAACACTCTTGTATAAGTAGTCAATGTTTATCTTAAAAATCACGTCCAATTTCCTGACTGAAATTTATGTAGTTCCAAAAAAGTCTTTATAATACTTTAATTTGGGGTGGATCCCGATTATGGAAAATTCATCGATTGATTTACGCTTGATAGAAAGCGCGAACTGGTATTTATTAAAATATAGGTATATATAATTTTTGCTCGGTTTCTTTTTTAAGCTATGGCAACAAGAAAGAAAAAATGTATTATTTAAACTACCTTTTCAGGATTTCTGAAATGATTTCTCAATGTTATATCATAATTTTATTAATATGAAAGTATTAATTTCTTAAAGTGTATTTTTAAAATATACATTCGTTCCTTTTTTATTATTGTTATTGATCATTTCTACTTAATAGGGTTTATAATATTTCGTTGTTGCAGTTTCACAGCCAGTTGGCCTTTTTTTGGCGCATCATTAAATCCATTGTTGTAACTCATATGAAAACAATGGTATTATTCATACATATGATGGATATAATTGTCAACTACCCACTGGAACTACCATGCGCCGTCATTTTGACGTGTTACCAAATGAATAGATTCCGATTTGAATCAGAAATTTCTTTTTAAAATAAATTAAATATAAAACTCACAGAAATATTTTAAATGAATAAGTTAAGTAGTTTTAAATAAAATTTCTGGTGTGAAATAGTTTTAAAAAACTTCCGGTAGTTCTAGTGTTAAAAATAGCGTACTTAGTTATTTTCTTGCCTGCGAGTTTTATGTGTCTTCATCAGATATAATTTGAGAATTTTCAACAATATTTTTTGCTTTTTAACCGACTTCCAACAAAGTAGAATTTTAAGAGATTTTTTGATGGGGACTAATATTTTTGCTAAAACTAGAATGAAGATTTAAGTATTTCAAAATTTAAATCACAACTTTTAATTATTTTGTAATTAATAATAATATTTATTAATTTTAAAACTATTGGTTTAGGAATTAGCTGTGAGTCAACGACAATAAGATAAATCTTGTATATGCAGGGTGGGTCAGAAAAATGCATACATACTTTGAATAATTATAACTCCATTTTTCAGAAGTAATTAAGATTTCAATTTTAAAAGAATCTACATAAAATGTATAACTTTTCTTCCTATCACAGATGTTCAAAATTATTACCTTTCTGGTCATACACTTCTTATAATGGTGGACAATTGATTCACAAACTTCAACAAACATTTCATTTGGTGTTGTGGCGCATTCTTGATCAATTGCGGTTCCGAAACGTTGTCAATGAACATCCTTTCATTTCAAACTTATCTTTTATCCGATGAATTGTAAATCATTTAGGTGGATCTGCCTCAAATTTCCTGCGATATTGTTGTTGTATTTCTGCTATATTATCATACTTACAATAGTATTTTAACTTTTTTTTAAAGTTAATTTTGGTTCATTCATTATTTCCAATTAATTAACCTTTGAAAAAGAAAAAAAGAAAAGAATTTTATGACCCGTTAAACTAGGGGTGTAAAAACTGGGTGCCAATCGGCCGATTGCCACCATTAAATTTTTAGTATTCTCCGCCTAATAAAAATACTAATAAAATTTAGCCGAAGAATACTAATAAAATTTAGTGGTGAGAATCGGCTCATTGGCGCCTGGCTTTTGCACCCCTGCATTAAACAGTGTATGTATATATTTTTCTGACGCATCCTGTATTTAAAACGCAAAAGCGAATGTTTAACCCTCTCGTCACCAAATTATGATAAAAGTAGAGAAAAAAATTCTTTCTAACATTTAATGCTTCTAAATACCACTATAAACCATGAGCAAAAAGAAATTTTTTTGTAATGCCGCTCTTTCTAATTTTTTTTTACGAGCCTCATATGAGGCTTAATGTAGCTAAGGGGGTTGCACATGTAGACAAATACATTTTCATTACATCATTAAAATAAATGTTGATAGCAATATTTTTCTATTTTTTAATACTTATTTTGTTATTTTAGACACTTATTAAGTTTAAAAAAATTACAATAAACAAAAAAAGGAATAAAATATACTAATTACAAATACAAAATTCACGATAAATGTATGTTTATCAGGAATGTAAAGCTTTGAAACAATCAGGGCATAATGATTCGTGCACAAATGTACCTCGTTTTTCTAGGACATCCATATAGATGGCATTTAGCTGAATATTTTTCTTGAGATTTGGCTGGATAGTGGTTATCCCCATCTCTTCGCAGTTCGGTTGCAGCTTGTATTTTTACCTCTTTTTTTTGGCATTGCTGGTTCTCCAAAGGATTGTGATGGCCTGCTTCTTTTTTTGTTTGAATTTGACGAGCCTTGATAAAAAAAAAAAAAAAAAAGTGATGTGGAAATAGAGGTTTTAAACTCAAGCAGATGAAAGTTTTCATTATCTGGCTCCATTTTCCACAAAAGCCAAGAATTGATTACCGCTATGTTTGATATATGATGGAAAATCCATAACTACCCCCTTTTGTGGTGCAATGTATGTCGGTAAAGGCCAAATAAAGAATTCATTAGATCAACATTTCCCATATTGGTATTGTACATTCCTATTTTGGCTGGTCTAGGAATTTGAATAATACATTTTTATTTTCGACACCATAGTCAGCATTTCTTAGGGCTTGCTCCTAAAAATGAGGAAGCAACGTAGACCGCTGAGTTATCATACCATATCTAGTAATTGTTATATACTCATTGCTTGTTACTAGAGAAATCGAACCTCTAAGATCTTTTTCACATTTATAGGCTTTAATTTGCTAGAAGCAGCTTCTTTTAATCTGTTTACACATATTGTGCCGGTAGCAAAAATCTTCCACTGAACAAGTTTATTAGAAGTGTGATCGTGGTAAAAACATTATAAAAAAAAACAAGTTTGTGGTGGTTGTTCTTGATATATTCACAAAGCTTAGTGAAACACTTCCAACAGAACCAAATTCAGTAGATAACTCAGTTGCTAGTTGATTCGCCCCTTCTAAATTTCAAACTCATGTACATATCCTGAAATTCCAGCAAGTCCCCCTTTATACCCCAAGGATATGGCTTACCTCTAGTATATTGTTTTAGTTTTGCGCCCTTCTCTTGAAAGGAATAATCATCGCATCGATAGATAAACATTCTTCTAGATCACATGCTTCCTTGAATACTCCGGAAAAGTGATTTAGTACTGGTCTGATTTTAAAGAGCTTGTCGTTTTCTTTTTTAGGAAATTTATCTGAAACAAAATGCGAACATTTTCTGATTTCAACAAATCTATCTTTTGTCATATGATCAGCTATTAGACTTAGGCGTATGCCATGCTTTGATGTCCAATAACGTTGAAACCGTGAATAACGAAGATAAGTCATAACAAAATTAATACCCAAAAACGCCTTCAATTCTGAAACAGTAAGGTTAAAATTTCCATTACCTTTTCTTGTTGCATAAAAATTTGATTCATACACAATTGATTCTAAAAAGTCATCAGGAAGCATTTTAGAAGAATGATGAATTGGCATTTCTCCAGCAATGTCAGATTTATGATGCTCTAAAAAATTAGTGATGTTATCCTTCATTTCATTATCCTTTTCGGCAAACCTCAAAGTTTTACGACATCAATTGGAAGCTGTTTGGGTTTCAGCAAAGGGAATTGTGCTTTCATCTTCAGCACTATCATCTGAAGCCTCTTCTTCAGCTACCTGAGGATTTAGAACTCATAATTCATCTTCAGCTTCAGCAAGCAAATCATCTTCTGAATCACTTCCAAAAAGGATTGTATCAATCTCTGCTTGTGTAAGCAGTATTCTTCTTCTCTTATTAGCTATCCTTAAAAAAAGCGAAAAAAAGTTGTTAAGAAATGTTTACCCCTCCCCCTTTTGTGAACAATCATTGCTTTTATCCATTGTCTATCTACATAAAAAATAAATATATAATAATCTTAAAAAAAAATACACAAGTTTTTATATTTTAAATCAAATAATTTTCAATTTTCAGCTGTAATATAGATTTATATTAGCTTGAATTTCATTATTCTTCTAAATCTTAATTTTAGAATATTAAGTATGAAAGACACCACTAGTAACTGTAAGCCTCATATGAGGTCCAATACACTTCCGCATTTTTTAAGGAATATATTATGTTTAAAATTAATTTAAAAGCATGCACATATTAAGTAAATGTTAAAGAATAAAAAAAAATTTAATTACCTCTCAAAAAAGTTAATAAACCAAGCCAAATAATTAGTTCATTTCTCTTCTGAAACAAGAAAGCAACAATTGTAAATAATAAAAGACATTGTCTAGTATTGCCATCTAGGTAAAATTTATACAACTATTTAGAAGCATCATATGTGTTCGAAATGAATTAACGGTGTCACTGAAGGAAAAGAAAAAAAAATCCATCTTTTTTTCTTAAACATTTTGCTATTTGAAGTAGGAGCCTCATATGAGGTCCAGGATGACGAGAGTGTTAAGACCGATTTCGGCTGATCTGAGCATGCGCAATGAGCATTTTACGGTTTTTTTTCTTTTGCTAAATGGTGTAGGCAACCAGGTTTGAACTAGTATCATTTCAGAGGAACTTTGAGCGAAGTCGAGACAATCGATTCGTCTGAAGCACCAATAAGGGAAGTGCTGGTTTTCTAAAAGGAAGGTGGATTCGAATACCGTTCCTGGCATAAGATGTTTCTCTGATATGTTAAAGTTATAATAACTCAGTTCAATAAAGTAAATTATATTTTATTTTAATAGGAAAAGTTTTAGAATTTGGGATTTATTTTTTCTTTATTATTATGTAAAACTTGCCATTCCTAACATTTATTTAATTAAGGCTTGTATAATAAGAAAACTAGGTAATTATTTTCCGTAAGAAAAGTTTAAAAAAAAAGAACAGGGAATAATATATATATAAAAAACTGTGGTAAAAACAATTGATATTGTAATGCAGCTAAATTTTTACATTTGAGAAAACTAATAAAATTTTAACTTAAAAAAATTCTTTATTTGTAAAGTTTTTAAGTAAAACAAAAACTTGGAGTTGCTCTTTTTAACACTTTCCAACATAGTTGAAAAGTGTTTATGACTTCGGTTTGTCTGGCCGTCTGCCGTCTGTCCGTGCTCTAACTCCCGTAAATATGCTCGGATTGCCTCGAAATTTTTGTATGTTACTGTCGTTTACTATAGCATGTTCCCTATTACAAATGAAGTGTGTAGCACTTATAGTTCTTTTACAGGGACAGTCAAAAGTATTCCGTTACATTACAGTCAATGGGAAATCAGGTGCATTTTGATGACGCTACGTCATTTAAAAAAGAATGAAATTGATATATAATTATGAAGCGCATTAAAACATGCTTTTTGTAGAATATGGGGTCAAAGCATTTATTATTCATTTACAGGGTCAAACAAAAGAATTCTGTTACACATCCTTCTATGGAAAAAAATCTTTTGCAGTGAAATTAAGTGATATTTCTCTATTTCAAACATAATGAAAAATATATGCATTACTGGGGTGCACTATAAATTGGTCTCTTGCGTGCATTGCGTTTATTTTCAGGGACACACAAAAGATATAGGTTACAGTACATGTGCGATATTTACAGTCTACGTGTGATAAGTGCGTTTTCAAGTTTGGTTTGCGTTTTTAAGTTTAACTAAATTTTTTCATAGTACGTGTGTGTTTATAAACTCGGTTGATCATATACAGGGCTACACAAGGGAATTTGTAAGTATTACAGACTATGGGAGTGGCTTAATGGTAGTTTTTAATTGTTTTTACAGATTTTCCTGCTGAACTATATTTAGTAAGACTAATAGAAGTTTGTGGAATATAAATAAATTCACATACAGGGCTACGCAAAGAAAAAGATACATTGTTTTTTACGGTTGGTAATTGCTGCGAGTGAGTTTTAAGTTGCCGTTTAGTGGTGTGTACAAAAATCTTCAAATAATATACAGGGCTGTACAAAAGATTTCGCGTGCATTTGCATCGATTGGCGAAAATTGCTAAATGCGAATATTCTAACTGAACTGAATTTTATCATACTATATATCCACATGATGTGGATATATAGTATGATATATAGTATATATAGTATGATAAAATAGTGGATATATAGTATGCCCTGTATATGATCAATAGATGTCATTTATTGGTCATATACAGGGCTGCACAAAATAATTCGACTACTTTTTTGACACTGGAAAGTAATTTCGAAAATTGTATTTTTCAATGTGTTATATGTTTTCTAAACTGTTTACTTATATATCTTTTTTTACCTTATTTAACTGTGAAGTTTCGTTACAGTTTTCTGGCTGTGTTGGAAAGTGTTTCATAATCTATGCTTGACGCATGATTTTTCGTTCTTTTTTTTTTTAAATCTAAAAACTGAATTGAGTGAGAAATGTCTGTTGTCTGTATTTACCTAAAATCGGTTAATATGAAGCCAGTTCCCAGACTGGTTATAAAAGGAGAGGTTTTTATTTCTTTTAACTATTATAGCTAATAAATATTCTGTAAAAATTTCTAAAATTTTAATGAAGTTTTGAACTTTTTTTTTCTGCGGAACCTTCCAGTTGTTTACCGTCAAGTTTTGACAAGACTTTCTAGTGATAAATTAAATCCTATTTAGAAATGTTTAAATATTTTTAAGTTCAGCAACAAGTAATTAAACATCAAATGTTTTATTTTCTTGCATAGAGCAGTGAATTTTTAATATGTTCAATTAAAGCTTTAAAGTACAGGGAAATATTTCAGTATCAGATCCTCAAAACTGTTTGCACTGAATTAACATAAATGACAAAACGGAATCTTTCATATGTTTACCATCACGTTTTGACTTGACTATATAGTGATAAATTAAATCCTATTTAGAAATGTTTAAATATTTTTATGTTCAGAAGCAAGTAAGTAAAAATGTAATGTATTTTTTCCCCTTGCATATAGCAATGTATTTTCAATATTTTCAATTAAAGCTTTTAAAGTACAGGGAAATATTTCATCATCAGAACTTCAAAACTGTTTGTACTGAATTAACATAAATGACAAAATAGAATATTTCAGTTTTTTACCACCACGTTTTGACGGGTACTTTCTAGTGTTAAATTAAACCTTTTTTAGGGACTTTTAAATATTTTTATGTTCAGAAACAAGTAAGTAAAAATTAAATGTAATTTATTTTTCTTGCAAATAGCAATGGATTGTTAATATTTTCAATTAAAGCTTTAAAGTACAGAAAAATATTTCAGCATCATATCTTCAAAACTGTTTGTACTGAATTAACGTAAATGACAAAATATCATATGTCCAAAATATCATATATCATGACTTAAATTCAAGCTTATTTCGTTGGCCTTGGAACTGAATAACAGTCTAAATGCTAGTGTTTACTTTGTAATAATCTCTATAAATCATAAAATAACCATTCTAAAATAAGCTAAAGCTACTTTGCTGCAACCAAAATCTAAATCCTACGCTTTTATAAAGCCTGTCTTGTCACACGACTTACCCCACATGATAAATTTCCTGTTTAAATCCAGTTCAGTGTCTTTTTTTTAACATTTCTGTATCCGAAATAAAAATGTAAAGAAGACAGCGTTTCGTTTTATCATCTACAAAGCTGGGATTTAATACACTCTGTATGAATATTTTAACTTCATTCGTTCTTCACTTATCGTGAGGAAAACTGTTGTAAGAAAAAATATATTTTAAGAAGTAATACATACAGCATTTTCGAAACAGATATTACCACCATATATGTATAAAAGGATAAAAAAATAAAATTTCTTTAAAATTCAAAATTGAAAATTTAAATTAAAATTTCCAGTTTCTTTTTCCTAACTTTTAAATCAAATATTCAAAACTAATTTGCCCCTGTTAAGTTTGTTTCTCGGCCCGATATTTATTACATACGTTTTGTCAGCATCAAATTCGATGAACTTTACTTTATCTGCGGTTGGTGAAACGCCCGAACTCGTCCAGGCCATGATTTCGTCACAGGTTTAGCTATCAATCAAAAGATCTTAAGCCAATTAAATTTAAGGTCTCCCCCCAAATTGACTCCTTCGCCCCCTACTGGAAAAAAATAGAAGTACGATCATAAAACCAGCGGACTCGAGAAAAGCACGTGGCTTTTTTGATTGAATGCTTGTTAACATTCTCCACGACAGGCGAATGCATTTACTTAATGATAAAGGGATAAAAGATTTTAGACACTGAAACACTTGGTCCTGATTTTAAACAAGACGATCATGTATCTTAAAAATATAAAATGTCAGGTCCTCAATGGCGTCTTCAGTTAAACCACAACTACAAATAAGTTCACTTTACGATAAATCAAAATGATGGATAAATTAAAGTAACTGTCAGTATATCTTATATATATATATATATATATATATATATATATATATATATATATACTAGCTGACCAGCCCGGCGTTGCCCGAGCCCGTGTAATAAACTCAAATCTCTTAAAAAACGAAACTCTGGCCACGGTCTCCAATGGCTTCAACACCGTATACCGGGCATGCTCGTACGCTCCGGAATTTTTTTTATTTCCCCCTTCCACCGCCAGGGGAGCAACTTCTTTCGTAAAGAACTTCTGAGACAGGTCACCGTTGCCTACGGTACTGTATAGTAGGCGTGCTACAAAATTGAGCTGGTTTCGAGAAGATGGAAACGTTATAAGCCGAGTTATTGAAATAAGGCCCAGTTAGAGAAAATAATCATGAGTGAGGTGCCGGGTGAAGAGGATGTTCAAGTGTACTTCAGAAAATGACTAATTAGGAGGACTACGATGCATCTTTGAAAATTCGTTCGTTTGGTTAAGCTAGGAACTTAATTACAAATTTGGCTTAAACTATTATTCGGAAATAGTGGTAACCTCTACTCATACATTTAGTTTAATGTTATAAAAGGTGTCTATTAAGTTAATTATAATGTTTGGAATCACTTGCGTTGAAATCGGAAAGATAGTTGCTGAGATATGGAAACGGGGCATAGTTAGATAAGAAACCTTGAAGGAGGGGCCGGGGAGGGGGGATGTTCAAGTGCCCTTTAGCAAATGACTAATTAGGACAACCACTATGCATCTTGTGGTAACCGCTACTCATAAATTTAGTTTAATGTTATAAAGGGTGACTATTTAGTTAATTATAATGTTTGGAATCACTTGCGTTGAAATCGGAAAGATAGTTGCTGAGATATGGAAACGGGGAATAGTTAGAGAAAAACCTTGAAGGAGGGCCCGGGGGGGATGTTCAAGTGACCTTCAGCAAATAGCTAATTAGGAGGATCACTATACATCTTTAAAGATTGATTCATTTGATTAAGCTAGGAACTTAATTTGAAATTTGGCTTAGCCTATTATTCGGAAATACTAGTAACTGCTTTCTAGAAATACACTTTGAAGCAATGAATGCTCGATTTTTGCGATAATTTAGTAAAAATGGAACTAAATGGAGAAGTTAGCAACATTATTAGCTGAGTTTTAAAATAGCGGTTTTCTGTTTATAAAACAGCAATTTAACGACACGGGTGAAGCTAAAAATGTTAGAATTGTTAAATGTAATTAGATCCTCACCCCTCTCCATCCCCGCAAATATAAAAAATAATCTGTTAAATAAAGTTTTCTGTATTAATAGTCTCTATCATAGTAATATATGTCCTGTAAAAACCTTAAACCCATCTAATTATCATAAAGTAAAACGTGCCTGGAAAATGTCTTAAACAGGTGGTGTTTGTGTACTTTGTCGTGAGTAGATGGCGCTACATTAGCTTTGCTGTACGCCGGTAACTGCAATCCATGTTGGCGCTATTTCGTTATAAGCCCTTATCTATGCACCGTTACTCTGATTTATTTAATGTTAAACAGACAGTTATTGTCTGTTTTTTAACCTTGAAGACGAGCACGATTGTGCTTGAAAGTGCTAGGTTTTTAGATATTTTATTTTATTTTAATGTACGTACTAAACAACTTTTTAGTAAAGAATTACAATGAATTTATTGTGAGTTATATTATCTCGCATCAATTATTACATAAATTAAATTTAATGAAGTTTTTGTTTAAAAAAAAATAAATAAATAAAATAAAAAATAAAATATCTTTATATTAAATCTCAAAAAGTATTTTCTGTTTCATACATAATTAACATCTTCTTTTCAGAATTTTTTTTTAAGTCTCTTTGAATCAGACAATGTTTTAACGTACTATAAATGTAACTCTTCTAATGGATTAGCTGCTCCAGACTTTATACTCTTGGGACAATTTTATTACTGGAGTCGTGTTTTACTTTAATTATATTATTTTACCTTTTTCCAGTCTTTATGTTTTAATAAACCATTCCTCTAAAGAATTTTTAAATCTTGATTCTGGTTTACTCATATTTTTCAACTTAGCTGAAGAGTTTTTATGACTTCAGTTTCTTTATCTGTCTGCCTGCATATATTTTTCTAACTTCTATAAAATTAAATGCATTCTATAAAAACTCAATATATTTGTGATCTAGAGATGCAAGAAAACCGCAATAGGGTAATAAAGTTTATTTTTAATTTTTGAGAATAAAGGTAATGGAAAAGTAATGATAAAAATTGGTATATCTTAGATGAAAAGAATGAATAAATGTTTATTCGATTAAGAACAAGCACGAAAAATCATAGTTCAGGCATAAATTTTTAAGCACTTTCCAACAGTAACAGATGGAATTATTTTGTGCGTCCCTGTAAATAAACTATAAATGCTACTTATTCTATACTCCTGAGAAAGCATGTTATAGTCCATCTAAGTGATGCATACCAACGGCATTATGTTTGAAATGTCGTAACATCAATAAAATGCACATCTGAATTTTCCCCATAGACTCACAACAGTGTTGAATTCAGGGGTGGCCCGGGAAGAGGGGAGGGACATCCCCCCGGCATTTCCCCCCCCCCTCGGAGCCACAGAAATCCCTCCGGGAGAAAAGTGTCTGAATTCAACACTGGACCACAATGTAGAGGGATTCTTTTGTGTGACCCTGTAAACAAACTATCAATGCTACACACTTCATTTTCAGTACCAAACATTCTATGGTAAACAACAATAACATATACAAATTTCATGGCAATCCGAGTATATTTACGAGCGTTAGAGCACGGACGGACGGCAGACCGAATTCATAAACACTTTTCAACTATGTTGGAAAGTATTAAAATGTGAACAAATATTAAATAAATACAGAGTATTCATAAACTGTTTTTACAAAATAAGAGAGACAATAACGAGCGAAAAATTGCATAAGAAACCAAAGTCATAATCGCTTATTCAGTCAAAAATACAGGTCTCACTCGAAGCTGAACCCGAATTTTCATTCATAACTATAACAACTAGTTGGATGTGCCAATCCCAAAACTTTCTTCTATCTCATACAAGTTTCACATACATCAAAAACGAATCAGCACCAATTTATGTCAAAATCTAACTGAATCTAAAGTTTTATTAAATACCGTGCATTAGTTCTTGAAATATGACTATCGCTAAATCGTGTAAATCCAGAAAAAGTCAGCATAGCAGCGCCATCTCTTGGGAAATTTAAACCAAAACCTAATTAACAACAACTTATATCATCGTCTAACTGAATCTGAAGTTTGATGAAATTCTGTGAATTAGTTCTTGAGATATAACTATCGTAAAAATCATGAAAAAAGTCGCATAAGAGCGCCACCTGTTGGACTGTTTACACCGAAACGTAACCAGCATCTATTTATGTCAAGGTCTAACAGAATCTGAAGTTTGATGAAGTTCTATGCATTAGTTCTTGAGATATAGCTCTCGTGAAAATCATGAAAAAAGTAGTATAGCAGCGCCACCTGTTGGGCTGTTAACACCAAAACGTAACAATCGTCTATCTATATCAAGGTCTAACAGAATCTGAATTTTGATGAAATTATGTTCTTGAGATATAGCTATCATGAAAATCTGGAAAAATGTAGCATGGCAGCGCCACCTGTTGGGCGATTTACACCAAAAACTAATCAGCACCAATTTATATCAGTGACTAACTGAATATAAAGTTTTATTATATTCCGTGCTTTAGTTCTTGAGATAGAGAGAGCCCACAAAATTTTTGTCACATGCAGACAGACTCACAGACGGACATTTTCTAAAAACCGTCTGTGAATCGTGTTCAGGACCTTCTAAAACATATAAATTCGTCGAAAACCGGAAGTCGAAAATTTTCATGAATCCAATACTTTCTTCATGTAAAGATAGAAGAAAGTAAAAATGAAGATATTTTAGCGAAATTTTTTAAAAGAGTATCTTTGCTTTATATGCAGTATGATGCCCTCACGAGAAGTGCAATATAACAATTTAAAATTAATTATTATGTGCATTATGCATTGTAATTCAGCCAGTGACTGTATTCTCAGCCACAGTCTGAATAATGGAGAGTCTATTACAGTAATGTTTAAACGCAAATGACAATCATTTACAGCACTTCCCGTGATGGAATCACATTGCACACAAAGCAAAGTTAGTCTTTTGAAAATTTTGCTAAAATATCTTCATTTTTGTCAAAGTTATGTACGAAAATATGGATGAAGCATGGAGTGAGATACGCCGTTTTTTGATTGAATAAGTGATCCTAGTTTGCGATACAAAAAATTGTTAATCTTGATGTGTACTTTTATTTTGAAAAAACAATTTACAAACATTCTGCCGTAAAGCAAATATTTATATAAATTTTTAAGTTAAAATGTATCTGATGAATTTTGTGCAGGGTTGTTACCGCAGTTGTTAAGGCGTTTGGTGTGGCTTCAAAAAAATTTATATGAGAAAACAGTTCAGTTCTATCTATTTTTATTCATTCGACTTGAATGATAAACCAAAATAAGACGGGTACATGTACATCCAGCGTTTGCTGGGAACTTCTTTAATATCACACACTGTCAAAAAACCTTGAAACAGCTACAAAGTTTAACCATTCTCCGTCAGTTACCTCCTGCCTCCCTTTGAAAAGGAGCTTGGTGCATCTAGATATACTTACTCAGTACATTAAACTAGAAAGAAGTATGCATACAGTTACAGGTAAAAGAAAAGAGGGCCTCTACTACAGCGCCTAGAATACATAGTGTGGAAACCGGCAAATGGTGTAATGCTTTAAAAAGTGCTAAAAAGTTGTAGCCTATAAATGTGCAACGGTGCTCCTACGAAGCCTACGATAATGTTGCAACCAGAGACAAAAAAAATGCGTATCACGTTTTTTAGCCATGCTTTCATAATTTAAAAAAAAACTTATAAAAATCACTAAGTCAGAGGAAAAAATGATATAATTTAAGTATTTAAAATACTTACCACCAGCCGAAACATTCTAATACAATGTCAAGAGCTAGCAGATGGCGCTGCGAACCCATCCTAATATTTTCGGCAACGTTGTACAATTTTTATTGGATACAATTTTTTAGTACTATTTTGTAGCCGGTTTCCACACTATATATTCTAGGCGCTGTACCTCTACGACCGAAACAGAGACAAAAAACTGGTTCGGAATGACATCACTTCCAAACACACGAGGCTCACGAAAAAGACAGGCTACCACGGTGCATTCCACTTATCTTTTTTTACAGACCGCGGGAGTCACGTGATGCTCTTTTCGTGCACCTTCATTGGTGCATTCGAGCATCACGTGACGCCCGCGGTCTGTAAAAAAAGATAAGCATAAAGCACCGCGGTAGCCTGTCTTTTTCGTTAGCCTCGCAAGCACATCACATAACAAAATTTCTAGGGACAAAAATTTTGTCCAGATTTCCAACAACTATCGGTCGTAAATACACTCTCCCTTTCTTTTTTCTTTTTTTCAATTAAACTTTTACTCAAAAATATCACAAATACTTTAAAAATATGCCTTATTATCTTTAGAATTTACATGTTTTAACTCAACAATATTTTCAATTATTAATTGTCTAATAAATTGACATCTTATATCAATGTGCTTTGTTTTTAAATTTTCTTGGCTATTTTTAGAAAAATAAATGTCAGATTCATTATCACAGTACTGAACTGGTTTTATTTTATCACATAAATCAAGTTTATTCAAAATTCTTGAGTACAAAGTCAGTTCTTTTACACTCTCAGTAACGAGATAAACTCAGATTCCAAAGATCTGAGTGCAATACTGTGAAGGCTCTTGAATGTGGGAGTGTTCTAACGGAAATACAGGCTGTTCTAATGACGAACACAACTTTAATAAGACGACATAAAGATGACAGGGACAGGTATATCATACTACATGCAATAAACATAAAGGATTAATCCTATTTTAAATATTCAAGACCGGTAACATTCACTCACGGCCATTTTCATAATATCTTCTGGTTTCTCATATGACAGACAACGTTCTTAGCTGCTGACATTCCAAGTTCTACTGCCGCGCTCTTTCTGTTTCTCCAGAAGGGGGCGCTACTAGAGCAAGAAAAGGCATGCGCAGTCCTCACACCTGACCCTTTCGAGAATTTGATTTAGTCTTTTGAGACAAATCAATATCTAGTAAATATCTAAATAAACAAGTAAAATATATTAATACTAAAATTCAAACATTTAAAGAATATCAAAGAAAATATACAAATAGAATACACTATAACACTAATATTTTAAAGTTCTAGGATAAAGTTCTTAAAGTTCAGACTTGTAACACAGAAAAAAAAAAAGAATGTTCAAAGTTTTTTCTTTAAGTCCCAATGTGAGGCATGTAGCCTATTTAGAGAGTCAGTATTCGCGTGGTGTTTCCCACGTCGCACAGTGGAGTATTTAACCCAAAAACCTGGCCAAAAATGCAAAAATTAAAATTTTGTCAACATTTGTAAAAATCATATTTTTAATAGCTAATTAATTGATGCGTCGATCTATGTCTATTTTAGAAACCTGAGTTATATCCGATGGCTCCTGGCCGCAGTTGAAGAGGAAGTTTCTTTGTGAGAAGACGTGTTTTTCTGTTGATTTTAGGCATTGTTGTTATGTTTAAATATAATTTTTTTGTGTCTCAATGAAGTGTTGAATTGAAACTAAACTGGGCTTGCGCGTTTAACAAAGGTCAGAGCTTAGTGTTAAACTATGTGTAAATTTAAATAGTTTAGTTTTTAATGTAATAAAAAAACATTAAATGTGTAAAAGGGTCATTTTTAAAGCGTTTTTGGCTCTAATTTAAACATATCGAAAGCTTTTTAAATATGCGCCGGGCTTTGCCGGACCATGTTTGAATTATAATCGTATTAGTTATAGTCTTGAGTGCCAATTTCTGCAAAAAAATCTTCCGCATATTGTTGCCATTTTTTTATAAAAAAATTTTTCGGGTGGACTATTTAAATCCCATTTTTTGAGGCAACCGAATTAAAGAGATAAAAACTTTATTTTTAATCTAGTATTGCAGGTTTTTAGCTTACAGGATATTGCCTGAGAGCTTTTGCCCCTACATATCCTGTATGTATGCATGTACGTACGTATGTAAGTACGTACATACCTACGCAACTCGATACCTCTTGATAGAAATATTAGATCGGCTTCAAATAGTAAATACTTATTTACTGAAAAAAGTTTCTCCAATTAGTTTCGGGGGCTCATAGGTAGAAAATAAGGGGAGAAAGGAGGGAATTAAACAAGTCTGGAGAAGACACAGAAATGATTAAAAGGTTGTAAGTAACATTGGAAGTCATAACAAGTGAGCATCGCATTGACGAAAAAAGTTCCAAACATCTGCTGATGAAACAGCAAGACTGTATGTGAACCTTTACAATTAGTACCCCATGATTCCAACAATGCTGAAGGTTTTGATTCATAATGGCACACTAATTAAGAAAGCAGTCGTACCCATTGGCCAACGGTCAGAAGAAGCTGCCGAGTCCAGAAACAAACACTTTAGACAGTACCGTACAAAGTACTCAAGAAAGTGCAATAGAAAAGTTCGCAATAGAGAAGTTTTCTATAGAGATGTTCCAAATTGGCTTCTTTTAAGCAGTGATCCTTTTATAAACTTCTCTAGACAAAGACAAAGGGAAAAGAGCAAGCCATACAGTAGCGAGACCCTACAACTTCTTCTTCCAGCTAGGTCTGATGGTAGTAATGATAAAAGCCAAGAAGCGTGTGGTGTTGAAGATGAAAAACAAAGTTCTGAAGAATCAGATTGAAACTGGTAATCTATTAAATACACTGAAAAAACAGCATCTCTATACTGTAAAGACTCCACTGTATTAAATGTATTATCAAATGTAAATAATCTTTATTAAATGTAAATTAAATGTAATAATTATTATTAAATTAAATTAAATGTAAATAATAAATTTCATAGATAGTACAGTTAAATACATTTAATTAAACATTACTAGTAAATAAAAAAATCTATCAACAATTATTTTTCTCTTATAAACAGTAAACATTTAAGGCTGCTAGTCACTCGACTTCGAAACTCCCTTCGGTAATATTAAGTCTATGGGCATATGATGTATTCGTATTTTTAAAATATCTACTTAGTAAATTAATATTTTAACTTCTTTTTTTCTTTGTGCTCTTCTTGAATGATGTCTCTTTTTTTTCTTAGTTGTCAAAATATTTATAAAATGTATACTTATTATTATGTGAAGTGTTAAAATCTTACTTACACTTCGTCAGCTTTTAAGATATAAAATATTAAGCTAAGATATGGATTTGTATGTATACTACATAGTATGCTAAAAGTTAGTTCAGTGAAACGCATAACACAGTTGAACATTTCCATTCAGCCATTTCAATCAATAAACGGAAATGTGCTGGAGAACTTCTGTAAATGAACGATATATTCTATGCACACCATATTCTACAATAAGTGCCTTAATACACCTCAGTGATGTATATAAATTTCAGTACGTTTAAAATAGTGTGATATCATTAAAATACAGAGCAAACGATTTTAGGCCATAGACATAATGTAAGGGAATTCTTTCGGGTGTCTCTGTAAATGAACCGTAAATGCTATAGACTTCATTTACTAACTGGCCACATTTCATAACCACATTTACTTCATTAACGCCAAACATGCCATATTGATACCCAAAAACATCTAACAATTTCAAGGCAATCGGACTATATTTACATAGAAAAATATTTTTAGCCAGGATTTCGGGTCAAATACTCCACTGTGCGTCGGTACGTTATTTGGGCTTGGAAACGCTGCAGTGCAAGGGCCCATCTTTGAAGGCGCGCACTTTGAGGTGCACAGTCTGTGAGGAATTTCAAAGGATTATAGTCGCTCACCACAGTTACTTGCGAACCATAAATATAGTGTTCGAACTTCTTCAGGGCGAAGATAACCGCATAAGCTTTCTTTTCGATAGTAGCATAACCCTCGTGGCTTTTGGAGAGCTTTTTACTTGTAAAAGCAATGGGGTGCTCTTGCTCATTTTCATCTTTTTGAGATAGACAAACGCCTATCGCATACGAGGAAGCATCTGCATGTATAATGAAAGGTTTCTGAAAGTTCGGGGAATAACAGATGGCCGATTTACTGATCGCCTGTTTCAACTCAAAAAAAGGCTTTGTCACAATCCTCAGACCAGGTAACTTCATTCGGGGCACGTTTCTTGGTAAGTTCAATCAATGGACGAGCTATGTCGGAGAATGAAGGAACATAGGATCGGTAATAAGATAAAAGACCCAATATGCTCCTGACATCTTTCTTTGACTTGGGAACTTCTAAGTTTTGTATCGCTGATACTTTGTCAGGATCGGGTGCATGTATACCGGATCCTACCACATGACCTAGAAATTTTATCTGAGACCGCGCGAATACACATTTCTTAAAATTCACTGTAAAATTGGCTTCTTCGAGGGTAGTTAGTACCGCGTCTAGGTGCTTAAGGTGATCCAGCCAATTATGTGAAAAAATCACTACATCGTCGATGTATGTTTCTGCATAGGCTTTATGTTGGATTAAAATATGATTCATACATCTTTGAAAAGTGGCTGCGGCGTTGCGTAATCCAAACGGCATGACTACAAAAGCGTACTGTCCACGGTGCGTGACAAAGGACGTGAGGTGTTTACATTCTTTGTTTAGACGGATCTGCCAGTAATCTTTAAGTAAATCCAACAGGCTAATGAATTTCGCCGGAGCTACTTTATATATAAGATCAAAAGATCAGGCATTGGTCATTGGGAATGAATCAATCTCGGTTTGGGAATTCAAATAACTATAATCGACGCAGAGTCGTACTGACGAATCCTTTTTAGATACGCAAACAATTGGATGCGCATATTCGCTCTCGGAATGTTCAATGAGACCTAACTCAAGTAATTCTTTAATTTGTCGGTCAACTTCATTTTTGAGTGCCTCAGGAATTCGATATGGTCTCTGACGTTTTGGTTTGCTCTCCGGTTTCAACCTAATGTAATGTTCGCCTACATTGGCAATTTTTGGAATTCCAGACTATTGGTTTGGATGTTTACGTAACAAGTCGGATAGTTGTTTCTTCTCTGCATGTGATAAATGTTTTAGCTGTAACTGTTTATCGATTATAGTAGGATTTTCTTTGTCAATTCTGGGGATATTCTCGATTTCGCCGAAATCGATATCGGCATCGTATATAACGCCTATGTGTGTAGTTTGGACTTTTAATTCTCGGATTTTGTTGGCGTGCAAATGTTTGACACTGTTGTCTGGTAACTGTACCAAATAACTATAGGGAGATTTTTTTTCGAGTATAGTGGCGGGTGCTGTCCATCTAGCATATACTTTTTGTGACTGCTGTCAGGAATCAAAACAACAACTTGATCATTGGGCTTAAATTCTTTGTGTCTAGCTCGTCTATTGTGGTAATAGGCGTAAGCTCGCTGTTTATCTGTGCAGGAAATTCCGGCGTGTTCGGCTGCCTTTTCCAATTTTATTTTCAAATCATTTAAATAATTTGTAACTGAGCCTAACTGACCACATGGCAAAGGTGTTTCATTGGTCCATGATGACTTCAATATGGAGAGGGGCCAGTCGGACGTCTACCATATAACATTTGGAATGGACTAACATTGGTTGAGGCGTTCGGTACTTCCCTGTATGCCCATAAAAGGAAAGGTGTGTGCTTGTGCCAGTTTCCGGAATTTTCCCTTATTGTATGGTGTATCATTCCTTTAAGGGGGCACATACCCTTTAAACAGATGAAAAATTTGATTTCAGAGACAAATATTTAAAGTGGCCCCATGCACTCATTTTTACACTAAATACCTCAGTTTTTTTTTTTGTGAATACTGCACTACTTTCTCCATGCAATATAATATATAATTTGCATTAAACGCTGTATAATTAATTAAAATTAATTATTCCTTAATGTCTGTTTTTTTTAAATTAATGAAAAAGTATATAGCTTGCGCGCATGATTTTAAAAGATCTATACATTCTAGAGCTTTGAAACTCTTAATATAAGTTTAAAAACATTACAAAAATAAAATGAACTAAAATCTAATGAATAAACAAAAAATTTCTTTTTTTTTTTTTTTTTTTTTTTTTTTCAAAAAAAAAATTTTTGTCACTCGAATGCCCATACATTCAATAATTTTTGTTAAATTTCTTAGATTTTAGTTCAATTTGAAGAAAATGATCTAGTAAAGATATATATAAAGTTTCGAATCATTACCTTTAATACATTTCGAGTTATCATGCGCGCAAGTAAAAAAATATCGATTTTGAGGAAAATCAATTTAAACATAAATGTTGTATTAAAAATTCTTAAATAACACGTACAATGCAGCTATTGCTATTTAAAATTTCTATATTGTTGTAGGATAAACATGTGAAGGAATTAAGATGATTACATATGCATAAAATTTATTATGAGCTCCAAAACGTGAAATTATTAGTCGTTATATAACATGAGAAAATTCAAATTAAATATTAATGTTACATTAAAAACATTTTTAAGGTATAAACAACTCAAATATTGTTATTTAAAGTTGATATATTTCTATAAAATACATATTTGTAAGAATTAGATTTATTACAATGTTTAAAATTTAATATCACCTTCAAATGTTGAAAAATTTTCACGAAACTCGAGAACGGCATGACATATGAGATTGCTATTTAAATTTTACTTTTGTATTTAAAAACAATTAGAGATTGCTATTTAAATTTTACTTTTGTATTTAAAAACATTTTCAAGGTATAAACAACTCAAATACTGTTATTTAATGTTGATATATTCCTATAAAATACATATTTGTAACAATTAGAATTATTACCAAGGTTTAAAATTTAATATCACGTTCAAATGTTGAAAACATTTCACAAACTCGAGAACGGCACAACATTTGATATTGTGATTTAAATCTTACTTTTGTACTTAAAGTACTATAAGATATATAATATTTTAAAACAAATTATAATTTCTGTTCATATTAAAATTAATATAGCAAAATAATAAAGTACAACCTATTGCTTCAAAATTAACTGCTCCAAATATGAAGATATTTTTCAATTAATGCAAAAGTATACAACTTGCGCGCATGATTTAAAAATATCTATACACTCTAGAACTTTGAAACTTTTAATATAAGTTTAAAAACATTACAAAAATAAAATGAACTAAAATCTAATAAATAAACAAAAAATTTCTAAAGTTTTTTGATTAAAAAAAAAAAAAAAATGAAAATTTTGATCATTTTTGTCACTCGAATGCCCATACATTCAATAATTTTTGTTAAATTTCTTAGATTTTAGTTCAATTTGAAGAAAATGATCTAGTAAAGATATATATATAGTTTCGAATCATTACCTTTAATACATTTGGAGTTATCATGCGCGTAAGTAGAAAAATAACGATTTTGAGGAAAATCAATTTAAACATAAATGCTGTATTAAAAATTCTTAACCAACATGTACAATACAGCTATTGCTATTTAAAGTTTCTATATTGTTGTAGGATAAACATATGAAAGAATTAAGAACATTACACATGTATAAAATTTATTATAAGCTCAAAAACGTGAAAGTATTAGTCGGTATATAACATGAGAAAATTCAAATTAAATATTAATGTTATATTAAAAACTCATTTACAATTTAAATTAGTATAAATAATCTTGAAAAGTCTAATATTAGGGGGAAAAGGTGAAAATATTTTGGTACTTTTTGGTTAGCCAGGCGCCAGTGATATATGTACATATATAAATATATATGTATGTACATACATATATGTATATATACATAGATGTATGTATACATATCATATATGTGTATATATAAATGTGTGTGTATCATATATGTGTATATATGAAACAAATTAAAAAAAAAAAATTCGCCTTTGACCTCATTAAAACTATAATTCTGTGTAAATCCTATTATTCTAAATTATTTTCTCGCTCCAGTATTTCGATTGTCAAAATTACATCTAGCAAAATATAGTTTATTCCAAATTCATTCTCTTAAAAAAAATTGCGCTGATAGATGCTCTATTAAAATGACGCACTTTTATTTCTTTAAATAAAATGCATCCTAGAATTTAATTCTTCTAAAAAACACCAACCTCCCAGCTAAAAATATTTTCTCTTTTGAAATAACAACCTATGAATTTCTTTTCTTTATTTTTTATTTCCCTACGATTCCTGACAAAATATTACTTCTCAAATTATGAAAGACTTTAATCTCAATGTAAAAATTATTTTGGCATATTGCCATACTTGATAAAACATATGTATTTCTTTTCTCTTTGATCTTATTTATTCGAAGGAATTAGATTTCGAGTTTGTTCTAGAACATTGGTTTGGCGCGCTTTTTTCCAGCTTACGATAAGATTACTTCTATATTAACGCGCCGAAGGAATTAAGCAGTGAGTGTTGATTGGTCGAGAGACTTCTTAGTAAAAATGTATTCTGGAGTGCTCAGAAAATGATATACGGCGTTTTCCCGCGTTTTGCGGCAGAAGGTTCCGGGATTCGGCGGTGTATGCGGCCCCGACATGCCTGCCTGATCATAGAATGTTCTCCTTGGCCGCCGGTAAATTCGAAAAACAACTGTCTTCTGTTTTAAGATCCAAGATGTCTTCTTATATTTAAAATTTAATCATCAACTAATGCCACGATATTAAAATTAGCAAGTATGGAGTGAGATTCAAATAGAGTAAAGCCTAATCGATTCATCTTTGACTTTTCGAATAAAAGTAAAAAAGAAATGTTCTGCTTCTTATCTGCCTTCTTTTACATACACATGAAGTAAGACTCGGTGCTCGACTGAAAATTTCCTGAGGTGGAAACCAGTGCCTGGAGTATGAATCAAGTGAAATCGTGACATAATTTATATATATATATACATGTATATGTATCACTGGCGCCCGGCTAACTGAAAAGTACCAATATTTTTAATGTAATCGTTAAAGTTATCGTTTTTCTTTTTCGTCGTTTTTTTTTTTTTTTTTTTTTTTTGTAAATGAACTATTCATATTGGTAACATAATCTTATACAAGTATTAAAATTACTATAGGATATAAATGACCACTGGTAACTTATTTAAAGTTTAAATTATCTTGGAAAGTTTAATATCTTACAATTTGTTGTTTACCTTACTTACTTAATTTTTAAAATCCACCTGCAGAATACATTTCACCTTCAATATTTTTTAGCGATTCGTTTTTTGCTGTTTTAGAACATTTTCTCAATTTCCTTTGCTCTTTTGTTTGCATACTTGCTTTTCGCTCTGAAGAAGCTATACGTTTATTATCTATGCTTTCAAATCCGTTAATCGAAAAATTGCAATGAATCCATTATGTCATGGCGTCCTTGACAACCTTCATTAAACAATATTGTAGCTTCATTTGTTGCAATATGTACAATTGTTTTTCCCGATCCTGTAGTTTTGGGGCAAAATTTCCAAATCATGGCATTCAGGCTTTCATTTGGGTTTTGTGTTTGCCCTCCCAAACAACGTTTTAAAAGTGACGGCTGTGACAGATCATTAAACACTGGTTTGATTGCTTCCATTGCCACAGAAGGGATAGAGGATTTATGATTGTATGAAATGCCTTCTAAACGTGATTTGTTGTACTTACATCAGGTGTCAACATTTTTGGGGCAAAAATCATGAATTGGATTATCATTCGATGATATTTTGTGATAAAATATCGCCCAAATTGCTTTACGCATTTCAATCAAAGAATCTTTATGTTCTCTGATGGCATTGACATAGTAGCTTGTTATTTCATCAATAAGGTTGTCAGTTAATCGCCCTTTACCACCCAGTGTTTTTCCATCACTCAATTTTTTCTTTTCTTGCTTCAGCTTTCTTAGACGGGTCCCCATACGCTTCTGAACGTATCCAACACATTCGACTTTTTAGATAGTTACATTCCCATAAGGTTTTGCATTACACACTGAAGGAAATGTTTTTGTGTCACCGTCCCCGATATATTTCAAATATTTTACACCACGTGTTTCTTCGGATCTTAAAAATATTCTGACCATACCGTCAACTTCCATCTTCCCTGCAGAACCAAAATGGTTTCGATTACAGTCATGTTCTTCAGAATATTCACACTTTTTACAATACGATCTTCATCGACATTTCTGCAGTTTCTGATGTCACTTTCAATATTTTATTTACAATGACAGAGTATGATTTTTGAGCAATAGGTGGTGGGAGATCCATGCCACAGCAAAAAGTCTCCATTCCTGCTCTGCCTTGTCCAATCATTCTCATAGAATATGTAAACCTTCTATTGATTTCAGGAATATTTTTTTTCCTGCCTAACATTGTGCAATTTCTGAAAGTTTTTGCAGAACACTTACAGGTCATGTCAAATTTAGATGACAGTCCAAACAGTGACGACTCACTTAGCACAATATCACCCTCACAGAATTTGCAAGATAAATTTTGTTGTATAAAATTAATCAATAAATTTATGTCAAACAATCTGTATCCTTTAAAATTAGGTGTTCCGAAAACACTTTCTTGTGCAGGAGGTAAAACATCCAACTTTAATTTTTTGCTTGATGCACTAATGTGTTGATGAGTTTTCACATTAGTAAAACGATTGCCAGAAAACTTTCGTTTTTTAGGACGAGTCCCAGACTCTCGCTTCACATTCTCGGACATAATAATGAACGAAAATAAACTAGTAAAATAAATTAATAATATAAAACTAGTAAAATACACTCTGAACAAAAAGCTTACTCTCAAATGAAACGGAAGCGAATTATAACGCTGAAAAGCACATGTAAATAAACTTCCAACTGCAGATATTACGAAAGCCGGAAGTAGAGATGTTTCCGTCCTTCTGTTTCTCCAAAAGAATTAATAATTCATGGAGTTTGCGATAAGAGGAGAAGCAAAATCTGCAGCTTTCAAAACGTAAACAAACACACCGCCATGGAGACTCCATGCACACCGCCGTGATGACAGAATCAGCTGACTCAAGTGGATCTTTAATTCGCGTGAAACGGACGAAAGCTGATTTACATTTTTTACTATAACGAGAGTAATTTTACGAATATTTTAATGCGGTTTGCGGCAAATTGTTCAGAAAAAAATTAGCTATCGAATGAATTAAAAAACAAAAAATCGATTTTTTCAAAATTTTAAAGGATATGTGTCCCCTTAAATGTAAATTAAATGTAATAATTATTATTAAAGTAAATTAAATGTAAATATTAAATTTCATAGATAGTACAGTTAAATACATTTAATTAAACATTACTAGTAAATAAAAAAATCTATCAACAATTATTTTTCTCTTATAAACAGTAAACATTTAAGGCTGCTAGTCACTCGACTTCCAAACTCCCTTCGGTAATATTAAGTCTATGGGCATATGATGTATTCGTATTTTTAAAATATCTACTTAGTAAATTAATATTTTAACTTCTTTTTTTCTTTGTGCTCTTCTTGAATGATGTCTCTTTTTTTTCTTAGATGTCAAAATATTTATAAAATGTATACTTATTATTATGTGAAGTGTTAAAATCTTACTTACACTTCGTCAGCTTTTAAGATATAAAATATTAAGCTAAGCTATGGATTTGTATGTATACTACATAGTATGCTAAAAGTTAGTTCAGTGAAACGCATAACACAGTTAAACATTTCCATTCAGCCATTTCAATCAATAAACGGAAATGTGCTTGAGAACTTCTGTAAATGAACGATATATTCTATGCACAGCATATTCTACAATAAGTGCCTTAATACACCTCAGTGATGTATATAAATTTCAGTACGTTTAAAATAGTGTGATATCATTAAAATACAGAGCAAACGATTTTAGGCCATAGACATAATGTAAGGGAATTCTTTCGGGTGTCTCTGTAAATGAACCGTAAATGCTATAGGCTTCATGCCATATTGATACCCAAAAACATCTAACAATTTCAAGGCAATCGGACTATATTTACATAGAAAAATATTTTTAGCCAGGATTTCGGGTCAAATACTCGACTGTGCGTCGGTACGTTATTTGGGCTTGGAAACGCTGCAGTGCAAGGGCCCATCTTTGAAGGCGCGCACTTTGAGGTGCACAGTCTGTGAGGAATTTCAAAGGATTATGGTCGCTCACCACAGTTACTTGCGAACCATAAATATAGTGTTCGAACTTCTTCAGGGCGAAGATAACCGCATAAGCTTTCTTTTCGATAGTAGCATAACCCTCGTGGCTTTTGGAGAGCTTTTTACTTGTAAAAGCAATGGAGTGCTCTTGCTCATTTTCATCTTTTTGAGATAGACAAACGCCTATCGCATACGAGAAAGCATCTGCATGTATAATGAAAGGTTTCTGAAAGTTCGGGGAATAACAGATGGCCGATTTACTGATCGCCTGTTTCAACTCAAAAAAAGGCTTTGTCACAAACCTCAGACCAGGTAACTTCATTAGGGGGACGTTTCTTGGTAAGTTCAATCAATGGACGAGCTATGTCGGAGAATGAAGGAACATAGGATCGGTAATAAGATAAAAGACCCAATATGCTCCTGACATCTTTCTTTGACTTGGGAACTTCTAAGTTTTGTATCGCTGATACTTTGTCAGGATCGGGTGCATGTATACCGGATCCTACCACATGACCTAGAAATTTTATCTGAGGCCGCGCGAATACACATTTCTTAAAATTCACTGTAAAATTGGCTTCTTCGAGGGTAGTTAGTACCGCGTCTAGGTGCTTAAGGTGATCTAGCCAATTATGTGAAAAAATCACTACATCGTCGATGTATGTTTCTGCATAGGCTTTATGTTGGATTAAAATACGATTCATACATCTTTGAAAAGTGGCTGCGGCGTTGCGTAATCCAAACGGCATGACTACAAAAGCGTACTGTCCACGGTGCGTGACAAAGGACGTGAGATGTTCACATTCTTTTGTTTAGACGGATCTGCCAGTAATCTTTAAGTAAATCCAACAGGCTAATGAATTTCGCCGGAGCTACTTTATACATAAGATCAAAAGATCAGGCATTGGTCATTGGGAATGAATCAATCTCGGTTTGGGAATTCAAATAACTATAATCGACGCTGAGTCGTACTGACGAATCCTTTTTAGATACGCAAACAATTGGATGCGCATATTCGCTCTCGGAATGTTGAATGAGACCTAACTCAAGTAATTCTTTAATTTGTCGGTCAACTTCATTTTTGAGTGCCTCAGGAATTCGATATGGTCTCTGACGTTTTGGTTTGCTCTCCGGTTTCAACCTAATGTAATGTTCGCCTACATTGGCAATTTTTGGAATTCCAGACTATTGGTTTGGATGTTTACGTAACAAGTCGGATAGTTGTTTCTTCTCTGCATGTGATAAATGTTTTAGCTGTAACTGTTTATCGATTATAGTACGATTTTTTTGTCAATTCTGGGGATATTCTCGATTTCGCCGAAATCGATATCGGCATCGTATATAACGCCTATGTGTGTAGTTTGGACTTTTAATTCTCGGATTTTGTTGGCGTGCAAATGTTTGACACTGTTGTCTGGTAACTGTACCAAATAACTATAGGGAGATTTTTTTTCGAGTATAGTGGCGGGTGCTGTCCATCTAGCATATACTTTGTGACTGCTGTCAGGAATCAAAACAACAACTTGATCATTGGGCTTAAATTCTTTGTGTCTAGCTCGTCTATTGTGGTAATAGGCGTAAGCTCGCTGTTTATCTGAGCAGGAAATTCCGGCGTGTTCGGCTGCCTTTTCCAATTTTATTTTCAAATCATTTAAATAATTTGTAACTGAGCCTAACTGACCACATGGCAAAGGTGTTTCATTGGTCCATGATGACTTCAATATGGAGAGGGGCCAGTCGGACGTCTACCATATAACATTTGGAATGGACTAACATTGGTTGTGGCGTTCGGTACTTCCCTGTATGCCCATAAAAGGAAAGGTGTGTGCTTGTGCCAGTTTCCGGAATTTTCCCTTATTGTATGGTGTATCATTCCTTTAAGGGGGCACATACCCTTTAAACAGATGAAAAATTTGATTTCAGAGACAAATATTTAAAGTGGCCCCATGCACTCATTTTTACACTAAATACCTCAGTTTTTTTTTTGTGAATACTGCACTACTTTCTCCATGCAATATAATATATAATTTTCATTAAACGCTGTATAATTAATTAAAATTAATTATTCCTTAATGTCTGTTTTTTTTAAATTAATGAAAAAGTATATAGCTTGCGCGCATGATTTTAAAAGATCTATACATTCTAGAGCTTTGAAACTCTTAATATAAGTTTAAAAACATTACAAAAATAAAATGAACTAAAATCTAATAAATAAACAAAAATTTTTTTTTTTTTTTTTTTTTTTTTTTTTCAAAAAAAAAATTTTTTGTCACTCGAATGCCCATACATTCAATAATTTTTGTTAAATTTCTTAGATTTTAGTTCAATTTGAAGAAAATGATCTAGTAAAGATATATATAAAGTTTCGAATCATTACCTTTAATACATTTCGAGTTATCATGCGCGCAAGTAAAAAAATATTGATTTTGAGGAAAATCAATTTAAACATAAATGTTGTATTAAAAATTCTTAAATAACATTTACAATGCAGCTATTGCTATTTAAAATTTCTATATTGTTGTAGGATAAACATGTGAATGAATTAAGATGATTACATATGCATAAAATTTATTATCAGCTCCAAAACGTGAAATTATTAGTCGGTATATAACATGAGAAAATTCAAATTAAATATTAATGTTACATTAAAAACATTTTTAAGGTATAAACAACTCAAATATTGTTATTTAAAGTTGATATATTTCTATAAAATACATATTTGCAAGAATTAGATTTATTACCTACGTTTAAAATTTAATATCACCTTCAAATATTAAAAAATTGTCACGAAACTCGAGAACGGCATGACATTTGAGATTTCTATTAAAATTTTATACTTTTGTATTTAAAAACATTTTCAAGGTATAAACAACTCAAATACTGTTATTTAATGTTGATATATTTCTATAAAATACATATTTGTAACAATTAGAATTATTACCAAGGTTTAAAATTTAATATCACGTTCAAATGTTGAAAACATTTCACAAACTCGAGAACGGCACAACATTTGATATTGTGATTTAAATCTTACTTTTGTACTTAAAGTACTGTAAGATATATAATATTTTAAAACAAATTATAATTTCTGTTCATATTAAAATTAATATAGCAAAATAATAAAGTACAACCTATTGCTTCAAAATTAACTGCTCCAAATATGAAGATATTTTTCAATTAATGCAAAAGTATACAACTTGCGCGCATGATTTAAAAATATCTATACACTCTAGAACTTTGAAACTTTTAATATAAGTTTAAAAACATTACAAAAATAAAATGAACTAAAATCTAATAAATAAACAAAAAATTTCTAAAGTTTTTTGATTCAAAAAAAAAAAAAAAAATGAAAATTTTGATAATTTTTGTCACTCGAATGCCCATACATTCAATAATTTTTGTTAAATTTCTTAGATTTTAGTTCAATTTGAAGAAAATGATCTAGTAAAGATATATATATAGTTTCGAATCATTACCTTTAATACAATTGGAGTTATCATGCGCGTAAGTAGAAAAATAACGATTTTGAGGAAAATCAATTTAACCATAAATGCTGTATTAAAAATTCTTAACCAACATGTACAATACAGCTATTGCTATTTAAAGTTTCTATATTGTTGTAGGATAAACATATGAAAGAATTAAGAACATTACACATGTATAAAATTTATTATAAGCTCCAAAACGTGAAAGTCTTAGTCGGTATATAACATGAGAAAATTCAAATTAAATATTAATGTTATATTAAAAACTCATTTACAATTTAAATTAGTATAAATAATCTTGAAAAGTCTAATATTAGGGGGAAAAGGTGAAAATATTTTGGTACTTTTTGGTTAGCCAGGCGCCAGTGATATATGTACATATATAAATATATATGTATGTACATACATATATGTATATATACATAGATGTATGTATACATATCATATATGTGTATGCATAAATGTGTGTGTATCATATATGTGTATATATGAAACAAATTTTTAAAAAAAAATTCGCCGTTGACCTCATTAAAACTATAATTCTGTGTAGATCCCATTATTCTAAATTATTTTCTCGCTCCAGTATTTCGATTGTCAAAATTACATCTAGCAAAATATAGTTTATTCCAAATTCATTCTCTTAAAAAAAAATTGCGCTGATAGATGCTCTATTAAAATGACGCCCTTTTATTTCTTTAAATAAAATGCATCCTAGAATTTAATTCTTCTAAAAAACACCAACCTCCCAGCTAAAAATATTTTCTCTTTTGAAATAACAACCTATGAATTTCTTTTCTTTATTTTTTATTTCCCTACGATTCCTGACAAAATATTACTTCTCAAATTATGAAAGACTTTAATCTCAATGTAAAAATTATTTTGGCACATTGCCATACTTGATAAAACATATGTATTTCTTTTCTCTTTGATCTTATTTATTCGAAGGAATTAGATTTCGAGTTTGTTCTAGAACATTGGTTTGGCGCGCTTTTTTCCAGCTTACGATAAGATTACTTCTATATTAACGCGCCGAAGGAATTAAGCCGTGAGCGTTGATTGGTCGAGAGACTTCTTAGTAAAAATGTATTCTGGAGCGCTCAGAAAATGATATACGGTGTTTTCCCGCGTTTTGCGGCAGAAGGTTCCGGAATTCGGCGGTGTATGCGGCCCCAACATGCCTACCTGATCATAGAATGTTCTTCTTGGCCGCCGGTAAATTCGAAAAACAAGTGTCTTCTGTTTTAAGATCCAAGATGTCTTCTTATATTTAAAATTTAATCATCAACTAATGCCACGATATTAAAATTAGCAAGTATGGAGTGAGATTCAAATAGAGTAAAGCCTAATCGATTCATCTTTGACTTTTCGAATAAAAGTAAAAAAGAAATGTTCTGCTTCTTATCTGCCTTTTTTTACATACACATGAAGTAAGACTCGGTGCTCGACTGAAAATTTCCTGAGGTGAAAACCAGTGCCTGGAGTATGAATCAAGTGAAATCGTGACATAATTTATATATATATATACATGTATATGTATCACTGGCGCCCGGCTAACTGAAAAGTACCAATATTTTTAATGTAATCGTTAAAGTTATCGTTTTTCTTTTTCGTCATTTTTTTTTTATTTTTTTTTTTTTTTTTTTTTTTTTTGTAAATGAACTATTCATATTGGTAACATAATCTTATACAAGTATTAAAATTACTATAGGATATAAATGACCACTGGTAACTTATTTAAAGTTTAAATTATCTTGGAAAGTTTAATATCTTACAATTTGTTGTTTACCTTACTTACTCAATTTTTAAAATCCACCTGCAGAATACGTTTCACCTTCAATATTTTTTAGCGATTCGTTTTTTGCTGTTTTAGAACATTTTCTCAATTTCCTTTGCTCTTTTGTTTGCATACTTGCTTTTCTCTCTGAAGAAGCTATACGTTTATTATCTATGCTTTCAAATCCGTTAATCGAAAAATTGCAATGAATCCATTATGTCATGGCGTCCTTGACAACCTTCATTAAACAATGTTGTAGCTTCATTTGTTGCAATATGTACAATTGTTTTTCCCGATCCTGTAGTTTTGGGGCAAAATTTCCAAATCATGGCATTCAGGCTTTCATTTGGGTTTTGTGTTTGCCCTCCCAAACAACGTTTTAAAAGTGACACATGGGACAGATCATTAAACACTGGTTTGATTGCTTCCATTACCACAGAAGGGATAGAGGATTTATGATTGTATGAAATGCCTTCTAAACGTGATTTGTTGTACTTACATCAGGTGTCAACATTTTTGGGGCAAAAATCATGAATTGGATTATCATTCGATGATATTTTGTGATAAAATATCGCCCAAATTGCTTTACGCATTTCAATCAATGAATCTTTATGTTCTCTGATGGCATTGCCATAGTAGCTTGTTATTTCATCAATAAGGTTGTCAGTTAATCCCCCTTTACCACCCAGTGTTTTTCCATCACTCAATTTTTTCTTTTCTTGCTTCAGCCTGTAAGTTTTTGCAGAACACTTACAGGTCATGTCAAATTTAGATGACAGTCCAAACAGTGACGACTCACTTAGCACAATATCACCCTTACAGAATTTACAAGATAAGTTTTGTTGTATAAAATTAATCAATAAATTTATGTCAAACAATCTGTATCCTTCAAAATTAGGTGTTCTAAAAACACTTTCTTGTGCAGGAGGTAAAACATCCAACTTTAATTTTTTGCTTGATGCACTAATGTGTTGATGAGTTTTCACATTAGTAAAACGATTGCCAGAAAACTTTCGTTTTTTAGGACAAGTCCCAGACTCTCGCTTCACATTCTCGGACATAATAATGAACGAAAATAAACTAGTAAAATAAATTAATAATATAAAACTAGTAAAATACACTCTGGACTAAAAGCTTACTCTCAAATGAAACGGAAGTGAATTATAACGCTGAAAAGCACATGTAAATAAACTTCCAACTGCAGATATTACGAAAGCCGGAAGTAGAGATGTTTCCGTCCTTCTGTTTCTCCAAAAGAATTAATAATTCATGGAGTTTGCGATAAGAGGAGAAGCAAAATCTGCAGCTTTCAAAACGTAAACAAACACACCGCCATGGAGACTCCATGCACACCGCCGTGATGACAGAATCAGCTGACTGAAGTGGATCTTTAATTCGCGTGAAACGGACCAAAGCTGATTTACATTTTTTACTATAACGAGAGTAATTTTACGAATATTTTAATGCGGTTTGCGGCAAATTGTTCAGAAAAAAATTAGCTATCAAATGAATTAAAAAACAAAAAATCGATTTTTTCAAAATTTTAAAGGATATGTGTCCCCTTAAGAACAGCGTTCCATCTTTCGACTAAACCGTTAGATTGCGCGTATCCGAGTACAGAGAAACTTGGAGCAGTTCCCAATCGTTTCATAAATTCTTGTGTGAGGTCAGAAGTAAAATTCCGGCCCTGATCGCTCTCAATTAATTTTGGAATCCCTGTTCTACTAAAGATCTGTGAAAGGGCATCACATGTAGATTTAGCAGAAATATATCTTAAACCAGAGGGCCCGTACGAAGATTTCGCACTGAAATCTAATATTTTTTAGGTACTTTTACTTCTTTATTATCCCGTTGACCACTTTCATAACAAAAAACTGTTCAAAATCATTTCATATGCTATCCCATTCGTCGTTCTGCGTTTCGTAATTTCTTAGAAAAAGGGATGTTGACAGGAGAAATAATATATATGATAGACCGCTTCCGGCCAACGAGTACACTGATCTACTACGGAGAGAACATACTTGTATCCTCCACTAGGTGGTTCAATTGGGCCGATTATATCCATATTTATAATTGGCATTTCCTCGTCAGGACGAGTAACCGGAGTTATAGGTGTGTTATCAAACTTATTTGGTTTTGTTCGGAGCTGGCATGATAAGCACTGTTCACAAAATTCGTTAACATCTTTTTTAATTTTCGGCCAAAAGAATGAATATTTCAACCGCTGTACAGTTTTCCTATTTCTTAGATGACCGCCCCAGGGACTGGAATGTGCGAGTTCTAACAATTCTTTCCTACGTGGCTCGGGTACGAGCAATTGGTGTACCGTTTCGCCCAATAATTTATCTCGATGATATAACAAGTTATCCAGAACAAAATAATTGTTGCATTTATTTTTGGAATCAATCCGACATTGATTTAACGAAGGGTCGTTTTTCTGTTGCCATTTAAATTTTTCTGAATCAGTTATAAAAGTATCAGGGTCGTCGCCAGGTGTATGATCAATGTTCTCGTTTGCATTCGCATTTTCAACTGACACATGGTCTAAAATTGAAGCAGACAGATCTACAGTGTTGGTTTCTTTCGTATTGTCACTTATCGCGTCAACATTACAATTTAATGCCTTTTCATTTTCATTATATTTATTCAAATCATTTAATTCATTGTATGTGTCCAGAGAAAGTAATAAATCATTAATTAAATTATCAACTACGGCACATGTTATCATAATATTAGGATATATCTTGGGGTTTAATTTATCAACTGCAATACTCAATGGAATATTTATTAAAGGAGCTTTCAATTGGTGTACGAATGCAGATTGCAATATTATAGTACCACAAGGATTTTTAAATTATTCGGGTACACAATCAGTCTTTATTATAGAAATTTGAGTTCCACTATCTACTACGCCACGTAATATTTTATTACCACATTCGATATCTACTGTCGGTAATGTTTTAATTAATTTCGTTTCTTTTTGCGGTGTTTTCAAATTAAATAACTCATCCGATTTGACTCTAGCAGTGAGTGCTTTTTCAATTGCATTCGAATTATCTTCCCTATCAAATTTATTGGCATTGCCAAATAAATAACTACATATCGTAACATTATGGTATCTGCCGCAATTAGTGCATTTTTTATTTTTTATATTACAATCTTTAGCGACGTGCTTACCTTGTTTTAAGCATATGAAACAGCGTCCTTGAGCTCTTAATTTAGCTATTTTCTGCTCAACGGATAATTTATTGCATTCCTCAGTCGAATGACTAGTACAAGAACAAAATATACAAAACGTTTCAGCGGTGGCTAAAATATGAGATACTTCAGAATTAATTCTATCACTAGCGAACATTTGTCTACGAAATGCAGGCGAATCATTATTATACGATTGTTTTGACCTTGGGTTATCTAAATTGCCAGTTAAATAATTTTGTTTTTCTCTCGACTCTATTTCGGTACGAATAAATACTAACAAATCATCAATGCTTGATTCTGAGTCACTAGAATTTTTTATACATTGTTTATTATATTCTAACGAAAGATTATTTGGCAGGGGTTTAAGAATTATAGGTGTCAACAGGTTATCAAATCCATTTGATTCAATGTCCAAAGACCTGAGACTTCTTATTTGTGACTGAATAATGTCAAATAATTTTCGTAGAGCGAAGACGTCATTTGTTTTTAATACGGGTTTCAAAGATAATAACGTATTTATGTGTGCCGCAACAATGAGACCTTTTCGACCAAATTGTTGTTTCAGAATTTGGATCGCTTCCAAATAATTTTTATCTGATAACGCAAATCCAGAGATAGAATTATATGCGCTACCATCTAAATAACTTTGAAAATAGCTCATTTTTTCAATATTTGACAGTGAATCATTATCATGGACTGCTATTTTGAATGAGTTCAAAAAATTTTGAAATTTACTTATTTCGCCGTAAAATTTCTCCTATCTTTAAGGTAGGGAGTTTAACGGTTTGAGAAACTACTTCTGCATGCTTATTATCGATGCGAGTTATGGGGGAAATTTCGCTTTTGCTATTATTTTTCAATTTCTTATTGATTCTAAATTTCCACAAGGTTATTTTTTCGTGGTTTTCAATAGAGGCTTTCGCGTCTTTTTCGATTTATCTTTCTCATCAATTAGCGATAAAATTTGGGTATCTTCTCGTTTGAGATCAATACCTTTCTGTTCCAGCTGGGCTAAATTTTCCTCAATTTCGTCAAAATTCCAAAACCCATGCACCTTCGATCTTTTTAACAATAGAGGTAATAGATGCTTTTATCACGCCTCTAGTTTTTTTAAGCTTAGTCAGTTGATCAGCCATGCTTAAACAAAAAAATGTACCTTACCTCTATATAAGTTATCCAAAATCTTTCATTTAATCTTTCACTATAATCTTTCACTCACTAATCAAGTAATACAGCCTGTTATTCCTCCTTTTAGTTCTGACACCAGTGTGAAGGCTCTTGAATGCGGGAGTGTTCTAACGGAAATACAGGATGTTCTAATGACGAACACAACTTTAATAAGACGACATAAAGATGACATGGACAGGTACATCACACTACATGCAATAAACATAAAGGATTAATCATATTTTAAATATTCAAGACCGGTAACATTCACTCACGGCCATTTTCATAATATCTTCTGGTTTCTCATATGACAGACAACGTTCTTAGCTGCTGACATTCCAAGTTCTACTGCCGCGCTCTTTCTGTTTCTCCATTAGGGGGCACTAGTAGAGCAAGAAAAGACATGCGCAGTCCTCACAAATACATTTTTGCTTTGATGATTTCCAAGCAAATGGAACGTTACCATAGTAAATTATAAAGCCACTACTTGAATGTCGTTTAGTAAGGTGACATCCCCAATTAGCATCTGAATATGCACATAAACTTAATGATTGTACATTAGACAGATTTATTTTAAAACTTTTAGTAGCAAAAACATAATTCATAATATCTACTACTATTAACCAGTGTTTATATGTATACTTGTATACACATTACAAAATTGTGACATTATATTTACAGCAAAGCTAATGTCAGGTCTTGATCTATTTGATAAAAATGACAAACACCCGATTAAAGTTCGGTATGGGAATTTTTTTATTAATTCCTTTTCTACAATTTCATTTTCGTTAACTTTATATGGTAAATTACTGCCAATTTTAAAAGGTAGTTTAACATAACTTTTAGGTAAATCTTTAAATTTTAATTCTAATATTTCAATATGGGTTTTTTGATGAAGAAATAATGAATCAGAAATCTGTTCAGAGTTAATACTTAGCAAATATTTCGTTAATCCTATTTCAGTAATTTCTAGGCTATTTTTTAGGATATTAGTTACAGATTGAAATATATTTTCATTTTTAGCAAATAAAGATAAATCATCTACATAACCAACTAAGATTGCATTACTATTCAGTTTATGTACACAGTTATACCAGTTTAATTTACAAAATCCTATATTATGCAATATATTGTATAATTCAGAATTCCATTCAGGACCACTTTGCCGTAACCCATAAATAAATTTGTAAAGCAGAAAAACCTTACTTTCGGCACCTTTCATTACAAATCCTGGTGGTTGTTTCATAAATACAGTTTCTTTTAAAGACCCATATAAGTAAGCAAATTTTACATCTAATTGAATATGATACCAATTTAACATAGAAACCAATAAAATAAACATTAGTTTGATATTTGAAAAATTTACAACAGGTGAAAATACCTCATTAAAATCAATACCAGGTTTCTGTTTAAACCCTTGAGTTACGAGACGTGCTTTGTATTTTTTACCATTTTTTTCTGTGTTTTTTATATTATAAACCCATTTACTCACTATTCACTATTTGGTTCACTATTTACCTCACTATTTGGAAGTTGGATCAACCAACTGCCAAACCTTTCTTTTATTCATGAACTCAAGTTCTTCACTCATTGCAGCATTCCATTTACCGCTTTCTCGGTTTACTTGGGCATCCTCAAACGATTTAGGGATATCAGTATTGTAAGCTTCATGTTGGAATATTTCACTTAAATTTGAATAATCTTAATCACTAGTAGAGGACTCATTTAATGTTTCAATATTAGGATGAATAGTTTTTGGTTTATAGTCCAATTTATCTGGTTCATAAGCGATTTTATTGGTTCATAAGCGATTTTATTTTCCTCACAATATTTTTTAACATCATTTAAAGATCTCAGTCTTTTATTTGTTATCGGGGTATAGTAATATACGTCAACCCTGTTACGTTTTGTTCTGGGTTTTTCGATCCTTTTACATTCCGAAATATTTATTGTACTTAAAGTTACCGTACTTTCCTTTTCCTCTTCATCTTCGTTTAAGCTTTCTCCTGGTAGTTCATGATTAAGATCTAGAGTCGCGTTACTTAAACCATTTGTTTTAACTAGAGACTCATTAAACTCTAATACAGAATCCATATATTTATTATTTTCCCCAAATTATGCTTCTACACCCTTTTTCGTTTCATCTATACGTACATGTATTGTTTCTACAATTCTCCTTTTATTGAACTTTTTAAGGATTGTTAGGCCCAAATTTTGCATAAATTATTCCTAAAAGATTTAAACAACAACAAAAAAAAATGTTAGAAACTTTATAAGAAAATAGCGGCATGCATACAGGTACATGGTCAGATTGGAAAGTTTTTGTCCAAATTATGGCAATTCATATTGCAGATATTGGTGGTAATCGCTTGAACGTATCCGCTTCATGTAAACACATTAATTTGGTGATAGTGTGATAATAGCTCGCTGAGAACGTTTTTGTTCAAAAAAATTTTTGCTAAATCAAATTTCATTATCGACACTCTCTTAAATTAAGGCAATCTATCTCACAAAAATGGGAACTTAATTTTTGGCATTCTCGACCCCTCTACTTATCCGATAGTTAAAAAATATTTTACGTATTAAAAAATGTTTTTTGCCTAAAGGTTTAAGTTAAACTAAATCTTTTAATGGGTCTAATCAAAATGTTTTCAATCTAATCTAAATTTTAATCATTTAAATTAAATATAACCATTTAACTTTATAAACGTAATGATGTATTTTTTTCTTTTTTCTGTAATATTGTACGTTCTAAAACGTATATAAGATTTACAAAAAATCAATTTACAATTTTTATTTGTCCGTTGCTTCACTAAAAATATGATGTCTCAAGTGTGAACTAACCTTTAACTTTTGATTACGCATGACACAAAATCACATAAAATATTTAAATTTCCTTTCATAACAACTTTTCATAAATATTACTCTTATTGAGATGATACTGTCTATTGTTTCAACAAACGCTTTCAGCGCATTACCTCAAAAACCAAATTTATTGCTGATGCATTCGAAATTTACATTTTAATAAAAGAATGACAAACAATAAAACAGACAAATTCCGCCACCATGCATCCGGTGCTCCTTTCTTTTCCCATTATCCTGAAATTATATTTATGACATTTAAACAACATGTTATATTTGAATCTATTGTTCCACGGGTGTAGAAATTATGTTTAACAATTTTCATTTCCTCTATGATTTTCTAATACAACGGGCGTCGTATATTCTTTATTTTCTTGCCTCCATGGTATTGTAAAGTAATTAAACGTATACGACGCTTCCTTTATTTAACAAACAGACATCGTACAGCAATTTATGGCGACAATTGTTAATTTAAGAAAAAATTAATTTAACAAATTACAACAACCATTGGGAAAATGTTCCGAAAGCTTAAAAAATATTATAATGTCAAATATGCTTTATAATTTGGCGATAAATCTTGGTCGCTTGGCGATTCATCCTTGGGGGCCGCTGTGACACGAAAGTACCAAATTTACAATATATTAATGAAAACAGAAACAGAAATATTTTATCGGGTCCTTTCTACAATAACTTTAACTCTTGTTTCGATTGATGTCTGAGCTAGTGCAGCAATTTCTACTACTAAAATAAATAAATAAATAAATAAACCGAAATATCCAAATATGATGCCAACTTTAGGTGTCAGCATTGAAAATTTTAAAGTTTGGTACAATTTCTATTTGTAGACCATCCCCTAAGCAAAATTTAAGTATTGCTTTAACTTTTGTTTAGATTGATGTCTGAGCTAAAGTTATTTTGAGGAAATTAAAGTTGAAGACCACGTTCTTTGCTTTATATGATTTCTCATCCGACGTCCAGTTTCGAATTCGACTTTTTTTCATATCTGTCCTTTTTATCTATCCTTTTTGTAACTTTAACATTTTTGTAGCGATGTTATGCATTTCTATCGCCTATTCAAAGAAATTCTTCTAAAGTTACAGAATTTCGTTAAAAACGCTTAAAAAATTCTTCTGGAGTTACAGAATTTCGTTAAAAACGCTTAAAAAATTCTTCTGAAGTTACAGAATTTCGTTAAAAACGGTTAAAATAGTAAAATGCGAACATCATTTGGTCCATTCTCGACCGAAAATAACAACCATTTTCCCAATGATTAAAAAAAAATGCTTTTAAATGAAATGTCAAAAGGCATTTTCTATTTCATACATAATTAACATCTTCTCAGAAGCGCTTTTAAAAAATTATTTTTGGAGCAGAAAACTGTTTCACATACTGTAAATTTAATTCTTCAAATGGATTAGCTTCTCTAGTCTCTTTGGGCAATTTTATTAATTCATTCGTGATTTATTTTAATCATATTAATATTTTCCTTTATCCAATCTTTATTTTTAATGAGCTTTTATGCAAATTTTCTTTTAAATCACGATTCTGGCTTACTCCTATTTCTCATAGCTGAAAAGTTTTTATGACTTCAGTTTGTCTAATCTATCTGTGTTTGCATATATTTTCCTAACATTCTTAAAATTAATTGGGTTTTTTTATAAAAAGAAACTATATATATATATGTTTGTGATCTAGAGATGAATAGGAGCTATAAAATAATAATAAATGTTGCTTAATTTTTCAGAATAAATCTAAAGAAAATCGAAAAATGTGCATACATTATAAATATAATCAATTAACGTAAAATATTATTTTTTCTGCTCCCTTATGTGTGTTAAAACGTACATAAGATATAAAATTTATTATGCAATTTTATGTGTCTGCTGCTTTACTGAAAATATAATTCTTAAATGTCAGGTAACATTTAACTTTTGATTTTGCATAACACAAAATCACGTAAATTATTTAAATTTCCTTTCATAATATTTATTTTTAAAAAAATCTTTCTTCAAAAATCCCTTTTATTAAGATATTACTTTATATTGTTTCAATATATTCTTTCAGTGCATTATCTCATAAAACAACTTTATTGCTGCAGGAAAATAATTTTTACCGAAATTTACAGTTTAATTAAAGGATGACAAATAATAAAACGGAGAACTTCCGTCGCATCGCGTCCGGTGCTCCCGTCTTTTCACGTTATACTGAAATTATTTTTATGACATTTAAATAATCTATTGTTCATTCAATTCATTCTATTTCATTAATCTATTGTTCCACAGACTTAGAAAACGTATTTAACTATTTTCATTTCCTCCATGATTTTCTTGTCCTTTTGGTATTATAGAGTTATGAAACATATGATAAAACAGTTTTATATTGTTCAAAGGGCGATGTTTTTAGAGTTCCGTATTTAAAAAAATCCCTGATGGCTCGACCTACGGGCACAGGTAGATTTCGAAGACGCAGACCGTGGGGCGCCTGTTTGTTGGGAATTGCGGAAGAAATGACCTTTTTGCCATGATGCCACAGTTGGGATCACCTACCTCGAAATCTAACTTGTTTGTAGGCGAAGCCGGCAGTGTTTTTTTTTTTTTTTTTGCTACAAGGGTTGGTCCTATAAAAACTTGTCAATATAAAAGTTTTAGATAATAATAAGAGGATTTATAATAAATTTAAGCGGATTTGATATCTTGTGAATTGGCGAAGTTGTGAATTTTTTTCTTCTAACCCCTATAAGATCACTTTATAAGATCACTCGTGTGTCTGTCTCTTCGTCTGTCAGAGCTGTTTTTCTCGTAAACTATGGAACGTGGAAAGTTCAAACTTTGGAGAATTATAAAGGCTATTGACCCATACATTTTTCGATTATTAGTCATTTACAAATAGTTTTAGGAAAATTTTAGAGGAGCTACTTAAGTTACTTGAAAAAAATTATTTTTATATATCGTGTAGGGTATAGTTAGAAAGTTCTCGTAACACCGAACTCAAACATATATTTGTTTTAATTTTGGTGTTATATTTTCAAAGATATCGTCGAAAGTGTACGGCAAAAATATGTCCCCCCCCCTTCCTATTTCCGAATCTACTGAAACGAAAATTATGAAAAAATTAGGGGGTAGTAGGAGTTTATCAATTAATAAATTTAATGTACGGAACCCTTTGAGCGCGAGTTATACTCGCACTTGACTGATTTATTTATTGTTATTTTTGTCTCAATTACTCCATACTGTAAAAAAAGTCAGATATTTCTTAATGTAGGAAAATATAATATAACCACCAACGAAAATATAAACAATAACCTCTTCCAATTTACCCACTATTCCGAAAAACGTTCTTTGTCTTTAGAAACCTCAGAAAACAATATACAGTGTGTCCATAAATGATTGTCCCGGTTTCCTTACCTCAAGACTTTTGATTTAAGAATATGGCGAAAAATATTATTACATATTCGTAAATTACAACTCAAAAAAATAAACAAAGTTATATATGTATAAAGTTGCAACTGAAAACGCCATTAATCAAATAACGATTATAATCAAACAATAATTAACATTAAAATTTTATCAAATTTATCACAAAGCTGTTAATGAATTATGAGTACAAAGTTAGATAGATAGATATTACATAATTCCTTAATAATTTGTTGATAAATTTGATAAAATTTTAATATTAATTATTATTTGATTATAATTGTTGTTTGTTTAATAACGTTTTCAGTTGCAACTTTACCCCATATGTAACTTTGTTTGTGTTATTAAAAAAAACGTTTTGAGTTGTAATTTATGTATAGACCTCTCAGAAGATGACTATATTACTAAATATAATGTAACCTGTAGTGAAATTGTATTTAAGCTGCCAGAACCACACATAGCACCAAGCTGAGAGGCCTGAAGTTCAAGAACTAATAAACAAAACTGCATAATCGGAACATTATATAAATTCAATGGTCAATCTCTGCAATGTTTCTAATGTTGTCTTTAGTACTATGGTGACAGAGAACATTTTAATTTCTTCTTGGTCATAGCGACTACATTTCTCTATCAAACTGTACAATAAATGATCAAATAAAATAGTTGCTTCTTAATAGCCCGAATTTAATCTAACGCATAAGATAAGATAATAAATAGCTCAATGGCATTCACATTGCATTCAGCAAAGACGGAAAGGCTTTCCAGGTGAAGGTCCATATTACTTTAAAATACATGATCGAATTCACCATTTCGTTTGATTAAAGGTTCGTTTGGAAAATGGACCAGCGTAGCGGGCATAGCGTGCTAGTATGCTATGAAAACTACTCAGAAACTTTTCCGAAAATCAGTGACAGCAAAAGAAATATTGTTTTTAAAAATGCTTCTTTAAATCTCGAAAATTTCCGATGTTTCTAATGATAAATAACTCTTTTCAGAAACGTGGGTAACTCGGTAGGGTTATTGAATATTTTCGTGCTTGGCTATATTATATTTATTTTCGTAGATTAAGAAACATTTGTCTTTTTTTTTACAGCGTACGAAAAGCAATTTGTGGCGAATAAGCGAGTTTGACGAACCTAATATTGCTTTTTTGCAACTTTTATTTTATTTATTTTCCGATGTAGCTGTTTATTTATTTTATTTTTTTTATTTTTTTTTTTTTTTTTACACTTTTTTTTTCTGTGCGGGAAAAGTGAATTTTTATTTCGCATTTAATTAAGTTTAAAAAGAAAAAAGTAATATTTTCAAATTAAACAGACTACATTTTTCACACACTATAAATTTAACTCCTCTAATGGATTAGCTGATCCAGACTTTATTAGGACAATTTTACTACACTGTAGCCGTGTTTTATTTTAATCGTATTATTTTGCTTATCCCAATCTTTATTAATTTTTTTATGAGCCTTTTCAGCAAAGTTTTTTAAATCATGATTCTGGCTTACACATATTTTTCAGTATGGTTGAAAATTTTTTTGACTTCAGTTTGTCTATCTACAGTGGCGGTCAAAAGTTTCCGGCCAGTTAGTTTCTTTGATTTATTTGCCAGAACGTTTCAACGAAGAAGCGCAGTTGCTCCGAAAGTTAGGAATATGCAATTGACCTCTGACCACGTGATCATTTTGATTCGATACTGAAGACACTTGATGCAAAGGGAGGAATTCGAAATTCGCATGTGCAAAAGTTTCTGGTCATTCGTCATTCGTCAGTTTTTGCTATCGGTAAAGGATTATTTTGGCCGTGTTTGTTAATCAACGTGAATAACGCAGATGAACTTCGAAAATGAAAAGTTCAACAATTATTGTTCATAAACGAGTGATTTGTTTGTCGCTAAAGGGCTAATTCTCACGTGAGATTGCCGCAAGGTTATCGATCGGAAAACTACTGTAAACGATATTTTAAAATATATATAAAGATAGCCATGGCCTTCAGGACTTGCCACGGTCCGGGAGACCCCGGAAAACGACTCATCGTGCGGACAGAATTATCATGAAAAAAGCAGTTGATGACCCGCATAAAAATGCCGCTGCAGTATCCCGCGATTTAAGGAGTGAAAATATTGCTGAAATAAGTCCATCTACCATTTCAAGACGCTTACGTGATGTAGGACTTTATGGAAGAGTCGGTGTTAAAAAAACATTTCATAAGTAAAAAAAATCAGCGGACCCGACTGACGTTTGCCAAGAAACACAAAGACTGGTCAAGTGAAAACTGGAAAAAAGTACTATTTTCCGATGAATCTAAGTTCAACCTTTTTGGGAGTGATGACAGACACTACGTACGACGACCAACAAACAAAATATATGATTCGAGATATGTTATTCCTACAATGAAGCATGGCGGAGGACACATTATGCTGTGGGGAGCATCTTCTGGAAAAGGTGTCGGTCCGTTAGTTGAAATCCGAAGCAAGATGAATGGTGTAATGTATACGGATATCTTGCAAGATCATTTGCTGCCTTATTGAAGGAAAAATTGTCGCAACTATTTGTTTCAGCATGATAACCACCCAAAGCATACATGCAAGCTCGTCAAGCAGTACCTTTCGTACAAAAAAATTACGCTTTTGAAATCAGCCCAATCACCCGATCTGAATCCAATAGAAAATCTTTGGAAGGAACTTGACAAATGTGTGTAGAATTATAAATATTCCAATTCAGCAGAATTTCCCTAAAAATTGCAAGAAGAGTGGAAAAAAACTTACCATAGACGATCTTCAACCGTTCATTGAATCGATTCTACGTCGCTGCTTCACAGTACTTAATGCTAAAGGTATGACGACAAAATACTAATTGTAAATGTTGTTTATCACTGTTATTTTCTATAATAACACCATTTTTTTCCAAACTTGCCAAGATGGCCGGAAACTTTTGAGAGCATACGTTTTCCTTTGCAATTAATTTTGTCAATTAAATTTATTGATATTTATTTGTTATTCCATAAATAAGTTACTAACTATTATGTCAATAAAATGTATAAGTATCACTTTGAGATTCCTCTTCATATGGGTTTACTTACAAATTGACCAAAATTTTATGTTGGCCGGAAACTTTTGACCGCCACTGTATCTATCTGCATACATATTTTTCTAAAGTCCGTAAAATTAAATGAATTTATCAAAACTGTATATATTTGTGACATTAAAATGAAAATAAACTTTAAAAGAGTAATAAATTTAATTTAATTTTTGAGAATGAAGTTAATGGAAGTCGGATGATAAAAATTGGCATATGATAGAAAGGGTGAATAAATGTTTATTTAATTGAAAGAAAAGAATTAGTATTAGAAACCAATCGGGTATGCCAATCCCAAAACTTTCTTCTATCTCATACATTTTAATGTTTCAAAATTCGTTATCACACCGCCAAAAAAAATCAATATTTTTCGTCATTCTGTTGTACGTCAACTGCTTGCGAATCGTCGGGTTACCTGGATACGAGCAGCCGATGTATTATACTAAACTAGGAAAAATCTTTCTGGCCTGTACCGGCAGGAAAAGATAGCCTCCCTATTGCTTGGTTTTAAGATTTTCGCTAGTTTTACTGAAAATACACGAAGCTAAACTGCGTGGAACCCGATTACAGAAGAGTCACTCCCAGTTCTCGTCTTATAATGAATGATTGAATGAGAATAATTCTCAAACAATTCTCAAACAATTTGAATGAGAATATCGCTAAATTAGACAGACATAGACAAGTTGGCTTCGTATATCGCAACGTACTTTTGTCGCCAAATTTGGCGATATTTTGCCAATTGTCGCCAAGCTTGGCAAGAATTTGACGTTGCCGAATATAAATATATGGTGTTAAACATGTAAGTGTTGAAATGATGGTTACAACAATGAAAGAAAATTTGCCTTACCATGTTCACTAAAACTCATAAATTAAACCCGTTTATGGAGGAAATACGTATATAACGTTAATAACAATACAGCAGGGAAGAAATACTAATACCTGCTGTATTGTTAGAAAATGTCAGCCACCCTAAAATTTCAAACTGCTATATCTCAGCATTTTTTTAAGATAGAGGCAAAACAAAAAATGCTCTGGAATCCTTGGATCAAGGCCGAACATTTAACGCAAAAAATTTTAGGATTTCTAAATTTTTTGTTCATTTTTTGAGTTTGAAATCTTTAAAAGGGTATCACAACGCCTCCTCCAGGCGCAATATCCCAAATTCAACTGGGATCTGCAAGCCACAGTCAAACACTACAAAAAAATTGGCTCAATTATCTGCATAATTTCGTGCACTTTTCGATGATACAATAGTGAAAATGGAACAAAAATCGCTATCACAGTGCCCTCTTTCGTCGAAATATCCCAAAATTCAAGTGGGTCTTGCTGGCCATAACCAAAAATCTATAAATGAAATTTGGTTCAATTTGAAGCAGACTTCATATACTTTTCGATGATACAAAGAGGACATACACACAGATACACGGACAGACAGACATTTTGTAAAAACATGTTTTTCGGAATCTCTGACCCCCTAAAAGGTGTAAATCCGTCGAAAACCGGAAGTCGAAAAAATTTCGATTACAATACTTTCTTCTATTATAGATAGAAAAAAGTAAAAAATTGTTTATTGCCAAATTGTTTTTACGTAGCAGAGTGGATATAATATTAATAAATTCATTAATAAGATTAACAAATAAAATATTTATTAAATAATTCTAAATTTTTAATTTACCTGAAGAAAATTTTTAAAGCTATCTGAGAATTTTATAAATAAACAAAAATTGTAATTTAACTTTCGGTGGCCTTGGTATATCATCATTACTGTCAAAAAGATCTACAGATCAACAACTAAAATATTTTCACGGATTATGTTTCCCAGTCACAAAATACGTGAAGAATAAAGTTTATTTATTTTTTTTTTTTTTTTGACTACTTTTCAATGAATTTTAGAAGACTAGCAGGATAGCAGGGACTGCTTCGCTGGTCGATTTCTCAAAACGAACCTCGAATGATTAAAAAATCTTTTTGTTCCACTTTCCAGCGCCAGGTGGCTCATTTTGTTCTAAACAAACCTCCGGAACGGATGCAGGCTGCCCACATCACCGTATAGCAGGTGCGCTGTATATGTGCTTCAATATCTTTTACTTCCAATGTCCTTCGCCAGGGGGCGCGAAATCTATATTTTAATTAGTTATATATATATACAGTAGAGTCTCGATTGTTCGAGTTTTCCATAAATTCGAGTTAGTGAAAAAAAAACAGTTTAGATCCCAAATAATGACCAACACATACATAACACGTGAAAGAATTATTTTGCACGACAAAATTCACGCATCTGGTTTTTATTGTTGTTCGACGGGTCATATGTCAATAGCGCATCCCTAAGCCACCTGCACAAAACCGCACTAATGACCAGCTTTATAATTGCGATGAAACTGGCCTTAATTTCAAAATGCTACCATCTAGAACACTCGCGTCACATAAAGAGAAAAATGTTCCAGGTCACAAAAAAGCAAAGAGCGGTTAACACTTCTTGTTGCATCAAATGCTTCAGGAAATTACAATATTAAACTTGTTTTCATTTGAAAATCTGCAAAGCAACGAACATTTAAGCATGTCTCGATACTGCTTGATGTCACTACCGGTTACGTATAGGAATAAAATAAGCGCTTGGATGACTCAAGAAATATTTAAAAACTAGTTTTTTTAAGATTTTGTGCCAGAAGTTTAAAAAAAATGTTGAAAGAAAAATATCTGCCTTGAAAAGTCATCTGAACAATAGATAAAGCGGGTTCGCATCGAAATGAGAATGTACTAAATTGTGATGAGATCCTTGCAATGTTTCTACCACCAAACGTCAAGAGTTTAATTCAGCGGAGTCTCATGGATCATGGAATACTACAATGCTTAAAAAAGATATCATCGTTGATTGCTATACAATCTCTTCTACAAGTCATGGAAGGTGAGGAAACCATTGTAAGACTTTAAAAAAAAAATTACTGTGAAGGACGTTGTGTATTGGTTGGCTGAGTCATGGGACGAAATAATGAAAAAACAAAAACTTCTCAAATCTTGGGACAATATGTTGAAGAACGAGAGTTCAGAAAGCGATAATCACGGCATTGATGAAGATAATTTGCCTTTGTTTAATCTGATTAAGAAAATTCCTGGGTGCGAGAACACCGACGTGGCTGTGGTAGAGGAATGGATAAATAGAGACAAACAACTAGAATTTACAGATGCTGCCATAGTAGAAATGATCAATGCTCCAGTAGTGCAGGATGACAGGATGACAGAACTCGATAGATTCCACATCGCTAATGAGTTACAGCGAAGGGCTCGCTACGCTAACGTGGAGCAACAGCCTTAGGCAACTCCAGCCGTCAACATGCTGCTTCGACGATGACATTATATTGCTGTACGGAAATGGGGCAATGTGTTAAACAAATAAATAAATAAATAAATAAAATTTAAAAACTTGACAATTATTTTAAGATATAATTAACCTGTTGCTATCAACAATAATGTAATAATATATAAGTACATTTTTTATCTAACTATACACTGAAAATTAAAATTGCTTTATTTCCATTTATTTATTCATTAAATTATATGACTTCGATAATTCGAGTTTTCGATAGTTCGAGGTAGGCTCGGTCCCGTCCACCTCGAATTATCGAGACTGTATATATATATATCTTAATTAGTTATACATATCTTAATTTGTTTATGTTAAGTTGAAATCAGGCAAAAAAGTAAATTAGTTATACCTTCCACCGCCAGAAAGCGCCAGATTTATATACCTTTAACATTAACACGCGATATTTAAATTATGACCGAAATCCTACCCCTTCCCCTTACAATTTAACCAATGACCTTTAACATTAACAAATACCTGTAACTTTTGAAAAGGCGTGTTTTTTGGTTTGCAAAATGGCGCGTTTTTGGTTTTACTTCGCACTTTATTTTCCTTCCTTTTCATAAAGTACGATTAGCTAATTTTTTGCAAAAGCTAAAGAAAGTTACCAGCCCATTGTTACAAAAATTGAATTTTCGGATGCAGAAATTTTTTCTACATATGTATGATGAGTTTTAAATTGATACCTCAAACACTTTCTTAATGTTCGCAAATTAGTGAAAACAAACTACTCATTGCCATCGGCAAAAGAGAAATAACAGCTTTTTCGCCGCCATTGTACCTTAGCGTTTTATATACATAGATGACTCAAAATCTGCAAAGCTCGTTGTACAAAGAGAAGAAATAAAGGAAAGGGTAAATTTAATTTCCGACAGCCTAGACTCGTCTTATTTGGGGATTGATCATTATTTTACGTTAAAAAAATTACTTCACTATTTTTTCTTACATTGCTACCACTAAACCAACACAATTATAACCATTTAACTTTTTTTAAAAGCGTAATTATGTATTTGCCCTTTTATCTGAAAGCCCAAGCATTCAAAAACGTGTTGAAATATAAAATTTATTTTCTGATTTTATTTGTCTGTTGCTTAACTAAAACTATGGTGTCTCAATTTTGAACGAACCTTTAACTTTTGATTACGCATAACACAAAATCACATAAATTATTTAAATTTCCTCTCGTAATGCTCTTTCATAAATATTCCTTTTGTTCGGATAATACTTCCTATTGTTCCGACAAATACTTTCAGCGCGTTACCCCCACAAAACAAATTTATTGCTGTTGCATTCGAAATTTACACTTTAATAAAAAGGATAACAAACAGTAAAGCAAACAACTTCCATCACCTTGCATCCGGTGCGCCCGTCTTTTCCCATTATCCCGAAATTATTTTTATGACATTTAAATAACATGTTATATTTCAATCTATTGTTTCACGGGTGTAGAAATTATGTTTAACAATTTTCATTTCCTCCGTGATTTTCTAATAAAATGGGCGTCACATATTCTTTATTTATTCTCTTGTATTCGTGATATTATAGAGTTACGAAATGTATATTACTACCGTTTAAATTGTTTATAGGACTATCTTTAGGAGAAGAAAAAATATTGAGTTTCATTTATTTGCGAAATTAATGCAGCAAAATAAATAGCATTGTAAAAGTCTGGTTATAACATGTTTTTGTGTGTATATGAGGAATGCAAATTTTATTGTATTTCTAGATATTAAAATTTCGCTTGTTCGTGTCAGTAATTTAGATGTAATTCCGCTTTTAAAGTAGCGTTTTATGCATTATTCATATGACAAATTTAGATATGAAAAATAAAATCTGAATACGACAAAAAGTACGCATTACATAGGGTGTCACTAGAAAGGCACAAACTTATATGTAATATACATTTATTTAACCTTACCTGTAATCCTATCTAAATAGTATATAATAAAACGCAGTGTGTTGATTCCGGTGCGAACCCATCTGTATTACTAACTAGTCGTTGGGTGCCACCGTAATACTTACCCATCACGGATATGCATAATATAAAATATGAAAATAAAACATGTGAAACTATTTATAAAATGCATTGCAATTCGAATAAAATCCTGGCTTGATGACGTCTTTGACTTTAAATGCTATATTACTGAATTGCGTAAAAGAAACATCCTTATAACTCCAAAAATGATAATCATATTAACTAACAGTTTACTGCGACGGATTATGAGTATCATTTCCACTTAAAATATATCTTTGAATTGAAATTTGAATGAAATACAGGGTCATGAAAAATCGAAGAGTGTGGTAAATAGGATTACAAATATCTCGGCAACACATTACCCGATCGACTTCATTCTTTATGCAAAATTTATGTTTTTTTTTATTGTCTTTTATATTTACTTCTTAAAATAAATAATTTGGAAAAATTTTATATACCTTTTATCAGAACGAATATTTCGAGAGTCCGAAAAAAAATAGTTCTGGATAATCGAGGTTTCTAAAATCCAATAAGCTTCTTCACATTATTACATACTAAGTATATATCAAATTTCAAGTCTCTATCTCAATTTTTTCGGAAGATAGAGCGTTTACAGACACACAGACAGACAGACGGACGGCAAAATTTTTGTTTTCTAAAAATATGTTTTTCAGAATCTCCAGTGTCTGAAACGTGTAAATCCGTCAAAAAACAAATTTCGATTTTTAAAACGATTACAATACTTACCCTATACTACGTATGATGGGTAAGTAAAATGGCTTCACATAGTGTTTAATTTTGTTAATGTACACAAATGTAAACTAGTCGTTGGGGGCCACCGTAATACTTACCCATCATGGATATGCATAATATAAAATATGAAAATAAAACACGTGTAAACTATTTACAAAATCTATTGCAATTCGAATAAAATCATGGCTTGATGCGTGGCGCAATCTCCAGTGTCTGAAACGTGTAAATCCGTCGAAAAAATTTCGATTTTCAAAACGATTACAAGACTTATCCTATGTATGATGGTTAAGTAACAAACAATGAGCTGTGTGGTGAGTGATTCATGTTTAACTTTAGCTCATTTAATATTTTAACTCCAGAAGTATTATTATTTATTTTTTGTGAATTTTAATAGTTCATATCAATTATTGTGGTTAAATTTTCTGTGAATAAACAATGAGCTGTGTGATAAGTCATTCATTTTTTAGATTCATTAAAAGTTTATTTGAAGTGATCTGGCAACGGCAACAATGACAGATTAGTTTATTTTGAAATGTTTTTCGATGTTTTATATGCTTTAGCTAAATTTTGTTGTTTATATCGTACAGAGAAATTTTGCTTTTTGCATAATTTTTGTTAATACATGACAGATGTTGAGACACATCTTGAAAGGTGGCGCCGCTGCGTCGTTTAAATAGAGACAGCATGCGACGTCAGAGAAGTAAGATCAGAGATGAAAGACTGAATACCGCTAGGCAACAAGTAGCTGCTGCGAATGGACATGCCGTTGCACACAATGTTGAGCATCACTACTCTGGTCCTATGAATATAAAATGTCAGTTTTTCAAAGCATTGCATTTCGCAATTGAAAAACCAACAGATATGTTTAACTTTTGTTGTCATAAAGGACGTGTGAAATTAATGCTTACACAACGATTACCTACCTCTTTACAGAGCAAAATGAATAATCTACACGATCCAGATTACAAAAAAAAAAAAAAACATCCGCCAATATAACAGCTCACTTTCTTTTGCTTCAATGAGAGCTGAACTTGCCGGGAACTCACCAGGACATGGACTTTATTGTTTTAGAGTACAAGGACAATTTTACCATCACACATCGCATTTGCATCCAGAAGAATGTCACCAGAGAAAATATGCACAATTGTATGTATTAGATACAATACAAACTGTACAAGAACGACTTAATATTGACCGAAATGAAAATTGTTTATCGCATATTTTACGTGAATTAGATGAAATTATGAGACACAATCCTTTTGCACAAGCATATATAATGCTTAGTGAGGTTGAAGGTGAAAAGCAGGAGCATGCTAGACAATGCAATCTTCCAATGCTTCGAGTAAATATGGTTTCACGTCGGGATTGTCACTCGGACCAACACTGATACAATTGGCCAACATGTAATGAAGTAGCTATGGTGTTTCAAAATGAGGATGGGGAATACAATATATTGCGATATAAGAGTATAGCCACAAAACAGTGAACGACCATATTTTAATCTAAATATACTAAGTCCAAATCTTGATCCTATGACATATCCAATTTTTCCCCAATGGTGAACTAGGATGGCAACCACAATTATTATATAACCCATGTTCGGGATCTTCAGTTAGATCTAGATCCAAATGTAGCATGCTTCAATATTTGAGTGCATTATTTGTAGTTCGCGAAGAAGAATTCGATCCGATTTTACATGGAGGAAAATTAATTTAACAATATGCAGTAGATTAATACTTACAAATGGAGGCCAGCAATCACAGTTATCTTCGCTACAACCAAGCAAAGCTTCAAGCTGAAGAATATAGTGATTTACTTCATTTTGTTGAACGAGATGATGCAAATGCTGGAGTTTAAGCTGCAAGAGCAGTTATTTTACCATCTACATTTCAAAGATCGCCACGAAACATGAAAGAACGATATAACGATGCAATGAAAAATTATAACTAAAATTGGAAAATCTGACATATTTTGTGCTTTCACATGTAATCCAGAGTGGCGGGAAATAACTGAAAACTTGAATATTGGTCAAGCTACAAGCGAAGGACCAGATTTAGACGCAAGGATATTCCACATCAAACTAAATGCATTAATGAAAGACATCACTGACGGAGAAATGTTTTGGAAAACGCTTGGGTATGTGCACACTATAGAATTTCAAAAAAGAGGATTACCACATGCCCATATTCTTATAATTTTAGATGAGCCCCACAAATTTCGTGAACCATCTCAAGTGGACCAATTTATTAAAGCAGAGATACCAGATCCATTTGCTTTCCCGCATATTTCTGAAATTGTTAAACGCCACATGATTCATGGCCCATGTGGCAATTTAAATCCCGGATCACCCAGCATGGTGGATGGAAAGTTAATCTTCAAAAGATTTTCCAAAACAGTTTCAACAAACTACAGAAGTTAATGCTAATGGATACTCATTGTATCAGAGACGGAAAGCTTCTAATGTTTTGGTAAGAAGGAATCCTGTTGATAATCGTTATGTTGTTCCATATAATTGTTTTTTGTTGCAAAAATATGATGCACACATCAATGTTGAAGCTTTCACTTTAATAAAATTAGTTAAATATATATATATCTACAAAGAATACGAATGTGTAAATTTAGAAATTAAAAATATTAACAAAATGCTTTTGTTCATAATGAAAACGCTAACGATGTTGAGGATTGATATGTTAGTGCTCCCGAAGCAATGTGGCGGATTTTGGAATTCAGCATGCACAGTAAATCGCATAAGATCATTCGCTTTGCTGCTCATTTGCCTTGCAGACAAATTGTTTATTTTCAAACAGGTCATGAAAATAATGCAGTACAACGTACCAGAGATCGTGATACGGTTCTCACAACAAAGTTTAAGTTATGCTTAACTGATAAGCAATCCTTTTATTATTTACTTTTAGGCTAAGCAATACTTTTATCATGAAATTTCATATAATTATGTATACAGAAATGGTCTTGGCACAGACGGAAGTAAAATGCGGAAGGGAAATATAATTCCTAGGCTTTATACTGTAAGCCTAACTGATATTGAACGTTTCTCACTTCGACTGTTATTACTTCATGTTCCTGGCGCAGCCAGCTTTGAATATGTAATAACCCATAATACTGTTATCTATACAACATTTCAAGAAGCTGCCTGAGCACGCCAATTATTGGCTGATGATCGAGAATGGGAAAGATGTTTGGAAGAGACAGCCACAACTCAAATGCCAAGACATCTTCGGTAAACATTTGTGTTCATTTGTGTCTTTTGTTCACCAGCAAATGCTCTTGTTTTATGGAAATTTTTTCTTGAGAATATGTGTCAAGGTTTCAAATTAAATTTTTCTAACGAAGAAGCTGTCAATATATCCCTTTGTGAAATACAAGATATCTAATGATGCATGGTAAAAGTTGCAGTGATTTTCTTTTACTAAATCCCCAAAACTTACAACAATATAGCATTTTCATGCCAGCCTTTGACCCCATTACACTAAACTCACAGCAAAGACAAACAAATTACGTGCTGCACAAGATAGTCCATTTATAATGCAGCGTTGCTTTTATCTTGATGGTCCTGGTGGCTCAGTAAAAACGTATATATATAATGCACTAATGTGTTTAGTTAGAGGGGGGACAAATTCCAGTTGTTTTACCTTTTGCAACCACTGGAATTTCATCAATTTTACTAAAATCTGGTCGAACAGTACATAGTGGATTTAAATTACCTATGCCAGTTACAGAAACATATACATCATCAATGAAAATTTCATCACCAGAAACACATGTTCTTCGAGTAAAAAAATTAATAATTATTGATTAAGCTACAATGTTGCCAAGTCACGATCTTTGCTACATTGATAATTTATTGCGTGAAATAATGTATAATGAATCGCTTTTCGGAGGAAAAGTAATTTTACTGGGAGGAGATTTCAGACAAACATTACCAGTTGTACCCAGAGGAAATAGGATTAAAATTGTAGAAACATGCTTGAAATCTAGCCGTCTTTGGAAATACTTTGTTCAATTGCAACTATATGAAAATATGAGATCTGAAGGACAAAATAATTTTAATAGATGAGTTCTTAATATTGGCGAGAGCAAAACTCCTGTTATCCTTAATTTGGTACGAGACACAATTGAAATTCCCGAATCAATGATTTCCAAAAAATATATTATATCTGAAATTTATGGAAATCAGCTGAATATTGAAACAGTTTAAAATTTAGCAACTAAAGTAATTCTTACAACAAAAAAGGCACATGCAATGAACATCAATAATGAAATTTTAAATCTACTTCCAAGCAAATCAAAAACATATTATTGACTCTGTAGTATCAGATGACATAGAAAATAAAATAAATTATCCACCTGAGTTTCTACCTGCTCAGACACCATCAGGAATGTTCCCACATAAAATTACATTGAAAATAGGTGCAATAATAATGCCTATCAGGAATTTAAATACAAAACAAGGATTATGTAATGGAACACATCTAATTATAGAAAACCTCCACGCACATTTTCTAGATGTCAAAGTTTTGACAGGAACTATAAAAGGAGATAGAATATTTATCCCCAGGATCGATTTGGCACCAAGAGAGACATCACTTCCATTCATACTTAAACGAAGAGAGTTTCCTGTGATAATGGCGTTTGCAATCACAATATGCAAATCACAAGGTCAAACATTTGATTCTGTAGGCATTTACCTGGAAGAGCCTGTGTTTAGTCATGGTATGTTACATATTGCTTTATCGAGGTTCAAAAATTAAAGCAAGGCTAACTTATATATAAATCCAACTGAGAAACAAGGAAAGCTACTACATGACAGCCGAATTTTCACAAAAAAATGTGGTTTGCCCAGAAGTATTGTAAATGTTAATAGTGGATTTCTTAGAACATAAATATGAATAGTATATGAATATTTTTGTATCTCGAACAATAAAAGTCAATAAAAGCTATTTGTACTGATGTTGCATTAAACCTATTTCTGTTTCTTTTAACTTAGATTTGTAATTTATCCTCTGTTTTGTCATCTTATTTAGATCAGAGTACAAATTTGTTGTTAAAACCTCAGAGGTTCATGCATTAACCAGGCCCTGAACTTAATGTTTTAGATAAGTTTTCTTTAATGTTGATGAATAGTATCTGAATATTTTTATAAATTATTTCAAATTTTAAGTAAAAACCATGATTTTACCCACCGTCCTAGGACGGGTATTTACACTAGTTTCCATGTGTTTAAAATAGTGTCACATCATTAAAATACACTACAAAAAAGTTTTCCTCATTGACCATAATGTAACCGAACTCTTTTAAGTGTCCCTGTAAACAAAATATAAATGCTACACACTTCATTTTGAATAGCGAAAATGCTATAATAAACCTCAATAAGCTATATCAATTACATGGCAATTCGAGTACATTTACTCGAGTTCGAGCACGTGCAAACATCCAGACAAATCAAAGTCATAAACACTTTTGAACTATGTTCAAAGGTGTTAAAAATGGCGGCTTAACAGCTGATGAGCAGGTGCACGGCTCTTCTAAAAAGAGGGTCGATAGTGGACACGATAACTCATCGTAGACTTAATCTAAAACAATGGGGAAAAAATAGTTCTTTTAGTCCAAAAGCTAATTAAATATGTAGCGTTTTTAAAAATAAGATTTTTTTATTCAAATTGCAACAATTCAAAGTACAATGTCAATTTTCAACCACAAAATTTCGTTATGTAAAGTTATACAAAAAAAAAAAAAGAAGCGTATTTTGTTATATTTACCCGTATTTTAAATTGGCAGAGCTAGATTGTCCACCGATTTTCAAACTTCTGTTCTTAAAAAAAAAAAAAAAAGAAAAGAAAAGAAACTTTAAAGTTTTCGTTACCGGCTGTGGCACTCTCCACTTCTATAACTAAAAAAATGCCCTTTCACTTTTGATATGGATTTTTTTAACTATTAAAAATCGATTTTTGTGTATATAAAAAATATTTTGGGTATATATTCTGTGTATAAGCGACATAAGAAAAAAGAAAAAATAAAGAAAATTTTAAACCGGTTAAAATGGTTTTATTCATATAATAAGGGATTCAGAAACGTTAATCCCACGAACCTAAGACATACAGTACATCCCTTTTGCATTAGAAACTTTCTAAAAAGAAATATCAAACTATCTAACTCCTTTGCCTGTAAAAGAGAGATATAGAGGCGAAAAGTTTCTTTCGGACAATTATCATCTAATCTCCAAAGAAGGCTTAAGAAGGCACTCAAAATTCTGTTGGAGATAATTCAGATGGTATAAGGAGATCATGAGTGCTCTCAGATTTTATTCTTTCAGCAGACCAAAACTACCAAAAATAGTAATAATGGGACACAGGCAGAATGTGTAATAAAGCTATTTGAATGCTGTCCAACTTTTCAAGTCCTGATTTTACAGCTCTATTCATCCGTGATTGGAAAAGAACACCAAGAAAAATGTGTATCTGAAATGAGACTGTACGGGAGAAGTGTGTAAAAGAAAGACTAGATGTTAAATTGCTTATAAATAGACTTAAAAAATGTCCATTTATTAGGTGCGTTCATAATTATATAAATACGTAGCACCTATAGTCGTTGTCTGATCCGTCCGTCTGTCCGCATATAACAGCGCAGAAACTATCCAACCGAATGGTTTGAAATTTAGTATATGTTATTGTTGTAGAATTTTGTCGAATCATTTCAAATTTTATGAAAATCGAATTAAAACCTAACAAGATATTAATAAAAGTTTTCTTTATTCTATTAAATCCTATCGTACGTAATCTATATAATAAAAGCGCAAGTCATGTGACAGAGGAAAACAAATACGAGCAAACCACTTCTTTTTTCATATGTCAGGCGGCCATTTTTATTGAAAATTATTTTTTCGAATAAAATTGCTTAAAAGTTACATTTTTAGAAAGGTCGTTGAAAAAAATTGTTTGTTTGGGAGATGAGTTACATTAAAAAATGCATAGATTGTGAGATAACTTCGGTGGAAATTAAGTTAATAGCCAAATATCTCAATCCATTAGAGTAAATAAACACAGGAGATTCGTTCATTATGAGTCATAAAAATATTAAACCATGGACGTAATCATTCGCAAAGCAAAATCTCCATAGTAAATTTTACAGTGCTGTCTGGTGTAGAAACAAATCGTATTTGTAAACGTGGCATACGTAATAAGAAAAAAAAAGGCATGCTCATTTTGTTCATAGCAGACGATATAATTCAGTTCACTGAAATAATAAGAATGATTTTTTTTACATTGTGAAACTAGTTATAAAACGAACGCACCACCTATGTCACGTTTAACGTACAATCCAATAACGTGTCTCCATAAATAAATTTCGCATGCATTGATTTCGATAATCTGCATGTTTTGGTTTATTTGAAAGGTCTTGTTTTCTCGACAATATATTTCTATGAGGTGTAATCTTCCCAACTGAGCGAAAAAGTCCGGGCCAGGATTCGAACCCTGGATCCTTTGGCTGAAGCTGCAATTCTCTACCAACTGAGCAATCCCGGGCGAATAGGGCTGAACTAATTCATCCAGTTAACCTTAATGATCATAGCATCTGGTCTGATATCTGAATCAGCACAACAGAATAAATCACAGGTAATGAGACCTCCAGTAAACGCTGGAAATGTGATGACACTAGATTAGATCACAATTAAACACTAGATTAGATCAAAATTAATCTTGTGTCATCACGTTTCCAGCGTTTACTGAAGGTCCCATTACTTGTGATTTATTCTGTTGTGCTGATTCAGATATCAGACCAGATGCTATGATCATTAAGGTTAACTGGGTGAATTAGTTCAGCCCTATTCGTCCGGGATTGCTCAGTTGGTAGAGCATTACAGCTTCAGCCAAAGGATCCAGGGTTCGAATCCTGATCTGGATTTTTTCAAGATTAAATCTCATATGATTTCTTTACCAATTTGAATAATTGTGTCAAAATTAATCTAGAATATATTTCTATTCTAAAAGGGAAAAAATATAAAAAAGTAACTGATACTGCTGCTCTTGTCGTAATTGAGTGTGTGACCTTTTTCACTTTCTCGGCATATAATGTAAAAACTATTGCATATAAAAACATGAAAAATGGTAGTTTTATAGAGAAATGTATGATAAACACGTTGACAGTTTTTAAATCGAAGAATTATTTTAAGCGCTATTTGATGTTTAAATCGGCCGAGATCTGATCACTTCTGGCACAAGGCCAATACGAAATTACCGCTTTTAATAAATTTCAAAATTTTATTTGAATATATAATTGGAATATTCCATATAAAAATGCTCTTTGGTGATGTTAGGGGTATATATTAAATGTAAAAAATCTATTAAGAGTTTTTGAATAAAAAAATACTAATAATAAGTGGTTTCCATATGTATTCTTTATCCCGGGTTAGATGTCCTAGTAGATAGTAATGGCTGAAATTGAGTTTTCAAATGTGTTATTTGTTTTCCAAATTTTTTACTTAAACATTAAAGTTCTGTTACAGTGTTCTGAATTTGTTGGAAATTGTTACATAATCTATATGCTTGACGCATGATTTTTCTTTCTCGTTTGTTTTTGGACTTGGGAAGCAATCAACTGATTTATCAACGAAGTACCTCTTTCCTTTTTCACATAGTAAATAGAAAATTCCAATCCGTATTTCATTTTCCGAAGTAATACTAAGTTATAAACTACAGCTGCTAGATAATGACTTCCATTTACACCGCCCGCAATTGAAACTACCTTCATTTAAGAGTTACTAATCAACCTCTTCTTCGCTTAGCAACAAAAACTTACTAAACCATTATTTTCTGTTTCATTAAGTAAATAAACTTCGAATAGTTTAACAGGATCTGAAATGTAAATTAAAGATCATTACAGCCCAAAATATATTTTTTACATGAAAATTATAAAATAGGTTTTTCGAAAACGAATAATGTTTCATTATATCTAATATATAAAAATGAAAATTTGCCTGTCTGTACTTGTATACAAATCAACAGTTCAGAAACAAAGAGTTGTGAAATTTTACGTATAGGTGTATTAAAACATGACCGAGGCAATTAAAGTAATCTGGAATCAAAATAAGGTATAGCTAATTTTAAATTAATAAAAAAACAAAAATCTAACAGCCTTTTCCTATCAAATTTAAACATTTTTCATTATAGCATTGCCAACAATTAAAAATCCACAATAAAACTCTTTCTACAATAATTAATTTTATATTGAAAGATTTCCTTGTGAAAATGAAATAAAAAGTTTCAACAACTGAAAAAAGGATGAATATGACGTCATATTGGTACTATAACGTAAATTTTCAAACATTTTTCAATAATACAAGGAGTATGAGTATGTGTCAGTACAGAAAGCAGGTTAATATGACGTCATTAGAGAATTAAAAAGAAAATTAATATGACGTAATATTGCAAGTTGAACGGACATTTTCAAATGTTTGAGAATCATATAAAGAGAGTATCAATATGAGTAATAGAGAAAGCAAGTAGATGTGACGTCAGCAGATGAATATAATACCATATGAGTTTGAGGAACCTATTGAATCATGATAAAAACCCGATTATGGAAATATTGGCATATTTTAAATTTTTGAAGTTCTCTATACAACATGTTTAATTTTGAAATTGATTTTTCTACACAAACATTTCTAAAATCCCGGACAATGCCGGGTACTTCAGCTAGTTAAACAATACAGCGAGCTAATTTTCTAGCTGTAAGCATGCTAGAGTCCGCCTGAATAATATATCAAATATAAATGATGATGATTCTATATCTTTTACAAAATTTAACAAATCGACTGACATACAAGACATCTATAAAATGAACATTTTTCTACTATGTTGAAAATTGTTAAAGAAAAAATTAAAGATAGAAAACCAATGTACTATTCTGGGTGCTTAGAATATTTTTGAGTAGCATTATTTCTGAATAGCAATCATTGTCTTATTTAATAGCAGAATTCTACAAATAAATAACACTATTCAAAAAAGAGAGGCTATGCAACAAAGATAATTTATATTTTGGACTAGAGTCCGGCATCGGGTTGGATAATCCGATTTTACTCGAACCCGTCCCCCGTTTTGGGTCAAATCTGATTGACGTTGATTTTTTTCGTTGCGATTCGGGTTCGAGTTGGGTTGACTTGAAATGTTTCGTTTTCGAGTCGATTTTGTGTTAGATTTTGACTCATTCGGGTTGGTGTTGGCTTTACCGGATTTTTCAAAAGAAAGTCCTGAATATTTGCAAATGAAAAAACTGTATATTTGAATATTAATAAGGTATATATGGTGTTCATTTTTATATTAAAAAAAAAGAAAAGAAAAAAAAAAGATAGAGATAAAATTGATATTAGAGATATATTGGTAGACTATTTTTCCCTAATTGTATTAAAATATGGATAATTTTTCTTTCACTTCGGCTTGAGGTCCAGTATGGGTTTGACTATTTAGGGTTCGGGTAGGGTTCGGGTTGAAGTGAATGGAGTTCGGTCTGGTTTCAGGTTCACTTTAATCAGAAAGTTTGTGTTCGGGTTGGGTACAACCCGAAAAAATGAGTTCTTCAACTAGTCTCATTTGGATGGGGATTGGCTTGACCGGATTTTTCAAAAGAAAGTCATGAATATTTTCAAATGAAAAACTGTATATTTGAATATTAATGAAGTATATATAATATTCCTTTTTGTTTAAAAAAAAAAAAAAAAAAAAAAAAGGAAAGTGCGCGCAAGATTCTACCGCAGACCTAGAATGTTACATTTATCTTTTATTGATAAAACGCAACCAAATATTTATGTATAAAGAAACTTTTTATTTTCACTAAAAAATATATATATATATATATATCTGTATTTCATTTGACCAAAATAATACTCTTTTAGGTTATGAACTAGTATAGTAGGCTTCCTTTTACAGTGCTTTACACAATCGAAACTACCTTTATTTAGAGTTAATAACTTTCTTCGTTTAATAAGATACGAGGTGAAATTCGACGAAAGAAAATGACAGATTGAATGTTAGATTGAATTTATAATAAACCTACAAAAATAATTGCAATAAAAATTCAATCTTACATTGTCTAGTCTAACTCTTAAAATAAATATTATTTTAAATCAAAGTTATCAAAATACTATTTCTATTAACTTTAACTTTCGAATTATTGGAATATTAAACTTTGTTCGTCTATAAGTATACTATAATCAGTAACAGTAACATGCAATCAAGATAAGTAATTATGATGTAATTATCAATTGAAGATCGGATCTTTGGTATTACGCAATGAAAAATCAGCAAAAATTGCACCACTTTGACACAATCATAATTTTTTTTTCCAATAAAATTTAAACATAACATCATTTTTACCGTCGCAAAATTGACTTACGTACTTTTTATATTCACATTCACCATTTAAAACTAGTGGGATCTGCCAATCCTAAAACTTTCTTCTATCTTATACCTGTGAATATTTCAAAAGGCGTATTTTTAGGTGCGTTCGTAATTATATAAATACGTAGCACCTATAGTCGTCGCTTGGTCCGTCCGTCTGTCCGTCCGTCTGTCTGTCTGTCTGTCCGTCTGTCTGTCCGTCCGTCTGTCTGTCTGTCCGCATATAACAACGCAAAAACTACCCAACCAAATGGTTTGCAATTTAAAATATATTATCTTTGCAGAATTTTGTCGAGACATTTCAAATTTTATTAAAATCGAATCAAAACTTTAGGAGATATTAATAAAAATATTTATTAAGAAATTTGATTTTTTTTTTAAATCGGTGCTTTTTTGTTATAGGAGCTTCCGATGAATGTTAAATCGTCAAGCGACCGAGATACTTATTTTATGACAGAAATTAATCTGCAGACGATATAATTCATTTCACAGAATTAAAAATCATCAAGATCTGAATATTTATATAACTAGCTGATACATATACATATCTGAATATTTATATAACTAGTTAAGATATTTGTATGAACAGTGTCATAAAATATATACTTAACTAGCTGTTTAACCCGTTCTACGCACGGGATATCATGAATTTAATTCTAAAACGTGCGTATGAACGCACCTCGTTTGTAACGTTTGACGTACAATTTCCAACTTGTTTTTTTTAATTATGCAATTTAGAACCCAAAAATGCAGCATAGCACCACCACCACTTGTTACATGATTTAAACGAAAACCTAATCAGCACAAACTTATATCAAGGTCTAACTGAATCTAAAGTTTTTTTTTTTTAATTCCGTGCATTAATTCTTGAGATAAGACTATTTCTAAAATCGTGTAAATTCTGAAAAATGCAGCATAGTACCGCTACCTGTTGGGAGATTTACACCAAAACCTAATAAGCAGCAACTGTGATATAGAATCATTTATACATATCTTTATTCTAAATTATTATCTTCCTAACTTAATTTTCAATATATTAATTAATATTCTCTATATAGAATCATTTATACATATCTTTATTCTAAATTATTATCTTCCTAACTTAATTTTCAATATATTAATTAATATTCTCTTCGCTAAAATATATCTTATTCTAAAACCTCAAACGTTACTTCCTTTTTCTCATATGAAAGACTATCTTTATTAAATGCAGCATGTACGTTAGAGATCTATTTTAATTCCAATGCGGTTATAACAGATGTAATGTTATGTGTTCTGGACATTCATTGACAGCTGCTTGGGCGCCCAACCTTTTTCTGTTCATAAACAAATTGTGCAAGTAATGTAATTTCCCAGATACAATGTTTAGCTCTTTCCTTTGACTAAAATTCCTTTCCCACCGGGTTGCCCGCCTGTGTCTTCTAAAATTCACAAAAGTTACGGGTTCGCCAAATGTGGTAGCTTTTTCATTTTGTCGAAGGGGAGAATATGTATATGATATAGAATCATTTATACATATCTTTATTCTAAATTATTATCTTCCTAACTTAATTTTCAATATATTAATTAATATTCTCTATATAGAATCATTTATACATATCTTTATTCTAAATTATTATCTTCCTAACTTAATTTTCAATATATTAATTAATATTCTCTTCGCTAAAATATATCTTATTCTAAAACCTCAAACGTTACTTCCTTTTTCTCATATGAAAGACTATCTTTATTAAATGCAGCATGTACGTTAGAGATCTATTTTAATTCCAATGCGGTTATAACAGATGTAATGTTATGTGTTCTGGACATTCATTGACAGCTGCTTGGGCGCCCAACCTTTTTCTGTTCATAAACAAATTGTGCAAGTAATGTAATTTCCCAGATACAATGTTTAGCTCTTTCCTTTGACTAAAATTCCTTTCCCACCGGGTTGCCCGCCTGTGTCCTCTAAAATTCACAAAAGTTACGGGTTCGCCAAATGTGGTAGCTTTTTCATTACATCCTCCCAAAACATTTCTATTAATTATCCTTAACGTACATAAATTCTTTGGCGCGTCTGCGGTTTGCTGGCTCGGTGTATTATCGAATCGTGGCGAGACAATCTACTGCCCAAAACGGCAGATCACTCCTGGCTCTTGGTCTGTCAACAACTGTTCAAAGCCTCTAATACCCGAGACCACCCCATTCTTACCATCTTATACTTGCTATATATCAATAAAAAAACTTTCAGCTGAGATGTCTTCGTTCATTGGATATTTCATGTCTGCCTTCCTGGATGTAGAACTTATGGGGTATTTGTTACAACGCAAACTGTACGAAAGAAACGGCCCAAAAACTATCTCAATTCATGCATTATGCATTCAAATATTTCAGCCCAACAATAATCATCATCATAGCAACTTATGTCAATATTTAACGGAATCTGAAGTTTGATGAAAATCCGTGCATTAGTTTTTGAGCTATAGCTGTTCTGAAAATCATGAATAATGCAGCATAGCAGCGCCACCTGTTGGGCGGTATGTACCAAAACCTAATCAGCAACAACTTATGTCAATGTCTATCTGAATCTGAAGTTTGATGGAAATCCGTGCATTTAGTTCTTGAGAGAGAGCTATTGCGGAAATCGTGAAAAATGCAGCATAGCAACGCCTCCTGTTGGACGATTTACACCAAAAACTAATCAGCACCAAGTTATATCAAGGTCTAACTGAATCTAAAATTTTATTAAATTTCGTGCATTAGTTCTTGAGATAGAGCACCGACAAAAATTTTGTCACATACAGACAGACAGACATAGTCTCACAGACAAACATTTTCTAAAAACAGTCAAATCGTGTTCAGAACCTTCTAAAACGTATAAATCCGTCGAAAACCGGAAGTCGAAATTTTTCACGAATCCAATACTTTCTTCTGGTAAAGATAGAAGAATTAAATAGGACTAAAATTTTTAGGTTTCTGTATCAGATTTTTGCGTTTTTTAAATAAACATACCACTTGTTTCATGCTTCTATATATCACCATTTTCGAGTTTTTTATTTTCAAAGTTAGGGGTCCTTCGTTAAACACCCTCCCTACCCCGGAGGATTGGGAATTTATACTAATTAAGACTGTTCTCAAATTGAAAGGATCTACTTTCTGACACATTTTTAAATTCAATTTTGTTTGGAAATACAGGAAATTGGTAGGTGTTCTTAGTCAGAAACTTTGCAATCGAAATACGTTTTCCATTTTTTTTCTTGTAAAAGCAGAAGATCTTTCAGAAAACACTGTCAAAGTCGGCGTTTTGAACCGAACTCCCCACGCAGCAGCCCGAGAAAGGCGAAAAACGTGTGCTCACGTGACACGAATGGCTTACAACTCGGTAAGTAATTTATTGATCAAAAAATGGAAAACTCATTTCGATTTCAAATCGCTTCAACAGCCAGGCCTGCCAATTTTATGCCTTTGCGTTTAAAAATGTGTCAGAAAGTTTTACGTTGTTGAGCAGGTCATTTGAGAATCACCTTAATGTTCTAGAAGTGCAATTTCACCACCCAGAACTCATAATTTCCACCCCCCCCCCCCGGAGCTGCTTAAATCCCAACCGGGAGAAAAATGTCTGAATTCAACACCGAATGTAATGTATGTTTCAAAATTACTTTTAAAATAACAAAGTTTATTATTAAGTACAATTATTTCAATTAAGTTAATTGAATAAATTATCAGAATAAACCAATTTAAATATCAATTAACAGAATTCAGCTGAAGTAGGCATTGTTCACAAAACTTCTAGAGTAACAAAAAATGTCCACTAAATCAAGTTACTGATTCAATTGCCATTCGACGATCTACAATTTGAATTTTAGGTGAAAATCTTGAATGAACATTCATCAACAGTATACCTCAATTTCAAACCCTCCCACAAAATAAATAATAAATTCCAATCTGCACTTCTTTTAACTAAAATGCTTTTTAAGTTGTGAACTACAACTGCTAGATAATGACTTTCATTTACAGCGATACCCTTAATCGATCCTTAATTTTATTTAACATTTAATACCCTCTTCGTTTACAACGTATTATTCTTCAAACTAAACCACTCTCTGAAGCTTCATTAAATAAATAGACTTCGAACAGTTTAACACGATCAGAAATCCAAATTAAACACGTCACATCATAAAACACATTTTTCGAAACAAATTTTAAAATATGTTTATCAAAAATCACTAATGTTTCATGCATTAAACATTAAAGAGAAGCTGAATTAACAACCGTAAACTCTCTTGTTTGTTTAAAATTACATTTTAAAATAACAGCATTCATTAAGTTAAATTTATAAATACTCTCCAATTGTTTCAATTAAGTTAATGCAGTAAGTGATCAGAGTAAACTAATCCAAATTAAGAAGGAAAAAAAATCAGTTGAATTAAGGGGGTTATACCAACCTGCACATTTTCAAAAAATTCATTTTTTTAAATTGTAATTTCTGAAAGTACAATTAGTAAAGAATATTCAGTTACATTTTCCAGACGGTCTAAAAAAATAAGAAAGTTTCGTCGTTTTAATAGATCAGTTTCAACTGACGTCACATTCTAGCGACCACCTTAGCAACCACATGGGCGTTTTGTTTGCCCCTCAAATTTGGTCGATTGTGATTGGTTGGCTCATAATACAAGCTTCAAATTGACGATTATGATTGGTTGGATAAAAATTGGTGGGCAGGTGATCATGGGGTTGAAACTGATCTATTTACTTTGTTCTATATAAGTTCTATCATAACTTGAATCTTTAAACGTGATTATCTCAAATCTGTGTTTTTAAAATGGATCACGATAACTCGAACAAATCTCAACCAATCTTGTTTGAAATGTTAACCAATTTTTAACAAAAATATTAACTAGAGAGTAATAGTTCCTTTTGGCGATCTGATTGATGATTTTTTCAACTTTGTATAAACAGTAAAAAGTTGAAATTTTATTGTGAAAATCGGTACCTTAACTTTGAACGACCGCCATTTTTTCCAACATCAATTTTTCGAAAAACTGAACGATTACTCTCCAGTTTTAAGTGTTCGAAGTAAAACATGATGCTTTGTATTATTTCAGATAACTTTTGACAGGGTGACGGTGATCCCCGTAGACGAATACCAGAACGGCACTATCTCTGGGGAACGGGTCTACTGGGGACACCTTATTTAGTCTGGAGACACTTTATTAACTTTATTTCGTCTTTACAAAAAACAATTTATTTTCTTTAAAGAGTAATAAACAAAATACAAAAAGAGTTTTTCAAATATCTTGTTTCACTTTCCTGAAAAAAATTCCCAAAAATATTTTTTTTTCCTGACTTTGCAGGTAGCTATAATCTCTTAAGTATTATTCTTCGTATCGTAAATTTCATAGATGATACTAAAAATTTCTGGTAATTGTTTTGAATCAAGAACCCATCTAGGATATACAATTTGAGTTTCAGAAGAGAAGGCCAGAATTCCTAAATGTACATTTATGAACAGCGTACCTCATTTTTCCGCTCCAACAAAATAAATAACTAATGATTTCAGTCTGTACTTCTTATATATTTTTCTTTTAAGTTAGAAATCGTAGCTGCAGGGTAATTTCTTCCATTCATAGGATCCACAATCGAAACTACATTTATTTAATGGCTAATACTGGTTAAATAACACATTTCACTTGAAATTGAAGTACCATTTACAGCTTCATTAAATAAATGGAACACATTTACTTCGAACAGTTTAACACGATCAGAAATGGAAATTAAAGATCATTACAACAGGATGTATTTCAATAAAAATTTATAAACTACTAGCGGAAGTACCCGGCGTTGTCCTGGATTTTAAGAATGTTTGTGTGAAAAAATAAATTTCAATATTAAACATGTTGTATCTTTCTTCAAAATGTTAAACTAGGCCAGTATTTCCATAATTGGGTTTTATCATGATTCAATACGTTCCTCAAACTCATATGACGTTATATTCACATTCTGACGTTCTATCTACTTGCTTTCTCTATTACTCATATTGATACTCTCTATGTATGAGTCTCAAACATTTGAAAAGTCCATTAAACTTCCAATATGACGTCATATTAATTTTCTTTTTAATTCTCTAATGACGTCATATTAACCTGCTTTCTGTAGTTACACATACTCATACTCCTTGTATTGTTGAGAAATGTTTGAAAATTTCCGTTATATTACCAATATGACGTCATATTAATCTTCTTTCCAATTGTTGAAACTTTTTATTTAACTAGTATTTTAAAAACACAAATTGCACAAATTGTGCTTATTAGTTGCTAAAATCAGTGTAAAAATTGTTTTAAACTCATAAAAGAGCTAAAATCCTACATGTTTCGGCTTCAAACTTAAAGCCGTCATCGGGGAAGAGGAACAACACAAACGACTACTGATCTTTTAATTTTCGACACGAGAAGAATGAAATCAACAGTATGGAAAAATTTAAATAAAATAAGCGGGCACTCTTTGTTGCCAAAGAGCGAAAACCAAAACAATGAATTAACAAGGGGTTAAAAATGTATCCCATAAATTAGGTATGCTGAAAGAAAATGTGTCTTTTTATTTAATTTTCATTTTTCACTTGTAAATTTCGATAGGAAATTAATTATTGTAGAAGGAATTTTATTGTGTATTTTTAATTGCTGGCAATGGGTATAACGGAAATGTTTAAATTTAATAGGAAAGACTGTTAAGATTTTTGGTTTTTTATTAGTTAAAAATTAACTGTACATTATTTCGATTCCGGATTACTTTAGTTGCAGACAGATAAATTTTCATTTTTATATATTAGATGTTTCTTAAAATTGAATAATGTCCCACATGTCAAATACTAACGACAGCGGATATGAGACATTATAGGCCAACAAACCAATCAAGTGTTCTTGGAAGTCTGTCTGCCGTATGTCTGTGCTCTAACTCGCTTAAATAAACTGGGATTGCCATGCAATTGATATATGTTATTGAGGTTTACTACGGCTTCTTCGGTATTGAAAATGAAGTGTGTAGCTTCTATAGTTTATTTACAGTTTTACATAGACATTCAAAAGAATTCCGTTACATTACAGTCTATGGAGAAAAATCGTTTGCTATCTACTTTAATAATGTTACACTAGTTCCAGCATATTGAAATTCATATATAGATCATTGAGGTGCATTAGAAGATGTTTATTATAGTGCATAGCCTTTATCGTTCATTTATACAGAGACACACAAAATAATTATGTTACAGTACTATCTATCAATAATAATTGCTGGAAGTGCATTTTCAATTGGGGTATACGCGTTTTTAATTTTAATTCAGTTTTTGCATATTATTTGTTGTATATAAATATTATAGATCCTATACAGGGCTGCACAAAGGATCTTGTGTACATTTCCGTTTACTGGAAAAATTTGCTGTAGGGGAATTTTCAACTGTGCCATGCGTTTCCTAACTGAAGTAAATTTTATAAAACTATGTAGCATATATACAATCTATAGATATTACACTGTAAACTGAAATGTCTGAAACAGATGGTTCAAAAAACAGACACTTTAAAGTGTCGTAAAAATTTAAGACACTTAATAGTGTCTGAATTTCAGACTCTTGAAACGTCTGAAACGCGGCCATTTTTTACCCTCATTTGTTGACAATATGCAACCCTTTCTGACCACATTTTTTTTTCTTTTTAAGCATCAAAAGCAGCCATGCTTGACCACATTGTAGCCTCAATAATTGCGAAAATATTTTACCATGTCTGGGTTTGTTCCAGAAGTAGAATCTGATTAAAGAATGGGCAAAGTGGGCTATGACCTTGCCCCCTCCCATTATTTTAGGGGGTCAAATTTGGTATGCAATTTTTGTAAACTGATGTAAGCTTTACAAAAATTGCATACCAAAGTTGGGCCCTAAAATAATGGGAGGGGGCAGGGTCACAGCCCACTTTCCCCATGCTTTAATCAGATTCTGCTTCTGGAACAAACCCAGACTTGCTTTATGGTCAAATATTTTCAAAAATAAAAATAATAAATAAAAATCCGATTTATTTTTTTTAATCATTATTATTCTGTTTTTTTTTTCACCCACATATATTTAAAAAAAAATACTCTGAGGGGGAAAAATTCTAAAAACATTTTTTTTTAATTAATATCACAGTATTTTTTTTAATTGAATTATAAATTAAAAAATATAATAATCATATGAAATACACAGAGCAAACATAATAAGAATAATTATATCTTACCCTTTTAAAATATTAAATATCACCATTGTTTCCAATCAGTAGGCATTACTGTCATTAGATGTCTAGAATATTGTATTACAAACTGTGTTTTAAGAACTTGTTTATTTAGATCTCAAATTTTATTATAAAAATGAAAAACCCCTTAAAAAGTATTTGTCCGGATCATGGACTGAAAATGGATTTTATACATAATCCATCGGCTTTTTTTTTCTCATATTAATTTCATTTCTTTTACTCGTGATATTATTGAACTTGTTTTTATTTTAAATATTTTTAGAGCACATATTGGATTAATTACACAGATTTTTGTTCTTCTTTTGTAGGGCATTTTTAAGATGAAATTCATCGAAATTTAAATATGTTATTCAGATGGAATACAGGAAATTTATCAAAGCAATTTTCGTATTTCCAAACAAGTTTTATAACGATTACTTAAAAAAATAGTATCGCCCTGCAGGTAAATACTATAGGAGGGATTATTTCCCATTGTAAAAACAAACTTTATTTCTAAAATATTCAGAAAGTCATAATTTCCCTCTGATACTTTCAGGATTTATTAAAAATAAACACCTTTTCTAAAAAACATTTTCTGGTTGTGCTGGAATATATACTGATACAACTGTATTACAGTCACTACACATATTATGCAATTGTATCAAATTCAGATACTCAAATGTCTGAATTGCTTAGTGTCTTAATTTCAGACATATCACCAGTATTCAGACATTTTTCTCAGGTTATTTATGCCATAATCATAGTAAGACACTTATGTGTCTTAAATTCAGACATCTATAATGTCTGAAAATCCAAATTCAGACACTTAAGTGTCTGAATTACATTTTCAGACACATAAATGTCTGAATTTTAGACGCCTCTATTTGCAGTGTATACAAGGTTGCACAAAATAATTCAGATATTTTTCTAACTATTGACGGTAATTGCTGACATTGGGTTTTTAAATGTGTTATCCGTTTTTAAAAATTGTTTACTTAGACGTCGTCTTTCCCCATATTATACTGTGAAGTTTTGTTAATATGTTGGAAAGTGTTTCATAATCTATGCTTAACGCATTAATTTTTGTTCTTGTTCTACTAAGCATCAATATATAACTTTCACTATTCCAGAAATGGTTTCTAGCCATCATCTTAATTGCGACCGGGTACGACTAATTGAAAAATGGGGAGACAACATAATTATTATTATCATACGAAGAGAAAAATAAAAATATCTGTGTATGTTTATCATTTAAATGTGAGATAATAATATGGTCTCTTAAGTTGATGTAAGGTTGAAGTAATTTTGCCCCTTGATGACAGCGTAATTACCCAACTTCTTATTTATGAAAATTACTGTAATTAACATAGTTTTCTAATTCAAATATTTTTCCAGATGAGAATATTTATCACTCATAATTTTAGCTATAATAAGAGAATGTCTCTATTTAACGCAAATAGAATAGTTTGTGATGAAGCCTGATTTATTTTAAAAGGTGTATTTTTAAACCTTTGTGTGTTTTTAATCATTTTAGGAACAAAAAGTGAATATAAGCAAAATTGACTGACCAAAAGTGCATACATAATTATAATTTTATTAACTTATTTTATGCGCGTATACTCAGGATTCAGAATTTAGGGGGGGGAAAAGAAAACATTACACTTCTAAAACAACTTTAGAACAATAACGGAGTAATGTAGCTTGATGCATATTTTTGTTTAAACGGGTTATGACTCGGATAATAATGTGGATTTTTAAATGCGTTTTTTTTCTCAATGTTCCTAAATGTTTAAAAAATGAGAATATATTAATGTAGAATTAATAAAGTGTTTGGACTTTTTGGGGTTCATGTGACTAATAGCCGATAAGAAAACAGTCCTTTAATCGTCACATTATATTTATTTTGCTAATATTTCAGAAAAATCAGGAATTCACAAAAGTAAACAATTTGTAAACAGACAAATGCCTCAAAAGTAGAACTAGTCAGCTACATTAAAATACCGTAAAACGATAGGAAATATCGGAATTAATATTCCAAAACAGATATCGAAAATCTCAATTAAACACTATCGCATTCATTATCTGTAAAATCAGCTCGGCTAATTCCGGCATTTTCCGCCTTTTGCGGAGTTTCTATTTACATTCTCGACTAATGATTGCGGGCCACGTCAAAGTTTCTGAAAGTCCGCCTATATGGCCCTCTATTAATCAAAGACGAATCAAACTTACCTAAGTACCTCTGCCAATTACATACCTTCGCGGCCGTACAATAATTCAGCCTGCCATAAAAAGAAGCACCAGTAAGTTATCGCTCCTCTCATTGGTGGCAGAAAAATATTAAAAATTTGTAACAATAAAATACCGATTTTTAACATGCTGAAAAGTATTGAAGTCTCTTAACTTATTTGAAATAATTGGAAATAAAAACTCTATTAGTTGAAAAGTGGTTTTGAAATTTAAAAAAAAAAAAAAAAAAAAAAACAGTATTTGTGGGTGGAAAATATATTCAGGATATGGATAAAAATCTTGTCCGTTAGAAAAAAAGAGCATTCCATCCTAATTTACATAAATTCTGAGATATCTTCGTATAAATAAACACTTGAAACTACATATCATAACGCACAAATACATTGTAAATTTGGGTTGACCTAAAACATGTTTATCTAAAATATTATACAGGGAAGTCCCTTAACTTACTTGAAATAATTGGAAATAAAAACTCCATTAGTTGAAAAGTGGTTTTAAATTTTAAAAAAAAAAACAGTATTTGTGGGTGGAAAATATTCAGGATATAGATAAAAATCTTATCCGTTAGAAAAAAAGAGCATTCCATCCTAATTTACATGAATTCTGAGATATCTTCGAATTCATAAACACCTGAAACTACATATAATAACACACAAATACGTTGGAAATTTGGGTAGACCTAAAACATGTTTATCTAAAATATTATACAGGGTGTATCAAAAAACCTTGACACATTTTAAAAATTTATAAAAAAAAATATGTATATGCAAGATAGAAACTGGAAATTCACGTATGTGTTACTTTAGGTATTGGAGTTTTTTTCTGTGCAAAAAAAATCAACACATGGCGCTAGTTGTTCCGTGATAACAACATTTACAGAATCCGCCAAGCTTTTTCTAGTAGCCCGCAGAAATCGGTACGCACTGCCGCGAGGAAATTATCAATTCCATTTCCAACAGTGCATAGCGTGCTTCATAAGAAACTTCGCCTCCGTGCGTGTAAAGTGCAGGTACTGCAAAATTTACAAAGGTTTTGACCTCGGCGTTTTGACTTCGCTGTGCAAATGCTCAATTATCTGAAAGAAGATAGCGATTTTTTTTAAAATATATCATTTTCACAGATGAAGCAAAATTGAACAGTGTTGGAAAACTGAAAACACGCATAATTGTTGCAATTTCATGTGTCACGCAGTCGATGTTGGAATGCACATGGGCCGAGATAGATTATCGACTAGATGCTATCCGTGCCATGAAAGGTGCGCATATTGAAATTTATTGACTATATTAAAAAAAAACTCTAATATTTCAGGCAACACATACGTGAATTTCTAGTTTCTATCTTGTATATATTTTGTTTTATAAATTTTTAAAATGTGTCATGTTTTTTTATACACCCTGTATTTTAACAAGACAATTTAGAAATTGTTGCGACTTCTGCACCAGCTGGAGAGACACGTTTCTAAAACTGGGACACCAAAATGCAATTTCGGTGAAAAAAAATCGTCTACGTGGCAAAACATTATTAAAATTGCTACTTTTAACCCCTTGAAGGGCACCGGTATATTATATATACCACTTAATTTTAATCCCAAAATGCCACAATGACACCAGAATTTTAGAATCAAATTTTGAATTTATAAGATACATGAAGAAAAGCTTTTACTTATTTTAAAATAAATTCTTTCGTGAATCTTGGGTATCAATCAATCATTTCAATATTTTAGCTCCAAGAGTACTTTGCCCCTGAAGGGGTTAAATGGATTGCTTCAAAAATACTGGAAATAATTTCATCAACTTTATAAAATATGTGTATTAAAAGCTTAATAGTATTATTTAAATAAAACATAACTTAAGATATGCAAAAATTAATTCATTTCGCGTGTTAAAACATTAAGTAACAATGAAATTATTTCCGATATATGGGATATTTTTCGTCCATCGATGTCTTTAGAACGACTTATCGAAAAGTCGATGTGTCACATATTTTGGGTAAATTTTGCCATCACTAGTTTTGGGGGATAGGGCTCCAGGGCACATGATGTGCCGAAAGTTCTGCTGTAGACTAGTCCTTCTTAGCTTCAACTTTCGTTACCCGTGATACAGCAAAAGTATAAATTTCGATTTTCTAGAACACTAGTCTAAAATTTTAAGAAATCCTTCCTAGTTCAGTTTGAGTTGTAGCATAGTGCCTAACTACTCTTTTATAAAGGTACTCCGTGGTTGAATGAGTTTTGAGATAATTTTAACATTATGTGCGTCTGTCTATTATGTATCTGCCTATTCTGTCATTTCTTTAAGTATGGCAAAGTATGTCTGAATCTCCGGGAATCTGATTGTTGCGGTTATTTGTTGAAATGATATGATAAACAGATATCTGTGGTTGCGTAGTTGCTATATATAATGTGGTAGGAATTGGATTGGATTGATATTGATTTGGAACGCATCCTGCCTTGGAGGTACTTCAGTTTTTCTGGATTGTTAACGTCGAGTTTTCCACGTATGAGTGCAAGTGAAGTTTCCCATTAACTGTTTTCAGAAAGAATCTATGGCAGCGAGTTTCGTCAGCGTGGTAAGAAGTTAAACTTCGCATTACGAATAAAGGGTTATTGGACTCCACGGGATTCCATTTTATAGTGATATTATAGTGCTTATAGTAACACTCTAGTACTGATATTGAAGTGACTTTCCTGGAGTTTCTTGCAAAACGAATAACGTGGGCATTTTGATTTGAGCTAAGTGATTTGAATTTAATATGCCTTTTTGGACAAGAGTACCCCTGTCAGTTATTTAGCGAAATTGAGCTTATTCTTGATCGTCTGTCAACTCTCCCCGCTCCACTGCCTAATCCCTTATTACTGCTTTTAATAAATTGTTGTGTTGTTGTTAAGATCTGTGTTATATTATGGCTTCTTTTCAAGTGAACAGACCGAAAGGGTGTGTTACAGAGTATATGAGGATTATTTAAATTTTTATGTCTAATCATAGCAATATTTTCTAGTTGCTGAAAAGCAATCTTTTAAGATTAAATTTATAAATAATTTAAGATTTACAAATGATTTAAGGGGTTACATACGTTCTCAACTTTCAAAATATCGATTTTTATTTTTTGACGGAAATTAAATCCTTATAATGTGTAGAATTATGGGCAAAAAGACTTAAAGTGATATCTCAAATATTAAGAAAGATATGAGCAAAAATGTAAGCGCGCGCACGATCAATAAACCAACCTCGCCGAAAAGATTCTACTAAAAATTCCACTCACTTTTAAATGAATGATAACTTGAGCAATTTTTAACATTTTTGGATAAAATTGGTATTATCTGCACATAAATAAATTGTCTAAGTGCCATCGAGCCAATTTTTTTTTTTAATTTTCTTCTTTTTCAAAAAATTTAAAAATTTGAGCCGATGGCCTAAGCTATAACTTTATTTTACAAGAAAAAACTGAGATTTTAACAATTTTTTGTTTCTGCAGGAAGTTAGGATGCTGCAAATCGAGCCCGGATATTTTGGTACAGGTCAACGCGCTTACAGGTTTCCGGCGTAATATGTGGCTATATATATAACAAATATTTTTAAATACTTGAAGCAATAAAAAACCAATGTGGAATTATTAGTTTTTTAAGTAATTTTACTCCCTACCTAAAAAAAATCCAAAATATGTCAAATTTGCGCCGCCGAGAACGTATGTAACGCTTTAATATAATAAAAGAAATATTAAACATTTTTATACAAAATTGGGAAATTCGGATATACTATCTACACTCGTTCATTTAACCAGTTTAATCTTCATTTAATACACCTTTCTGTATAGTACTACTTCAGTATTACCCTAAAAGTTCATTGAAGATAAACTATTGAATGAATTTTCTCAAATTTGGATGGATTATTGAATTGTGAAACACATTCTATATTTACAATATTTACACATTCAATTATTACACATTCTCAATAAAAGAAATTTTTATTGAGATTTGTTAATCTATTTCCCATTATCAGGCGAAACATCCATGCGATACCTGAAAAGTAAAATGCAATTCTGATTACGGTGTTACTATATTTTGGGAGTTACAAGAATATTTTGCCAGATGAAGGGAGCTATTACATTTTTGCCTCAAAACTAGTCGCTTTTTTAAAGCATGACTGAAATTCGAAGAGGTTTAGTTTTTACTTACTATACTCTTTTATTTAACTCAACTCAGTTTTTAACACTTTCCAACATAGTTGAAAAGTGTTCATGAATTCGGTTTGTCTGCCGTCTGTCCGTGCTTTAACTCGCATAAATATATACAGATTGTCATGCAATTGATATATGTTATTGAGGCTAGGGCTTTTTCGGTATTGAAAATGAAGTGTGTAACACTTATAGGTTTTTTTTTTACATGGACACTCAAAAGAATTCCATTACAATATGGTCTATGGGGAAAAATCATTTGCGGTTTATTTTAATGCTGTTACACAATTTCAAACATATTGAAATTGATACATATCACTGAGGTACACTACAAGAGACTTACTATAGAACACAGTGTGCGTAGAACTTATAATTCCTTTACAGGGACACTCAAAAGAATTCTGTTACATTACTGTATATGGAGAAGAATCGTTTGGGGCTTATTTTAATAATATTTCACTATTTCACACATATTGAAATTGATATAGTATATCACTAAGGTGTAATACAAGAGATTTACTATAGAATATTTTGTGTATATCATTCATCGTTCATTTACAGGGGCACACAAAAGAATTTGTTACTGTCTGTTAACAATAATTGCTGGAAGTGCTTTTTCAGTTGCTGAACGCATATTTAAATTTAACTCATGATTTGTCTATTACTTGGTGTGTATAAATTCTACAGATCATATACAGGGCAAAACAAAAGTTCTCGAGTACATTTTCATTTATTGACGGAAATTCCATAAGTGAAACTTTAAACTGTGCTACGCTTTTTCTAATTGAACTAAAATTTAGCATTCTATGTAGTGTATATACAAATCTATAGATCATACACAGGGTTTCACAAAAGAATTCGGATATTTTTCCAAATATTGTTGGTAATTACTGAAATTGGATTTTTAAATATGTTGTGCATTTTCCAGTTTGTTTACTTAGGTACCATCTTTCACTTTATTAAACGGAAAATATTTGTAAAATTATTTTGGAAGTGTTGGAAAATGTTACATAATCAATGCTTGACGCATGATTTTCGTTCTTGTTGTATGTAAAGATGGAATTTTGTAATCGATTTTTAACGCACTTCCTGATATGCTAGAATTATAAAAATTATGCATAACGGTGTGTTTCCGATAATGATACAACATTTTAATATTTTTAGAACTTAATTTTAAGGAATTTATATGTTAACATGCCACAGAGCAGAAATCGCCAAATATTCTTGATGATTAAAATTGTATACTAATTACAACAACGTTGGATTTAATTAAGCACGAAACCACGCTCACCAAAAAAGGCCAATGGGCTATGAAGCTGCAACAATGAAATATTTTAAACACAAAAATGGAGAAAATAAAATATGAATAAATATAAGTGTAATACATATTTTTTTAAATATGCTTTTATCAGTTTGTATGTTGAGAAAACAATTTAGAAAACCTGAATAGGTAGTTTAAATAATGTTTTTTTTTTTTTGTCTTTCCTGTAGAGCAAAAATTATACATATATATTTTTTTTAATAAATTCTCTAGCTCGTACTTTCTACTAAGCATAATTTTCATTTTTTTGTAATGAAGACATTTTTCTTTCTTCTTCAATACAATTAATACATAAATTTCCATACGCTTTCATTTAGTAATTTTTTTTTTTTGGGCCTTACAAAACAAAGTAAAAATATTTTCTGTGAGTAAAAGAAAAAGAAAAAAAAGATTTTCACTAAATTAAGACGAATTCTGATGAAACATAGTTGTATTGCCATAAGATGAGCAAAAAAAAAATAATAATTTAATTGAGATGGAAGAGAAAATGTTTATCAATTATTGTCACAGAATGGTTGAAAAATGGTAGCAAAAAAGATTTAGATATCAAACCCGTTGGCGATTTCTTATATATATGCATACATACACACACACATACATATGGAATAGGTTTAAGAATAGTAAAAACTGATTCGGAGAACCTTCAGTATGTGAAAATATACCAATATTACCATAATTGAGTTTTTATCATGATTAAAATACTTTCCTTGCACTGTACGTGCACGGAAAGTAAAAAGTGAAAGTTTTATATAAGTTGTTTAGTAAAATTTTGTGATGTTTTACTTTTGAAGAGATTTTTATATAACTTTAAATATTTTTCTATTTTAAACAGGACAAAAGAGGAATTAAAATATTACAAGATGCAAGAACAGCAACTTGCATAGTGTTTTTGGATAAAAAAGGAGAATGTCTATTTTGTGTAGGAGATATGAGTATACATGATCAGCTTCTACCAGAACAGGTATATATTCTTTTTTATTATAATTCATTTATCTGTATGTACATAAACACCTATTTTCTAATACAGAAATCAAGAACACTTATGCATAATATGCACAGCTACCAAGTTTTACGCTTTTTCATACCACTATTTCTTAAAAATGAAAATTTTGTCTTCATTAATAGTTAAAATTTAGCATTAAATAAGCTTTTCTTTTTTTTTTTTTTTTTAAATATAGTGGATATAGGGTTAAGAAAAAGACGTATAAATTGGCAGCTATAAATATGCATAATAATTAACCATTTCTGGTAAAAAAAAAAAAACTAAGGAAAGATTTTTTTTGGGGGGGGTATTTAACCCTTTCAGTGCGGAATTATTTTTTTTGGGAGGGGTGGGAGGTTAATGCCCTGTGCGGAATATTTTGACCAAAAAAGCGATTTGTTCAAAAACTAATTACCGGGCAGAATTTTCCAGTACGAATTGATTTTCCCAAAGACACACGACTTTCCAAAAGACCCAGTACAAAACTAAAAATCATATCTTATGGTTATATGAAAAGCATGCTACTGGTTTTGGTTATAGCCAAATTACTGCACTACGTAGGTGCAATACGTCATCACTGCTAAGCCCATGACACACTTACAGTGAGCACAATACACGCCGTGAACGCCTGGGCGACTTTTATCGACGCTTAATGTAGTCTACAGCACTCAACTCTTAGATGTCGACATTAGTCGACTCCCGCACTAAAAAGGTTAAACAGACAGCTTTTTAGACAGTTATCTAAAAAAACAAAAATCAATTTTTGCCAAATTCGTTGTTCTGGATTTTATTCAGGAGCTTTAACACAATTTGCTTCAGTTTTAATCCAATTTCAGTTACTTTGTTTTTTTTACTTTGCCTGACAGGTTCTGCTCTTCCAATTATATGAAAGATTTATGGAAATAACAGATAATCGCTCTTTATTTAAAATCTAAAATTTCATGAATTGCTTTGTATTAAAGTTAATAAATGAAAATTGCAATGTCTGGGTATAAAAGAAGGTATTCTTCTATAAAGCTTACTAAGTATAAAAAGCATAACTATAGTTTAAACAGTATTTAATTAATCACTCTCTTCATCAGGTTGAAAGCAAATTTTAATTAATCTTGTAAGTATAAACATATTCTTTTCCACCTAATGAAGGCAGCTATCTATTGCATTTGTCATATTTTTTAATAATTTTATACAGTTGAAAAATAATTATTATTCTTGACTGGCTGTGTAACAACCCATTGTGTTGAATTTGTATTTTAAAAGAAATCTTTAGAGTTTTCGATGAAAAATACTTATTAATCTAGTTTTCGAATTCAGATGTATGTCATGAGCTAATTATGAAATTATTATCACTTATAAATTTTAATGAGACCTATCAATCAATGTAAGAGTCCTTAAAACTGATCAATTAGTTATCGAGTTTATAAGTATTAAAAGATTGGTTAAAAACATTTAATTTATTTCAGACATTTAAAAACACTAAAACAATACACAATTACATCACACAATAAAAACAATTTTTGTAAATGTTTCAAGCACCAAACGAGCCCCTCATCAGTAAAATGTTTATTGATAACCAAAGCTGTTGTTCAACGTACTCTCGGTCAAAATCACAGTTGAAACTGCAGAATCACAATCAAAATATGCAGATTAACTGGCGTATTTTGGCTGGTGAGATTGTGAGCTTGTTGAACAGCAATTTTGGTTATTGATCAGCATTGTACTGATGAGGGGCTTGTTTGTAGCTTGAAACATTTACAAAAAATGTTTTTATTGTGATATAATTGTCAGGGTGTCTATCCCAGATCAGCAACAAATTTCCCTGACATTCCCTGGTTTTCCACACCAATTTTTAAAAAATTCCAGGTATCGAAATTTTGTAATGTTACACACAAAAAAATTTTTAAGTTGTGAATTTGAGAGTAAAACTTTCACAACTGATTCTGAGGCACAAATTACTAATGTGTTACATAATTTTTTGCAAAATTTACAAATTGTTGAACTTTTTGCTTGCTAAACATTTTGCAGATACACACTTTTAGTATCAAGTTCTATCTATTTTGTCAAATTAGGATGAAATTCTTTACCACATCAGTCATAGTTATATACAGATTGCATTGACATAATTTAATACAAATAATAAACATTCAATAAATTAAGCTAACAAATGTTCAGTTTCCAAACAAAGATAAGTTAGCAGAGTGAAACACCTAATCATTCCTACAGCATCTAGTAAAAAGTTTCAGTGAAACTGGAACTGAAAATCTCCCAAGTTACAAAGAAGAACTAAAAGGGATTCACTTAACTAAAAAGGAACACAAAATGATTCACACGAGAGGTTGAAATACTCTTTACAGTACTTATCAAGAGCAAAGTTTGATTTTAATGATGCTGCAATTGCAAATCCTTGTTGTATATGAAACATTTTCCTATTTTTTTCTTGAAAGTTCAAAATTTTCAAATTTCCCTGACCTGTCCTCAGAAATGGTAAATTTCCCTGACTTTCTGCTGACTTTTCCAGGTGGCTAGACACCCTGAATTGTGTATTTTTTAGTCTGTTTTAAATGTCTAAAATAAATTAAATGTTTTTAACTTTTTAATAATTGTGATTTAGACATAATATGTTTAGTTATTTGAAAAGATGGGTTGACTGATTGATTCTCCTGGTTTTTCCTTATTTTCTGAAAATTATTTTAGATATCAGAATGTGACAAACTGCAGATTGCAGCCAGAAATATTCTCTATCTATCCCTGATAAAGTTTAGTGTTTGTTATGCAACAGTTTCTGAGCCTATTCTGGACAAACAAAAAAACTTTTTAACGTTATTTTTCATTATATCTTGACTAAATAGTCAATGAAATTAGAAATAGGAGTTTTTCTGAAATTCACAGACAGACACTCTAATTTTATATATTAGTATATAGATAAGGATAAACTTTTTTCATAAACTCAGGCTAAATGCACCAAATGAAAAGTGAAATACAGACAATAATTTTAAACACAATAATTTAAGGAATAAAAGCTTTATTAAAACACATTTCAACATTGCACTTTTCCAAATAATACAGCTCAAATGTAAAAAAGAAATTCTTCAGACAATACAACTACATTTAACCTCTTGTGATGGAAATTAATTAATTGTATCTCACTTTGTTTGCTACAACCTTTTCCAATCAAACTCATACAGAAAGTAAAATAAAACAAAGTGCATTTTTAAATAAACAAAACTATTTACTTGTTACAATTCCAGCAATGTTTGTGGGTCTTAAAATTTTTTGTAGGCTTGGATCCATTCAATTTCAAGAATACAACAAAATCCCGCAAAACTTTTTGTCTTAATGACATTCTATAATGCAATATGACATTAATTGTAGAAAAATTTTAAATCCTTACTATATATACTCGCGTATAAGTCGAGGAATTTCTGACAATTTTCGGCAAGCAAATTGGGGGGGGGGTCGACTTATATGCGAGTCAATTAAAACAACAAAAAAAACTTCAAATACTGCCAAAATTCTGGCTTTTTATGTGTAAGAATAATAAAATAATATTTAAAATATACTAATAATAATAATTTATCATTAAAAAATATTTCATTGATTTGGTTTTGTTTACTTACCACTTTTTCGCATTGGCAAATCTCTCCTACCATATAAAGCGTGCGCTTTTCTCCCATCTTTGGCTTGATTTTATGCAAAATTGAAGTAAAAACTTAGGGTGGTCGACTTATATGCGGGTTTTTGATTTTTTGCAAAATTTGTACTTAAAAGTTAGGGGCAGGGGGTCAACTTATACGCGAGTATATGCAGTATTTATTATAATAATTAAAAGATAAAAACTTTTATGATTTAAAATTTTTAGCACACTTACTAATGGATATTTTTCCTATTATTTACAATTCATAAAGGTTTCGAGCTTCAATTTGTAAAAGCTAAGGTGGAATCTGAAATCCCTTATTATTTGTTTTCTAAGGAACAAGAAACTTTTTTCTAACTGACAGTGCTCTTACATAATAGTTGTTTTGTAAATAAGAAATTGTATATTTTTTATTTTCTTCATATTGTTTGTAAAAGGGTTTATAGTCTTCTCCACTTTATTTAAACCCAGAATTACAAAAAATTCAATGTGCCTGTGTGGTAGTAACTATCTTCTAGCATTAAGTGCATACCATATTGCCAATGCAATAATATGTTCTACCTTCTGGCATCTAACATACTTTTTAACTCATTCCTGAAAATTGCCAAATCAAAAATTCCTGAAAAATGGACATTAAAAAAGAGTTTTTAAATCTCTAGAATTATAGGAAAATGCTGAACCTTCCATATACCCATGAATTCTTGAATACACTTGGAGTGTTTATGTTTTACTTAAAAAATCAAAAAATTATATGAAAGAAAAAAAAAGAGATGGGGTTGTGATTTTTTTATTATTAATTTCTATTATAATCAGAAAAATACATCAAAAGCTCTTTTGTATTTCTTAAAATAATTAAATTAAATTACATAATTTCTAAATTTCTATTACACAATAGTTTTCCCTTAAGAATAATAATTCAAAAGATTCCAAAACTTAAAAATGTATTCGTGAAATCAGGACAAGCACATACAAACTCCCTTGTTAATAAACATTGCTGATTACATTTGTTGCTGTTAGTTTCAAATAACACATTTAGAGTATGTCTATATAACATGTCACTCCAATTTAAGAGGCAGAAAATATGTATATAGAACAAACATCATTCCACCACAAGAAGTTAAATTTGCATCTAAAATATTAAAATGTTTCAGGTGGTAACTCATGAAGACATGATAGCAGCAGCACCACTTGTATTGATTGATGGGAACATACCTATTTCAACAATAGACTGCATCATGAATCTCTGCTCAAAACATCAAGTTCCAGGTATGTTTCTCATTCTACTAATACTCAAGATTCAACTATTTTTCCACTATGAAACTGGATGGATTTCTTTTTAAAAAAAGCACACATATAGTATTTTCTCAGAAATACTGGGACAAAATTCATCAGGGAAGAAATCTTTACAAATTCTTAGAACGCTTATATACAATGTTTCAGGCTAAAAGTTTCTACAAAGGTTGATGACTTCAGAAAAATTGCTGCTAAGAAAATTTAAGGTACTGTTTGTTGGAGGGTTTTCACTATTTTTTTTTTCTTTTTTTAATCTTTAATACTACATTTTTAAAAAGATTAAATCTAAACTAATATAAGAAAATCATGAAAAAAATATTCTTTGGAAACAAAAAAGCTAGGAAAAAAAAAAAGCGAATGTCCAAAAATTGACATTTATTTTTAAAAAATAACAACTCAGGGGAAAATATATATATATATATATATATATAATTTTACAACGTATAAATTAAATAATAATTATAAGGGAATAGACCATTCTTAAGAAAATACTCCAGTTATCAGAGAAACTGCAGAAATGCTAATTATTTCCAGAAAAAATTCCAAATTTCATTTATAAATTTCTCTATAAACAACAGTAAATCAAAAAATAATTTCTTTAAATGAATGAATATGTCTTATTTTCTTTAATAGTAATTGTGTAACATTCTTACAGAATTTCATACACTTTTTATAATGGTGTTTAGTGGTAAACTGGTGATTAAAAAATGCCATTTTCACAAAATGCTAGCTAACAATAACAATCACTATTAAATGCATTGATAAATTTTAAATAACTGCTTCAACATAAGATAGAAATAAAATTCAAGTGGTTTTAGAAAGCTTATATACAATGTTTCAGGCTAAAAGTTTCTACAAAGGCTGATGACTTCAGAAAAATTGCTGCTAAGAAAATTTAAGGTACTGTTTCTTGGAGGGTTTTTACTATTATTTTTTTTTAATCTTTAATACTAGATATTTAAAGAGATTATTCGAAGCTAATATAAGAAAATCACGTGGAAAAAAAAAAAAAAAAAGAATGTCCAAAAAGTGACATTTATTCAAAAAAAAAAGATAACTCAGGGAAAAAATAAATATAATTTTACAACCTATAAATTAAATAATAATTATAAGGGAATAGACCATTCTTAAGAAAATACTCCAATTATCGGAGAAACTGCAGAAATGTTAGTTCTTTACAGAAAAAATTCCAAATTTCATTTATAAATTTTGCTATAAACAACAGTAAATCAAAAAATAATTTATTCAAATGAATATGTCTTATTTTCTTTAATAGTAATTGTGTAATATTCTTACAGAATTTCATACACTTTTGATAACTGTGCTTAGTGGTTAATTGGTGATTAAAATATGCCACTTTAACTAAATGCTAGCTAACAATCACAATCACTATTAAATGCATTGATAAATTTTAAATAACTGCTTCAACATAAGATAGAAATAAAATTCAAGTGGTTTTAGAAAGCTTATATGCAATGTTTCAGGCTAAAAGTTTCTACAAAGACTTCAGAAAAATCGCTGCTAAGAAAATTTAAGGTACTGTTTCTTGGAGGGTTTTTACTATCATTTGTTTTTATCTTTAATACTAGATTTTTAAAAAGATTAAATCTAAGCTAATATAAGAAAATCATGTAAAAAATATGCTTTGAAAACAAAACAAAAAAAAACTAGGAAAAAAAACAAAGAATGTTCGAAAAGTGACATTTATTCAAAAAAAAAATGATAACTCAGGGAAAAAATAAATATAATTTTACAACCTATAAATTAAATAATAATTATAAGAGAGAATAGACCATTCTTAAGAAAATACTCCAATTATCGGAGAAACTGCAGAAATGTTAGTTCTTTACAGAAAAAATTCCAAATTTCATTTATAAATTTTGCTATAAACAACAGTAAATCAAAAAATAATTTATTTAAATGAATATGTCTTATTTTCTTTTATAGTAATTGTGTAATATTCTTACAGAATTTCATACACTTTTGATAACTGTGCTTAGTGGTTAACTGGTGATTAAAATATGCCACTTTAACAATATGCTAGCTAACAATAACAATCAATGTTAAATGCACTGATAAATTTTAACATAAGATAGAAATAAAATTCGTGGTTTTAGAAAGGTACAAAAGATCATATTTTATAAGCTTGGAGAAATTTAAAAGGTTATATATTCATCAAAATATTATGTTTCAAAGATTTATCTGTTTGATTTGATTTGTCAAGTGTAACTAATCAAATTCAATTTAGTCTTTATATTACAATACCCCAAAGTACTTCTTTTATGAACAATATTCTGATAATGTTTCAGCAAATAAAACTGCAATATACTTGAGTATTTACAAGTTATTCGACAAAGGTTTTTTTCATCTTGTCCATTATAACTCTTTTCTTTAATCTTTAAAAACAAAGAAACTATAACTTTCGAACAACATTAAAAATAAATATAAACATTGTGACATCCATTACCTTGAAGTTTAAAACTTAGAAATGTAAAATACATAGGGGAATTAAAAATCATATGTTTAATTCCAATTAACAAAATACTTATATTTCTTTTTTCTAATCCTGCTTTAAATTAACAAATTCACAGAATCCTTAAAACAATATCACAATTATGAAAACCATATGCTATCTGTGCATAAGAATTTTGCGTTTTTAAGATATACAAAAACTTTACATTGCAGTGAAGAATAAAATAATCCAATTATTTGAAATGTGCTCTTAATTGTGAAAAATTCAAAATTTGGAATTTAAAACATGTTCCAGGGCTAATAAAATTAATTTAAACAAGGTGCGTGCATTTTTAGCTCACATGCTATCAAAGCCTGAGAGCTAATGTGCTCGCCGGTTCTGTATGTATGTACGTATGTACGTAACACGATAACTCTTGACAGAAATAACCGTTTTGCTTCAAATTTTGTTTATAGGTTCATTGTGATAAGGGGCTTTCCTGATTAGTTTTGGAGGTTCATTGGCTAAGTATAAAAGGGGGCAAAGGGGCTAATCCCCCCCCCCCCCTTAATTTAGATAAATGGGTTTTTCATGCAGAATGATCCGATTTTCTTCAAATTTTGTATCTAGGTTCATTGTGTTAAGGTACTTCCCTGATTAGTTTTTAGGGTTCATTGGTTAAGTATAAAGGGGGAAAGAGGACTAATCCCCCCCTTAATTAAGATAAATGGATTTTTCATGAAGAATTATCCAATTTTCTTCAAATTTTGTATGTAGGTTAATTGTGATAAGGCGTTTTTCTGATTAGTTTTGGGGGTTCATTGGCTAATTTTAAGAGGGGGGAACGGGGGAATGATCCCCCTTAATATATTTTTGATTTGTTTGTTTTTAGAGAGGCTTATTCCAAATTCTTTGAAATAAGAGTATAATATACTAGTGTGAATAGCCTGTGAGCTCTATGCTCTCAGTTTAACTGGGCAGTTTTCTTTTAATTTAATATTATGTACTATACCTTTTTTTATGACATTTGTCTTAATGCAAAAATTGAGTTTGGATAATCCATATATTTTAATATAGGTTAGAAATAATTATAATTTTTTAGAGGAAAAAACAGCATTATGTAAATTTTAATAGCACACACATAGTATTGTGTATGTTAAATATAAAAACATGAAAAATAAAATTACACTTTCCTTCAAACCAAAGCAAAACAAAATAAATCTTAAAGAAAAATTAGACAATTTTAACAGAAATCTTGCAAATATGTTCAAGCACTGTTTTAATCTAAAACAAGGACAAAATAAAATCAATTTAAAAGACAATAGTTAATTTTAGTTAACCATGCACAACACATGACGAATATTTATTCTTGACTTCTAGGTTTATATTTTTAATTCAAAATAAACACAGGTGATAATTGGTAAAGAAAGATCATATTTTAAAGAAGGTACATGAAACGTATCTTGGTATAAAAAATAGTTTAAAGAGATTGGCACTAAAAATACTAGAGTAAATAAAGCACATATCTACTATAGTAAAAATTTAAATTTTCCGAATAATAATATCTTTAAAAAGTAATTTATATACAAAATATCACATTAAGAGTGGCTAAGACATTAATAATACTAAAAAAGATACTAATAATAGCTACCAAAAGATTTTTTTTTCTTTTTACAATGTATATTAAAAAGAAAGCATTCATCACATTCACATGTATTTTTCAAATAGTCACATTAATCAAGACAATTATAAAGTTATATGCAATAAAAGTTATATGTTGTAAATATCCCTTTCTATTTTGTTATTTACAAAATAACAAAATTTTTACCCTTAAGAATATCATAAAATTTCCCAAGACAAAACTCAATATAAAACTTTTAAAATATCAACACATACATAATTCACCATAAATTTTTTAAATTATCTTTACATAATAATTAAAAACACTTTAAAATCTTGATTTTTTTTTCTTTTTACTAAATATTTACTAACTGATAATCATTTACAAAATATAATATCCGTAGCTGTACATTTTTTCTAAAATTAAAAATACTTTATAATATATGCTAATTTCAACTACCAATAACAAACATAATTCTGATAGATAAAATAAAAAGAAAAAAAAAACACATTCTCTGAATTCCATTGTGAACTTGACATAAAAGAGCATTTTTTTCCATTAAAATAAGCTTTAAAACATGAAAAAAGTTTGCAATAAATGAATAACTATTCTCCTCATAAAGACATTAGAAATACATTTTAAAATACAGTAATCTCTCACTTATATGTCGCCTCTTTTATGCATCTCTCTCAGTTATACGTCGCCTCTTTTCTCTCAGTTATACATCGATTTTCGATAGTCCCAGATAAAGATATAGCGATGCAATGTTATTTTGTTTCATTTATGTGCCCAAAATGAAATGTTATCTCACACTTATGCGTCAGAAAAATTTAAACTTTCCCTTGAGATTTCTTCCCTTCCCATTCTACAGAACTTGCATTCAGAATTGTTTTAAAAAGGCAGGCTTCATTCTGAAAGAATTTGAAAATGATGCATCTTCTGCGAAAGATCAACCAGTATTAGATGAAGAATTGAATGCCATTGTTAATTTTAATGATTTTGTATATATTGATGAAAATGTAATAACAGCAGAAATGAGGGACATACAAAAAATAGTCACACAGGATGGCTACAGAAATTGTGAAAAAAAGTTCCCTGATTTCCCTGACTACCTTTATCAGATTTCCTTGATTTCAATTATTAACGATACATATACAGTATTTTTTAATATATGCTGTTCCCTCGTATAATACACTTATCCAACTTGCTAATACCTCATTCGGGAGAAAAAACAAGAGAAAAACATAAAAATTGCTCAATATTTATAAAGTACAGGTTTACAGTTTCATAAATCCAAACTCAAAATTGAGTATAACAACTTAATACAGTTGCCAATGAATATATGGCGACAAGAAAATTTCCTCATCTTCTGAAGAATGTTCAATTCTAAGACATATCTATATCTGACAAGATAGCTAAATGCATTAAGCTGGCCACCTGGTCTGCTTGTGCTAATGTATCATAAAATTTTCAAAAATGGGTAAATTGTCAAAATAAGCGCTATCCACAGAAAATGAGAACATCTGATCAACTTAATTTGTGTTAAATACCAAAAACTCGTATCATATGCATCCTTTTTTTTTAAATAAAATTTTAATTTTCTTTATTGTGTACTATTGTTGGCTTAAATATCACCTGTTTGTTGATGAATCAGTCTCATGTGAAAACACATATATTTTCACATATAGACAAATTTCCCTGATTTTCAAGTACTTTTACGAAATTCCCTGATTTCCAGAATCTGTAGCCACCCTGTCACAGAAATACCAGACGATGCCAATAAAGATGAATCAGATAACAAAGAAAATGTAGTAACTCATCCACTGACTTTTGGAAATACAATAGATGCTCTGGAAACCTTCCGTCACTACGTCCAACAAAATGATGCATCTGGCTCAACATATTCATGTTTCAATGAACTTGAAAAAACTATTTTTAGGGACAGACTTCAAGCTCATAAACAAACTTCAGTTTTAGACTATTTAAAACATAAGGCAGCTAATTAAAATTTTGAATTAGTAAACTTTTAACAAGTCTAGGTAAATCACAATTTTTTATTATGCTGCATGTTATTTAACCATTTAAAGATTAATTTCAAATTTAATTTTTACTTTAATTTCATTTATGCGTCATTTTTGGCTAGACCCTTGTACCAACGTATAACTGTGAGATTACTGTAATGTCGAAAAAAGAATGTTAGCTAAAAAAATGTCAAAAGCTCACAGATATAACAATAAAAGATCTATAAGGATCTAAAGAGGAGGAATAAAGATCTAAAGAGGATTAAAAAATAAAATAGCAGCAGTAATACAACTGCAGCATTATAATAATGCATAAAGCATCCTCTCTACTTCTTAACATATGAAAAGATTTTTATGAAATTTTATTAAACTGCATAATAAAAACTTATTTTCAATGGTTAAAAATACTTTTATGTCAATTATTAACAAACAAATTATAACTGCAACTGCCAAAAAAAAAATTTTTTTTTTTCAGCAGGGATAAAATTCTGAAGAAGAAAGAAATATATATATACATGCTTAAAAGTTACTTTATTTTAAGAAATGAAGAAAATTTTGAAATTTCTTTCTCTTCACTTTTTATGTACTTTAAAAACTGATGTTTAAATCATGTGTCATCTAAAATTATTTTTCCAATTAAAAATAAACATTTTCAGATTCAATAATAATAAACATTATTTTGTCAAACGATAATGAGAAACAGAAAAGAAAGAAAAACAATTATTTACACACTGATCATAAATCAAAGTTATTAGGCTTTGATAATAAATAATAGATGATCTACATAACCCAATACCTACAGGGTAATCATAGAAATATCAAGCATTACGATTGAGTGACAATACTGGTGTCAATGAGATAAAAATAGGATTGCCAACTCTTTTGTATTACAAGAAAACTCATACATTCTGTTTGGTTTATAAGCTATAATCTGGCTTCCATCTTCTTTTAATAAAGGAGTCTATATTTTCTTTATTAAAATAAAAATTGATAATTTTTCCACATTTTATACAAGCTCAAAATTTATGCTAAACTTTTATCCTGTTACAAATATAACAATGTTATATAATATAACATATATATATATAATATAACAATGTTATATCTGTTACTGTCCTCTTAAAGTGATAACATTAATAACAAGTTATGGGATCATAGGAGTGCACTTCCACTTGATCATTTTTGATGATATATCAATCCTAGCTCAGATTTCTTTATTATTATTATTATTAAATTACATTTTCATTATTAGCTAAGGTTTAAGAGTGAATGCCTCAATTTATATGAAACTCAAAATTTTACATTACATTTTTTACCATTGAAATCTTTTAGTATTTTTCCACTATACCAACAACATTGACACCAAATGAAACATTTGGAAAAAAAATTAGCATCGTTGGTGTGAAAGTAATTGTTTAAAAAATATAACATTTGAAAATTACAGACTTTTACGATCTATTTTATTATATCTTTATAAATATATATACTTATAATAAAAAAACCAATTAAATATTATACAATAAAATAATAAAATAAAACTCAATTTAAACTGCAGGCATGAAATTGTAAATGGGAGGCATTGCAGTAAACATTTCATTTTTTGACTAAAGATGTTGCCACAAGAACTCTAGAATTGTAAATAATGACAAACCCCATCTTATGCCATTTTGTGATGCTCCATACTCTCTCAATAGATTGGGTATGGCATCCAGTGTTAACATCAACAAAATTATATTTGTAATTTACTGTGAAATGTTCGTAGTCCGCATCTCGCAAAAAAAAAATGTATGTATAATTCCATAGCCCTGAAGTAAATACATTGCAGTTTCCTTATCATCAGGTAACTGCCAGATGGTAAAATCCATCTCATCATCATCCAGAAATGTAAGTAATAACTTAATAAAAAAAAAATTAGACTTGAAAAATGGAAAATTAAGATGTTTTGCATGCTTACGATTAAATAATTTTAAAAATGATTCGTAGTTCAATAAATAGTGACTCACAATGTTTGGCATGGTTTGCAGTAAAAAACTTTAGCACGGTCTGAATTGAAATAAATGGTGCATTGGCAAACATTTGGGCATGGTGTTGATATAATGGAAAATAAGTTCCAACATTTCATAAAATGTCACTAAATTGCAGATCATTTCAAACTTAAATACATTAGCAACTCATTTAAAAGTAAACAATTTCGTATGTTGAACATTGAAATATTTACAGGGAAAAGTTGGCAAACCTAAATTAGAAAAAAGCACCTTAATGAAATATTTCACTGAAGATGTAGACCATTTAAAAAATTCTTCAGATGAATATGCTGTAAAGTGTTATTGGAAGCATATTAACTTTAGTTAACTTTAGAAAGTAAGTTTTCTAAAATAGTACCTCAACAATTTATCTATACGGAAAAACTACAAAAAGACATGGTTTTACCAGATTTGTATGAAAAAGTAGCACATTTCATCAACTTTGAACATCTATGTGTAAATTTGTACTCTTTAGCACATATTCAGTTGAAAAATAACGCTAACGTTTCCTTATATAATAGCAAGAATAGACATATTTAGATAAATATACATCTAAATTTTTGCAACATGATGAAGCTAAAATTAGTTTGTGACATTTAAAAAACAGTAAAATGTACTAAATGCAAAATAATAACCCTGGGCATTTGCAAAACAAAATCCAGAGAGGGTCAAGATATTGGAACACAAAAGCTTGTTGTCCACTGCCAAAACTGAATTTTTTTTCTTTTAATGGGAATATGAACAAGAAATAAACTAAACTAGAAATGATATGAAAAATCCTCAATACTTTTTTCTGTCTTAAGAGGCTACTTCACTCAGATGAAAACACTCGCTCGCTAATGTTAATCCTATGGAGGAAATATTTTAAGATATCTCATTCGCATTTCAATATTTTTAAATGAATTTTTTTGCATTGGTTAACTGAGGTCAATCTCTATGCACGCTCCTTCGTACTTTTTCGATTTTTGTTGCAGTATTTTTTATTGAGGATACTTTCACTTTCAAAACTGGTTCTGAAAGTGAAAGTATCTTAATAAAAAAAACTTGTAATCAAAATCGGAAAAGTACAAAGGAGCGTGCATAGAGACTGACCTCAGCTATCGAATGCAAAAAAAAATCATTTAAAAATATTGAAATACGAACGAGATATCTTAAAATATTTCCTCCATAGGATTAACATTAGCGAGCGGGTGTTTTCGTCTGAGTGAAGTATCCTCTTAAGTCTTTAATTATTTAAAACTATTTGAGAAAAAAATAAAATAAATTCAAAATCATGAGAGAAAAAGAAAATTTAATTAATTAAACCTTAAAATCCAAAAATCCAGAGAGTACCAATTGCCCTCTCCTGCCTCCCCTTGCAAATGCCCACGGATAATACAATAGACTAACATGAAATACGTAGGTGTAAAAAATGGAGAGATTCTGTAAGTAGAAGTAAGGCCTTTTAGTAAGGCCTGTTGGATAAGGGAATATGATAAGCTCCCCTATTATCTCGCAAGAATTTTTTCCTCATCTTCATTGTTTGAATCAGCAGACATCCTGCAGTGAAACTCATCAAGATGGCAGAAACAATGCAAAAACCAAAACCCCAAGAAACAGCATTTGCTTTAGGATGTTTAATCCACGTCTTTTCAAACGTCATTACTCCAAATATGCTGACTCCTAAAAAGGCTAGAAAACCTGTAAAATAATTATAATAATTTACTAATGATAAAATTAAACAGAATAAACACACAACAATAAATATCATAAAGATAGAAAGAAAATTTCAAGCAATTTAAAATGGAATGTAGGTTTTTTTTTTCTTCTTTTTTTTTTATTTGTTTTGTTTTTGTCCCATTTTTATTTAATTGTTGGAGATTAATTATTTACAAATTTTACCTTTGGAACTTAAGCTAAAAAAAATGCCTTTTTACAATAAATACTATTCTAGCTGATATTAAATAACATTTTTCAATCGCTTAAACATTATCCTTCCAAACTGACCCCCCCCCCCCTCCTCTTAATTATTTTAATTACTAATCTCTTCTAAAACATGTTATAAACAATTGCTAGAAATATTTTTTTTTCTTTTACATAGATACAATTTAGTTTGCATATAATTGTAGGTTTTCATATAATTGCAGGACTGTGTAGGACTTCTGATTTGCAGCCTGTCTAGATGATTTTCCTATATTTACCATAGCTGCCAACTTTCTTTTTTTTTTTACCCCAAGCAAAATAAACATAATTTTAACCAGAAAATCTATTTAATGAAATGTTTCTTTTTTATGTGTGGTTATTAATTAACTACTTTGGAGCAATAAAATTTCTGGTTTTATTTAAAAATGGAAGACTAGCAGCTATGATTTAACTATATTTTCTTGCAAGAAATATTTCAAATCTAAATACTAAATAAAATGCACTTACAATTTTATAAAGAGGGGAGGGCCGTAGAATTACCTGTGGTTGATGAGTTTAATATGCAGGAGTGTTACAAGGGAGAAATGTAAGATGTTTAAAAGCATTTTGAGAATAACAGAAAATCAAATTGTCTAAATAAGAATATAATCCTGGATAAGAAAATAATGCACCTGGAGCTCATAAATCATTAATGTGGCTAGCAGTATTTAAATCGTAAATCTCTATTTCCAAAAAATGATTTTTGGAAAGAGGAGGTAATGTACTATACTTTGTTTAAAGACTGCTATACTTTGTTTACTATTCAATTGCAAAAACATTAAATTCATAATAACAATTTATAAAACATGAAATTAAAAAAAAAAAAAAAAAAAAAAAAAAAAACTAAACAAAAATTCACTTGGAAAAATGCCTTGCACAAAATATCGAATCAAAAAACAGCAGTTGTCTTATTCGTCTGATCTTCCATAATCAGGTCATAGCCAAGTTTGACGACAAAGATCAGCTATGCTGACAACAATGCAGTTTCAAGATTATCAGAGTAACAACAATGGTTACAATGGTAAAATTAATTTTTGTGCCAAACTACACTCACCAAAATTTACAAATTAGCTATATATTTGATTATGGACGAATCCTTTTATTAAATCTTCAACATAGTCTTTCTAAATAGGCACTTAACCAGTTTTTTCAATAGATTCATTATGCTGCATATCATGCTCCTACCTAAAATTGCTGCTGAGATAAGACAAAATGACCTAAAACTTTCGACAGCCCTTTAACTCACATAGAAATTTCAAAAAATCCTTTGTTAATAATTTGTTAATGTTACGAATATATAGCCAAAAGTTCAAGTTTCTAGTTTCAATAGTTTCATCTGTGCATTGTTGAATCAGTCAGGACAAAATCTCTTAAAAGGTTATAGATAAAGGGCAAGAAATCACATTTGCCATTTATACTGGTGTACATAATAAATACATGTACTTACAAGAATATAAAGTAGAAACTTTATTTTAAACATTACTTGATAAAAAAATATTTAAACAGAAAAAAAAAATCACTTAGTAAATCGAAATTTCCTTGTTTTTATTAATGAAAATTCTCGAGTAATATAATGTATATCAAGTAGATCCGAAATATCTGACTCTAATGCTATAATAGAAAGATTTGGAAGTCTGTCTTGTACTATAATTTTCTTTTTCCCCCATAATTTTAAGTTTAGTAAACAATCTTTCCACAAATGTCACTGATACCATCTATAACAACAGAATCTGAAAAACAATTTTTTAAATACTTTGGCATTTCGGAGGGGAATCTACAAATAAAATAAAAATCACACAGCATTAACAAATTTTCAAGCTTTTCCCACCTAATTTTCAGCTAAGAAAGTGTTTTAAACAGTTTTTTTTTTACTCTGGTTGTGCAACATTTATACTTAATAATAAAAAAATAACAATAAATCTTTTAATGCAAACTAATAGTTGTACTTTAATTAACTTGGATGCATTTTCAAACAAAAATGACAAGTTTTTGTATATATTTCTTTTAATATGAAAAATAGTAATTCACACAAATAATACTTATGAATTATATACACAAAAAACATACTGTAAAACAATGTATTTGTTAAATTGTTTTCAGTTATTTGGGTAATCCACATAAGATATATTTAATCAGAACATATAAAAGAAATATAGTAGACTCCCTTAAATCCACATAGATTAAAACCAGAGGTTGTGTGGATTTTAGAATTTTGCAGATTTCTGGTCACTGTTTTTTTTATATTTTTAAACAATAATTTGAATTTAATAATGCATTCAAAACTATAATAATGCTTACAATAAAGTAGAATAACAAAAATTAAGAAAATTTAAAAAATATTTAAAATATTAAAAGTAAAGGTCAAGTAAATAATTAATTATGCATAACTAAATATTCATAATTATGATGAGATAATTTTTTCTTGAATTATTCAATGAAACTCATCTAAGTGTACACTAATAATTCACATCAAAATCATAAAATAACACAGTTTTATTTCATGTTTAGCCATTACTAAATAACCAAAAAAGCTTGATTGATACATAAATTATTGGTAAAAATATCGCAATCACCACTGATATCAGCACTATCTTCAATTTTTTTCAAAAATAAATTTATACCTTCCTTCTTGCGAAAACATGAGTTGAATCATATTAACCAGAATTACATATTAAAATGTGTACAGAATGATATAAAAATAAAAAAAACTTTAATTTTACACCTATATCTTAACTGTAAGTTTCATTGTTTACATCGGAAACAATGTTTAGATTTTAGGGAGTCTACTGAATAATTTTAAAATTCAACACAACACACTTCTTAAAATTCAAAACCATTAACTTATCAGAAGAAAAAAGTTAAAAATTTTATCAAAATCATTTTATGTTGTACTTGTCATTTTTATTAATTGATTATTACTTTTAGTTATACATATTATTTGACTTAGAGACAGTTATTAATAAGCTTCATACACATATTAATAATACTTGTAAGTTTTAAGAAAAACCATAAAACTAAAGCATTTAAAAAGTAAGCTTCATTTCTAAAACACAAAATCCCCACATAGAATATTTTATAAAATTAAATAAAGTAATATATTTTTGAACTGACACTATAGTGAAACAAGGCTGAAAGACAACGAATTTTGGTACTTTTCGGTTAGCCGGGCACCAGTGATATATGTACATATATAAATACATATGTACAGTCAAACCTCGTTAACATGAACAAGCTTAACGTGAATTACTTTTAACATGAATTGTTTTCATAGTCCCCTATAAAAACGAGTACAAAGATTTGATACTGATAACATGAATTACTGTTAACATGAACAAAATTTTGATTCCCTTTGAGGTTCATGTTAACGAGGTTCGACTGTATATACATATAGATGTATATATAAATGCATATATGTATATATATATATGTGTATGTATATATATGTATACATAGATGTGTGTATATGTGTGTGTGTATATATACACGTATATATATATCACTGGCAGCCGGCTAACCGAAAAGTACCCAAATTTTTATTGTAAATCTATATTATAAAGCAATTTAATAAAAATCAGCGTTCCTTTTATTTTCTTAATGTAAGATTTGTTTATTAAATTAATACATTACATTTGCAATTTGTATTGGTTATAAAAACATAAAAGAAAATTATATCTAGTAAGTATCTGGACTAATACTTTCTCAGAAAAATGTATCCAATAATATCTATTATGAAAAAAAAAAAAAGGATTAAAAAAATATATCTATAAATATATAAAATATGATACAGTGGGTGATTGTATCAGATACGTCTGAATCAACAATCAAGTAAATTCATGTATTTTCCCACTGCTGATCACTAGATTTCCTTCCTCCTGTGCCAGAATATTTAGCTTATGGCAGATCTCTGGTTTCTGTAGGACCACTAGTTGATGTTTATTATCCAAACTTAAAAATCTTTTTCAAAAGTATTTGTTATCCACTTTATTTGCAGTCTGAATTGTTGATTCAGGCAGCTCGCTCAATGTGCAACTATATTTCCTAAGTAATCTGTAAGATCACGGATATACAGAAAAATACCGAAATAATCCAGTACTCCAACTTTGAACAATGCCACCCAAGGGACATTGAGCAAGCCGTAATAACCGTCTAATTGTCTCCTAAACCAGGAATTAATTCACTCGGAAGACATCAATTCATAAATAGAAGGTATATCACGTGAAATGCTTTAATTTAAGACTTAGATACAAGGAATGAGGGTAGCCTCGTCTTATCACTAAAAGCTACATGTTTTTCAGTCAAGAGCGAGAGGAGATCTGCCGAATTTTTTGCAGAGACAGTATCGCCAACATTTAGATGTAAATATGCCAAAACAATGCGAATCTGGCCAGGCTTAGACGTCACACTTTGACTGTTAGAGATAACCCAGTATTAAGATTTTTGAATGAGGAATGTGAAGGTTTACAAGAATTGGCAGATATCCAATTAGTGATTTTAAGAAGATAACCCTGTGATAGTGGGGACGGTGTTATGAGAAAATAGAATTAAAATTGTTGACTTTGCATAACCATGCAGCTGGGAGTTAAATAAAATCTGCGCTTAGTTTTAGCATAGATAATAAAACAAGGAAAAGGCAAATGGATACATGTGTCTGCACAACACATTAATATGCAGAAAGAAAACCGCATTTAACAGAAGTGCAGATGTACACTGGAATTAGAAATAGGTGCTAGCATTTGAGTTAGGAACAAAAGATTACTTTTGAGGTTAAAGAATAGAAAATGATTTTGAATAAGGAAATTAATTGAAATAAAGAAGTTTAACATAGGAAAACTAAATTTAGAATAAACACTAAAATAAAGTAATCTTTAAAATTAATCTTTTTAAACTAAATGTTGGTTTAAGCTCCAGAAAATTGAATTCCTTTTCATAATTTGTCGACTAAATGTTTTTCAGACGCTTGAAACCAGATTAAAACGGTCGCCCAATTGGAAGTTGACCATGCCAACTGCAGTCACACAAGGCATATTATTCTTTTTTTTTTTTTTTTTTTACACTCAAAAATTTAAATATAGTAATCTCTCATTTATACGTCGCCTCTTTTATGCGTCTCTCTCATTTATACATCGATTTTCAGTAGTCCCGGATAAATATATAGCAATGCAATGTTGTTGTTTTTTTTCACTTATGCATCGAAATGTTAATGCATCTCTCACTTATGCATCGGAGAAGTTTCAAGTTTCCCTTGCCAGTTCTTTCCATTCTTCATATGTCCTTTCTAAGAAATTTCACATCAGCTTGTAAATGAGAAGTCAATTGGTTGTATTTTTACATTTGTTTTTTGGACGCTATCACAATCTGCATTCTTGGATCACACCCCTTCACACTTGCTATTTTTAAGAGAAATGTTACAAAAAAAAAAAAACAGGCTTCATTCTGAAGAAATTTGAAAATGATGCATCTTGTGCCAAGGAAAGGCAAATGGATACATGTGCCTGTACAACACATTAATATGCGGAAAGAAAACTGCATTTAACAGAAGTGCAGATGTATTTTAACGTTGGGATTAAAAATAGGTGCTAGCATTTGAGTTAGGAAAAAAAGATTACTTTTGAGGTTAAAGAATAGAAAATTGTTTTGAATAAGGAAATTAATTGAAATAAAGAAGTACTAGCACCTTTCTAGAGTGAATACTATCAGGGGGACTGGAAAGTAATGTTGTTTCTGTGCATGTCAATATTTGTTTACCATTTGTCAGCTCATTGTGTACTTCAAGGTCATGCCAAAGACATTTTAAGGTTAAAGTGACTTGTTTATTTGTAAATAATTAAATCTTAAAATTCTTTTCTGCAATTTTGGGTGAAATGGCCAGCCAAATACCAGCATAATTTGTCCGAAGAAAACAAAGCTAACTGATCCACCACATGGCAACTTATTGTTTCAACGGCACAATACAGAAGCGTTTTTTGATTGCTTGTTCACTGGAGATAAAAAATGGGTCCTCTATGATAATTCAAAATGCAAAGGCTCTCTCCGAATGAATCGCCACGAGGTACTGCTAAGTCAGGTTTACATCCCAAAAAGCCACTTTTGTATGTTTGATGAAGCATTCGCGAAATCGTTCATTTTAAAGTGCTGAAACCTGGACAAACTGTGAACAAGTGGATCGACTAAATCAATCTTTAACTGAAAAGTGTCCAATGATTGCCAACAGAAAAGGCATTATTCTACAACACAATAATGCAAAAAAACTGCACTGCACAAGATGAACACTAGAAAAAAAATTATTAATTGGGGTGGTTGCTCACCCACCATACTCGCCTGACATTGCACCATCGTATTTACATTTATTCTGATCGCTACTACATTTTCTATGTGACAAAAAAAATTTTTTAATTTGGATGATATCCAAACTGTTATCTTCAAATATTTGTTCAAAAACCAATTGATTTTTATTGATCCGGCATTGAAAATTTGCACACTAGATGGCAAAAGGTTTTTGATAATGAGGGTGATTACATCATTGATTAAAAATAAAAACTTGTTAAAAATTTATTTGTTTGAATTTAATGTAAAAAATCGACATTACTTTCCAGTCCCCCTAATATTTTAGAGACAATATCAAAATTATGTCCTCAGCTTTATTTTCACTTAACAAAATTATTTAAAGATGTACTTTATTCTGAATCATAAAAAGCTAAATGTGTGTACCTAAGGGAAGGAATTTTAATCTCCAGTTCTAATACTTTCGAGTAAATAGATATATATTTAACTGAATTTATTTCTAAATTTATTCAAATAACTTTTAAATAAATTTTCCATGAAATTCCTAGTTAATGAAATGCACTTTAAAATAAATGAAAAAATAATTGAATCCACACAAAAATTATGGTAAATAAAGCATCAAGAAACACACTTTCATTTTGTCATTGAAAATAAAAATGTCATAACATCTATTTTAATTATCTAATAGATGAGAGAAAAAATTGTTTTGGATAGCTACATTACATGCATATGTTTTCATGTAAAGCAGTAATTTGCGATCCTTGACAAATTTGGCCAGTTAACTATAAAATAAATAAATTCTAATACTGCAAGTAAATAAATTAGGGGTATTTGAGCGTTTTGATAAAAATGTCCTAAATTTTTTGTCAGTTTAGGAACAATATCCTGAAATAACAGGATGAGGATGAAATCTCCAGAAAAGTTTGATATCTTTATGATATATTACAACTTAATATACTAATTATAAAAAAAAAAATCACAATTTATTATCACAATAATTTTCTTTTTTCTTAATACAATTTTCTTTTTTCTTAATACAATTTTCTTTTTTAATCAAATCAGTACAATGGAAAATCTTTAAAAAATAAATATCTGAGAAAAATTCAAAATTTTCAGGCTCAACAAGTCGCAAATCCACACAATTTTCTATGTTTGATAGAGAATTAATAACAGTTTTTAAAAATAAGAATGAGAATACTAAACTGGTTTATTTTGTATGCAAAAAAGCATGTAAGAAAGATATTTTTTTTAATTGATACAGTTCTGTTCTACCTAATACAGTCAGGCCCAGTTAATACGCAGATTTTTCTGCTTCCTCTAACATCACCCATAAGACTAATGCAAAAATATCACGTTTAATATGTGAATGGTTATGATGCGATCCCACTTAATATGTGATAAAGTTTCGGTTTCTTGGGACAAAAATTCTCTCGTAACACACAAATTTATAGATCAACATGCGAATTTCTTCTCTCTTCTACAGTGTTGCCAATTTAGTGGGATTTTTTTTATTCAGATATATAACTCTATTTCCGAATAGTAATATTCCGCTTATTGAATGACAGATTAAGGGGAATATTATTAATCGAAAATAGTGGTAGCTATTCAAATAAAACAATTTCCCTAAATTAGCAACACTGGAACTCATCTTTGATCTCGCGTCCTAATATTCTTTGTCTCTCGCTTCGTGTATGTCTTTATTCAAGTACAGAAAACAAGGCAAATTTTCGTCGCTTTTTGTTATTTATTCTTTCTTTGTGTGGTGCATGTTGTCAATTTGTGTTTTTTCCTCTGATACACTGTAGCAAATAAAGTATGCCAAGTACTGTGTGCTTTTAAACATGTTTGAAGAGAAATGGAAACCATTTTTCGCTTTCAATTCTATTTCTTTGTTACTTTCTGCTGATGCCAGCCTTCTCTTGCTTTATTCATGTTCAAGTGAGTTACTTGTACCACGAGATTCATGGAGTTAAGTCCTCTCTGATTGTGTGTGTGTCAAGTTTTAACAAATTTTCTGTTAATATGGAGAATAGTCATAAAATGAAAAGGAAGGAGTTGAGCTACCCATTATCACAACTAATAAATATGATTTTAATAACTGGGTTGTTCTGCAAAGATTTAATATTTTTGGTTGTGTTAAAAAAAAAAAAAAGTAGGCTAGCAGGAAAATTATCTTTGTTGTTTTATGTTTCGTTGTAACATACACGTTAAAGCCATACTTGAATCTATGTTTTTTTTCAGTTAATTTTTAGCTGATCCTAGAGAAACACAATGAATTAAACTTGAATACAATTAAATTTTAATCTAAATATGCAGAAAATATACTATTTTCGACAGTAAACATATAAGCAACAGCTCTAAAGTTCATTTAGACAGTCAGATGTGTAAATAAGCTCAGTTCCTGCAACATTATACAAATCACGTTTCATACAAGACTTTAGTCCAGTCCCTTGAAACATGTCTTAACTGGGTTTAACTGTACTTTAAAATCAAAAGCATAGAAATTCCTGCATATTACAAAACTTTAAATTTCGTGACTAATTTTGAATAAAGAAATGTAATTACAGAGTTTCCCCCAGGTTTAAAAAACGACAAGGTGCTGCTGGTGAAAAAAGGGCACTTTTTGGATTCTTAAGGGTACTTTTCAGATTCTTAAGAACACTTTTTTTTAATTGATAAAGGGCTTCTTTTGCTTTTTAAAGTCACTAATATTAAAAGTCAGGGCACTCTTTTTAAGACAACACTGAGTCAATTTTTACTATGCAAGCAAATTGTTTAATACAAAAAGGAGAAAGGACACTTTTTTTTACGGAGGGGCAAGAAGGGTGCTAATTTTTTTTTTATGAGGGGCAAGAAGGGTGCTATTTTGTAAACGAAAGGGCAGGCGTGCAACACCCTTCTGAAACTACTTGGGGGGAAACTCTGTAATTATATGCAGTGCTAGTTATGAAAAAGTAAGATTTAATTGGAATATTAAACAGATTTGTTCCAGCTTGTTATAGTATAATAAATCTCACTAATTGATGCCATAAATAAATTTGAAAAGTAGGATATATATGTGCAGAAAATGTGTACAAAAGTTTTATTATTATTATTATTATTATTATCCACAGTTTATTATTTATATCAGGTGCAGTAGATAATTTAGAACTATTCATATGAAAATAATTCATAAATACATTTTTAAAAAAATTTAATATTTTCTCTATTGGAATGTAGAGTATCAACGATTTTAATCAGATTTATTTTTTTTAAATCATTGATTAAAATCATTTTCTTTTAATTTTTAAATGGGCAAAAAAGTATTGATATCCAAGATAAACATAATTTGCGATGTTTCTAAAGATGTTTTGTCTTTTAAATAAATGAAAAAAGCTTTAAATATTAAAGTGCAATGAGCTTGTAAATAGTATTTTTTTTATCAGTCCTAAAAAGCATATTTCATTTAAAATTGATATTTAATCAGATCTATTGTAAATCCCCTTGTATTGGACCCCCTTGTCCAACTTCTTTGAGTTATCAAATTATCTAAACTTTCATATAAACTAAACACAACAAACATAATGTGAATTATTCTATATAAAAGAATTATTGCCTTATTTTCTCATTCTATTTTTACAAATATATATAACAATAAATTGGAGCCAAAGGAGAATGAAAGAATCATAACATTTACTCAACAGCTACTGTAAACGAATGTATAAAAGAAAAAAAAACAGTAATTAGTATGCAAAATGCATTAACTTTCATAGGCATAGCACGAGCTACTTTGCTATAGAAGTTCAACTGTTGTTTTTTTACTTTTATATTATACAGCAAATAAAGAAATTAGAAATGCAAAAAGGGTAGCTTTTTTTTTTTTTTTTTTTTCAAAGCACTTTGCCAAAAATGGCCACTGCATGTGTAATAATGCTGATATTTAATATTTTGAGAAGTTAATAAGTAGTGCAGATATGACTTATCATTTTTGTGATTATATATTTACTCTGTGTGCATACAGAAATTAACAGATGCAATTAATTTTCATTTTTTTTTTTAGTTAGCATATGCATGTGTAAATGTATAGTGTGTGTAAGTTTAAATATATGTAATTACACAAAGTACCATAATAGAGCTATCATAATATTTGTGCTATTAATTAATGAAATTACTTGAATGAAATGCAGTTTTTATTATTTCCATAATTACTAATTTAAATTTTATAATAGGAATTATGTTCCTTAATATCATCTAATATGAAGCCTAATTGTTTTGGAAACCTACAAAATTCTTGGTAGCCACTCAGTACCTTAACACAGAAAACAATTCATAAAAGTCTTATTTAAATAAATAATGTCTTTTATTTTTATTCCTGTTTTTTTACGCCCTATTGAAATGTAATTACTATGTTCCATAATTCAAAAACATGTAAAAATGTTTAATATAATATAAATATTTTTAAAAAAATCGTTAAAACATTTTTTTTTAAATGTATAAGATATTTTTTTTTAATATTTGTATTTTTTCAAATAGGAAAACTGCACAAATTTTAAAACTATGTAAGGATATCAATATTAAAATATTATAGAAAACATTAATTTAAAGTCATTTAAATATTTAATATTAAAAATACTTACCAGATATAGCTTCAAAGACAAAAACGAAAGCTGTTACAAAAATCTTTATTTGTATTTCTTCTTGAAAAAACATATAGGCAAGGATGCAGATGCAGAGAGCCGATAAAAATGTTGCAGATGTTACCAAACACTGTACTATTATAAACCATACTTGAAGGGGGGAAAAAAAGAATTACTTTAGTAAAATGAAAATATTTTTATATAATAATTATATTAAAGTTGGGATAAACAAAAAAAAAAATATGTTTAGAAGGAAATTAAAAAGAATGCAACACTAAATAATGTATGTGTTTATTAAATATTTATTATTCAAACTCTTAATACAAATTAGTAAAAAATATTACATCAATCATAAACACCATCAGGGCTTGAATGGATTTGCGCCGAAAACTATGAAATCCCGCCCAAAAATTTCACCATTTTCCGGAGAAATTTACGTTATTTAATTTACCTGCAATAGAACGAAAAATTTCATGATTTTTTTCCGCGGCTGATCGACGAACTATGTGTGTGTGTTAAGTGACCCATTGACGAACTTTGCGTTGTTTAGGCGACTGACCAATGAACTTTGCATTTTTTAGGCGACATATCGATGAACTTTCTGTTTTTAGGCGACTGATCAACGAACTTTCCATTTTTCTGGCGACTGATCGACAAACTTTGCATTATTTTCGGCGACTGATAGACAAAACTTGCATTTTTTTTCACGATCGATCAACGAACTTTACGTTTTTTCTGCGACTGATCGACGAACTTTCCATTTTTTCTGCGACTGATAGACAAACCTTGCGTTTTTTCCGTTATCGATCGAAGAACTTTACGTTTTTTAGGCGACTGATCAATGAACTTTGTGTTTTTTTCCGCGGCTGATAGACAAACCTTGCATTTTTTTGCGATCGATCAACGAACGTTGTGTTTTTTAGGCGACTGATTGACGAACTTTCCATTTTTTCGCGATTGATCGACAAACTTTCCATTTTTCCAGCGACTGATAGACAAACCTTGCATTTTTTTCACGACTGATAGACGAACTTTGCGATTTTGTTCCGCGATCGATCGACGAAATTCGCGTTTTTTCCACGATCGATCGACAAAATTTGCATAATTTCTCGTTTTTTGCTTTCGACAGATTGAAGAAGTTCGTGATTTTTTTATTCCCGTGTCCAAGTGACAAATTTAGATTTTCTTCCCTGCGTTTGACTGATTAATTTTACAATTTTTCTCCACAATTGACTGATGAATTTCACAATATTTTCCCGCGACTGATTGACAAATTTCGCGATATTTTCTGGCGAGCAATCGACGAATTTTGTGATATCTTCTGGTGAACAATCAACGAATTTCGCGTTTTTTTCCTTGACCGACTGACGAACTTTACGAATTTTTCCGTAACCGATTGCCGAATAATTCGGCAATCGGTTTCTTCTGGCGACAGATTGATGAAATTCACTACTTTTTTCCATGCTCCTCACTGAAAAATTTCAAGATTTTTTCTGCAATTGACTGACGAATTTCATGTTATTTTCTTGCGATCGATTGGCAAACTTCGCCGTTTTTTCCCACAACTGATCGACGAATTTAGCTATTTTTTTTCTATGAACATAGACATAGATAAGGACTTCTAATAAAGTAGCCTTTCAAAGATGAAAATTGTATCTCGTAAAATGTATGAAATACAATGTCTGTGTAAGACAGTTGTATTAGTTCGCCTACTTCTTCATATCGTCTGCTTAACAGTCATCATCTGGTAAGTATAATAGAATTATTCTATGGTATTTATCCGTATTGTTGTTTGTAGGAGGCGTTACCTTAGCACAGTTGTACACTGGCTGCCATGTAGTTCCAAAGTTGCAAATCGATATTAACACTATTTCGTTAGAAGTCCATATCTATTTCTGTTCATGTGTAAGACGAATTTCATTATTTTATTCCCTCAACCAGAACCAATTGACTAAATTCACAATTTTTTTCAACGACCAATAAACATATTTAAAGATTTTTTTTCCTGTGACCGAAAAGAGGGAAAAGAACAAAAAAAAAGGGCAGTAAGAGCCACCGGTTGCTGCACTCTGTCAAATTGGTCTAGGATTAGCACTAAACAAAAATGAGATTAGAAGAGCTGCAAAGATCTTATTACTTTTACTCCTTGATGTAAAGGAGTAAACCTTTTTAATCCTTGTGAAGGAATAAAAGCGTACCTTGTGAAAGAGGCTTCAGCACACTAAATCAAATAAAATCTAAATTCAGAAATTCATTTAACAACCTAATTGTTAAGGGTCCCTAACATTTGGTGGAATTTGAAAAATACACTACATATATAAAATTTAACTTTCTTCCTTTTTTTTATAATAAAAATAAACATTTTACTTAATCATTCTGAGTTGACTTAATTTTTTTCAATGGTATTTTGTCATGTCTGCATTAATGTAATTCTTTAAATAGCACGTAAAATAATAGTGGGGTTTAAAGATATTTTTTTCTCCCTCCCAAACATTACAACTCCCCTCCATTTAAAAATATTGGGAGGGAGACTCCCCTCTCCTTGGAAAAATTGAACTTCAAGCTCTGACCATTTATAAAAAGTATAACTATGGTAAGTGGGGACTACACTAAACATTTATCCCCTTGCCAAATGCAAATAAATCTGAAATGTGGCAATAAAAATTTAATTTTGGCAAAATATTTGATGAACAATTATTTCGGCATCAATCATTTTAGAAGTAGGAACAAATGCTACTAAAAAAGTATTTTTTATATGAACTACAGGGGAAAAAAAAAAAAAAAAAAGTTGGAATCAATCAAATCTAAGACTTGTAAAACTGAATTTGGTAGCAACTTGAGACCCCATTATCCATAACTTCAATCTTCAAGGCTTCCAGAATAATGAAAAATCAAAATTTTTGGCTGTATGTTTTATAAATTGGCTAACAGAGTGAATTTCTTAATGTAGTCTTGGATCCAAATATTGATATGGATATGGTCAGATTCAACAGAGAAAGCTACATGAGAGACTTTTTACTCTTAGAGTCAGTTGTATGTCCCACTTGTTTGGTCAATTGACACAGGAAATGACATCAAACAATCTTTTTCTTCTGATTTTCTATTATATAAATATTATTTAACAGTGTCTAAATGAGTTTTAAAAAGAAAATGTTAAGGAAGAAATCTCTATAATTGGTCCACTCCACATAAGAGTCCTGCACAAGTTGGATTATACTCAACCCGAATCCAAAATTTCTGCTTTCAACCCCCCGAACCTGAGAGAAAAAAAAAATCTTTCATCAACCTGATACACTCAGGGTCCGTTGATATATATCAATGGATATATATCATGATATCTATCTGATATTTATTTTCAAAATATCAAGATTTTTGATATTTTTAAATTTGATATTTATTTTTTAAATATCAAGATGTTTGTTATTTTCAATATTTGATATTTTTTTTGAAATATCACTGTGCAAGATGTTTTAGTCAAAGCAAGAGTAAATGAAATTTTCAAATGATATTGACTGTTCCATTCTTTAGAGAAAGAACATTTGTCTCTGGCAGTGACTTTTCTAGCAAAAGAAAAAAAAACAAAAATCTTATTCAAGCTTCAGTTGAAGTTTTTATTTTTAAATGTAGATTATATGGGATTAATAATTATGTGAGACATAACTAATTCAGGACAGATATAGAAAGATAAACTATCTAATTTAGATAATCAGTTCTATACAGCTTCATTAGAAAAGAATCAATTTCTGGTTTTGGTGTTCTTGAGCTTAAATTGTACAACACATTAGGGAATAAAAAATAAATAAAGCAACTTAAATTTAAAAGTTTAAATTTTTCAATTAAAAGAAAACTATTTTGTATTTATATTTTTGTTTTATAAATTTCTGATTTTTTGATAGTTGGTACTGAAACTTATAGTACTTTTTTTATAAGTGTATAAAGCAAATTGTTTCTGTTTTGTTGATTAGTTGATCTTCAATTTTGTTCACAGTGAAAAATAAAAGAAGAAAAGGGGGAAAAAAAGCAGTTTTAGTATATTGTTTAAGTTTTTATGTTAAGTGCAATATATTTTAGTTTTTAATCTATGTTATGCTTGAAAATATTTATTATCAGCAGTAAGTTGACTATTTTGAAAATATCGAATATATATAAAAAATATCGGATATATATCAAAATATCTAATATTTTTGAAAATATCATGATATTTATGAACCCTGGATACACTTCAACTTCAACCTTAAACCAAAGTGAAAGAAAATTAATCCCTATTTTAATACAATTATGGAAAAATAGTCTACATCTACAATTATATCTCAAATATCAATTTTATCTTTATTGTATAAAAACAAACACATATATACTCACTAATATTCAAATATATAGTTTTTTTTTTTTTTTTTTTTCCATTTGAAAAATATTCAAGACATTCTTTTGAAAAATCAAGTTAACCCGACCTGAAAGAGTCAAAACCTAACTCGAAACATTTAAAGTCAACCCGAGCACAACAAAAATAATTAGCATCAACCCAACCTAACCTGAAGATCAGGTAGGGTTCAGGTAAAATTGAGCTACCCAACCTGATGCAAGACTCAAGTCCACAGCCACATGGCATATTTTAGCAAACATGGTTTGGTTCAAAATTAAATTATATTGTGGCAATCCATTAAAGGTATTCATACTCACAGGGAAACCACTTTTGGTGAAGCTCGCACTTAGCATTAAGACCTGGTGCATTTTATAGTCCTAAAGAAAAAGAGTAAAGGTAACTTCTAAAGTTAAAGAAGTAATAAAATTTGCCTGCAAAAATCTTATTATATATTTTTTTGTGTACATTTACTTTTATCTGTTAATTTCATGCCAAAAATGAGTTAAGTCACCAAATATGGTGCCATGAATCCACATTATGACATTCAGCCATGGTTGCTGGGAAAAATTCTACAGTAACGAATAAAGCCAATTTCATGCCGCCAAAAATGCAATTATAATGTTGGGTTATTCTATGGTAACTTGCATTACATTTAGAATAATTGACATCAGTAATTTTAGTAATATAACACCAAAAAATATTCATAATGTAAAGTTGATGTGATTTGTTAATTAAACCTATCCAAAGGAAAATTTGCATGAAAATTACTTAAATTTAGTGCTATTTCTTGAACTCTGGAAATTATATTTACTATGGTAACTTACGTTACTGAAAAAAGAACGTAAGTTACCATAAGAATTTAATTGCCACTGTTCAAGAAATAGCACTAAATTTGGGTAATTTTCATCCAAATTTCAGTTTGGATAGGTTTAATTAACAAATCACATCAACTTTATATTTTGAATATTTTTTGGCGTTATATCACTAAAATTAACTAAGTCAATTATTCTAAATGTAATGTAAGTTACACCATGGAATGACCCAGTTGTATTTTTCCAAAATGAAATTCATAGGTTCTTTAAGGAATTTTTAAACTTTTTTCAATATTTTAATTAATTTGTATTTTAAAGTACTTTTTTCAAAAAAACTTGTATGTTAAAGAGCCCGATAAGTTGCCTCAAAAATTGCATTAAATGCACCAGGTTTCAATGCTAGGTGCAAGCTTCATCAAAAGTGGTTCCCTTGTCAGTATAAAATAAACCCGGTTGTTGCCAGTATCGCTCATGTTTGACATCAACCTTGGCTGTAGACATTACAGAAAATTTGTCTAAAACAGGGTTCGTACACATTTCATTACATGAAATTCAAGTACTTTTAAGGACTTTCAAGGACCAAAACCAAAAAAATTTAAGCACCTAAAAATTGAATAAACTAATGAATTGCATGTTTGAATTGAAATTTTCATTTTTGTAAATATATAGAACTTTTTAAGTAAATATAAGTACATTAGATGTACAACGAATTGAACTTTACAAAAAACGTATAATATATTTAATTGAAAATATCAGTAATAATTTTAATAATACAAATTAAGAAACGAGAAACACAATTAAATTTTCTTTAATTCTGAAATTTTTTCTAACAATTTTAGATCAAGGCTATTAATGTGAATTTCGTTTTCTTTGATAGTTTTTCTCAGTTCATGATATTGCATAAACAAGTCTATGTTCTTAAATATTTCAGCTTTATCAGCCAAATTATTAGCTTCTACATTTGTACTTTGCATGTCCTTTTCAAGAAAAATCTTTTTTTTCTTTAGGAAAGTGATCTCATCCTCTAAAGTTTTCCGTTTCAGTTGTTTTGTTTCAGCCTGAGCTTCGTTTTTTTTCTTTTCCAAATGCTGCATGTGCATGTACTTTGAACGAGCAGATGAAGCAGCTATTCTGATTTCTTTTGTAATTTGCAAATTGTGAATTTCCCCAGACAGCTTGATATATTCATGAATCACACGTTGAGAAATATAAGATGCCTCTTTCAAATTTTCAACTTCAAGGGCTTTATTAACTGAGAAGCCTCTTTCGACAGATGCTTGTCCATGGGAGAGTATAAGAATCATTTTAATAATCTTCCATAGGTTTTCATATTTGTTTCCAGAAAAGTAAGGTTGAAAAAATGTATCCAAGGAAAGATTGTTTGGGTCAAATGAAGCAAAATTGAATGAATTCGGCTTGACAACATTGGATAGGAAATCGGCTGGATAGGAATTTCATCACAATTTTTTTCTAAAACACGCTTATTTTGAGATAGTACTAAAGATGGTTTTCATTTTTTCTCTTGCTTTCTCGGGATGCCCAGCCATCATGCGTGGGTCAATGCTAATTGCATTTCTTACTAATGAATAATTAACTGGACATTTTTGCATTAAATGTTTTATCATTGTTGTAACGCACTTTAGACAATCTTGTCTAAGTGAAAATATATCATTTTCTGTTATTTCTGTTTTCCTTTTCTTTTCTTTTATTAGTTGCTCTGCAGCAAAACCTAAATATATTTTACCCTTATCGTTGTGCATATTTGGATCACTAAAATTAAATTTGCATAATGCATCAACTTTCTGTATCTGATTTTCAGGTTTCAGATCCTTAAAATTCTGAATACAATCATTTACAAGTTTCAACAAGTCAGTGGTAAAAAATGGAATCATTGGTTTATCACTCTGATATAGCTTAAAAAATGGTAAAAGTATTTTTGACAGTGATAGAAAAAAATTCAATTTTATCAAAAATGTTTTATCTTTAGTTGCTTCCTTAATGATACAAAATGATTTAGATGTAATTTTTAGCAAAATACCCATATCAATTTTCTTTACATATGTTATGATATCATTCCCTATTTCTATGGCCCTTTCGGCTGCTGGGACATTTTCGAACCACCTGTAACTAACAGAATTTTACAGGGAATTTTTTCATTGATGAGATATTTATAAAATCATCACGTCTTGCTGGAGGATCTTTAAAAACCCAATACAAACTTGACAGAACTGAAGTTATGTCCCACCCGATGGATGAAATTTCATGTTTGAAGAAATTGTTTAGGATATGGAGACCACATGAACCTAAATTCAAAGATTGTATGCCATATTCCTTGGATAAGTCTTCCTGTAAACTGTTGTAGAATTTCCAATTAACATAAGGCCCATCCATAGATATTTGTAGAAGTTTTGATAAATCCAATTTTACAACACATTCATACAAAGCTGAGAGAAAGTCTTCACTTGTTGAATGCCCAATAAATGCTGATGTTAAATATTGTGTCCTGACTCTACATTCCTCCTGGTGCCAATATCGTACATGAATATCAAGCTGCTTTTTTTGGTTAGTTTGATTTAGAGTCTCATCAAAGAGCAGAGTAAAAAACTCTGCATTTTTGCAGTTATCTACCAAAAGCGTTTGAAAATGAGGGCCAAGACCAAAATGGCATATATATGCACATTTTTTTTCTCCACATGAAAAATTGCTAGCGATGCTACTGTCTGAGAACATTCTGGAAAGTAATTGTGCAATATCTTCACAGGGTTTATATGAATAATGACTTTTAATGCACTTTAAGGCCCACAATATTTCAGCATCTAGTACATCATTTTTAGAAACAAATGTGCCAATTCTATTTTTTTCAGAATTTTTTGAAGTACTAGCATCTATTTTTTCTGATGTATTGGCATCTAAATTGTTTAAAGTAGATGCTGTTTTTGGGAAGAAATCTTTCATTTTCTTTTTCATTTTTTTAGATTCAAGGTTTTTAGAATGTTTGCCACGCGTAAGAAATATAAAAATACATCAGAAATAATTTACAAATACATCACACATGTAAGCATACAATCAATTAAGATGTAGTTATTTTTATGTCTGAAGTATAAATAAAAACCTAGAATAAATTTATTTTAAAATATAGAAAACTAGCTGACCCGCCCGGCGATACCCAGTTCCGTGTAATAACCTTAAATCTATTGCCCCGGGTTGTGAAACACGGAACTAAAATCATTAAGTTTTGTCGAAATCAAGTCGAATGAGTCAAACCGTATTATGATCGGATATAGCTGCAAAATCTATTACTTAAACCTTCCACTGACAGGGGCACAATCTCTTCTATACGAACATAACTGAAATCTTTGAGGCTATCGATGTCGAGGCGAATGAGCCAAACCGCGTTGTGATCGGACCCATAGAACCCGAGATAGCTCCAAAATCCATTAGTTCCACCTTCCACCACCAGGGGGCGCAATATCTTCTACACGAACATAACTGAAATCTTTAAGGCTATCGATGTCGAGGCGAATGAGCCAAACCACGTTGTGATCGGACCCATAGAACCCGAGATAGCTCCAAAATCCATTAGTTCCACCTTCCACCACCAGGGGGCGCAATATCTTCTACACGAACATAACTGAAATCTTTAAGGCTATCGATGTCGAGGCGAATGAGCCAAACCGCGTTGTGATCGGACCCATAGAACTCGAGATAGCTCCAAAATCCATTAGTTCACCTTCCACCACCAGGGGGCGCAATCTCTTCTATATGAACATAACTGAAATCTTTAAGGATATCGATGTCGAGGCGAATGAGCCATACCCCGTCGTGATCGGACCCATAGACCCGGAGATACGAAAGCGCTCCTGGCTGTGAGGGCATAGGCGCCGACTAGGAAGGGGAAGGGGGGGGGACGTCGCCGCTTTGTCTGGCTAAGGTTAGAGCGTTTGTTAAAGTATTACCAATAGTAATAAAGACAAAAAGAAGGCAGACAATTTAGAAAAATGATTATCATTGAAATTTTTCAGACAAAAATTAAGGGAAAAAAAAATCAAAGAAAAATTTAAGGACTTTCAAGCACTTTTTACAAATTTTGAATAAAAATAAGTACTTTCAAGGACCAAAAATTCTTTTAAAAAATTTAAGGACTTTTAAGCACTTTCAAGGACCGTACGAACCCTGTAAAAAAAGCTGCAAAAAAACAGAAAACATTACAGAACAATAATGATCTATATCATATTAATGTATCATTACAACAGCATTAAGGACCACGCATGCATCAAAAACTAGCAACCGATCAACAAGCTAGATTTTTTTTGTTTTTTTGTTTGTTTTAATGTTTCCAAATATCATACAGTACAAGAAATGAATAGCAATTTTCTTATTATCAATGTCAGAAATTAAACATAATACAGTAAAATTCCAGTCATCTGATATCTGAATCAATATCAGGAAATGATGTTATAAACCTTTTCCCTTGTTGTGACGTCACATTTTAAAGTTAATTTTGATTAAAAAATATTTTGTTGTTGTTGTAGATTTTTTTTTACATGCTATCTATTATCTACTGATATTTACATAAAATTGCCAAGATATTTGTCTTCTTTTAGTAATGGCATTTTCAATGGAAATATAGGCTAAACCATTTAATTTATCTTGGCTCATGCTTGATTGTAAATAATTTTTAGCTTAGGAAAAGTTCTTTCTCCTTGCTAAAGGAGCAGTGTTGAATTCACACTTTTCTCTAGAAGGGATTTCTGTGGCTCTGGGGGAGACATGGTAGAGTTTCAAGGGGAAAATTGCACTTTTTACCATTAAAAGCATAAAATCTCGAATCGTCCGGGAGAGGGGGAGACATTTCAATGTTCCGGGAGGGAATGTCCCCTTCGGGCCACCCCTTGAATTCAACACTGCTAAAGGAGAAAGGTTTGTTCATTAGAATTATTGGTGTTATTAAAGCATTTGAAAAAAGCTCTTCATCCAAGGTTGTAGCCAGAAATCCACTTGAAAACAGTCTCTGGTGTGTTGCCTCCTACTAGGTCTGTGCATTTTCAAGACTACCTTTTTAGTTCTTTAGTTCTATTTTGCTGTTACAAGCAAGGTTGTAAAAGACGCGTTTTTTTTTTTTTTTTTTTTAACCCAGCCCGGGCAGCTACCCACTACAACCGTGGTTACAAGTCAAAAGAAAAGTTAGACATAGTTATCACTTCCTGAATAAAAATACATATTTTTTAATAACTTCTTTTTATACTGATTGCAAACAATGGCTTATTTTTTTTCTATCTTTTAGACATGACATTACAACATGTTAATCCACCCCCTCCCCCTGTATCACTCATTGTTGATCCCCTTTCTCCTCTTCTGAAGCGTGATGAAATTAATGGATGACCCCTTATACTAATCAAACATGGTTAAACAAAACATGTCTATTCCAGATCAGCAATGAATTTCCCTGACATTTCTTGACTTTTCCATACGAATAAAAAAATAAATCCAGGTATCAAAATTTTGTGATGTTACACACAAAAAAATCTTAAAAGTTAGGAATTTGAGAGTGGAATTTTCACAACTGATTCTGGGACAAAAATTACTGATTTGTTGCATAATTTTTTGCAAAATTGTTGAACATTTTACATGCTAAACATTTTTTATACACACTTTTAGCATCAGGTTCTACCTATTTTGTCAAATCAGTATGAAATCATTTATCACATCAGTCACAGTTAAACACAGATTGTTTTGACATATTTTAATACAAATAATAAATATTCAATAAATGAAGCTAACAAATGTTCAGTTTCCAAACAAAGATAAGTAACCAGAGTGAAACACCTAATTAATCCTACAATATTCAGTAGAAAGTTTCAGTGAAGCTGGAACTGAAAATCTCTGAGTTACAAAGAAGGGCTGAAAGGTAGACAAAATTATTTGTACGAGTGGTTGAAATACTCTTTACAGTAGGGTTGTAAAAAACCCAGATTTAAAAAAAAAAAAAGCCCGTGCAGATACCTGGGTAGCTACCCACTACAACTCTACTTTACAGTACTTAAGAAGAGAAAAGTTCGATTTTAATGACGCTGCAATTTCAAATCCTTAGATTTATAACAAACATTTTCCAATTTTTTTCTTTTCTCAAAATTTTCAAATTTCCCTGTCTTTTCCTCAGAAATGGTAAATTTCCCTGAATTTCCAAGTCCAATAAATTTTCCTGACTTTTCCAGGTGACTAGACACCCTGGCAAAATACAAAATGAAACTGAATGCATAAAAATAAAAATAGCATCATAGATAAATCTGTGACAAATCATCTCATTCTATAAATCGGGAGGGAGGGATTAATCAATAGCGCAATTTATAAGGATCCACAACGTACTTTTAAATCAATCACCATTAAAATAATATTAATAAATTATTTATAAATAATAAATAAATGCAAACCATTTACAAGCATATTGTATTTTTAATATAACACTAAACTCCATTCAGTGGCAATTAAATAATACACGCAAACATATATTACCCGGCTGCAACCAGTTTCTTATAACCTCAGATTTGTGACGATGCAAAGAATAGCATCCATCTAAAATATTGGGAAATTCTGGTGATGGATGTTTATATTGCTTGAAACAAACACTCCATAGTCCTAAACGTACGAAATCAGATCCAGAGTCCTTTTTTGATACTAACCAGGAAGGACTAGAGACAGCAACTGTCAAACAAACGCAACCTAAAAGAGCCAAAACAAAAGCACTTATCGAATATGGATAAGTTTTACAATAGTAAAGCCCAGATTTATATGTTAGACCCATTGTCTATCGGCGAAAATATGGCACATTATAGTTCGTTTCTAATTTATAAATCACCTTTAACTGTCTATATAAAAGTTATTTGAAGTTTGACAAGGACCTTAAATTATGAACGTTTGTTTACATCACAACGCATACGCTACATTAGAAGTTACAGTTACAGTCATGGAGATAGAAATAAGAAGGAGAACAGTGAAGATAGGCTTTCAAGATCACAACATGGACCAGGAATTAGTACCCAGTTTGTGGCGCTGGTGCTCCCAAAGGCCGGTCATGTGACCTGTCAAACATGACAAATTGTCGTCTGCTCTTCCTGCATTTTGGTTTCGAGCATGGTAAAGAGATAGAGGGCGCTACACTTCCTAAAGGCCCAAAAGACCAGAAACGCCGCCATACTAGGTACCGCTTTTAGTTCCATAAGTAGAAACATTATCTTTGTTCTCCTTCTTTCTATCTCCCTGGTTACAGTTATATGAAATATCCAGACTCTGGCGCCCATCGAACTAAGAAATTCATACTGAAAGTAGCATAAAAAGTTACTTTCGTTTTCGGCCGGGAATTCTGGGATCGGAATTCTAGTAAACCTAAAGAACTTAACTTAAGTTTTGGCGTGTTTCTTTTTTTTAACCACGATTAGTTCTGTAAGCCTTCTTTTAAGCACGAGCTCTACATGTGTATTTTAAGCCGTTCAGCTACAGTGCCTAGAAGTAAGTAGTGTGCTTATCGCCAATACAACCGCAATAAAAAAAAAATGCCCCTATCAGGAGGAAAACCAGATTCTCCGCGAGAGGGCGTCGAGTTCCCACCGCCGTTATCAATGTTTGAAGTTTCATTTAACAGGCTTGATCCTAATGTTAGTTTCAATGTAATTAACGCTGTATTTTCAAACAAACTATACGAATGTTTCTATCTCTATAATATAATATTTTAAAGTAAACATATATTATGCCTGTTTAATGATAAATCAGTATGGATAAATCTGCAGATACTAAGAAAAGAAAAGCTGATCGAACATACTTCGTTCCTGGATATACTAGTGGATATAAAAGCAACAAAACTAAAATAACTCTATTCCCCCTCCCCCCACCCCACCCCAAAGACAAAAACTAATTTGAAAAATGGTTAAAAGTCATTCCTCGTGCCGATAAAGATCTGAACCAATATTCAGTTGCATGTGAATTAGTGTCTTGCACGGGTCGGGTTGAACCTGCAAATTTCATTTGAAGTCAACCTGCAACCCGACCCGAACCAACACCGGCTCTATTACAAAGCCAGGTTTCAGAGGAAATACTGGTTTGTTGACGTCATCAACCTCGGTCATAAAGCAGGTCACAATATTCTCCCATTCCGTACCTGTTCGTAGGAAAATAACATAGTACCGTGCGTTCCAGAGACAACGTGTTGGGGAATCAAAATATGTTTTGAATTCTGGTGTTAATTTAAAGTCGTTCAATTCAAGATCGGATTGCTTTTAATTAAGGTAAGTACTTATTTACAGTATATATGTGTATTTTTATGAATATTAACAATGTTGATCATTATGTATTAAAATATGTTTAACTTGTCGTTTCTGCGCGAGTAGGCTTAGTTCCACAGCTTTGTCCAAAGCTCGTGGTGTGAAAATATTTTATTACGTTTGCACTATTTATTGATTAGTAAATAATCTCGTGCAACAATTTTTATTCAGTATTCAATATGAATTTGCTTTATTTGTAAATTTAATACTTTTTAGTTAAGACCTACCTTTCTTTTCATACATATCAATGGAAAATTGTGCATAAATAATTTCACATACTTCGTATTTATTCGCTTATCATAGCTTTTAAATTTGGTACGATTTATGTAAATATGTTTAATATTAATATGAATCTAAATCAAAATTCTAAATCGGAATACCTTTTTTTATGATAAAGGAAATTTACGTTTTGATAAATTTGCGATTGTTTCAATCTTATGCTTTTCCTTTACCCTTTCCTTTACCCTTTTATTTATTTTTTCATATTTAATATCTTCCATTGCTAATATATATATATATATATATATATATTTTTACATACAGATATCACAATGTAAATTTTTGAAAATGAAAATATTAACTTAATTAAATGCTTTTTATGATGTCACTAATTCACATGCAAAATTTTATCAATAATATCAGTTAGTAAAACTGTAATCTACTGTCTGTCATACGATAATTACATATTCGATTTATTTTGCCATATTACTTAGTTTATACATATATATAATCTACAATAAAACTCACCAGAGGTGGTTTAATTATTATTAGAAAATATTAAATATATCAAGGGTATTATAATTATATCAAGGGTAATATACCAAGCGAAATTTGGTGAATATTTAGGGCCACTTCACAAAATTCTATTTAATAAAACACGATCCTTCACAAAAATCAATTTAATAAAATAGGCCCTCCACAAAGCTGAATTTGATGGTTCCCTTCACAAAATTCTTTATAATAAAACAGGCTCCTTCACAAAATTCCTTTTTATTCCATAAAAACTTACTATTTATTATTTTGTGACATTTGAAAATGTGTAATTTGTAAACAAATAAGTTCACCAGAGAGGAAAACTTCAGCAAAAGGATTTAAAAAGTATTTTTTAATCTTGGTTCAAATTTGAGTAACTGGATTTCAACTTTCATTACAAAATGTTATTTTTCACTAAAATATGTAGTAAATAATTGATAAAAAATATGTTATAATGATAAATGTTATATTAAAAATGTCTTTTAAAGGATCTTTTTAAAAAAAATTTCAAAACAGGGCCCTTCAATTTTTTTTTTTTTTTTAATCTCAAAACAGGACAACTATATATTTAAAATTTTATAATAATAATAAAATGCCTCTGTTTATTGGTGATTATAAAAGAAAAGCATATATGGAAAAATAAATCAAATATGTAATTATCAAATGACAGACATTGCATTACATTAAGTTCTTACCTTACACTTTTCACTAACTAATATAATTTTGCATATGAATTAGTGACAGAAGAAGCATTTAATTAAGTTAATATTTTCCCGTTAACACATTTACAATTTAATCTATGGATAAAAAAAAGATATAAATATTTTAGTCTACTATTGTAGCAACGACAAAGTAAACATATTTTAATAGATAATGATTAACATTGCTAATATTCATAAAAATGCATGTATATTCTCTAAATAAGTACTTACTTTAATGGAAAGTAATCCAGTCTTTAATCGAAATATTATTAATTTTCTTGAAAATGTGCTAGAACTCAAATATGAACTTTAATTTACACATTAACCAAAAGAAAAAAAAAAAGTGTCTTTCACGAAATGAATATATATTTATAACACATGAAGCAAATACAATAATACTTAATAGAAAAGAAAAAATAATGAATTAGATAAATATTTTTCTTAATATTAAATTCTTAAAAAAAATGAATAAATAAATAAAATAAGACTCTTATACTTAGGAATTATACATATTTTATATAAAGAAATACACGAAAAATGAAAAGAGGTTTTTTTTGTATGTTTATACATTATATTTCATATAATATGAATATTTTTATTGTACATTTTACGAATTATGAAATATATATATTTTATGAATTATACCTATTTTATTTCTATTAAAAGACGAAAAAAGCGGTGGGGGGGGGGGGGGGGGTTCTTTAAAAAGACAATATAATGAAATCTTTCAAAAGGATTAAAATGAAAGTGTCTTTCCTGAAATGAATATAACATATGAAATGGTTACATGAAGCAAATAAAATGTAACGTAAAAGGAGAGAAAAAATAGTGAATTACATTTATATTTTTCTTATTCAGTTGTTAATAATAATAATAAAAACTCTGATATTTATGAATTATTCATATTTTATTTTTATTAAGAGACATGAAAAGAAGGGGGGGGGGGGTTAAAAGATTTTTTTATCTTTAAAAAGACAATATAATGAAAGTTTTTAAAAGGATTAAAATGAAAGTGTATTTCCTCAAATTAATAGAATATTAATAACATATGAAATGTTACATGAACGTATATACATGGTTATATACCCTGTACACTTATGACTGAAATAAGTTTTGGAACGAACTCGGAAAGTTATGATGACGAATGGAAAATAAACGGAGTTCGTCATCCTTGACCGAGGTTAGTGACGTCACTCCGAGTGTACCCGGGCTTTCTTAATAGAGCCGGTGTTGCCCGAACCCGACAAAAAAATTTCCTCAATTTCCGTAATCTGAAAAAAATATTGGACATTTTTTTGAAAAAGCGGGTCACCCCGAACCCGACCCGCAAGAGTAAAAACCTAACCCGAACCCGAAAAAGTGAATGTCAACCCGATCCGCAGCGAAAAGTACAAGTCAACCCGACCCGAACCCGAACCTCAATGAAAAAATAGAGCGCCAACCCGACCCGAATCACGGGACGGATCGGGTGTGGATAGAGTTGCAAAAAACCGGTTTATTTCCAATAGATCCGGTTTATTGCCAGGTTTATTCCCAAAAGACCTGGTTTATTGCCAAAAAACCAAGTTTATTCCCAAAAAACCCGGTTTATTCCTAGGTTTAAACCGGGTTTTTTCTAGCCTTTACAACTCTAGGTGCGGATAACCCGACCCGATGCAGGACTCTAATGTGAATCGCATTTCATGAACGATTTATTGAGAGAAATTACAAATACACTATTGAAGGGAAAAAAGATTTGCTCAATTATTTTAAATTTAGTATTTTAATTTTTCTATCTAAAATAATTAAAATATTTATCTTGTGATAACGACAATAAATAATTTAAACAATGAATTATTATCATAAATATTTTATTAATTATTGACATCCTAACTTTAAAATTTATTTTAACATGGCCATTTTGTTTCATTAGTATGCTTTCATTCAATCATGGTTTTAAATACATTCACAAAATCAATGTATTACTTTTTGTAGGGTGTCTATTACTGGAATTAAAAGTGTTTGATTTATTTCTGTTATTAAAATTTTGATTCACATTGGGAAGTGTGAGTATGAGAATGGTTAAATATTGTTGATAGCTTAATGTAATATTAAAAAAATATAATAAAATATAATAATAATAACTATTAATCAAAAATAATTTTTAAATAATTTTTTAAGGATGATTGGCACATCTACCCTAATTTAAAGAAAATGCATATTCTTGTCATACTTTCAGCAGAGTAATTATTATTTTTTTCTACATTTGAAAGAATAATTTCTTGTTTGATGTTTGCTAGTATACATTTAAAGCTCTGAAATATCAGAAATTTTTAACAACTCAATTTACTCTTAGTTTGTTAACTGGATGTAAACAAGTTATGTAATAATGAATACCGATTAAAAAGTTGTCAAAATAGGGACATGTTTTTGCAAGAATTTATCGTAGTATAATGTATTTATCCAATATATTGTATTGTATTTATCTAATTTTAGAAATAACTAAATATTGTAGGAAGAAAAACATTGTCCTATGATAAAGTTTGTAACTGTTTGAGTTCATTACAATTAGTTGTTATGAAATCAATTACATTTCTCTTCAACTGTATTTTCATTATTAGAATTTTTTTCCTTGTTTATTTTTTATTTAGAGCATTTAAAGTACTGATTTATTACAGAAAAAAATAGATTTAAAATGATGTGTATGTAAAAACGAAAGTTACCATAGCCGCGGCGAGAACACTGGCGCCATCTATCGGCGTCCTCTATTTCTGAAGTATAATTTTGACGCCGATAACAACACTATCTAATTCTAGGCACTGTAGTTCAGCTTTCAAGTTTTCTTATTTATTTTATTTTAATTTAAATTTTCTATTTATAAAAATGGAAAAATTGATGTATTTAAGGAGAAAAAGACTGAAAGTTCTGCAAGTAAGGGAGGGGACTCCTAAATTATCCTTCACTGTGCCACTCATGGAGATAGAGAGAAGGAGAACAACGATAATGTTTCTACTTATGGAACTAAAAGCGGTACCGAGTATGGCGGCGTTTCCGTTTTTTGGAGCCTTTGGGGAGTGTAGCACCCTCTATTTCCGGTTTCGACTGACACCTCTTTACCATGCTTGAAACCAAAATGCAGGAAGAGCAGACGACAATTTGTCATGTTTGACAGGTCACATGACCGGGTACTAATTTCCGGTCCATGTTCTAATCTTGAAAACCTATCTTCAATGTTCTCCTTCTTATTTCTATCTCCATGGTGCCACTGCTTATCATAAAAACATAGCTACAGAGCCTAGAATACATTATGTATTCTAGGCGCTGTAACATAGCATAAAGCTTCAACTTTTTTTTTTACTGAATACGTGTTTGTGTGAGTATTAAAAAAAAAGGGGGGGGGGGCTGTAAATGTATCAATAATGGGCATAAAATCTTTCCTAATTTTGCTGAAAAGCTAAAAAATTTATGGTACTTCTCTATTATCCCGTCGAGCACTTTTCATAACAAAAAACTATCGCCAAACTGTAAGATTAACCCCTTCGGGACCGGCGGCTTTTACACAAATTTTATTCGGTTGGCACCACTTTTTTTTAAAAAGCTACCTTTACTTAAACTATCACAAAAATGCTCTAATTAGAGAACTCACTGAAGCATTTATTGCTCATCAATTAGATGCACATTGTAATATTAATAATCTTATTTCACCAGTATAGTACGGATTCAGAGAGGGCCTCTCGGCCCCCCATCAAGTGTACCGCCTGGTGGAACATATCACCACGGGAAAAATTTCAAATAAATTCACTGCTGCAGTATTTCTCGATATAGAAAAGGCGTTCGATAAAGTCTGGATTTTCGGCCTTATTTTTAAACTGATTAAATATGATTTCCCACCCTACCTAATTAAATTAATCTACCGCTACCTTCTTGATAGAAATTTTCATGTTAAAATTAAAGATAAATTATCTAGAAATTTTTTTGCTATTTTTGGTCTCCCCCAAGGTTCTCGGATCTCTCCTAAATTATATAATATTTTTATCAATGACATGCCTACCTACCCCCATACCCATTTGGCAAAGTTCGCAGACGACACTTGTATTTTCTGTATCAAAAATAATAGGAGGTATGCTATTTTAGCTATAAGCCATCACCTCAAATTACTTTCAGAATGGTTCAAAAACTGGAGAATTGCAATCAATACTAACAAAACCCAGGCCATGTTATTCTGTAATTTGAGAGAAAGAAAACTTAATAAATATAAAATTTAATTTAATAATTCTGACTTGCCATGGTCTTCAAGTTGCAAATATTTAGGTGCCATCCTTGACCAGCATTTAACTTTTAAAGAGCACATTTATGCTACGCGTAATAAATTTAGAGCTGCTAAAAATAAATTATTCCCCCTTTTGGCCCGTAATAGCGAATTGTCTACTAAAAACAAAATGCTCCTGTATACTTCCTGTTTAAGACCAATATTAACTTATGCTTGTCAAGTATGTGGTTTATCCAGTAAAACTAATATTAAATTACTTATTAGATCTGAAAATGCTACCTTAAGATTAATCTACGATGTTCCATATTATGTTAGAAATTTTCATTTTTTCAAAGAACTAAATTTCATTAGACTAAGTGACTTCATTCAAAAATAAATTTCCATCTCTCAATTGACAACTCTGATAATATCACCTTAACTTCTCTTCCAAATTATGACATATTTGACAATGCAAATCGTAAAAGACCCAAAGTGGGTATTATTTTAACCTCTCTCATTTAATCTTTAATCTATTGTTCATTTGTGTTTTTGTTCTATCATATTTCTGCCTTTTTCTACCTGTTCTGAGAGGGCACGCACATGCAGTTACTACTTCTTTTACTGTTATTGCTGCATTCAGTGGCGTAGCTACGTTTTTTGGCGCCCGGGGCAGGAAGGAATTTTGCGCCCCCCCCCCCATCCCCCCAATAAAAAAACCGAATTTTTCCTCAAGACGGAAGGAAAGTCCTTCCGGCTTGTACTGGAGTAAAGGTAGTTTTCCTCTTCCTTGTTTTTAAGAATTAAACGAATTTTACTCAAAGAAGGTAAAGTGCGTAGAACACGATTATAGAAGATTCCTAAATTTCGTCAATATTTGGGGACTTTGAAAAATTGTCAGCTATCGCGAATTTATGACGACATTTTCATTTATGATATATTTTCATTTATGGTAACCTATTTTTACCTCCAAGATGTTTAGCTATGCAGTTTTAAGAGTATGACAGTAGCAACAATGATTACAACAATGAAAGTAAATTATTTGCTAGAAATCACGTTTGCGAAAACTCCTAAATTAAACCCGATTATGGAAAATAAATCTGCTGCCTTGTTTCATTTACAAGGTGCGTACACTCTTTAAAAATTACAAGGAGTTTCATAATCCTAAGTGATAAAACTGCAACAAATACTTTTCAATTGACTCCTGTTTTTTTTTTTTTTTTTTTTTTTTTTCTTATTTTGAAATCTTTAAAGTGCATTTCGTAAAATTAAAAATACGATATGGATAGTTTTTTTTCTAAAACAAAAAGGTTAAGTAAAATGTATTTTGTATTTTATTTTAAAATTTGGCATGACATTTTAACTAATTAACATTTGTCATGACATTTTAACTAATTAACATTTGTCATGACATTTTAACTAATTAACATTTGTCATGACATTTTAACTAATTGAAAATGTGATCCTTACAGTTATAGAGTATTCGTCAGCCGAAGCTGAATACGTTTCAGCTAGCAGCGCAGCACAAGAATTAAGCTGGATAACAAACTTGCATAGCGACCTCAACATTCCACAAAAACTACCAATCACGATATTTGAGGATAATATGTCCTGTACAAAAATGACTGAAAATGATAAAGATACTAAGCGATCCAAACATATCGACATACGTTTCCACAACATCAAACTGATGAAAGAAGAAGGAAAAATGGATTTACAATACTGCCCCACTGAAGAAATGACAGCCGACACTCTCACCAAACCCACTCCCAAACCTGTGTACGAAAAACACCGTAAGAAACTGAACCTTCAACCATTCCCCACACAGGAGATTACGGGGGAGTGACGGAGAAACCTTTTTATGCAATTAATAATCTCCACGTGTTGTGAACGATCGAAAGAACACTTAGAACATGTTAAAAACCAGACCGCAATTAACTATAAGTACTTCAAGTGATAACCGCAGCTGCAAACCAAGCCAAAGTGAATAAAACCAGAGACTGTCGAAACTGATCAGCTGAGAAATTCTGCAGACCTCCCTACTTCAACCTACAGCTGATACCGTGCGCTCGAGAACTCAATAACTATTCTCCCTCAGAATCTAAAATGTCACCGAACAGTTAAGACGCCCTTGTAAATATCCCAAATAAAATGTAAAATTGGAGCTTTTTTATGCAGTCTCCAAAACGCGATTTAAATGTGTATATAAAGCCAAGAATTACAATAATAATATTATATTCAAAGAAAAATGGATCTACTTCTTACTTCACGCAATATTACTTTCTTCTAATAATGTTGTTTATTACTCCCATACAGCGACACTTCAATGAATCAAAAGGATAAATATCAGTGCATTATTGTGGATATTACTTTGCGCAAAAGCAGTTCTCAGGTAAGCTGAACAAACCTTTTTTACCATTATCGAAAGATGAAAATGTATATTAAAATATGAAGACTGATATAACAATTTATTAAGATAGAAAATTAATTATGCTATCGACGGTTCCCCTAACAGATTTGTAAGGAAAGTATGAAAGAAAAATGTTCCGAAAAGTTTAGAATTATACAAAAGTGTGGTTTTGAAATTTTCTTTAAAAGATTTCTAATGAAATATTTTTAACACAAATGAATTTTACCTAAAGAATTACCCTTTTGCTTGATTACATCATAAAACTTTCACAAAACTATTTTATAATATCAACAAAAACTGCATCTTAAAACTTACATCGGTGCACCTTATTTGCTAACTTTTATTATCGTAAAATTTTTACTTTGATTAACATAAAGAGAAAGAGATATATATTTGTCCAATCAGATTTAATTATGTTATTTTATGTCTATTTTTCTTTCTTTTAATCATGATGGCTAATCCTGGTTTGAAACGCAATCTAAAAAACTATTTACAAACTTCATGAGCTTGTTGTTTAAAAGTAGTGGCGTAACTTCAGTTGCGTCCCCGAAACTTATAATATTGTGGCTTAGCCATAAAAAATATGCAAATGATATCTGCAATAGCATATCTGACTTAAGAATAAATCCCGGATACAACGAGCGAGGAATTTGATTTTAAATATACTAAATCTCCAAAAGTTTAGCATATGGATTATGGACTGCCCGTTTTCTAAAAGTTAAGGAATTTTTATTTTTATTTATTTTATAAAATTTTTCTCTTTTAAAAAATATATATCTGAAGGTCTAATAAAACATTTTAGTTATAAAATTATCTATGATTAGCATTATCTTTAACTTTGGAATTCATCTATTATACTTGTGTCTTTACTCAATAAATAAAGATTTCATTAATAATACATGAATTCATTTTTATTTATTTCCTTTTCATTTAACTTGTTTTTTGTAATGTAAAAATGAAATTTTCTAATTGATTTTTCACCCACTTCCTGATAGACTAGAATAATAAAAATTATGTACGCAGCTGTATTTCAGAAGACAATACAGCATTTTAATATTTTAAGAACTTAATTTTCTATACTAATAAAAGAAAGTCGTTTGTCTGTGTGCGATGGCTAGCGAAATCTAATGCACGCAGAAGTCTGGAAATTTGGGTGTGAATAGCCCAGGGCAGGTCCTGGTGTACCTAAGGCTCAGATTTTTATTTTTTTAAGACCTGGGCCTCCTAGGCCACTTTATGTTTTTGTGTTCTAAATTGTGAATAATATTTGTCAACGTTTCAATCCAATCTTCCACATTTTGGGAGCTTTTCTCCATTTAGTTATTCCCCCATTTCAACATCCCAGTTAAGACCCTGGGGCCCGATCCGGGAACCCTTGAACTTTTTTACACTGTGCATTTTTCACCTCCCTAATTGTGTCACCCTCTCTCAATGCATAACTTTAAAGTTTTGTATTAATTCCTCTCCTCGGGCCACAATCCTCATATTTTTGTTAGGTTCCTAGGGACCTTTTTTAATCATTTCCCCCCATTTTTGGCGCATTTCTTTAAAATTTTATTATAATGATTAATTCATAATCTATGCTTAATTTCGACTAACTGAAGATCTAAAGCGCTAAGTAATAGGACGTTTTAAAATGTTTTCATCTTAGGGAACTGCTCAAAACTAATGCTTGGGCCTTTTTGGGCTCCCTACAAGTTTTGATTTAATGTGTCTTTCAATTGGGCGCCCCCCCCCTCGTCCATTTAATCATTTTGCGCCTCCTTTGAGGTACGCAATCATGTAAAGTACGAAGTGTGTTGAGCCATCCCTAGAAAATTTACAGAAGCTTTTTCTTTCATTATTTGAATATAATAAAATGTTTTACTAAAGAAAACATTCACACACACAAAAAAAAGGTCAACAGTTTTTATTTATTGTCAAAAAATGAGAGATAATTTCGGTTAAAACCGCCTCTCAATTTGGCGCCCCTTGGCAGCGGCGCCCGGGGCCGTCGCCCCCCTTGCCCCCCCTTAGCTACGCTACTGGCTGCATTTTCTGAAATCAAGAAGTTTCATTGGTCGAGAGAGAAGTTTGCAGTGGAATCCGTGCAGACCAGCCAAGCGTGATCTCCGAACTGCTGAACTGACTCATCATGGAAGCTCCGCCTACCTCATCCCGAGACCATATAAGGGACTGATTTTCTGGCTGGTTACCAGTTGTGAATATGTGAATGCAGTCCCTTGCAGCGTGAGCCCTCGTCTTTCGGTAGGCCTTTTTCAAGGCCAGTTTTACCGGAGCAGACCTCCGCTGCCCAAGCTGATGATGTCGGATGAATAAAGCCTACATTTTGACGGTACAGACCAAATTAAATAAGCACCAACCACTCAGAACCCTACTATTTCCTTACTAATTTTCTATTAACCATTTTGTGTTCCTGCCTTTCAAAAATTTATCAAAAATCAAATATAAAAATTATAAAAAAATTTAAAAAATCATATAAAAATATCTATTTGTTGTAACGCTATCTGTAATCTTCCTCTTTTTATAATTTTTCTATTAGCTCATGTTCCCGTTTTTTATTATTGTTGCTCCTCCCCCCCTTTTTTTAATCATATTTTAATTTGTACCAACAATAGTTCAGTACTCTTTACTTTCAGTCTTCTCTACTTGCCATGTACTCCGGGGATGTGTGGTATAGACCACAGGCGCCTCACTCTCTAATTAGAGAAAGCAAATATTACTTTTATTTTTTACTGGTGCCTAAAACAAATTCCGTATGCTCTTTTTGAGGGTGCATATATGCACCCATGGTCCGAATGGGTTAAAGGCCAAAAATGCAGTGCCATTTACTTGATGTCAGAAGCATTATACGTGTTTGTTATGTCATCAAGTGGTTTTTATTTCGACATTTGCGTGTATTTTTCATTTGTTTTACTGATTTATTAGTTATTTCGTTAATTAAAATAACAATAATGTCGTTAAATTATTATATTTTATTTATTTATTTACTTTGATATTCCAATGGCAACGTTCTCCCGTTTATTTGGCGTTACAGTTTGGCAATAGTTTTTTGTTATGAAAAGTGGTGACGGGATAATAGAGAAGTACCAAATTTTTATATATACCTGGTTTTAATTAATTTCAAAAAATTGAACCAGATTAATTTGTTTTCATAACACTGCCTTACATATTTTCTAATCAACAAATGAAATTCATCACATATATATATAACTTGCTTATATATTTCGGTACTTACATATTAACGCCACCGCAGCTACAGATTTGGCGGTTTTTAAGTGCCGCAAATCTTTCGTAGCACTAAAAAATGGCGTCAAAAATCAGCAAACAACAAGGCAACCAGGAACCCAAAAGATAACTGCGTGCGCGTGCGAACAACAAGATTGTTCTTTATTGGCGCATTAGCGCAACTTCTGTTGCGGTGGTGTTAATACGTAAGTACCTATTTTTCTACATACTCTGTGATACAACGATAGGGTCACCCACAAACGGGTGCGGCAGGTGTCCAATGTGAGTAAAAATATTTTTTATACACTGCTTTTAAAAAGGTTTGCACCAGGGCCTTGCACCTAACGAGATGTATATGCCTTTTTTTTTAACTTTGAAAATTTTTTAGCAGACAACTGTAAATGATTCTTTACAGTTATTAAAAAATTATTTACAGTTGAATTTTATAATTAAGTTAGATACTAAAACAGAAGTTTCCATACAACAAAATTCTGCCTACATTTTTATGGTTCCGATGAAAAAATGCAGTTTAATGATAAAAAAGTTTCTATGATAAAAAATCTGTTTTAAACGGAATTTTTTCAGCCCCTTGCAATTTCATTAGCAAATTTTACTCTGTCTCAGTCAGGCCCCGATCATGACTAATTCGGGCCCTGGGGAAAGATAAATTAGGGAGCCCCATTCGAATTGTTGCAACATTATTCAAATAGAACTGATGGTCAGTCATATGTGTAATGCATAAACAATATTTTCGCACCTTGATTTTTAAATAAAATTTTTAAATAAATTCTTAACTCCGTCAATTCCAAATTAAGTACCTTAATTAATAAAAATACTCTTTTTTCATTAGTACAGAACAAAACTCTTTTATATAACTTAGCAACTTGTTATATTACTTTAAGATTAATTTAATGACTTCAACTTATGGAAGAGTGTCAAATACTCTAAAATGTAAATATGAGTTAATAAAGTTTCTTTTTTTACATCTTTTTAAGTTGTACTACACACGACATAATATCAAATCAAATAGATTCTACTTCACAAGTAGAAAGTGTTTTTTCAATAAATCTAAAAAGATGGCAATTTAGCTAATAAAGCATATAGCTATTATGTTCTATTCTCTTTGCTTGCAACCAAAGTGGAGCGGTGCTTTGCTACCAGTGTTGAATTCGGACACTTTTCTTCGGAAGGGATTTCTGTGGAGGGACATTGTAGAGGTCCAGCGGGGGGGGGGGGGGGGGGGGATTTTCACTTTTTAACCATTAAAAGCATAAAATCTCAAATCTTCTGGGGGGAGGACATTTCAATGATCCGGAGGGAATGTCCCCCCGGGCTACCCCCTGAATTCAACACTGTTTGCTACTGAGTGGTTGAGGTTATCTTTGCAAAAGTACTGAGCTATGTGAGTTCAAAATGAAATTTGTTTTTCAGAAAGTTTAGTAGAATCTTTCATAGATGAAATTTGTATTTTGTATTTGAAAATTTTCAGAGTTAGAATTGGGGGGAAAAAAGTAAATATTTTAAAAATTAATATATGGAATTGGGGGCCCCTGGACAAAGTCCCGATTTGCCCGTGCGATAATAAGGGCCTGATCTCAGTCTCCACCCACCCCTCTAATATGATATTTCTAGATACACCACTGATAGATTAATATAGTATAGAAACTGAAATATAATTGCAGCTATTAATTTTTTAATAAAATATAAAGAAATTTCTTAAAGGTGTTCTTCTTAAAGAGCAGTGTTGAATTCAGGGTGTGGCCCGGAGGGTACATTCCCCCGGAGCATTGAAATGTCCTCGATTTATGCTTTTAATGGTTAAAAGGTGCAATTCTCTCCCCCCCCCCCCCCCGTTTCAGAGAACTTCGTCCTTTTTTTATTTTCTAATTAAAGCAACTATTTGCTGATATAAGAAAAAAAAAATATTTTTTTAATAATGGCATTTCGTAAATGTATTTTTGATCAATAATTGAGCGAATAAAGTTAAAATAATTGTTTAATTTAAAATGAAGCTTGAACGGAGCAGTACACTTTTAAACAAATTACAAAAAGGTAAAAATATCACCAGAATTAAAAACAAATGCATCATTTTAACAGAATAATAAATACATATCTCGATCAACTTAAATAACTATTATACAAAAGTCTTTAACCCTTTAATATCAGTTTTAAAAATTTATAATTCTCAGTATCAAACTGTTAAAGTTTGGAATGATTAGCTGATACATATTAAAATATCTGAATCAACAATTCGCCGAGCAAAAATGAGAAATGAGTTACCGATGAACTTGGAGTACTGATTCTACATTTTTCAACTGCATACCAATACTTAAATAAAAAGTAGTAAATGTAAAGCGAGAAAGGAGCCAAACAGCGATAAATGCGCCATAATATCCCTTTCTCCTGCTATGAATTCTGGGATTAATACTCCACAGGCTCAAACATAGTGGCAATGTTCAGATAGAAAGCGGCGTGGTTCGACTTCCATGCTCGCGCCTTCCGAGAAAAAAAATGAAAAATTAAGAATAAGGTTAAGCTACAAATAAATGTTTTATATTTGTCTCCAAAACATCAGCTTATACGCATATTACATTTTTCATAATTAAATTAACATTGCAGGAAGACAAGAAAAGAACGATCCAAATGAGCAAAATAATTTGAGAAATGTTTTGATTTGATTACTTATTTCGCAATTTCTGCTTTAAAAAAAATTAGTTGCAAATATTTTTAGGATTTGATTTTGAAATGACAGATTTGAATGACCTGAATCTGAATTATATGACGGATGCCTAGAGCGCATTCAAAGGCGTACTGACAGAGCCAGGGTAGGCTGAACACTGAACACCCCCCCCCCCCCAGTAACTTCTTGATACCCCTCTAGACTTCATAATTTTTCAATACTACTATCATCTGTACTACATTTATTTTAAATGTAATCAAAAGTTTTATATTAAGGCAGGGGAGGGTGAGGGGGTGCTTGCTTTCTATATCTGTCTATTTTTATCTGTCATTAAAATAGGGGTGAAAACACAAGACGTGAATTAGCTTCACAAGAAAATTTCAAAGCTCCCTCTGACTTTGCCGACGGGTTACGACTGACCGAATACCGAATATTCGGACAGCCGATTACCAGCTGACCGAATACTCATATATTTCAAGGTTTAAAGGCATTAAAAAGCTCAATTTTAATTTTAAAACAATTTTACATCATATTTAACACAAATACTTCCATTTTGATGAAATATTTGTGTTTACTCCTTTTCACGAATAAATTTTGCACAAAAAAAAAAAAAGTCTTCAAACTTTTTTAATTAATAAAACTTTAAACTTCAAGTTTTCTTCTGTGTATTAAAATAAATGAATAAATTTTTCTTATATTCAAAAACAAATATTTTAAAATCGAATAGAAAGTTTAAAGGAATTAAGAAGGAAAACTTTTCAAGTAAAAAAAAAAAAAAAACTATTAAAATGGTGGCAATTTAGCAAAAATATAACTTTCCTGCTCCGTGTGATTTGTCAAGGAATTTTTTTAATGCACCAGAGAGCGAGTATCTGGAGTGAGCGATAATTTTTAAGGAAACATACAGCGTGTTCCTAAAATTTTGGAACAAACTTATATTTTGATTTGGGTGATAAGATAACGCATTCAAGCAAGACAAACATTTTTCGTACAGGAAATCAGCATAACATTCCACTTACTCCATCAAAAAATACAGGTTGTCTTACTACAAGCTGAACCTGTTTACAACTTTAACAATAATGAAGATACTTTAGCGAGATTTGTATCATATTAAGTTTACTTTGTAAGAAATGTGATGACATCATTCAAAGTGACTGACCATGGTCAGTGGATTCTGACTAATAGAATGTCCATGTCTAGTTCAGTGTGTTTTGGATGTGAATGGCAGCAATTTTCAGCATTTCTCGTCATATCATTATGTTATAGAAATGGAAGGCAAAATAAGTCTGTTGAAACTATTCTGACAATATCTTCATTACTGTTAAAGTTACAAACAAAAATCCATGTTCGGCTCGCAGTGAGATACACTATATATTTTTGACCAAATAAGCGGATTGCGATATTGGTTTCCATTACAAAAACTGTTTGTCTTGATGCCTATTATCACCCCTAAAAGTTTGTTTCATTTTGTTTAGAAACACCTTGTTTGTGAAAAAGCAAGAAATATTCAGCAGCAGACAATATTCAGAACTGTGCATGTATTAATTCCTATGAATGTTGTCATTAATAGTTAGTTCTCTTAAGTGTCACTTTTCAAACAGCAAATAAACTAGTCGTTGGGGGCCACCGTAATACTTACCCATCATGGATAGGCATAATGTAAAATATTAAAATAAAAATGTGTAAACTACTTATAAAATGCATTGCAATTCGAATAAAATCGTGGCTTGATGACGTCATAAACTTTAAGGACTCGATTACTGAATTGCTTGAAAGAAACCTCCTTATAACTCCAAAAATAATAATCCTATTAACTAACGGTTTATTGCATCTGATTAAGCGTCAAATTTCCAATTAAAATATATCTTTGAAGTGAAATTTGGATGAAATACAGGGTCATGAAAAATCGAAGAGTGTGGAAAAAATGTTTCCAAATATCTCGGCAACTCATTATCCGATCGACTTCATGCTTTATGCAAAATTTGTTTTTTTATTGTCTTTTATATTCTTTTCTTAAAATTAAACAATTTCGAAAATTTTTATATACCTTTTATCAAAACGAATACTTCGAGAGTCCGAAAAAAATAGTTCCGGTTAATCGAGGTTATTGAAATGAAATAGGCTTCTTCCCATCATTACATACTAAGTACATTCCAAATTGCAAGTCTCTATCTCAATTTTTTCGGGAGATAGAGCGTTTACAGACACACAGACGGACGGCAATTTTTTTTTTTCTAAAAATATGTTTTTCGGAATCTCCAGTGTCTGAAACGTGTAAATCTGTCAAAGACATTTTTCGATTTTCAAAACGATTACAAGACTTACCCTATACTACGTATGATGGGTAAGTAATAACGTAAAAGCAATTTCTTTTATTTAAGCACGATTCTGTTTCTTAAATCACTCTGAATATTTTTATTTATTCACAGTTAAAAATAGAAGTTATGTAAGGTTTAAAAAATATTTCTAAAGCGTTTTTTTTTTTTAAGTATTGGGCCTGGCCGAATATTGTGATGTTCAGCCACATCGAATATTGGGTATGCCAAATAGTTTGATATTCGGCCTAACCGAATTTTCGGTAATATGGCTGAATACCGAATATTCGACGGAACCGTAGTTACGACCTTGGAAAGGCTACTGCCCTTCTTATTCAAAATCAGCCGTGTTTTTAGCTAATCTAAGTAATGTCTCCCCTGCTCACCTACCCCTTCCTCCTCGGGAAACAAAACACTTGATACTCTACTGAAAGGACTTCAAATGCTTAGGGACAATAATAATGCTGTTATCAAATCTAAAATGGATGAAAATGGCAGGTGTTCTTATTCAGAAACTGTACGTAATCGAAACACGTTTTCCATTTTTTGGTAAAGGCAGAAGATCTTTCAGAAAAAACTGCCAAAGACGGCATTGTTAACCGAATTTCCGACGCGGCAGCCATCAGAGAAGCCTGAGAAACGTGTCGTCACGTGACCAGAATCGTTTATAACTCGATAAGTAATCTATTTATCAAAAAATGAAGAATTCATTTCGATTCCAAATCGCTTAAATAGTCAGGCCTTCCAATTTTATGCCTCTGCGTTGAAAAATAAGTCTGAAATTGTGTCGAAAATTTTCGCGTTGTTCAGCAGGTCATTTGAGAATCACCTTAACCCGTAGACTCCCAGTGGGACACTATGTCCCAGTGCAACTTTAAAAATTACCACTGGACACAGAAACGCTTGGAAAACCATGTCTGCTGTCCCACTGGTCTCTCACCAGTTCTGTGGCTCTTATACATTATTAAAACACTGCGCTAAATTTGATTTAAAATATCTCACAAAATAAAAATTGGTAGTCAAGGGGTAAAAGGTTCGCCCAAACTGCCAGACTTACTGCGGTTTCTTTTATTGTGGTATATCGGATTCTTTGATGTTTTATGACTTTCTTAGCATGTCTAAAATTCAGAGATCAAACAGGGAACGAGGATGAAAGATTGTCAACACCTCTGTCTTTTGTTGAAACTCCCCTTTCTTTTGTCAATGACCACAAAATGATTCGACAAGAATGGGAAGACGTTTTATTTATGCCCATCTTAGCACGACTTGCTCAGGATGTCACTAAACGCAGCTGTAAATAGCAGGAGGGGGATTTTAAATTTTAAAAAAGTAAAAAAGGGAGAGCGTCTTTTTAATTTTTCATCCGCTGCAGCAAAACGCCTAGAAATGGCCCTAATAGCATGATTGCATTTTCCAAATGATTTTGTGTGTGTACTGTCAAAATATAATTGTGGTAAGTCTATCAGTTCATCTAAACTTTGAAAATCGTAAAAATACTTCAGCTATCAGCTGCTATAAAATTCGTTCATATGCTTTTGAGATGGAATATGGACTTTTTTCATTTAAAAATATGTATTTTTTTTATATTATTATTATTATTATTTTATGTGATGTTTCACCGAAAAATTTGATTATGTCATCGGAAAAATGCTCAGATTGCACACACACACACACACACATATATATCATATGGCTCATCATTTAAACTATATTGAAATTTTCACGCTTTTTACAAAAGCGGGATCAGGACTAAAACGAGCGAAACATCTGTTCATTTAAATGTGGGTTTAGGCAGAAAATAGGGTAAAATTCGGAAAAAAATCACTTTTTATCGAACACTGCCGTTTTTCAGTGATAATATTTCTACATTACAAATATCTGTCAAAATTTAATAATTTATTAGCTTCACTAGACAGAATTTCAGCCTTCAAAATGATCCCTCCACACAAGAAAATGCAAAGGAATGTCCTGAGCTGAGGGTCTTGAAAGAATGATAAGACGTTTCAAAGAGCACCCCTTTTTTAGATTTACAACTGAGCCATGGAAAGGAAAGAGTATAGAAGAAAACCTTTATTTGTTTTTGCCTTTAAATCAGGACTCTTGGCCATATTAACCAGCCTTTTCATATTTCGTGTTGTATTGTTAAAATGAAAAGAATATGTGAAATCAATAGCTCAAAAATTGCTGTGGCGTTTGCAATGTTACCCGAGCTTTTCCGAATAAAAGAGAAGTGATCTGTTGCATTACTATATGTTGTTCATGTCTTTTGAAAATACTATTTCTGTAGAGGCTTTGACATCAGTATGCTGTGATTTTGCCTAAAGAAAAGAGACATCTAAAGAAAAATGACATTCACAAAGTTAAGACTGAATATTTTATGTTAACTTTATGATATCTAGTCAATTTTAACATTGAGATAATTAGAGAATTTAATAGTAGTAATTAATTTAATTATGTGCGTTTTTAAGATTGTTATTATCTTTATCGGTATTAATTACGATGATTTTTACAATTCCCTTGCTTTTTGTATTAACAGAGTTCGACTGTATATAAATATATATATATATATTTAAATATTTTAACATATATTATCGTTAAAGTATACTCAGACTTACATGAAAATTGAATGTGCAGTTGTAGTGTTTTAATTACATGTGTCTACCGCAGCATAAATTATTAAAATCAGGTGAAAAAGGATTTTGTTGAAGGCAAAAAAGCTTTTCAGAATTCAGGGATCTGTTTAGGAAGAAATTGGGTCCTTTAAAGGATCCTTCATTTTTTTTTTTCATTTCAAAGCTTCACAAAATGTTGCATTCCAAAACACGATCCTTCACAAAACTTTTCACCTTAAAATAGGATACTTCATGAAACTCTTTATCTTAAAAATAGAATTTTCACAAAACTTTTCCCTCTCCAAACTGGACCTTTCACAAATTTAACCATTTAAAAGCAAAATCTGACTCACTTTTACATATATAAGAAAATATATGTATTTTACATACATATATCTTCTTAAATTTATAAATAAGAACACGAATAACAATAATTTCAAATTCACAAAGTTAAGAGTAGATTTTTCACAAAGCTGTTCACAATTTCACAGAAACAGGACCATGGCAGAAAAGTTTGAACAGATCCTTGGAATTAAATAAATGAAAAAAAAATCTATTATACTTTGTTCTGTTTTAAATCTACATAAGCGTTTTGTTAATTCTTATTCATAGAAATATTCCACGAAGCTCATTATGTAAGCTGCCTTTTATATTATTTAAGATTATTACACATTTTTTTTAATTACTGTATTAAAAGCTTCCGGAAAAAAAAAATGAAAATAAAAATTTATTATAAATTTTAAAAGATATAATCTCTCTAAATTTCATAGTGTTCCATCACAAGATATTTTTTATTTTCTGCTTATTTATCATGTTTTATACAAATTAAATGATACTAGAAGTTTTGCTCTTATTAATATTTAAAAGCATTTAATAGAAATATTAATGAATAAAAGCCCTATTTATTTCACATTATTTTCAATGTTCCCTTACACAGATTGCTTCGTGATAATGTAAGATTTGTTTTCCCTATTTCTAATCATTGATTTAAACATAAAATTAAATCTCCCCAAAAATATTTCTTTTATTTTAACTTAATTATCCTAAATTAGTAGATTAAAAAAAAAAAGCTTTAGATGTTGTATTCAAACATTAGTATTGCGTCCCCCCTCGCTTCAAAGAAAAACAATCCATAAGATTAATTTCATTGAAAGTATTCAATGAATCATTGAATGATCATTAACTGATTACTTTCAGAAATTTTCTTGGAAAATTAAACATAACTGCTCTTTTTAATAAAAAAAATTACGTGAATCATGCAATAACATCATTATTATTGGAGATCAATAACAAATTTCTATAATATACAGTTGTGTTTTAATCTGGCATTGATGCAGAAAAACTAAATCACATGAGTTTAATTATAGGGAATAATTTTCAAAAAAGAAACTTGCAATTTATCATTTTTTATCTAAATACTTATTTAGATAATAGATTTTAAATTAAAAAAAAAAAATCCATAAAATTAATTTTATTGAAAGTATTCAATGAATCACTGAATGGTGATTCACTGAATACTTACAGAAATTTTCTTGGAAAATTAAAAGTAAATGCTCCTTTTGATAAAATAATTTAGGTGAATCATACCTTAGGATATTAACAAAAAATTTCTATACTATACAGCTGTGTTTTAATCTGGCACTGACGCAGAAAAACTAAATCACATGAGTTTAATTATACAGAATAATTTTCATAAAAAGGAACTTGCAATTTATCATTTTTTATCTAAATACTTATTTGAGCCTATAAATAAAACTTGAACTTCAACATTCATAAAATGTTTCTGCATCTGAAAATATCAATTGTAAAAAAAAAAAAAAAAAAGCTGCATTTTCATTTGTAAACCTAAATTATTTTAATGCATTCATATCTAAGCGACATAATTTGTGAATGAGTTTCATCAACTTCTCCTTCTATGCATATTATAATTAGACTCAAACTTTGAATTAAACAGAATATCCATTCAATAAAACCTAAATGAAGAAATGAAGTATTCGATTCCCTGGAAATAACATCAAATTTCATTTCCAGTAAATTAAACTATTACTGAACTAAACTTGAATTGTAGATTAGTTTACTTTTCAAAAAACATATTCTCAAAATTATTTTTCAAGATGAAATTTTTAAATAGGATTCCTCTACTAGAAGGTGATGCAAAATTAGGCCTTTTCCTTATGTCAGTCGGCTGTTTTGAAATAATGCTGTTTGATTGATCTAGAAACAACTATTTTTAAACTCATTTATAAACCTCTTATAGATTAAGTTTTACTAAAAGCAAACCATTAATTACTCATCTTTTTTTTTTTTTTTTTTTTTTTTTTTTGGTTAAAAGAAATCTAAAAATACATGAATCCTAATATAAAAAATTTTAATTCAATATTTTGGAAAATGTTATTTCCATTTACGATACAATCAATGTTGAATTCAGAATTATTCTCGAAGAGAGATTTCTGCAGTTCTTGAGAGTGGAGTTGTACTTTTAAACCATAAATTAGTATAAAATTCCAAATCTTCCGGGCTAGGGCTATTTCAATGCTCGAGGGGAAGAGAAATGCCACCCTTTCCTGTTTATATAGTTTTTTTTTTTTTTTTTTTAAGAAGAACTAAGCTATAAAAGAAAGTTTGTAATTTTTAAATAATTTTATTATTTAATAATACTTTTCTTTCATGTCTTTCTTGCTTATGTTACAGAAAAATAGAAATAAAGAAACAACAATCATTTGCTTAAATCTCTTCATGCCTGATCATAACAGAACATAAAAATAATAGAATTTTTATACTTTTCTTTCAGTAAAACAGTTGGAAAGAAAAATTCTGGAACTCTCTTTTTTATTTATGTACTTGAATACTTTGTCAAATTAATCTGTACTAATAATATAGACAACAGAACTGAAAAAAAAAATTACTCAAATAGGAATATTCAACTTAATAGAGCTTTAGAATTTATAAAATCTAATACTGAATATTCAGGATAAATTTTCACAAAAATGAAATATAACAGGAACAAGAAAAATAAAAGTTGTATTAACAGATTTCCTTTACATTACATGAGTTTGGATTATAGAAAAATATATTAATACACTGTTACAAAAAACAAATAAACAAACCCTCACTTTTTGTTTGTGGGGGATTTTTTCTAAATCTTTGCAGTGAATTTCATCAAAAATTAATTTTAAAAGTGTTTGTTCGTGTTTCTTTATTGCATTTATTTAGTTTTATTTAAATTATAATCCATGAACAAAGTAACTTTTCTTCCAATAAAATAAAATACAACATATTTATTCTACAGTATTCATTCTTCAGATTATTCTATGATAATTATTTTATAGTTCTCATTATTCTCCTACAAGAACAAATTAAAAAATATATATTTTTTAACTTTTAACATTGGAAATCTAAAAAATAAAACAGCTACCAAATATCTCACATTAAAAGAAAAGTTTTTTCCTTTTAACCTTTTTGGGGGAAAAAAAAAAATCAAAGATATATTTCTTTCAAGTATTAAACAAATTATTAATTAATTTAAAAAAAAAAAAAAGTTTGATAGTGCTTTTTTTTTTTTTTTTGGCAGTTTAAACATCAGGTCGATTTTCAATTAGCCATTAGCTTCACAAATACTGCTTTTAAAGTTCAATTACATTTTAAGTCATATTTCTACAATCAATATTTCAAAGAATTTCATTTTAAACTATATATTTAAATTAATATTTTTTAACTGTAAAAAAAATTAACAGTTACAATACATTTCAGCACCTTGTTTTGAAATTCTATCTGAATTAAAATTATTTTTGTTTTGAGTTGATTTTTTTTTTTTCACTAGATTGTATTACCTGCATATTTGGACTTCCTATAATTTGTGACACCTGTTTAAGTATTTCCATGAGACATAATTTTGACTATTAGCTTCATGTGCACTTAATTATTGTTAATTTGCTAGGAATTTACAATGAACTCCTTAATTATTGAAAAAAAAATGGAATTTGTTTGCTTATGATGAAAACTTTTAGTTTCACCTCAGTATATATATATAATTGACTGAAATTTTAAAACATTTCCTTTTGTACTTTCATTAAATTGCTATGGAACTGGGATTCAATTTAGAGATAGACAGGCTTGTCCAAAACTGGCTCCGGTTTGATTTTTATACCAGTTTTGGGTTTGGGCTCAAATTGAAAATTTTATTTATTCATAAACTGAAAAAAAGTAAAAAAAAAACCTTTCTATTTGAGAAATAAGAATGTAGTTTCAAGTTTCTTAAACTGTTTACAATCCTTTAAAAATAAGTTTGAAAATAAATGAAATTGTTATTGGTGGGATATTCTATTTGATTCTGAAGCCCGGTCAGTGTTACTAACATAAAGAAGGCAAGGGATAGGGTATCCCTTATTGGTTTGAAGTTTATTGTTCCAGAATTACAGGAAAACAGAACTTGTGTCTTTCTTCCTTAGCTGTACAATGATATTTTAAAAGAATAAGAATTGTGACTTTTGCATATTTCTGGCAGTAGTTGGGGTATAAATAACAAATTTGCTATTTTAAGCAGTTTTTCAGGGACATGAAACATTGTCATGAAGTAGTATTTAGGATTAATACTTATTTTTATGTAAAGATCAATGAGAAAATTAAACTTGAAACAATATTAAAATATTATTAAAAATTTCTACTGCATACTTTGGGTCTCGGACACTGATACAAAATGTTTCAGGCTTGAATTTCAAATCAGACTCTGAAAAAAAAAAAAATATGAAACTTGAATTTTTCATACTACAGAATATATTTTTAAATTATTCTTTTAGTTTACAATATAGTAACGAAAGTAATATCATTACAACATTAAGATTAAAATAGTTTTAAAAATAAGTGGACTCTGGTTAATGAGTCTCTGCTTAAGATGTAATTTCAATTAATGAAGTCAATTCAGTTTAACGTTAAGGACATCATTTAATGCAGACAAATTTTTCACAATTAACAGAGCAGAATCTAAAAACACTCGTTTTACATATTACTTTTTAAAAAGTAATTTTGAGGCCACATTTTTTACTGAAATATGAAACAATTATTAGTGACATTGAGGAAGAGAAAGATAACAAATGTGACAATGTGAGAGGTCAATGAGTGACAATGTGTTTGGAGATAAAAATAAATAACTTAGCTCCTAATTTTACAAAGGTAAATTGATTCCACTGGTTTGTAATAAAAGCAGGTGCTTAAAAATAGTCAACTGTAAATGTGAAAATTAATATTTCCTTATTGCCTTTTTTAAATTGAAAAACACCTCGTGCCAAATTTTAGGCAATTCAAAAGAGGCTGATTCATTGCATATGTTCTCGTTATGCACATAGATTTCTATTGATTCATGGATAATAGATAGGAAATAAAGTCTTAATGGATAAATTGTTTTACTATTCTTAAGATCAAATTTTTAAAGTTTCGCTCCCATGTAATCTTGCCAAAGCTGTAGTTCTGTCATATTTGATACCTGCCATATGCTCTTTTAATCTCGTTTTAAACTTTTAGTTGTCATTCCTATATAATATTAAGCATTGTTTCTGGCTGTTCTCTGATAATTACCAATCAAAATCTGATGTAACAGACTAAATGTAGGAGTGTGTCTCAAAATTAGAAAACAATGTGGTAAAAAGATCACTTATTCCACTATCACAATGAAAAAAAATACTTAATAATTTAAATATATTTAAATTATGTAAGCATAGCAATTTATTTATATATTTTAATCATATAATAAAATCACTAATAATCATTACAATTATAGATATAAGTGCTTAAGTGATAAAACATAACACAAGAAGGCTTATAAAAACCTTTTAATATAATGATCAAGATGTATCAAATGCACAAACGGTGTCATTATCAAGATAAACTACTCACGCAAAGATTTTTGAAAATAAACTTGAAAAAATATGACCACAAGATCATATCTCTATATATAAAAGCCGTTCTTGGTATGTTTGTTCCTTATACAAATCTACAGTTTTTATCTGATTTGAAAGAAACTTGATGTACATACGTTTTAGAACACAAATAAAATTACTCTCAACTTAAAAAATTTCTCAGACCATTCTTTACCACTGTTTTCAAACATCTCCCATAGTTTATCATTACAGAAATCTATTTTTCTTTTCAATTTCTAATGCAATTTCTTTCCTGTTGCCATAGAATGAAACTACGTATGGACAATATATATTTTAACCAATAAAAATTCAGATTCTTTCACTATAATTTGAAATCCGAAACTTACGTCATTTTGGGCAGATAATGGGATTTTTTTGCATATTACAATGATTACTACAAGTGCATTTAAATATATAGTACATTTATTTAAATGTGTTTGGAGATAAAAATAAATAACTTAGCTCCTAATTTTACAAAGGTAAATTGATTCCACTGGTTTGTAATAAAAGCAGGTGCTTAAAAATAGTCAACTGTAAATGTGAAAATTAATATTTCACTTATTGCTTTTTTTTAATTGAAAAACACCTCGTACCAAATTTTAGGCAATTCAAAAGAGGCTGATTCACTGCATATATTCTCGTTATGCACATAGATTTCTATTGATTCATAGATAATAGATAGAAAATAAAGTCTTAATGGATAAATTATTTTACTATTCTTAAGATCAAATTTTTAAAGTTTCGGTCCTATGTAATCTTGCCAAAGCTGTAGTTCTGTCATATTTGATACCTGCCATATGCTCTTTTAATCTTGTTTTAAACTTTTAGTTGTCATTCCTATATAATATTGAAGTGTTCCATTTGCTCTGGTGAACGTATATTTTGTTTGTTCTGAGTATTTAGTTCTTTTGTAACAATATTATCTTTAATTTGCATTTTTTACTTAAAATATTAAATTAAAAGAATGTTGTTTCTGTTAGCATGAAGTTCAAACCTATTTAATTTCTATTAAAATCTGAAACCATTAATTCAACGCGAGGGATTATTTTTATGCCATTCAAATGTTTACATCAAAATGTGGACAAAAAGTAGCCTCAATTGAAAGTCTGAACTAACGGGAGCTCATTGTACATCAATTTTAGAAAATTTGTATTTGAATATCATGTAACTTAAATTAAAAGTAACTCAATAAAGAAATAACATAATTTTGGCAAGAATTTATTCAAAACATAAAATACATATATATTCTAACAAAAATTCATTAAAATACTAGACTGAACAAAAAGGGTTTAATTGTATACAAAGTCACCAGGATAAATATTCATTTAATACTTTCTTCTACAAGATTTATTTTTACATTAAACTTTACAAAAATGTTTCTAAAGTATTGTGACAGAATTTTTTTTGAACAACATGAATTGCAGTCACGAAATTAGGCATAATTTTAAAGATAAACATTGAGTGTCTCTAAAAAAAGAAGGTTTTTAAAAATTTATTTAACTATTTTTACTTATTTCTCCATATAGTAAAGAATACAGAATCTGTTTTCCCATTGTTGGGTTAACTATTATCTGCTAACGAAGCTATTATTATTAATTATAATTAATGCTATCTAACGAAGAGAGCCAATAATTAAATGTTTTCTAAAATTACAGTTGTGTTCTCTACACAATATATGGAGAAAAAAAATCTATATAAATTAAGTGTATCTGTTTTATAAGGCAAATGAAATAAAATTATTTTACATAAAAATATAAAGATTTAAAAAAAATAATAAATATACGAAGAGAATAAAATACATACAAATACATACAAAAACATACAATACATACAAAAGGAATACTTAGTGAACAGTACAATGCTTAATATTCTTAAGAGATTCTTTAAAATACAATCTATAAATGGACGGATAAAATTTTATATAAACAACCATAATAGAAAAAATATTTAAAAATGCATTGTACTTTGTGCAAAAAATTTTAAACAACATTTTGCAACAATTGTGAATACAAATAACATTCATAAAGTTGGAGAGAAAATGTAATCACTTAGACAAAAAAAAAAAAAAAAAAAGATATATGTATATATACGAGCAATACAGTCAAAATATAAAATACAGCTTTAACAACAAACAACCAGGGGAAAGAAAATAATACACATAAAATACAAAATGTTCTGCATTTCGTTTCAACAAATAATAATTAATATTAAAATTTAATAAATGTGTATACCTTAATTCTAAAATATAATAAATACCGCAACAAATGAAAAGTTGAAAAAATAAATTAATAATATGTAAAATGGATAAGTCAACTTTTCAGAAATAATTGAAATCCAAAAATCTTTTTAAATGCAATATTTTGTGCAACAAATTGAATATTTAATCCCCATATTTATCTAATAAAAAGGTAACATATTTTTTGAAACATAGATCTAAACTAAACAAATTAAAACACAATTTAACTACAACTGCCTGAAATGAAAATAATAATAATACAAAAAGTTTTGCATTTACTCTAATAGTTTAAACATTTTCTTTCTATAAATAATTATTTAAAATAGTGAAAATTTATAAAAAATAGGCATAATAAATTGATTGTACAGTACAATGTGCAGCACAGGAAATAAAAAGTGAAAGAATGTGAGGAGTTCATATGCACAATTGACAGATAAAGCTTTCAAATTGTACAGAGATGGTTTCACAACAGCAACAATAATGTAAGAATATCTAAAAAAGTATTCATTCTCTCTTTTTTTTTTTCTTTTCTTTGCACAACAAATTAAGAATAATAAACTCCAGTAGATCTGAATTCAAATACAAAGTGAGGCAGGAAATTTCATCACTCATGTTTATCTAATAAAAGTAATAGATTTTCTTTTTTTTTTTTTTTTTATGTTAATCAGAGATACAATCAAAGATAATTAAAATGCAGCTTCAGCAACAAATTGCCTAAAATAAAGGGGGGGAGGGGAGATTAAAAAAAAAATTCTACTCTTATCTTAATAAATGATTCTAAAAATTACAATAATGAATAGAGTAAAATCCAAATAAATGTGTGAATAATATATTAATTGTAAAATAATTCTTTAATAGCACAACAAATAGAAACTGAAACCACTTAAGTAGCCCATTTGTAAAATTAAGAGGCTAATTTTTTTTTTTTTTTTTTTTGTAATTTCAGTTCAGTCATACAATAAAAACACTTTATCCAGTATATTATGTTATGAAACTTTTTTTAATAAAATTTTAAAAAAATACTGTAATTACAATATCAAATAATGATTATTCATTAAGATTAAAAACATCTGATTTATTTATCTACTTTTTTTTCCCCTATTAAATATAATAAGTGAAATTTTTGAAAAAAAAAAAAAGTTTATATATAATATTTAACAAGATGTTTATGACAAATTATTTTTTATAAAAGCATAAAATTTACATACATATTACATATTTCTAGAATAGCTATTTTGAAAGTTTTTTACAGTTTGATATTATTTTCTTTATCATATTTTTTCTAAGAAATATGATATGCAAATTAGTTGTTAAAAAATCATTTTAACCAAAAAAGGTGATTTAGACAAGCTTGTTTTAAGTACTATATAAAAAACTATACATAGTTTTTAGAACTTTCAGAATAAATATTTGAAAGCTTGATATCCTTTACGCCAGCCATACTCAACCTGAGGCCCGCGGGCCGCACGTGGCCCGGCGACCTTTTATATGCGGCCCGAGACACATAATCATTAATCCATGTATAAAATGATTTGAGATATGCATAAAAGGTATTTAAGACTGTTGTTTAATATATTTTCATGGGAAGACAAAATCTGTCCTGTTATTTATAATTGATTTAAAACTATGTTTAACATGCAGTCTTATTTGTGCTATAGTGTTCTATACATTTCTTAATCATCAACACTAATTAAACATTGTTCAAATTAATTAGATATGCACAATATATTTCCACAATTTAAAGAAAATAGTTTTGAATTGAGCAAAAGATTGGTTTACTAGAGAAAATCTAACGATTTTTTTGTTTAGAACTTGACAATTTTACATTGTTATATTATAGCGTTTTATACTTATTATACAGCTATTACTGGTTTTTAGTGTTGATTGTTTGTCTCATCAAAAATTGGCACCAAACATTTTTTACACTACTATTTCCAAACAACGAATTTTACGGCCCATTTCTATAAAATTTATAATAGAAATCTTCCACGAAGTTTATTGTTTGAAAATGGTGGTGTTAAATTTTTTTGGTAACATTTCTTCGGCGACAGACTGTTAACCCTACTGATGTTTTATTGCTTTGTTATACTACTTTTGTTTGATATTATTTTATTTACCCCTATTTTACCCTTTGTTAAGAGTGTTGCGGCCCGCCTAATGTCGCAAACATGTGTTTGCGGCCCGCGAGAAAAAAAGGTTGAGTATGGCTGCTTTACGCCATTAAAATATCTAATAAAGAAAATCTTTAAGCTCCATAGGTACATTATCAATGTTACCAAAAATAGCTTTAGAAACATGTAAACAATATATTATTTAAAATATTAAAATAAATATTTGAAAGCTTGATATACTTTACACCATTAAAATAGCTAATTAAAAAAATCTTTAAGCTGCATAAGTACATTATCTAGTGTAGTATCAATGTCACCAAAAATAGCTTTAAAAACATGTAAAACACATATTATTTAAAAAATTAAAATAAATGCAAAATAGAAACAGAAACCAATCAATAATTACATTGTACAGATTACATTTTCTGATCTACTCATAAAAGTAAAAAATAAAATAAATAAATAAACGGATTCTAATTCAGTGAATCACAAATAAGAAATAAAATTAAACAGTTTAAAAAAAGGGGGTGGGGACTATTTTTTAAGATTATACAAAAAACACATATTTGTGCTTTAACAAACACATGATGTGCTTGAGACAAAATTGTCTGCATAGTATACTTAACGTAAGCTATTTAAAAACAACATGAAAATGAGTTAAACAAATAAAATAAAAAAGACATAATATAAAAATTTTCCCAACATAGAATTTTCTATTGACAGAATTTCTGATATCAGAACAGAAGTGTCTTCCTTTTTACACGTTTGATTCCATAAGTATATACTTTTTAAAATGTTATAAACAACACTTTTTGATTTCAAAAATATCTAGTTAAAAATTCTTATTAAAATGGACGGATGAAGTTCTCAGATATAATTAAATAGATAAAACTGTGCTACAATGCATTAGTTCCTGTGATAAAAAATACCACTAGCAAATTTAGTGGCAGTGTTGAATTCAGGGGGTGGCCCGGGGAGGGGAGGACATTCTCCCCAGATAATTGAAATGTTTCCCTCTCAGAAGATTTGGGATTTTATGCTTTTAGTGAAACTACAATCCCCTCCCCCCTCCCGGAACTTTGTAATGACGCCCATGGAGCCACAGAAATCCCTCCCAGAGAAACATTTCTGAATTCAACACTGTTTAGTGGAGTATCAGATATATAAGATATACAAGAATAAATACCACTAGAATAAGGAAAATGAAATATACGACATTTTTAATAGGATTAATCTCACACACTACAATCCAATCACCACTTTTTTTAATATAAATTATAATTATATTTGTCACTAGTTACATACTTACAAATGAATTAAAGCAATAACATAATTTTTGAGACATTAATAACAACAAAAAAAAAAAACTTTATATAAAAACAATTTGTAATACAACTCTTGAGTAATTGCATTAATCGTTTTAACAGAAGAAATTAAAAAGCTGATTGTAAACTGAAAAGTCAATTAATTTATGTAGTTAATAAAATACATATGCATCCATACAATATACTACGACTATAGTCTGCATACAATAAGTTGGCTGATGAATAATCCAAATTTAGATTAATTTATTTGTTATTTCATTAATTTAATGTGACAATTACTACTAGCAACTAGCAGAATCCCGTTTTTAATTAAATAATGTACTTCCTGTCCCATTTGTGTCTGTTAGTAACTTTCTTTTCCCATGGCATTACTAACTATTTTAAGGTTATCAGACAAGTTAGCGAGAGCAGATTAAATTATATTTTAATTTAAAACCACTGGTACGATTATTAGTATAAATCAACATGTAGAAGAATTACTAAACGTTACATAAAATTTTTTGTAATTTTTATGCAGTTAAAAAAAAAAAAAATTAGTTTGAAATGTAATTTGTTTGAACACTTTATCTTAATTTATTGATATTTTATAGTTTTAAAATAATTTTCAAGCATAATTTATTTTTAAAAATCTGCCCAGCAAATAATGGTGTATGGAAATAACCAGATTATGGAAGATTAACCCGTTTGGTCTTAAAACAAAGTAAATAATTTAGCATTTGCTTGCTCCTGTGTAATATTCATAGCTAAATTGCCAAATGAAATTAAAATTTCACAAATAAATAATTAAGAAAATAAAACACAAATTTAACAGCTATGTAATCGAACTACAATTTAAACTTTGAAACAATCATAATAAAATAAGTTGGTACAAATAGTAAAATCTTTAGCAATTAACCACTGACATGCAGCTAATATGAAAGTACCAAACTTGCTTTTTAGTATCATTGGTGAGCAATTTGCAAAAATATACTAAGCATAAAAAATCTATTAGTTTTTTTCACAATTAAAAGTGATTTTCACCAACGTTCTGTACACCAGGCAGTATATTAGTTATCTTTAACACAAACACAGGAAAGATCACCTAGTTATTCTGATAGTGAAATAACTTATCCTTTGGTGTTTTATTTCATTGCTAATATTTAAAAATAAGAAGTAATACATTTATTAACTTTGCTGTTTTGCTTGCATTAAATAAAATAAATAGTAAAATGTGCATTTTTTTTTTTTCATTTTGTAATATGTAAACCAAATGTTAGTGACAGAATACTAACTCTAAGATTAATAGTGTTAAATAAACAGATAACTACAATTAGTTATAAAACAGATAGCTACAACTTATTTGTTCTAATACTTAGTAAATAAATTTTTACAACTCCAGCAAAAGAAAAGTGCAGTTTCATATAAAACTATTATAGTGAGAACATAACAAAATGTAACTTGTAACTGATAGTATATATCAACAACTAAAAATGATGCAAGTTCTTGAGCAAACATATAAATTAGTCCTCTAATTTTCCACTAAAAATTCCTACTATTTATCATCTGTAAAATACTTATACAGTCGACTCTGTGAAATCTGCTGATGTATAATCTGCAAATCTCTATAATCTGTCATCCATTTTCAAATTTAAACAATGGAAATCATTCTTTCATAGTTAAGCTTATTAATGAAATTACATCTAGTGCTTTTTATGAATTATCAATTTTTAAATGTTTTAAATTGGGATTTAACAAGTTTTACGTGATTTACATGATGTATACTAAAATAATAACTTTAGGTAAGCAAAAGGAACAACTAAATGCAAATATCAGAGGAGTAATTTACATTTTTAAACTATACATTCATGTAACAGCTGACTAAAGAAATATCTGAAGAAATCAGTAACTGATTTGGTCTTATTTGAAAGTCTCTTTTGCTAAATATACCTTTAAACAACTGGGATATAAATATGTAGATAAAAAAATAATATATATATATACAGGGATCTGTTTAGGAAAAAATTAGGTCCTTTAAAGGACTCTTGACAAAATTTTTCATTTCTAAAAAGGACCTTTCACAAAATCATTTTCCCTAAAACAGGACCCTTCACAAAATTTTCCATTTCTAAAAAGGACCTTTCACAAAATCATTTTCCCTAAAACAGGACCCTTCACAAAATTATTTTCCCTAAAACAGGACCCTTCACAAAATTCTTTGTCTTAAAAATAGGTTTTTCACAAAATTTTTCCATCTTTAAACCAAACATTTTACAAATTAATCATTTAAAAGTAAAATCTGACCTGTCACTTTTACATATATAAAGAAAATATATGTATTTTATATCCATATATCTTCTTAAAAATGCATAAACAATAACCTGAATATAACGACCATTTCAAATTCACAAAACTATGATTAGATTTTTCCCAAATATAAAAAGCTGTTCACAATTTCACAAAAACAGGATCCTGTGAAAAAAGTCTGGACAGACCCCTGATATACATATATACACAAATTTAAGTTAAAACTTAAATTCCCATTGAGTAAATTTTCAAAAAATTAAATAACATATAATGAAATTTAAATTTTATAATAATTCCAACATACTTAGAATTATTAAATAACTTTTGAGTTACATTATTTCTTTTTATATTGTTATTTTTGTACAAATATTAGTAATTTATAGTTCAGTTTAAAAAGAAAACAAAGGAATGATCTATAATCCGCAAAACTCTTGGTCTGAAACTGTGCAGATTTCACAGAGTTGACTGTACGTATATTAAACAGTTTGACAATCATAGCTGTGCAAAAGTGACATATTTCACAAACATACAACAAAGTCCACAAACTAAAAAATAATTCATAAAATAAAATGGAATGTACAGACCAAAGTACATTAATGTTTCAGTAAATTTAAAGTAAAATGGAATGCATTTGAGATACATTAATCTAAAATAATGTTATGTACAGTGTACCCATTCAATTAAAAATTACTATGTTTCGCTGCCAATTCACCTGCTACACTTTTGTATGGGTCTGTTCCATGTGGTAGGCTACATGGTGATTGATAGTATCCTCTCTTTTCTTGGCTTTACTGGCCTCAATGAAAAATAGCACAGCTGCTATATAAGAGAAAAAGGCACCAACAACTGCAAGGGCAAAAGACCAAGAGAGGTAGTTATGGTCTGGATCTGGCATCCAGTCTCGGCCATCTCCATGTATTCCAAATACAATAACAGCTATTGTGCAGCAGATTGCTATTAAGAGAAGACATAAAAATTAAGTATATTTCAATAACATATCATAAAATAAATATTTTAACATGCAGGGATTTTGCTAAGGTTTTGGAAACTTGGGTCCCTGGGACACAAACATTTGCAAAAAACTGTATTTTTTTTTTGTTTTTTTGCAAAAGCGAGTCATGTTTTTAGAAATAATACAGATTCAACGTATTTAGTGCAAAATAATACCTTTTTTTGTGATTATCCACAAAATATTTTATTCCTTGCCAGAGATAAATTATGCATTCTGAAGGACCCATCCTAATTTTTTTATGCATATCTTCAATTTTGCAGCATAACAGACATTATTTATAAAAAATATAATTCAAAACATGAATGACTCTTAAAAGGGACATATCAACTCTCTACTGTTCATGCTAAGAAATAAAATAAACATTATGCCTTCACTGAATATTATGTCTCTTTCATTTAAGCTGAATTATTATATAAAAATAATTAGAATGCTTTAAAAAATTAACTTTTGTATGTTTAGTAGAATGTTTTGGAATATTGATTCCATTTTCTGCGGTGCTAAATCATTTGAATATTTTGCAATAACATTAACTTTTTCAAGGGGCAAATAATTGTGTTTCTGTAATGTGGAATTTATACCAGAATTTTTGAAAAACAATTCTTGGAAATAAGGAAATGCAATTTTACACTATTTTTCACCAAATTCATAAAAGTAAAATTTCCTTAAACAATTCTGGTACAAATCTTGATTAAAATTAAGTGGGATATAAGATATCCCAACTCCCTTCAAGGGGTTAACAAATGGTTATAACAAATTAAATTCCCTTATAGAATAGTTTCACTCTTTGGGTTCTCTAAAACATAATTATGATGGTACGGTTCTGAATTATGAAAAATCATGAAATTGATAGACTCACATGGGACATTTAAATTTGGTAAAACAAATTTGGACATCCTGCAAAAATTGGAATGTCTGACAACCCTGCTGAGGGTTGCACATGCATACAAGCACACACATGATCCGAAAATGCACACATATAATCTAATCATATTTATTACTAATCAGATCATGTAATAAAGAAATGTCTTCGGGATTTTGAACATTAATTTATCTGTAAAAAAAATAATAATTTAAAAAAATCCCTAAATTTTACATTAACAGAATTTAGTTTAGTGTCAAAGTGAGGTACCTTATTGTTAATCTGCTTTCTTTTTTTCTTTTTAACTTGTTATGGGCAATCAATTGCCAATTCTGGTAACCCTGCCACGAGTTACTTTACATTACTGTAGCAAGTAAATGCTCATTGTTGAGATAGATTTTGAGAAAATTCATGCTTGAAAATTATTTAAAAAGTCACTAAATTGAGCTACCGTTTTCAAATAAATTTAATTTAAAAATACATGTTTTCTCCTATTTCATGATATAAAAATTGAAAATATGCGATTTCTAGAAGTGATGTATGAGCAATAAAATATGAAATGGTGAGCAATAAAATTTTATGATGTATGAGCAATAAAAGTGAAAGCAATAGAACTGGTTCTTAAAAGAAAAAAAAATATATTCTTTAAAAAGATGGATCTGTGATATATTTATGTAGATAGCATCACAATAACTATAGAGCTCTCTCTATACAGGATGATCCCGAATTCATGGTACCAACCCTTAAAATTTGTACCATGAATTGCATTTTGGAGGCAAATTGCAGAATCTAAATATATGGAACATGGATTGTAGTTTATATTGATGGGATGCTATATGAAAGTGTTTTCACTATTTTGTCTCCTTGCCAACATTTGTAAATGGTGGAGAGTAGAACTGTTTGAAAAGACGAGAAAATTATCTTTAACCCTGTGTTTATTTTAACAAGCTACTTAAATTAGCTATACATATTAATACGGCAACGCACCATTGAAAGATTTTATGTTAACAATTTGGAAAGTTTTAATCGAACGTTATGCGCTCTTAAAAACTGGGTTTGACTTAGTTCTTGCAGTTTTAATTTCATAGTCATTGCATTGATTCTCACAATCTACTCTTGTTTAAAATAAGAAGCCAATTTTCAAAAGCTGAAGAAATTCCTTCAGTGGCAGATATCCACCTGTGAAATCCTGTGTGTCCCCTGTCTCACAACTTTTGGACAGGATTTTAAAATTTAGGGTTTGAATCCTGCCTCTGGCATGAGCCATACTTTTCTTTATAAATGTAAAAAGTTACATAACATTTGAAAGAATAAAAAAAAAACTACAATGCCACTCTAAAAGTATACAATTAAAAGAGAGAGATAATTATTATTTAACATTTCAATATGAAAAGAAGATTAAGTGATATTTAATATTATATACCTGCTAGAAGTGTAAGTCCTCCGATGATTCGAACCATCATAGCATCTTTTTTAGGGCTTAAACATAAATGAACGGCTAAAATTAAAATGCAGCTCACCAAAAGAGCAGTGAAACCAAATGTGAAAAATACTTGAACTGTTATGAAGAATGCTACAAAAGGAAAGAAAATTTACTAAGATAATAATAATAATAATAAAAGATAAACATATGGAAATAAAATTGAATAGAGTACTAAAATTGTTTTACATGACATTTGAAAACAGACACACATTAAAACTTTCTTCCATAGAGTAAGAATTCTTATGTTCAGCCATACCCCAGAAATCAGCCTGAATGAGGCAAAAGCACTTTATAAATAGTTCATTTTTAGTTAAAAATGGAGTGCAGTATAATATGAGTCTGGTTAAATCTATACATGGGATAAATTGAACTTTTTAAAATTCCTTGCAAACTTCAACACGTTGTAAAGAAATTGGTTATAACAAAATCTAGATATAAAAAATAATTTTCAAGTTCCCTTCAGCTCTGTTATAAGCAAAATATAAAATATATAAATGCACATAAATAAATTAATATCAAAAAGAGGTTTCTTGGCAGCATTTATGTACTTATTAAAAAGAAAATACCAGACACCCTAGGACCATAAAATTTGCTTGCTATTCAGAGGTAAAAACATACAAATATGAAGGTGTTGGATATCGAAAAATGTTTGTGAAATAGAGGTGTCTGCTATTAAGGCATGTCTAATATGTGGGTTTTACTGTACTGTGCAGATGGGATGTACAATACAATTTTAAAAAAATTTCAAACTGTAGTGATAGCAGATGAGTTTTAAGGTATTTCTCCCCTTTTAAATTTCAAAATGAGTTTTAATTGCAAATTAAACTAGAAAATTTAACTGAAATTATTATTATAACAATTGAATCATATTGTGAGATATTCCCCTCATTTTGCTGAGAAAAGTAAAAGGTCACGTTTTTTTCAGGCTACCCCGAATTATCTCTCTATAAGAGTGAACTTTCTGTAAATAACTTTTATTCACAGGCCGTAAAATGTTTTCAAGTGTTGGACCAAACTCAGTTCTGACAAGCTGAAGTATCATAATTTTATGAACACTTGGAAAATCTGAAGGCTCTCCTGACATGGGAATGTAATTATTCTCCACATGCTTGAGACCATATGGTAAGTACTCAACATCCACTCGAAATACAATGGTAGAGCCTGGACATATACGCGGCTGAAAGAGGCCAAAAGAGGACTTGAACGAAAGAGAGCGACCTAGATGTATATCTGATTTTTCTCTTGCTAGTGAGGTGAGTAGGTAAAAGTCAGGACTTAGTCCGGTCATGAAAAAAGTGTACGAAGCCTGGACATAAGTTCATATTTTTACCGGAAGAAATAATCTGTCCCCCAGAGAAGTAACGAACATTGCTAAGAAGTTTAGCAAGGCCAAACCCACGGGCAGTATGTAATATTGTTGACAGACTACTTTAATGTTAGTCTAGTTGTTTTAGTACATTGTGCTGTCCTGTAGCTGAGTGTAATAAAAACCTCTAAAAAAGCCATCCTGACTCCAGTCCATTTGGTCGTGACGCTACAATACATTACAAAAAATGATGTTTAATTAAAGAATAAAAAGTTGTGTAGAAACTCTGAGGTTGAAAGACTAAATTAAATTTTTAATAGTAAAAATCATTTATTTTGTAACATATTCATGCACACTGAAAAAAAATCTCTTAGTGTGCATAGGCCTAAAAATGCTTATTTTATGTTTTCTAAGAAAAATAATATTTTTCTCATTAGCAATTGATGAAATCCGCGATATTTTTTCCATGAGTAGTTGCCTAAATATTTGATTATTTTACACTTACAATTGACAAAATCTGCGGAGGTTTTTCTCATGACCGATTGACAAAATTCGCGTTTTTTTCCTGAGAGATATAGACAAAATTTGAGTTTTAGCTGAAATATATAAAAGAAATTTGCCATTTTTTTTCATGATCATTTGACAAAATTCGTGATTTTTTCCTTAGAGTGACTGATGAAATTTGGGATTTTAATCAAAGACTGATTGGCGAATTTCGCGGTATTTTTCAAGGATTGATTGAATTCATGTTTTTTCTTCTCTAAGATGTATTGATGAAATTTGAAAGTTTTTTCATTAGCGATTGATGGAATTCACAAATTTTTTTTCTTGAACAGTTGATGAAATACGCGATTATTTTCCACAACCGATTGATGAAATCTGCAGTTTTTCCCAGTGTCAGATTAACAAAATTTGTGTTTTTTTCCTGAGAGAGATATAGTAAAAATTTGCGTCATTTCCCGAAATATGTATGCGAAATTCATATTTTCCCATTAGTGATTAACAAAATTTTTGATTTTTTCATCAACAATTGACAAAATACGCGATTTTATTTCATGATCAGAATATTGCATGTTTTTTAAAAATGTAAAGTGATCCGAGCAATGCTGTGGCACCATTTATTCAGATTGGAAAGTTCAATTTTCTTATTTTCAAAAGTATGTTTCTACAAGTTTAAAAATTCCAGTGAAATACAGGAGAAATTCATACTTAAACGTAAAAACAGGAGAGTTGGTAGCTCTGAAATTTGCTTGCATAGTAAAAAATAACTCATTGTTGTATCTAAAACAAAAAGTCCTCACTTTTAAATATTAAAAACTCCATAATAAAAAGTGTTCATAAAGATCCAACAAGTGCCCTTCAGCCATCAGAATGTAAAAAATGCTCTCAAGAATCTAAAAAGTGTCCTTTTCCTGCCAGCAGTCTGCCATTTTTAAACCTGAGAAATATTTTGCCCTATTACAATTCTCTTAAGAAAATTAATCATAGAGACATTTTTTAAATCAACATTTACTAGTTATTAAAAAGTATGTTCAAAGTAAAAATTCTTTTTTTAGAGGAAACACACACACACACACACAAAAAAAAAGGCAAAATATCTGAACATATGATTGAACAAGGAATAGCTGCAATAGGAAGAATACTTTAAAATATAAATCAGAATGCTAATAAGGGCTTCATTAAAAAATTACATTTAGATTTATCTTAAATTAGATTAACAATCAAGTAGAGTGACCCAAGGGTGCAGAATATGTCCGATCCAGCGATCTAGGATTGGAGGAAATTTTAATCATCTGGGGAAATTTTTCGGAAAAATATACAATTAATTTCAATTTTAACAATGAATTACATAATTCTCCGAGATAGAAAAATGTTTCCCAACAAATAAAAAGATCCATATGGCGACTTTCACAAAATCGATCTGAAAATAATATGTACCGTATATACTCACATATAAGTCGAGAAATTTTGGAAAAATAATCTGCTTCAAAATGGGGGAGGGAGGTAACTTTATACATGAGACAAAAAAGTCTAAATTTATTTTTGGAGTAGAAAAATGCTGATGTTCCGGAGTAATTATGCAATTGCAATAATCAAAATTTCTAAGTTCTTTTCTAATGAATTACCTTAGAAAAATTTTTTAAAAGATAATAATTTTCTGATAAAAAAAAAATCAGGAAAGAGAAAACTTTAGAAAGAGAATCAAATCAAGAAGATCTCACACCCATCACTGGTGGAAAACTCACTACAAGCTCTCACTGAATGGGTGAGCAAAAATCGAAAATAATTTAAATTTAATAATGAGAAAAATATTTTTAATCTATGAACAACTTTGAAGAAAATTATTCTAAGAAATTTAATGAAATAATCCTAAATTCTGAAAAGAAACCATCACTTCTAGATCAAGACAGCGGTACCAGAAATACTTTAGCTCCTTGAAAATTTAGTGACTGTGTTTGTGGATCTCTTGGCTCTATTATTGGAAAACACATTTATAACAGAACCCTAAAATCTGATAATCTCTTTCATGAAGTGTTTATATCATGGAATGACCACCAGTGCATAAAGCTATGGAACTAATAAAAGCATCCTTAAACAGACATTTTCATGGTGGAAATTATCATTTTACTAGATTTTCTTCAAGAAACAGACTCAAGATCTACAAAACATCAAAAATGATTGACAACATCCACAAAGAGAGTGGAAGATTGCAGTTTCTCAATAATTGACAATTTATCAGAAAAGGTAATCAAAAACATTGTATTTGTTGGTTAAAACTGTGTATTTATTAATAAATATTAGGCATAAGAATTAGATTAAAACTTACATTGCATTAACTTAATTTACCTTTCCAATAACTAGGCATGTTACAAGTTCAGTCTATAGGTTTTTAAAGATGCGATTTGCATATTGCAAAATTTGCTATACCTACGGTAATACAGAAGCCTATAACATATCTTAACATTTTGGGGAAATTTTCATATGGATTGGGGGAAATGTTGGGAGTAAAAACATTTTCTGCACCCCTGGAGTCACCCAGGGTCATTCCTGACTACAACCCATACATAGGGTAATTCTTAATAACCCCACTATTTATATTTATCAAAAAAAAAAAAAAAAAAAAAAAAAAAAACTAAACACCAAAAGTTAAAATATGGCATTAAGTCTTCCAATCCTTTACTTTTCAGTAATTAAATCAGTTTTCTAATTGAATGTAATTTAATTTAGAAATCAAATGAAACTATCTTACGTTAATGAAACAAAGAATGGTTTTAAAAAAATGGCAACTCAAAGTTTTTAGTTGATTCTAGTGTCAAAAGGATTTTTAATATGTAACATTTCTAGCGTAAGTATAAAAAGCCATGGTGATCAGTAATTACCAGGGAGTGATCAGGAATATTCCAGATCTTGGGAGTAATTTCTGATCATTTAAAAATTTTAATAATTCAAAATTCAAATCCTATTTCCTATTTGATTTCTATTTGAAAACAAATATGTCAAAAATCACAAGATAATATACTCATTCGTATAAAATGTTACCATTAGTATTTTTTTTTATCAAGAATTATCTGATTGTAGATATATTAATGGGGGGGGGGGGGTAAATATATCAATGATGATTTCCTATTTTGAGAAGAGAACTGTCAAAATATGTTGTATTGTAAAACACAATTTCTTACATTGCTGGAAACTTAAAATGTTAATATATATAAACAGCATCGAAATAAACAATACTATTTGCAATAATAATACTTAAGTGCTTGATAGATAAACCAAGTAGTTAAATATCTTCTTAATATAGCTATATACATAATCATAAGCAAAAGACTAATGTAAACAAATTGTATAATAAATGTAAATAAAGTAAACCTACATGAAAGTACAGCGAAATTTAAGAAACCTTATAAAAATTTGACAAATGATAAATTGCATTTCATACTATTAGACAGAGATACTCACACTGTTCAATAAAAGATCTCAATTTTTGATACTCGTCCGTAAGTATCCATCTGCACCCAGCATAATATTTACGCATTGCTAAATCATCAGGATCATGAAAACTACGAAAACATGTTTCCCATAAACCAAGTCTAACAAATACGGCACCATAATATCTTCTATCAGATGTTAACCAGTAGGGTGTAACGAAAGACAAAAATATTACAGTAAAACAAAACACGGCAAATCCGTTTGCAAATAATCGCACACGAGATGCCTTGAATCGAGCCATAATATTTGAGTTCTATGCAATTTTATAAACACAAAAACTGTATGAATGTATTAATTTTTATTCATATGGCAAAAATTTAAGCTGAAGGGCGTGAACGCTCAGCATGTTTACCGCAACGTAAACAACATGCATTCCACGCCGCCATTGCTATGACTACACATTCAACATTTCTATTTGCGCATGCGTTAATCGAAAACGCCTTTCACGATCTTGGTACTTCGCCGAATGTAATTAATTATGCGATAGCCCAGAAGCAGAAGGTAAAATGTTGCTGTTTGTTAAATACATATATGTATTTAAGAAATGTATTTTAATGCTGGGAAAAATACATAGGATTAATATAATTAATACAATCATTTTAGTTGTTTGGTTAAAATTTAACAAAGAATCAGTTTAATCCTTATAAGTTCTTCTAATTATTTAAGGGGAAAAAAATAATAATATGTATCTCTCTCTCTCTATATATATATATATATATATATAATGTCACAAAATTATTATTATTTTTTTTATTATTAGAGAAGTGTTTTGAATAAACCTATTTAATTAGATTAGAAGACTTATTTTATGAACTTGTCTTTGGACCAAATAACATTGCGTTTAAATTTACTAAAATATATTTAAAAGTTTTGTAAAAAAAGCAAATTGAAATATTTTAATTAAGAAACATTAGGAATTATTTTACTATTACATAATCCCAAACAAAAAATAAATGTGGTACCCTAAATTCCATATATTAAAAAAAATAATAATAACAAAGAGAAACTATATTAATTTTTTTTTTTATATATAAAATTTGTTCATAGCACTTTAGTTTGCAAAATACTTATTAATTTAATCGGATTTTCTTTTTAATATCTGTTTTCTGGTTAAAAATGTGGAAATTTAGGTGTTATCTAAGAGTAACTGCTCCAATTTTTTATCATTTTTATTCTTTTTAACTTCGTGTTCTTTATGAGAACAATTCTTTTTGCTTATTTTTTAAACCATTTAATTCGTTGCTGTTAGATAATAAATTATTATTAAAAATACAGGTTAATTAAAGTAGAATTTTTTGTAGTGTCGCCATCTTCTGCTTTTACATTTAAATATAAGTTATCCTTCAAGATTGTTACATTTTATTTAAATTTAAGAGCATTTAAAAAAATAAGAGGAAATTAAACATTTTACTTGGCAAAATAATGTAACGGGGTCACAAAGATTTAAAAAATTACATTGTTGATAAAACAATTTATGTCTAAAACATTTATAATGAAAAATTAATCTTTTAAAATATATTTTGGTGGCGCCATCTTCTGTATACATATAGAAATACACATTTATATCTTTAAAAAAATTATTTTTTGTTTTATTTAAAAATCGAAAGGAATAAAAAAATAAATGCAACTCATCTGAAAAATAATTTAAAAATCAAAAGAAAGAAATAGTAAAAATATTTTTATATATTCTAGTAAGCGTGATATATAGTTAAAAAATATATAATAGCAGGATAGAAGGTCTTCGTACCTTGGCCTTTATGCAAAGTGCAGAGCAGATCATTTTATAATTATGGTTTTTCATGCTTTATCACGATAATCAGTAGATGTAAGAAAGAGGAAAATAAAAATATAAACTAAAAGTTATTTTTGTTTACTGACTGTTTTATTATATATCTTTCTAACTTTTTAATGAAACCTGATATTAACATTTCTTAAATAGTTATTCATTTAAATCTAAAATTCTTTTGCGTTTTACATGATAACGCAAAAGACATTTTTCGTAAATTAAATTTACTTAGATAAAATGACCGCAAATATTCCTTAAAAAATAGAATTATTTTTTAATGAGTAGAAAGTGCACTGATGGACATTGTAGGTTCATTGGTACAGATATTGCAGCATCTATTTATTCGGTATTTTTACATTATCTTTTTCTATTTTTTGAGCAGTTTCGTTATTTTCTCCCAAATTAAGAATGTGTAATTTGTTCTCTTAGTCTGTTGTTTAATATGTTGCATAAAAATGCAGTCGTAATACCTAAAAACCACTTGTAGAGTACGAGAAAACCTAAAATGTTGATTTCGTATCGCTTTTACGTTTTCGGGATGATTATATCGTCGCTACCATGTTTTCAAACTATCAACGCGGAAATGTTTTCAAACTATCAAATGCATTTTTCATTTATTGCATTATGCATTTTTCATTACTTTTTAAAATGGGCCGATTGTCACCACTGAATTTTATTAGAATTCTTCATCTATTAAGAATATTAATAAAATTTCTGTGAAAAACAGGTTTGTCATTTTCGCCTTTTTTAATTTAGAAATGAATAATTCTTACCTGAAATTTTGAGGGTTTTTTTTTTTTTTTTTTACTTTAAATAATTACGAAATGTTTGTCATTAAATAAAGCAAAAATTTCTATTTGAAATTTCTGGTATGAATTTAGAATTTCTGAATGAAAAAGTTGGCCAAACTGACAAGCCTGATGAAGAATAAACACTATTAAAATTCAGTAGTGACAATCGGCCCATTTTAAAAAGTAATGAAAATTGCATTTTTTTCACATACGATAGTTTGACATGGTAGCGACGATATGCGCACAGAAAATAATAAATACAACAACGACAGTCACTTTTTCTATTCAATGATTTGTGCACGTTCATCATATATCCTTATAAAACACTGCTTGCGGGGTATTATGACAAAAGAGTTAATTTCGAATAACTACACTAAAGAAAAAAAAAATGTTTCGTAATCATTTAAGAAGGTTTTTATAAGATAACCTCTTCCGAGTTACCTACGATTTCGAAAAACATTCCTTTATCTTCATAAACCAATAGATTGCCGAGATATAGAAGCATTTAAGAAACAAAGGTTTCTTTTTCAGACCATAATTTTCGGAAACTTTTCCGAGTAATTTTTACAATATATTGGGTTGTCCGGAAAGTTTGTACCGGTTGGGAAAACCAATTCGTACCGGAAAATTCTATCATTTAATTATTAGACATTGATTCCTATAGCTAACATCTAATAATTAACGGGTAGAATTTTCCGGTACGAATTGGTTTTCCTAATCGGCACGAACTTACCGGACAACCCAATATTAATCAGTTTTCCGAACCTTGTATCAACACGAAGTTACAGTTTTTCGGATGCTATCGTGTATTCGGCTTCGTCTCAAGTAACTATTTTCAGCTGCGTAATAGAAATTATACAGTGACAAAATAATCAATCGTATCTGTTCAATAATAATAATAATAATAATAATAATAACAGCAACAACGACAGCAATAATATATATATATATTCTATTTGTGGAATATTTCGACGAAAGGGGTAAATTGCTGTAGTTACTTCTTAAAAATTCCTTAAAAAGGCAAATTGTTGACCAAACTTATTTATTTATTTATTTATTTATTTATTTGTGCTAACAGAGAACTTTTTTCAATTTAAAGTTTTTTTAAATCCAATTTTCGTAAAACTAGGAATTTATTGCTGTCTTACCACTCTGCTACACTATAACTCTGTTTTCTATTAATAATAAATGAAAAAGCAAAAGTCATTCGATGTCTTTTCTTGTGCATTTCAATTGTATTATTTAGCAAAATAGTTAACTTCACTGCTTGTGGGATATTACGGTGAAACGAATTTCTTGACCACTGTCCACACAGTAACAAGGTTATTGTCTTAGTTCATTTCCGGAATTCCGAATTAAGAAGGTCATTTGGCCAAGGGTGTTGTTGCATAAAAAAAAAAAAAAAAAACACGCTGCTAGCTCAGCCGGAAATGGAAGCCGCAATGCCTCATTAGGGGCGATAAAGTAGCAGGTTTGAAGTTGTTTTGAGTTGATTTTTTTAAAGGTTCTTAGCTGGTAGCTTTTATATTTTTTCAATCATTGGATTTCCGAGGATAATTTACGCAATTGAAATTTCCACTGTCCCACTATTTATGGCACTATAGTCTAAAAAAAGACAAATGTTTCTTAATCTACGCGAAACGAACGAAAATAGACAATAACATTTTCCGAATTACCCATGATTCCTAAAAGCGTTCTTTATCTTTAGAAACATAAAAAATCAATATCATTTCCAGATTTAAAGAGACATTTAGATAAACAAAGTTTCTTTTGCTACCACTGATTTTCGGAAATGTTTTCGAGTAGTTTTTATAGTGTATTAATCAGTTTTCTCAAACCGAAATATCGGTTTTTAAGTGCGTTCATAATTATATAAATACGTAGCACCTATAGTCGTCGTCTGATCCCTCCGTCCGTCTGTCCCCATATAACAGCGCAAAAACTACCCAACCAAATGGTTTGAAATTTAAGATATATTATCTTTGCAGAATTTAGTCGAGACAGATTTTCAAATTTTATGAAAATCAAATCAAAACTTTAGAAGATATTAATAAAAATATTTGAATAAAAAAGAAATTTGAATAATAAAAAAAAAAGATCGGTGCTTTTTTTGTTATAGGAGCTTCCGAGGTTTAATCGTCAAGCGACCGAGATACTTATTTTATTATCCAAATTAATCTGCAGACGATATAATTCATTTCACAGAATTAAAAATCATCAGGATCTGAATATTTATATAACTAGCTATATAGTACGAACGCACCTCGTTTGGTGCGTTTGACGTACAATTTCCAACTTGCAAGGATTCTATCAATTATAAATTAAACATTTTCACCTGTGTAATTGGATTTATACATGCAAGAGTAACAAATAATAATGGTTGTTAATTTATCGTGTTTGTGTGTATAAAACATGTTTGTCGAACATGAAAATGTTTACTTGAGAATTAATAGTATCTGAAACATCTACATTCCGGGTTGAGAAAACTGATTAAGGCACTATAAAAACTACTCGGAAACATTTCTGAAAACGAGTGGCAGCAAAAAGAAACTTTGTTTTTATAAATGCTTCTTTAAATCTCAAAAATATATTAGTTTCTGAGGTTTCTAAAGATAAAGAACGCTTTTCGGAATCATGATTAACTCGGATGTATAGTTTCGTTCGTGGATATATTATATTTTCCTAGATTAAGATGCATTCATCTTTTTAGGGTTTCGTTCATCTCACGAAACCCTATTACTACTACCGCTTCGTTGTCTGTCCGTCACAGAGTCGGTTTTCAGAAGCTATTTAACTTACAGGCATGAAATTTTGTGTACTTATAGCTGAATATCTGCTATGAAGCTCAAATCATAAAATTTGAAAAAAAAAAAAAAAAAAAAAGAGTATTATTTTAATATATAGAGATAAAAAACCAAAAATCTAACAGCCTTTGCCTATTAAATTTAAACATTTTTCGTTATAGCAGTGGCTAACAATTAAAAATCCACAATAAAATTCTTTCTACAATAATTAATTTTCTATTGAAAGATTTCCACGTGAAAAATGAAAATGAAATAAAAAGTTTCACCAATAATAATAATAAAAAAGATTAATATGACGTCATATCTATACTATTATATAAAGAGGAAACGGTGACTGACTGACTGACTCATCAACGCCCAGCCGAAACTACTAAAGTCAGGGTCACGGAATTTGGACTGTAGATTGCTGTTATGGCCTAGGCAAGCAATAAGAAGGGATTTTGGAAAATTTCCCCCCGAAGGGGGTTAAAGGGGGGTTCGAATGTTTTAGGTCATTTTGTCATATCTCAGCAGCAGTTATAGGTAGGAACTGGAAATTCCAGAAAACAAATCTACTAAAAAAATGATTGAACACTTATTTCATCGATTTTAGAAATTCCACCCAGAAGGGGGTTAAAGGAGGGGGGGGAGGTCGAATGTTTTAGGTCATTTTGCCATATCTCAGCAGTAGTTATAGGTAGGAGCTGGAAATTCCAGAAAACAAATCTACTAAAAAAATGATTAAACAGCTATTTCAGCGATTTTAGAAATTCCCTCCAGAAGGGGTTAAAGGGGGGTGGTCGAATGTTTTAGGTCATTTCGCCATATCTCAGCAGCAGTTACAGGTAGGAGCGTGAAAATCAGGAAAACAAATCTACTAAAAAATGATTAAACACCTATTTCAGCGATTTAAAAAAATCTCCGAGAAGGAGGTTAAAGGGGGTAGTCGAATGTTTTAGGTCATTTCGCCATATCTCAGCAGCAGTTATAGGTAGGAGCTTCAAATTCCAGAAAACAAATCTACTAAAAATATGATTAAACACCTATTTCAGCGATTTTAGAAATTCCCCCAGGAGGGGGTTAAAGGGGGTGGGGGTCGAAGATTTTAGGTCATTTTGCCATATCTCAGCAGCAGTTATAGGTAGGAGCTTGAAATTCCAGAAAACAAATCTACTAAAAAAATGATTAAACATCTGTTTCAGCGATTTTAGAAATTCCCTTCAGAAAGGAGTTAAAGGGGGGGGGGGGCTCGAATGTTTTAGGTCATTTTGCCATACCTCAGCACCACTTATAGGTAGAAGCTGAAAATTCCAGAAAACAAATCTACTAAAAAATTATTAAACACCTATTTCAGCGATTTTATAAATTCCCCCCGGAAGGGGGTTAAAGGGATCATTTTGCCATATCTCAGCAGCAGTTATAGGAGGAGCTGGAAATTCTAGAAAACATATCTACTAAAAAAATGATTTAAAATCTGTTTCAGCGATTTTTGAAATTCCCCCCAGAAGGAGGTTCAAGGGGGGTGGACGAATGTTTTAGGTCATTTCGCCATATCTCCGCAGCAGTTATAGGTAGGAGCGCAAAAATCAGGAAAACAAATCTACTAAAAAAATTATTAAACACCTATTTCAGCGATTTCAAAAATTCTCCCAGATGGAGGTTAAAAGGGGTGGTCGAATGTTTTAGGTCAGTTTGCCATATCTCAGCAGGAGTTATAGGTAGGAGCTTGAAATTCTAGAGAACAAATCTACTAAAAAAATGATTAAACATCTGTTTCAGCGATTTCAGAAATTCCCCCCCCCCCACGAAGGGGGTTAAAGGGGGTGGTCGAATGTTTTAGGTCATTTCGCCATATCTCAGCAACAGTTATAGGTAGGAGCACAAAAATCAGGAAAACAAATCTACTAAAAACATGTATTTCAGCGACTTTAGAAATTCTCCTCCCGGAGGGGGTTAAAGGGTGGTGGTCGCATGTTTTAGGTCATTTCGCCATATCTCAGCAGCAGTTTAGGTAGGAGCGCGAAAATCAGGAAAACAAATCTACTAAAAAAATTATTAAACACCTATTTCAGCGATTTCAAAAATTCTCCCAGAAGGAGGTTAAAAGGGGTGGTCGAATGTTTTAGGTCAGTTTGCCATATCTCAGCAGGAGTTATAGGTAGGAGCTTGAAATTCTAGAAAACAAATCTACTAAAAAAATGATTAAACATCTGTTTCAGCGATTTCAGAAATCCCCCCCCCCCACGAAGGGGGATAAAGGGGGTGGTCGAATGTTTTAGGTCATTTCACCATATCTCAGCAACAGTTATAGGTAGGAGCACAAAAATCAGGAAAACAAATCTACTAAAAGCATGTATTTCAGCGTCTTTAGAAATTCTCCTCCCGGAGGGGGTTAAAGGGTGTTGGTCGCATGTTTTAGGTCATTTCGCCATATCTCCGCAGCAGTTATAGGTAGGAGCGCGAAAATCAGGAAAACAAATCTACTAAAAAAATTATTAAACACCTATTTCAGCGATTTCAAAAATTCTCCCAGAAGGAGGTTAAAAGGGGTGGTCGAATGTTTTAGGTCATTTCGCCTTATCTCAGCAGCAGTTACGGGTAGGAGCACGAAAATCAGGAAAACAAAGCTATTAAAAAATGATTAACCATATATTTCAACGATTATAGAAATTCCCCACCCGAGGGGTGAAAAGGGGGTGGTCGAATGTTTTAGTTCAGTTTGCCATATCTCAGCAGGAGTTATAGGTAGGAGCTTGAAATTCTAGAAAACAAATCTACTAAAAAAATGATTAAACATCTGTTTCACCGATTTCAGAAATTCCCCCCCACGAAGGGGGTTAAAGGGGGTGGTCGAATGTTTTAGGTCATTTCGCCATATCTCAGCTACAGTTATAGGTAGGAGCACAAAAATCAGGAAAACAAATCTACTAAAAACATGTATTTCAGCGACTTTAGAAATTCTCCTCCCGGAGGGGGTTAAAGGGTGGTGGTGGTCGCATGTTTTAGGTCATTTCGCCATATCTCAGCAGCAGTTTAGGTAGGAGTGCGAAAATCAGGAAAACAAATCTACTAAAAAAATGATTAAACACGTATTTCAACGATTTTAGAAATTCCTCCCTGAAGGTTGTTAAAGGGGGTGGTCGAATGTTTTAGGTCATTTCGCCATATCTCAACTTTTATATAGGAGGGCAAAATTAATTAAAACAAATCTACTAAAAAATTGGTTAAACACGTATTTCAGCGATTTTAGAAATTTCCCCCCAAATGGAATTAAAAAGGGGGGGGGGGTCAAATGTCTTAGATCATATCGTCATATCTTAGCAGCAGTTATAGGTAGGAGCGCGAAAATCAGGAAAACAAATCTACTAAAAAATGAATAAAACACGTATTTCAGCAACTTTGAAATTCCCCCCAGAAGGTGGTTAAATGGGGGTGATGACGAATTTTTTAGGTCATTTCGCCATATCTCAGCTTTTATGTAGGAGGGTGAAATTAATTAAAACAAATCTACTAAAAAATTGTTTAATCATGTATTTCGGCGATTTTGGAAATTCACCCCGAAAGGTGGATTAAGGGGTTTTCAAAAGTTTTGAGTCATTTCACCATATCTCAGCAGCAGATTTAGGTAGGAGCGTAAAATTCAGGAAAACACATCTACTAAAAATGGATAAACACGCATTTCAGTTTTGAGTTCAGCAATGATTTTAGAAATCCCCCCCGAAGGGTTTTAAAGGGGGTGGTTTCGAAAATTTTAGGTCCTTTCGCCATATCTCAGCAACAGTTTTTGGTAGGAGCCCGAAATTTAGGAAAACAAAAATGTACTAAAAAAATTACATTGTCTACCCGTGCAAAGCCGGGACGGGCCTCTAGTTGGTAATAAAACGGAAATTTTCAAACATTTCTCAATGATTATGAGGACAAAGTACAAGGAGTATGAGTATTAGGGTGGAGCGAAAAAAATTATTATTTTTTTTACAAAAAACGGGTAGGTGCCAAAAGTTGCCTTTACACTAGAACTTCAAATATCTAAAATTTTACAGCTGAAAAAAATGGCTTGGGTCTGCGCTTTGAGTCCAAATGTCGAAATTTTGGGTTAAATTTGACAATTTTTCAAAAACAATAAAAATTTTCTGTAGAACTGGTTATGATTTAAAAGTGTCATTTGAATCTTTATTAATAAAGATTTAAAATATTGAAACGATAAAATGATATCTTTATTCTGTATAACTGGAGCAAAACTGACAAATTTCGGTAAAAAAGGGACGTTGCCATTCTGGTACAGCATACAACGAATCGTTGTTTTGAATGCAGCTCTTCGCTAGTTGCTTTTACAACTACCCAGAACATACCACGTGGAGGTGGGTGCATATCATGTCTCACCTGTACCCAATACAACCACCCTACCATCTGAGCACAATGTTTTATTTATACAATGAATTGTGATTTTTTTATCAGACTGGCACGAGTTTTCTGTATATCAACCTAGTCTTGGTGTATTCATCTCTTCTTTCGTATCCACAGACTGTGGATGATGCTGGCTGTGACTTCCTTTACGTATCTTTCTACTGCTTGAGTATGAGAAGACATGCAAAGAAATTCATTGGGGATGTTATTAATGGAATCTATACAGCCGTCTATTATCTTCAACAAAATTGCATCCGATAAATGCATAGTGATTGGGGGTCCTGTTACCGCAAAAGTTTTCCAATCAATTACATTTATACAGAGTTGCCAAGTCTCCGGCTTTTTGCACACCAGTAATTGTTTAGAGAGTAATTAAATAAAACAACATTTTCTGTACTAAAATACTGGTATCCAAAAAGCCGGAGAATTAGCAGGTCTGATTTATATAATCATCTTCTTCAATGTTGAATGTCAGTATTTCAAATTTGCGTATGTCATCATTTATTCTACCTCTTGCATTTATTATGTGATGAGCAGCTAGTTGTTTAATGTGATTGCAATCATAATTTGCTCTGAGTGTGCAAAGTAACCATTATCCTCAATAACTTTTTGAACTATTCGTTTTATGCCTTTTTTTGTGTTGTTTAGTAGCCGAGTAGTTTCCCATAAGGTTTTAGATACATTCTTTAGCTGTGGATTACATTTGATGGTAAACCATCCTGGGGCATAAACTTAGATCACATACTTTGTGAGTGAAAATAGAGACTGACGCGCAGTCAATGCGAATAATTAAGGCGAAGAATTCTATTCGCCGTTGTGAGCCATCTTGCGTAGGACAATTTTTCTGCGCTCTTATTACCTAGTTCTTTTGAGCAATATCCTGATGAAATAGCTTTGCAAATGTCCAGAAGGTACTTCTGGTCTGTGCTGAGTACCTTTTCATCAATTTCAGGAAATATGTTTTTTAAATTACTCTTTATGGATTCAAAAACTGCAATAGGGAGTGAATGGCACGTGGACAAGGATTTTCCTATTAGTCCGGTGAATACATGTGGGCCAGAAGCTTTCCCATCGATCATGCCTAACAAATGATGCAGAGACAATTCATTTAACTGGAGCCGGCTGGCATATGATCCATTGCAATGGTCTTGCAAACTTCTCTTCCATTCGACGGATTACTCCAGTATGCTTCCCCGTATTCACAGGACACCGGGCCCCCATCACAACCCAAGCATGAGAGGCTGGACAAATCAAAATTTTCATCTTCTAAAAACTTTGATATGCATTTAAAAATATCTTTTGATGCTCCAGATGAGGAAATGTTATGCAAACTTAGTCCCCAAATATTTGAAGCCAGGCTCTTCTAAGATAGTAACACGTTATTCTTTCATAATTCTACGATACGCATGCTTATCACTTCTCTTTTCTATACACATAGTGTCATCTTTTCGGGAGTCGAAATATAAGGCTCTTACTTCTGTTTTAGGGTTCTGTTCTTTACGTTGAGACGAACAAAAGCCGATTGGCGTTTACGCCTTACCTTGCTTCTAACTGTAACGGGTACGAGCACATTATGTTTTCCAGTGTCATTTGCTGTACGTGCCCAATGCGGTTCCTGGAGAACCGCTGAAGCAAGAACTGCAGCAGACCGATCAGAAATTCTATAGATATCACATGCTCTAGAAAAAGTTTCAAACTTCATTCGAGTTTCGGTATAGGAGGATGAAGATGGGAATTCAATTGTATCTATTATTGAATCATTGCATACGGATTCGTTTTCTTCAATTTCACATGCAGCACCTTCTAATTGCGGTGCTTCTTTATTTAATCTTCTTTCTATTAATTTCTTTTTCAACGATTCGTTGTATGCTGTATCAGAATGGCAACGCCCCTTTCTTACCGAAATTTGTCAAATTTGCTCCAGTTATACAGAATAAAAATATCGTTTTATCGTTTAAATATTTTAAATCTTTATCAATAAAGGTTCAAATGACACTTTTAAATCATAACCAGTTCTACAGAAAATTTTTATTTATTTTGAAAAATTGTAAAATTTTACCCAATATTTCGACATTTCGACCAAAAATGGAGACCCAAGCCATTTTTTTTCAGCGGTAAAATTTCAGATATTTGATGTACTAGTATAAAGGCAACTTTTGGCACCTACCCGTTTTTTGTAAAAAAAAAAAAAAAAATTTCGCTCTACCTTAATGAGAATGTGTAAATACAGAAAGCAGCTTAATATGACGTCATTAGATAATTAAAAAGATAATTAATATGACGTCATAACGGATTTTTCAAATGTTTGAGAATAATACAAAGAGAGTATCAATATGAGTAATAGAGAATAGTAAATACATAAGTTTGAGGAACGTATTGAATCATGATAAAAACCCGATTATGGAAATATTGGCATACTTTAACATTTTGAAGGTCTCTCTCTATACAACATGTTTAATTTTGAAATTGATTTTTTTTTAAATATCGCATTTAGTCCACATGACAGATATTATTATGACAGAGTATAATAGCGGGCTTCACCCGCTATCGGGCTTCACCCGCTATCGGGCCGGTTCAGATATTCGAAAAAACGAGAAAAATAGACCGGTAAATTTTTACTTTATAAAAAACGTGACTTTTTTTTTTTTTTTTTTTTGAAAAAGAAATTTTTTTGGATTTATTAAAGAAAGGATAAAGTGATTTGAAAGGAATATTAAACGAAACCCTTTGTGCGATTTTCGATCACACTTACCCACTTGTTTTAGAGTGCAGACCTGAAAACATTAGGCAAGATCCAAATATAAAAGGGACAGAAATCTTGATGGATGATTTTTTAAATGAATTGCCTGTTCAATGCCTCAATCTTCGGATACATATTCAAGTTAAAAAAAGTGATCGTTTGATACTATTAAAAGATGTGTTAGTACATGGAATGGTTTTAAATAAGGAAGATTTATTAACTTCACGTAGAGGTGCTGACTTTTTAAAATTTCAGAGGGAAGAGCCACAGTCAATAATGCAGGTTGCAGCAATCAATCGAAGAGATGAAAGGACAAACTTCTTATTACTTGTTTTATATTTTCAGGGGATGGCAACGTCTGTTCTTAAATTTCTAGAGGGTGCTAGTGCCGCTTTACTTCCCCATAGTCGGAGCCCCTGACTTCACGTTAAACATAAATTCAGACTGTTTGAAATTGTCTGTGATATTTTCCAATCGTTTAAAGTATTTTTTTAATGGCGAGAGACAGCACAAGTATTGTGTAGTTCTTAAAAATTGTAGAAAACGGAAATTTTAATTAGAAAATTATTGAATATTTAAAAGACAAGGGAGTTAAATATAAAACATATTTCAAAGACTGGAATAAATACACGTGTGTTATGATTGTTAAAGTCTTAAATAGGTTAGAAAATTGAATTTTATTTTTAAAATAATGAAATATTTAAAAAAAAAAATAAGAAATTACACACATTGTGAATTTATTTTAAAGAATATGCATAAAGAAAATCTCAAGAGTATATTTTCTTCTTTTTTTAAGTTCAGACTTCTGAAAATGCGGTCTCAGTGGTGAATTCATAGGGTGGCCCGAGGGGACATTTCATATTTTTTTATTTATTTATAATCTGCAAAAAGATACAAATTTCCCCCAGAACTTCATAATGCCTCCCATACCACCGCAACTTCATAAATTCCTCACTGAGAAAAATGTCCGAATTCAACAATCTGCGGGCTTCCAAAAATTCGGACTTTTTAAGAGTCATCGTCTTAAATTTATATATATATATATATATATATATTATATATATATATATATATATATATTTCTCTTATGTAGCGCGGAAATAAGGCTGAATTTCTAGCTTACCGTTTGGCAACAACCGTAGTTTCCAGAGTGACGATTCTGAGTGGCTCATTGTACGGCCACGTGTTTCATTCAGCAAATCAAAATTCCGAGCCGGATCATTTTTTAAACACAGCATCATCTATCGGCTGATGTAGCTGTTTTCGGAGATGCATGTCATTGGTTCGTTTTACGGTCACGTGATGTATTCAGCAAATCAGCTACACAGCATTGTACTGTGCTTTTACACACAGCAGAAAACGTGTTTACGTCTGAGAGATGGTGTATTTTTCACGTTGAACGAAATTTAAACAATGGTTGTTGATTTATATAAACTAATCTTCCTATTACGTAGTGTTTTTTTAAATGAATTTAGGCCGTGCTGTACAATATTATAGGTGCAATGAGTTTTAAATTAATTATGTTTCCAAGATCATTTTTTCATAGTATTTAAATGACTTATACCCATTGGTAGCAGCAACTAAATGCATTTTTAACTGTGTTTTCAACAAAGTTTTCAATTACTTTTTTTACATTAAAAAAATTTGCCAATTTCATGTGTTAAAATGATTTATGATAGTACTTATTCCGGCTAGAGTTGTTACAAAACAAAAATGGGCGAGCGAGCGCAACGGTCTTAATGTGAAAGTGAATTGCTTCGCAATTCACGGGGGTTGGCGAGTATTAGCGAAGCGAATAGGGGCTGAGCCCCCTAGTTTATGTATATTCCTGTAACAACAGAAATGGTTGTTCTATGACATTTTTCTTAATTCACAAGGATCATGATTCTGTCCTCCCCTCCTTCTTTGCAAATAGTTAAATGAAAAGATAAATGCTAGTATATTACTTAAAAATATAGGGTAGTACCCATAAATGAATGACCAGATTTTAAAAAAATATATTTTCAGAACTATTATACATATTATAATAAGTGATATATGAAAATTGAGAAAAACATTCCAAGGTTTTTTTTTCCGTTGTTCAGCATTGGATTGGTTATGCGGGTAACGATGCTTCACTCTTGTTCACATGGCCACCAAGATCCCCGGATCTTACGCCATGCGATTTCTCTTTGTGGGGTTACATCAAAGATTTTGTTTATGAACCGCTATTGCCGAAAACACTCAGCGAACTTAAACAACGCATCAGTGCTATATTAAAGGTCCAAACAGACAGCGTTCTTATGCGTCGCTTTTTCTGAAGTGGTAAAGCTGTCCCTTTCTCATCTTTTATGACTTTCTTAGCATGTCTAAAGATCAGAATTCAAGAGCGGGAGCCGTTGACAGTTGGGGAAACACCCCTTTCTTTTGTCGATATTCACAAAATGATTCGAGAAAAAATTGAAGAAGTTTTATTTATACCCATCTCAGGATCGCTTCTAAACGCAGTTTAAAAACCGTTGATAGAGTAAAATTGCAAAATGTGCGAAAAGAACTTGATTAGTACATATTAGATGTTTGTCGTGTTACGACACACAGATCGAACATTTCTAACTAAAAAAAAATTTATGTTTTTCTTTATTTTCATATATAACTTGTTATAATATGTGCAAGAGTTTTGAAAATATACTTTTTTTTTTTAATCCGGTCATTCATTTATGCTAACTCTGTATGATAATGTGACGCTTTTCCAGAAACACAAAATGCCTGTTCGAACTAATCGCTTATTACTATCCACACGTGATTCAAAGAGCCGCCATCTGCAACGAACTGGCATTGTCTTTTGTTTGATTACATCAGGCTTATATCAGCCTTCAGAATCTCTTAATGGGTCATTTGGCACATTCCTATTAGCAGGATAACGGTTTAAGTTAATCTTCCAAAGTATTCGCTGCTAGAACTTGTAGCGGGCAAATGCGATGAATCAGTCATCCAGAGAGAAAGAAACAAAAGACTGAACATTTAGTATGGAGTCGCATCAAATGTGATCGAATGGCGTGATCGGATCGATAACACAAACCACGTGTTGAAATTTCAAACCTATTAGTGATTCATAACAAGTTTTCAGCGGAGGAAGAATTAAAATACTTTTTTCTTGCTCATAGGAAGCCGTAAACTTGCGATGTCCCAGAATTAAGTTTTGCAGAATGAGTTTTACATTTAGCTTATGTATATTTAAAACTAATTATTGATGTTCTTAAGCCTAGGATGCTACATTTATTTTCATCATCTTAACGGATCTGCTTCTCTAGGATATAAGCTAAGCATACCCCAAATAAAAAAAAAATCGATTTTTAAAAAATTTTCAAAATATTTAATTCATAATAATAGAAGAACTTTAATTATTCATATACACACACGCATGTATATACAATTGGACCTCGATTTAACGAAGTCTCGAAATCAAGCAAAAGTATTCGTTATATTGAAAATTCATTGAATAGAGATCTTTTAAGGTACTTTAAACTACATAAAGACAAATTTCAAATTCACAAACACTAACTATCATACAAAAAATAATGAATTACACTTAAAAAATTACACCAATCTGCTTTAATTTGGTATATTATTCATAAAAAAAACACATTTGTAGAATAAACAAAATTAAAACAATATTATTGTCCACTGTACTTTTAATTTAAGAAAATAATTTTACATTTAAAATTCATGAACATTTATTTTAATGTTATTAGCGTATTTATTATAGCAGAGTAATTTTAAGCTTACATTATCACATGCGTCCTTCAGTTTAATTATTGAAAAGGCCGGTTAATTTCGTCTTTAGTTAAAAAAAGTCGAGGGGTATAGGCAGTTAATTGAGTGCCATAAAATGTGTAAAAAGAAAAAAAAACATAAGTTTGATATGTCCAAAAATATTTTGAGACACAGGGAGAAAATTTTTTGTGTATCACAATAAAAAGTTCGTTAAATGTGGGAATGCATTTCGCTATTCGGAGATTACATTAAAAATTCGTAAAATGTTCTTAGTTCCAGTATAAAGTTCGTAAAATAGAAGAATTCGCAAAACGGAGGTTTGTTAATTGAGATTCGACTGAGTATACGTATTTGCGTGTGTGTGTGTGTGAGAGAGAGAGAGAGAAGAAGTGCAACAACACCTCAACTCCGTTATACAGAAGGTCGTTCGCATTTTATGAAAACGAATTTTCCAATTAATTTCTGAACATATGCCAAAATCTTTGCGACAATTTTACTCTACTGTATAGCCCTGACCCTTGATTATAACACTGGATCGAAATTTCCATCATAGTCGATTTTTCGCTTAATACAATCATACCAATTTTCTCCCACGCCTCTTGGAAAACTTTCAAAAGTCTTCCAATGTGTTATGGATGGAGCTTTCTAACGCACGCTTTAACAAACTCATACGTGGTGATAAATAAAAATTTATCGTGACACTGGATGAAACATGGCTTTATTTAAGTGAGTGTATCACAAGAAGAGCAATTTTTATCAATTAATAGAAAAAAGAAAATAAATGGGTTTGTGAAAAGAAAAATTTCAAAAAGAATTCATGATTGTTGCTGGATTTTGTTCTGAAATTAAATTAAAGACAAAAAATGCAATAAAGCTAAGATGATTTAACTTTATTATCAGTAAAATATTTTAGAACTCCTTTTTGAAGAAATAATTCCAGCTTTATATGAAAAAGACATTAATTGAGCTTCCTATAAACAAAGTCTCCCAGCCGTTCTTCCATAACTCAACTGACGCATATTTAGCAAAGAAAGAATCCCAAACAGAAATAAATTGTGTATTAATTCATTAAATGCATGTAAAATCACCTGATGCCCCCCCCCCCCCCTCATCAATGGCCTTTTTACATTCCCACTATTAGCTCACACTCTCTCTATATATATCTTGTTCAAATTTTCAATCGTTAATAAAATATTTTCTATTCATTCACTCAAGTTCAAATAAATTTTTTTAAACTTGTAGTGGATGACACTTTATGTTAATACAGTTTTTTCAAATATTAATTCATTCATTAAATTAAATTAATTAATTTTAGTTTTAAATGGGAGAAAAAAATTCCTCCCATTGTTTTCATAAATGAAATGAAAGATTTATCTCAAATGAGTGATGCCAACAAAAAATAAAATACCGCAACGATGATTATAAAATAATGTTCAATAAAGATAACGTGGGACATTAATGCTGCACGGGTTTATTTTATATATTTATGATTAAAAAGTAGGAATTGACTTAAATTTTTTTTTTTATATTACTTGTTCTATATTTGGATTGTTTAAATGAATTCACGTACATTGAAAAGACTTTGGAAAGTTTTTACAAGAGGTATCGGGAAAAACTGACATGACTGTAACAAGAAAATTCTATTATCATAGAAATTTCGAGCCAGAGATATAGCCAGAAGTCAAGGCTATCCAACAAAGTCAAATTGTTGCAAAGAGTATGTCATTTATGCGTAGAAATTAACTTTGAAAATCGTTTCCATAAAGTGCGAACAACCTTCTGTAGTAAGCATCACGAGCTGGTGGAAAAATTAGATGATCATGAAGAGAACCAAAGTAGTGCCCCAAGGGCATTTTTGCGTCCGTGCGAGTATCCATCGGGCATCCCCCCCCCCCGCCCCACCCCGTTGTTCAAAGATAGACAAAAGTTTTGAAATTCAATCCTATCTTTGAGTTTGTATTTGTTAAATTGTAAAATCAGGTCTCTAAATGGGAGTTTTAATTTTACAGTGATCACTAGTCCTAAAATGTAACCTTACAATTCCAAAGTGAAACACAATACACAACACATGGTATAGTACAAATAACAAAAATAAATAGATCAATTAATTAAAAGAAGACACTTTATTAGAAGAATTGTACGTTTGGAATACTTCTACAGTGTTAAAGAAGTAGGACTAATAAGTAGCAGCTATCTAGAATGAAAACTAATATTGTCTTGTTATTTAGTACATATATGAATAAATTTAGTAAATATGCGAATAAATGTTGATTTTTGAAAAGGAACCCACTTTTCTTAATGAAAAATTTCAAGAAATTGGAAAACCCAGTTTTCTCTTCGACTAATCCTGAAAATGTAAGTGTTCTCATTCTTTCTTTACATTTCCAGAATGGCACAATTCCTATATTTTAGACCAACATTTTCTTTATCTGTGATGATTTTGACCAAGAGAAGAAAAAAAAATCTCTGACGGCTCGGCCTACAGGCACAGGTAGCTTTCGATGACGCAGACCGTGGGGTGGCTGTTTATTAGGAATTGCAGAAGAAATTATCTTTTTGCCATGATGCGACAGTTGGGACCACCCAATTCGAAATCTACCTGTGCCTGTAGGCGGAGCCGGCAGGGATTTTTTTGTTTTTAATTTTCTTTTGCTGGAAGAGTTGGTCCTATAAAAAACTTGTCAATATAAAAGTTGTAGATAATATTAAGAGGATTTATAATAAATTTAAGCGGATTTGATATCTTGTGAATTGACAAAGTTGTGAATTTTTTTCTTCTGAAACCCCTAACCCCCCCCTCCCCCCCACCGTTTGGGGGCATTTTTAATGAAATCAAAAATCTGTCATACATAAATTTTTGGCCCTTTTCCTAGAAATATTAATAACTTTAAACGGATTCGATATATGTATCAAAATTAAGAAGTTATGGGTTTTTTTCTGTTTTCACTAAAAGCCCCCCCCCCCCCCCACTGGTTCGATTTTGCCCATTAACGAACTTGACCGAGATTTTATGCCGCTTGATTTTATGTATCAGTTTGGAAATGATTTGTGCAGAGTTATGGAAGTTATCCTGTCCATAAAAAAGTGATATAGATAGATAGATGATCTAGGAGTCATGATCGGCGTAGATCTGTAAAAAATTTTCAGGAATTCCAACTTACGGAAGAATGTAACAGGTAGTATTTCTTACGAAATCTACCAAAAAAATTCCCCGGTGATCTAAAATAATTTAACATTGAGAGTAAGGGTTTTTATTTATAATGATAACAGGAACACGCTTAACACAACACCCCCCCCCCCCCTCAAAAAAAAAAGAAAAGAAAGAAAAACAAAGGGAAAAAAAAACTTGACCTTTCCTGGATTTGTTCTATTGGCGCCTACGCTAGGACTAAACAAACCACACCAAAGAAAGTTAGATATAATATGTTCATGGCCGCAGAGAAAGGCTGAGGGCCCCGGTAGTGATTCAAACACGGGCCCTTAAAATGGCATCAGAAAATCAGCTAATTGAATACCTGCTTTTTAAAAAGCAATATACAATTTAAACATAGCTTTATTAACAAAACGAAAAAAAATGCGTCCGTGGTGGTGAAATGCTCCGTGACCGTTCAACTTCAGGGTTCGTACGGATGCTTACTTTTTTTTAACTCTTTCCAACACAGTTAAAAAGTGTTTATAAATTCGGTTTGTCTGTCTATCTGTCCGTGCTCTAAATCGCGTAAATATATACGGATTGTCGTGAAATTGAACTACGTTATTGAGGTTTTCTATGGCATGTTCGGTATTGAATATGAAGTGTGTAGCACTTATATATATATATATATATATATATATATATATATATATATATATATATATATATATATATATATATATATATATATATTTTTTTTTTTTTTTTACAGGGACACTCAAAAGAATTCCGTTACATTACGATCTATGGGGAAAAAATCATTTGCGGTTTATTTTAATGATGTTACACATTTTCAAACATACTGAAATCGATATATATCACTAAGGTGCACAACAAGAGGCTTACTATAGAATAGGGTTAGTATAGCACTTCCAATTTCTTGACAGGGACACTCAAAAGTTACATTACGGTCTATGGAGAAAAATCGTTTACAGTTTATTTTAACAATGTCTCACTATTTCAAACATATTGAAATTGATCTATATCACTAAGGTGCATTACAAGATGCTTACATAGAATATTGTGTGTAGAGCATTCATCGTTCATTTACAGGGACACACAAAAAAATTCGGTAATATCTGATGTTAACAATAATTGCTGGAAGTGCTTTTGCAGTTGCTGAACGCATTTTTTAATTTTATTCATTTTTTCTCTATTACTTAGTGTGTATAAATTCTATAGATCATATACAGGGCAGCATAAAAGTTCTCAAGTTCATTTACGTTTACTGACGAAAATTCCAAAAGGGAAATTTTAAACTGTGCTACGCGTTTCCTAACTGAACCGATATTTAGTATTCTATGTAATATATATACAAATTTATAGATCATATACAGGGCTGCACAAAATAATACGTATATTTTTCTGAATAATGTTGGTAATTCCTGAAATTGGGTTTTTAAATATTTTATGCGATATGATAAATTATAACACCTTGTAATAACACATTTCTTTTAAATGCTAAAAGGTATATAAACTAAAAACATAATATACAGTAAAATAACTTTTATTAGATAGTTGACATGTTTCGACTCACTCCGAGCCATTATTAAGGGGAAAAAATGAGAATATTCTAATAATTGCAAAAGATCGTGCAATTATAGAATATTCTCATTTGTTTTTGATAATGGCTCGGAGTGAGCCGAAACATGTCAACTATCTAATAAAAGCTATTTTACTGTATATTATGTTTTTAGTTTACACCTTTTAGCATTTAAAAGAAATATATCTTATGCGATTTCCAAATTGTTTGCTTAGATATCCTCTTTCACCTTATTAAAAAGTAAAAATTCGTAAAATTATTTTGGAAGTGGTGGAAAGTGTTACATAATTTATGTTTGACGCATAATTTTTCGTTCTTGTTTCCTTTTGAATACCAGTGTTTCTATAAAGAAAATTTCGGTGCATGTAATCCCCGACTTATTTTTAACTGCCACGAAACTGGAAGATATTACCAGTTTAGCCACTGTAAATGCTTTCCTATGGGAATGCAAACGATTTTCAAATTTCATTTTTAACTGAAATGAAAGTCGCATATTTGAATAATGGATTTAAACGTAAAATTACTAATGTTAAATTTTCGATATGAAGGTTTTAAATATATCCAATAGCTTTGAAAATTTGCTGATACATTCATTAGAATTTAGAAATTAATTGTTTAAATTATTGGAAAAAATTTTGCATCTGTTCGGGAAATTAAAAAAACATTTTATTTTCATATTTTTTACACATTTTAAAATGCATTTCTATTTACTTTGCTCTTTACTTTATTAGTTGCTTAGCATAGCAACCCTATTTCAAAGAATATCAAAATAGTAAAATTCAAGTAACTCGCACTATTTTGCTGCAATGATTTTATTATCAAAATAAATTCTTTTTGTATTCTATTGGCATAAAGGAAGAATTTATTTTAATACAAGTTTTTTTTTTTCTAAAAAGTTACATGAATAATAAGTTCATAAGAATTTCAATATATCGTTGTATAAACCATGTTTAATTTAATGCTTCTAATTTCTGAAGCCTCCGAAGTATTTATATGCCTATAAATATGTATGTAATATAAAAAAAAAAATTAAATTACGGATTGTAAGATGCCAAACTATATGAAAAGTGAGATAACAATGACTTTTAGAGCTGACGTTGAGCTTGAGGCACCTGATCTGCAGATTTACTAGTTAGTACATGTTGCTAACGAAACAAGGGAAGGAAAAAAAAATCCACGTTAATGTATAGTCCGAAATATATATATATATATATATATATATATATATATATATATATATATATATATATATATATATATATATATATATATATATATATTATCAGCAACTTGTCGCGGAGAGATGCGAGAGGTCCAATTCTTAACTGGGAATTTTATCTACTTTCCAAATATGGATGCAAATTTAAAATAGAAATCGTCTACAGATTAAAAATTGTACAAACTTTCAATTTTCAAATAGTAACACCCACTTTTGACTCCTTATTTTGAGTTTCTTGGATTAACAAAGCTTAGAAGAAAAGTACACACAGTTTATATACTTAAAAAAAAATCTTCATACATTTAGAAGAAGTGAAAATTTGAGAATGCTAATGTTAAATCCATGTAACAAATTTTATTTTATATCTTACCAGAAAAATATTAGGTTTTTTTCCCCCAATGAGATATAATGAACAGATCCAAACATGTTCCAGTCATTTTTTGATTCAAAAACACATTTTTAATTATGAAAATTATTAATAAATTCATATTCAAACAGTTACGAATTACGAGCTTACATTATTATTTTCCTAAACTAACTATAATAGTAAAACTAATCGGATGTGTCAATGCCAAAACTTTCTTCTATCTCACTCAGTATTCGCATACACTAAAAAGAATCAGCGCCACTTTATATCACGGTCTAACTGAATCTAAAGTTTTATTAAATTCCGTGCATTAGTTCTTGACATATGACTATTGCTGGAATCGTGTAAATCCTGCAAAATACAGCATAGCAGCTCCACTTTTTGGGAAATTTAGATCAAAACTTAATCAATAGCAACTCATGTCAACGTCTAACTGAATCTGAAGTTTGATGAAAATCCGTGCATTAGTTCTTGAGATATAGTTATCGTGTTAATAATGAAAAAAGTAGCATAGCAGCGCCACTTGTTGGGCTATTTACACCAAAACGTAAGCAGCATCCATTTATGTCATTGTCTAAAAGAATCTGAAGTTTGATGAAATTTCGTGCATTAGTTCTTGAGATATAGTTTTCGTAAAAAGCATGAGAAAAGTGGTTTAGCAGCGCCACCTGTTGGGATATCTACACCAAAACGTAATCAGCATCTATTTATGTCAAGGTCTAACTGAATCTGAAGTTTGATGAAAATGAGTGCATTAGTTCTTGAGATATGGCTATTGCGGAAATTCCGAAAAATGCAGCACTGCAGCGCCATCTGTTGGGCGATTTTCACCAAAAACTAATAAGCACCAATTTATATCAGGGACTAGCTGAATATAAAGTTTTATTAAATTTCGTGCATTAGTTCTTGAGATAGAGCGCCCACAAAATTTGCGTCACAGACAGACAGACAGACAGTTTCTAAAAACAGTCAAATCGTGTTCAGGACCTTCTAAAACGTATAAATCCGTCGAAAACCGGAAGTCGAAAATTTTCATGAATCCAATACTTTCTTCTTGTAAAGATAGAAGAAAGTAAAAACGAGGATGTGTAAGTTTACAGCTAAAGATAAATTTAGATAAATTTTAGTTTTTGACGGTTGTAAAGGATCGTCTCTAGTTATCAAAGTATCCACCGAAAAGAAAATAAACCGGAAAAATTTTATAAAATTTTCTTTTATATAAAGTGAATTTATTTTAAATTTATAAAATTCGATATAATTTTCTGGTAACTAACTGTGTGTTCCAGGAAATTTTATTTAATAGATCTAAATTTATTTTTAAAAAAATTATGGAATCTCTAACACATCCACAATCTCTAACACATTTCATTATCTCTAACACATTTTCTTTCTTTCTTTTTTTTTTTTTTTAATTCTGTGAAGATTTAAGAAAAGTATATATATCTTTTTCCGAGATGCTTTGATCTAAAGAACACCAAACACCAAATAAAATGTCAAAAGTGGCTGTTACCATTCGAAAAATTAAAGTTAATATAATTTTTTATTTCCCTTATTTCTATAATTGCCTTCATATTAGAAAAGTAGACAGTATTTGTAGTCAAACGATACTTCTCGCATCTCTCTGGGACAAATTAGCATACGGTGATGCATTTGTTTTTTTTCCAGAACTGAACACACCATGGATGTATAAAGTTATGTCAAATGTATTAATGTATTTAGATAATTTTGAAAAAAAAAAAAAGTAAAATAGGAAGTCCTAGTGTTGTTGTCTTTAAACTACAACTTAATCTCTATTTAACTAATTTCTGGAGTTTTTTTGTTTTTTTTTATACCAGAAGACTTATTATAGAAAATCGTAAATCAAATGGATTTGATTTAATTTCGACTATGTAGCGTCAATGTAGCGAAACCTTCTATTCAGACTCAGAGATATAATACCAAACCATCTTCATATTTGGTGCTATGATCATGTGTTAAACTCTATGTAATGTACTGCTCAAGCTGGTAAAATGACTTGAATTGGTCAAAATATTTGCGCCCACTAAAAATCCAAAGTCTGCGCCTTTTTTTTTCTGGACCAGTCCGATCCTGGTGGCATGTTTTTAAAGCCATAAAAAGTATTGAACAATTCAGTTAGCTTTATAAATTTTGATCGTTACGTAATGGAAATATTTTATTTTAGAAAATTAGCACTAAATATTTACTGCTGTTATATAGCGAACAAAGAACGCTCAAATTTAAAAAAAAAAGAGAGAGAGAAAATAAATAGATGTTTTAATTTTGAAAGGCTTTAAATTAAGCCATGGCATAGAATACTCCATTCTATGTAAGTTTTAATAGAATAAAACTTATCGATGCATAATCCAAAAATTATCGTTTCCAAAAAATATCTTTTTACATTTACTTTTCAACATATATTCTCTCTTTGAGTTAGAAAGCTTAATGTAAACTTTATTACGAGTAAATGAACATTTCACTGCTATTTAAAAGATATTTTACAGAAGCTGATATAACGAAATAAGATTTATATGCTCCTCTGTAATACGGTATGGTGCTGATGATATGCTAAATAAGATTCAATGAAGCACCATTTATGATATTTTGTAAAGAATAGCTAAAAATAACTAAACACACATATAACCGAAACTTTACTTCTGTACTTAAATAAATGTGATGAGAGTTTGAATTTAAAATGTATTATTTGAATGATGTTAAATGTCTTCATCAAAATATATTAAAAAACAGAGAATTTTTAAAAAATGTTTTGACAATTAACAAGATTGGAAGTTACAAACTCTTGATAAATATTAATTAACCACGCGGCTGCATTGATTAATTTTTTTATATGATTAGGTAAGTTTCATATGCATTTGAAAATAGTTTAAATAAGCAAAATAACAGTGATCATTAATACAGTTTTAGGCTATTCGAAAAAAAAAACTCATTATTTTTCTACAAGATACTTTACTAAAATTTTTTAATCAAAAGTGAATTTTGAACTCTTAATCATTGAAGGTTGCAGGGCAGATATAAAAATATTGCATCTTTAAGGGTGGAGCAACGTGCCTGGGTGCAGGACTCCGATTCAGTCAGCGTTTAGGACTAGCAGAATCTAGACTATTACATATTTTCTTTTGAACCTTTAAAAATGAATTATGTACACATTTATAACTAAGAAGTTTGATAATGAACAATAATAACTAAAACTGTTTCTATTATTACTGTTATTATCATTTCTAATAATTGTAAGAAATCATTCTCCCAATTATATTAAGTGTCATAATTTTCTATGGCATATTTATTAAAATTATTTATGTAAAGGTAGTTTTGTTGTAGGTCTATAAACAATAAAATAATAACATTAACACAATTCGTTTTATAGCTACGAGATAGTTAGATTCTCACATCTGAATACTTTTTAAAAAATTATTGATTTGTTTGTTATGGATTAAAAAATCAATCAAATACAGGGCCCCTGAATGTATTTATAAAATATAACCTAAGCTCATTTAAAATAGAATTTTTAAAGAGAGAAAAGAACTTACCTGTTTCAAAGAGATCGATTAAGTAATAATAATCTCTATCGAAAATCCATCGGCAGTTTCGAAACTGGTTGTTATATCTCAAATAAGATGATTCTTGAAACGTTGTATAGCATATTTCCCATAATCCTACTTTGTGAAATCTCTGGTATGGCAGAAGTCCATCCGATTGCAGCCAGTATGGTGTAGAAAAAGAAATTGCAATAAACAAAAGAGATACCAAGAAGAGCACGCGTGCTCCAATTCTTGCAGCACCCATGATTTGGCACAGAAAGGAATAATTTTCTTTAAAAAGTGATTTCTCTATGTACTAATCAGATTTTTTTGGTCCAGTAAAAATAATAGTTTATTAGTTTTGTAGATTTTTTTTTATATTTACTTTCAGCTAATGGCACTTTCGGATTTGATTAATTGTTCTTATTTTAATATAGTCAATCTTCAGGAAAAAGTCAAATTTTTTTTCACAATTGATGTTGAAGTTGTTCACAAATCTTTTATGGCATTTGCGATTAATTGTTCACGAACAATTAATTAGAATCCAGGCAAATTTGTTAGCGCATTACAATCTTGAAGTCTTCTTATTTTCTAACCAATAAATTAAAATCTGCACCACTGTTTTGTGAATGAGACTAATTACAATAATAGATAAGCTATTTAAAATGCGAACAAATGAAGATGCGTTAGTATATATATATTTTTTATTCAAAACTTGCAAACACTGCGGTTTCCAATATTATTTTTAGCAAACAAATGCTGTAATTCACTTGACACCAGTTCAGTTCATTCAATTTCATCAAATATATGGATATTGTTTGAAAAAGATCCACTATTTACTATTTATAACAACATTAAGTGATAGTGAGCCACTCAGGAATAAAGTCTTATTAAATTACAAAAAAAAAATCCACAGCCAGGTAAGTATATTAAATGTAAACAACCTTTCAGATCCAATACGAACACAAAGCATAAAATATATTTTCACATAATTTTTCCAGTTTTCTGTGATTTGTGATGACACCTTCAACAGCGCATGATTTAAAAGTAGGGCACAGTTTAGAATCAAATAACGCACTTCATCTTGATCAATATGACGAGTTGAAACACAAACTCGGAGTGACTATGATTCTAAATTTCACATCACGGCACAAAGGTGTGGACACTTGGAATATGAGGCAATTACGTCAACATTCGCAAAAATTGCGACAGGACCCCACTTCCTTTCCGATTAAGAAATTGCGAAAAACATTCATGACCACCCCTCGCCCACCCACGTGTGTTATTTTCTAATGGACAGGAAGTGGACACGAATGGCGTTTGGTTATTGTCTCAGCATGGTACCGCATTCTTAAGGCTCATTGTTCTCTACTAAATGAGCGACAGATATCTTGTCAGATTCTAAAATGTTTTTTTTCTTAGAATTATTTTTTGATTTCTCTGATGAAAAGTTAAGGTTCTGTTGTAAAAATTCATTCACCTTGATTGGATACAGATGCAATAGAGAGTGAAATGGATTTACAATTGCCTGCGATGGTGTATTATGTATGTAGTTTACTGACTGTGTGGTTATAGGGACAAGGTTGAGGTTAAGGGAATATATATGGGATTCTTTGTTTGGGCTTTCCAGTAAATATGCTAATATGTTTTTAACACGTACTTGCTATTGAATGTAGTTAGTACATCGTCTGTAAAGAATTTCAAGCAGTTTTTCAAGGATTTGTTTAAGAGGAAAATTTCGTGGAAAATGTTTTGTAATATGTCTAAAAATAAACAATTACGTGTTTTTGGCAAATAATTTTTATGATTTATTTATAGAAATAATAAATAGTATTATTTTGAATATCCGGTAGAAAGTTATTATGAATCATAATGTTGAATATATTTAAATTTGGAGTAAATTTTTAATTATTATTTTTTTAACCTAAACTAATTTATGGTTGCGTTTTGTTTATCAATTTTAATATTATATAGACATGCTACAACTGAAGCAGTAAAGAGAGAGATTATGCGTTGTTGTAAGGAACAAGATTGTGGTTAAGGAACATATGGGACTACTTGTTTGGGCTTTATAATGGGATTCCTATACCTTGTTTGGGCTTTATAGTGAATATGATAATATATTTTTAACACGTATTTGCCATTGAAAGTATGTAGTTAGTACATCGTCTGTAAAGAATTTCAAACAGTTTTTCAAGGATTTATTTAGAAGGAAAATCTCATGGAAAATACTTCCTAATACCTCTATTTTAAAAATAGATAAATACAAAAATAAGTTTTTTGATAAACATTTTTAGTTTTATTTTTAATATGCAGTATGAAACATAGTGCTATATATATATATATTTTAATTTAGACAAAATATTTTCATTTAAAATAAAATTAATTCAATGTTGTGTTTTGTTTGACAATTTTAACATTATAGAAACATACTGGAACAAATGTAGCATAGGTGCCAACCTCACATTAATATTCCGTAATATGCGGGTTAATTTGACCCAGTTTAACAACCCATCAAACCAGAAAAAAATTTGAATGAATCTTTATTTATTCAATTTCAGGTGTCTACGTGGAATTTATTTAATTTCATTTCTTAAAAAAATTTTTGGTGTGAAACGTGTTAAACCTGGGTACAAGGTTGAGGTTAGACATTGCTATCAGATGTGATTCTTTGGATGTCCTGGAAATCTAATTTTAAGGCGCATTTACCATTGAATATAATTTGTGCATCACTTGTATAAAATTCCAATCAGTTTCAAGAATTTGTTTATGAGAAAATTTCGCGTAGGAAATGTCTTGTAATATGTTTGGTTAACAGAAATACTGTTACAAAAACAAAAATTTCGACAAATATTTTTACGCAATTAAAAAAAAAAAAAATGTTTTAGAAACATAATATGAAATGTAATATTGAATACGGCAGAATTTAGAATATTATAGCTAATCATATGTTATAGTACTTAAAAATATGCACAAGCGATTTTATCCTTTTATGGCTGATATTAAAAAGCGCCGTGGTCTACAAATCGTCCAATAAACAGCTGTAACCTGATTGATATGAATATAAATTATGTGCTTTCGACCATAGATTCAAATACTATTAATAATTTCTTATTCATTTTATTAAAAACATTTTTTTATGCTTGTAAGCATTTCATGAAAATCTTCATTTTTGAATTGTGTAGCCTATAGAAATAATTATGAGAGATTTTGAAAAATTATACAGTTTACAATACACATTGATTTTAAAAATATAAAATACAGGGTGTCCCAAAAGTTATTATTAAATATTGCTAATAAACTAAACAATAAACATTGATTTTAAAAATATAACATACAGGGTGTCTCAAAAGCTATTATTAAATATTGCTAATAAACTAAACATTAAACATGGATTTTAAAAATATAATATACAGGGTGTCCCAAAAGCTATTATTAAATATGGCTAATAAACTAAACAATAAACATTGATTTTAAAAACATAATATACAGGGTGGCCCAAAGGCTATTTTTAAATATTACTAATAAACTAAACAATAAACATTGATTTTTAAAATATAATATACAGGGTGGCCCAAAAGTTGCTAGTATATTATAAAAGTTACAAACTTTTTGTTAATTCTTTTTCATTCCATTTTAGATTTAAAAACTGAACACGTGGAAGTTCTACTATAAAATATTATATATAATATTATAGAGTCATGCATTGGGTAAGGTAACCCAATGTTATCAAACCCGACCTGACCCGCGAGTCGGTTTGACGCTATTTTTTTTCCATTGCGGGTCGGGATCGGATCGGTTTGACTTTAATTCTTTCGGGTTGGGATTTAACTTTTGCGTATCGGGCTTGTGTTTAACTGATTTTTCAAAAAAGTCTAGAGTATTTTTTCAGATGAAAAACTATATACTGGATTATTTTTTTAACACAATTATTTCAAATTGGTAAAGTAATCATACAAGTTGTAAATTTCCAACTGGACGAAAAATGTCCGGGCCAGGATTCGAACCTGGGATCGCTTGGCTGAAGCCGCCACGCTCTACCACTGAGCTATCCCGGTCGAATCTGGAGGGCATAATTCATCCAGTGGAATTAAGCCCAGTGGGAATCCAGTCAACAACTGGATAAATTATGCCCTCCAGATTCGACCGGGATAGCTCAGTGGTAGAACGTGGCAGCTTCAGCCAAGCGATCCCAGGTTCGAATCCTGGCCCGGACATTTTTCGTCCAGTTGGAAATTTACAACTTGTATGAAAAACTATATATTTGAACATTAATGAGTTTATATATATTAGTTATTTATCAATATGAAAGATAAAATTGATACTAGAGATATAATTGCAGATTATTTTTCCATAATTGTATTAAAATATGGACTACCTTTCTTCCATCTTGGATTCGATTCGGGCTCGGGTATAAGTATTTCGGGTTCCGGTAGACGTGTGTTAGGGTTGGGTCGAGTTTCGGATTGATTTGAAATAGAATTTTTTGGGTTCGGGTCGTATACAACCGGGCCCGCATAGGACTTTAAGTTCTATCATGTAGATATACACGGTTGAACAACAACAACAAATCAAAACAAACGCTGATTTATTGCAATCAAAAAGCTTATTGCAGACATTGTAATGTGAGAAATTAATTTTCTTCCTGTATGCTTACATATTGAAGATAATAGGACTTTTTAACTGCCTTAACTCACACATAAGGTCATGTTCTGTCTTTTACTCCACATAATATTGACTGCTTAAAAATGAAGTTCTATCATTTATACATTTTATTTAATCGTACCACCACTGCATGACAAAACTCAAGTGTTCTGATTCTAAATCTGAAAAAAAAAAAAAATGTGTTCAGAGACTAAATCTGAAAGGAAAATTTAAAAATGTTGAGATTCTAAACCTGAAAGGAAATTTAAAGAAATTCTAAATCTAAAAATTTAAATTTAAATTTTAAATTTTAAATTAAATTTTAAATCAAAAATTCAAAACAATCTTAAATCTAAAGGAAATTTTAAAAATTCTAAATCTGAGACGAAATTAAATAAAAAAGAAATCCAATTCTAAATCCAGAAAAAAATTGAAATTACAAGTTATTAACTTTTAAAATCACCTAATAACTTTTGATCCACCCTATATTTACTTTAATTTTAATTTAATTTATTTATTCAGTTTTACTTTTATTTTTTATTTTTATTTTTATTTTTATTTTATTTTTTTTTGGGGGGGGGGATAAAATGGTCCGAGCGTACTGGATGCCTTAAACTACAATAACAATAATGTCCTCATGCTTTTTTTTCAGTGTGGTTCGAACCAACGGATATCAGTTTAGCCTTCAAACCATTCCAAAGTTCTGCCTGGCGGTCAGCTATCGCCTATGCATCGCCCAATTTGAACGAGCTCAAAGTGATGCACGATGCGATACTGAGAAAAGAATCACCACCTTTGAAAGGTAAGTTTATTACACAACAAAATAAATAATAGGATGCGAATAGAATTTTTTGTGTTCTAACCTGAAGAATTGAATCTTGATAGCTCGAATCTCAAGAAACAGGAAAAGGAAAATATAAAGAGTTTTCGAGGATGACGGTTTCATTCAAAAGATATTTTGGAATGACGAAACATAAAAATTAGAGGCATTTGAAATGTCAATATATATTTTTACTTTATTCTATCTATACAAGAAGAAAGTATTGAAATCGTGAAAAATCTTGATTTCCGGTTTTTGACGGATTCATACGTTTTAGAAGGTCTTGAACACTATTTGACTGTTTTTAGAAAATGTCTGTCCGTGAGTCTGTGTGTATGTGACATAAACTTTGTTAACGCTCTAGCTTACGAACAACTATAGCGCAGAATAGGATGCAATTTCATACGAAGTTCTATTCTTATATGAATTGTTGATGATTCGTTTTTGGGTAAAATCTACCAAGAGGGCGGTGCAGTAAGTCGATGATTTGTTTGATTTATGGGGTACTTATATCTCCAGTTTATGTACACAGAATTCAACAAAACACCAAATTTAGAATCTTCATGATAGAAATAGATTGTCATTCATTTTGGTTGCGGTCATCTAAGCAGGGGTTGCCGAAATTCGATGATTAGTTCGAAATATCCTATGCTTATGTCACCGGTTTAAATGCACGGAATTCAAAGAAACTTCACCCTTAGCATCCTGAATATGGAAATACATTGTCGATCAATTTCGTTTGCAGACATCCAAGATGGGGTGCAAATATTTTATTATAATTTACTAGTACTACAAATATTAATTTGACGGGTTCCATTAGTGAGAATATCTGTCAGACTCAGACGTGGGTCACTCTGCAGACTCTGCAGAGCACCGTTAATTATTTTATGAACAGTTCCTGTCACATGATGTCTTAAATAGCGACAGGCAGCAGCTTTGGTTATCACTATCTGTCCACTAATTGTCGGAGACAAATGTTGCAATTCTGGCAGTTGTTTTCCGTTCTTTTGCTATCAAAAAAGCCCAAATCGTTCTATTAGTCTGGAAGACAGCGTTTTTAAAATCAATTTTAGACTCGATGCTTTTTGTGTATATCATATGTATTAGATGATAGCGATAACGAAACTACCAGAGGGGGTGTTGGCATAGTAATATCACATACCTCTCTGTAATGTGAAATGAATGGCAACACGATTACTGATGATGCTCCCGAGTCGGAGTAACATCAGTAATTGGGTTGTTATTCGTTTCGGTTTCACATTGCAGCGAGGAGTGTGATGTTCCTATGGCAACCCCCCCCCCCACCACCACCACCGCCACTACTGGTGCGCAGCTGACTTGTAGTTTAGTTCCTATCGTCTAATCCAGCACTTCCCAACCTTTTTCTTTCACGTACCCCTTGCTTAGGCTTTTCATTTAGGAGTGCCTCCATTTATCATAAACACCCACCAGCCCCCTCTCCTCCACCCACATATTATTAAAATCTTCATCCTCCGTGAATGAAAATCTATATATTTCAAAAATTATTCAATATTATATTTTCTGTTCATTAAGGGAGCACTGATGTTTTCAGTTTATTAGGGTTATCAGAACAGGCCTATTAACAGCTTCGCTCAGGTTATCTTGCAATTCAAAATAATCAGATTGTTTCTAAGAACTTTTAGTTCCCGAATCATCAGGTTGAATGTCAATCGCACTTGCAGTACTCTTAAGAGTTCCGGATTTCAACGAGTTATCCATTTTAATCATAAGACCAAATCATTCAAATAATAAGTAAATACTTCAAATTAAATACTCATTAAAAGGTAGGAAGCTTTCCAATTAACATACGTTAGTGATATAACTCCGTCTATTCGAAAACGAAAATAATAGCCTGCTTTACAACACGTTTTAAAATAAAACATTAAAACCAGGAGCTCTGGCGTAATTTAAGAATTTTGCAATTAATATTAAAAATGGAACAATAAGAAAAAAGGGGTGGGAAAAGAACATTGTATAATGATCAATGGGACAATGGCAGTATTCGCGAAGATTGGGGAAATATATATAAGTACTCGTGCACTGTGATCAGCAGTGGGCGGAGCTAGTGACACTGAATTATAAATGAATTATTAGGCCTAGTAAGCCTTTCATTTTGAGAGTAATATATTGGAGTTATACATAAGATTAACTTTGTAATCCAAAAATATCAACTTTCTTTATGTGTTTTAGTTAAACAATTTTTGTGATTTCCGCCATTACCGATATTGTTTTCACGTACCCCCAGGGGTACGCGTACTCCAGATTGGGAACCGCTGGTCTAATTTATCATATACATCAATCTCATCGACGCTAAAATTGATTTTAAAAATGTGACGTTGCCTCCCGGACTATATATATTTATGTGAAAACCGCATATTGTTACAATCAATACTTTTGGAATTATTGATTTTTCTTTCTTTTGTGACTTTTAGATCACCCGGTTACTTAATGTGCATTACAGCGTTTCTCAGCAACAATAATTCACTAAGAATGTTTGGTGTCTATTTAAATCTGAATGTTTCTTTGTTATTTTACACGTTGTATTTAATATTGATTACATGTCCAATGCTTGTAAAAAAGGAAAATAATTTTACGATCCTTGATAATTTAGATTTGGCATTTGAACTGGTTTCACCTCTGATTTCTTTACTTTATATAAAATTTTCTACGTGCTTTTTATATTAAACCAGCTGACCCGCCCGGCTCTATATATAACATTTATAAAACGCTACGGGAGAAGCTAAAAATGTTAAATTTCTTCAATAGAATTTGTTTTGTGTAAATCGGAGCAAGGCGTTAACCCTCTCTGTCCTGATACCCGCAAATATAACGAATAATTTGTTCAAGAAAACCACCTACCCCACATTAACGCGATCATTAAAAAATCCTTTTTCTGATAATTAGAACATAACGAAGACGCTACGCTAAAATAGCCGCCAGATAGCACTCCTTCCCATCCTCAAATTCAAATCTATATCTTAATTAGTTATCTTAATTTTTATTCGTTAGTAAAAATTGGCAAATATTTCCTTTCATTTTCGCAAACTAAATGGAGGGATCGGCCAGAGAAACAGATCTCTTTGTAGTTCAGTTTTTAATGAAAGCAGATCCCTGTCTGAGGCTTTCTCGGATTTTTTTTTAACTGTTACTGTCAGATTTTTCCAAAAATTAAGAAAAACCACCGGTCGAATTTTTCAAAAATTGCATTGTCGGATGAAGAAAATTCTTTTACATATGCTCATAAATTTTCGAATCGATACCTTAATTAGCTTTCCTAAAATTCGCTAATTAGTAAATGAATTTCGAATTCGTTCATTTCCGCTCTCAAATCGAGAACAGGAGTACTTTTCTTTAGTCATTTTGATAAAAAAGATGGCATTTTCGAGGCGATGTTTAATGAGATTCTAATTAATATCTAAGCTAATTATCAAAATATTAAAATTCTGATTCTCAGGTGCACCAGGACAGGTTTTGGACTACCTAAATCTAAATTTTCAGGCTTCTAGGTAGGCTAGATTTTCCTAGCCATCGCCAACAGACAGACACAGACACACAGGGCGAAACTTTATTTTATTAGTATAGATAGGTCATTACATTAACACACTATTAAAATTGAATTATTATTTCATTGATTTAGAATTGATATTCAAAAAAAACTTGCATATATATGTGCATATATACAGGGTATCTCCAAAAAGACTATCGAATTTTGAAATTTAATAATTAAATATAATAAATATAAAAGTGAAATAAATGACATATTTATAAGGTATTTCATAAATTTGTATGCAGTAATTTAAAAAATAGATGGCATTGCGCTGTCTCAACAAGCAAGAATGCTCAAACGTATAAAGATAAATTAAAAGTAGCTCAGTGTTTGCCCTCCATTCTGTTCAGTTTCAGAAACGCAATAATAATAATAATAATAATAATAATAATAATAATAAAATGTTTGCGTTTTGATATTTTAAGTTAGTTTGAGAATTCTTACAGTTTGAGTCAGTGAAGCGCCACCTACTGATTTAAACCTGAACTATTTTTTGTATTATTCTACAAAACATTTATCAACTATCTTATAAACAAATCACCTATTTCACCTTTACATTTATTACAATTAATGAATTATTGAATTTTTAAACTTCCGGTGATTTTTTGAGACCCCTTGTATTTTCTATTGGGTTATCCGGAAAGATCGTGCCAGTTGGAAAATCAATTGATACCGGAAAGTTCTATCATTTAATTATTATACATTAAAACCGATACATAATGTATAACAATTGAGAATTTTCCGGTACGAATTGATTTTCCCAATCGGCACGAACTTTCCGGACAACCCAATAAAATGCAAAGTAGTTAAAAATAAATTTATCTTCTATATATATGTGGCGTCCGAAAAGGCACATGACCAAGACAGATGGCCCTTGAGGTCCAGATGGCCCTGAGGTACTGGAAAATGAATCATTTTTAGATGATCTGAGCGAAGCCTGGACAAATCTTCAAAAAAGTAGCAGATGACTCTCAGCTTTGATGCAGAGAACATCTCTGCGAGAGACGTTCTCTTACATTCTTTACTCAATTTTTAGGGCGTTGTCCCTCATTTAATAACTTATTTACTGTTAATAATAAGATAGCTATCAGAGCCATTTTCATAGCTTTATATGTCTATATACATGTAATCATTTGTATATATTCATCTTGTCATAGTATAATCAAGAAAGTAATTAAATGTTTAAATTACTCGAAGAAGTATTAGAATATGTCTTACTGAATTAGACTCTTTTTTTTTTCTTTCAACCTTTTTATCCTTACATATATATAATGCAAATGGGGAATTCGTTCCGGCTGCTTATAACTTGAGTTCTGCTCAATGGATTTTGATGGGGCTTACACTGTTAGGGAAGATTTCAGGGAAGGTTTTAGTATATAATATATCGTTGTTCTACGTTGCTTAGTTATAGGATTATGGGGTAAAGTTCTATAATCAGGTGCACTCGATTATGAAAGATTGGCCTTTTAAAAAGTTCTAAGGAAGGGATTTCGATGGGGCTTACTTACATGGTTAGTTTGATAATTTTTCAAATATGGTTTTAGTACATAACATATCTTTCTAACGTTGCTCAATTATAGAATTTCAGATAACAACGGGAGTATGGGGGAAATTATGTAATCAGGTGAACCCAATTATGAAATATTAGCATTTTAAAAAGGTTCTACGGTCGTTCCATGTTAGTTCAGTCAGATTTCATAATCCGTTAAAGGATTCTTTTACGTACATTTTGTGTCAAAAATAAATTTAACAGCACCTTCGCCTTTGGTTGATGATGCACTTTTTGTTTAATTCGTTATTTTTCATGAAAAAATCTTGATTTTAAAGATTAAATATTTTTTTTAACACACTTAAAATATTTTAACCGTAACATTAAATATTTTTCATAATCTATGTACCCATGCATAAATTATTTGAAGATGATTTGTTAATTAGATATTGAAATGTGAATTTATCTATGACGCACTACCTTTAACGATCGAGCAGTCAAGAATGTCAATTCATGGCAATTTTTCAAAATTTTGATAATTTTTTTCTCGAAAACTTATTTACCTAGCAGCAAAAAATTTTACTGATGATTATATCTTAATAGTAAGAACAAACACACCAAGTTTCATTGAAATCTGTCATGGTGGGTTAATTATTGAATTTTTACTGCCTGATTTGGTGTGGAATGCCCCCTGTGTGTTGAATGTTTTTGATGGGACTTGCACTACTAGTTTGATAATTTTTCAAATATGGTTTTAGTATTTAATACATCGTTCTATATTACTGAATTATAGAGCTATGGGGGAAAATCAGGTGAACCCAATTACAGAAGATTAGCCTTTTTAAAAAAAGTACTAATGAACAATTTTTTATATGACTTGCTCTGTCAGTTAGAAAAATTATTCAAAAATAAAATGTGCAAATTACATGTAAAATTCGCATTCCAAATTGCGAAACTTATATTCTACTTGAGCGGAGAAGCGGACAAAAACTAGTAAATAACATAAAATATGAATTCTTATATAAGATATTAATTTTTATAAATCTTATTAACATACAGAAATATATATGTATCTATATTTTAATGAAACCATTTTAAATTAAATACTGCATTTTATATTTTTGTGACATGACCTTTAACTAAATACTGCATGTGATTTCTCTTTATAGCTGACTGTTTAGAAAGGAAGATTGAAGAAAGCATACAACTCGGGATCCCTTTGCTGAATGACTCCATGCACACTATAATCGTGACGCTGTCATCTCACGGAATTTTACTCATCTCTAATCTATCTGAAAACAGTCTATTTCCAACAAAGGATTCGTCAATAAATTATGTAAGAATATAATTGTTTTAAAAATTCTAATTATTTTTTTAAAAAATCATTCATTTAAGAGAGATATGTATCCCATCATCCGCAAAGTATCACGGAAATTTTTTTTTTTTCTCTTCAAAGTAATACTGCTTTTATTTGACAGCTCATACACAAAATTACATACTTTGTATAATTTTTGCTAATTTTCGTGAATTATGATAATTGATTGAATTATGCTAATTGATTAAATTGAAGACCTGGTATTAAAGTTTTGTAGAAAAGTAGCAAAATTTCAAACAAATGTTTCTTTTTTCTTATGTTTAAAAATTTGTTAAGCATATTCTTTTTATTGCATTTCAGGGAAAAGTTCAAGCTATTCATTATCCAGCGCCAATACCAGATAATATAATCAGCGTTTCTGGAGCTGGAGATTGGTAAGGGACATATTTAATCGTATCACTAAAAAAAAATTATATAATTCGTTTGTATGTTTTCTGTTTTCCTGGAACTCCTAATGTTAAATTCATTTGTAATCGTTGCAAAACGGATTGCAATATTAGAAATTGTTTTAAACATAACTCGAACACTATTTCGCAGAATGAGCTGTAATTTTGGATTAGTATATTTGAAGTTTTTAAGAATCGGTTTCTGTTAAAAAAATTCATAGATTATCAATCACATTTTTTTTCTAAAATTAATTTTTTTTTAAGTATTTTCGAAATAAATTTTCGAAACAAACATGAATTGTAATCTATAATTTTAAAAAAAAATAAAAATCGATTTATCGAAACTTCAAATATGCGAAATTAAACTTACAGCTCATCCCGCTAAATAGTTTTTGAATTATGCTTAAAAAACTGTCTGTATTGCAATATGTTTTGAAACTATTGCATATGAATTTAATATTAGGAGTTCCAAACTTTAAACCGTCATAATTCCTAAACTGTTTGACCGAATAGCTTCCCGTTTGGTATCCTAAAGTGCGATTTACCGAAAAAGTCAAATATGATGACAAAATAAGGTGTTCGTATTGAAAATTTCAAAGTTTGATACAATTTTACTATGAAGACGATCCCCTCTCTTAAGCTTATTGTTGTAAGATAAATTGAAAGAAGGTATAATTTCCAATCGAATGGCTATTTCAGTTTGTTTCTGGGGCAATTTGGTGATTAAAATGCACAGAGTGTTTTTTTTTTTTTTTCTCGATTGTACTTTGTATTTTAATGGACTTTGTATGATGCGTGTACAAAAATTTTAAGACATTCACTAAATACCACCAGTTTTTTGGTGCTTTTTGACTAATGCCGACTTTACCATTGGTTTCAGAGTTCCGTATCTTAAAAAGTAAAAACGGAACCGTTGTAAGATCACTCGTGTGACTGTCTGTTCGTCTGTTAGAGTCGTTTTTCTCGTAAACTATGGAACGTGGAAAGTTCAAACTTGGGAGAATTATAAAGGCTATTTACCCACATATTTCTCTATTATTAGTCATTCACAAATAGTTTTAGGAAAATTTTAGAGGAGCTACTTAAGTTACTTGAAATAAAAACTCCTTTTGTATATCGTGTGGAGATCTCGTAACACCGAACTCAAAAATGTATTTGTTTTAATTTTAGGTATTATATTTTCAGAGATATCGTCGAAAATGTACTGCAAAAATACGCTCCCCCCCCCCCCAACCACCTTCTATTTCCGAATCTACTGAAACTAAAATTATGAAAAAATTAAGGATAGTAGGAGTTCATTTAAACCTTAAAGGAAAACTATAGCGATTATCCTAGGTCATCATAGCTTTTGAGAAAATCGCATTTTTTCGTTACACACAGACTTTATTTTGGGGGCGGTCAGATGGAGAGTTGACGGGCGTTAGAAGTATACCTATCAACGTGGAATCATTCAAGGATTTTTGATAATGATTTTCGAAAAAATTTGTCGGTAATTACCCGATATATTAATTAAATAGGATGTATGAAATATCCATACTCCACCCTACGGTGTATAGTTTTTTACAGAGTCTTACTATTCTTTTAGCAACGATTTTTTGTACTGTTGCAGTTAGTAATTAATAAATTTATTGTAAGGAACCCTTTGAGCGCGAGCATACTCGCACTTGACAGATTTATTTAAATATTATATCTAACTATTAAAATATTTAAATGCTAACATAATTTTTACACTATTTTCAGTTTTGCCGCTGCTATGGCATCAGCTATTATCAGAGGCTTGGATCCGGAAACTTGTGTGCATGCAGGACAACAGGCCGCCATCACGTCACTTGCTTCGCATATTGCTGTTCCCAGCACAATGTCCCCTGATGCTGTTTTCTCTGAAAAAGTACCAACACTGAAGAAACGTCCGATATCTGTAATTTGATTAACGATAAAGCAGGGTTACATGCTTACATTTATACTGAGGCATTTCCAAGTTACATTATTATAGATTTTCGATTATGTATTTTTTTATAAATCAGTATTTGTATATTTTTATTATTTAATAAATTAGCATTCAAATATGTATTGTGTTTTTCTATGATGAAAATCAAATGGTGAAAGGAATAGATGCAGTAAGTTTTCATTTGCATATGCATACAGACTGTAAACATGTTTCATCTGTCACCATGTATGTGTACATATTTCTAGATAAGTAGATAGATATTATATGTAGTTCCTGCTACGGAATATAATATACAGAGGTTGAACAAAAATATGGAAACACCTCGTGAAATGCATGCTTGAACATAGATGTTGATTCTAGCCAATCCTGTAGGTGCTTCTGTTGTATTTACCCACTAACGCCGCCTATACAATGTCCTCAATACTCTGCCAGTGTCAGTCGTTGTCAGAAGAGTGTTCTGTGTAGTTGAGAGTGCATTATGTCTGAGCTAAGTGAATTCGAAAGTGCACAGATTGTTGGTGCTCGTATGGTGGGTGCTTCCGTTACCAAGGTAGCCGAAATGTATCATGTTTCAAAAGGCACCGTATCCAAGATTTATACCGCATACAGGAAAAGTGAAAACACATCATCCGCTAATTAACAACGCGGACGAAAAGGTGTGCTGGGTGATCGTGACAGACTGTCATTGAAGAGGATTGTGACGAAATATAAGACGACTACAGCTGTAAAAGTCACTGCTGAACTGAATGTCGGGCTCACAAAGCCTGTCAGCACCAAAACAATAAGAAGAGAGCTTCATAAGCAGTGATTTTCAGGGCGAGCTGTAATTCCAAACCCACTCATCAATGATACAAATGCCTGTAGAAAACATGGTGACGAAGCTATAAACCTGAGCAATGGAAGACAATCATTTGGTTGGATGAGTCTTGTTTCACACTGTTTCCAACTTCTGGAGGATTTTACGTCTGGCAAATGCCGTTCCAAGCCTACGATACAGACTGTTTGCTGCCAAGAGTAAAACATGACGGGGGTTTGGCCATGATTTACACAGCCATATCGTGGTATTCTATGGGTCCCATGATTAGTCTACTAGGTCGCATTACTGGCAAGAATAATGTGACCATTTTGTACGATCATGTCCATCCCATGGTACAATGTTTGTTCCCCAATGGCGATGCTGTGTTCCAAGACACCAACGCCCCTGTTCACACATCTCGGATCATTCAGGACTGGTTTTGTGAGCATGAGGGTGATTTGTCGCATCTCCCCTGGCCACCACAGTCACCAAATCATAGTATTATTGAGCCTTGTATATTTTGGAGAGAAAAGTGAGTGATCGCTATCCACCTCCATCATCGGTACCTGAACTTGCCTCTATTTTACAGGAAGAATGGGGTAAGATTCCCCTGAAAACTATACAGGATCTGTATTTGTTCATTCCGAGAAGACTGTAAGCCGTTTTGAATGCCGACGGTTTTCCTACACCGTATTAGGCATGGTAATATGTTTTTTTAGGTGTTTCCATATTTTTGTCCAACCTCTGTATATGTATATACATATATATATATATCTTAAAAACTTAGAAATTTTTGTTTGTGGCAATCGCCTAAATATGGCAATTTTTATTTTTATTTCTTACCGAACGAACAATTTATAGTTTAGTTACTGCCAAAACTATTTAAAAATATATTGAAATCGCTTCAGTACTTTTCGAGGAGAAAGCATATCAGAACCAGCTGTTTAACAGAGTATTTCGCAAGTGTTGTTGTCCCCTTAAATAAATATATCAGCGAAATGAAAAGTTTCTTGTTGGCTTCGATTCGAACAACTTTTCCCGAGAAGCATGTGGTCATCTAATACACTTCCCCAGCACATAGCAAATGGGGAAATAATTGTTAGGGTGAAACATAACTGGTAGCACCGGGGGGGGGGGGTATAGGCATAAAAAAGCGCAATTAAAAATGATTAAGAGCTCATAAAAGTCGTTTTTTATTTTTATTTTATTATTCAATAAAATTTCTGGTTCCATTTGATTTGACAAACTATCATGTTTGCATCATAAGATCATAGTTGTCAACATACCGGTTATTTTCAAATCAAATTAAACCAAAAATGTTATTGAATAATAAAAGCTATTTAAGAAGCTTCAAGCGGGAAACATGTCTTCCTCAGATCGAGTTTTTGCAGGACTTTATCTCTCCACCAAGTCGCATTTTAATGCTGGCAAAGAACCACAATGCAACCAGTACCCCCGACTCTTTGTTTTATCAACGTTATTTATTTTATTTTATTTATTTATTTGTATTTTTTTATTTTTAATTAATTAATTAATTAATTAATTAAACATATTTCCAACCAGAAATTTATTTAATAACATGTGAATTTATTTATCTTTCGTCAGTATTTTGTGTTTTACTTTTTGTTAAATAAACTTTCTGGTTTAACACTAGAACCGAGGGAAATTTTATTCAAGTTTTATAAAAAAATATTTTACACCAGAATTAATATTTAAAACTATTTAACTTATTCATTCAACTTAGTTTTGTGCGGTGTATATTTTACTTAATTTATTAAGAAATTTCTGGTGCGAATCGACAATGGTACGGGTCAAAATGACCCGTCTTCGCGATTGACATTTTGACCCGTACCATTGTCGATTCGGACCAGAATTTTCTTAATAAATTAAGTTAAATATACACCGCACAAAACTAAGTTGAATGAATAAGTTAAATAGTTTTAAATATTAATTCTGGTGTAAAATATTTTTTATAAAACTTCAGTAAAATTTCCCGCGGTTCTAGTGTTAGAAAAAGGTTGTTTGACTTGACTTCTGGGTAAAACTAGGGTGCCCTTGTAAGAGAGTGCTGACGTACGCACAAGGTTCATGCTCAGACTGAAGGTATTGTCCAAAACTATAGCAAACCATATTTCAGAACTTATGCTCGCCTAGACAAATTCAATTAGACGGTTAAAACAAGTCAACATACATTAGCTTGTCATAAATGGCAGGCTCACCAAGATGCTTGATGATTCGTTATTGTCCAAAATTGTCTTGACCAATCAAAAGTTATTTCCCGCATGTTGCCATTCTCATATAGAAGCACCCTAGGTAAAAAATAAAACTACTAGCTAACAGTGTGTCAAGAGAGATCCTATGTCCAGGACTGCCTGAATCCCTTAAAAATGATTTTAAGCTCTCTTTCGAAAATATGGCATCAAATATATTGTGAAACTATTTTTATGTAATGACTTTCTTCTTATACTCTTTATTTACAATATGTGTTGAAATCGGTTTATAACTTTAATTCATAAGAAGTAATAAATCCTCTTACATAAATTACCGTTGCACGATCCAATATTATGAAACTATTACAAAAGTATTAAAGATTTTAAAAATATCCTTATCTCTTTTTAAAGATGTTAAAAAGTTAATACAAACAACTTGTTGCCTTTTCAAATATTACATTTTTTATAAGTCAATGTTAAATAAAGGCATTCTTACAACCACTCGATTGATAAAGTGCTTGCAAAAATCCATTTTAATGAAAAATACATTAAACACTGAATTTGCAATATGACTTAATTTCATTTCTGCCTGTAATAAATTAATATGAATAACAGTGAAAAAGTGTTTCAACAAAATGAAGATTAGAAACGTACATATCAATATATGTAGCTAAAATGTACTATTCTTTTATAATTTAAAAGCTTTTATAAAATAATCCAAAATAAAGTTCATTAAAAGGGTCAATAAATGCATAACATTTCAATAAAAATAAAAACAGAGTGCGTACAGTTCTACCGCAATTTTTGAATAGAATTTTTGGATTCATTTAATCGTCGAAAATTGTTACTAATTATTGGGATTCAAATATTTAAACAATAATAATCTGAAATAATGATCCCGTACTACTTGGAAATTCTAAGGACTGTATGCACCTTGAAAAAAAAATCGTATGGACCACCAATTTCATCGTACAGTTTTATTTATACAACTGTTCAATTTTACTTGGCATGTTTACGCTGAAATACTTATTTTCAAAATTTTATTGACCAACATTTTTTTATTACATCCTTAACCTTGGAGCAGTCGCGCCGGGTATGACATACTCAGGGTGCGTACGGTTTTTACAATTCTCACCCGCCCCCTTTTTTTTTTTTAACTAATCTTCAACTTACTATATCGCAGAATTTGTAACAATTGTCTCCGACTGACTAAGGTGACGATTATTATTTGTATTTATTAGTGACAATGAAACTAGTCGTTGGGGGCCTCCGTAATACTTACCCATCATGGATATGCATAATATGAAAATAAAACATGTCTAAAGTATTTATAAAATGCATTGCAATTCGAATAAAATCGTGGCTTGATGACATCATAAACTTTAAATGCTCTATTACTGAATTGCGTAAAAGAAACATCCTCATAACGCTAAAAATGATAATCATATTAACTAAGAGTTTACTGCGTCGGATTAAGCGTCTCATTTCCAATTGAAATATATCTTTGAATTGAAATTTGGATGAAATACAGGGTCATGAAAAATCGAAGAGTGTGGAAAATAGGATTACAAATATCTCGGTAACTCATTATCCGATCGACTTCATTCTTTATGCAAAATTTATGTTTTTTAATTGTCTTTTATATTCACTCCTTAAAATAAACAATTTAAAAAAAAATTTATATACCTTTTATCAGAACGAATATTTCGAGAGTCCGAAAAAAATAGTTCCGGATAATCGAGGTTACTGAAATTCAATAAGCTTCTTCCCATTATTGCATACTAAGTACATATCAAATTTCAAGTCTCTATCTCAAATTTTTCGGGAGATAAAGAGTTTACAGACACACAGACGGACGGCATTTTTTTTTCTAAAAATATGTTTTTCGGAATCTCTAGTGTCTGAAACGTGTAAATCCGTTAAAAAAATTTTTTTTCGATTTTTAAAACGATTACAAGACTTACCCTATACTACGTATGGTATGATGGGTAAGTAAAAACCATTCATACCATGGGTAAGCGCGACTCCTCCCGGGTTAAATAATTCATAAACAGAAAAAATGTTCGACGCGCATAATAGAAAAACCCCACAAAACTGCAATCAATATGAAAAAATATTTAGCATTAAATTAGGATAACTTCAAATTTCACACAGCTCCCTCCTCCCTTTTATAAAATGTATTAACACTTTGTTGACCGTCCACGAATATACTCGTGTTTTAAAACCAATGTCATACTAAAGGCGTGTCCTAAATATTTAGTTTAGCCTAAATAATATTTGCAGCATAAAATCATTATCAAAAAGAATGTGTATTTATACGATACATTTGGGAATACATTGTTAGCCTGTAAGAAGAAATTTTACATGAAATTCACATACTATAAGATATTCACTGATGTATAAGTTTGAAAAAGTTAACTAGACATTATTCCAAAAATTTTTAAAAGAAGGCGGAACTTGTATTGACTAAAAATAAAAATTTCATATTAAATTGCCGGTCAACAATGTGTTAAAAATGTGTAAATTAAAATGAATGCTACTCATAAGTTTTCTGCTGTTTTACGTTTTAGATATTTTTTTGAAATATCACTTTTATTGACTGGTTAATTTAAACTGTAACTGAATTGTACATACAAATTTTACTATGTATTGAGATACTTTCTCTAAATGAAAAAATTTATCTTTCCCTTTTTAAAATTTTCCAACATAGTTGAAAGGTGTTTATGACATTGGTTTGTCTGTCTGTTAGGCAGTGCTCTAACTCGCTTAAATGTACTCGGATTACCATCATGTAATTGATATATGTTATTGAAGTTTACTGTAGAATGTTATTTATTGAAATTGATGTCTGGAACTTGTTGTGTTGGAACTTGATGTGTGGAACATTGTCTGTTAGATCTCTTTTACGGGGATACACCAAAGAATTCCTTTACATTATGATCTATGGAGAAAACTCGTTTGCGGTGTATTTTAATGATGTTACACTATTCCAAACATAAGGAAATTGATATGCATCACTGAGGCGGACTACAGCATGCCTTCTATACAGTATAGAGTAACTGTCATTTACAGTTCGTTACAAGGAAGCAAAAAAATTACGTTACATTACGATGTAAAGGGGGAACTTGTTTTCAGAGTATGCTAATGATTTATGGTACTTGAAACACAATGGAATTAATATGCATCACTCAGTGCACTACTATATGGTGCTTTCAATAGATTATGGAGTGAGTAGCATTTGTAGTTATTTTACAGAGACACACAAAAAATTCGATTACAGGACTGACAGTGAGAGTTAAATGCTGGAAGTGCATTTTCAGTTGTGTTTAAATTAAAATTTTGTGTAGTTTTTTAGTAGTCATTTTTTGTGTAGTACGTGGTGTGTATAAATTCTATAAATCATATACAAGGCTGCACGAAATAATTCTCACACATTACCTATGGACACCAATTACTGAAAATGAACTTTTACTGCGTAATGTATCTTTTAGTTTGTTTTATTTGGATCCGGGTTTCCAAAAGTGTGGTACGCATGCCCCTTGAGGTACGCGAAGAGGTTCTAGGGAGTACGCGACGAGTCTGTATCAACAACGAACTTACAACCAGAATTGCAAATCTAGAAGATAATCTATTCAGAAATTCTAAATTCACACCAGAAAATTTTAAACAATAATTTTTACAATAAAATATAAATAAAATGCTTAAATGATACAAAGAGAAATACAAAAAAACTTATGAAAACCTTTTAATATAATTATAATTAGTGATCTTATTATGTGATTATGTAATAATTTTTACTTTAATTTATTCACAAAATATCTTTCATTATATAAAACAAAAATAATTATTCAAATTTTCTGGTGTTTAGAACTTCTGAATAAAAAAACCACCAGATCTGGCGACACTGCCAAATTTGGCGGACACGGTGCAGTTAAATGAGTCAGTGAAAAGTTATTTCCTCTTATTGTCTGATTAAAATATAATAACACACTAGGACTACTACATCTTAAAGATAATTGTGCCTCAACAAATTAACGCAGAAATTTCATCAAATATACAAGTGTACACAAATACAGCCGTCACATTAAAAAACTTGCTACGTGTAAAACTATATTAGATGTTAAAAAAAGAGTTTTTTTTTTAATCCATTCATTAGATTTTTGTTTCTATTTTCTATTCATGACTGTATCGGGGGTACGCCAGGCGCATGTAATTCTTCAAGAGGTACGTGAGGTATATGACTGTTACCACTGATTTAACCCCTTGAACAGTGTTGAATTCAGATACTTTTCTCCGGGAGGGATTTCTGTGGCTCCGGGGGGGGGGGGGATTTCACTATTAACCATTAAAATCATAAAATCTCAAATCTTCCGGGGGGGCATTTCAATGCTCCGGGGGGGGTGTTCCCCCCGGGCCACCCCCTGAATTCAACACTGACCTTGAAGGGCGGTGGGATATAATATATTCCACTTAATTTTAATTCCAAAATGCCACATTGACACCAGGATTTTGAAATAAAAATTTTCTTGTATAATGTACGTGAAAAAAAAAACTTTTACTTATTTCCAAATAAATTTGTTTGTAAATCCTGGTATCATGCAATCATTTCAACGTTTCACTGAATGAAAAAATGAAATTTCTTAACAATATTCTGATAGTGTTGAAAATTGTTTCCTAATCTATGCTTAATGTATGATTTTTCGTTCTTGTTAATATAAACCCGTGAACTTCCCATTTCGATTTAGCACCCGTGCAATCTACTCTAGTTTAATTAGTAGTAGTTGACACTAGTAGCGATTTCTGATTCCGTAACTTCAACTGCGTATAACATTACTGGCAATATCGTGATAATGAAATATAACACGGGATTTCTATAAGAAATTTAATGAGAAATCGAACTATGATATTTATTTATATCATAAATTTCATTTGTTAATAAATAATGCAAATTAATGAAAGCATGTTTTCAAAAAACGACGACATTTGAAGTTTTCGTAGGTGCGAATTCGCAGTAATGTGGAATTCACTGGTTAAAACTAGTTTTCGTTAAGATGCTCGTACTAAAAATAAAATGGGAAACCTTTATATTAATTTTAAACATTTTGTACTTTGTAATACTGCTACATAAATACATTTTTAAGCAATACAAATTTATGAATATTTTATTTTACTTATTACTTTGTAACTATAACATTAAACAATAATTCAAGATATAGTCGAGATTTTCCTGTATTTTTGACAACTACATATTTTACTCAAGTGATGAAAAGATTTACTTTTCCCGAAAGAAATGTGAATGGTGAAAAATTGAAGAGGAATATAATTTAATATAAAAGTAAAATAAATAATCTATCTATTTAAAACAGAAAGCTGTTTTTTAGCCATCTGCCCTGAGCTTTCTACTGAACTAATTTTGATAATTATTCTTTTAATGAAAACTGTTCCTTTGTAGATGTGCCCGCACTAGCTATTTTTTTATTATTATTCTCATTTTTATATTTTTAATTTAATTTTTAAATTTTTTTATGACATTTCTTCAAAATGATTGCAATCGGGCGTGAAAATGATTTTATGAAAGTTTTTTTATTCCACCAACTCTAAAATTAAAAGCTAAATCGTCTGCTTATGAAAATATCATTTTTAAAACGTGCATTTTCAAACACAAAATTTCATTTTTTACAAAGCTAAATAGCGTAATTTTCTAGATTTTTACTGAGATCACAGGACTTAAATGGAATGTGGTGCTCATGTGCAAAGTTTTGAGTATGTTTGTGAGAATTATCATGCGTTGGATTTGCAGTTTCAATGTTTTTTTCATTACATTATTCTTTTATTGATAAGCTCGAATTGTAACATACTTATTTAATATATATGCGTAAATAATATATAATAATAATAATAATAATAATAATAATAATAATAATAATGTAATTAATATATATATACTTATTTAATATATATGCTTTTGCGTCAAATTTTGACGGGTGCAACTAGTGCTTCATATTTTCAGATGCATTCAAACCAAATGTATTAGTTTATGACTTTCAGAATTTATTCACCTTTAATTGTTAATTTTATTAATAGCAAGTCAATAACAGATTTGTAAGTCAAGAACAAATTATCTTTTATCTAATTACCACAGTATAACCAAAAAAACAGTTACACTAACCCAAGAGCAGTTGAGCCTTAGATACTTCAAAAGAAAGAGCAAACAACATCGGAGTAAAATAAGAAAATCTCTAAATGGTAAAATTAAAGTGGTTGTTCCTTGATAAAATTTTGTGTTCTCAATTCCGAAACAATTTTCAAAAACGTTTAAAAATCGCATTCAACAAACAAATAAAAATTCAAAAGAAAATTCATTCCAAGGTAAAACTAGTTGATGGGGGCCACCGTAATACTTACCGATCAGGGATATGCATAATATAAAATATGAAAATAAAACATGTGTAAACACTGACTGATATTTATAAAATGCATTGCAATTCGAATAAAATCGTGGCTTGATGACGTGATAAACTTTAAATGTTCTATTACTGAATTGCGTAAGAGAAACATCCTTATAACTCTAAAAATTATAATCATATTAACTAACAGTTTACTGCGTCGGATTAAGCGTCTCATTTCCAATTAAAATATATCTTTGAATTGAAGTTTGAATGAAATCCAGTGTCATGAAAAATCGAAGAGTGTGGGAAATGTGATAAAAAATATCGCGGCAACTCATTATCCGATCGACTTCATCTTTTATGCAAAATTTATGATTTTTTATTGTCTTTTATATTCACTCCTTAAAAAAACAAAAAGCAATTTCGAAAATTTTTATATACCTTTTATCAGAGAATATTTCGAGAGTCCGAACAAAACAGTTTCAGATAATCGAGATTACTGAAATTCAATAAGCTTCTTCCCATTATTATATACTATGTACATACCAAATTTCAAGTCTCTATCTCAATTTGTTCGGGAGATAGAGCGTTTACAGACACACACAGAGACAGATGGCATTCCGAAAAACATATTTTTAGAAAATTTATTTTTCTAAAAATATGTTTTTTGGAATCTCCAGTGTCTGAAACGTGAAAATCCGTCAAAAAAATGTTTTGTTCGATTTTTAAAACGATTACAAGATTTACACTATACTACGTATGATGGGTAAGTAAAAAAGAGACCTGTGACGCAAATACTATTACATAATACTTCTTTTTCTAATTTAATATTCAAAGTATTATTAAAAATGTAAGTTTTGCCAAAAACATTACATTTAAAAATAAATTTCAGTGAAAATAAAATTCAAATATGCAGTCCAGTAAATATTTTCTATCTATAGCTATTCATTATTATGAGTTGATAATATCGAGACAATCGATTATAAGATATTATTAACAATCGGCCATTCCTAACAAAATTGATTTTTGATATAAATTGCTTACATTTTCATCCTGTTTACAAGATTTCTCTACTAAATAAAAATAATATTCAGTTGCTGTGAATATATATCTATAGTAATACCTGTGAGAATGGAACCTGCCTCTAACCAAATCCTGCCTTTAACGGAAAAAAATTCATTGTACCGATGGAAAGAATATCGTACAAATTTAACTGCTAAAACGGAATATTTTTCCTATACCTTCCTGTTTTGAACACTGAATAAAAATTTTATTATTTAAATACAGTAAATCTTGTGAAAAACGGAACCTGTCGGTAACAGAATAATGTCTTAAACGGAAAACATCCATGGTCCAACGAAGGAATAACATAATTATTATACCAGCTAAGACGGAAACTTGCATAAAACAATTTTCTCCGGTCCCTTAACCCTTTCAGGGGTAAAGCTCTTCCATTGCTAAAATGTTGAAATGAATGACTGAAACCGGAATTTATTTAGAAATGTATTTGTAAAAAAGAAAAAAGGTATATTTCACATACATAATAAAAGAAATATTTTATACCAAAATTCCGGTGCCATTGTCGCATTTGGGAATTAAACTTAAGTGGTTTCATAAACATACCACCGCTCTTGAAAGGGTTAACGATTTCGTTTTCGCAGATTTTATTGTATCGAACATTTGAATTAAATAGCATAAAAATCGCATTTTTCAAAGTTTTTTTTTTTTTTACAGCATTATTTACAAATTAAAAAATAGACGCAAAGCCTGCAAGTGAGTGATATTCAGATGATAAATATTTGATAAAATAACTCTCAGATTACATTGATCAGCGATCATTCGTAGTTTATCGCCTCCAGAAGGATGATTATAAAATTCTTCTTTATATTATGTGTTTAAGAAAAGTAAATAACAGACATATTGTAAGAATTTCACTGCTTTGAACTATGTTAATTTTGTTATTTTTCCTGTGTTATAAGGTTTTTATTATTCCTTCGCAGATAGAAGATAATAGGTAAAATATTTCTCTTATTCCTTCATTTCTTTGTTTTGCATTGTTTATATATTGATGTTTTCTAATGCAATATTGATCTGCAATGTGCAATTTAAAACAAGGAATTCATTTTAAATACAGCAAATCTAACATCAAATTACCAGAAAAAATATTCTGTAAACTAAAAACCCATTTTATAAATGTCAATCTCTCTCTTTTATTTTAATCCTTCTTTTTCTATCTTTGTCTATTTGTCTATCTTTTTTGCTTAAAAAAATATATCTTTTTAGCCTGTTCCTTTTGTAACATTAAGTATATTATATTAAAATGTATGGTTACTGAAAAGTGCCCTTTTTTATGCGGTAAGGTTAGAAGGTTTTTTTTCTGCTAGTTTTTATCTTTATGATTTAAAAACATTTAAATTTAAAACAAAATGTTTCTTAAGCTATTCTTTGTTATGTACAACAATTTAGACTATAATTAAACTTAATTTTTCAATAGCTCCTTTATGTCTCTGCAAGTCGCTTACATTGTCACTTGAATGTAAAGTTGCAGCGCAACCAGGAATTCCATTTAAAAACCTACATTGTTCCATATAATATAATAGGGTGGGCCATTTTTTTTTTTTTTTGATACGATATACAGCGGAAAACTTGCCTCTAGGGTAGCTTAATAAAATTAAAAAACAAAATAAATAAATATTTACGTCTGGCGGTAGCGTATCGCCCCCAAAATTTCAGAAAATATATACGATTTTTATCATTTTTTTTTATGAGGGGCATAATTTTTTTTTTTTTTTTTTTTTTTTTTTTTTTTGTTTTTTGATTCGCTATACCGCAAAAAAATTGCCTCTAGGGTAGCTTAGTAAAATGCAAAAACAAAATAAATAATTTTTTATGTCTGGCGGTAGCGCATCGACCCTAAAATTTGCGAAAATATACTATTTTTATCAGTTTTCTAATAAATGGAAATAAATCAAATAACTTCTATAAGAAGTAGATATAGACATATTTTAGTAGAACAAAGTATAGAAATGGTAAAGAAATGCAAAAAAATAATACATTTTACAATTTATTTGTACCGCATTACATTAAAAAAAAAATATATTATTGACAAATTTCTATTGAAACCAAAAATTATTTTTCTGATTGTGTAAAATTTCAGTTTGTTATGAAATATAGTCGTTTACTTGTCTTTACTTTCTTTTGGTAGTAGTTTCAAATAAGATTTGCTTGAAAAACTAGGCATTGACGATCTTGAGATAAGTTTAGTTCTTATAAAACCATCCCCGGACTGGGAGCCGACGACTTTTTGTGATGCCTCGGTTACCAGCTTCACGCATCGTTCTACTGCTTCGGTGCGACATGGGAATTCGCCAATGTTCCACTCAGCCGCTGTTCCACCTGGTTAGACCTTAGACCAGCCACACCCAAGCTTTTTTCTCGCTTGCCGCAAACATATGTTTGCGACGCTAGACTTATAAAAGGATAAAAAAGAAGTAATTAAAATAGAACAATAACATAAGTATTACAACAAAGCAATATATCAAATTTAATATTATTAGATGGGTTAAACATTTATCGTAGAATAAATATTTCCAAAAAAAATTTAACACCACTATTTTCAAACAATAAACTTCGTGGTAGATTCTTATTGCAAATGTTGTAGAAATATGCCCAGAAGTTTGATGTTTGAAAATAGTGGTGCAAATATCTTTTGGAGCCAATTTTTTCTGAGATAAACATTCAAACCTACATGATATGAATTCTTATATGACAGGTATAAAACGTAATCATATAACAATGCGGAATTTCCAAGCCCTAAAGAAAAATAAATCATGAAATTTTCCATAATAAATTATCTTTTTCTGAATGCAAAAACTTTTATTATTATTTTTTTTAATTGTAGAAATGTAGTGTAAATTTAATTATTTTGGAATAATGGCGGATTAGTGTTGAAGATTAAGAAATTTTTACATCACTGTAGCACAAATAGGACTGTGTGTAAAACTGAAAAAAAGTGACTGAAAAAAGTGGTATTTAAGATGCTTTAACATAATTTTAAATTAATTATAAATAACAGGGCAGATTTTGCCTGCCTATGAAAATATATGAAACAACAGTGAAGGTCTTAAATACTTTTCAAGCACATCTCAATTAGTATTAAATGCATAATGTGCAAAAGCATAAATGTTAGTATTTAAATTAAAAGCATAAATGTGGATTGATGATTATGTGCATCGGGTCGCACAAACAGGTCGCCGGGCCATATGCGGCAAGCGGGCCGTAGGTTGAGTATAGCTGCCTTAGACCAAATCTCTTGATTGGTAATTCTTCGCAGCAAAGTTGATGGTGAAAGTGTAGCAGTGTTCCAGTGAATCATTTCGATGTAATCTGTAGCTAGGAAATTAATTTTGGGTGGTTGAAAACTCCTGATTGATTTTCTTTTAGAAGCTAAGTTTCTAGTCTTTAAAACTCTTCTGAAACCTAACTCTCTTATACGATTCCTTTTATCGACTAACATACTCACAAGAAAGTTTTCTGGATGGGCAAAAAATGAGTTTCTCTTAGTGACTGGGTCAATGACTTTCAGCAAGTTTTCGGGCAGGAATCTTGAAGATCTTATAACTTCAAATACATGTTCTGGTCTATTTGTTAATTATTTACTTTTTATGTGAAACTATACAGGTATATATGACTTTACGAAAAAAGAAACTAAGATCTTGTGTTCGTCTGTTGGGTTTTCAATACTTAAATACAATCGGAGAACTCTGTTCGCCATTGTTAACCACTTTGAGTGGGAAAGTGTGCCAGGTTCACGAACAGATAAATCTTCAAAGCAGCTTCCTTATTTTATAGCAGAACTTATGTCCAACATGTACTGCTGATCTGATCCGTGTACGTTGGTCATGTTTCACTCTCTTCTAGGTCTGCTTAAAACAATGCCAGTAGCATTCTTTCTTATTTTACTGGAGGTAGATTTTCATTTCATGAACTGGCCGTATTTGGATGTGATGACGCCGTTACTAATACGGGGTGGAAAACCGGTGTTATTCGCATAATTGAAGAACGAGTTAAAAGACCACTACAGTGGGTGGGGTCTCTTACATTTCAATGAATTGTCATTCACTTTTTTTTTTAATTTTAGATGGTGAAATGACTGGGTCAAAATAATTTCGTGGTCCGATTAGCACACAACTCAGTAAATGTGAGAAATTCCCAAAGGTAAATTTTGATAGTGTTGATTCCAGAAATTAACAGGCAAATTTTAAGCAAAGATCAGCTGTACATGCTGGACATAAGTTCAGCTACAAAATCATGCAGTTGTCCTGAAGATTTATCTGTTCCTGAGCCTGGCACACTTGCCCACTTAAGGTGGTTAACCGAGGCGTCACAAAAAGTCATCGGCTCTAATAACTACACTCATGTCACTTTTATAATAACTAACACTTATCTCAAGATCGCCAATGCCTAGTTTTTAAAGCAAATCTTATTTGAAACTACCAAAAGAAAGTAAAGGACTATATTTCATTACAAACTGAAATTTTACACAATCAGCTAAACAATTTTTGGTTTCAATAGAAATTTGTCAATAAATAAAAAAATAAAATAAATAAATAAATGTTTTTTTTTAATGTAATACGCTACAAATAAACTGTAAAATATATTATTTTTTTCATTTATTTATCATTCCTATACTTTGTTCTACTACAATATGTCTATTACTTGTTTTTAAGTTATTTGATTTATTTCCATTTATTAGAAAACTTATAAAAATCGTATATGTTCTCAAATTTTAGGGCCGATTCGGTACCGCTAGACATAAAAATTAATTAATTTTGTTTTTGCAATTTACTAAGCTACCCTAGAGGCAAGTGTTTCGCGGTATAGCGAATCAAAAATAAAAACAATAATTTTTCGCCCCCTCCTAGAAAAATTATAAAAATCGTATATTTTCTCAAATTTTAGAGCCGATGTCCTATCGCCGGACGTAAAAGTTTATTTATTTTGTTTTTGCATTTTACTAAGCAAGTTTTCCGCGGTATAGCGAACCGAAAAACAAAGAACATTTTTTTTTTCGGCCCACCCTAATACATAATGTATATGAAAAGTGCGTTTTTATGGGATAGGGCATGTCTCCGGTTGCTGTTGGCTGCCACCTTTAATTTTCTAGCTTGGGAACTAATGAATATTTTTATTATATATATATTTATTTATTTTTGTACTTTAAATTTAATTTTTAATTAATTTTTTTTCTGCTGAATTGTTTTGTTCTTTCCTATACTGTGAAATTTTTGTTTTTCAATTTCAATTTAATTATTTGTCATGTAGTTTTATACAGTAGTTAAACTTAATTTCTCATTGACTCCCTATTTTCTCAGCAAGTCGCTCATATTTCTCCTGCTGGATGTAAAGTTGCACCGTAACCAGGAAGTCCATAAAGCTGTTTACATTGTTCCATTTTCCCATATAATGCATAATATAATGTATATTTGGACATTTTTGGATTTTCTCATTTTTTTTAAAGCGTTGCTACTCAAATTACACTAGTTTACAAAAAAAAAAAAATTTGTTGTTCATGAAATGAAACATATATTATTTATGTAGGCTATGGACGGTAGTTAAAAAAATATATTTTCATTTTTTATAGCACGTCACAATTCTGAGATATGAAGGTCTTTGTTTTCTATGTACCCGCAATTGTTTAACCCTTTCCGGCACAGACAAATTCTGTTCGTAAAATGAGAAATTACTGACTGACACCGAAATTTACAAACGACTTTTTTAGTAAATAAGAGCTCATTATTTTAAGCTTTCATTCTAGAAACAAAAGTTTATTAAAATAGTTTTGGTGCCTATTGTTTATTTGGATGTATTTTTTTTGCAAAAATCTTCTTTAAATATTTCAAAAATCTGACGTGCTGGATTTTTTTTTAAATATTTTTTCCAAGATGCAGATACCCAAAGTAACGTAACCATATATCTTTCATTTCATGAACAAAAGTCATGTAAACTAGTGTTATTAGAAAAATAAATCGATACTTCGTTTTTAAAAACCGATTTGGTAGTTTATGAGATATGGTGGAATATTACCAAATTTGTTTAATGTTATATAGAAAATTTCCAACTGTCCGAACTGCCGTCATCAGGATCGATATCATCATGGAAGAAAAAAAAATATGTTTAAGGGAGGTAAGGGGGGAATTTTTTGTTGAAATACGAATTTACATGTTATTTCATAAAGATGTAATTTCTTTGAAATTTCTATTCAAACCACCGTTAAAAATTATATTTAATTGCAGATTTTGAAGCCTAAATTTGGATTATTCTAATTCTGTATTTACGATTTACGGTAAAACGATTAACTTTGTTTTACATGTTCAACTAACACATCTACACCGTGTTGCAAAATCTGGCGGATTTTTTTTTTCCTTCAGAAATTCCAAATTCACTCCAGAATTTTTTTAGTATTAATTGTATTTTATTTTATTCACGAAATAGCTATTGTTATTAAAAGAAAAATAACTATTCAAAATTTCTGGTAAGAATTCGGAATTTCTGAATTAAAAAATCCACCAGATTTGGCAACACTGCACATCTAAATGCATATAAGTACATTATTTCAGAAATTGTTTGCAGCACAAGCGATTCAATGGGTAGGGTAATGCCAACCTCAGAAAATTAGCAAGCCCCGAAATGGAGAACGAAATGAATTAATGTAGTTTTTGTATTTTCGTAGCAAATATTCATATTTCTGTATTCCAAAAAATATATAATGTATTATTATGTAAATGCAAATTTATTCCTTTGAAGTTTAGATCTGCGCCAACGATGTTTCGAGCAGGAAAATTTGTTTGGAGGAGATATGATTGTACCTCAGCGTTTACTTCGAGTGAGTAAAATTATTTCGTAAGAAATTTCGAAAGTAAAAGTTCTTATAATAATATAATAATAGTAAAAGTACTTATAAATTTAGAAAGTAAAAGTACTTATAATAGAAATGCTTCTATTATAAGTACTTTTACTTTCTATTCAAAATATTTCTCTATGAAAAAAAGCTTGCTTTATTATTATTATTATTTTTTTTTTTTGTACAAATCTAAATAGCAACATGTACTAAAGAATTGTGCATAAAAGCACAGAGAACTTTAAAGGGTTTCCTACATTTCCGGGAAATTTTCATGGCAGTACCAGTATTCTCTTATAGAAAAGTTTGCCTAATTTAATCGCGTGAAACTTCGTCTTATTTAACCCTCTCATTCCCGAATTATAATAAAATTGATTAAAAAATATTTCTACTACATTTTGTATGTAAAATGTTGCTATAAATTACATAGAATTTTTGTTGTTGTTGTTACCATGTCTCTTTCTATTCAATTTGAAAGAGCCTCATATGAGACTTGAGGGGCTAAAAACATAGTGAAATAGAATGAGGACAATAAAAGAAAAAAGATTATATATTTTAAAGCAAAACTAAACATTTATTTTAATACGTTACATAACAATCGAGTCAAATTTGGCAAATAAGTGTTGTTATTATTAATGATATATCACTTATATACAGTAGCGTAGCTAAGGGGGGCCAAGGGGGGCGGCCGCCCCGGGCGCCGCTGCCAAGGGACGCCAAATTGAGAGGGATTTTTAACCGAAATTATGTCTCATATTTTGACAATAAATAAATATTATTGACCTTTTTTGTGCGTGTGTGAATGTTTTCTTTAGTACATTCAAATAATGAAAGAAAAAGCTTCTGTAAATGTTTCTAGGGATGGCTCAACACACTTTGTACTTTACATGATTACGTACCTGAAAGGAGGCTCAAAATGATTAAATGGACGAGGGAGGGGCGCCCAATTGAGAGACGCATTAAATCAAAACTTGTAGAGAGCCCAAAAAGGTCCAAGCAATAGTTTTGAGCAGTGCCCTAAGATGAAAACATTTTAAAAGGTCCTATTACTTAGCGCTTTAGATCTTCAGTTAGTCGAAATTAAGCATAGTTTATGAGTTAGTCATTACAATAAAATTTTAAAGAAATGGGCCAAAAAATGAGGGAATTGTTTAAAAAAGGGCCCTAGGACCCTAAGAAAAATATGAGGATTGTGGCCCGAGGAGAAGAATTAATACAAAACTTTAAAGTTATGCATTGAGAGGGTGACACAATTAGGAAGTGAAAACTGCACAGTGAAAAAAAGTTCAAGGCGTCCCGGATTGGGACCAAGGGTCTTAACTGGGATGTTGAAATCGGGGAATAACTAAATGGAGAAAACGCCCCAAAATGTTGAAGATTGGATTGAAAGGGGACAAGTTATTAACAATTTAGAACACAAAAACATAAAGGGGCCCAGGTCTTAAAAAATTAAAAATCTGAGCCTGAGGTACATCAGGATCTGTCTTTGACTATCCACACCCAAATTTTCAGACTTCTGCGTGCATTAGATTTCGCTAGCCATCGGACACAGACAAACAACTTTCTTTTATTAGTATAGATAATTATGTTCTTAAAATATTAAAATGCTGTATTGTCTTCTGAAATACACCTGCGTACATAATTTTTTCGTCTATCATATTTTTATAATTCGCCTATCTATTATTATAATTCGTCGTCGGATGAAAAATCAATTAGAAAATTCCATTTTTACATTACAAAAAACAAATTAAATGAAAAGGAAATAAATAAAAATGAATTTATGTTTTATTAATGAAATCTTTATTTATTGAGTAAAGACACAAGTATATTAGACGAATTCCAAAATTAAAGATAATGCTAATCACATAGATAATTTTTATAACTAAAATGTTTTATTAGATCTTCAGATATATATTTTTTTAAAAAGAGCAAAATTTTATAAAATTAAAAAAAATTAAAAAGTCATTAAAACTTTCAGAAAACGTGCAGTCCATATCAGGGCTTAATATCTAACAAAAAAGATAACGGAGCCATAATATTCTGCAGTACTAACACCCGTAGCGTACCCCCCCCCCCCCCCCCTCCACCGTCACTCCAATCTGCATATTTATATTTCATACATTATTTTTAAATTTTAAAGCATTGTTTTTTATTTAGCAAAATAAAAATTTTAAATACATCTATCTGCATTTGTATACTTAGCTATCAACTATTCCACTTTTCAGTTATTACTAATTCCAAATAGAAACCTTTGCCCTAACCTTAATGTTAATTAATCACAGAATTCTGTGATCGAACTCAGGATTATGATTCGGAAATAGTGTTAATACAAAAAAAAAAAAAAAAAATAATAATAATAGTTCGCAGCTATGCAGAATAGAAAAACGCTACTTCCGTTGACTCTTTATTCTTATCAAAATAGCATTAAAATGATTTGAAATTGAAATAAGTACAATTTTGAATATAAGACAGATTGAACTCGAGCCTGCCCAAACCCGAACACTAATATAAAAATCGAGCCAGTTTCATATCCATCTCTTATGTGAGCGACACAGTACGTTACTTATAAGTGTTTTGATACAAAAGAGGGCAAAAGATTGGAGATAGGAGGGAAAAGAAAGGGTAATATAGGATTCGTTTTGCGGAAGTGTTACTGCACTGGGCTCCGGAGCACAGGGTTTATGAGTTCCAGTGAATTCTGGCCAATATTTAAATTTTTACTAAAAATAGAGAAGTACCGGAGCTGGGCTCCGGCGCAAATTAAGCCCTGGTTCATATGCTAAACTTTTGGAGATTTAGTCTATTGGAAATCAAATTCCTCGCTCGTTGTATCCGGGATTTATTATAAGTCAGATATGCTATTGCAGAGATCATTTGCATACTTTTTATGGCTAAGCCACAATATTATAAGCTTCGGGGAAGCATCTGAAGTTACGCCGCTACTTTAAAACAACAAGCTCATAAAGTTTGTAAATAGTTTTTTAGATTGCTTTTCAAACCAGGATTAGCCTTCATGATTAAAAGAAAGCAAAAGAGACATAAAATAACATAATTAAATCTGAATGGACAAATATATATATTTTTCTCTTTGGGCTAATCAAAGTAAAAATTTTAGGATAATAAAAGTTTTCAAATAAGCTGCACCGATTTAAGATGAAGTTTTTATTGATATTATTGAATGGTTTTGTGAAAGTTTTATGATTTAATCAAGCAAAAAGTAATTCTTTAGGTAAAATTCATTTTGTGTTAAAAATATTTCACTGAAAACATTCTAAAGAAAATTTCAAAACCACACTTTTGTGTAATTATAAACTTTTCGCAACATTTTTCTTTCATACTTTCCTTACAAATCTACTCTATACTGTAAGGATCACATTTTCAATTAGTTAAAATATCATGACAAACTTTAAAATAAAATACAAAAGACATTTTACTTAACATTTTTGCTTTTAGAAAAAAAAAAACTATCTATATCGTATTTTTAATTTTACGAAATGCACCTTAAGGATTCCCCCCCCCCCCAAAAAAAAAAAAAAAAACAGGAGTCAATTGAAAAATATTTGTTGCAGTTTTGTCACTTAGGATATATGAAACTCCTTGTAATTTTTAAAGAGTGTACGCACCTTGTAAATGAAACAAGGCGGCAGATTTTTTTTCCATAATCGGGTTTAATTTAGGAGATTTCGCAAACGTGATTTCTAGCAAATAATTTACTTTCATTTTTGTAATCGTTGTTGCTACTCTCATACTCTTAAAACTACATAGCTACATGGCTAAATATCTTGGAGATAAAAGTAGGTCACCATAAATTAAAATATGTCATAAATGAAAATGTCGTCATAAATTCGCGATAGCTGACAATTTTTCAAAATCCCCAAATATTGACGAAAATTAGGAATCTTCTATAATCGTGTTCTATGCATTTTACCTTCGTGTGTTTGAGTAAAATTCGTTTAATTCTTAAAAACAAGGAAGAGGAAAGCTACCTTTTCCTCCAGTACAAGCCGGAAGGACTTTCCTCCCGTCTTGAGAAAAATTTGGTTAATTTTTATTGGGGGGGCGGGGGGCGCAAAATTTCTTCCTGCCTCGGGCGCCAAAAAACGTAGCTACGCCACTGCTTATATATCTTGTTTTCAGGGGCGTCCAAATAAATAGCATTTAGCTGCATAGTTACCACCAGTTTTTGCAGGATAATGATTTCCTCCATCTCTTCGAAGCTCAGTTGCTGCTTGAACTTTTACGCGTTTCTTCCTTGTTGGCTTTTTAAAAGACTGTGATGGTCTACCTTTTTTCTTTCTTTTCTTGAAAACACTTAATAAACCAGGGATTTAGCTATAGAAGAAATCTAAGCAAATTTAAGCGTTCATTGTTCGAATCCATCTTCCAAAGCAGCCAGCAATTTACAACAGTAGCATTTAACATTTGGTGAAAAATTCTAAATACCATCTCATGTGTCTCATAGTTATGTCTGTATAGGCTTAATTCTAATAGAGAGTTCATTCGATCAACGCTACCCACAATTTTGTTATACATGGCTGTTGATGCTGGTCTCGGAATTTGTATGAAGGATTTATATCTTTTACTCCAACGACGTACAAAAACAATAGGATTTGCTCCTAGAAACGGTGATGACAGATGCACAGCAAATTTGTCAAACCATTTTATAATTGCAATGTTCTTATCTACTTGTGCCACAGAATGTAGCCCTAGATAGTTTTTACTTTCATGGGCATTAGTTTTGTTGAAGCTTTTTTTATTCGATTATTGTGTATTGTTCCTGTTGCCAATATTTTCCACTCAACCAGATTAATAAGAAGTGGTAATGTTGTGAAAAGGTTATGAAGAACAATTTGTGGTTTTTATTTTTAATCAGTTCAGAAAGTCACAACAGAGCACTTCCTGAAGATCCAAATTCATCAAACTCATCTTATGTAATATCAATTGCCTCTTGATAGATTTCAAAGGCATAGGCATGCCCAGATACTCCTGCCAGCTCCCAAGTTTTTATCCCCAAACGATGAGGTTTGTTCCTTATACATTGCTTTATCTTCGATCATTCCTTGAAGGGAATCATCATTAGTAAAACTATTTATAACTTCATGGAACAATACATTTAAAAAAACAACATTTACTAACATTATAAATTATATTTTTAACTAGTTTTCTATTAATTTATTACGTTTAGATACATTTCATTATTTCCCGTTACTATTAGACAATAAGAAAATGTACTTTATGCAGTGAAATTTATATCTTTATTGTACAGAATGTGTACCGTGTTACTCCGTCACATAGGCCTCATATGAGGCTTCGTGTTCTTTCCCAGTTATAACAGCTAATTTTTTTAATTAGAAACATATTAAACACATTATTATCATAAATACATGTCTTAGAATGATACAAATAATTTTCTTACCTTTGCTAAACGAATATTTGTTTAGAAGTGGGTGATTCTAAGAGATGAAGTCATCGTGAAAACAAAATAACATTAAAACAATCATAAACTGCAGTGTTGCCATCTCATAGCAAATTCAAGAACGGTATAAAGCCTCATATGAGATTTAAAGAAGTATTAGCAGTAAAAATAATGTTTTTGTTTTTTATTTCAGCATTTTAAATCTATTTGATCGGAGTTTAAGATAGAAACCTCATATGAGGGTTAAGGTAAATTTTTCTATAAGAAAATACTGGTTCCCGGAAATTTTTTGGTCTGGAAATTCCCTGACTTGTACGAAACCTCTTTAAATATAAGCGTCTACACCCCGACCATCTAACTTTGATATGAGCATCAGATCAGAGGTTTGAGAATCGTAACTGCTGCTACCATCTATACTTTAAAATTGGATGTTCGCGTTTTTATATAAAATTTTACACGTTATGAAATATTTTTTTAATTTCTAATAAACAAAATAAAGAAAAGATACGTTTTTTAGAACATTACAGGTAATGTGCTGAACGTAGACCATCGGAGCATTGCCCTTCGCTCTGCTCTGTGGGGCCTTGAGGCATCCGTCTCGGAGGACCTCAGCGCTCTGCTTGCGTTTTATATTGTCATTATTCTTGTGCAAGTGTTTGTAATTTTTTAATTAGTATATTTTAAAATTATTCAGAATCATCATTAAATTGTGAACTTACTGTCAAAATTACGCTTTTAGCATTCATCTCCAAGCTCACGGAATCCTCTTTAATCCTCTTTAATAAAAAGCTATGCGTTGCTGACGACTGGGATTTTCACTAATCGTTGCCACAGATTAATCTCGGAAAATGAAACATTTGAAGTTACTGAAAAAATTAATTGCTCGAAAAGTATTTGTCCGAAAATTATTAGACAAACTGCGTTAGAAAGGTAAAAAATTGTATTTTTCTTGATATAAATTTATAATTCACTGATTATGCCATTTTTCAAATACTGAATTTCAAAAATTACCAAATTTCACAATGGAGTACCATAGCGAAAACTTCGCGCGTAAAAAAATAATGATAACAGCAATGTGTCCTGACGTATACATACTGGCTATAGCACGAGTCACAAATTATAGTAGCCTTGCTATTCTGTTATTATAGCCTTGCTATTCTGTTAAAATGTAAAAGAGTATTATGATGTCGCGAGTGCGTGATTTTTATTTAATTTTAATATAATAATCTTAGAAACAAGGTTTTGTAAAAAAAATTTAATGGGATTAATAAATTGGCCAAAACTGTATATTATTTTGAGTTTAAAAGAGGAAAGGTGGGGGAGAGCTTTGTAATATTTAGGTTTCCTCAGGAACTTTTGGTCAGAATTGAAAGTTTAATCTATCAAAACGTCAGAAATTAAATCGACATTAAATCGGCAATAACTATAACGACTGTCCTTCAGTTCGTTTGGATAGATTTTCATTTAAAATTATAAAATCATTCAGCGTTGATTTTAGGTATTTTTAAGGTTATCACAGGCCCGGGCAACGCCGGGCATGTCAGCTAGTTATTTAATAAATTAAAACAAATATTAAGTATACTTAGTTGTTAAAAATATAACGGGAAAAAATTTATTTAAAGTTCATATTGCTTTAAATTATTTTTTATAACTTAATTGAATATACTGAAAAAAAAAACTTTTTATTTCAAGAATTCCGCTTCCTGGATACGAACCAGCGTTTGAAGCACCGAAAGCGAAATCCTACCCCTGGGCCACCATGCACTCAACCGAGAAAGCTTAGAACTATATTTAAAATTTTTAGCGCTGGCAGTAGATGCCAAAGTCAAACGGTCGAGGTGTAGACGCTAGTACTTTAAATAGGACATCACCTAACGTTATGTCAAAGGCGGACCCAAGGAAAGGGCGATGGATCCTTTAATCTCTCAAGTGATGAAAACTGATACATTAGTTTTTCTCATCCTTTATCGCATGAAAATTCAAAAATAGGATTAATACCAGAGAAGTTGTGTAAGACATATTTAATTTATAAAAGTCTTAAATTACCCATACCATATTCTATTACAATTTTCCCGGTTATACAGAGTGGTCCAAAATTATTGAGTGCATTTCATGTTTGAATGAAAAAAAGAACAAAATGAGGTACGTACATGTTTATTGTTTTCTTGGAAAAACAATTTAAAACAGTTTTGCACAACAACATTTTGTACGTTCCACATCAGCTCCTTGTATGGCATGTAAAATATCCAGCCGACATTTAATTTCATGCCAAGTTTGTCGCAGCATTTCAGAAGCTATTCCTTCAATGACTTCAGTTATTCGTCGTTTTAGGTCATCGATATCCGAAACTGGAGTTAGGTACGGTAGCCATTTGTAGACTGACGCAATCAGTAAATTTTCCCCGTCTGTCGTTATACTGTCGCGTCATCTGCCGGCTAATGTGAAACTTATTTAACGTTTAGAATGTTGTTGTGTAAAACTGTTTTAAATCGTCTTTCCAAGAAAACAATAAACATGTACGTACCTCATTTTGTTCTTTTTTTTTCCTTTCAAATATGAAATGCTCTCAATAATTTGGAACCACCTTGTATCATAAATGTAAACTAAAAACTGTGAATGAGTTCGACGATCAGATATTACCTGTTAACCATTTAGCCCCGGATTATAAATGCAGATTATAGATTATTATATTCCATTTGTACCACTATTTTTGAAAGGTAAAGTTTGTGGTAGATTGTTTTTGTACATGTTGTCAAAAAATGTGTTAATGCTTTTTATTTGTAGAAAGTGGCAAAATGTTGCTGGGACATTCGGAGCAAAAGGATTAAAATGATAAGAATCCAGTTTTCAGCCATCTATCCTGAATTCCTGAATAAACACTTTATTAATAAGTTTTAAAGTATTATTTTTGAACTACTTTAAAAATAAAGAAAAAAGCACTTTTATATGCAGTAAACTTTTTTTAAATACATGTTGCAATAATGCTGGACATAGAAAGTCCATCATTGTCCTCAAATTATGTATAGAGGACAGGAAGTCTTATCAACCCTTTACATCCATGAACGGAGAAAGAATCTGTAAATTTAAGAATGAAAAGGATGATTTTTTTTCTTTCTAAAGGACTAAAATAAGGATCTTCAATCCATGTCCCGCAGAACATCGGGTGGCCCGCCGCACAGTGGAGCGAAACCCCGTTTTTTCGGCAAAAAATCTACTAATCCTCCCATCTTTTCGCTTCTGACCACTGTTTCCCATTTAATTTTTCGAAGGGAATCGAGTGAGAGCATCCACAGGTCGCACAGTGGGGCATTTGACGGATTTAGCCGGCCAAAAATATTTCTTCCTGAAAAAATGATGGAACGTTTATATTTTATTAGTTTATCATATTTTTATACTTTTATAGCAATTTGTTTTTGAAAAAAAATGTTTTTTGTATATACAGGATATGTGAAAGTCACTGTAACATGTAACACTAACTTTAATTATTAGTAAAATATCAGTGATTAATTCTCTGATTGCAATTGTATTTTGCCCATCAAGATAAAACTAATTTTGTATACAGAATATCTCAAAATTGAAAAATTTTAAGTCATATTCTAATTTGTTTAAAAAATTTGGAGATATATATTTTTATGCATAGATATAGATTATTTTACGTTTTTCTTCAAGCGTGTTTGAAAGTTCTGAAATCAATTTTAAATTACATCACAGATGATTAAAAAAATTGTATCAACTTTAGAAAGCTATCTTTTTAAGCATTGTTAACCCTTAATCTTTAGTAAAATGGAAGTTTTCCATTTACGCTTTTACAGAGTAAATCAATAGTATATTGAAATCAAGTATTTATTAATCACATATATTTTTTACTTAATTTAAACAAAATATTACAAATATTATATTAGATAAATGAATATATATATGTACATATTTGATAACGAAATCTATGGTTATTCATCAGATGATGCAAAATTGTCATCGTAATAGTTTTCATCACTATCCTATTCTGTTTGACTCTGATGAGCACTTGCATACAACTGTTCAACAAGAATAAGTAGTGCTAAAGCCTTTAAAAATGATTTAGATTTTTTTTCACTTGGTATATGTTTTATACAAGATAAGAGTGGATCTTAACTGAGAAGTTACAAATTTAAAATATCCACAAATAAAATAAGCGCAATTTAAAGTTTTTGATGGTGTTTTAAGAAGTTTTTTTAGTTCTTAGATCTTAAAATATCCACATTGCACGATTTTTCTTAAACTTCGACTCTCTAGATATCCTTTACAATCGTAATTCTTATGGGTCGACAGAATATAAGGCGGGAAATGTATTAGATTTTGTCAAAAAAAAAATTCTTTCTTTGACTGAGCAACAATTTGGAAAAGTACAAATGAATTCCAAAAAAGGTTTCCACCAAAATTGATATTATTTTTTAGCTTTTTTTTAATATTTTTGTTCAAAGCCATTCATTGTCTCGACAACTTCTTTCAGATAATGCAAGAAACGTCAAATGGCGTGGTCTAATAAACGTTTCAACTGAACTTCTCCAGAAGTCTCTGTAACTTTGTAGGAGTCCTTATTTGTGTAATAGTTATTTCCATTTGTTGCGAATTATACGACTGATATGTTTTCTTATGTGAATGTCTGACTGTTTTGTAATGCATTTTCGATATTTTGCTACAACAAACATTGATAAAGCTTAAATAGTCGAGAACTACCAATAAGTTGTTTCATGATAATTATATAACACCTGTTTATTTTTAGCTGCAAGATATAGAACCCATGTCATTTCGTTGACTATTGTAAAAGCATTCCTATGTCCAGTAACATATTATTGTGATTCGGTAGCATGAGGAAGGATATCAAGATTTGCTTTGCTATGTACTTCTGCGGTTTTGCTTCTTTCGCTTCTTTGACTACAAATCACAGAAAAATTTCTGAGGCCAACCTGAACGTACGTACTGCAATTGGAATATTCCCTAAAATCTAGATTTACCCTTTTCTCAGAAAAAACACTTAAATCATGATTTATCTGATGCTTTTGATTTTCTTAATAATTATCTTTGTTGACAAGGTAATCATCGAGAAATTAAAATTTCTTATCTAAATTTTCCAAATTCTGGTTATTCATATGATCAAACCGGATTTATTTTGATATAATTTTCATTCCAGATATAAATTTATTGATCAGACATGAACATTTGAACTCTTTTATGTCTGCAGATGACATTTTGTGGCAACATTTGCAAATTAGCTATCGTAGAAGACATTTTTTAAAAGTGGGTAAATGAAAACATCATCATTTACAGAAACATGCACATTTCCGTTTGAAAGAAATTCTTCTAAATTAGCGGTTATTAGCGGCTATTGCTTTGAAAGTTATTAACTACATATCTTGAACTTTCAATTCATGTAAAAAATATCATCGGATCTCACCCTTAAGGTTAACTAATCCCTTATGGAATATTTAAAATAACAATAAAAATTTCCAAATTATGCGGTACATTTCATGTCGCTTTATCATATATTTTAAATAAGCAAATATAAACATATTCATGTGAGATATAAACATGGTCTTTCATAATCCATAACTATTTCATGTAAGTAAAAATTTTTAACAAAAAAAATCACACTGAAATGAGCACTCACAAAATTGTAGTTGACAGCAGACATAACCAACCTACTGCTACAAGCGAATTTTAACTTGCGTGGCACCAATTTGATTGCACTTGGACAAATTTTATTACTCTACGGAGATTCCCCAACTATTTACCTCCAAAGTTAGCTACATATTTTTCTCATCAATTATGATTTGGAAAATTGACTTTTGGCCGGCTAAATCAGCAAAATGCCCCACTGTGGGTCGGTACGACCTATAGTTTACGAATTGTAACCACTTTTCTGTCGATATTTGATAACTTAAATTCTTGATTATTTCAGGGCAGTAAAACATATTTCCTTATGGAATATTTCAGTGTCGATTCTTATGTAATTTTTTTTCGCTGAATCGAATGGGACCATCCGCAGGTCAATACGACCTATAGTTTACGAGTTATAATCGCTTTTTCTGTGCATATTTGTCAACTTCAAGGAACTACACTGCTCAAAACAATTAAAGGATATTTGAAGTTTTATATAAAATAAAGATATAAACGAAATTTTTTTTGCCGAAAATAGAAGAGAATCACAAATGCAAATTTTTCTGGTTTTCAAACTGTGGAGTATGCAAATTTTGAGTTCGACGTCAAAAACGTCGCTTCAGCGGCAGCGAATGAAATTTGACTTTCAACTGGATAAAAGAGAATGAAGACAAGGGTGATCGGCACTCAGTGATTGCTTTGTTTCGATGAGTACGATGTCTCAGCGAAGTCATTTGACAGATTCAGAAGCTTGAAGAATTGTTGGTAGGTTAGAAGGAGGCCAAACTCAAGCCGAAGTAGCGCAAGCCATTGGAGTGTCACAAAGTGTCATTTCCAGGATCTGGAACCGTTTTTTGGAGAGTGGATGTGCAGGCCGAAGACCAGGGCAAGGTCGTAGATGGGCAACAACGCCCAATGAAGATCGGTATTTAGCGTTAACAGCTCGGAGACACCGAAACATGAACGCTACTCTTCTCCAACAACACCTTCGCTCGGCTACAGGCACCACGATTTCAACTCAGACTGTCCGAAACCGGCTCCATGCTGTAGGTCTGTATGCTCGCCGACCGATAGAATGTGTTAGATTAACATCAAGGCATCGTCGCGACCGCAGGGAGTGGGCAACCGAGCATGTCAACTGGAGGAGAAATGAATGGAGCAATATTCTGTTTTCTGACGAGTCCCGTTTTTCTGTGCATCCGGATAATAGGCGTATTTTCATCTGGAGGGACCGTGGCAGTAGGAATAATCCTGCGTTCGTGCACGAAAGTGTCAGATTTGGCGGTGGAGGAGTGTTGGTGTATGGTGGCATCTCCATTGACGGGCGCACTGACCTCTACATCATTCGAGATGGAGCTCTGACTGGTCGCCGATATAGGGATGAGATCCTCAGACCTATTGTAGTCCCTTACGCTGCAGCAATCGGAGATAACTTCATTTTAATGGACGATAACTGCAGGCCACATCGTGCAAACCTGGTGGAGGATTTCCTTTTCGAGGAAGGAATCGTTCGAATGGAATGGCCAGCGTGTTCTCCAGACATGAATCCAATCGAGCACGTTTGGGACGCTCTAGGAAGACGAGTTTCTGACCGCCAACAACCCCCACAAACTCTCCAAGAACTGGAAAGAGCTCTTCTGGAAGAGTGGGGCAGAATACCCCAACTCGTCATTAATATAGCCTCATTGAGTCCATACCTCAAAGGTGTTCAACGTTGCTGGCCGCCCGTGGAAACCATACCCCCTACTGAAAATGATTTTCTTTGAAGAAAACACCTTTTCTTATTCTTTTTTTCTCATATGCACAAATTGTGTTTTTTTCCTTTTGTACACAAATGCGCAATAAAATGCATTTTTTTCTGCCAAACATGTGTAATTTATTCTCATATAACCTACTATGTCTGTCGACCATGTATCAATCAGCTAAAAAGTTTCCCAGATACAAAATCCACCTAAAACTGTAATATCCTTTAATTGTTTTGAGCAGTGTATAATTAGGTTGAAAAGGATGAAAAGCTAAAATTCGGGCTCTAAGTATATTATTTTGTTTCTGAGAAGATGGTCATCTTTTTTTTCAATTTACATCATGATATGTCTTTTAAGCATAGTTTGAGCAATTTGGCCTCTGATATTGTAGATGAAGAATTGTCTGAGCCTACATGGACCTCCTACTGCTCCTAAAAGATGAGATGGAGTACGAAGGCCACAATTGCAGATAATTGTAGCTGAAATAAATATAGCTGTTTCTTGATGTATGTAGATGAGAAAAATTGCCAAGGTACGTCACTTTGGCAATGGGGCTTTTTTTTTTTTTTTAAGTTTCGACAATAAATTTTACTATATCCCGAGTAAAATTTATTGTCGAGTAGTGGAGAATACTACTACTCGAAGTAGCTGGTGTGTTGTTGAATGTTTTGGGTAGCCAAATTGTTCAGGCATACGAGTGTTGTTTTAAGTTATTAATATTTGCCAATATCTGCGCAGACTTATTATATAATAGCTTTGCCCTATGTGTGACTACTACTATTACTAAATCAAGTAATTGTGTGGACTTTCTGGTGAAAAAAAAGTAGAATATGTCGTGCATCAATGTATTTATAATGCATTGTTTTTTTTTAATGAATTGAAAGAAAATGATAATTCTGCAATTACGCCACGCCTATATATAACCCGTTACTGGTCTTTAAACCTAGGTGTGCATACATTTCTAGCCTACGGATATTAATTGAATAATGGTGGCTCGGGGAACTTTAATATTTATAAATGTGAAACTTAGGTACAGCGCTCAGAATACATAGTGTGGAAAACGGCTACAAAATAGTACTAAAAAATTGAATCCGATAAATGTAGAACGATGCTGAAAAGATAACGGTTCGATCGCAGCGACATCTTCTAGCAGTGGCGTAGACAGGGTGGAGGCCCAGATGGTTCAGATACCACTAATTTTATAAAAATATTGTCTTATCTAATAAGAGTACATATGGAGTATCTGGATATGGATATCTAATAGGGGTATATATATTATATATGTCTTAAATTGTCTTATCTAATAGGAGAATTTTCTGCGATATTGAAGGCGAAGAAAACTTTATAATATTACTGGTTTCTAGAGCATTTAGACCTCCTCTCTGGCTACGCCACTGTCTGCTAGCTCTTTTCAACGCAAACATTGTATAATAATTGAACTAAGAAAACGTTTCAGCTGGTGGCAAATATTTTAAATAATTAAATTATACCCTATTTCCTTTGACTTGGATAGTGATTTTCATAAGCTTTGAACATATGAATGATAGTGATCATGACCAAAACACGTGATATGCATTCTTTTGTGCCTGGTTGCAGTACTCGATACAAGACAGCAAACTAGAAACTATCCCTATTTAGCATACCAAAGGATGAATATCTGCTAGAAGAGTGGAAAAGATTAATTCCCTGATATGATAAAAAACTAACTTCAAAATCAGTTACATTTGAAATATACACTTACAAGAAGATTTTATTAACAGAAATTATGTTCATGTTGTCAATAGTGAAACGGTTACTTTTTGCTAGAGATAAATCTATTTTTAAAGCAGATGTCGCTGCGATTGCCCTATTACTGTACCGCATCGTTGCATGTTTATCGGCTACAATTTTTTAGCATTTTTTAAAGCATTACCAGTTTGGCTTTTTTTTAATTCCGAAATTTCGCATTCATACCAGAAATTCCCTATAATGTTCTTTTGGTTACTTAATGACAGATATTTCGTGACTTCTTAAAGTAAAAATTCTTGTTTCAGAATTTCCTGTTTGAATTCGAAAATTTTGAATTAAAATACGGTTAAACTGTTTTTCACACTATTTATTCAAGTGTGAAAGGTTGAAGACCCCTATTCTAAAACATCTTCAAGCTTTTCTAACACACAAAACATATTGTCAACTATTGCTAAAAAAGCTGGAAAGTCTCGTTATATTTTAATGCTTGGTCTAATTGGTCGATCTATCGAATGTAAAAATAATTCTGCACGAATGGTTACATAACGGATTTTTTCGATCGATCATTATAATAAGAAGTTATGCTGTAATGAACGAGCGTTATATCGAGCGTCTACTATGTATGTACTACGGAATTGTTCTTTGTTCAGAGGTATTGTAATTCCATCCTTCCCAAATTTGTAGTATTGTCCCATTCTTGGAGATTTACTAGATCCACCCTTGTACGGTCCTTGGAGGCACAAAATTTCCAGGAAACACTAAAATTTTCCAAAATATTAATTTCAAAATATTTTACTTTTAAAATATTTTAAATGTCAGCACTTCTACTCTTTATGTAACACATCTAGCAATTAATTTATGAATTCATTATTTCATACATTATTTCATAAACTCCTCTTTTGTAACTTTGTGTTTCACTCCAGCCAAGCAAACTATGAAGCTTATATGGACATTTGAAGTGAGCTTCATAAAATAACGTAATAACATAAATGTCAGTTTTCTCAACTTTTGTTCTTTAACCTGTTAACTGGGTAGGAAGAAATATTTCGTCATACACGAACTACTACTGCAATATTTTGAACGCATTACTTCCACCAGTAAAATTTTAATAGAAATTTTCATCTTATTAAAACACCCTATTCATGCAAAATTCCTGCTATGTACAAGGAAAAAAATTCTGTTCTCTTTTACTGGTGAAAGTGTGTCCCGTTGGTAATCAGGCATATCAGTTGAACAAAAGTTTATTCCTCGGTTAACAGGTTAAACATTCATTTTTAAAAGTCAGACTTTTAAAATTACCTACTATGTAAATATTTTTGTTTCTATGGGGTACTTATTTGGTTTAATAGTTTAAGTAAAATTTCTGGTTCAAAATATCTTTATTTGTCGTGAAAAAAAAAAAAAAAAAAAAAAAAAAAAAAACGGAAGTTGGCAGCTTTGAATAACTACGCAATTCCCCTATTTATTTATTTATTTATTTATTTATTTATTTATTTTTCAGAACGGAATTGCATACGAAGAATATCGTTGGCCGGGCTATCCGGGAATGGGCATCATTCCGTATGTCATAGATGAGAGCTTATGTAAGATATTATTACTGTTTACTCTACTCTTACATTTTTCTTTTAAAAAAAAAAATAGAAATCAGTACTTTAACAATTTTTACTTTCTAGATAGCGCCAAAGGTATCATTCTAAAAGCCATGGAAGTTTATCACAATAATACATGTATCCGATTCGTGCCTAGAACAACAGAACTTGATTATTTGAATATCTTTCAAGGAGATGATGGGTAAATATTTCATTTGATACTCGTATATATTAACACTTTTTTGACTGATCACGATACAAGTACAGTTGTGTTTCCAAAACCAAACATTTTAACTAAAAGCTTACAACTTGACTGAAAGCTCCTTAGTTCTGTCTACCGAATTTTTCTTGCGTAAGATAATGCTTTGTATCGAAAGAGTACATATTTATACAATGTAGCTGGCAATATTTGATTAGACCAGTGGTTCCCAACGTGGAGGACCGACAGTGGGGGGGGAGGGGGGGGATTCCAAATTTGTTACTAAGCCATACGCCGTCAGTTTTTTTTTTTTTTTTTTTAGTAAAGTAGAATCTAAACCGGAATAATTAAAATAAATTAAAAAAAAGGTTTTTTTAGACTTTTTTTTTTTTTTTTTTTTTTTTTTTTTTTTTACATTTTACTACTGTATATATTTTAAAATTTTTCAAACTATGTATTTTTGACTATTTATTGAACAAGACTTGTGTTTTTATTCGTTCTGCTGTATGTCACATGAAGAAAGTTTTACACATGAAACTACTTAGTTGTTATATCTAAAACTGACTATCTTGAACACATTTAATTAAAAAAAAATATTTGAAATAGCTGAACGAAAGTACAGTCAACTCTGTGAAATACGCACACTTAAGGACCAAGGGTTTTGCGGATCATAGACTTTAGCAGATTATAAATCATCCCTTTGCTTACATTTTATTTTTTGAAGTTGGGCTATGAATTAGAAACAATTACACAAAAATTACAATGGGAAAAAAAAATGCAAAATTTGTTTAAATTTTCAATACTGCAATTTTCAATAATGTAAAGAAAATTTAAATTACATACAATACAAATTTTACTGATTATTAATTTTTTTTAAACATTGACACTATCTATATATTTAAAACGCTAAGCGTTTTCTTCCGACAATCCGTGCGTACAAACTACTGCATTAAATTACATCATTCTTTTTTTTTTTTTAATGAAAGATATTTGGACACAGATTTGTTATCATACATTCGTTTGTTCGAAAATTTTATTAATTAGCCGTAATTTTAAATTAAACTTTTACATCTGCTTATGACGTCATACAGTCGGCAATCGGAATACGCCCACTGTTGCGAGGCACATAGTTTATTCTCGGAACTCTGTGGTTGCGAGGATAAAAGATAAATAATAAATATTAAAAGTGCGTGGCTTTTAGGCCGAATTTTTTAATTTGCAAGTTAAATTTCGGTAAAAATATTTATCCGGGTGTTTTATAAGCGAATAAAAGTTCATATTTATTTTGACGGCACGGTAATATTGTCCATTGGGTTTATTTTATCATCATGCATTATAACTTTGTTGATGATATTTTTTCATTACAGTTAAATGCAAGATATATTTTTATTTGTATACATGGTGTTTAAGCATAACGTAACGTATACAAAGTACGTGTGAAAAGTTTGCGCCGGTGAAAATGACGTTATGCTTAGCTTGAAATGCATTTCAACATTGATAAAACTAAAAAGAAAAAATTATATGATTGTGTCAACATGACGTAATTTTAACTGATTTTTAATTTTAAAGATTAGAACTGGAGCTTTTATTGGGTGCTTCATCTTGATTGCATACCTTGATTACATGCTACCAATTACTTTTTTTAAATTATAAGTTAGAAGATTTCATTTTTTAATAAAAAAATCACAAAAGTAAAGGATTTCAGGAAAATTAAAATTATTAAAAATAGTGTTATGGTTAAAAGAAAAAAAAAACCTTGAAATAATTATTGTTATTTTAGCTAGAATAAACAATGTAAGGCTAATATTGTATAGGAATTATTTTGGTAGGTTTGTTATAAGTTCATTTAACAGTTCCTTATTAGCGGCAAAATCTTATTTCTTTCACTGTGAATTTCTCTTTTGATGTCAAAAAATGGTAGTCTACTTTTGGACGCCAGCCAAAACACAGTGACAATTTTTAGAAATGTATAACGGATGTGGCAACAAACGGCACTATCGCTTTAGCTTTCATCGCACTTACATCACTTCAAAATACTTCAAATTTCAATTTTTTTACTACATTTTACAATTTCAATTTTTACACCATCAATTAGAAAAAAAAATTAGCTTTCGATTGAAATTGATTTGAAAACTGCCGCTTAATTTAGCGATTTTTTAAATAATTTTCAAGTATGAAATATTTTTCCATTCTATCTCAACAATGGCCACCAGTTTGCTTTAATAATGTAAAATGGCACCTGGGAAAGTTGCCACAATTGAAAATAGATTTCCCTAACCATCATATGAAAAGTGAAAAAAATAATAATAACCTGATGAATCATAAGATCAGAGAAAAAAAAAATCATTTTATGTTTAACATAAAATTGATATGTTGAATTCGTTGATGTATATGTTGCATCAGAATATGCTAGAAATTGTATTTTTTTATTTTTTTAAAGATCCATTGGGTAATTAACTGTGTATAAGAGGGAAAATATCCCCGACTGTGATGGATAATGATCCTGATTATGTAAAGGGGCTGAAGAAACCATACAAATGATTTACACTTGCAAACATTAAAAATCTCCCTCATCTGCTGATTGATTTATTATTGTAAAAATAATTCTTCATCTTTACATAAAAATTGATTAGCTTAAAACAATGGAGGCGTTTTAGAAGATATGGATTTGAAACAAACAATGATTAAAGGGGACATTTTAAAACTTTTTTGTTTAACGTCAAATTTCGAGGGTGCTTTTGGGCACTGGAACTCATGCGGTTGCATTATTGCAGGAGGGGGGGGGGGGGGGGAGAGATGTGTGCTTTAATTAGTATGTTCTTTTATTTACTGAATATGAGATGGACGTAGGAATATACTATTTGTATGATACTTCATAGGTCCATGAAATTTTCTTTCCTGCCGTGGGGAATATGGCGGTAATGTCAAACTGATTTGCATTACACAGTTGTTTACGGATTGTTTGTTTGAAGTTTGCATCGGAAATAGTACTGTATTTCACTGGGGGGGGGGGAGACTTTTTAAATAAAATATTTGTAAGACTGTTTCATACGCACCCCTTCTTATGTAATAAAGAAGCTTATTTTACTGATATTGTTATAGTATTTTTTTCCTTCAAGTTTTGATGGGCTCCATCTAGTAGTAGTTTAAGTTTTGTCTTGTTGTCAATATTTTATTCTGTAGTCTATGAACACTCATTACTACGTGCTCTGAAATAAAATTTTGTTGCTCGAGGAAATTAAAAAAAATATATCCCAATTCTAAATCCTGTAACATAAGTTATATTAGTGTTTTTATCCTCTGCTTCAGTGTCAGAATCAATGTAGGTTTCAGTGCGATTTAAAACAATAGCTATAATTTCATCATCAGTCGATTGAGTTATAGTTGGCTCATTTATACAAGCTAGCCATTGAACCAAATTTTGTTCCTCTAAAAATTTAGGAACAGCATTCACTGAATCTTTTGCATAATTTAAAAGCTCACTAGTTTTTGCTTTTGTATCTCAAGTATGAAAATCACTTTCGGTATCAATGAGTAATAACTTGTAAGAAGAATCGCATACAGCATGCAAAAGTAGATATAAATACATTCATGGAAATTTTACTGAAGATTTTACTGAAGAAAATATTCAACAGTATTGTAAAATAAACAAACTCAATGTTGAGATAAAGTCAGTTAATGTTACAGTTTCATCGGTGTTTGAGCAAAGTGTATGTTTGTTTTACGCATAACAAACAAATCAAAAATCGATGCCTATTCAAAATAAAAATTCTACTATTTTGGTTTGATTGTCCCTTTTACTTAGCTCAAATTACTATTTTCAAATGCAGAGTACAAAATATATGAATTTTCTTAAATCACCATTTATAACTTATAATTCATGAAAAAAACCACAGTTAACTTTATGTATCAGATTAACTGTTAACTGCCATTTTCACTCTTTACATTCCAACGTGTAGTGCGGATAATAGACATTTGCGGATTACATACATTGGCGATTTCACAGAGTTGAAAGTACTACAAAATTATAAATTTATAAATGCCAAATGTGCATCAGAAAGGAAATGAGTAAATAGTGATTTTTTTATGGCTCTAGTGTAACCGTTATACACAGTAAATAAATATATATATCGTGATATAGACATTAAATTTTAAAATCCGACTATACAAAGCGTGTTATGATGGCAAAGATGAATGGCTATTTAAAATTGACAAAAATAAATATCCAGAAATGTTTCTTGATCGTGTGTTACTTATAATGAAATCTTAGTGTGTCGAAAACTATTCCACTTATTCTTAATAATTTATTAAATTCTATGATAAAATGCTTAAAAATACTATTAAATTTAATGCCAAATATTACAGTCTCTTCAAGGAATTTAGTGAAGATGAAAGTGCAGACCATACAACACTTTTGTTTCACACTGTGGTAAGTTGGCAAGAAACAGCAAAAATCTTCATGCCATAAAGGGAAAGATGTATGCTCTCATTGCATTTATAGAGATATTATATTAAAAACATATTTGTGGCAGGAAATTACCTGTGTTTGATAAGAAAAAAAAACGCGAAATGAGTTTTTATTGTTAAAGCTCTTTTAGGCTCTCTCCTTGGGAAAATAATGCCTTTTTTAAATAATGAGATATGTATATGTTATAGAGTGGGGGGATAGGGATCGTGATTTTACAGATACGTCTTTGGAGTGTGGCCAATAAAAGGTTGGGAACGATTGGGTTAGACAGCAAGATATTTCACATAAAATCAATAAACTGTAAAATATTTATTGATGCATAAACCTGAAACACCTGTCTAGACAACAAACTTTCTAAAGACATTTAGGAGAGGGCGAGGCTTTTGTTGTTTCACAACGCAGATTTCGTAGAAAAACGCCAGTCAACAATATGTTTAGATGATCATAAAAAAAAAATTATGTTAAGCTTTTCTACTGCGGACCAGGACTGGTGACTATTTTTGTATTCAATAGTACTGTTGTGGCATAATTTATAGTCTTTATACGTACATCATATTATCTTTAGCTCATTGTATTATATTTATCTAATTCACAATTTTGTGTAATTTTGCTTTTAAAATTTGCAACACTCAAAAGTTTTTAGTTTTTGTTTGGATCTTTAAAAGTTTGTTCGATGAAAAATAAATCGGATAAATTAAAAATTAAATAAAGATGTCAGTCTTTTTATTTGCAGATACACGTAATAGAACAATTAAGGAATTTAAATGAAAGTCGTCTCCCCAACAGTACCACAATTTACATTTTTTTTCTTTCTCGTAGATTCCTCTTGAAAATATCTTAGTATATGTGTAAAGTGGTACATTGGGATATATATGTTCCAACCTGTAATCAAAGGGTTAAGGAGACATGGCCGTTAAATTACTTTATGAACAGAAGGATATTTATACAACTGCAAACGAATAAAAAAGAAGAATGTCACATGACCGCAAACTGACACGAAAATGAATAAAACGTTACGATGTATACATCATTTTATTCCGTTTCTTCACATTGGTTCCTACTAACGATATTCGTGGCTGCAGAGCAAAGATTTAATTTGGGAGTGCCATGACATTTTTGTAGCCGCTATGTGTTCTCATTTTAAAGAAAATACCTGGTTCTTTACTTTAGACTTTTTTTTAATGCAGTTTTCCATTTGCCTCTTGCAAGAATAAGTCTCTGGTTTCACAGTGTAATCTATCTTTGACACCCTCATTAAATGACGTCAAAATATGATGAAAAAATTTTCGCCAACGGGATAGTACAATTGTACCGATTGACTTTCCAGTTCCTAATGCGCCCTCCACGGTGTGCCTTTTTTTATGCTCCATAATTAATGATAAAATAGCCATGGGCAAGTTTACAATACCATCTATTGTCTTACCCCGTTCAGACTACGATATGCAAGTTAACTTAGCTCGGAAGTGATATGCCCGGGATTCGAAATGACTGTTCGCATTACAAAACTAGTCGGATATGCCAATTCCAAAACTTTCTTCTATCTTATACATGTTAATGCTTCAAAATTCGCTATCCAACCGCCAAAAATATCAAAATTTTTCGTCATTCTGTTGTACATTAGCTGCTTGCGAATCGTCGGGTTATCTGGATGCGAGCAGCCGATATATTATACTAAACTACGAAAAGTCCTTCTGGCCTGTACCGGCAGGAAAAGATAGCCTCCCAATCGCTTGGTTTTGAGATTTTAGCTAATTCCACTGAAAATACGCGAAGCTAAAATGCGCGGAACCCAATTACAGAAGAGCCATTCCCAGTTCTCGTCAATATTGAATTTGAATGAGAATATCGTCAAGTTAGACAGACATAGCCAAGTTGGCTTCCTACATGGAAACATATTTTTGTTGCCAAATTTGGTGATATTTCATTAATTGTCGCCAAGCTTGGCGAGAATTTGACGTTGGCGAATATAAATATATAGTGTTAAGCATGTAATTGTTGAAACGATGGTTACAAATGAAAGAAAATTTGGCGAAACCATGTTCACTAAAACTCATAAATTAAACCCGTTTATGGAGCAATCCTGCTGTATTGTTTCAAAATGTCAGCCACCCTATAATTTCAAACTGCTATATCCCAGCCCTTTTCTAAGATAGAAGCAAAACAAAAAATGCTCTAGAATCCTTGGATCAAGGACGAACATTTAACCCCTTGGGGACGAGAGACACGTATACGTGACGCATAAGATGCTCAGAATCCTCCATTATTCCCACCAGTTATTTTTTATTGTAAACTTTGCCTTATGTAATCCTAGCATTTCTGCGATTCAATTAGGCACAAATTTCTGTTTTGAAAAACCGGTGGTAAAAGATTAAAAATTCTGTAAAGGACGCTCGTCGCGAAGTGGTTAAAGCAAAAAGTTTTTAGGATTTATAATTTTTTGGACAACTTTTTGAAATTGAAATATTTAAATGGCTATCACAGCGTCCACACCAGGCGCAATATCCCCAAATTCAACTGGGACCTGCAGGCTATAGTCAAAAATACATTAAAAAATTTTGGTTCAATTATCTGCATTACTTCATACACTTTTCTATGATACAATAGTGAAAATGGAACAAAAATCGCGAAATATCCCCAAATTCAACTGGGACCTGCAGGCTATAGTCCAAAACATATACAAAAAATTTGTTTCAATTATCTGCATAACTTCATACACTTTTCGATGATACAGTAGTGAAAATGGAACAAAAAAAGCGATCGCAGCGCCCCCTTTCGTCGAAATATCCCTAAATTCAAGTGGGACCTGCTGACCATAGCCAAAAACATAGAAAAAAAATTGGTTCAATTATCTGCATAACTTCATACATTCTTCGATGATACAATAGTGAAAATGGAACAAAATCGCGATCGCAGGGCCTCCTTTCGTCGAAATATCTCCAAATTCAAGTAGGACCTGCTTGCCATAGCCGAAGACATAGAAAAAAATTGGTCCAATTTGAAGCATAAGTTCATACACCTTTCGATGATACAATGAGGACACACAGACGGACAGACAGACAGACAGACATTTTGTAAAATCGGAAAAAAATTAGATTACAATACTTTCTTCTATTATAGATAGAAAAAAGTAACACAGCTAAGATAACTCATCTGAATCACATTGTGTCAAATCGGAAGTGTGGCATGTGCATAAGTTAAAATGAATCTCAGCAGTCAATCAATTAAAGCGAACCTCATCAGCCAATCAGAGTGTATGAAATGATAGCGGGCTGTATCCAGCCATAGCTTTGTTCTACTCACTAAACGAGTTTCTGGAACTCACTCAGTGAGTTGGGGATGAGTTAACATCAACGGGGTAATCTGATCTATGCTATCTAATCTAATTGAAACCAGATTTTAACACTTTCCAACAGAGTTAAAAAGTATTTATAAATTCGGTTTGTCTGTCTGTCTGTCTGTCAGTGCTCTAACTCGAGTAAATATACTATGATTGCCATGCAACTGATTATATGCTATTGAGGTTTACTATGGCATATTTGGTATTGAAAATGAAGTGTGTAGCAATTATAGTTCAATTACAGGGACACTCAAAAGAATTCCGTTACATTGCGGTATATGGCAAAAAATAGTTTGCTGTGTATTTTAATGATGTTACACTATTTCAAACATATTGAAATTGATGTTATATCACTGCGGTGCACTATAAGAGGCTTACTACAGAATATGGAAGGCATAGCATTCATAATTCATTTACAGGGACACGCAAAAGAATTCGGATACAGTACTGTATATGAACAATAATTACTGGAAGTGGGTTTTCTGTTGTAGTACGTGCGTATAAATTTAATTAGTTTCTTAGATATTACTTGGTGTGTATAAATGCTATAGATCATATACAGGACAGCACAAAAGATATCGAATACATTTACAGACCTGCCAAGTCTCAGGCTTTTTGGATACCAGTATTTTAATACAGAAAATGTTGTTTTATTTAATTTTAGAATTCTGTGATTTGAAAGAAAAACTTTTTTTTCTAAACAATTATTGGTGTGCAAAAAGCCGGAGACTTGGCAACTCTGCATTTCGGTTTATTGACGTAAATTGTTGAATAGAAATTTTTAACTACGTTGATAACTGAACTAAATTTTAGACTAATACTATGTAGTGTATGTACAAATCTATTGATCATATACAGAGCTGCACAATGGAATTCGGGATTTTTCCGACTACAGATTATAATTGCTGAAATTGTGTTTTCAAATGTGTTATGCGTTTTCCAAATAGTCTAATTTTGACCTTATTAATCGGTAAAATTTTGTTAAAGTATTCTGGAAGTGTTGGGAAGTGCTTCATAATCAATGCTTGACGCATTATTTTTCATTTTTGTTTATAATATTCCAAACTTCCTCGTATGCTTTCGGCTCGTGACACATCGGCATTGCATACGTTTTGTGTTTACCAGGACTTCTGAAAGATGAGAACTGACATTTTCTCACGATTTATCGTTAGCATAATAATTTTAGAATCTTGTTTATGAAAGTTGTCAAAATATTATTTCTCCAGTTCCCAATGCACGTGCTACAGTGTTCGGTACCCAAATTAAAAAAAAAAAAAAAAGGAAAAAAACGTTAAAATTGCATCTGTTTGTAATAAAAATATTGTGTATAGTAAACACGCGATTTTACTGAATGGTGTATGAAAAATTTTATGCAAAATTATATTTTAAAATTACATTAAATTGACGTTTCGGTCAACTTCTATGACCATCATCAGAATATGTATTTCTGTAACAATTACACTTATAAACGAAATGCTTCCATCTTGGCAAGATGGAAGCATTTCGTTTATAAGTGTAATTGTTACAGAAATACATATTCTGATGATGGTAATAGAAGTTGACCGAAACGTCAATTTAATGTAATTTTAAAATATAATTTTGCATAAAATTTTTCATACACCATTCAGTAAAATCGTGTGTTTACTATACACAATAATTTTATTACAATAATGTTTTGATGGTGTAACGGTCCAGCTCAATCATTGCATCTGTTTGTTTTATGCCGAGGCTAAATATTTTGTGCCTAATGGACCTTATGCACGTGATGTCACAGGCCAGAGCTGGCAGTATCGGGATTCGATATTCTAGCAACTGTATCGCGAGAATGCCAGTATGCGCAGCCGCAAACACCGCCAACAGACGACTTTCAGCCTCGAACCAAGTTGCGTGCATAAAGTTTAACTGCAATTTTTCTAATTTAACGAATATTATTGGCTACAGAACAGCATATTTAATTTACGTTACAATATATTAAATATCTACTGCCACAATAATGAATTGTTTTGCGGTATTTTTAACAAAATAACACTATTAATACATACTCCATAGAACACTATGCTAATATTCAAAAGTAAATACCGCCAGCAGACGAATTTTAGCCTCGAACTCAGGTCACGTGCATAAGGTGCATAAAAAATGAAAATTGTTCCGGCAGATCCCATGGGGGACTAGAGGGTTAATCATGAATCACATTTAAATCGCGAAGTCTCAGTAAAAATATTTTTTTCACTTTATACAATACAGGTGTTATTCCACTGTTGGGAAAGACAGTCGCAGATTTCAGCCGCAGCCTCTAAGTTTAGCAGCTGGATGTCTTGGAATCGGAACTGTCTTGCATGAATTGGGACATTCTATAGGATTTTTCCACGAACAAAATAGATCAGATAGAGACGACTACATCATAGTTCACGAAGAAAATGTCAGGGATGGTAAAGATGTTTTAATTTTCCAGATATTTACTTGTATTTATAGTTTACATAATTTTACTTTTACTTGTTTGTCATTTTACTGTTTTCTACTGACAGCACAGATACAAAATTTTAAGAATTTTTAATTAGAGATTCATGCAGGAAATAGATAATCATGGGAACAATTATAAACACGAAGTAATGTTCGAATTTTTCTATGTAAAATGTTTGGGTTTTTTTTTAAACTAACATCTTAAAACTATTTTAACTAGCACAGTAGTTTAAACTTAAAACATTTTTGTATTTATTACTATAAAGTAATCTGTGTATATGCGCAGTTTTGTACTAATGGTTTACTCCTATTTGTTCTCTTAGCTGGCAAACATTCCGATTTTTGAGTAAAATTATTTTCTATTAGTAATCTTCGTCTTCAATCGGAAATTTCTGTCATTAAATAAAACGAATATAACTATCTGAAAATATTTTTACTCAAACTTAGGAAGATTTGCCAGCTATGGGTTCCAACCGCAAACATTCATCTATCTCGTCTGTCACGTAATCAACATTGCCTGGCTTCCACGAAAAGTCGAGCTGTTTTACAGTTTACCTTGATCACGTGACATCCAAGCATCATAGCCGGTCTTTCTCGTTAGCTTCGGTAGGGTGCCTCTATATGAAAGTGGCGACATACGCACAGAGCACATACTCAAACTGTGCTTAAAATGATGTTTCTGTCCAAACTATGGCAAACCTACATTCTACCAGGGCAACACTAAATATCAGGCCTGTTCATTCATTATCATAACGTCACAAATGGAGGCTGGCCGCGACCAAAGACATACAGCGACTGGCACAAAGCGATGGGCACGCCGCTTTGTACCAATCGCTGATTGCGGCCAGCCACTATTTGTGACGTCGTAAGAATGAATGAGCAAGCCCGGTATCTAGTGTTGCCCTAATTCTACACTTGGCGTTACTCGCCGGGATGATTTTGATTAAACGAGTGAGACAAGTTAAGTAGCATTAGCTTGTTGATAATGGCAGTCTCGTCAAGACGCTGGGCGATTTCCTTTTGTCCAGAATCGTCTCAACCAATCAAATTTTATATACCATATGCCGCCACTCTCATATAGAGGCGCCCTAGTCTCGGCTCAGACAAATACAAATGGGTTCTCCGTGGCCGAGTGATTAAGGTAAGAGTGATTAAGGCTCCGCTAATCGCTTAAGAGCGTAAGAGCAGGTGGCGGGTTTGACTCCGTTGCACACCATTGTGGAGCTCTGGGCTGTTTTATTCAGTGATGTCTATACTTCCTTGTTTCTATCCCGTCCTCATCTCGACGAAGACACACATTCGGGCATTTGAGTCAAGCAAACAAGTCTGATGTATGTTCTATCAATAAACAAATACAAATAAGTCTACAGTTAACTGGACTGAAATCGTTCAAAGACAGATCGCTTAATAGTGATTTTCTTGAGACAACTGAGTGACGCAAGTAGCAACCCTTAAGCGTATATATATACAAGGTAGTCATAATTAAACTGACGGTACTCAGAGTGTTCTGTAGCGCGATCTAATTGCGAGAATGGCGCCAAATTTTGTAGGAAGATTAAACAAGACGGGGGACGAAGGATTCCGCGAAAAAAAATTTAGTTCCAAAAGTCACCGCCAGGGGAATATGTGGCGCTGATTATTCGAAAAAGAGAGTTTCAAAAAATGAAGAATCAATACTGAAGTAAAATTACCGTTTATTTAACGAATTTAGCAATTTAATCCAAGCTCAAAATGGTAAAAGTTTATAAAAAGCTAAAAATTTACATAAATACTGCTATAGTTTCTTTATCTGCAATTTCACTTACAGAGCCCCGAAGAAAGCAACAGCAGAAGAAGAAGTTTTTTATTCAAATTTCACGTTACATCTTTTGGCCCAGTGCCAGCTTGTTCGGCTTTAAAAGGTAATATGCTACTGTTAGAAGCAATTTCATTGAAAGTTATCTTTCATAATGTCTCCTTCTTTAGTCGAGCGAGCTCTACTAGTCAAATTCTTTTACCCCAACCAGTGCAATGCGCCAGCCGCCCTTCGTGCTTTTAGAAACCACAAAAAAAAGGCGTAAAGGTAACGGTCCTTTGTCAGTTAATGGTTTAAAAGCAGTGGTTGAGAAGTTTGAGAAAACAGGTTCTCTAAATGTTCAGTCAGGCAGAGGACGAAAACCCGTATCACAGGATACAATCGAAGAAGTGGCAACGGCGATTGTCGACAGAGCACCAGACAATATTGCTACCACTTCCAGGGCCCGTGGGATGGCTCGGAATCTGGATATGCCTTATTGTACGGTATGGAAAATCCTACGAAAGATTATCCACTTCTATCCGTACAAGATCGGCCGTGTACAAGAGTTACGTCACACCGACCATGATAAGCGATTGACTTTTGCTCTCACTTTTCTTGCCAGAATGGAGTTGGATGATGCTTGGCCCTGGAAAATCTTATGGGGAGACGAAGCCCACTTTTACCTGAATGGAACTGTAAATACCCAGAACTTCCGAATTTGGGATAACAAGTCACCAAGAGCATTCAAGGAAATTCCTTTGCATTCACCAAAGATAACGTTTGGCGTGGTTTCACAGCAGATATGATCATAGGTCCGTTCTTCTATGAGAACACTAGCGGCCCGTCCCGGCTTTGCACTGGTACACAATGTAATTTTTTTAGTACATTTTTTTTCCTGAATTTCACACTACTACCAAAAACTGTTGCTGAGACATGGCGAAATGACCTAAAACTTTCGAATTCCCCTTTAACCGTTTTCGGGGGGGGGGGGGAAGGATTTCTAAATTCACTGAAATACGTGTTTAATCATTTTTTTAGTAGATTTGTTTTCCTGAATTTCGCGCACCTACATAAAACAGCTGCTGAGATATGGCGAAATGTCCTAAAATTTTCGAAACCAACCCCTTTAAAACCCTTCGGGGGGGAATTTCTAAAATCACTGAAATGCGTGTTTATCCATTTTTTAGTAGACGTGTTTTCCTGAATTTCACGCTTCTACCTAAATCCGCTGCTGAGATATGGCGAAATGACCCGAAACTTTTGAATACCCCTTTAGCCACCTTCTGGGGGAGTTTCCAAAATCGCCGAAATACGTGTTTAACCAATTTTCTAGCAGATTTGTTTTAATTAATTTCGCCCTCCTACATAAAAGCTGAGATATGGCGAAATGACCTAAAAAATCGACCGCCCCCCCCCCCCATTTAACCACCTTCTGGGGGGAATTTCCAAAATTGCTGAAATATGTGTTTTATTAATAATTTAGTAGATTTGTTTTCCTGATTTTCGCGCTCCTATCTAAAACTGCTGCAGAGATATGACAAAATGATCTAAAACATTCGACCCCCCCCCCCCCTTTTAACCCCTTTTGGGAGGAAATTTCTAAATTCGCTGAAATACGTGTTTAACCAATTTTTTAGTAGACTTGTTTTCCTTAATTTCGTGCTCCTACATAAAACTGCTGCTGAGATATGGCGAAATGACCTAAAACATTTGACCACCCCCTTTAACCACCTTCAAGGGGGAATTTCTAAAATCGTTGAAATACGTGTTTAATCATTTTTTAGTAGATTTAATTTCCTGATTTTCGCGCTCCTGCCTATAACTGCTGCTGAGATATGGCGAAATGACGTAAAACATTCGACCACCACCCTTTAACCCCCTCCGGGAGAGGAAATTCTAAAGTCCCCGAAATACATGTTTAATCATGTTTTTAGTAGATTTGTTTCCCTGATTTTTGTGCTCTTAACTAAAATTGCTGCTGAGATACGGCAAAATGACCTAAAACATTCGACCCCCCCCCCTTTAACCTCCTCCGGGAGGGGAATTTCTAAAATTGCTGAAATACATGTTTAATCATTTTTTAGTAGATCTGTTTTCCTGATTTTCGCGCTCCTACATATAACTGCTGCTGAGAAATGGCGAAATGACCTAAAACATTCGACCACCCCCATTTAAACCCCTTCTGGGGGGAATTTCTAAAATCACTGAAATAGGTGTTTAATCATTTTTTAGTAGATTTGTTTTCTGAAATTTCAAGCTTCTACCTATAACTGCTGCTGAGATATGGCAAAATGACCTAAACATTCGAATCCCCCTTTAACCCCCCTTCTGAGGGGAATTTTCAAAAATCCCTTGTTATTGCTTGCCTAGGCCATAACAGCAATCTACAGTCCAAATTGCGTGACCCTGACTTTAGTAGTTTCGGCTGGGCGTTGATAAGTCACTCAGTCAGTCAATCACCGTTTCTTCTTTATATAATACACTGCTCAAAACAATTAAAGGATATTTGAAATTTTATATAAAATAAAGATATAAACGAAATTTTTTTTGCCGAAAATAGAAGAAGAGAATCACAAATGCAAATTTTTCTGGTTTTCAAACTGTGGAGTATGCAAATTTTGAGTTCGACGTCAAAAACGTCGCTTCAGCGGCAGCGAATGAAATTTGACTTTCAACTGGATAAAAGAGAATGAAGACAAGGATGATCGGCATTCAGTGATTGCTTTGTTTCGATGAGTACGATGTCTCAGCGAAGTCATTTGACAGATTCAGAAGCTTGGAGAATTGTTGATAGGTTAGAAGGGGGCCAAACTCAAGCCGAAGTAGCGCAAGCCATTGGAGTGTCACAAAGTGTCATTTCCAGGATCTGGAACCGTTTTTTGGAGAGTGGATGTGCAGGCCGAAGACCAGGGCAAGGTCGCAGACGGGCAACAACGCCCAATGAAGATCGGTATTTAGCGTTAACAGCTCGGAGACACCGAAACATGAACGCTACTCTTCTCCAACAACACCTTCGCTCGGCTACAGGCACCACGATTTCTACTCAGACTGTCCGAAACCGGCTCCATGCTGTAGGTCTGTATGCTCGCCGACCGATGGTATGTGTTAGATTAACATCAAGGCATCGTCGCGACCGCAGGGAGTGGGCAACCGAGCATGTCAACTGGAGGAGAAATGAATGGAGCAATATTTTGTTTTCTGACGAGTCCCGTTTTTCTGTGCCTCCGGATAATAGGCGTATTTTCATCTGGAGGGACCGTGGCAGTAGGAATAATCCTGCGTTCGCGCACGAAAGTGTCAGATTTGGCGGTGGAGGAGTGTTGGTGTATGGTGGCATCTCCATTGACGGGCGCACTGACCTCTACATCATTCGAGATGGAGCTCTGACTGGTCGCCGATATAGGGATGAGATCCTCAGACCTATTGTAGTCCCTTACGCTGCAGCAATCGGAGATAACTTCATTTTAATGGACGATAACTGCAGGCCACATCGTGCAAACCTGGTGGAGGATTTCCTTTTCGAGGAAGGAATCGTTCGAATCAGGCCCGGACTGGCTCCTTTGGGGGCCCTCCGCTAGAGACTGAAAAGGGACTTTACCGGAAAATTTAGAGGAAACAGAATATAAGAAAATTTTATTTTTGAAAATTAGGCTTGTAAAATTAGTGACTTGTGTATAAGGTATGGTTAGTACAAACTTATAAGCTACATACAGGTTGGTAAACATTCCAGATTGCGAGAGTTCAAAAACAACAGCAAAGGTGCATGATAAACACTGAAAGCATTGTTTCTTGTCAGAGCAGTAACCAAAAGATTTTCGTCTTCTTCAAATTCGGATTCTACATCTTCATATTCACAGATTTCTTTAGCTCAATTCATATTGTCTTGTTTTCTTTCAATGTTAGTTTGTTCAGCTATTGTAAAACTTCCATACTGATCTGAAAACTGTTTCACCTATATCAATAACTGACTTCTTTTAATTTTACAAAGTTTAGAAATGCTACAAAAGACTTCCGTAGGAATTACGATTTTATTAAATTTCATAAAACATTACGATTTCATTAAATTTCTTTAGGTCTAACCAGGAACAATCTTCTAAAATTTCTTTGTTTGGGCATATATTACTTATCCTGGCACAATCTAAAACACTAAAAAAGACCAATTTATAGTATGAGCAGTTGAGATTTCAGGAGCTTTGTGCATTGAATTTTCACCAGGAATTATTTTTTTCTTTGAAGTTCTTTTTTCCTTGAAATATATTTCTACTTCTACATTAATACTTTTATATTCTAATTTGTCATTAACTGTACTTGCATAATATTTTGTTTTTGAATACAGAGACTGAAAGTGTTTTATCATTCCTTTTATCCCTTACTTGTTGAATCAGCTTCTCTACCACGTTCCGGGCTGTCGAATTGTCAATGGGTTTACTTTGTACATATTTGTAAATAGGAGATTAACAAGAAGTATATCTAGTTCAGTGGCGTAGCCAGGGAGGGGGTCCAAATGCTCTGGATACCAGAAATATTGTAAAGTTCTCTTTCCCTTCATTATCGCAGAGCGTTCTTCGATTAGATAGGGCAATGAAAGCTTTAAAATATTAGTGGTATCCAGAGCATCTGGACCCCCACCCTGGCTACGCCACTGATCTAGTTAAATAATATACATAAACAGATTTTCAAATTTGGACCATTGGCTGATAAAATTTCTTGCCATGAATTTAAATTTGCAGTCAAAATTTCTATTTGATATTTCTTTTAAAACGGTAATAAAATTGAATAGTTTCCCTGTGTTTACACTTGCCTCAGTTCTTAAAAATCCCTCATCGATAATCGAAGAAAGATCTTTATGTTTGCTGCACCACCTTATGCCTCCTATTATTTGCAATCTGTACAGTTTTTCGTGTGCAATATGTTTATTTTTTGTTTCCCTTTCCTCTCCCATACTGCCATTTTTTTGTAAGACGTGCTTAAAAAAACAGCAGATTCTTCCACCAATCCAAATAAGTTTTCTGCTTGGAGCAACGTCACTGTTGAATCAGCTACTACCAAGTTCAGTCCGTGTTCCATACAGTGAGTGCAAATAAGTTTTTTTTTTCTTTTTTGAACTGAGCTTGTAGCTTGTAGACCGTTATAACAGCCTTTCATATTGTTAGCTCCGTCAAATAAACAAGCAATAACATTTTATGTTGAAACACCACACTTGGCTAATTCTGCCAATCCACATGAATCATCGACTACTATTATTTCTAAAAGTGTTTCATATATTTTTCCTTGAACGACATAGCGGACGCAAATTTCCAACTGGTTCATAACAACTACATCTTGAATATTATCTACCATCATGCTAAATATTATGCTATATCATGAAGGTCTTTCAAAATAATTACTTTAAACCAATTACTTTAAGTACCTTGTTGATAAAGGCTTTTGACAAAAATGTCAACAAAAAGCCTCGTCCAGTCGGTGTTTTAGTTAACTTTCCTGTGGTTTTTCATTTGTTCATTATTTTCAGTTTGTATTTTTTCCTGTCTTCAATACAATTTCTCACATGATTTCGTAAAATCAAATTATAATATGTAACCAACATGACCAGTTCGAGAAAATTACTATGATTATCTACAAGAGTCAAGCGTAAAGCCCCTTCAGCTTTATCCCCTCTGTACGTAATGTCTTGTTTTGAAATAAACAAAACTATATCAATTAAACGTTGAACAACCAATTTTCTGGTATGAACTTCTCATTTTCGCTTTTTGGTTTGATTACTAGTCAAAAGAGTTGAAACCATGACCTTTTTGGCTTTGAAACCTGGTCTTCGCTGCGAGTTGATGATAACGAGCATCTATATGAATCTCAACTGATTTATAAATATTCTAGTAGTCATGCCTGGTAATAAATGTATAATATCTTTTATCTTTATCCCCAAAAGCCCTACAGCAGGAGCAGTACACTCTGTTGAGCCGAATCGAATATGATTAGCATTTTCTGTGAATTTTATCACCATTCGGCAAATGTCGGTAATAAAGTTTTGAAGAGTCAAATAGTAATTTAGCTCATTTTCCTTCAATAACTTAAATAGCGTGCTTCTCCATTAAAGCTTTTTGAATTCCAATTGGGTCATTTTCGTTGGGGATCGGCAAATGAAACATCCAAGCTGTTACGTAGCAGCATTCTGAGCAGCATCAGGCGTCTCCCGATGGTTTACTTCAACATCATTTCCTGTGTCAGAGCTGATATAAGGCGCGCCACACAACAAGGAGGCAAGAGACATTTCTGAGACTCGTGCGACAAATATACTGTTTTAGCCTATTGTTTCTTCACTGAGCCCATACACCAAAAACGAATGCAATGAAGCACCTATGTTGCACTTTTTTACTTTCTTCTATCTTTACAAGAAGAAAGTTTTCGATTCATGAAAATTTTCGACTTCCGGTTTTCGACGGATTTTTACGTTTTAGAAGCTCCTGAACACGATTTGACTGTTTTTAGAAAATGTCTATCTGTGAGTCTGTGACTCTGTATGTATGTGACAAAAATTTTGTGGGCGCTCTATCACAAGAATTAATACACGAAATTTAATAAAACTTTATATTCAGTTAGTCCCAGATATAAGTTGGTGCTGATTAGTTTTTGGTGAAAATCGCCCAATGGGTGGCGCTGCTATCCTGTATTTTGCAGCATTTACACGATTTTAGCAATAGTCATATCTCAAGAACTAATGCAAGGAATTTAATAAAACTTTAGATTCAGTTAGACCTTGATATAAATTGGTGCTGATTCTTTTTAATGTGTGAGATAGAAGAAAGCTATGGGATTGGCACATCTGACTAGTTTTTGCTTCCGTTGCACTTTCGTCTCTCGTCTCAGCTAAGCTACCAGTTACAATTTTCATTTATTTGTGTCGCAAGAAAATATCGTTTTGGCGCCATCTATCGACAATTAATATAAAGAAACCTCTCTATTTTAGATGCATTTATAAAATGAAGTATATGTGTTTAAAATTTTATTCAATGTACATAAAATGATTATTATTATTATTATTATTTATAAACGTTAATTTAGTGTTATCAATTTGAGCAAAGGGTAGTATATATTCCTCATATTTTAATTACATTTGAAAAGAAATATTCATTTTATTTACAATGCAAGCAAAATTTAAGTAGATATAAGCTAATTTTTTTTTATAATGGTAACATCAAATTATACGACATTTAATAATAATTTTCATTTTATTTACTTGAATAAAATTTTAAAGTTATATGGCTTTTTTTTTTAATGCACCTAAAATACAACCCAAGAGAAGGTCTCTTTATATTAATTGTCTATAGTTAACGCCAAAACAATTGTATCTCTTGTGCTCGTGTCGCTCTGGTGTGAGGATGAAAAAGTTGAAAATACAACTCACCTCTGTCGTGACTCGCGGTTTCATGAGACATGCAATGTGTGCCGCGTCTCTTGTCTCCTTGGTGGGAAGCGCGCCTTAGCTCTTGATGAACCAGCTCTGCCGATAGAAGTGGCACAACTGTGACACTGCACTTAGGGATCCTACATTAGAGAGAGATTGGACATTGACGAAAAGTCCGCCATATTAGTTACAAAGCAGATGGAACGCCGTAGAACGCAATGCATTTTCATCCGCGTCCAACACTTTTTATTCTTTTAAAATCACCAGAAATTCATTTCACATGCCTTCACAGAGTCATTCAGAACATAAACATAAGCACAATTCCGTTTTAATGAATAAGAATTCTCAGAAAATGCTTTTCTTTTATTCGGCTGAGTTGCAGGGTTAACATTTCGGGACTTTACATTATGCTTAAAATAATCGAATTTGATTATAAACAAATATTCAAGATTTTGGGGGGTTTTTTTCACTTAAAATAAACATTTTAATTTATGTATAACACAAGAAATGCTACATAATGTAATTTTTTGTAGTGTGGATATTTATTTTTTACTTTCCTCTGTTTAAATGGTCATGACTCATGACATAGATTAGTTAGGTTACTTTTTTAAGTAAATAAATAAAATTTCTTAGAGGGAACTCTTTTAATTTCATAAGGTTAAAAATATATCATTTAACAGCAATAAGAAATTAAAAAAAAAAATACTGAAATATTCAGAAAAGTATAAATTTTTGAAAATTATTCCTAATATACCTTCTTTATTAATGTATTTACATTAATAAATTTAGATAGTTTTAAAGAAACTAATTGGTTGTATGAAATTAAAAAGCTTCAATTCTCTAGAATAATACACTTTATAATACTAAGTATATCTAAATATGCAAAAAAAAAAAAAAAAAAAAAAAAATACATTCCGAGAAACTGAATAAAAAAATTTACACACATATGCTTAGTAATGTTTATTTATATAGAGGTTTATATATTGTGAGTTTATATATTTTTGCAATTGTCAGAGTCAGCGCTTTTATATATAGATTTTTTTTTATGCGGAAAATTTAAATGCTTATGTCTTGTGCTCTCAAATTCCGCGGATATTTAAAAAAGAAATTATTAAAAAATGAACAGTTTAACAATTTATTCAATTATTCCTTATAATTTATAAAAAATTTCATATTTTAAAAAGAGTGCACTATATACAATTTTATTCTGTATTACGTTCTTAAAATAAATGTTTCAAAATGTAAACAGAAATTCATCGCCAACAACGTTTGCCAGTTACCGCCAACTGTGTCAAACTTCGAAACTCCAAATTATTTACACAATTTGCTCACTCACTACAAAAAGATTTAAATCAAAATCAGTTTTAAAATGTAAAACAAGAGACGCAGAAACGAAATTGCTTTGTTTGTGTTACTCATTTCGATAGTTATTATTTAATGAAACTGTTTAAAGTTGACCGCATACACAACAATTGAACTCTGACAATTTAAAATATGTTACAAAATAAATAAACATTACTAAATATTAAAAAGTAACTATAGACAACAAAATAAAATTATCTATTAATAGTGTAATAAGTCTTGATACAATATTTAAAACGTTGAATCTTTAAAATCCAAGTTTTCTTGAGAAAGCAATACCAGCGTATACATACGACGTAACTAAAATTGCGGATTTGTCAAATCTGCCGGCGACGCAATGTCCAATCTCTCTCTAATGTAGGATCCCTAACTGCACTAACTACAACCATACTACGAGACTGGGCGAGTGAGCGTCGCAATGCGCTCCGAATCTGAGCCTATGAGCACTGCACAGAGTGCGATGAGTCAGCCAGCAGCCCTTTTCTGTCTGGCCAACGACGCGACACGATGCCACCACTCGCGCCACTACATAGGCTACTATAAAAAAAATAACTGCCAACTGCTTAAAATTTATTGTAAACTCGTAAGATTACTGGGAAATAGTAAAAGTATTATATCCATTTTTGAGGACTTTTTGAGGCCCCCTTGTGTCGGGGGCCCTCGGCAATCGCCGACCGGCCGACCTTGCCAGTCCGGGCCTGGTTCGAATGGAATGGCCAGCGTGTTCTCCAGACATGAATCCAATCGAGCACGTTTGGGACGCTCTAGGAAGACGAGTTTCTGGCCGCCAACAACCCCCACAAACTCTCCAAGAACTGGAAAGAGCTCTTCTGGAAGAGTGGGGTAGAATACCCCAACTCGTCATTAATAGCCTCATTGAGTCCATGCCTCAAAGGTGTTCAACGTTGCTGGCCGCCCGTGGAAACCATACCCCCTACTGAAAATGATTTTCTTTGAAGAAAACACCTTTTCTTATTCTTTTTTTCTCATATGCACAAATTGTGTTTTTTTCCTTTTGTACACAAATGCGCAATAAAATGCATTTTTTTCTGCCAAACATGTGTAATTTATTCTCATATAACCTACTATGTCTGTCGACCATGTATCAATCAGCTAAAAAGTTTCCCAGATACAAAATCCACCTAAAACTGCAATATCCTTTAATTGTTTTGAGCAGTGTAGTATAGAAGTATAGATTACTCCGACAGGGCCTGTAACTTGTTCTGTTACCGGAGACAAATATCGCCAAATGCTAAACAACTTTGTTATTCCGGCACTTCAGCAAAGACAGTGCCTGGAGAAATCATTTTCATGCAAGATGGAGCCCCTCCACATATTGCTTTGCGGGTACAGCATCTGCTACGACAGAAATTCACAACAGAAAGAGTCATTAGCCGCTGTTTTCCAACTGCATGGCCACCTCGGTCCCCTGATCTTACACCCTGCGACTTTTGGCTATGGGGTTACCTAAAGTTCAAGGTCTATCACGGAGGTGTCCAGGACCTGGCTGCGTAGAACGATAACATATCGCGAACTGTACGTGAGATTCCTTCAGACATGTTATTCTCTGCTGTTGTAAATGCTGTGCACAGAATGCAATATGTGGTCCACAAAAACGGCCGGCGGCCACATCGAACCTGAGTTGGATGTGTTAAATAAACGGTAATTTTATTTCAGTATTGATTCTTCTTTTTTGAAACTCTCTTTTTCGAATACACAGCGCCACATATTCCCCTGGCGGTGACTTTTGGAACTAATTTTTTTTCCGCAGAATCCTTCGTCTCCTGTCTTGTTTAATCTTCCTACAAAATTTGATGCCATTCTCGCAATTAGATCGCGCTACAGAACACTCTGAGTACCGTCAGTTTAATTATGGCCACCTTGTATATATAGCCAAAATATATATAAAAAATGTCCAAATATATATAAATATGCACTGCATTTATAAATAAATAGCAAGTAACATTTAAAGGAATGAAAATAAAATATAAAACAGAAATAATTTAAAAGCATTTACGCAGAAATAATACAAAATATATAGATTGCACATAATCAACTAACTTTTCATTTAATCTGTTTTTTGTATCACTTGTTACGAAAAGCAGTAACGGAAAAATTAACAAAGACGGAAAAAGCGCGATAGGAATTATTTTCCTAAAAATGGGCGGTACATATCATAAATTAGATTAAATATTGCTAGACTTAAATATGATTTATTGCATTTTTATTAGAGTGCATACGGTCCTTACTTTTGAGTAGCACTATTTCGGAATATTAATCTTTGTTTTATTTAATCGCAGAAATTTATAGAAATTTTACGAGTACAGTGACCTCTCACTCATACGCGATGTTCAGTAATTACTTTTTCGTATCACTATTTTAAAACAGTAAAATTCGACTTAAAAATTCTGCGATTAAATAAGGAGAAAATTACTAAGAAAAAGAAACTGGTGCTGAAAAATACTTACCGTGTATCGCGTATAAGTGAGAGGTCACTGTAATTATTGCAAATAGTACGATTCTGAAATAGGGGTATTGAAAAGTAAGAACCGTTCGTATCCTGTTTAAGATAAATTATTGCTCTGAAATTAATTTTCTTTGAAAATAATTTAATTTCAAAGTTATGCGTGAAAAAGTTAGCGAAAAAATATTTACTTATTTTTCTCATTCTAGGTTTAATGAACAATTTTAGAAAACTTCATCCTCACCAAAATCTTCTTCTGACTCCTTTTGACTACGATTCCATAATGATTTACGGTAATTATGCATTTTCTAAAGATGGACATTCGATGACCATGGAAGCCAAAAACGGACAACAACTTTTGGATCCTTTTAAAAAAATTACCATGACAGAATCGGATTTTCAACGAATCCGAATATTGTATAAGTGTGTAAATTAATATTTCAGTTTTAATCGATAGAAAAATTAAATTATATTACCATGCTGAAATAAACTTTTGCATGTTAATCTATTTCTGTGAGTTATGTTGATTGTAAAACGGGAATTTTATTCAACTAAATTAGAAAAGTAAGCTTTCATAAATATTTTAATGTCCTATACAAAACTAAATTACCTACCATTCTTGGCAGTTTTAGACAGGGCTGTCCAAAGGGATTTATGATGCCCGTGAGAGACTTGTTTCTGCATCGCGCCCTAAAATCTTTTCTTTTTTTCTTCATTTTTAATACTTTCCAACATAGTTGAAAAGTGTCTATGACTTCGCTTGTCTGCGCGTGCTCTAACTCTCGTAAATATAATCGCGTTGCCCTGTAATTTTCACATGTTATTGATGTTTATTAATAGCGCGATCGTTATTAAAAATAAAGTGTACAGCATTTATAGTTCGTTCACAGAGACAGTCAAAAGTGTTCCATTGCGTTACGGTCCAGTGAAGGAAATCGTTTCAAGTGCATTTTAATGATGTTACACCATTTCAAAAATAATGAAAATAATATGGATTTATAAAGTGCACTAAAACATGCATTCTGTAGAATATGCGGTGCAAAACATTTATTATTCATTTAAAGGGACACACAAAAGAATTCCGTTGCGTAATGAGGGCCATACAAAAGAATTCCGTTGCGTAATGCTCTAAGGGGAAAAACTGTTTGCAGCGTATTTTAATTATATTACTTTCAAATATAATGGAATTGATATATATTTTTGAGGTTTACTACAAGATATTTGTTGTATTATATGATGTGCATAGCATTTGTCGTTCATTTACACGGACACGCACAAAAGATTTCGGATACAGTACTGTATCCGAAGTACTGACTATTAGAGCGATAACTGCTGGAAGTGCTTTTTCAGTTATGGTATGTGTTTTTAAGTTTAACTAAATTTTTGCATACTACGTGGTGTATATAAATGCTATAGATCATATACAAGGCTACACAAAAGAATTCGTGAACGTTTCTGCGAGAATGAGCGTGAATTGCTTAAAAGTGGTTTTTAGTTGAGTTATGCATTTTCAAGCTGAACTATATTTCGTATACTAAGTCTACTAGGCGGTGAGGGCGAAGCCTTCGCCGCCTGAATGGACCACCTTGGCGGCCGGGTCGTCTGAACAGCGAAGGCAAACACCCTCACGATATTCATCCAAGAGCTGTATATGATCCTGCACTCACTATCAGAAATCCGGACCACTAAAATGGACAGCCTACAGAGAAGAATCCTTAGTTCCGTTCCAGTAGACAAAACAACACAAAACATAAACTAGTCGTTGCGGGCCACCGTAATACTTACCCATCATGGATATGCATAATATAAAATATGAAAATGAAACACATGTAAACTATTTATAAAATGCATTGCAATTCGAATAAAATCGTGGCTTGATGACGTCATAAACTTTATATGCTCTATTACTGAATTGCGTAAGAGAAACATCCTTATAACTCTAAAAATTATATAATCATATTAACTAACAGTTTACTGCGTCGGATTAAGCGTCTCATTTCCAATTAAAATATATGTTTGAATTGAAATTTGAATGAAATACAGGGTCATGAAAATTTGAAGAGTGTGGAAAATATAATTATAAATATATCGGTAACTAATTATCCGATAAACTTCATTCTTTATGCAAAATTTGTTTTTTTTTTTTATTGTCTTTTATATTCACCCCTTAAAACAAACAATTTCGAAAATTTTTATATACCTTTTATCAGAACGAATATTTCAAGAGTCCGAAAAAAATAGTTCCGGATAATCGAGGTTACTGAAATTCAATAAGCTTCTTCTCATTATTACATACTAAGTACATACCAAATTTAAGAAATAAATACATGGTCGCCTATGGATTATAATTTCTTGAAATGTGATTTCAGTAGTTTGAAGCAACCCTCACACTATACTAGCCCTATAGCTATGAACTGGCATTTATTACTACAATTTAAATTTTACAGAGTGTCTCATAAGTCCATTCGCATTTCAAAATTCATTAAAAGGATTTAACAAATTTACGTATCGGAATGTGGCTTGCACGTAAGACTTGGCAAAGTGTCGTTTTTTTTTCAATGGCAAATCAAAACTAGTCGGATGTGCCAATCCTAAAACTTTCTTCTATCTCACAAAGATTTCGCATACACTAAAAAGAATCAGCACCAATTTATATCAAGGTCTAACTGAGTCTAAAGTTTTATTAAATTCCGTGCATTACTTCTTGAGATATGACTATTGCTAAAATCGTGTAAATCCTGCAAAATGCAGCATAGCAGCGCCACCTGTTGGGAGATTTAGACCAAAAATCTAATCAACAACAACTTATGTCAACGTCTAACTGAATCTGAAGTTTGGTGAAAATCTGTGCATTAGTTCTTGAGATATGGTTATCGTGATAATAATGAAAATAGTAGCATAGCAGCGACACCTGTTGGGATATCTACACCAAAACGTAATCAGCGTCTATCTATGTCAAGGTCTAACTGAACCTGAAGTTTAATGAAATTTCGTGCATTAGTTCTTGCGATATAGCTATCGTAAATATCGAGAAAAGAGTGGTATAAAAGCGCCACCTGTTGCGATATCTACACCAAAACGTAATCAGCGTCTATCTATGTCAAGGTCTAACTGAACCTGAAGTTTAATGAAATTTCGTGCATTAGTTCTTGAGATATAGCTATCGTAAATATCGAGAAAAGAGTGGTATAACAGCGCCACCTGTTGCGATATCTACACCAAAACGTAATCAGCGTCTATTTATGTCAAAGTCTAACTGAACCTGAAGTTTGATGAAAGTAAGTGCATTAGTTCTTGAGATAGAGAGCTATTGCGGAAATCGCATAAAATGCAGCATAGCAGCGCCACCTGTCGGGCGATTTTCACCAAAAACTAATAAGCACCAATTTGTATCAGGGACTAACTGAATATAAAGTTTTATTAAATTTCGTGCATTAGTTCTTGAGATAGAGCGCCCACAAAATTTTTGTCACATACAGACAGACAGACAGACTCACAGATTCACAGACAGACAGACATTTTCTAAAAATGGTCAAATCGTGTTCAGGACCTTCTAAAACGTATAAATCCGCCGAAAACCGGAAGTCGAAATTTTTCATGCATCCAATACTTTCTTCTTGTAAAGATAGAAGAAAGTAAAAATAGTTAACATTTTCTTTGAGCTATTTTTTCCACGAAAATTCCGAGTATTTGACAAATCTTACTGTAAAAACTGCACTCCGATATGACAGTTTGTTAAATTTTTATGAATTTTCTTATGTAAAGGGTCTTATTGGATTCTTTGAACTATATATATTTTTATTTTGTTACAAACATTCTGACTATTTGACTAAGTCTTATGGTTCAAACCGTACGGTACGACAATCAGTTAATGTTTTATGAATATCTTAAATCTGAACTTATTTAAGGGTCTTTTTTAACTTTTTTTTAAAACTTTTTTTTTGCCACAAAAAATTGACTATTTGACAAGTTTACGGTGCAAACTGTACTCCGGTACAACAGTTTGCTGTCTTTTAAAATTAATGTTTGAAATGAGAGTGGACTTATGGCACACCCTGTATATACTACAGGCTTTTACTTCACGTATGTCTTCACGAAACGGAAATTTGTTTGTTGTATAAAGAAATTTTATAGATATTCTGCTAATTACAGTATAAACAGAAATAAGTGTGACTTCTGTCTGTTCTTGTATATATGCTTAATTTGTTACAAAGGATTTAATAAATATTATTTCAAAGATTACTGTGTGTTTTGTTTTTTATTCGTTTTTTTTTTTTTTTTTTTTTTTTTTTAATTCGGGTTTGTGTTAATTGGTAGTCGAAGAAAAACAATTTTTTGTACAGGATCGGGCTGACCCATGGGCCCCACCGGTCTGATTTTTCGGCCCGAGGGCCGGCGTACCCTCATTTAAGGGAAGTTTAACGCCCTAATCCAATAATTTTTCCCTTCGCTGTACACATATATTTTATTCCGATTTGTGTACCAAATTTCAAGGATCCATTTATGGATCGCCACCATGTAATAGATACTAGATAGCACAAGAAAGATTTTTGTATTATCACAAATGAGTTGCAGCTACTTCGAAGGTATTTGCAGGACCGGAAATTCGACGTTAAAAAAATGTTTTAAAATGTTTAAATAAAAAGTTTTAAAATTACTCTTTAATCATTGCTTGTTTCAAATCCATATCTTCTAAAACGCATCCATTGTTTTAAGCAAATCAATTTTTTTGCAAACATGGAGACATTTTTTTTACAATAATAAATGAGACATAAAAATGACATAAAAATGTCATAAAAATGACAATCTGTAGATGAGGCAGATTTTTAATGTTTTCAAGTGTAATTTGTTTGTATGGTTTCTTCGATCCCTTTCCATAATCAGGATGAATATCCCTTTTCCACAATCGGGGATCTTTCCCTCTTATACAGTGAAATGTCCAATTTATCTTAAAAAAATATATAAAATACAATTCCTAGCATATTCTGATGCAACCCATACATCAACGAATTCAGCATGATATCAATTTTACATTCAACATAATCTGAAAATAGGTTTTTTTGTTGACATATTTCATTTTATCGCAGATTTCAGTTTAGTTATCTTATGGATAATATGATCTTATGATTTATCAGATTTTATTATTATTATTATTATTTTTATTCACTTTTTATGCTGGTTAAGAAAATCAATTTCCAATTGTGGCAACTTTCCCAGGGGCTATTTAACATTATTGAAGCAGACGTATGGCTATTGTTGAGATAGATTTGAAAAATAATTCTTGCCTGAAAATTATTCAAAAGGCTGTTAAATTAAGCGGCAGTTTTTAAGTAAATGTCATTCGAAAGTTAACATTTTTCTAATTGATGATGTAAGAATTGAAATTGTACAGTATTTAGAAGTGATATATGTGCGATAAAAGCGCTGTTTGTTGTCACAATCGTTATAAATTTCTAAAAATTGCCACTGGGTTTTAGCTGGCGTACAAAAGTAGACTACCATTTTTTGACGTCGACAGAGATATCCACAGTGAAAGAAATAGGACTTTGTCGCTAATAAGGAACTGTTAAATGAACTTATAATAAACCTACAGAAATAATTCCTATAAAATTTCGCATTACATTTTTTATTCTAACTCAAAAGACAATCATTATTATTATATATATATATTTTTTTTTTGCTGTAACACTATTTTTTTTTAATAATTTTAATTTTCCTGAAATCCTTCACTTTTGTGAAATTTTTATTTAAAAAATTGAATTTTCTAACTTATAATTAAAAAGAACAAAACAAAAAGTAATTGGTAACACGTAATCAATGTATGCAATCAAGATGAAGCAATCAATAAAGGCTCCAATACTAATCTTTATAATTAAGAATTGAAAAATCAGTTAAATTTACTTCATGTTGACACAATCATATAAATTTTTCTCTTTAGTTTTATCAATGTAAAAATGCACTCCATGCTAAGTCTAACTTCATTTTCACCGGCTAAAAACTTTTCACGCGTATTTTATATACGTTACTTTTATGCTTATGTATACAAATAAAAATGTGTTTTGCATTTTATTGCAATGAAAAAATACCATCAAAAAAGTTATAATGTATAAAGATAAAATAAACCCTATGGACAATATATTCAGTGATGTCATAATTGGGAATTCAAGCGCTCGAATACGCCATCTGGTGGAGAAAATATGTAACTTCTCGTTTCATGAAAATCCCTTGCAACCCCATTGCATTACATGCATTTTTAAATTGTGCATAATGATTTTTTTTTTTTTTTTTTTTTTTTTTGGCCCAATTTCAGATTTCATGTGATATTTGTATTCTGTGTTTATATCACAAGGTAAAAATTATCCAATTTTAAATATTTAACACTTTGAAACGCATTTACAATAAATGATGATTTCAATGGCACTTTAACATTAGTTAAAGGGACAATTTTACTGTACCGACGTCTGCGATCAGCGCCTCTATAGGCCGTTTTAAGTCCCAATCTTCTATATATATATTAGTCTTACGTGGCGCGGAAAAAGGGCTGAATTTCTATATTATCGTTTGGCAACAAGCAACAAGCGTAGTTTCCAGAATCTCCCAATATGGCGGCCAGCGAAAGAGCAGTGAAACGAGTGTAACTCAAACTAGAAAATAATTAAAAATAAAATAACGTGTGCGTAGTCCAAAGTGTTTGAGATGGTAATTCATTTTAATTATGAATAATATCGTTAATTTCAAATGAATTATCAACGCTTATTTAGAATTTATTTATGAATTACTCTCATACGAAGTCGGAGATAATTAAAAATATCAAATGTCTAGATCGCACCTGCTGCCATCTATTGCTGTAGATGTAAATTATTGAAGTAAAAAATAATTTATTTTGCAAATATCTGTAATCTAATCAATTAGAACAGTTTTACGAAATTTAAACAATGATTGTTCCTATCATGTAATGTTTTTTTTTTTTTTTTTTTTTTTTTTTTTTTTTTTTTAAATGAATTTAAGCCGTGCTGTACAATATTATAGGTGTAATGAGTTTTAAACTAATTGTGTTTTCAAGATCTTTTTTTCATAGTATTTAAATATGATTTATGCACATTGGTAGCACCAACTAAATGCATTTTTAACTGTGTTTTCAACGAAGTTTTAAATTATTTTTTTACATTAAAAAATTGTCAATTTTATGGTGGTTTTTGGTGTATTTATGGTAGTAGTTATTCGGCTAGAATTTCTGCAAAAATGAAAAGGGTCAAGCGAGCGAAGCGAACTGGGATCGCGTAGCGGTCTCAATGTGAATTGCTTCGTAATTCACGGGGGTTGGCGAGCGTTAGCGAGTAGGGTGCTGACCCCCTAGTAAATATGAATTTGTATTCTCTTATAAAAATAAAGTGCACGTGAATAAATATTTTTACCGAAATTTAAATTCCAAATTAAAAAATTCGGCCAAAAAGCCTCATGCCTGAATATTTTCCATTATTGCTCTTTTCTCCTCGCAACAATAGAAGTAATCCGAATGCCCCAATTTGAAGAAATAATAATTAAAAAAAAACATTTAAAATTAAAATTTCTGCTAATTAATAAACAAACGAATGCACGATAACAAATCTTTGGTCAAATATCTTTCATTTAAAATACGAATAATGTAATTTGATGAAGTAGTTTTTTCCCACGAATTGTCGATCAAAGATCAAAGACGATTACTGAAGAATGCCTACGTGGGGCGTAATGCCCACGTTTACTTCACATCTAGATGAGAACAGTTTATGGAGATGGCATCAGAAGATTCAAAAATATAAAAGTTCTCTCGCAGCAGGCTGCGGTGGAATGAAGCAGATGTAGGAGCAATCTGGATGTGCGCTTTGATACTTTTATTGGAGTCGGAATGGTGAGCATAGGGGGGGAGGGGGGGGAAGGCCCCATCAGAGCCAGATAATTTTTCTAATTATCATAATTCATAAATTTTTAATCTAAAAACTAATGCAAACAATGTAATTTAGATAAAATGCAAACAATTAGTTTATATAAGATTCAAATAATTAAATTTTGAAGATGCAAAGATATTTAAGTATAAATACAATTAAGATGCAAAAAATAATATAAGTATAATTTTTTTTTCCTTAAAATTGCAAAAGAGGTAAGAAGGAAAGTTAGCAGAACCCGATGCCAAAAGCAAGGCGGGAAGACGTCAATAGGAAAAATTTAGTGTAGGAATGTCAAATGGGAATAACAATGCAGGTACCAAAGTTTTGAATTTGGAAAAGCACAACGAAGTGTTTAGGGTGGTTCCCTTCGCCTTCTTTTGGAAGGCGGAGCAAAGCCGTCATCTCTACACAAGATGTCAAGCGGTCTCTTCTTCCCTCTACTGGTATTTACAATGTAAGGTTGAATGGACTGCAACGTTTCGTTGGGTATTAAAAGTCGATCTCTGTGGAAATTTTGTGCAAGTTTTTTAATAACTTGCGAGATAGGTCTAATATTGAGATCAGCATGGATGACGTCATTCCGGACAAACATTGTCGCCTTGCAAATCCTACGTAACAAAGAGTTTTGAAAAATTTGAATTTTCTGCATCCGAGTTTCACAGACTGAACCCCAGATAACTGACCCGTAGGTCATGGTTGATCTGATGAAGGATTTATACAGTAACAATTTATTCGAGAGTGACAGACGGCTGTGATAAGCCAGTAAAGATTTAAGGGATCCTTGAGCTTTGGTAGATTTGGCAATTACGTCTTGAATCTGCCTAGCCCAGGTTAATTTTGAATCTAGATAAATGCCTAGATATTTATAACTGGCAACCCAGGGTATGAATTCACCATTTAGAGAGAGTTTAGCAATTGGGGTGATAGCTTTGTTTGAAAAGATCATGGCGGCACTTTTTGAAGCATTGACTTTGATGCGCCAATGTCTTAGCCAAATTTGAAGGGCCAAAATATAAGCTTGAAGTTTAGTTAGCACAGTGTTGAGTGACATGTTGCTTGTCATGATGGCAGTATCGTCAGCATAAAGTGCTAATTTGACGTCGGGAATACAACGAGGAATATCATTTATGTAGAGGTTGAACAGCCAAGGACTTAGAATACCCCCTTGAGGTACGCCTGCCTCAATAAAACGAGAGGTGGAGATTGTATTGTTAACTTTAACAGAGAAAGATCTATCTTTAAGGTATTTAAGGAATATTAGGATATTCCTTACGTTCACGAATTGTCGAAAGATAACACTTAGCGTTTTAAATATATAGATTTCTGCCTGTAATTAAGTAACTACATTCACTGGTCACTTAACGGGATAACGCGCCAAGTCAAGCATCCGTTTGAGCAATTAAATAGCGGCATGAGTCAGCCCGTATTACAGGAGCCTTGCTGGTTTTATTTTAGCTTATCGGTGTGACAATCGATTACAGAACATCTCGATAGTGGAATTTGGAAATTTATCGATTGTATAATTTTCCAGAATCACCCATCACTATTACTAGGGCTACACTAGATACCGGGCTTGCTCATTCATTATCATGACGTCACAAATGGTGGCTGGTTGCGATGAAAGACATACAGCAATTGGCACAAACCGATGGGCGCGTCGCTTTGTACCAATCGCTGGTCGCGGCCAGCCACTATTTGTGACGTCATGAGAACGAATGAGCAAGCCCGGTACCCAGTGTTGCCTTGCTATTACATAGCTAGTTGAGTCAGTACGCCGTCATTGTTGTAAAATGTAACCAGACTTGCTCTCTCCGCTTATTTTTCTTTAACTACGCATGCTCAGTTATAAAGAATCTCGATCTCAACCTCTTTCAGACCAAGGTTGAGTTTTATTTACTGAACCTAGTGTTAGTTTTCAGCTTCGACCAGGTCCGGCAGTCCCATTTCAAGTCTTGTTTCCGGCATAACTCGGCGTCGAAGTAGTTGTAACATAACGAGCGTAATTGAATTCGTCAAGGCGATTATTGCTAAGTTCTGGAATGTAGATTTGCCATAGTTTGGACAAAAATGTCTGTCTAAGCACAGTGCATAGAGCCGCGACCTACGTTATACACGGCCGGTGCATGACGTTTGAAACGTCACATGGAGTGGATAATTTTTACCCGGTAATTAGTTCAAAGCGGCGCACCCACCGTTTTGCACCAATCGCTGTGTGAAAATGATCCACTGCATGTGATGTTTTAAACGTCATGCACCGGCCGTGTATAACCAGAGCAACACTAGATACCGGGCTTGCTCATTCATTCTCAAAACGTCACAAATAGTGGCTGGCCGCGGCCAGCGATTGGTACAAAGCGACGCGCCCATCGTTTTGTGCCAATCGCTGTATGTCTTTCGTCGCGGCCAGCGAATGCGAGGGTAATGAAAGAGAAAGGCTACCGCGGTACTTTACGCGATCTTTTTTTACAGACCGCCGGAGTCACGTGATGCTCGAATGCACCAATGCAAGTGTACGAAAAGAGCATGACCTCACTCTAGCGGTCTGTAAAAGTCCGGATAAGTGGAATGCACCGCGGTAGCCTGTCTTTTTCGTTAGCCTCGATTGAATGAGCAAGCCTAGTATCTAGTGTAGCCTTGGTATAACGTAGGCCGCGATAGAGCAGTTCACATCACGTGACTTTTACCGTAAAACGTTGATAAACACACCACAGAGTTCAGAGAGGCAACAAACCGTAAAAAAGGCTAGCAATACGCTATCGAAGTGTGACGTCATTTATCACTTGTCGTCTGCTCCGGCCACGCGAGACACGTAGACGCATAGGGAAATTAATTTAAAAAATCATATTAAAACAAATATTATTTATCTAAAACTTTTATCCCTTGATTAGGATACTTTGATATAAGAAGTACCATTTGCGTAAGTGTAATTAACGTATTTTTAGCTCAAATTTGTGTAATTTAGTTTTAAAATTTCAAAACGGTAATGTCTCGATCTAAGACACAGTGAAATACGGTTCAGGAGTGGCGCCATCTATGATCAGTAAAGGTCATCATTCTCTTATTTATGTGATATTTTAAAATAACTTATTTAACTAGATTTTTATTTACTAAATATTTATGATTTTCAATCATTTAAAATGTTTTATAGAGTAGCAGAAAATTAATATTTTTATTAATCTGATCATTAAATATAATTTATTTATCTTGTGTACTGTGCAAAATTTGTTGTTTAATAAGAAACTCAGAAAACTAAATAGTGATAATTATATATAGAGACAAAGAGACTAAGAAAGAAAATAGTTTGATAGTATGTCATAATCTTTAATTAAAAACGTGAAAAAAATCTATTTTATCCAAAATATTCATAAAAAAACTTTATATATATATATATATATATATATATAGTACAGAAATATGCCTCAAATATATGTATATAAAAACTGCCAAAACATTTTTAAAATCTTCACACTTTAGAACCTCATAAACACTTTATCCCCCTCCCCCCTCCCCCTCAAACTACCGTAACATAAAAAATAATTTACTAATGTCATAATCTTTAATTTAAAAAAAAATAAAGCCCCAAATAATCTACCCAAAATAACTATCAAAGGAAATTTTATAAGCAAAAACGTGATTTTACAAAATATAAAATAATCGCTGAATTTTAACATTCTCACATTTCTAATCTGACTGTCATATTTGTAAATATATGTATGGAAAAGCAATATGACATTAACACTTTTTAGTTCCTAAGGTTTTTACTAAATACAAAATTTTCTATCATTGCAAAGTAAATAAATTTGTATTTTATGATTAGATCATTAAAATATTAATTCTGTTCTATAAAAATTTCAAATGATTTAAAAACTTAAATATTCAGTAAAAATATATCTATGTAAATAAGTTTAAAAAAAATTATTTAAATCGATCATAAACAAATTAATAAATACATATAATGTGTAAAAATATGAAAAATATACGAGATTGATTGTACTTTCTTTGAGATTACTAATCCTAGATGGCCGCTACCCCTAAATCTTAAATTGCTAGGAACTTTGGCGTTTTTAAATTTTAAAACTAAAAAACATAAATTTGAGCTACAAATAATTGAATTACATTTCAGCAAACAATACCTCTTATATCAATGTATGCAAATCAAGAGATGAAAATTTCAGAAACAAAATATTTATTTTAATACGATTTTTTAAAATAATTTCTCATGTTATCTATCACTAGAAACTCAGCCATTTGTGGCCCATAGCAGACGAAAACACACGAGTGACGTAATCACTTCGGTGGTGTATAAGGAAAGGGCAGCTGATGTCACTGTTGGTTAAATTACGGTTAACCAACTGTAATTTAAAAGAACCTGTTTGCTCCGAGGCTAACGAAAAAGCATCGGCATAACTTTTTCGTTAGCCTCGGTTTGCTCCTTATGACTCCTACACTGTACACATGACATGGCCAAATTTGATTGGTCTTCGTTAACTGATAAATGATATGATTGGTCTACGTCGCCATGACGATTCCTCGAGGCTAACGAAAAAGAAAGGCTACCGCGGTGCTTTACGCGTATCGTTTTTTACAGACCGCCGGAGTCACGTGATGCTTGAATGCACCAATGCAGGTGTACGAAAAGAGCAATACGTCACTCCAGCGGTCTTTAAAAAAGGATTAGTGGAATGCACCGCGGTAGCCTTCTTTTTCGTTAGCCTCGACGAGTCCTGAAGTGATAGTTACGATGAAAATGTAGTGGTAGATTGTTTGATGGAACTGTTTGTTTGTAAACATGCCCTTCCCTTATATGAAGCCGGTTATAGCCAAAGTGCGTATATAATACAGGGTGAATCTAAACTCTTGGGCAAAACTTTAAGGGGTGATAGTACACATGAAGACAAACAATATTAAATAGAAAACTAAGGGTCCCAAACGTCTTCCGAAGGAGATAGGTGCCAATAAAGTTTAGAGTCTAAAATTTCAAATGATTATAAAAAACGAAAAAATTGGTCGATTCGTTTGTGGTTTTCACTAAAACTATTCTTTATGTCAGTATTTTCTTGAAAATAAATTTAAAAGATAAAGTTCAAAAAATTCCGATACAGGGCGCTTTAGACTTTGGAGTAACGAACAACTATTTTTTGCCGTTATTTTGTGTATCTCATTAAATGCTTTCAAAAGCTTAGACTTAAACTTAAATTTTGAGCTCAAAATCAGAATCGTTGGGAGTGGTTAAGTAGCGCAAACTGAAATGTGTTCAGGAGTTGAAATTTGACCCCCCTCCCCCCCCTTGAACACAGTTCAATTATTTCCGATCTTAGTGCAGTAGACAAGGCAGAAACTACTACCCCTTGCACGTAAAATAAACGATAGAGGGATGACAAAATTAAATAAAAAATTTATTCATAACAGACATGAGCAATTTCTCCGTGCAAAATAACAAGAAATAATTTACACTAGGCTTACAGCTACACTAGTTATGTAGCCATTACGTAGTAACGGTCCATGTCACCCGATTGGCCGGCAATGAGTAGTACAGAAGGATGTAACCTCCAGATGACGCTTTGATCGAAAGTGCTATAAAAGCGCTGGTTGTCCGCATTCATCGTGTTTTCAGTCCCTCAGTGGCGTGGACGGTAAAGCTCGGTTCTCGTAAGATCACCGAAAGCTAAGCAGCATCGACCAAGGTCAATGCTTGGGAGGGTGCATCCTCTCTCGTCTGCCTCTGCTGTGGGACCGTGTACGTTAATGGGAGCTGGTGCCCGTTAAATCTGTTCGTAGCTCCAAAGTCCTCCAAGTTCTATATAAGCGTTACCTCTGGGGTTGCCAATCCAGATGCAAATCTCTCATCTGGAATTGGTTAAAAATTAGGAGATTTAGGAGTCAGGATTATGGATCAAGCGTAGTGGATTATGACAGCTATATAGAAATAGAAAGCTGCTAAAACCGGGCCCTTTGGGTCAAATCAACAACAACAACAACAATCATGTTTTCATCTTTGACGGCTGTAAGGATAACCAGCTACACTAATCAGGAAATGGCCGATATGCATTTCATTTACGGCGCTGCGGATGGGAATGCCCTGGAGGCCCGGCTATTGTACAGGGAGCGATTCCCTTCGAGACGCTTGCCGGACCGAAAAATTTTAAAACGCTTGCATTGGCGTCTCGGAGAAACAGGTTCGTTTGTCAGCGGGATACACGACAATGGGTGTACCAGGAGTGCGAGGACACTGAAACTTCAAGAGCATGTGTTGCGTGAATTCGAGGAGCAACCGGAGACGAGCACGTGGCCGCTGTATCCACCGCCGCAAATGTAAACCAGATGACGGTTTGGCGAGTGTTAGGAGCCGAAGGCCTTCGAACGCCTTGAAAGCAACCGTCCATCAGCCACGTGTCGATTTTTCACGATGGTTCCTCCAATAGTTGGATGCGCAACGAGACTTTGCCGCACATATGCTATTCACCGATGAATGCAGTTTCAGTCGGGAAGGCATTTTCAATGAGCGCAATGCACACAACTGGGCGTACATGAACCCACACGCCACCCGTCCTCATTCATATCACCGGCGCGGCGTTTCAGCGTCAATGTGTGGGCCAGATTTATCCACGATCATTTGATCGGGCCACATCTTCTTCCAAGGTGCCTGGACGGCGGTACGTATCTGGTATTCCTACAAGAGGTGCTTCCAGTTCTACTGCAAAGTGTTCCAGACAACATAAAGGCTGGTATGTGGTTCCAAAATGACGGAGCGCCTGCACATTTCAGCGTCGATGTGTGAAATGCATTGGATACAGCATATCCAGGGCGGTGGATTGGAAGGGGTGGGCTGATAAATTGGCCGTCACACTCGCCTGACCTCTCCTGCCTAGACTTTTTCCTCTGGGGCCATATGAAGAGTCTTGTTTACGCAAGCCCCGTCGACTCCGACGAGGACCTGATTGCGATGATTGCCGTTGTAGCAGGCGATATCCGGGAGATGGCCGGGGTATTCGCTATTTGCAACTCCCTCCGCCGGTGGTGTGAAGCCTGCATCGTTGCTGTTCGCCACTCTTTCAAGCAGTTTTTGTGATTCCGCACGAACATCATGCGTGTACCATTTTCTACGTATCGACCTTCATTCATATTGCGCACTACGTGCGTACATCAAATTGTTTCTTTTGATATTGCGCGGAGAAATTGCTCATGTCTGTTATGAATAAATTTTTTATTTAATTTTGTCATCCCTCTATCGTTTATTTTACCAGTAGGGGGTAGTAGCACGACCTGCGGTATACACGGATGGTGCATGACGTTTAAAACGTCACATGGAGTGGATCATTTTTCCACAGCGAATGGTGCAAAACGGGGGGCGCGTCGCTTTGCACCAATCACCGTGTAAAAATGATCCACTGCATGTGACGTTTCAAACGTCATGCACCGGCCGTGTATAACGTAGGTCACGGTCTACGACACCAAGATAGGGAATAACTGAACTGTGTTCAGGGGGGGGGGGGGCATCAAAATTTCAACTCCTGAACACAGTTCAGTTTGCGCTACTTAACCACTCCCAACGATTCAGATTTTGAGCACAAAATTTAAGTTTATGCAAGTCTGAGTTTATGCAAGTTAATGCAAGTCTAAGCTTTTGAAAGCATTTAATGAGATACAAAAAATAATGGTAAAAAATAGTTGTTCGTTACTCCAAAGTCTAAAGCGCCCTCTATCAGCATTTTTTTAACTTTATCTTTTAAATTTATTTTCAAGAAAATACTGACATAAAGAAAAGTTTTAGCGAAAACCGCAAAGAAATCGACCAATTTTTCCGTATTTTATAATTATTTGAAATTTTGGACCCTAAACTTTATTGGCGCCTATCTCCTTCGGAAGACGTTTGGGACCTTTAGTTTCATATTTAATATTGTTTGTCTTGATGTGTACTATCACCCCTTAAAGTTTTGCCCAAGAGTTTAGATTCACCCTGTATACGCACTTTGATTATAGCTCAAATCATTAGGCCCAAGGGCTGTCTTCATTGGTCGGAGAGAGACTGCACGTGGAACAAGGACTGGATTCATTGGATAGGGAGAGGTTTTCAAAGCAAGCCGCCAGTTGTTTGGGCTGACTGTAGTGTTGCATTTTCAGGCCATGCCGAACGTAAACATATCATCTCTATTTCTTCTCTGAACTCTGTGAGGACACGCAAGTAGAAAAAAGCATTGATAAAGGTACCGATATCTGTCCTACAGTAGAACTCCTATAATAGAGGCTGACGCATCGTCGCAGATTTGGCAACCGAATTGGAGCCCAGTCGAAAAGCCAAGCTAATCAGAACCAGTTCAGCCAATCAGAACCGAGTCTTATGCTGCGTTTACACTATATGGTCTTTCAGGTCTGTTGGGTCTTTCTGCTCCAAGAGTAGAAAAAATTGCGTTTACATTATGGCATAAGAATTTGGCGTAAGGAGAAGAAACTTATTTTTGCGCATGCGTGAGTTTTGCAGCTTGGATGGAGGGGCAGGGGTAGTGTTTGTTTGTTTACATTCGCAATGAAATGAACATGCAAATATTTTGTGGGTTAATGCCTGTGCTAATTTATTTTTTACTTAAAAAACGGAAGGCAGATAATATAAAAGTGATTTTTTTTTAACGTGCTTCTTTCGTTATTATTATTAAAGGTTTGGGAAATACACAGGGGATATAGATACAAGAGATATTGTTGTATTGGGCTAAGAAAGGCTCAGTGAGCAGCCAATTTCATATTAAATATAGCCATATACAGTGCATGCAGAAGCCCTATTCCGTATCTGTACTGGGTCTCACAATTTCTGTGCACATTTTATTTTCCCTGGTAAAAATAAAAATATATGGAGATCAGTTTGTTACAAAATAATACTGACAAAAGTAATTAAATAAGGTTTAATTTATTATACAAAATAAGAAAATTCCCATTAAGATTTAAATAAAAAATATGAACTAAAAGAAAAAATCATTCTAATCAGTATTAGCACTAACTTAGCATAGACATACATTTACAGAAATGTATGTCTACATGTAAATAAAATGTCTATTACATTACATGTAAATTTATAGAAATAAAGCATTTTATATGCACATGTGCCCACAATGGGAGCAAGGCACTTGCTGTTATCTGAATTTTCAAATTTTATAAACTAAAGTTTATTTTTCTCTGATAATTTTCAAAAAAAGAAATAATAATAATGTCAAATAATTAATCACTAAGACAAAAAGAAGCAATTTTTTTTTTTTTTTGGCTGAAGGGCTCTGATCACCCTTTTCCTCAAAACAAAATTTAGTTTTGTTTTTCTTTCTAAATTTAAGTGTTCAAAAAGGATCTCTCCCCCCCCCCGATAAAAAATTAATTGAACATAAAGACAGTTCTTCATTTATAAAATGTCAATAGCAGCTTATTTTTGGTTTCTTAATTATAATATGTTTGAACTGCTTTTTAGTTTTATAAGTGATAATGCAGATTTTCTTTGATGCTAACAGAAAAATATACCATTTTCCTAACAATATTGAAAAAAAGAAAATGAAACCAAATGACATGACATTTAGTGGAATTCCATTTCTCATGGCTTGAAAATAAAGTTTCTACTTTATAGATAATGCACGTTAATTTCAGAAGGGGAAGTTTCCTCTTCTGATGATAAAACATTATTTTTAAATGGAAACCATGATCCTCCATGATTACATAAAAATGCCATTTTCTAGATGCTTTTAGTCGTGACATCAATCCAGTGCCTGATTTACAGCAGGTCATTCGAGGCACAGTTCCAGGGCCCCCCAAATGCTACTGAAGATTTTTCAATGATTGGTCAAAATCTGGAAGTTTTCACGATAAAAACACAAAATTAATATGGAAAAACCTGTTTATTTTTTTCATTTAAAAATAACTATACTTCACTTGCGCAAAAACACTCGCTCGCTAATATTAATTATATGGGAAATTTTTTTTATATATATCTTGCTTGCATTTCATTATTTAAAAAAAAAAAAAAAAATCCATTGGATAGTTGAGGTCAATCAATGCAAAGGCCATTTTTTACTTTTTCGGTTTTGTTAACAGGTTTTTTTATTAAGATACTTTCACTTTCAGAACCGATTTTGAAAAATCGTTAGCGAGATAGAACACTAAAGATTGATTATGAAGCTGTTATAAAAACTTTTATTGCTAAAAAATTAAGAAGAAAATGTATAAAAAAAAGGTACTTCTCTATTATCCCGTCGACCACTTTTCATAACAAAAAACTATCGCCAACTCTAAGATTAAACGCCAAAAATGCAGTCCCATTTACTTGATGTCAGAAGCATTATGTGCATTGTTATGTCATCAAGTGGTTTTTAATTTGACATTTGCATGTATTATTCATTATGTTTTACTGACTTATTAGTTATTTCATTAATTAAAATAAAAATTGTGTCCGTAAATTCTTATATTTTATTTATTTTGATATTCCAATGACAACGTTCTTCCGTTTCTTTGGCGATAGTTTTTTATTATGAAAAGTGGTCGACGGTATAATAGAGAAGTATCCAAAAAAATTATTAAATATCACTAAATCATTTAAGTCAGTAGTGGTTATCTTAATAATTACCGCTATTAGTGATACATATTTTTTTTTTACTCAAAACCACTGTAAGCACCGGTGCAAGCCCCCCCCCCCACCCCCCCTCTCAAAGCATCTGTGCCCAGGTACTCCCAAACTTGTAAATCGGTCCCTGCATCAGTCAGAAAGTTTTGTGTGAAAAGAGGGGGATTTCAGTGTTAAAATCAACTTCCAAAGCATTTGAAAAAATGACAAAATGCATAGAAAACCCCTTGTGTTAAAAAAAATTAATGTGATGTGTAAAAGCCAAAGTAAAGGAAAGCATGAGCAGCATAAAATGTTTACCATTCAAGACTTTATAATAGGATTCTACACAAAATTAATGAAATAAAAAGTTAAGAGCAATAGCAGTAAAGTAGTACATATTTCATTGCTATTGCTTTTTTTTCCCCCTCTGAAAATGCTGTGTTTTAAAACACATACATGCTAAATATATTATGATTGATTGTGCTTTTCGTTACGGCAGTTTTTACGTGTCATGTATTGTTATCAACAAAATTATTTATTTTATCAGTAACAATGGTTCAGAACCCCTCCCAGATGAGAATCCTGGTTGTGCCATTGGTATAAGGATCATACAAATAAACACTTTCCAACACTAACAGAATATTATTAATAAATTTTGTTTTTATGAAATACGATATCTAAATGAACAATTTAAAAGCACATAACTCAGTAAAAATCTATTTTCAACAATTGTTGTCCATATAGTCTGTAATGTGTGCAAATTCTTTCATGCAGCACTGTATATAAAATTTATACACACCCAGGGCCAGTGCAATGCTGTGTGGGGCCCTGACAAAGCAGTTAATGGGGCCCAACGTATACTGCAATACTGTATTAATGAAATTTATTTTTAAATTGTATATTTCATAGTATAATATAGGAAATGTATGAAAAATAGTATAATTATTTATTAAATGTTAATTTGATTTAAGAATGAAATTAATTTAAAAAATACTAATCAAAATTAGTTAATTAAAATCATTGAACACATAAATTAAATAACAATTAATTTAAAAATAATATATTTAATAATTATGTTCTAAAATTTTCCTCTTTCATCCGAATACATATGTAGGGGCACTAGGAAACTTTATTCCTGGGCCCCAAGTTTATTCTCTGCACCTTAGCATATGTGTTTCAAAATATTGCCCCCCCCCCTCCCCCCACTTTTTTTTTCCTTCTGAGAACGTCCGTGTTTACAAGCTCAAAATATTCATCTTATGAATTAATTGTCATTACATTTTGTTATTACTGTTAAAGGAAATTATTATTTTTTACGATAAAATAAAACAATGTAAATCTAACAAATCATTAATTTATTAGTTTAATTCCTGAGGCTTTTAAGCATTTTAATTATTTAAGTAATTCTGCTTCCAGTGAAAAATACCGCTGACAAACATCCTTATTTCTTTTTGTTTAATTCATGGAACAAAAATATTAAATCTGGCTATTAATCTCATGAAGGTGTTTATTTAAGCAAATAGTAATCCGCTGAATTTTAAATTAATGTAGTCATTATTCTAGATATGGTTAACATATCACTTCATCATACATTTTTTAGGTGTGCTGTGCTGTTACAATCTTCTTTTTCATCCAGTTTTCTTGATAAAATAAAAATATATATCAACGTAACATATCTGACGATTTTAAGCATATTGGTATTAGTTTTAATGCTAATAATGGCAGAAAAGTTTTAGGAAAACATGGCAATTCTTTATTGATTTAACAAACTAGCAATTGTACCCAAACATGCTTCAGCATATTATGGTGAAACTCCAATTGTATGCTGAAAATAATATCACTTTCACTACAAATAATAAAATACAGTGCTTGCATTAAAAGAGGTATTTATTGAATAATCTAATAGACCGAAAAGGCCAATTTAGAATTATTCAAACATAATCTCTTACGTATCGCATTTCAACATTATGCACTGTTTTGTTTCCTGAACACTCCCAACCCTAATTAAGACACATACATTTGCAGTCATTCTGCCCATGATCAACTATTTGTTTCTAATTTGTGGCTCATTGTCAACTATTTTTTTTTAAGCTATCTTTCATTTTAAGTATTTGATTTATAATTATATATATATAAATGAGATAATAAACCGACTCTGGAATGAAGAAAACCCTTCATGTTTGAAGAACAAAAAAAAATAATAAAGATTTTTATTCAAAGACTAATTTAAAAATAATGGCTTTATAAAACAAACTTCTACTGATAATTCAAGTTTATTTTTGACTTGAATGGATTCATAATGATATTAAATAAGTAACATATCATGAAACATTAAAAAGTGAAAATTTTTGATTTTTTAAAATTATGATATAGACTTTCTTTTAAAGAAATACTTTTAAAAATTGCATTTATTTTAATTCCAAATGTTTATTTAATTTTTTAAGAGAATTTTTAAAATATTGTTTTAATATTTTCCTTGTTTATTAAAAAGGTATTGTTATGAAGCATTATATACATATTAAAATAAAATAAAGACTTCAATAGTAAAATTTAAATAAACTCTCTTTGTAACTCTTTTTTTTAATTAAAAAATGGTTTGAGGATTTTCTTATTTAATATACATTCTGTTATTTAAACAACACAAGTAGATACATGAAAAGATCATTTATAATAAAATTATAGTCAAATGATAACAGAAATTTTTTATTAAATTTCCTTTATTTGAAAATACAAGTTACAGAAATAAAACAACAAAATATTGCTCTATATAATAAATATTGTCACATAACAAATTTATTACTGAATATAATGATATACTACATATCAGAAGTAAAATACATAGATAACAGTCTGGACGTTAATGATGATGGCACGATACTTTACAGAAACAGGTATGTATTTTAATCTAATGGGAGAAACAAGTTATTAATAATTTTCAGTTATTATAATTTAAAAATGATAAATAATAACATCAAAGCCAAGCACTGGCATGCTTTTTTTTCTAAAAAGAAAGAAAAAAAATGGAAATTTCAATTTATTATTAAAATAAATACATAAATTAATCAGCGAGATGAAAATAAATGTTTCATTCAAACTGCTAAGAATATCCTTGGATTTGAAGATATCAGAAATACAAGTGGTTTTAACTCCAGTTCCAATAAAAAGAAAAAAAATATTACTATATTTTATTTATAGTGCAGTATAGCCCTGTATGTTATATGAAGATTTTTGTACACACCACATATTAAGCTAAAAGGCAACTTAAAACTCACTCGCAGCAATTACCAACCGTAAATGACGATGAATATTTTTCTTTGCATAGCCCTGTATATGAACTTATTTATAATCCACAAACTTCTATTAGTCTACTAAATATAGTTCAACAGGAAAATGCGTAACAAAATTAAAAACTACCCTTAAGCAATCCACTCCCATAGTCTGTAATACTGACGGATTCCCTTGTGTAGCTCTGTATATGAACAACCGAGTTTATAAACACACAAGTACTATGAAAAAATTTAGTTAAACTTAAAAACGCAAACCAAAGTTGAAAATGCACCTATCACACAGACTGTAAATATCACATATGTACTGTAACCGATATCTTTTGTGTGTCCCTATAAGTAAACGCAATGCACACCACAATTTCAAGAGAGCAATTTATAGTGCACCTCAGTAATGAATATAATTTTTATTATGTCTGAAATAGTAACTTAAAAAAAAAAAACACATTTCTTGTTATCAAATAAAGTTATTAAGAAGTGGGGTTACTGCACAATCTTTATTTTTTCCCCAGATTGGGGGCATAAAAAATAGAGCTATATCTGAACAAGCAATTTTATAGGAAGCTACTACAGTATTATCTTTATTTTTTACAGAAAAAATGTGAAAATGCTACTTCCAAGGTTCCATATGTCTATAAAATTACATGTTTAAAGGAAATCCAATGTTAAATATCTTCTTTAAAAAAGAAAACTATTATTATTATTCTAGTATACATGAAAGATAACAAAACATTTAAAGCAATCTTTTGAGGAATAGGTATGGCTAATATGACACACAATGCAATAAATAAATAAAAAATCAGAATATTTATCCTCAGTGTTGAATTTAGACATTTTTCTCCGGGAGGGATTTCTGTGGCTCCGAGGGGACATTATAGAGTTCTGGAGGTGAAATTGTACTTTTTGACCATTAAAAGCATAAAATCTCAAATCTTTCAGGGGGGGGGGGGAGAAAGATTTGAAGGGCCATCCCTTGATTTCAACACTGCTTGCTCTCCCCTTCCCTGAATATTCAATTAAAAAAAATGTTAAACTTATATCGGAAAACATACAAAAACACATTTGCATTTATTATCTCAAAACATTCACTGCTGTAGTTTTGGGATGGTCAATAGCAACGCACACCTGACAATGTTTAAATTTCAGTTTTCAAAAATTGCATTTTTGTTAATCACTTGGAGTAAATAAAGTAATTTGAGTAAAATAAATTATGAAGAATAATAATTAAATTTCAGTTTTAAGAATTAGTTTTGAGCTGCCTGTATTAAAGCAAAACAAATTAAATGTTTAATTGCTTTACATAATTTGTAAACTTATTTTTTCATGGATTTAGGGAGAAAGTAAATTAACAATTTAATTAATAAAGAGAATTATGAAAACAAACTAGTACATAACAATATAGTTAGTTGTTTTTTGAATTCTAGAATAAGAAAAAATAATTATTAATGCAAAGTGCATAAAATTTTCAATTATTAAATTCTTCATCTACAAAACACATGTACTTCGCTAGATTTTCTATCATTGGTAACAAAATTGGATTTAAAAACTAGATACTAATGAATATTTCATAATATTTATTTTTTTAAATATAACCTAATGATGTTCCATCAAATCTGTCAAAATATATTATCTTCAATATTTAGTTAAATTAACATAAATAATTACTCTCACTTCAAAGAACTGTAAGTTAATTTGCTAACAATATTATCAAACCAAATTATAACCTTGATAATATTGTTAAAATACATTTTGGATCATTTCAACATTAATAAATTATTATATATGCAGCTTAATAATTATTAAGCATAGCAAATTATAACCTTCATAATATTGTTAAAATATATTTTAGATCATTTCAACATTAATAAACATTAAATAAATTATTATATATGCAGCTTAATAATTATTAAGCACAGCAAATTATAACATTGATAGCATCATAGATAATACATTTTAGATTATTTCAATATTAATAATATTAATTCAAATAAATTATATATTCAACTTATCTGATAAGTTACTTTAGTTTTTGTTGAATTTGATTTCTGAAATATCAGATTCCTTGAAGGGAGGGGCGAGGGTTAACTGCTATCCTCTAGCATAACACTTATACATTTAGTGTTTACGTAAAACACAAGTGCTTACGCAAGTTTATATAAAACATAACTTACACACTTGCATAAAACTACACAAATTAATTAACTACAAGTTGTGTTTTTAGATTGATCATTTAACAGCATTTTATAAATTAAAAAGCTAATAGCAAATAAACCTTCAGTTAAAAAATTAAAGGAATTAAATTATGAAAATCAATTTTTGTATTGAGAATGGACATAGCTTTAACTGATTCTCTCTGATACAGATTGATTTGTTGTAAAAATAACTTTATATGAAACAACATTAATAAATACACAACAATGTAATTTTGAGAAAATGACTTACTTACAAGCATCATACTTACAAATATTACTGAAGATTCATGCCTTAAGAAATAATCATGCAAAATGCCTGTTGAAAAGATCACCATTTATAAATGCGTAAGTGAGATCAACATGTAGTAATTGACAGGTATTCGCATAGATATTGAGAAAAGTAGTGTTCGATTAAAAGCAATCTGTAATTTAAAGGAAAGATTATAATAATCATAATAAACTGATAAAAACAACAAGTATTTTTATTTTTGTGTTAGCCAGATACTAGTGATATATATATATATATATGTTAAAAGGGCACCAGTGATATATATACATGCATATCTATCACTGGTGCCCAGCTAACATAAAAGTACCAAACAACATAAACAATGTAAAATATATTTAAAAATCTTTCTTTATTATGTAACAAACTCAATATACATTGAAAAACTACATATAAGTCAATTACAGTCAATCATACAAGTTAATATACTTTATTGATGGACATTATATTTACCGCAGTTCCTGCTTGACAAATTTGGAAGCAAAAATAGCACAAGTCCAAGGCCCGAATTCAAATTTCTTGCAGAAGATCACAAATGATAGCGACTTACTAAACTGTAAAACTACACATAAGTGATCTCCTGAGAGCAATAAAATATACATTTCCTGGCACCAGTAGATTCACCAGACAATCTCCCTTGCACCGTTCATAGATTTTGAAAGTTTTAAAACTTTTTCTGAAAAAAAAAATTATGAAGTTTTCCAACTGAAACCATTCTTTGTTGTGAAAGGGGGGGGGGGTTACAAAAATTCATGTAATGTACTACAGATTAATTATTAAAGAAAATTTCAAAAAATAAACATGTAATAAAACTTTTAAAATAATAAGGAATGGTTTAATAATTAGCAATAATAAGTAAATCTAAAAACTGTTTACTTAAAAACATGTTTGTTAATTTTAACAAAAGTTAAATTTTATATTTGTGTAGTTACCATATTAGAGTTTTTTTTTTTTTTTTTTTTTTTTTTTTTTTGTGGGGGAGAAGGCTAAGAAACTAAATACAATCTAAAATTTCTGCAATATTTTAGATATATATTAGGATGGATTCATTGAAAAAATTAACACATTTAAAACTGATGAATAACAATGCAAATCAATGATCAGTCAATTATATGACAGTAACAGAGAAAACTGAGAAGTTAATTAAAAATGAATTATATGGCTAAAAATTTATTGGTACCAGTTTTAAGATAAAGTTAAAAATTGCCAGTAACAATATTAAATAAATACCTGAAATAAATCAAAGTATTTCCTCACAAAAAAAGACATTACTGTACATTATGCATTACGATCGTACTATTCTAATTTTTATTCATATACTGTTCAATTTGTTTTTTTTTAATTCATGCCTATGAAACAAGGTGAGTTTTGAAATAAATAACGTAACTAACAATTAACAAATGAACTGGTAGCATAGTATATAAATACCGGAAGATAGTACTTAAAGAATTTATGAATACATAGCTTTATAAAGAGTTTGGTAATATAAAAAGTAACATAGCGAACAAATGAATTTTAGTCGCGTATTACGTAAATACATGAAGATAGTAATTTACGAATACATAAAAGAAACTTCTACAGTTATGAAGCAATGTAGAGAAACATTAAAAATATCTGAAAAATATTACATACCTTTGGTTTGTAAATCCCTTTTTAATTTTAAATCTTCATCAAAATATTCATCTGTCGTCTGCTTCATCAAACTTCGTCCATTTTTTAAAATGGCGGAATAAACAATTATGAAGCACGCTGATTGGTTAGGTCTTATATTTTCACGCCTGAAACGCCAACGCTTAGACCACGCCACGCAGACCACAGAGACCTTCTTAAACCCTCTTATACCTGGACCTGACAGACCACGCAGACCTGATAGGCCTGATAAGCCATAGTGTAAACGCAGCATTAGGCAACCCCAACTCCGGCAGATTGATGCTATAGATCATTCCAGTAGATGGCAACGAGTCACGTGAGTCCATGTTTTTGACGTCATCTCCGGTAATGGAGCTGACCATTTGGTGTTTTTATTGGCGATCTTTTGGTAACCTCGTATAACGGAAGTTTGAAATGTTTGTTTTTGTTGAAATAGACATATGAAACATGAAAAAATAATAACACCAGTTTTACAACTTATAAGAAACATTATATAAGATAATATATTTAACCAAAATATCTACTAAATATTATAATGATTAAAAAGGTTTTTTGTGCAGCCATAATCATATATATATATATATATATGATTTTTCACTCAAGAATTTTTATAAAGCAAATGAAAATTTGTATTTACGATTAATTTCCATGTTGCGAACGGAAACTTTCATATATTCACAAAATCGTATTTAATATAAACGCATTTTAAGAAGATTCAAACACATTTGAGTAGTAGTTAATAAAAGTGTGAAGGGGCCTTTATAAAGATTATTATTTGTAAATTTTGCTTTCTTTGTAACTCCGGCTGCGGCAGATTGATGCTATAGATTAGAGCTACTAAATATATAATATAGAAGCCTTACTATAGATTAATCCGAATACAGCAGCAGCAAAAATCTATTCGTGACGTCACCTGTATGTTGCCACCACTCTCATATAGAGACACTTTAGCTAATATCCCCGTCAGATCGCGACCTACGTTATACATGGCCGATGGATGACGTTTAAAACGTCACATGTAGTGGATCCGAGGCTAACGAAAAAGAAAGGCTACCGCGGTGCTTTACGGGTATCTTTTTTTACAGACCGCCGGAGTCACGTGATGCTCGAATGCACCAATGAAGGTGTACGAAAAGAGCATCACGTCACTCTAGCGGTCTGTAAAAAATGATAATTGGAATGCACCGCGGTAGCCTGTCTTTTTCGTTAGCCTCGTAGTGGATCATTTTTTCACGGCGATTGGTGCAAAACGGAGGGAGCGTCGCTTTGCACCAATCGCCGTGCTAAAAAGATCCACTGCACGTGACGTTTTATACGTCATGCACCGGCCGTCTATAACGTAGGTCACGGTCAGATACATCAATCAGATAGATATGTTTGTTTGTTTATTGAGAACATACATCTGACTTGTATGCTTGACATCAAGTGCCCGCTTATGCAACGCCCCCCTAGAGATAGGGGGCGTTGGCTTCGAGGCTAACGAAAAAGAAAGGCTACCGCGGTGCTTTACGCAAATCTTTTTTTACAGACCGCGGGAGTCACGTGATGCTTGAATGCACCAATACAGATGTACGAAAAGAGCAATACGTCACTCTAGCGGTCTGTAAAAAAAGATAAGTGGAATGCACCGCGGTAGCCTGTCTTTTTCGTTAGCCTCGGTTGGCTTATGTCATCGTCAATATACAGGGACGCGATAGCCACAAGGAAATTTCAAACACCAGAGAGTTACATCCGCCAGCTCCACAAAGTTTGTGCAATGGAGCTGGCGGGAGTCGAATCCGCCAACCTGACTCCTACACTCACAAGCGATTAGCTGAATGGTGTCTTAACCACTCGGCCACGGAGGCCCCAGATAGATATGTCATAAAAATGAACACTGTCCTCAGACAATTAGAACACTCACCTTATTTATTAAACGTAAACGTGTTAACCCCTTGAGGGGCGGTGGTATATAATATATACCACTTAATTTTAATTCCCAAACGCCAGATTGACACCGGAATTTTGGAATCAAATTTTACTTTTATAATATACGTGAAGAAACGCTTCTACCTTTTTTGAAATAAATTTTGTTTTTAAATCCCGGTGTGAATCACTGATTTCAACATTTTAGAAACATAAGTACTTTGCCCCTGAAAGGGTTAAGAAGCTGCCTGTATTTTAATTTTTATGATTGACTGCTTGTTCATGTGTAACTGTGACTGTAACATATTGTCTCTCCCACAATTTGTCTTTTGTTTATTAAATATTAGGAATTTTCCATGGTAATATTGATTATACCTATTTAATTACGTATATTATTACTTGTGTATTTTATTGCTATAGTTAGAAACCTCCCCAAATTTCATTGTTTAAAACAGATTCATTTAAATTGTGACTTGTGTTTAACATTTTATTGACTGTCGAAATTAGTTTCGGTTGTCTGCCATCGTGTTTTGACTTGTCATTTGTTTCATGGGTATATGGAGGGATATTGTTTTCTCTTTAACTGGTAGACGACATAAATTCTTATTTTCTTTGGATTTCAGTGTTACAATCTTGTTTTAAAGGATATAAAGAACATATATTGATTTTTTTTTAAAGTAATTTGCAAGTGTGTTCTTAAATTTTGATCTAATATTCTTGTTTTGCGAATCTTGAATACCTTAAACTTCATCATTTTTAGTTTATTTCTTCATTAGTTACGGATCTTGGCTTAAAGCTGAAACGTCAACAATACGATAGTGTTGTCTGATATTTCCCGCGCTCTTAATATCTCTAACACGTGGATATTAGTCTGAACTTCTTTCTTTATGACTACTCCCAAGTCCTTTTATTATAAAACAAAAATAAAAGGAGTTTTGCAACATACTTTTGTCTGAAAATTTGAAGAAGCATAAAATGTTTCTTTATGAATTATTTTGAACTTCTGTTTTGAGAATTTTCTTCTGCTGTTACTTGTGAACCACTATTGATTAAAATTTTAAATGTCTTAATATCATACTTAGATAGTTTCTGTATTGGAAATATAGACTTGTATTTGTATTAGTAATTTACAATTAAGAGTTTAAGAAGAACAACATGAAAACATTCTGGCTGGAAGAAGTTAATTATATACATTCAGTGATATTGTTTATTTACAATATACTGTCATAATTAAATACAAACATGTAAGAATTTGTAAATGCCAACTAACCCTCTCAGGGGCAAAGTACTTCTGCTGCCAAAATGTTAAAATAATTGGCTATGATGTCTTACGTTCACACACAGTTTTTTTTTTTTTAATCTGTTATAAAAAGGAAAAGGTTGCCAAATTTTGGGGATTTTTTCCTTTAATGGTAACCTGACTATTGTGTTAAGTTATTGGTTTGGACTCGGCTTGTAAACATCGCCAATCGAAAAGTCGTCAAATATCGGTGCATGAGTGTAACACATCTGTTCTAAATAATTGAATACCTAGAATTTATGAACAAATTTATTTGAAAATAATTTAAAAGCTTTTACTTCATTGTGTTTACTTTATGTATGTTATGACAACAGAATTATACTAAAAAATTCTGGGTGCCATTTGGCAGTTTGGAATTAAAGTACTTGCACTGTTCAAACACCTCCCTTGAAAGAGTTAAAAGGTATTGCCAATGTTAGTGAGTTTACAAGTTGTATTTGGTATTTAAAAAGGTTATTGACCTAAATAGGTTGTTCAGAAGAGTTTAGCTATCTTATGCAGTATAGTATGTGGTTGGGCTACAGTTTGTAACCTTACAAATTGGCTTTGAGTCAGCACAATCGGTAAACACTTTAAAATAAATTTCTTAAACATCGACCGAATTATTTTTTTGGTACTTTTCGGTTAGCCGGGCGCCAGTGATATATATGGATGTATGTATACACACATATATATATCTACACATAAGCATATATATACACATATATGTATGATTATATATATATAGATAAATATTATGCTCGGTGTCTAAAGATATGAATAATTCCAGGCAGATTTTTAAAGAAATCTTGCACAGTTTAATGTTCTTGATTATATATCAAATAATACAACTATTTACAAGTTTAAAGATAATTTTAACAACATGACAGATTTGTAGCTCGTAAAGGCCGTTTGATGATAAAACGTTATTCAGCTCAGCTCGCTTGGCTGGCCGTGAAGATTTCAGAGCATCTCAGAGTCTGTCTGATTCTGTCTCTATCTCGACTCCTTCTGTTCTCGTTCTCATGCAGTAAAAATTACTGAACTCATCAAAACCTATTGTTCGGCAGTTGAGGTTTACCATCAAGAGCCTCATTAAGGAATCTGCTAGGCTTTGCGGTACAGAGTCCGTTTCCAGTCACCACATATACAGGGTGATTCATAAAAGATGGGCAGAACTTTAAGGGGTTATAGTACACTTAAAGACAAATAATATTAAATAGGAGACTAAGGGTCCCAGACGTATTCCCAAGGAGATAGGGGGCATTAAAGTTTAGGGTCCGAAAATTCAAATGATTATAAAACATGGAAAAATTGGTCGATTCGTTTGCGGTTTTTGCAAAAAATTTTCTTTATGCCAGTATTTTCTTGAAATAAAATTTTAAAGTTCAATTTCAAAAAATGCCGATAGGGGGCGCTTTAGACTTTGGAGTAACAAACAACTATTTTTTAACGTTATTTTTTGTATTTCTTTAAATGATTTCGAAAGCTTAGACTTAAACTTAAATTTTGATCTAAAAATCTGAGTCCTAACGAGTAGTTAAGTAGCGTAAACTGAAATTTGAAATTTGAAACCCTTCTCCCCCCAGAACAAAAATCAGTTATTCCCGATCTTTGTGTCGTAGATTAGGCTCTAACTACTGCCGCGTTTTGCTAAAATTATTCTTTATGTCAGTATTTTCTTGAAAATAAATTTTAAAGAAAATTTTCAAAAAATTCCGATAGAGGGCGCTTTAGACTTTGGAGTAACGAACAACTATTTTATACCGTTATTTTTTGTGTCTCATTAAATGCTTTCTAAAGCTTAGACTTAAATTTTCAGCCCAAAATCTGAATCGTTAGACGTGGTTAAGTTTCTGGGGAGAGGGGTTTGAAATTTCTACTCCTGAGCACAGTTCAGTTTACCATGTCCACACATTGTGTGCTGTGATACGAGGTAAAAAGACACAAATTAGGATTATGTTACCAAAGCATATTTATTAACATGTAATCACAATAAATGTTCAAAATTGTGACCACCAGAGGTTATGCACGCAGAACAACGGCGACGAATGGAACGGCGAACATTCGCGAAAACATCAGGCTTTTCGAGCACTTCCCCTACAGCGGCGGAAAGTCTGGCGACCAGTTCCTCGGGGGATTCAATGGGTGTCTCATACATAACAGCCTTCAATCGTCCCCAAAAAAAGAAATCGAGGGGTGAAAGATCTGGCGAGCGAGCAGGCCAAGCAACAGGACCACCTCGACCAATCCATCTGTTCGGAAATGTGATGTCCAGATAGTTGCGGACGTCTCGTACGTAATGGGCTGGCGCTCCATCGTGCTGGAACCACATGACCCGCCGGATGCGTGGAGGAACAACGTTTAACAGGTCTGGCAGCACATGTTGCAGAAATGTGAGGTATGTTTTACCGTTGAGGCGTTCAGGAAGAAGGTACGGTCCGATTAGGTGGTCTCCGAGGATTCCTGCCCAAACATTGATGGAAAAGCGTCTCTGATGAGCATGTGGATACGTAGCATGTGGATTGACATCCGCCCATACATGTGCATTGTGTGTGTTAAATGTACCTTCACGTGTGAAGGTACATTCATCGGTGAAAAGCACAGTTCGTCCAAAATGTGGATTTAGCGCGTTCTGCTGCAGAAACCAGCGGGCGAATTCAATACGATTTGGATAATCCCCTGGAGACAGTTTCTGGACTCGTTGCACATGAAAGGGGAGCAAATGTTCATCCTTCAGTACCCTCCAAGTCGTGGACTGTGAGGTATCCACCTGGCTAGCCACTGTTCGTGTACTTGTACTTGGCTGCGCCGCTACTACATCCAGAATGGCTTCTGCAACAACTACTGATTCGTCCTTTTTTGCCCGACTTGCATTCGACCGGGAAGCGAGAAATGATCCCGTCTCACACAAATGTCTGTGCAAGCGCTCGAAAGTTTTGCGGTTAGGCAACCGCCTGTTAGGAAATCGCTCTCCGTACATTCGTTGTGCCTCTGCACCATTTCCATCTGCCGCTCCGTAAATTAAATGCATCTCAGCCTTTTCCTTATTCGTGAAGGGCACCATCTTCCGATTCATTACTACAGCGACTTACACTTGACTCACCGTTCAGTGGTTTTTATGCCTGAATCGTGTCGAAATTTTGCATACGTGTTCTTCTTCTTCCCCATTTGACATTTGCATACTTTCTGTTTCCTTCTTCACCCGGTGACTAGCGTCAGGAATGGAGCTTTAACGTTTGCATGAGCGACGTTTCCAACTGTGCCAGTGCCTTTATGAGTGAATTCCGACTATGCAGTCCTTGACGAAAGTTGTATTTTTGCCTCGTATCACAGCACAGAATCGTTGGGCATGGTTAAGTAGTGCAAACTGAACTATGTTCAGAAGTTGAAATTTGAACCCCCTCCCCTCGCTACTGAACCACGCTCAGCGATTCAGATTTTGAGCTGAAAATTTAAGTTTAAGTCTAAGCTTTAGAAAGCATTTAATGAGACACAAAAAATAACGGTATAAAATAGTTGTTCGTTACTCCAAAGTCTAAAGCGCCCTCTATCGGAATTTTTTGAAAATTTTCTTTAAAATTTATTTTCAAGAAAATACTGACATAAAGAATAATTTTAGCAAAACGCGGCAGTAGTTAGAGCCTAATCTACGACACAAAGATCGGGAATAACTGATTTTTGTTCTGGGGGGAGAAGGGTTTCAAATTTCAAATTTCAGTTTACGCTACTTAACTACTCGTTAGGACTCAGATTTTTAGATCAAAATTTAAGTTTAAGTCTAAGCTTTCGAAATCATTTAAAGAAATACAAAAAATAACGTTAAAAAATAGTTGTTTGTTACTCCAAAGTCTAAAGCGCCCCCTATCGGCATTTTTTGAAATTGAACTTTAAAATTTTATTTCAAGAAAATACTGGCATAAAGAAAATTTTTTGCAAAAACCGCAAACGAATCGACCAATTTTTCCATGTTTTATAATCATTTGAAATTTCGGACCCTAAACTTTAATGCCCCCTATCTCCTTGGGAATACGTCTGGGACCCTTAGTCTCCTATTTAATATTATTTGTCTTTAAGTTTACTATAACCCCTTAAAGTTCTGCCCATCTTTTATGAATCACCCTGTATATTTATATATGAGCATATATCACTGGCGCCCGGCTAACTGAAAAGTACCATTTTTTTTATGACTGTATTCTGTATTCTCCCTTTTTATATTTATTTTAAAAAGTAAACTGCTTTAATTATAATTCATGAAATCATGAATAATTGTCACACTTTACTCATCAGTGAAGGGTGACTTTGTGACAGTTGTTAAGTTAGGAATCATTAACCTTTAACTGATGTGACTAAAATTTGTCACTCAACTGATGTGATGTGGTCTCACAGAGTCACAGACCGCTCGTATAAAATTAATTAAAAAAATAACTGAAGTGGTTGAATTTTTTTAAATGTAGTTCTAACAAGCTCAATGTACTTCTTTTAAGAGAATATGAATTAAATTGTATGATAAAAGTATTTTGTTCATCTTATTTTACGTCAGTACAAAAAAAAACATTTTTTTTCAAAATAAACGGTCGTTTGTTAATTTTACTAATTAAATATCAAAATTAATCGTGTAAAATTTTTTTTACAAATTATCGATGCAACTATGAAAATGTGCAAAATTGTGCAAAATTTTTGTGTGAAAATTGAAATGCACTTTTTATATTACAAAAATAATATTTACCTTACAAATATGCTAGAGTAAAAGTACATCATTACTGCATTCAACACATATTTTTCGTGTACATTCGAGGCATACTCGTTTTTGGCACTTACTGTTCTTACAACTGACCACTTGAAAGGGTTCTTTCCGTAATAAAAATTATGTTGAACTCCATCAGAAATATTTACATTTTCATCATCAGAAAGTTTGGAATTCGTATCGTTGATCACTTTCAATAGCAAAATTTGCATCCTCAGAACTTTCAATATCAGAAAATTCTTGATCTGACCAGTTGTTCATATTATCTTCTATTTCTTTGTAGCTTTAGAAAGTAGGACATTTTCGAAGTTGCGACATCATAACACATATAAAACCTAAAGAAACGCAAAAGAAATAAAATATAACTAATGCAGAGTAATGTACTACATTTTCAAATAATAACACTCTGATGTGATGCAGTCTGCCAGACCCAAGCGTCACGAATAAAATATTTAAAATCAACTCACAGAATTCTCGCTTTGTGTGTGACCTTGGCAAGCTGCCAGAGGAAGGTACTGGTACGGGCAAGTAATATTTTGCACTTTGAAGGGGTGGAAGTGTGTATAACTGGGAGTCGTAGAGTCTGTGAGACTGTGTGAGATCAGTTAAAAGTTAAGTATATATTCCTTCAAAAACATTTTGCACAAATATCATATATGCAAAAAGTCTTATACAGTGGAACCTTGGTTCAATGGTAATCCGTGATTGTCGTCATTAACTTATACTGTTGTTCAAGACCCGATTTCCTATACATTTTCTATAGAATTTGAAAAGGTCGTTTTCTGGGGAATAAAACAGATTTATTTTACAACAGATAACAATATTTCTGACATAATTTTTACACAGGCTGGAAAACCTTTATGTTTATAACCATTAAAAATTTCAAAGGGTTTGGACAACAAAAGCTTTTTTTAATGTTTTTTTACCAGCATTTTTATCACTAATTATCAGTATTTTTTATTTGGGGTTCATTTAAGGTTTTATCACGGGCCCGGGCAATGAAATTTAGTCATTCTGTCATGGGGGAAAAATCACAAAATTTGTCGTTCGGTCGCTGAAAATAAAAAAAACAGTTAAGTTCCCCAATCGCTCATGAGAAAATGTTGCTAAATTCGCCAATTGGTCGAGGGAAAGTATTGCAAAATTCGTCAAACAGTCATGGGCTAATATTGCGAAATTCGTCAGTCAGTCGCAGAGAAAAATCGCAAAAATTTTCAGTCGGATGCGAAGAAAAAATTGTGAATTTAGCCAATCATTTGTGTAAAATATCGCGAAATGTGTCAAGTGTCAATTGGTTGCACGGAAGAAAAGCATTGAAATTTGTCGATCTGCCGTGAGAATGAATCCCGCAAAATTTGTTGGTGAGTCGCTAGACAATATCGTGAAATTCATCAGTCGGTTGTGGAACTTGATTGTCGTTTAAAAAATTAAAATTCTCTGGAAAACAGTGAAATTTTCTGGGCAGGAGACCCCTGCCCATGATATTCTTGTGGGTGGGATTTCAAAACTTCAGGCACGAATCCCGCCATTCTGCCCTAAAATTTAAGTACGGACATCTTCTGGTGAAATAAATCCAACGAGCAGGGAAGACCAAGCAATGCTCGGTCAAAATTAGCTTTGAGTTCAAATATCATGACCCTTGACCAAAATTTTCCACTACTAATCAAATTTTCTTGAACATAGGACCAAGCCCAATTGTCTTCTCGTGCCTGAAATCCGTAGGATATTAAATTTAGTCAAAATAGTCTGAGCCGTTTTTTAGATAAAATTAGCTTTACCCACAGTGACCCAAAAATGACCCACTAATCGGATTTTCTTGAGCATGTGACCTAGCCCAATGATTTTCTCGTGCCCAAAAACCGTAGGTTACAAAATTTAGTTCAAATCGTCTGAGCCGTTTTTAAGATAAAAATAGCTGGACCCATCACCAAAATGACCCACTAATCGAAATTTCTCGAACATGTGACCTAGTCCAACAGTCTCCTCTTTCCATAAAACTGTAGGATACAAAATTTTGTTCAAATCCTCTGAGCTGTTTTTAAGATAAAAATAGCTTGACCTATAATGACCCATGATCAAAATGATCCACTAATCAAATTTTCTCGAATATGTGACCTATCCCAACAGTCTTCTTGTGCCGAAAACCATAGGATGCAAAATTTAGTCTAAATAGTCTGAGCCGTTTTTTAAATAATATTAGATTGAACCACAGTGACCCCAAAATAACCCACTAATCAAATTTTCTCGAACATGTGACCTAGCCCAATGATTTTCTCGTACCTGAAACTCATGGGATACAAAATTTAATCAAAATCGTTAGAGCCGTTTTTTAGATAAAATTAACTTCACCCAAAAATGACCCACTAATGGAAAGTTCTCGAACATGTGACCCAACGCAATAGTCTTCTTGTGCCCAAAAATGGTAGGATACAAAATTGTTTGAACCATTTTTTAGATACAATTAGCTTGACCTTGACCCATAGTGACCCAAAATGACCCACTAATCAAATTTTCTCGAACATGTGACCTAGCCCAATGATTTTCTGGTGCCCCAAAACAGTAGGATACACAATTTCGTCAAAATCGTTAGAGCCGTTTTTAAGATAAAATTTGCATATATATATAACCACACAAACACAAGATTTGCTCGTATTAGAATATATGATTAATAATTTTTGTGTTTGTAGTAGATTTTAAAAAATAAATAACTAAAAGCTACATAAATGTTCTAAAAACATATATATCATATTATAAAAACGTTACTGAAGATGTTTAAAATATTATACTTTATACAAAACTGTATTTTCATTTTTGCAACAGATTTTTTTAAAGTTAAAATTTATTTTTAATGAAATTTATTTCAAAATATTGATAAAATTATTTGTTGTTCTGAATTTATATCTTAATTTTTTGATAATTTTTTTCAGATAAGATATGGCTAATGAAGATCTAAAAGAAAACGTGCTGTTAAATTTACGCTCTGTTACACAGAGCTGTAAAGGCGGTGTCCCTTTTGAGCGTCTACAGAGTATGATATTAGAAATAATTTATTTGAATTTTTATCTCATTTATAACTTTTTCCTATGAATTTAGAAATCTTTTATTTTATTATTTTCAGGAGATTACAGGGATCTTTTAGGATCACCTATACCATTTAGAGAATTAGGATATGATTCCTTAGAAGGCTTCCTTAGGGACATTCCTCATGTTATCGCTCTTAAAAGGTAATGCTTTATGGTTTAAATGTTGTATGTGCAACATATTAGTTTCAGGCTTCGATCCAAAAACTTTAGTTTACAAGAAGTGGAAATTTTCAAAGCAGATAATCATTGTATAAAACCAAAAACTTTCTGCGCACATAAATATTGAGTCAAAAACTTTCTGCAAATTAATTTAATTTTTAATCAGGGTTGTTTGATTTAAATCAGCTTGATTTAAATCATGATTTAAATCACGATTTAAATCAAATGATTTTTTAAAAAAAATCTTTGATTTAAATCAGCATTTTTAACATTGATATTTACAAACTGAATAAGGATTAAATTAATCATTCGTGTTCAAATAAATGTCATCATTCATGTCCAAATTAAAAATTACCTTTTAATAATGTTCAATAAAACTTTTATAAGTTAAAAATAATTATTTTATGAAAGTAAATGCAACATTACATTCAAAATATTATTTATCCATAGTGCATCACAAAATAAATACTGATATATATATATATATATATATATATATATATATATATATATATATATATATATATATATATATATTAATTAGAGTTTAATCTAGGAAAAAGAGATTTGTAGCTTTTTGGCTAATTGCCGCCAATAACTGTTAGCCAAATAAAAATAGCTTTAGCCAAGAAAAAAAGCTTTTATTTATATAAAATTTCTATATAAATGAGTATTATTTGTAACTATACAATATACAAACAGTGCACCACTCTGTAAGATTGGCCCTCTCGAGAAATGGCCATACATCACACATCAAATGCTTTTTTAAATGGAAATTCTTTTCAAACTTCCCCTTCCAAATTAATCACCATTAAGTTACTTAAATTTTTGATTGTCAGTCTATTTCTCAAGTCAGGTTTTGTTATATTCACAAGACTCAATCCCCTTTCACAATCTGCTGTAGACAACAGAATTGTTGCTACAAATTCATACAAAGAAGTCACATTGGGAAATATGTCAGTAATACCATTTTTATGGAAAAATAATACAATCAGCTGGTTTCATTTCTTTATCCCTTGTAGCCAGAACCAGCCTGAACAACTTCCATTCATGAACCATTTTGGTTTCATTTCCTAAGTTGAGATTATCAACAAAAAAATAAACAAACTCTTTTAATTTCCTCAATACTTGTTTAATGCAAATGACATCACACTATTTGTAAGATGCTTGCACATAGAGGACGAGACAAATTTTGAAGTGAGTTGTCGGGACAAAGGGGGTTGGAGATTTTTTTTTTTTTCATGCGGCAGCTGCAGGTTTACGAAAGGCAGGAACAACAAAATGGAAATGATACATATTTTTTTTACTGTTGCTATTTGGCTAATCCACTAAATGCTTTGGGGGCAAAAGGTGCCTTCAGTTAGCTTTTTGGCTATTTGGCTAGCTCTAGATTAAACCCTATATATATATATATATATATATATATATATATATATATATATATGAAACGAAGCGTGTTGCTCCGTCGGTGGGTCCTTGATCGCCGGGCCGGGCCGGTGGCTGCGCGGACTGATGGCGGCTCCGTACGTCAAAGCGCTCATTCTGATTCCCTTGCATGTTCGTGTAGTCCTGGGCCGTAAGCGGGATTCGGTTAAATTCCGAGTGAATGTATTTCTGTTTAAAGGAAGACTCAGTTTATTATGGAACCTGGTTTATTTCTTTTTCTTACATGATTCCTTTTAAACCAGGCCCATATTGGCGTGAGAGCTGCTTTTTAAGTCTGTCTGGACATCGAAGGTTCGTCCATCGCGAGGCAATTCCGAGAGAGCAGATTGGCGTGGATTTGTTTAGATGAGGGAAATCGTAAAAAGTTCGCTCCTGATAGCCGTGTAATGGTATAAATATGAGGTTTTTGCATTATTTCTGCTAGAGGTCGTCTAAGTCAAAAGAGGCGTATTTTTAATTTTAATTGGCCGCGAGCTGAGTGATTGATTGTGCGGAATAAAGGCGTTGGCTCTATCGGCCGATCGGATGCCGCAAGACCTTAAAATTGCGTTAGCGTCAGCACAAATATTCTTATGAAGAGTCAGAAAACGATCTTTGAAAGTTATAAGATGCGATGCAGGAAAACTAATTTAACAGGGGCGACGGCATTTTCAATCAATTGAAACGCAATTATTAAAGCATTTAAAAGTTTTGATTTAAATTTCTATTTTTTAAAACGGTAATTTAAAATTTTAAAAGGGGCAAAAAGGGATTTTGCATTTTAAAAAGGGGTTTAGCTTTTATCCTTTCATATCCCCCCCCACTAAAACAAGAGCCACAGGGCTCGCCTGCAAGACCTGTGGGTCTTATCTCGTGAATTTAACCCATGTTTTTTAGATTCTTATTTTCTCCAGCTCTCAAGTAATTTCTCCAGCTCTTCAGTATTTACTTCAGCTCTCAAGTCAATTGGACTTATTTTTACATTTATATATCAAATTTACATAAAAATATTGGTTACACTAAAATAATGGAATTCTTTCAATGGTGCTGCAGCAAAACAATAATGTGTCTCGAGACGACATATCTTGATTATAACAGTTGTCATAACATAACTGTGTTTGTAGTGTTTCCCTTTCTTTCCAGTTTTTGTTTTAAAGTTTTTGATATAGTTTGTTGGGAAACATCCTTTTGTGTATAATTGCAAATTGCAACCATAAACTATATAATATATTAAAATATTCACAGGTAAACATACTGAAAACTATACAACATATGCAAATGTAAAAAATATTCAATAATAGACAATGTTCAAATGTAAAAAAAAAAATATTCACAAATACAAAATATTAAAATGTAAAATATATTCACAAATACAAATTATTCAAAAATATAAAATATTCAATAATACAAAATATGCACTAATACTATCAACAAAATATATTGTATCTCAAATGCAATTTGAAAAGCTTGCATTTCTAGAAATATTGAATTTTCACACTGAGATAAAATAACAGCAAAATATCCTAAAATACTAATAACAAAAACAAATTATATTTCTTCGTATACCTTTCTGTTTTGTTAGGGACTTAGCTACTTCTATGATGCAGCCTTAGGTTTATATCCATGAAAAAACAACACTAAGTTGTTTAAAAAAAAGAAACTACAGCTAATAAAAACTAAATATACACTTGCTATAATTTTCACCATGCGCAGGGTCAGTGCGATATGGGTTTTAATACTCTGAGGGAAATATCACCCAAAAATGTGCCACTCGCACGACAGAAAAAGAAAAGTGGGTAATCGATATTCACCTGCAGAGGGGAAGCGAAGCAGTTTTGCCAGATTCTCCGTTCAACCTGGAAAGAGAATCCGGGAAAACAGTCCGGCTAAAGATGGGTGGCCACGGAGCGGAGGACCCCTTCATGTGTCATCAATTCGTCATTATAATATTTTTAAAAAAAATAATAAAAATTCTAACAGTACTTTTAAACTGTCACCATCATTCTACACTGCTGGGGAGATAGGTTACACACCCAGCTGGGTCCTCATCCAAATGCTACGAGTAAGGGGGACGATAGGAAAGCAAAAATTAAAAAAAATTGACAGCTGAAAGAGATAGATGGGGTTTATTCATGGCTGAGTTTAAGATTTTGAGGAGGGTGGTAGTATCTTAACTTGGAGGAATGGACAATTTCGGAATTTCTCTTAAAATGTGGGCTGGGTTTATCAATTTCAAAGGATACATCAGAAAGTTGTTTTAAAATGGTGTATGGGCCAGAATATGGTGCAGTCAATTTACGGGTATTCGGATAGTGAAATTCTTCATACATCACAATGTCACCAACTTTAAACTTTACAGGAAGGAAACGAGCATCATAACGGACTTTATTCTTTTTATGGTAAGCAATTGTTCTCTCTTTAGCCAATTTTCTAGCTTCTTCCACAGGGGGATAGTAACTATTATTTGGTAAAGGGGGATCATATGGTAAATTTCCTAAAAATAAATAGCTAGGGGTGAATTGGGTTACAGAATGAGGGGTGTTATTATATTCATATAAGACTTCATCTAAAAGCTTAGTCCAGGGTATTTTCTTGGATGTGGAATTGACTTTACATTTTAATCTAGTGACAATAGTCTGATTTAGTCGTTCAATTTTCCCATTCGTTTCCGGGTGATGGCTGCTCGTCAATCTGTGTTTTATATTGTAATTACGAAGAAATCTCCTAAACCTGGAAGCTGTAAATGCTCCATTTCTGTCGGTTAACAATCTATCTGGTACTTGTATCTGAAATAATTGTTTCAAAATGTTTGTATAAGTTTCGGTAGTTACACTTTTTGAAGGAAAACCCCACACATAGCGAGTTGCATGGTCAACGACTAAATGCAAATATTTTTTTGTAGAATTGTAATAATTAAATCCGCCAACAGAGTCTACTGCCAAACATTCAAAAGGTATCTCTGTTGGGGGCATTAATTGCAATAAGCCAAATCTTTTTTGTCTACATTTTTTGTTTATCTGACAAGTGTGGCAGTGTTTTACAAAATTTTCAATGTCCTGATTAAAGTTAGGCCAATAATATTGCGGAGAGATTAAATTTATCATTTTATAAATTCCAGGGTGGCCAAATTGTGTGTGGGTTTTTTCTAATAGGGGTAAACGTAAAGACATGGGGACCACAATCTTATACAAACCTTTCTTTTTAATAACAACAACATCATTTATCTCAGTGTACTTTTTACCATCAATTGTTACATTTTCTTTCTTCTGATTGTCTCTTACTTCATTCAAGTCAAGGAGATGTATAATATGGGGTAAATTTTCTGAAACAGGTTGTCTAGATAGCATATCAGCTTCAACATTAGTGGAGCCTTTCTGGTATTTAATTTCATAGTCAAACATACTAAGTTTTAGGGACCAGCGGAAAAGACGTCCTCTTAAATTTTTAACACTTTTGAGCCAGGTAAGTGCCGCATGATCTGTATGTATGACAAATTTTTGACCGTGTAAATAATGATAAAATTTATCTAAAGCATCCACAATCGCCAAACATTCTAACTCCGTAATTGCATAATTTTTTTCATAATCGCGAAGATTTCTAGAGTGATATGCTATAGGATGTAATGTTCCTTTTTCATCAACTTGTTTCACTACACATCCCACTCCATGACTTGATGCGTCTACAAACAAATGACAAGGTGTTTTGGGATCAAACAACTTTAAGATTGGTTTTTCAATTAAAGCATTTTTTAATTTTTCAAAAGAATTTTGACAATTTTGGTCCCACACATAAGGGACATTTTTCTTCAACAAATTGTTGAGAGGGTATCGAATGTTAGCATACTTTGGAATAAATTTGTGATAAACATTTATAGATCCCAAAAAACGTTGTAATTCTTTTACATTCGTTGGTGGTGTTAATTTCTTAATCGTCTCTATATTAGGGTTGTCAGGTGTGATACAACCGTTCGAAACTTCATATCCTAGAAAATTAATTTTGGATTTCACAAAATTACACTTTGACAATTTGAGTTTAAGGTTTTCTTGAACACAGATATTAAATAATGCCTCTAAATGACATAAATGTTCCTCTTCATTTTGGGAGAATACAATAACATCATCAAAGTAACTACAGGCAAAGTCAATTTTGTATTTATTAAGAATTCTACGGAGGGTACGGTTAAACCAAGCAGGTGAGTTTTTCCATCCAAACGGTAAACGATTCCACTCATATAATTCAAAGGTGGTGGCAAATGCCAGCTTCTCAGTGTCTCGAGGGTGGATAGGAATGTGCCAATATCCACTAGCTAAATCAAGAGTGGAAAAAATTTTAGCATGCGCCAATTTATCTAACAGGGTGTCGATTCGAGGTAAGGGTTCTGCATCTGTTTTTGTAATGGCATTTAATTTTCGGAAGTCAATACATAACCGGGTTTTCTTCCCTTCTTCACGTTTATACACCAAAGTTACGGGTGATGAATAAGGGGAATAGCTTTCTTTAATGATACCGGCTCGCAATAAATTTTGAATTTGTTCTTTAATTTCCTCTTCTTCCTTAGGGGAAGTGCGATATGCTCTTAAAGAAACGGGGAGATCTGATGTTAACTGTATTCTCTGGGGTTCCATGTTTACACAGCCTATATCATATTTATCTTTGGCGAAAATACAGACATATTTGGCTAGAAGAGCAGGTAATTGTTCTCTGACAGACTGAACATTTTGCACATGGTCAGTGGTCTCGAACAACTCCGGCTCAAAATTTTCTTCGAATATCTCTGCATTTTCAATTGCTGGCTGGTTAGTATATACTTCTGATAAATGTAAAGTATGGTGAGACGCATTTGTTGGAATATGGTCCATGAGAGGTACTTTCTTATTATCTTGAGTTATTTGCATTTTAACACAGTCAATATTTAATCTAAACAGTTTGCAATGGGGTAGCCCAATCAAAGCATAAGGTAACTGATTGTTAATTATAAAAAGTTCAATTCTCTTAGAGATACGTCCTAATTGCAAACTAACAAGGCATTTTTCTTTCAAAGCAAGAACACCTTGTGTTTGGGTGACTGGTATACTCTGCTGAACTTTACATATTTTTAGGTTAAGTTTATGGGCTAAATGACAAGGAATAACACTAATCGAACTCCCAGTATCGATCAAACAAGGTAGTGAGTCTTCATTTTTTACATAAGTAACTTTATGACAATCTCTATTTGATTTTTTATAGCTAGCTTTTTCTTTTTGTATATGTCCGGACATAAGAAATCGTCATTGATTACTAGATGTATTTTGGGATGACTCATTAGCGCTATGATCTTGGTTGGGGTTCGGCAAAGTCATATTGTGACTAGGGGTTGGTACTGCTAACACTTGTTGTCGAAAAGGGCAGTTTCCCACCCAATGATACGCATTTGGTATTCCGATATTAAGACAAACTTTGCATGGATAGGGCGGCAAAGTGGTCTGGTGGTGTACATTAGGTCGTGGTGGAACATTTGAAGTCGGTCTAAACGTATTTTGGGGATTTCTGGCTTGATTTGATGGAAAAGGTCGAATGGGGTGTGTTTGATAGGGAACTCTGTAGTTCCACTGCCTGTTAAAATTCTGTCCATTCTCATATGGAGGTCGGTTTGGTCGCCATTGGCGATACTGATTGGGGTTTTGGGGGCTTGCTTCAAATTTGCTCTCATTTCCCTTTCTGTCCAGTTGCAGTTTGCTAATTCTGAAAACTAATTCACGCCATGCATGTGTAGTTGAGGGGTTGCCTGCAATAACTAATTTCTGCATTTCTAATGGCAAGCCCTCCGTTAACCCTTCCAGGATAAGTTTCTGCTCTAAACCTAAGGTTCGGCCTACTTTAGTCTTTTTTTGATAATATTCGTTCAAGTCCTCTCCAACTTTATATCTAATACGTGAAAAATCAGTGAGAGAAAGGGTATCTGGAATTTCGTAGTGTTCATTAAACAAAGTGACAAATTCGGACCAATGAAGTACATTTAGACAATTATTAATGTACAACGTAAGTGCACTGTCCTTTAAATACTTCTGTATGTGCCTAATTTTCCAGCACTCATCTTTTCCCTGTCCTATACAGACACTCTCGAAATAGGCTAACCATGGTATCCAAGACATTCCATCTTGCGGAGAAAACGCAATGATATCGGGGTCTACTGACGTTTTTGGGTTGGCGGATACTGATGTGTGAGCAGACCCAGCTTGAGCTGACAGGGTCTGTCCACCTAACATTGTTACACCAGATGTCTCTGGTGCACCTCCAGATTCCTGACTAGACTTCTGATTATTTTTCTCTTCAGGATTATTAACGGGATTATCATCTTTGCTCGAAATTTGATTTTTTTCTTTTTCGGGGTCACCTGATTTGTCTGTTAAATCCTCTACTTCTTTGGGAGGTGTTGGGTTACTCATGATAGATATAAATACTAAATATCACTGAATTACACAGAAATATAATACACAATTAAAGCACATAAGAATAAAAATGAAAAAATCTTTCAAACTATTTAAAATTTGTAACACTATATCTAAATATCTGTTAAAATCATCTTTTTAAAATTAAAATCCACCTTAATATTTTTTTTTTTTTTTTTTTTTTCAATAACTTGAATTCAATAAAAAAAATTTAAATAACCTCACTAACTATAAAGTACGTTGCATATAAATCACCTTTAAAAAGTTTAACACTTAATAATAAAAATATTATAATAATAATAAAATTTTCACTTCTGCTAAAATATTTTCAAACTGTCTAGAAAAATGATTTTAATATGAGGTTTAGTTAATGTTATTTTTCATTAAAATCGTAATTATCAGTTCAACACAACTAAAGAATTTTCATAAAAATCACCATTCTTACTCTTTCATCTCTTTAAAATTACGTTAAACACAATACATAAACAATTATATATTTGAACTTAAATAGCTAACTTAAAAATAATTAAAATTTTCACACAAGTAATAGCATAATAAAATAATCCTCTTTAATTTATTTTTGGCATGCATAAAAAATTAAATAAAAAGTTTGAGAACCACTGCCTCTCACTAAAAAGATCTTTAAATTTTTTTTTTTTTTTTTTTTTTCTGTACGTTAATATCAAAAGTACATACCTTTATACGGCTTTGCTTTAAATAAATCCATGAAAAATTTACCTCTTACTTTTTTTTTTTTTTTTTTTTCACCGCGACGCGAAACAATAATAAATTAATTTCACTGAAATATTTATCTCTATATCTTCTTGTACTGCCCACAAAAATACTTTTTCCCGTAGTCACGTGGTTTTTGTTTTTGCTGAGGGCAGTTCTGATTTATTTTTCTAAATAGTCCAGAAACCAGAAACCGAAACATCTGAGTCACGAGTTCATTTCTTTACCGGCGCGCTCTTGAAAATTGAAAACAGCTGTGTAGTTGACCTACTTTTCATCCGATAAAACACTTCGATTCTTGCCGGCAGAATGAAATACTGCACAATATTAAAGAAAAGTTAATGATTCACTTTCCTTTTGACGAAGGGAGATTAAGTACTTTTGAGTTCTTGGGATAAATTCCGTAAGTCTTTCACCGTATGCTGTAAGAATTTTTCACGGAGGTATTCGCTGTGATTGACGGGCGTAGATTACGTAACTGTTTAGTTTTTGGGATTTTCCCGTTGAGATGAACTGTCCTGCTCGACTTCTGAAACGAAGCGTGTTGCTCCGTCGGTGGGTCCTTGATCGCCGGGCCGGGCCGGTGGCTGCGCGGACTGATGGCGGCTCCGTACGTCAAAGCGCTCATTCTGATTCCCTTGCATGTTCGTGTAGTCCTGGGCCGTAAGCGGGATTCGGTTAAATTCCGAGTGAATGTATTTCTGTTTAAAGGAAGACTCAGTTTATTATGGAACCTGGTTTATTTCTTTTTCTTACATGATTCCTTTTAAACCAGGCCCATATTGGCGTGAGAGCTGCTTTTTAAGTCTGTCTGGACATCGAAGGTTCGTCCATCGCGAGGCAATTCCGAGAGAGCAGATTGGCGTGGATTTGTTTAGATGAGGGAAATCATAAAAAGTTCGCTCCTGATAGCCGTGTAATGGTATAAATATGAGGTTTTTGCATTATTTCTGCTAGAGGTCGTCTAAGTCAAAAGAGGCGTATTTTTAATTTTAATTGGCCGCGAGCTGAGTGATTGATTGTGCGGAATAAAGGCGTTGGCTCTATCGGCCGATCGGATGCCGCAAGACCTTAAAATTGCGTTAGCGTCAGCACAAATATTCTTATGAAGAGTCAGAAAACGATCTTTGAAAGTTATAAGATGCGATGCAGGAAAACTAATTTAACAGGGGCGACGGCATTTTCAATCAATTGAAACGCAATTATTAAAGCATTTAAAAGTTTTGATTTAAATTTCTATTTTTTAAAACGGTAATTTAAAATTTTAAAAGGGGCAAAAAGGGATTTTGCATTTTAAAAAGGGGTTTAGCTTTTATCCTTTCATATATATATATAAATGCTCTCTCATTTTTAAACTTTTGTCTGTCTTTCCTAGATGATGACTTCATTTTTGCAAGTTAGATATTGAAGCTAAAGTTAAATATATAAATATATTCAATATAATAGTATTTTCAGTGAGAGGAGTTACTTCCTCTAAAGTATATTATACATGATTCACAAGTTTGTTTTATGTTTAATTGTTTAGACCTAAAAATTTCAATATCATATCCCATATGTTGATGGGAGATGTATTGATCATATTATTATTATATGATCAATACAAGGACTAAATTGTAACATAATATTTTACAGGAGAGAGAGAGAAAAAAAAACTATATCTGGAAAATGTGTGAAAGCAATATGCAAACCATGTAGTGTAAGAAATGGTGGAGATTGTGGCCAAAAAAAAAAAAAAAAACATACATAAGCTTACAGTCTATGTGATAAAGATGGCATTAGTGAATCTGAATCAGTTGAAATCAGGATTGGCTTTTTGCCGGCAAAAATGTATTTTTGTCAGGACAGTTTAACAGACAAAAATTGGTCAAGATTGTAATTTAAATCACAGATTTTAATCTGTTAAAATTATGATTTAAACATTGAAATCATGTAATTAAAATAAAATCCTTAAAACCCTGTTTTAAAATACTAGTAATTTTTGACACGCAAAAATTATGACAAAAAGTATTTTTGCCGGGACAGCTTTTTTCTACTTAGGCAAAAATTAGCCAACCCTGGTATATTAGCATTGTTTGCTGCATTTATTATGTGATTAGATATTATTGGAGTAATAACTTAAATTAACTAGAAATTTATACACATGACATAACATACATAGGTATATCTTACCTATAACAATTTAATAGTAAATAATATGATTTTAAGTTTTAAGTAAATCTGAATTTGTTTGCAATAATTTTTTTTAATTTAAATTATGTATTTTTATCTAGGAACTGTAATTAAATTAATAGAAATGTGTAAATCTATGCAGAAAAAATAAAATAAATACATACACAGTACAGAAACAATATTAATCAAAAAAATCTGATTTAAATAAAAAAAATCCGATTTAAATCAAATAAATCCGATTTTTTGATTTTTTAAAAAAAATCGTGATTTTTATCAACCCTGTGTTTAATAAAATTACATGTTATATTATTTTGACGATATAAATTAAAAACAGTAGTTTAAAATAATTACCATTTAAAATTAATTAATATTAATTAAAGAATATTTATTTTGGTCAAAAATAGGGATGTAACGAATAGTGATTTGGCCAAATAGCCAAATACCGAATATTTGGCGGCCGAATACTGACTTAAAAAAATTATTTTAATTGTTTATTTATTTACTTTTTCAATTTTAAAATCAAAAATTAAATTAAGAACTAATTGAAATAATTTTTTTGTTTGAGTGTTCAAAAATCATAACAGCTGAATGTATTTTTTGTAATATTTGAAATACTTTGATGCCACTAAGATAACATTTATTTGACTTTCAAAAATGTAAATAATAATTTAATTCATATATTTTTTTAATCCATAGATAGTTCTAGTAATTTATATATTTTTTACCTAAAATAGAAACTCATTACCTCTGTAAAAATGAAACTTTTTTTTTATTTTAGTAAAATCATTTAACCCCCAAAAATAAGAACTTGCATGTGTCCTCTGTCTTTTTATATCCTTTCTCATGCTACTCAAACTTAGTAAATTTACATTCTGTATGTCAAGAAAAGGGTTATTTTCTTAAAATATAATTTCATTTTCTTTTTGGGATTGCTTTTCAGAAATAAAAAATAAGAAGGCATCACTGCCAAATTTGTCAAATGAAGTTAATAATAATACAGCAGATAAATTAAGAGAGGTAGATTGCTATTTTGATAAACATTTAATAGCTAGGACAGAGTGTCCATTTAACTGGTGGAAAACAAATGCAGAAAACTTTCCAAGGCTTGCAAATTTAGCAAGAAATCCTCTTTCAGCTCCTGCAAGCACAGTATATAGTGAACGTTTGTTTTTTGAAGCTGGTAATATATATGAAACCAAACGAAACAGACTTCTTGAAAATGCTGAAAAATTATTTTTGCATCACAATTTCAGGCTTTTCAGTGATAAATTATTTTGTTACCCCTGTATGTTATTTTGAAGTAACTCATTAAATGCTTTTTCAGTATAGGTAATAGTTTTTTTCTTTTCAATGTATCAAACTCATTAGTTTGTTTAATCAACATCTAATGTTTAATTTTTAATTAGTAAAGTAATTATATAGTCCTATATTTATTCAAATTTTTTTTATTTAAAAGTAAAACTAAAAACTAGAAAAATGATTTAATTTGTGCAAGATTAAACATTTTTACAAGACAGTAAAATATTTATTTTTAACATTTATGAATTTTATTGTTTAAGAAACTGTTATCATCATTATAAATCAGATTTAAAAAAATAGATATAAAGTTAATCTTTTTAAATTCACTGAAGAGATTTAAACTTTAAATGCAGTATATATTTTGCATTTTAATGTAAAAGAAATTAATGTTGCAATACTTACTTAAATTCACATGATGCCTAAATATGCAGCAAGAAAAATATTTTTATTTATGTAATATCATTATATCCAGTTATTTATAAGTTGTCATGAAGCTTTAAAATTGCATAAGTATTAGAATTTCTTTTGTATTAGAATTTCTTTTTCTTATAATAATTAATCAGGAGTAGTCCTGAAATTCCTGAAAAAAAAAATTAAAATGTCCTGAAATATGGTAGTCTGTCCTAATATTCCTGAAATTTTGCGAGTTTTGTGCTATATCAGCATTTGAAATCATCAAATAGGGGTAGGTGTACGTTTTACTGATGCAAAACGATCATGAAAGTCACAATTTTCTTCAATATATCGTTAAAAATAGTGATTTTCACCAATTTGCACAAAAAAAATTGCAATTTTTGGTGATCAGTTACCAAAATTTGCAATTTTTATTGATTAGTCATTTAAAAATTTTGCTATTTTCGTCTCTCACTCGCACAAAAAAATCCCAATTTTTAACAATCAGTTATAAAAAAGAAAATTTTTTGCAATTTTTGTCGATCAGTGAAGTAAAAATCGAGATTTTCGTCCTTCAGTAATGCAAAAATCACAATTTTTTTGCAGCATGGTCAAAGGGTTTTGATAAAATTACCTTTCTTTTAAATGTATACTTTTACAAAAAAAAAAAATGTGTATGTAGTGTACTATTTATGATAATATAATGTATTGATGAGGGAGTTAAGGGTTTTTTCGGTTAGTATGCCAAGCAATTGTGTCCTGAAATATCATCTAGGGCTAGTACTACCCCTGAATTAATGTATTTACATATAATTTTTTAATATTGTTTGTTGAAAATATTTAAAATCACATTTTGTTTTGATTTTCAGGAACTTATTTAACCATTTTGATTTTCAGGAACTTATTTATCTTAGAATATTTGGCCAAATATGCAACTATTCGGCAAAATATCAAATTGTATTCGGTTCAATATTCGGCAAAAGGGCCGAATAGGCCGAATACCGAATAGTGGCCGAATATTCGTTACATCCCTAGTTAAAAATAATAATAAAGCTAAAAATCAATGATAGGAAGAGCTGAATTCTTATCAGTTATTTTGTCAATGCATTTAGAAACAACCCAATCCTTAATATTTTGACCTCTTTGCAAGCATCTGTAATGTCACAACAATCTTTTGCATGTTTAAATTTTGTATTGTGCGCAAACAGTAAATAAATCGTACATAAAATTGGGGAATATTTTCAATTTTTTGGTATTTAAAAAAAAAAAAAAAAATTCTGCATAGTTCCGAATTTTGTAGAAAATTTTCCGTGCGTGCATGCGTCTATATTATACAACTCTGCAGATAATTAAGTTCAGCTCAAATCCTCACTACATTATTTGATATGTGGTGTAATTAAGTTTCTTTCAGTAAAAAGGCGGTTTTGGTATTTAAAAGGCACTCTTTTCAAGACAGGATAGTGCATCAGCAGGGTTCATACTTTTCAGGGAAACCTAAGAGTCTGGAAAATTTCAGGGGGAAAAATTTTGCTTTTAAATTCTTAGGGAAAGTCCAAAATTTACTCAAAAACCTGTAAAACAATCAGCTACATGGGGGAACTTTAAAGAAATGTAAAGGAGAATATAGACTGGGTTTCTTGCAAGATAATCATTGATAGACATTTTCCTTGTTCTGTCACTGTTCTATTGTATGTAGGATTTTTAGTCAAAAACAATTAAATACTTTAATAGAATACAAAAGAATTAAATGGACTCGAGGGCATATCACAATCTATTGCAGTGTATCCTATAAAGTAGTATATGTAGTCATTACTTTTTAGCAAAATCATAATCAAATAAATTTTTGTATTTGTACAGGAGGGGGGGGGGGGACATCACAGGTGCACAGGAAATTTTGTGGATCTGGAATTATGAAATATCAGGGAAATGTGTTTATATTATTATTGCATTTTATATTAAAAAAGTTTTAAGGCAGAAATTTTTTTTAATTTTTCCCTACTCTTTTAAAGATAAAGTGATATTTTTTTTTTTTTTTTTTTTTTTTCCCCCCAATACGATTTTTTTAAGGCTGTTGAGGAGGCATTGCTATTTATCAAAAATGTTTTTTGATAATCAATGCTATTTTATATCATTAAATTTTTTATTAAATTTCAGTGATGTGCTGCACAAAATATAGCATAGCTAAAAATTTGTAATATTTTGGGGTTTTTTTTTTTATAGTAATTGGATGTAATTACTATTAAAAATGTGAAGTAATTGATTAATTATAGACAAACTTGATCTTATATGTTGGTACATATTACATGACTATATAATTTAATTTAATAATATGAAAAATTATACAAAGTATATTTTCTTAAGTGATAAAGGGTGTAGTTATTGATTTATTTTGGTTTATTCTGTCTTACTTAGAAAATTCGTTTTCTTCTCCTTCTTTTCACAAAGTGAACACTTCCTAATAGTTTTATACGTATAAAGCATAGTGGAAGCTGAAAATGGTAGCACATTGTCCCACATTAAATATACCCAGAATACTGACTGTAATCAAATAATATGAAGTTGATAATTTTGTTTTCAAAACTACATTGTTTCATTTTGACTCATTTAAATATCAGAAAGACATCAAGAATTTTTTTCAACAAACCTAAAAAAAATTCTCATTTCTTTCTAACATGCAGGTTTTGATTTTACATTTCAATTCTATCATAGTCTGTTGTCTGATCACCTGTATTCTAATTTCTGTACATATTTAAAAAAAAAAGTAACCACCGCCGCCACAGCCAAGAACAATTAAAATACTTTACACACAGTATGTGTTAGTGTAATGTTGTACAGTCCTTGCTTTAATGTTATATGTAAAAATCATATTGAAATAGTATACAATAGATTGGGACACCATTTAGTTGGGACAAAATGTCAAGAAAATAATTGAAAAATAACATTCACTTTAGTTCAGATAATTAGGGCAGTTGCTTTATCTGGACAAATTATGGTAGAACTGATGGATCCCAATTAATCAGAATCTACTGTACATTTATATTTATTTGCCTTAAAAATTGACATCTCTGAAAGTACAGTAAATTAATCAAAATATTCATAATTTATTTTTATTATCCCTTTTTGTTCTTTTGATAGGAATAATGAAGGAAAGCTAATGGCAGTAGGTGTTGCTGATGCTTCAACAGCTCACATTGTTAGTCTTGTTTCAAGGCAGAAGTCCGAGGCAAAAAGGGTAAGCAATGCTGATATTGTAATAAATCTTGCATATTCTTTTTGAAAACTAAGATACATTAAATATCAAGCTGGCTGTTTGAGTTAATTCTGCTGTCTTTTTACCTCAAGCTTACTTTGCATTTTTATTTTTTCTAGAGCTTTAAAATGCTAAAAAATAGGTTAATTTTAATAAAAATGACAATATTTTACATTTCTTTCATTATTTAGATCCTTTATTTAGCTTTACAAAACTGATTTTTTTTTTTTTTTTTTTGGTCTTGAAATTATGATCATATTGACAGTATCCCAGAGAAATGTTTAACCCATTCGGGACCATGGGTGCATATATGCACCCTCAAAAAGAGCATACAGAATTTGTTTTAGGCACCAGTAAAAAATAAAAGTAATATTTGCTTTATCTAATTACAGCATTTTCATGATAGTTTAAGTAGCTTTTTAAAAAAATGTGGTGCCAACCGAATAAAATTTGTATAAAAGCCGCCGGTCCCGAAGGGGTTAATATGTTTAATTTATTTCTCTCATAACTAGTTTTTTTTTTCTTCCCATAATTTAGGGTTTGTATGGTCCTTGAAAGTCCTTAAATTTTTCAAACATAATTTTTGGTTCCTAGAAGTCCTTACTTTTATCCAAATTCTGCAAAAACTCCTTAAATTTACTCTCCTATTATTTCTTCATGAGGGATGCATTTTAATGAATTTCTGTTTTTGTTTTTTTTAAATACCTCTAAATTTCAAAGAGTTTGGGCAACAAAAGCATTTTATTTTAAACTATGAAATGACCCTACGTGAAAAAACAAGAAAAAGTGTCTACTTACGAGCGCTTTTATCACTAAATATCAATATTTTTTCTTAAAAAAAAATAATTTTATACAAAATTGGGTTAAAGATATAAAATCTTACAAACTTGAGGTTTGTTTTAATTTATTATCATGGGCCCAGGCAACGCCTGGCGAGTCAGCTAGTTGTCAATAAAGATGAAATGCATAACAATACAAAATATACGATATGCTACCATGATCATAAATAGTTCTTGATTTCTCTAACAGAAACTTCCGATTTTGTGAAGTATTGAGCAAGTAAATTAGGAATAAAAGTAATATAATGAAATGTTTAGCATACATTTAAGGAAGACTAAATTGGTTGTCTGAGGTGGCTAGTATTTTAATATAAACTAAAAATAAAATATAAATTTGTAAAGTATTATAAAAGAATTAAATTTTTTTTTTATATTAATATCCTTTAGAAAAATATATTTAATAAAACCTACAAAAACTCATGCTATATCCCAACAAAAAGTTTTCTGTAAAAAAAGAAAAAAAAAAGGTGCCAAGTTTTCCTTAATGTTTCTGTCACAAAAAGTACTGATATCTGATGTTCGCCCAAGTTAGATTCAGGCATACCAAATCTTTCATTGAAAATAGCTTCTTGCGACTTGGCCATTAGTGCATTTTAGAGGATTTTACGAATTCTAAAGAATGTATAATGATACACATCTTTACTACATTTTTTGAACATTTTATGCATTTTGTTGCACAAAGTACTGAAATATAATACGCATTTAAAAAAGCATAATTTCGAAGTCACAGCTGGCAAAGATGGTGCACTCTGGTTCTCAATGCCTGATATAATGTAACACAATGTGAAATTAGATGAAAAAAATTACTCCTTGGAATTTGTGTTAATGATCGTAGACAGTAGAAAATGATATTGAACCATGGTAAAACTAAATGATTCTTAGTCAAAACTAATGTTTGTTGAAACTTAATGGTATTTATCACAAAGCTTTTAGTTAAACAGTGTCTTCATATGAATTTGCATTATATTTCTTTTGATAGTTAAATAATTCATAAATGCATAATTTCCAAACAAATTTTGAAAGGATTTATCAATGTAAGCATTTATTTCAATTGAAAGTTTCGATATGTTCAACATCAATCAGGGTGTATTATGTATTCTAATTTATTTTTCTCAGTATTATGTTCTTTTAATGTTCTTTAGAATTTCCTGAAATTTCTCACATGTATAAGAATACCAGATAAATGAAAAAAAAAAAAAACCTAGAGGGACCTCTTCCTTGGATCAGCCGTTGGCAACAATCTTTGTAAAAAGTACAGATAATTTTATTCGGAGAATAATGATGATTTGAAATTATTTTTAACTATACTTTTATAATCATACTTTTAACTTTTATACCAGGCCGGGCTCGGGCCTAAATTTTAACTTTTATACTGGGACAGGCCAATCATTTTTTGTACGGATCAGGCCCGGGCCTGGAAATTCCTGCCCGTGCAGATCTCTGATGCAAACCACTTACAAATTGTTGTTTTTGATGGAGCAGACTCCCTGTAATACTTTACAAGCCATTGCTGAGCTTGAACGGTATTTTTACTAGGGATGTACCGGATGTGAATTTTTGCCAGATACCGAATATCCGGTACAAAATTTTACCAAATATCCGGTATCTGGCCGAATACTTTTTTTAAAAATTTTTTTAATAGTAATATTTCTATTTTATGCTTGCTTTAAAGAAGGAAAACTTTAAATTATTATTATTTTATGTCATTCAAATGTTAATAATAGATTTAAACTCATTTATTAAGTTAAAGTTGCTTAAAAACAAATGCTTTTTACTAATTAAGTATTGAAATTTAATCGTTTTTTCTTTTGCCTATTCTAATATACATATTAGTATTTTTTTCCCCCCCTTTATTCAGGGTCATTGAACATAAAAAGATAAACCATTAAGTAATTTTAATTTATCTGTTTTTCAAATATTTATAAATACTAAACATCCTATTGAAGCGTCTTTTTCTTTTCTTACATACTCGTACATATTATTATTTACTTTTCCTATGACGAATGTTTTCTAATAGAATTTAAATAGAGAAGCTCCTCATTGCAAGTATCTTGTTTTGTAGTATTTTGTAGTAGAAAGGGGACAGTGAATTATTCAAGAAAGTGGCACAATTCTTTTCATGATCAGTATTATTTTACCACAGCTGGTCTTCCATCCATAGACAAAATAGTGACAAAAGATTCAATATTATCATTTTTACTTTAGAATTGTTGAAAACACAAGAAAAAGAGACAACCAGAGGAGTGAACGTTTTTTCTCAGAAGAAGGAAAATATTTGTGATAAAAACATAACAGAGCCTGAAAATGCTGAGCACCATAACTTGCCTTTATTTATAAATAATTAGTTGTCATATTTTAAATATTATATTTTCATTTATATATAAATCCTATAATTTCATTTTTGCGAAAATAGGAATATTTATTTCTACTAACATTGTTCTAACAGGATAATGTTGGTAAGAAACAAATTAATTTTGCACTAACCTTTTCTGATAATGTTAAATAATGATTTAGAAAATGAGTCATTATTCGGCCGAACCGGATATCCAGTTCGAGTGCCGAATAAGCAGGATAACCAGTGCATCCCTAATTTTTACCCATCAAAAAACTGTTTAATCAACAAACGGAATTCATTTTTTCCATTGGTTTGAAAATATCAAAGTAGCGTCACTAAAACATCAATATTTTGATAACTAATGGTCAAAATGTAATGATATTTTGACATGTATCTTTTAAAGATTAGTACTAACACACATATGATTTTTTTAAATTTGTGGTGCCATCTGTGGGTTAGTCATGGGACTTTTTTTACCGATGTGTTATATGTTATTTTTCAAAAATTTTCATTGATAACTTACTCTACATGTTTAAGTGTATTGTATTCATCTAAGACTTACTGAAATCTAAATACATAGAAAACCTTCAAAATTCTTCAAGTCATCTGTGATTACAAACTTTTCTAATGAAACTAAAATGAACCTTAAATTTCCACATTAGTAAACATGGACTAGAAGAGATGTCAGAACTAGAATAGATTCTGGCAATTCCAATAAAATAAATAATTTAGTAATTTTATTAGAATTGCCAGAATCTATTCTACCAAATGTTTCCATTTCTATTTCTATTTGACTTTACAAAACATAGTGTGAACTTTGAAAAATATATTTTATTTTGGGCATGAGATTATTTTATTATTTCATTTAATATTGGTAAATATAATTATATACATTTTATCTGAGTGTTAAGAAAATACATTATATTTCAATCTTGTGTGTATTTCTGATTTTTACTCATGTTGTGAATGTGTAATAACGAAAATAAATAGTGACGAAAATAAAAAAAATTCGTCAACTCTAATCCCCCAAAATGTCAGCCCTAAAATTTTCAATTTTCCCATAGAGATAACATTGCGATTGTTTGAATTATTAATTAACACATTAGCTCTATTGTTGTAACTTATGTATTTTAATCTCGTTGTTGTACGCATGACGTCAACGTTACTGATGCACACATTTGTGATTTATGATATAGATAGATTTACTTTTGAAAGTTTTTATTGTTACATACGTAACAACCACATGTTTTTGTTTTGTTTTTTTAAAGTGCGAACTGATAGACTTGATATGCCTTGAAAAACTTGTTTACTTATTGATAATATTGTTTAATTGCAGGGCTCTGTCCAGATTTTTTTTTTTTTTTTCTCCTACCAAGGTCCTATTTTTGTGGATTTTTCTGATTTCTTATTTTTGTGACAAAAGCAATTTTACAAAAAAATCACTTAATTTTTTGTTGGTGGCTTGATATTAACAAAATTTTTATTTTCAAAAATGTGATATTTGGTAAGTGAAGTGTTCAGAAAACACACAGTTTTGATTGATTTTTGATTTTGATATATGATATTTGCATCTACAACCAGTGTTTCTGAAGGAGTGAAAATGAAGTTCTTGATTGTGTTACCTAAACATGGAATTATTTCATGTGCTGTAATTACATTTTGGCTGCTTGCTTTTAAAAACTTGTAATTGTATCACTGCCCTTGACACCTAAAGATCATATATTTTTTTACATAATAATCAGAAGTTTCATTCTGTAAAAGATTGCCTACATTTCATACTTTACAAAAAATAATGAATTGAACATGAAACTAATTAAAATGCTAAATGACAATGGTCTTTGTAAAAACTCAAATCATGAAGGTAACAAAACAGAATTAAAGCGGGTGTTGCCAAAGTAGCTGTAAAAGATTCCACAAAAAATCAGATCACCACACCCACCACTGGGTAGGAAGTCGCTCACCAACCAATCACTGTCAGTCCCAAATGGCAAAAGTGGGAAAAAAAACAAAGAGGCCATGGCATGGCATACTTAATCTATAGATTAATTACATTGTAATGAAGCTTTTTTATGCCATAGTGTTTGGTAAAACTGGTGGTAATAATGATCAACATCAACAGTAAGCTGCTTTTTTTTTTAAGAATTTAGAATCACACTTTGCAATCTTATCACGTGCTGGGTATTTTGTGAAAATGCTTATTTTTCTGAAACTGATTTTGTGAAGGGTCAGTTTTTCTGACATTGAATTTTGTGAAAGGTCCGTAAACGCACCTTTTTCTCTGGACAGACTCATGGATTGTTCAATCATTTATCTGTTATGTAAAATTTTAATTTTTCAAAAAAGTTTATTCCAAAGATTATTTTATATTCTTGTGTGTTCTATTTTTAGAAACCTTTCCGAAAACCTCTACCACATGGTGGAATGCGAAGAACTTTGTCATCACGATATACATTTCGTGAAGGACCTCGAGGAGCCCATTCTCGTTATTCTTCAGATTATAGTTCAAGATCCTATCCAAGGGCAAAAACTCCACCATTAAGTTCAAGACCCTATCAAAAAGAAAAAACTCCACCATTAAGTTCAAGATCCTTACCACGGGCAAAAACTCCACCATTAAGTTCAAGACCCTTACCAAGGGCAAAATCTCCGCCATTAAGTTCAAGACCTTTACAAAGGGCAAAATCTCCACCATTAAGTTCAAGATCCTTACCAAGGGCAAAATCTCCACCATTAAGAAGTCCACCATTAAAAGCAAAACCGCCAAGTCCAAAAGCAAAGCCGTCTAAAGTAAATATGTTTAACTTTTTTGCCTAGTCTTTGCTATTTGCTAAAATAATCTTTTTGTTATTGAAGTATAATTATTATTTGAATTATTATTTGAGGTATAAATATTCATTAAGATTTAAAAAGCTTTAATAGATTTTGTTTCTTGCTACTGTTTGCCAAAAATAAAAATCTTCCTGGTGTTTACAATTTTCTCCTATCTTGAATTGTCTTTTCTAGCCTATATATATAAAATCCTTATAAAACGAATTTATGAAAGCATTTTAGGAAACAAAAAGACTGACATAAGTAGCGAAATCTTTGTTGATTTTTTCAGCTATTAATGACTGGCATGCAGCTAAACAAAAACATCACTTTAAAAAAAATTCAAAACTTTATTTGAATACATTATTGATATTTTGGCATAAAAATGCTTTTTGGTGGTGGTAATCTAAAAAAAAAATATTAAATGTGAAAAATCTAGTTTAAAAAATAATTTAAAAAAAAGCATGGGAATCCTGTGTTAAATTCCCGAGTATCCTATATATTATTTCTGTTGTCAGCATCCCTTTTTCTATGAATTCACAAAACAACGAATAAAGTATCATTGAAGTATCATTAAGAGATTAAAAGGATGTGAAATTTTAGACCACAGAAAACTTTACGACATAAAATGAAAGAGTACGTTAGAGTGCTAAACATCTGCCGATCTAAAATCCACACAGTTTCTTAACCCTTTAAATGCGAGACTATATGTTTGTGTGGGTTAGATGTCAGTTGATATATTTGCTTCCTGATTAATAGTATGTAATAAACAAAGGAAATGAACGATGGTGCTAGTTTCTAGAAAATCAGTGGTATCTATTTTGCTCATTGGGTTACAACTTCAGTCCATTTTTGAGTTACTGTCTGCTCTCAAATCAATGTTTACAAGTAAGCATCAAACAGCTGTATTATTTATGTATTGTAATTAGGTAGTTATCAGCATATTTTTAATTGCGTAGATATAATTTTTTAATTTAATGTTGAAATAAGTGGAAAATAGAAAAAAAAATGTAAATGAAGTGTTAATTATTTTGCTTGCAAGACGTAATTGTTGGAGCAAAGCTCCAGCTTCCTGTGAAAAATTACACTTTTGTGAACACAATAGTGCCCAAAATATTTTTGCATTGACACCAAAATTGGACTGCAAGCCAGTAGTGTCAAAATCTCGCCAGAGATTGAAAATAAAAAAATTTTGTCAACTCTAACCCCCCAAAATGTCAGCCCTAAAATTTTCAATTTTCCCATAGAGATAACATTGCGATTGTTTGAATTATTAATTAACATATTAGCTCTATTGTTGTAACTTATGTATTTTAATCTCGTTGTTGTACGCATGACGTCAACGTTACTGACGCACACATTTGTGATTTATGATATAGATAGATTTACTTTTGAAAGTTTTTATTGTTACATACGTAATGACCACATGTTTTTGTTTTGTTTTTTTAAAGTGCGAACTGATAGGTAGACAAATCAGACCTTACATTCTTTGTAATTTCCAAATCGGTGTAATTTGGTTTGAGTTTTTTATTTAAAAAAAAGAAAGAAATCTAATACAAATATGGAGAATACGAATTTAGATAGTTCCATATTTGCCGCATGCCAACAGATAATAACCAAAGAAATCAGGTGAAATGTAATGTATGTATTTGTTATATGTATGTGTGTATCAATTTGTTTGTATGCATTAATATGTCTGTATTCATATGTATGTTTATATTCACATGTATATATGTTTGTATGTATAAGGAAATTTTCATAATCTGTTCACAGACAATTGGCGTATTTTAGTGAGTTTAATTGTATTAACCTTTTTTGTTTTACTTTCTGTATTCATGCAGTGTAAGGAATGTTATAGAATTATGGTAAAAACTTAATTATGGAAATGTTATCATATTCTAATATTTTGAGGTTTTCTGAATTCATGAACACCAAACGAGGAAACATTAAACATGACGACTGGAAAATGTAGCAGCCGTTACAACATATTTTTGAAAAACCGTGCAGCGTTGTTAATCTTAATAAGGACCTCTTGAAAACGATATAGCCGTTGTTGAGTTCACTCTTCAGGTATTTCCCGTGAAGATCATGAAAAAGACCTCGCTCAGCTTTTAAATCCAGTCCCAGGGATCATTCTAGAACATAAAAAAGGGCATGGCGCACATTACATAATAAGGGCAATTTTGTTGAAAAGGGCACATCATTTCATAAAAAGGGCATTTTTGTAATAAGTGCATATACCCATATACTGGTGGGGAGGGAAGTCTGGCAACAGCTTAAAGTACTCTTTAATTTAAAAAATACAATAACATTTCTAATTTCCATAACTTCACCGTTTGAAAAGTATTAAAAATGGCAAAATGAAACATGTTTTCGATTTTTATTGTAAAATTGTTTACTATATTTACTGTCATTTCCCCTTTTCCTTCGATATTCAAAAACTTCTCTCTCTAAAACTTTTATTCACCAGATAACCTTTTCCCGGTTTTAGCAAAACTGGTTTTGAAAAAGCTACAAAATAAAAGTTCTAAAGCTACGTCTCAAATTTTTTATAGAATTTATGTAAGTTATCATGTGGTCAAAGGCCAGAATGCCTGATCTAATACTATTTTTTTCCCTAGAGAAGATGAAATTAATCAATGACCCTTAGTTACCCTTTTTGTCTTGTTCAATGGAAAAAATGATAAATAAAAAGATGAATCACTCAAAGTCAAAGATTAGACATACCAGGCCATTTCACAGAGAAATAAAGAGGGAAAGATGAGTACTCTTGATGTACCATACTAGCATTCTAAAAATAAAACATAGGTAAAGAATTTTTGAAAGTACAATGCAAATGTTATGATTTAAAAATTTAACTCTTAATTTATTCAGTATTTTACATTTAACTTTAATTTATTCTTCAATTTAATTAAATTCATTTAAATTAATTAAGCTAAATTTCATTTTTGCATTTTAAATCTAACATTCTTTCTAAATTGTTTACTTTTGGTGAGAATATAAATTAATTTCAGAATCTTTCCATTACATATGTTTTAGGATATTTATTCATTCAATTTAATTTACATTTTATTCACTTTGCAATATTAATTAAACTTCATTTCAAATGATCTAAAATAAAAATATTTATAACTTACTTTTCTAACTTTTAAATAATATACAGTCTAAAATAAATTATTCCAAAATATAGTGTATTTCCTTTTTAATAATATTGATTAAAAATTTGGTTAATTGTTAATTTTATTCTTTTCAGAAAGTTCAAATTCATTTATTTTAATTCAGGCAAATTCTTTCAGAATCGCGAACTTTTCCATATTTCATTTCAAAATTTCTAAGTCCAATAATCATTTTTCAAAATTTCTTAATTTAAATATTTTACTTTCAAAAACATATCTGGTGGAAAGAAATTTTAATTTTATTTAGATTGCTGAAATTTCATTTGTTTTCATCCATTAGTTTGGCAATTATAGATTTTTAATTACTTTCGTTTATTTTATTTTGATCATCGTCGAGATTTGCGATGAGACGCCATTGACAAGCTTTTAGATGTTTCGGGTAAACAAGCAGGCATTATTTCCTAGTTCCCGCGCATTTGTATCTGGGTCAGTGACTCACGAGAGGCAAGGTCATTGTCAGTCCGATTCAAGGTGACAGATAGAAGCTCATAGAACATTCGCAATGACGTGTCGTCAACAGTTAATATTTGACTTTGACCGCGTGGGTGAGCTTCTTCAAAAAATCCATCAGGTGGTGTCACGAGCGCGATAGTTAAATTTGCAACCGTTGGAAAATGCTGCTGTCTGATTGGAGGATGATTTGAAATAGTAAGTTTTCCAGTATTATCGGAAGCGCCGTGTGAACTCACTTCTCCACAGCTCACGAGCATGTAGAGTTCCCTTTTTCTGAGGCTGCTGGACCTCTGGTCCGGTAGCGGGTAGCGGTAGACAGTGAAGGCATTCCTTTGAGCATCAACGTCTTTGAAATATTCGGTCAATATGGAGACTGGACTGAGACTAGATATATCATATCTTGATTCTTATAATTTCAACTACAATTTTATAGTCTCATAGTAACAGCTTACTCTAGATGAAAGGACGTTTGCAACTAGAGGATTCTCTATCAGTATGATCATCGTCACGCCAGACAGATCCAGAAGTGGAATTCCGGGTTGACATCGATCTTGGCGAGCAACATCTAATCCAGTCATCCGTATAATATGATAACGTTTGAATCGACCTAGTGACATTTCAATTAATGTTCTGCAAATAAAGTTCCATCATATGCTGTATCCTCCATCATTAACATCTAAATCACTATACTAATGAATTTATCTTCAAAAAAAACTTTCACTCTCTACAAATGAACTTAACGATGGAAAAACTTTCATTCTCTAGACGTCACCTTAATAGCTACGTATATATATCTCATCAGAACTGTACTGCAGCATAAATGATTGTATTGAAAACCATAATAATATTCTTATTGATTATAATATAAATCATACCGAAATTAAAATTAATAATGAAAATGAACTGAAATCTTACATAGTTATTGATATAATAAGAATTGGATATATATTATTAAATTAAATATAAAAATATATTTGGTATATGATAGTGATAAAGTGTCATCATTCTCCAGTTATTATAATTTGATCTGTGCATTGATGTGATTATAATAAAATCTGTGTTTCTTTGATCTTGGTGAGTTATCTTTTCTTTCATTTATATTTATGTGTTTCAGCTCTGTTTGAGGCAATAGAAAAAGTTCTATTTCCTAATTTATATAAGTATATTTTAACTTAAGAATTAACTTTATGAATTTAACGTAACTTTAAGCTTAACTTTTATGGCATCGCATTATGTGCTGCTACTTACGATCATGCCTATAATGGTGTTTGGGGAAAGTGTTGAATATATGTTTAGTCTAAATTTTTAGGTTTTTGGAATCACTCTGGTGCCAGTCGCTGGTGATTCACTCTTTTTATTAAGTTTTCCTTTTATATTCATCACGATCCCCAGATACCGTTATAGCAAACAAGGCAGTATTCTACCCAGGGTTTAAAGAAGGGTAGACGCAAATATTTGCGATGAGAAAATTGAATGCTACAAGACAGGGTTAAAGAAAAAACAGATTTTGAAAAGTTACATTGCATTTTATAGATTTAGCAGTTGTAGATTCATGGTTCCAATACAGACACGGCATGGCAGCAAAGAAAATTCCAAATTGTTGCACGTTAAGCTGCAGATAGCTGAAGTTCTTGTTGCATCTCCAGTTGATAATAAAAAATCTTAAGTAAGAATGAAAAAAGAGACAAAGAAACCATGTGCAGATAAAAGATATGATGGGTACAACCACTTTCCATACTGCAATGACTTTTCAAGGTCTCGTAAGTGCCGTTAGGAATATTGTAAAAGCCATTCAAAAACATGTTGTGAAAAATATGTGTGTTTGTCTCTTAAAAACTGAAAATTGCTTCAAATATTTTCATTGTAAATAAATAAAGTTAATAAGATTATAATTTCCTTACCTGTCAATTTCATTTTTTGTAAATTATAAATTGATAATTACAATAGTTAAATAACTTTTTTTCTGCAATAAACTTTGAGAAAAAGTTTAAAAGAAGACCCTAACAAAATTATGACGTCTACATAAAAAAAGCCCAACCCTCCTGATTATACAATACAGGTGCTTTCCTGTGTTTAAGGGGGATGCTAAAAATTTTTAATGATTTTTTTTCCAATGCCTGTAGGATCAGTGGCTGCCTAAAATCTAAAAAGAAATTAAATTTGAAGATAAAAATATTTCTGGTCTTAAAGGGTTGAGTGTAAACAGTAAATGTGTATAAGCTGAGGGACTGCATTTATCTGTTAAAATTGTCTTTAGATTAAATTTTACACTCAATTTTAATAAGTGCACTTACTTCATAAATTATAGCCAAACTCATTTTTTGAAGTATAAGTGATTTAAGGAATCATGAACTTGTAAATTCAATAATACATGATAAGATACATTGATGTGTTGTTGTGATGTTTATCTGCAAAGAGTAATATTGAAAATAGATAAAAAATATGAAATTACAACACTTTTTTCCCCCTCCCATTTAGTAAAGGAGAGAAGTGTGGCAGATTTTATGCAGTCCCAATAAAGGATAAAGCTAGAGTTTTTGTTTAAATAAATGAACATATAATTAAAAAAAATTGCACTGTAAATTTTTTAAACTTTATTAATTTTATATGTATCTCTTTCTTTTCTTTATTTGTAAATAGAGCAGTTTTTGTTTTTTTCCCTCCAATGGCAAGAACTTTGCCATTTCGGCATTAACTACTATTATGATCGATTTTTGATGACCACATGGGGGTACCACATTGGCAATCAGCTTCGCTTCCCCGCTCTCCCCATGAAGGAATGAACAAGTTTTACATCCATGGCTCACCCGAGCCCTCAGCGTGGTAGGCGCCTCTGCTACTGACTACACTGCCGGCACTTGTAAATACAGCCTAGAAAAGCTAATATTACGAGCCTTTTTTTTTATGTCTGTATTTATTCGATTTTTTTTAAGACTAAATGTAATGATCTTTTATTTTATAATCCAAAATCAGCCAAATCTTGAAATATGCACGACCTCCAATCCCAAGCTGTGTGGATTTTTGACCCTCTACTGTATTTACATTTTAATCATAATGTTAAGTTTAAGGATGAGATATTTTATCTTTGTTTAGAAGTTACTGTCACTTCTTTTTATATTTGTTTTGTTCTTTCCAAATAGCCTCCACCAACAGTCCAACAATCTAAGCCTCGTATACCTCCTGAGCAAGTGCCTGGTAGAAAATATGAAGTAGCCCCTCGATTTTTAAAATTAAAAGAGCAAAAAGAATTGAAAACTGAACCACTTTCATCTCCAGAGCTTATATCACCACCTACTCCAACATCATCTAGTACATCCCTGTCATCTATATCTTTGAATAGCACTGAAGTAATTCCTCCACCAAGAGCTTCTTTGTCTTTTATACCTGCACCTACAGAAAACGGACAAAGATTTCAGTATGATGCTTTGGAATCAGCAAGTGAGACATTATCTAAATTTGAATTCATAATTGGAATTAAAATATTGCTTATAGTCAATATTATATTTAATTGTATTGTGGTAAATTTCTGTTTTTTAATTGAGTAGGAAGCATTCTTATGACTTGCAATCAGTAGAATTTTTAAATTAGTAAATCATGATTTTTAAATATTCAGTTGAATAAAAAAAGTTTGGTGGCACCCAGAAATAGGTTTGTCTCTTAATTAAGTAGTACTTAAAGTAAAAATAAAAGCAAAGTAAAGTAAAAATTAATTGTGTCTAAAAATGCATATTAGAAGAAAAAATAATATAAGTTGTTTTTGTGCTGTAAATAAAATAAAGTTGTCTTTGCTAACCAAGAAGGCATATTATGCTGTTGCAAAAACAAAACAATATCTCTTGTTGGTAATATTTTTACCCGACCAGTTGTTGGAAGTAGAGCACTATAAGTAGCAAAACTACAGTTTTGCTACTTTTTCTAGTAGTTTGTGAAAAAAAGTAATGTAATGAACAGCACAATATGAAAAATCAGTAGTTGTAGCGAGTGCTGATGCTACTTCAGACAAAAAAAAGAAAGTGCCACTCTACAAATCACGTGATCGTAACTTTCTTCTTTCGTGCAAAATGTGTTTTGCACACCCATTTGTGAATTCAGCGACAAATCTCAACTATAGTGTTTAGCGACACATTGCATGGCATAATAGATTTTTCCATTTACACTTGCTGGTAAAATCATGTGCAGACCCACCAAAAAAATTAATTTTCTTGCTGGCAACACTTGTCTACTTGTTATTAGGTCTTCATGTTTTAATGCCAGGTTGGAATTTCTTTAGTTAGATTTATTTATTGTTACATTTATAGTTGTTTTTCTACAATTCTCTGAATCAGTATTTTCCAATTTTCTTTTCTCATGGACCAGTTCACTGTCACATCTCTCCTTTGTGGCCCAGTAATGTTTTTCACTCCTGCCCATTTTTATAGATAATAATGTCTTGAAAATGAATCTATTAGTAAAATAAAACCAATTTAAAAAGCCACATACAATGTACAAATATTTTAATAAAAAACCATATACTTTTTCAAAAATTTAAAAATTATTATAACAACCAATTAATGTGAAGTATGATGCTGCTTATTAACATTATTTTTATGGTTTGGAGGAAAAGTTGATAATTTAATTCTTAAGCTCGACTTTCAATTGGTTTCTATATTCATCTTTTTAAAACCTAAAACCAAAACATCACTCATTGTCTTTTGAGATTTTTTTTCCCCCTCGAGCATTTTGTTTTAGACACTGGATGCTGAGTCGCAACCTGGCATTTAGGAAACACTGCTCTAGATTATACAATTATGTAATTAAATCTCAATCAAACTCAGTACGATTAACACATTAAAAATGTGTTGGAGCGTGTTAAGTGATCAAATCTATTGGTAAAAACATGATTAAACAATAATTTTATGTCCCAATGCAATAATTGTGGCAAGAATAGTAAATTATGCAGTGTATGGTTATTCATAAATATGTTATGTGCAGTCATGGAAAAAAAAAAAAAATCCTACTAACACTGCTGCAAACGATTGTATGAAAATGTGACTGGTACCAATCGATTAGTAGTAATATCTACCTATTAATGTTATACAGTAATCCCTCAACATTCGCGGTTTTAACATTCGCGAGTTTTGATTATTCGCGAACATGAAAATGCGGAAAAACTTAACATTCGCGAGAATCTGATTTGATTATTCGCGATTTTTTTTAATTATCTCTTTCTTTTTCAGAATTTATAGTGGTTAAAGATTACTTCCCTGTGTTTTCTTAGTATCTATTTTCAAATCAATTTTCTGTTGTCAAATGAAAAAGGAGTGAGTATTGTAGAAAAGTAAAATAATAACAACAGCATAATATTCAATGCAATAGTGATATTAGAAGTGGTAACGGCATCTTTAATCTAGTATTACTCTAACATGCTCAGGTTGTCGTAGAGATACAGCTGAAACTGCTCTTAGATGGAAAATAAATGAAAGCATTTCTGAAGCATTTAGCTGTATTTAAATATTGTATCGCATACAGACCCACTAATACGTTATCATCTCTTTGTGAATGGAGAGAGCCGAAACTATACAAAAACATATGATTTTTTTTAGCTGTAATTATTTCTGTAGTCAGTAAATTTGAATTATCTTACGTAAATAAATTTCATGTTTATGAATATGTGCGTACAATTAACTTCTACATTTATGTTAGGCGTAACGTATTATTAATAAATATATCCTTTTGTTCTTTGAAATGCTGTGCCACTCTAATTAAAATTTCATAGAACTTAACTACCTTTTTAGTGCAGAGAGATAGACTCAACATTCGCGGATTTGACATTCACTAGTTTTTCCTGGAACGTAACCCTCGCGAATGTTAAGGGATTACTGTACTTAAATTTTGCTTAGAGGTCGTGTACATATAAGAAGAAATGTACATAACTTGAAGTTTTTTTAATACTAACACTTCATTTTGACATATTTAGATTTTTCGTTAAATTTTACCTTCAGATACCAAATGAAAAGTCATTCAGTCAAGTAGTTAGGAATTATTTATGTTTAAAATTTGGAACTCTTAATGTTAAATTCATTTTTAGTGGTTGCAAATCAGATTGCAATGCAGGTAATTTTTTAAGCATAACTTAGAAACTAATTGATAGAATGAGCTGTAACTTTGGCTTTCTATATTTGAAGCTTCTAGAAATTGAGCTCTGTTAAAAAAATTCAAAGGTTACAATTCATATGTTTTTCGAAAATTATTTTCAAATATCTACAATATATATTTAAAACGCTAAGCGATTTCTTTCGACAATCCGTGAGAACAAACTACTGCATCAAATTACATCATTCTTTTTAAATGAAAGATATTTGGACACAGATTTGTTATCGTGCATTCGTTTGTTCGAAAATTTAATTAATTAACCGTAATTTTCAATTAAACTTTTACGTCTGCTAATGACGTCATAATCGGATAACGCCTACTGTTCCGAAGCACAGAGTTTATTTTCTAAACTCTGTGGTTGAATAAAAGAGAAATATTAAATATTAAAAGCACGCGGTTTTAAGGCCAAATTTGTTAATTTGCAAGTTAAATTTCGGTAAAAATACTTATCTGCATGTTTTATAAGCGAATAAAAATTCATATTTATTCTGACGTCACGGGAATATTGTCCATTGGGTTTATTTTATTATTATGCATTATAACTTTGTTGATGCCATTTTTTCATTACAATTAAATACAAAATATATTTATATTTGTGTGCATGGTGTTTAAGCATTAATGTAAGGTATATGAAGTACGTGTGAAAAGTTTGCGCCGGTGAAAATGACGTTATGCTTAGCTTGAAGAGCATTTTAACATTGATAAAACTAAAGAGAAAAATGTATCTGTATCCCTGTGCCACGAGTCGTGCTTTATAGGTTTGCACTTGGTTTAGGTTGTCGCGTTTTAATTTAAAAGTCCATTTTGAACCTATCACTTTCTTGCCTGGTGGCGGATCGTCTAATGTCCAAGTTTTATTTTTAGCTAGACACTTGATTTCGTTTTCGGTGGCTTTGAGCCAATTTTCCCTATCGTGTGGATTTTTCATTTCCATAATTTCGTTCCAATTCTTTGGTTCATTTGATTGTGTGTCTTTAACTAAACAGACAAATCTATCTGGTGGTACTCCTCTGTTAGATCTATTTGACCTTCTTGGTTCTATTTGTGTTTGTTTGGACTCGCATGGTTGTTTTTCATTATCATTAATGTCAATTTCAATGTAATTTTTATTCTTCTCTTCTTGATTTCTATCATCAGTGGAGATTTCTTCGAGATTTGAATCTTCCTCAATGTCGTTTGAGTGTTTTATTTCATGTTCTATGAATTTTACAGTCCTGGCAATTATTATTTGTTTGTCTTTTGTGTGTATGCGATATCCTTTGGAACGTGTGTCGTAACCTAGAAAAATACCTTCTTGCGCTCTATTATCTAGTTTTCCTCGATGTATTTTATTAATGTAAACAAATGCTTTACATCCAAAGGTTCTTAAGTGTTTGAGATCAGGTTTGATACCTTTCCATAGTTCGTATGGAGTTTTGTCGTTCGCTCTTGTTGGCAATCTGTTTTGTAAATATGTCGCTGTGTGTATTGCCTCTCCCCAAAATTGTTTATTTAAATTTGCTTCTAAAAGCATGCTACGTGTCATATCTAGTAGGCTTTTATTCTTCCTTTCTGCCACGCCGTTCTGGCTCGGGTTGTGTGGAATTGTGAATTGGTGTAATATCCCGTTTTCCTTTAGATAATTCTCTATTTCGTTGCTATTATATTCTCCTCCATTATCGGATCTTATTTCTTTTGGTTTTCTACCGAATTGATTATTTACCATTGCAATGTATTCTTTTAATTTATCAATTACTTCGCTTTTCTTAGATAGTAAGTATATAGTTGTATATCTCGAGTAATCGTCGATGAATGTGAGAAAGTATTGTTTTCCTCCTAGTGTTGGTGTACTTATAGGTCCACAGACGTCGCTGTGTATTAAGTCGAGAACTTTGTTTGCTCTATTTGTAGTCGATTTGGGATATGGCGCGTCGTTTAATTTAGATTTAATGCAGGTTTCGCATAATCTATTATTGTGTCTGCAGTTTTTAATTTTTATTCCGGTAGCTAGCTGTTTGTTTACAATTGTTTTGATTGCTTCATAATCACGGTGTCCTAGTCTTCGATGCCATACTTCTAAACATTCTTTATTATTATTACAGCTTAGTGTGACATTTCCATAGTTTTCTGCATTTTCTAAGTGGTTTGTTTGTTCGATTATGTATAAATTATTTTTGTTCTTCGCTCTTATATAAATTTCACCGTCGAACGTTAAATCGCATTTGTCATTTTCAAAGATTAATTTGCATCCATTTTTAGTTGCTTTGCTTACAGATATTAAATTGGATTCTAGTTCTGGGACGTATAGGACTTCCTGTAGTCTTGTGAGTTTTATTTCTCCATTTGGGGATTTCGTTTTTATTAAAACGTCGCCTGAACCGAATGCTTCGAGTTTGTTGCCGTTTGCGATGGTGACTGATGATTTTTCAAAATTGTTAAATTTATCAAATAACCTCTTATCATTTGCAATGTGTGAGGTACTGCCACTGTCGAGTATCCAGTTCTGTTTTCCTAATTTTTCTGTTATTAGTACGCAATCTTCTGATTGATTAGTTTTTGAGCTTATTTTCTGATCATTCGCGTTATCGTGACAGTCAGTATTCTCTTTATAATTCTCTGTGTTTTCATAGCATAGTGATGATGAAAAAGGTTTAGATTTATTTTTATTATTAAAGTTATTCACATTTTGATATGTGTGTTTGTTTTTGTTGTGCTGTGTGTATCTGCTCTTGAGGTGATAGCACTCGCTATTATTATGATTCGTCATCTTACAGTGACTGCAATATTTTGAATTTCTTTTGTAGTCGTTATAAGTGTGTTTTCTTTGTGTTTTAAATGCCTTTTCAGAGCTGTTGTTTTGTTCAGACATTTCTTGTCTGCGATTATACTCATCTATGAGTTTACTTCTGATAAAATCTGGGGATAATTCGGCTTCGGGCCTTGCCTCTAATGCTGTGATAAGCGTGTTGTAGCTGGGCGGTAATGAGCATAGAAATAGTGCAGATATGTGTGAGTCATTTATATTCTCGCCTATGGCGGATAATTTATCTACTATTTGTAGAATATTTGTTATATGAGTAATCATATTGCCGTTTTTGGGCAGTTTAGTACTGTACAGTTTTCGTAATAAATACAGTTTGCTACTCAGATTTGCTCTTTCATGCGTACTTTTGAGACCTTCCCAGGTTTGCCTGGCTGTGGTAAAATTTTTTACATACACAATTTGTGCGTCATCTATGCTTAGATTAATTAAAGCTCTTGCTTTTCTATCTTTTTTTGTTCCAATCCTCATTTAAAGGAGTTGGTGGTTGATCACTTATTACTTCGAATAAGTCTTCTTTAATGAGAAGCATTTCGAGCTTAAATTTCCAGTTGGAATAATTGCTCGAATTTAGTTTCTCGATGAATTGGCTTTCTTTAAATGTAGCCATTTTTATTTTCTATCTTTAATTATTTTTAAAGATATTTAATTTAATTTAATACGAATCGCTTTTCTTTGCGTTCGTTTTTATTTTCTATAAAGCGAGTTTTTCCAGCATATAGCTAATGTGCTTAAAATTTTTATTTAATACATACTATCAGTCTTTCATAATCTATCGGCGGCGCAGTTTATTTAATGTGTAAAATAGTTTCTTTAATTGTATAAAAACAGTTATTCAAAATTAGAGTTAAGTAAGCATGCATTCGCTTACCTGATTATAAGTTCAAACCTTCCTTAAGTTTATCCATTGGGTTATATCGTAGCACATTGTGAGTTTCCATATTCACGATGTAATCCAAATGATTATCGATGATGATCAGCACATTACTCATTTCTGAAATATATATATATTAGCACAATTGAAACTTCATAGACAAAATTAGTGCCATTTGCCTTACGATTAACTATTATTTAATTTCTGGATTATTACATAACAGAGCATTTACATTTGCTCTGACATTTTTACACACTACATTATTCAAAGAAATTCACACAACAACTGACTAAAGTCTAAAAAGTTTTCAGTTCTTGGTAGCCTTGGATGACATCACTGGGAAAAGCACATGATAGCACGTGATAATCATTCTTTCACGTGGGCGTTTATTCCATGTACTTAGCTGAGTTGAAAACAGTTTATGAATGGGTTTTTCCGACGAGATAATTAAAGTTGTTTACTGCAATTTTAAAGTACTTTATTATTATCTGACGATTGAAGAGTAGTTGATTCCGAATAGAAGATTACCCTTTAATTGCAATTTCCGTCAAAAATGACGTTATGCTTAGCTTGAAGAGCATTTTAACATTGATAAAACTAAAGAGAAAAATGTATATGATTGTGTTAACATGATATAATTTTACTGATTTTTGCATTCATAATTATAAAGATTAGAATTGGAACGGCATTGATTTCTTCATCTTGATTGCATACCTTGATTACATGTTACCAATTGCTTTTTTTTTAAATTATAGGATAGAAGATTTCCTTTTTTAATAAAAAAAATCACAAAAGTGAAGGATTTCAGGAAATTTAAAGTTATTAAACATAGTGTTATGGTAGAAAAAAATCTTGAAATAATTATTGTATTTTTAGCTAGAATAAACAATGTAAGACTAATATTTCATAGGAATTATTTTGGTAGATTTATTATAAGTTCATTTAACAGTTCCTTATTAGCGAAAAGTCCTATTTCTTTCACTGTGAATTTCTCTTTCGATGTCAAAAAATGTTTTTCCACTTTTGGACGCCAGCCAAAATACAGTGGCAATTTTTAGAAATGTACAACAGTTGTGACAACAAAGGCGCTATCGCTTTAGCTTTCATCGCGCTTACATCACTTCGAAATACTACAAATTTCTATTTTTTACTACATTTTACAATTTGAATTCTTACATCATCAATTAAAAAAAAAATTAGCTTTCGATTAAAATTTATTTGAAAACTGCCGATTAATTTAACTGACTTTTTAAATAATTTTCAAGCATGAAAAGTTTTTCAATTCTATCTTATCAATGACCACCAGTTTACTTCAATAATGTAAAATAGCCCCTGGGAAAGTTGCCACAATTGAAAATAGATTTCCCTAACCCTCATAAAAAGTGAATAATAATTTTTTTAAAAAAAAGTGATAAATCATAAGATCAGATTATCCATAAGATAGAACATTTTGGCGCTAAACAAAAATCTGTCAGGAAAAAAAAAAAAAAAAAAGACTTTTTAGTTTATGTTGAACATAAAATTGATATGTTGAATTCGTTAATGAATATGTTCCATCAGATATCAGGATATGCTAGGAATTGCATTTTTTTATTTTTTTGCATTTGCCAACTGTATAAGAGGAAAAATATCCCCGACTGTGATGGAAAAGAGATAATCATCCTGATTATGTCAAGGAACCGAAGAAACCATACAGATAAATTACACTTGAAAACATTAAAAATCTCCCTCATCTGCAGATAGATTTATTACTGTAAAAAACTTCTTAATCTTTGCATAAAAATTGATTAGCTTAAAACAATGGATGCGTTTTAGAAGATATGGATTTGAAACGAACAATGATTAAAGAGGACATTTTAAAACTTTTAATTTAATCATTTTAAAACTTTTTTAATGTCGAATTTCGACGGTGCTTTTGGTCAGATGCAATGCACATGCGCATAGGAGCTCATTCGGTTGCATTATCACAGGGGGGGGGGGGATGTGTGCTTTATTTACTATGTTCTGTTATTTACTGAATATGATATGAACGTAGGAATATACTATTTGTATATACTTCATAGGTCCATGAATTTTTTTTCTTGCCGTGGGGAATAGGGTGGTAATGTCAAACTGATTTGCATTACACAGTTATTTACGGATTGTTTGTTTGGAGTTTGCATCGGCAATAGTACTGTATTTGACTGTGGAAAAAAATTTAAATAAAATATTTGAGAGACTGTTTTATACGCGCCCCTTCATAAATAATAAAGAAGCTTATTTTACTGATATTGTTATAGTATTTTTTTGCGTCAAGTTTTGACGGGTTCCATCTAGTATATATATAAAATCCTTATGAAACGACTGATTACATGAATCATCTTCACTGAGTTTTTCTACTGAACCAATTTTGCTAATTATTTTTTTAGTGAAAGCTCTTCATTTGTAAATGTGCCTGCACTAGCTATTTTTAAAAATATTTCCATTTTTATGTTTTAATTTAATTTTTAATTTTTTTTTTTTCAAAATGATGGCAATTGGATTATTTCCATTGTTGCAGGGAAAAGAGAAATAATGAAGTGAATTTGTCTTTATTGATGGCATTTTCTCATTATAATAGAAATAAAACTATTTTACATTTGAGTAGATGGTGCTTAAAACGTCAAACTCCATGAACCTAAAATTGAAACCATTTTTAAATTAATAAATTGTGTCACCTGTATTAATTCATAAAACGGTAATATTTTCTTTTAATTGCATGAAAATGACATAATTTCCAAAATTTTGCATTCCACCAGTTCTGAAATAATACATTCATAGTAGATGTATCGATTGAAACTTCAAATGAACTAATATTTTCATTTGCGAAAGTGACATCATTTTTAAAGTAGTATTCGTTTGGAAACTTCTGTGAAGAATTTTAATATCAGAAAGGCGGAATGTTTCTGTCAAAGAAAATGACAGCATATTAGAAAAAAAAAAAAATTATATTCTTCCAGAGTGATTAAACTTATGGAAACATTTTTGGGAATGAATAAGTACTTATTTAAGATACAGAAAAAATGAGCAGTAAGAAGCAGAATTACAATGGAAATTAAAATCATTGATATTTTTTCATTGATAGATTTCAGTTAAGCACAAAGGTGTCATGTTCCGTTAATAATCTTCCGAAATTGGGTCCATACCAAATTGTGTATTTAAGGAAATGTTATTTGGTGCAAAATTGTTGGTTAAAATTTTTAGTTGTATTCATATTCATTTTAAAGGACATTGTAAGCAAGATGACAACACAAGTAAATCCAATTACAGAAAATTAATGTATTATTATTTTTTTTAGAACCACATTAAGGCAAAAGATAAAAAAGAAGAGAGAAAAAAATATACTGTAAAAGTATTGAAAATACAATGAATGGATCCAAAGATAATCTGGCCATTATTTTTTATTCAAAAACATATTTTTAATTACGAAAATCTAAAATAAAATTACCAGATGAGTAATTTTAACATATTCAGTAGGAAATAGGTATAAAATTTCAATGTATCTAAAAAAATGCTAGAAAATTGAAATATGTTTTTTCATTGACAGATTTCAGTTTGTAATTAAGCTTTATAATTATAATCTTCCGTAATCAAACTCACACCAAAATTATGTATCTGAGCAAATGTGATTTGGCACTGTAGTGTTATTTACAAACTTTAGAGGTATTTCTATCCATTTTATATGACATTGTAGTCATGATAGCAACTCTTGAAAAAGAACCCTGTCACGATGTAATCGTGTGATGACGGAAAGATTAATGTTTAAAAAAAAAAGAAAAGAAAGAAAACTGATTTTAATTTGTTTTAGGCAATCAATTGCCAATTGACAGCTCATCTGTTACTATGTTCTTTTCATTATTGCAGCAAACAAATGTTCATTGTTGAGATGGCATTTAAAAAATTAAATATATAGATACTGCTTGAAAATTATTTATAAAGTCACTCAATTGGGCTACAATTTTCAAACAAGATTTATTCGAAAGTACATTTTTCTCCCTATTCAATTATGTAAAAATTGTAAGAAAAAACACTTTTCTTTTTTGTTAAATGGCCGAAGGAGATAAATCGCCAAATATTGTTCCCATCACCATCATTTGTATTGCATTTATTTCATTTAAAAATACAAACCTTTCACTCATATCATTTAAAATACAAACATTTCACACACTTAAAATACACGACTTTTATTCATTTCATTTAAAATACAAAATAGATAAAGAAATAAAAAATAAGAAGAAATAATACCATAAACCAAAACATTTTATTTCAGCATCAAAGATTGTTTCTAATTTACATACACTGCTATTATCCAAAAATGCAATGCTATTGGCAAGATTTGTGCCCGGCTAACATAAAAGTACCAAAGAACAGCAATTTTTAATTTGCGTTAGGAACATGATTTTATTCTTAATAAATAAGATTTAATGAAATCAATATTTTTTTTTCTAACGATACTTTTCTTTTCTTTCTTTAACTGTAACATATTTTTCTGAAATATCCTATATATATATAAAGTAATTTAAACGCTGAACTTTACAGAAATTTGGACATTTATATTTTTAATTTTAAACAACTAAATAGTGAAATAACGAATTTACAAAACAAATTTATTATTACATGCTTTCATCTGCAAATATTATTATTCACAGTTAATCTCTAATGCTATAAATACAAGTTTAAATTAAAAAAAAACTAATCTTGATAAAATCATTAATAATCGACATATATTTCAATTTTATAAATTACTAAAAATTAAAAATTAAAACTTTAATTATCCATATATTGTTGTTATACCTAAATTCCATAAAACTCCTTTAAAATTTAGAACTGTAACTATCGGTTGTAATGCATATAATAATAATGCAAGCAAATTTTTATTAACTATTCTCACTAAATTGTTTGAACTTACAAAACAAAAAGATAATATGTATAGCATAAAAAATAGTTTTCAACTTGTCAATGATATTAAAAATTTAAATAACATAAAATACATGAAGACGTTTGATTTTAATGACTTATTTAATAACATTGATATTAAAGATATGTTCAGGATTGTCACTTTATTATATAAAGAATACAGGGATTCTATTAAATTAAAAAATAATATTTCGTTAAATTACTTTAAAACATTAACTAAATTTATTCTCTATTATAATTATATTGTTTTTAATGATACTATACATATATACACAAAGCTGTGGCCTCCCTCAAGGTGGCATTGTTTCTTCAATTCTTGCAGAATTGTATTTATATTATTATGAACGTAACTCTAATATTGCTAATTGTAAAATATACCATTATATAGATGATATTATTGTCTTCTATTTTAATAGTAATTCAAATTATTTATTACCTATAAAATATCATAAAAATTTAAATTATAGTTTCAGTGTTATGGCAAATAATGAAATTAATTTTCTTGATCTTAAGATAATTCTTAAAGATAATAAAATTTTGTTTGACATTTATGACAAGCGAAATGATTTTACATTTAAGGTAAATTTATTTACTAATTATTTGTCATGTATATATAAATCAGTATTCGTAAATATTTTACTAAATTTCGTACATAGAATTAATAATCTTTGTTCAAATAACTTTAAAACTCAAAATTTAAAACATATCCTTCAAATTGAAATAGATTACGGTTATCCTTATTATTTAGTTAAATCAATTTTATGCATATAAATTTAGCTTTAATTGGGGTTATATGTCTGTAAAAATTTTTATGTTAAAATCTCCGTGATAATAATGATATTTAACTTTTGATTGTTGATATATTTGGCTAAATTATGACTCCTATTGTGTGCGTGTGCTGCATAGGATTATCTTAGTTAAATGTCATTCATAGATTAAAATTTATATGAGAGCGAATTCTATATTAGATGTTATGATTATATGGAGTTAATATTATTGGGGTTGTAACAAACGTTAAAATTATCAAGGATGTTACAATAGGTTATTCTATACAATATAATATTAATATGTTAAACAGATTTTAAATATAGTAAATATTACGTATTTATTAAATATAGTACACTAATACATATATCTCTTAGTTTTATATTATTTATTTTATTTTAGATCATTTAATAAAAAAATTTTAATTAATATTACTGTTTTATCTCTGTTTTTTTTTTCATGGTAGATATTATTTATTTAGCTGGATTTTAAATTTCAATAAGTGCATTGCCATATTGAATAATCTATGTTAATTCTAAGTATAATACTAATTCTTTATAAAATGAAAATATTATATGGATTCTACATTATTGTTTTAGCTGAATTAAGATATATATTAAATGGGTTAGTTAAAATAGCATTCAATATTTTACAATAATTATAATATTAAATTAAATATTGTCATCTGTAAAAAATAAAATATATTGTATTAGTAACTCTTATTCTTTATATATATCATTAATATTAACTAGTAAAATTAATATATTTACATTATATAACAGCTGCATATTAGTAATTTACCTACAATATTCAAGTTTTAGTATAATATTTATACACTAGATGTCAGCACCAAAAGTAAATTATATGTTGAATTAACTATTATACTAAAATAGTCTAATATTTTTACAATAGATGGCAGCAGTATAGGTTATTTAAAATATTATTACTGTTGGCAATTTAGTATAGTTGTAATAATCTCTATGATATAATTTCAAATTATCGAGTAATATAATATATTTTAATTTATTAAATTAAAATTAAAGTAAATTAATTAATAGTTTTTATTTATATATATTGTTTATTTTTTCTCCACTTTTAAAATGTTGTAATCTATGTAGTTAAATAAAAATAACTGCAACTGTTGGTTACAATTTATGATCTGAAGGATTTTCTAGTTAACTGTGAAATTAACCTCTTCCCTTGGATATACTTTTGTACATGTGCTAAAATTATACTAATGAATTTGGGTATATAATTAATGTAAGTAATATATGATTTTTTTTTCTTCTTTTTCCTACTCTTATTCAAATTGTATGTATGATTTATAATATTCCATTTTAAAAGGTCTTGTTATTCAATATTGTTTCAACGATTGTTCGGGCAAGATATGACATGATGTTTGGCAAAAGCTGGTGTCATATACAGAAAACAACCGTTCTTTGCTTATAAATGTGATTTCCTTGCCTTTGAAAAAGTGAATTACATTATAAGCTTTCATTTGTGTTTATACTCGTGTGGTTTTTATTTCATTCCTTTTTTTTTTTTTCTTCTTCATTTGAATTAATAATGTTTCATTTATTTGGACTACATTTTTAATTTGTAATTTGATACGGCTCTTTGGTATCGTGATTTCAATGTATATGGTCAGTTTCTTATGTTTCAATGGTTAAATTTGAGTCATGAGTTTTCCAAATGCCAAAATTAGGGGTTAATATTAAAAAAATTCAATTTGGGTACAATTTCTATATGTAGATGACCTTCTAAGCAAAATTTAAGAGTAACATTAATTAGTAGACATTATTACTAATCTTTTGGTACCTGTCACATTTTATGTGAGGAATTGCAGCAGAATTAGTAGGGACTAGTGTTTTTTCTCCCAAACGACTTTACAATAGAAATATAGACTCTTGTTGTATCGCTCATTCAGATATATAGTGCTATTTTTGTGTCTCCTGAAAAAATAAGCTGTAGTTTAACTACATTTTTATACAACTAAATGAAAATGTTGATTGTATTACACATGTCTCTAAATTTCGATGAGACATTTTTAATATACTATATGGTCAATGATGACCGATCACTTGCGATTTTAGACGTTATGTTCAATATCTAGAAAAATACATAAGGAATTATCCTGAAACTTCAGGCGTGTAAACAGCATAGTTGACGTCATATATTTCGGCAAAGATTTTTTCCCGAAACCCCATAGGGAGCCGTGAATAAATTGAAGAAAAACGAATATCTTTTGGACAACCCTGTAAAAACTAATATCACAAAATCGTTGAAACGGTAGCACATGCTTAGGAGGCTTCTTTTAATAAACTATGTTCATTTTTATGAGGATAGCACATATACTCATGGAGAAATTAAGGTTTTTATAAAAACAATCCCAAATTTCACCAAGTGTTTTGCTTATAATTTTCAGAGTTCTTAATATAAAATAATGTTCTTTTCAGGAACAATGACAAACAACATTATATACAATACCCTGCAATCAGAATAAAAAAAATAATAAATATTGGATGAAAAATGAGCAGGTTAACTAAATATTGTTTCACTACGCATGCGTGAATGCAATCAAAATATACTGTGCATAATATATTAGCTAAATGTATAGAGCAACTTTTGTGAAAGTTTCAAAAACATAGCTTAAAAATTCTGATAGTGATAGTCAATAGAATAAGCTTGAAATTCGCCGTTCCCAAAAGGAAGCAAAAAGATGAGGGGTGGAATCCAAATATACAATGACAGACACTTCATTCTTATTATGTCAACTTTCATAAGCTAGTATATTTGGATACAACCCTTTATTTTTTTGCTTCCTTTTGGGATCAGTGAATTTCGAGCTTATTCTATTGATAATTACTATCAGAATTTTTAAGCTATGTTTTTGAGACTTTCACAAAAGTTGGTCTATACATTTAGCTAATATATTATGCACAGTATATTTTAAATTGAATTCGCGCATGCACAGAGAAACAATATTCAGTGAAACTGCTCATTTTTCATCCAATATTTATTATTTTTTAATTCTGATTGCAGGGTATTCTATATAATGTTGTGTGTCATCGTTCCTGAAAAGAATATTCTTTTATATTAAGAACTCTGAAAATTATAAGCAAAACACTTTGTGAAATTTGGGATTGTTTTTATAAAAACCTTAATTTCTCCACGAGTATACGTGCTATCCTCATAAAAATGAACATAGTTTATTAAAAGAAGCCTCCTAAGCATGTGCTATCATTTCAACGCTTTTGCGATATTAGTTTTTACAGGGTTATCCAAAAGATATTCGTTTTTCTTCAATTTGTTGATGGCCCTTATGGGGTTTCGAGGAAAAATCTTCGCGGAAATATGTGATGTCTATCATGTTGTTTACATTCCTGAAGTTTCCGGATAATTCCTCGTGTATCTTTCCAGATATTTAACAAAACGTCTAAAATCGCAAGTGACCGGTCATCATTGGCCATATAGTGCATGAGTCTAAACTAACACGGTAGAGACAAACATAAGACATTTTCTTGTATGTTATCTTTCTTAATTTTTAATGTTCTCTGTTATATAGCATTTGTTTGATTGTATCTCGATAGACGCAATATAACAAGGGGCCACTGTATTACTTAACCAGTCTCCCTAATTTCTAGTGTATATTGAATCCTTTGACAAAATAAATTACAGAGTAGTGACTACTTAGAAGTTGATGAGTTTTGTGAAAAATAGTTTGTAGTGTCTACTTTTTAAAACAAGTATCTGTAGTTAACTACATTTTCGATAAAGTAGTTGATTATATTTAAAAAAAAATAGTTTTTTCAATTACTGTAACCAGCTATCAGAAAAGTACCCTATTTCCTAACAGTGCATTCTTGGCTTATAAAAAAAAAAAAATCATTAATTTATTATGGTGAATTTTCAACTGTTCTTTTCTTAGTGAAATTATTTCTTTTAATTTTTCTTTTCTTTTTTTTTATTCCCTTCAGAAACTGCTAAAGAATATGTGGATATCTATGCAAATATACGTGGTCTCACACCTGTATATCGTACTGTTCTCTTTGGCCAAAAAACAAAAACTAAAGGTTTTGTCTCAACTTTAAAACTAGATGATAAAAGTTATCAATCGTATCCTGAAATGAGACCTACTGAAGAACTTGCTGAAGAAGAGGCAGCTAGAAAAGCTGTGGTCGCTATTCAAGAACGAAGAGGTAAATATGTAAATAACACTAGAGTGGATTATAACTATAACAGTAGAATGGATTATAACTATGATAGTAGAGAGGATTATAAAAATAACAGTAGAGAGGATTATAGAAATAACAGTAGAGAGGATTATAGAAATAACAGGAGTAGGTATTATAAAAACGACAGTAGAGGAGAACATAGAGATAATAGTAGTAAAAATTTTCGGAAAGCTTCTGTCTTGCCAGATGGGAACATTAAGCTTGTAATAAAGTGCTAAACCTTTGTCAATAACATTTCATGTATTTCTTTATTACAGTGTAGACCTAAAACAGTAAAACTTGTAAAACAGAACCTATCCATAATAGATTGCTGTCTTAAACAGAAAATTTTCATGGCCCAACAAGAATACATTACAATTATAACAGATTTTCAAAGTCAGAAGCTTGTCTATGACAGATTCTCTCTCCCCTCCCCACCCCCCACCCCCCTAAAGTCCCATGAGGTTCTGTTTTAGCATGTTTTATTGTATTAAGTTTGGAATGTTTATGTTTTATAAAATTACTTTTTACTGCTCTTAATGTAAATAGATTAATATTTAGAAATTGTTTAGTTGCTGTTAATATATAAGCAACTTGCTTGCATCTTGTTTGACATGTACTCAGATGTGTTTTTTAATCAGTCATGAACTCTAAAAAGCAACTTGCTTGCAGCTTGTTTAACATGTATTCAGATGGGTGTGTTTTATTTTTTTTATCAGTCATTATTCCATGTGTATACTGTTTTTTATGTAAATATAAATATCTGATAAATATATTTAGAAACATCAGTAGAATATCTATTACAAACAGTGAGAGGTGCCGGAAATTGACACCAAGTAATTATTAACAGTTTAAAATGTAACATTTACTGTGTTGCAAACTATGTAGATAAGTAGCAAAAGTGTCAGCTATAAACTGGACAGTTTGTCTAATAAATATAAACTTGTTTTAACAATTTATAAAGATATAAAAAAAAAAAAAAAAAAGGAAATAACTGTTATTATTAATGAAATTTTTATTTGAAAGATTTTATGTATTATATTTTCTTTATAATTACATATTCATCACAGTGGCTTTCTTTGATATCATTTTACAATAATTAATCAAAGTGATATCCATTATGTTCCATCACCAAGCATATTGAATTGGAATGAAACTTGCATACAACTAAAAAAATTATACAGAGTGTTTATAAAGTCACGGACCCATTTTGATGTTTAATAACTCATAAAATAATAAAGATAGATTAAAATTAATAACATAAATGGTTAGATATACTCAAAAAGTTTCATGACCCTTGTCAATGAACTTCCACGTGTGCCCCCTTCGTCGCACGGAGAATATAAAGTCGATAGTCAATTTCACGCCAGGTAGCATGTCGGCATCCACAGAGGGTATTGCGGTTGTAATTCTGGCTTTTAAGTCATCAATGTTCGACACTCTCCTCCTGGGCTTTTAAGTCATCAATGTTCGACACTCTCCTCCTGTAAACATTGTCCTTTACAAATCCCCAAAGGAAAAAGTCCAGCGGCGTTATATCATGTGATCTGGGTGGCCAAGGAATTGGACCTCCTCGCCCAATCCATCTTCCTGGAAAATGGTCATTCAAAGAAGTACCAACGATGGTACCCCAATGAGGTGGTGCACCATCTTGTTAGACATGTTGGAAAACTTTGTATTTCCACAACTAGAAGAGCTTCAGCCACATGTCATTTTGCAACAAGATGGTGCACCACCTCATTGGGGTACCATCGTTCGTACTTCTTTGAATGACCATTTTCCAGGAAGATGGATTGGGCAAGGAGGTCCAATTTCTTGGCCACCCAGATCACCTGATATAACGCTGCTGGACTTTTTTTTTTTTTCTTTTGGGGATTTGTAAAGGACAATGTTTACAGGAGGAGAGTGTCGAACATTGATGACTTAAAAGCCAGAATTACAACCGCAATAGCCTCTGTGGATGCCGACATGCTTGCCGCTACCTGGCTTAAAATTGACTATTGACTTGATATTCTCAACACGTGGAAGTTCATTGACAAGGATCATGAAACTTTTTGAGTCTATCTAACCATTTATGTTATTTATTAATTTTAATCTATCTTTATTATTTTATGAGTTATTAAACATCAAAATGGGTCCGGGACTTTATAAACACCCTGTATGTTTACTATTCAGTGGATAATATAAAATAATAATTAAAATTATCTATTGTACTAGATGAAAATTGAACTTTCTCAAAGTTACTTTTATTACATGTATTTAAGCTATCCTATTTCTATACTAATTTAAATGCTGTATTAAAAGCATTTTTGCAATTTCTGAAGATAGATGGCAAATTGTCTTTAAATTTGCAATTGTATATATCCAACACTTAGTGCACTGCTTAACAATTTGTTAATCAGATCCAATTTAATTACATATATTTAGTGACTACTATAATTAACCAGTACCTATGTCACATATTAAATTTCTTTGTTAAAGAAATATTTTAAATAGTAGTATTTTTACACATTTCTGTGGTATTAGAACAGCCTGCAATCTTTCTACTTTGAAGTTTTTTTTTACTATATGAAGAAAAAAAAGTTTAAACCCTTTTTGCTCTAGTGGTTCTATTTTCAATGGCTATTTTTTTTTAAACCTTTCATAGCTCATATACCAACTAGTGAAATATTCCATTTGTTATTGAGATCTCTGGATATTAAGGATGTCCTATTCAAAAGTACCTCGTTTGAATGTGTCAATACAAGAAATATTATGCATGTAAATGAAAAAGATATACATAATGTAAACAAGTAGCTCATCACATTTAATATAAAAAAATTACATTTCTACATGCCATTTAGTAGCATGGATAATTTTTAAGTGATAGTCAAATTCAAGCCAAGTGTTCTGTAAAATCACAGGGGATATTGATAAAACTGAAGCTGTAATCAAGGCTTTCAAATTCTCCATAGAATGAACTTTATTGGCATAAACTTTATCTTTTATAAAGCCTCATTAAAAAAAAGTGATGGGGAATTATATATGATGAACAAGGCAGCTATGATATTGGACTTATGTCCAATCTACTTCCCAGGTAAAATTACATGTAATGTAATGTTTCCCTGATCGTCAACTAAATTCCAGTGAGGTAGAGCAACTTGTTGCAAAATAACTGATAAATGCAGATGATCAAGTTGCAAAAAAGGCAAATTGTTCTGGCTTATCAAAATTAATTTCTCCTGTTACTGTCTTTTCGACAGAAAAGAAAGGACCGCCAATCTGATTGTGCAACATTCTACACCAAACATTCACTTTTGTCAGAAATTTATCACACCATGCATGTAAAATATTCCTTGAAGGTGGATTTTTTTAAAAACTCATGCCTGAACTTCCTTTGTGTTAAAATAACCGATTGATATTTAGCAAAATAACGAACCACACTCAACTTTACTTACAGATATGACATTTTTTATTTTAGTGGAAGTGTTAATGTGCATATGTTTTTATACATACATGTCTTAATCTACCATTGAGTTATAAACTGTTTACTTAAAAAAAAAATATTATAATTCTTATCACTGCTTGAAAAAGGTTTAGAAGATTATCTTTAAATGGTACTTTTTGCTCTATAACTAACTATAAGATAACTTTAATTAAGGATGGGACATTGAAGTATTTTAATTTCAAAATCTTGAAAAATGATCTGGGAATACAATTTTCATATTTTTTTGACATTTTAAATCTTTTAAATTTAAGAAATTTTGAAAAAATGTTGTAACTTAAAGCTTCAGAAAAATAATTTAGTGATTTTGAGTACTTGTGTTTATTATTTTTAAAAATATGTAATTTCACTTATATAACCTTATAGCCTTGAGTTCCACAGCTCTTTAGACTTTTTAAATCAGAAACTTTTTAAAACATGCTTTGAGCAAAATAATTTTAGTATTCTGTTTATTATACTTCAGTTTCAAATAACTGAACTAAACTGGTCTATCTCTGAAAATAATGTATCTTTGATTCATACATATATTTATTGTACATTTGCAGTTAGAATATAGTAGAAATTTTTCTGAGACCTTGAAAGATATATTGCTTTTTTTTTATGAATTAATAAATTTGGTCATATAATTAAAATCATATTTAAAAAAGAAAGAAAGAAAAATCAGAAATGTGAAATTTAAAGAAGTATGTGTGGTTTTAGAAAATATACTTAATGTATATTGTTTCTTTTGATCATCATCAAAAGTTCATTATTTCTTTAAAAAAAAAAAAAAGTATTTTAATGTCTCTTTTCTTTTTAACTTATCATTCTATACTTGATCATATTTAACATAATATAATTATTCAAAATATAAAATATTCAATTGTTATTTTCTTCTTCCTTTTTTTTTTTTTTTTTTCAAATCAGTAATGTAAATGTCTCAGTACAATTCTTCCTTTTTTTCTTTCTTTTTTTTTTTCTTTTTTTAAATATTTTTTGGAATAGGTGTTCTGATTTTGATTATTTATTTTTCTTAGAAGAATTTGCAACTCATGTTGCAGTTTATAAATTTGATTGTGGTAATTTTATCTGTATATTAACATTTTTAATTGTAAAAATATTCCAATTCCAGCAAAATATAGATGGTGCTGGCATATAGTATATCTTTTACGAAAACTAGTCATTGAATCCTACATATTTTTAATTATTTTATTGGCACATAAGGTATTCCTTGCTACATAAAAACAATTACAATTTCAGGGATCTGTTTAGGAAAGATTTGGGTCCTGTAAAGGACATTTCACAAAGTTTTTCATCTTAAAACAGGACCATTCACAAACATTTTTATCTTAAAACAGGATCTTTCACAAAATTTTTGAAAATTTGATCATTTTAAAATAAAATGTGATCTTCATCAAACAGACGAAGTTGCCAAATAACCTATTTCTTATCTAGCTTTTTTACACATAAAAGATCTTGTTAAAGTTAGATAATCAGGAACCTGCATATAACAATTATTTCAAATTCACAAAATTCTGACTGAGGTTTTTTACAATTTCACAAAAACAGGATCCTGTGAGAAAAATCTGGACTGAACCCTGAATTTGAATAATCTTTTAATGACTGTTACACTGTAATATTGTTAATACCTATTTGAAGTTTTACTGTCTTATAATAAGTAGCCAAGATATTAAAAAAAAAAAAAAAAAAAAAAAAGGAAGTTTATAAAAGACACAGTTCCAAATTATCCACTTATCCTACATCATCCACTTGTTAAATCATTTATCTTGAAAATTGGTGTTATATGGGAATATCTATCTGGAAGCTAGAGGACACTAGTCCTTTTATTTATTAGAACTGTCCATCATCTCAGTGTACATGAGAGTGACTTATATTATTATGTAGAAGTGATTTGAAGCTGACAGACTTAGTATATCATATATATACGTGTATATATATATATATACTCTTTGGGTATTTGGAAGACATATATTATAGACTAGTACCAAAAGATCAAGAAATAAATTACAATGTCAAACAAGTTGAAGTTGCAGCTATTGATGAGAGCCAATGTAGGCAATCTATGGCAGTTTATCATATTGATGTAGAGATCATTTATTATTAAATATAATTTTCAGAAAATGAGTTTTAAATCTCTGAGTAATAAACTGTATTATAGGTCACTCACTTATATTTCTTTTTACCATGTTTAAGTATGATAAATTAAAATGTATTGGTTTGCTTCTTGCCCATCATGTCAAAAAAATTACATCAGCTTAAAATAAATGTACTGCACTAAATTATAATAGTTGATGTACACTTTAGCTATACTAAAAATGACATTTTATTTCTTTATTATTTTAATTTTTTACTTATTACAAGTTGCATAAAGTTTTTTTTATTTTTAAATAAAGTGGTTTTCACATGTTCTTTGCATATAGGTTATTACTGTGATTCACCTTTGTATTCTGTATCTTTTTAATGGCTATAAATGTGCTGGATAAAAACTAGCTGAATTTACTTATCTGTAAATATAACTTCTGTAAATACATATTTATTCTTAATAGGTCAGTACTTAAGTTCTTAGAATTCTGGGTTATACCAGCTTAACAGATTTCATTGTAGAGTTTTCTTTTTTAGTTACCATTTTCTTGTGGATATTGTCTCTAAAAATTGATTAATGCTGTAATCCTCCCCCACTCCCCATATAATATTGTGTTTAAATTAATAGTATAGGGACAAAACAAATTCCAATGAAAGAATTTTTTAAACTTAACAAACTGTGCCTGCTGAACAAGTATAATGGCAGGGATGATAGCTGTGATTTCGTAAAATGTTATGAACTGCATATTATGTTTTTGATAAATGTACTAGGCCCTAGTAATAATGTACTGAATGCTCTACAAATAGGAAGAAAATATTGATAATAAGCAAAAATTAGCACAAGTTTTTTTTAATAAATTGATTAAGGGAGAATACTATTGTAATAATGATATATCATAACTTGTTTTAACACAAATATATATTGTTTGCCAGCTGTGACCAGGTGATCACATTTGTTGAGCCTTGGATGTACTTGTTGCTAAAATATAAATGGCAATAGTATGAATAACAGCATGTTATTCAGATGTCTTTCTATTTTACATTCACTTACTATTTACTCCATTCCCCCCCCCCCCCCTGTTCCGTAACATTACTTAAAAACATTTTTATCTTGTAAGACATTGGATATAGTAGGCCTTAAAGTGCTCTGGCATAAAAATAGATTCTAGAAAAGACTCTGAAAGTCATAATGGTTGGGAACCACTGCCTTAGATTATTCTAGACCTTTAAAGCTGGCTGGTATGTAATGGTTAGCATGCCTGAAGTAGTTGCTGACTTTACAAAATAAAAAAATATTGCATTATTCTTTATCATAAAATGCAAATTCTTTCATGGCATTTCATATCTTCAGTTATTTCGAGCATGAAAAAATTGATTTAACAATTTTCTGCATTATCCTGATTTAGCATTTAATTACTTTCCATTAATCTATCTACTATATATATATATATATATATATATATATATATATATAATACAAATGGAAATTTCGTTCTGGTCGCTTATAACTTGAGTTCTTCTGGATTGATTTTGATTGGACTTGCACTGTTAGTTTGATAATGTTTAGGGAAGGTTTTAATATATAACATATCATTTTATGTTGCTTAGTTCTAGAGCTGTGGGAGAAAGTTCTGTAATTAAGTCAACCTGATTATGAATGATTAGTTTTTTAAAAAAGTTCTACTGAACAGATTTTAACGGGAGTTGCACTATTAGTTAGATAAATCATGTAAAAATTATATGTAAAATTTGCATTCTGAATTGCGAAACTTACATTCTACGTGAGCAGAGCCGCAGGTAAAAGCTAGTCAAAAATAAAATGTGTTGTCATAGGTTCAAATTGTAATTCAAACTGCTATGTTGTTCTGCTATAGAAATTTCTGAATGGTACACAAAATGGATTTCAAATTTATTGCCTTGGATTTATATTATTTCTTTTAAGTGTTGATGATGTTGTGTCCAGAAAATAACAAACAAAGCAATTTATCTAGAAGAAGGGTGTCAGAGCCCCAATAAAAGTGAAATGTTAATACTATAGACAAATATTTATTTATTATAATTTATCTGTATCGACACATATTTATTTATTATAATTTATCTGTGGATGTGTTATTTTCTAAACACTTAAGTACTATCCCAAGTGCATGTAATTTTTATATCTGTTGTATAACTGCTCTATTCTAAAAAGCAAATGTAAATAATAGAAATATTTATTGAAATTATCACTTCACATTGAAATATCTATTTTAGTACAAAATAAAAATTTTTATACTTATGTGTTGTTTATTTTGTTTGTATACTGACAAACACAATTTTTATTTCCTATAAAAATAGTCTTTTTTTTTTAATTCCCAAAATAACACTTTTCCATAATTTGAAACAGAATGATATACATTAAGATTTTTTTTTACTGTTACATAATTTTCCACATTTTATGATTCCTTTTTATTTATGTTTTATTCATTTACAACATTTTTCCATAAAGTGCCCTGCATCCTTTCCCATAAAATCAAGGTTTTACTGGATGTACACGGATCATTATTATATATTTGCACCATTTTATATGTTTAAATAAAATAAATGTTATAACTTTACGACCCAGTTGTATTTCTTTGATATATGAACAGTGCATTTCATTTTTTTTAAATCACAAAAGATTATTATTTTTTTTAATTTAAGGAAATTAATTTTTAAAATATAGGTTTGTAATGTAAGGAATAAAGTTTTTATTAATGAGTAACGCCTTAAAAAAATCATGTTCTGTTGGGTGTTCTTGTTTCACAGATGCTGAAATCTGTTCATTTTAGACTAATTCAAGTCCCAATTAGGTATGTTTCAATTTAAATAGCTTTTTTCTTTTTTTCTTAGTATGGTGAAAAGAGTGTAGGTTCCATGAAGGGCAGGTTTAATGTAAAGCCTTTTTCTTTGCATTTGAGATATTTTAACCATGGATTTGGGTAGCTGTCATATCTATCTTCTATGATAATAAAGATATATGTTTGAGTGTGTGTGTTCTGAAGCGACTGCTGCATGTAAAGCTATAAAATTTGTCAAGAAGGTACCTGTATGTCTGAAGTTATGCACCTCAAAGCTAGTTTTTGATTAGATTTTTTTAAATTTAATTTTTTATGCAATTTTTAGCAGTTTTTTTTTTTTGTATTTTGCAGCAATTTTCCAAAATTAGTAAAAAAAAAAAAAAAATCTTCTATCCTTTAATCCCCAATATAGTAAATTTTGTATTCTTTTCAATAAAGTTTATTCAGAATTCATACTTAGTTATTTAAATTTTTGACACATTTTTTTAATGTAATTTTAAAAGTTATTTCGCTTTCTGTGACAATTTTTTGACATTCGTAAAAGGAATTTGGTTTCAATCTTTTAACCCAATATAGTAAATTGTGCCCAGCTTTAAATTTTTTTTAAAAAATGTGATTTTTAGCATTCTGCGGCAATTTTTTGCCATTCTTATAAGTAATCCAATTTTAGTCTTTTTAACCCAATATATATACATATATATATATATATATTTTTTTTTTTTTTTGTAATTTTTAAAAATTTTTATGCAATTTTAAACATGTTTTGGCATTTCACACTGATTTTTTGACATTTGTAAAAGGAATCTGGTTTTTTTCCATTTTTTAGCCCAATATAATAAATTTTGTCCCGAGACGTTTGAATTTTTGGTGAATTTTTTTTACTATTATTAGCATTTTGCGCCAATACTTTGACAATTTTTTCTGAAATTTTGAGAACTCTTTGGTAAATTTTGCTACTTCACAATAAATTTAAGTTGAAAGAATGCGAAATCAGTTCTTATAGCAATGTGACTGATGATTCTCAAAGTTTGAATATAATTCAATCGCAATAATTCAAGGTTTGTTTGATTCGAGACTGGAGCGAGTGTATGCTGTGAAGGCATCCTACAACCCCAGGTTAATTTAATTTGAGGTTTGTTTTGGAAAAAACGTGGCGGGGAAGCTCTGCTAGTTAAGGAATATTTACATTGTCATTGAGGTTGTTAATTACTAAACCTTAGCAGGTTATCCATGGTATCAATTAAGAAAAATGTAATGATTGTTTTTTTCTATGAATGAATGGTGTTTGCAGATGATCTATCTGCATTTGAAGGTTAAAAGAAAAGTGGTTTAAGAGTCATATTTAAATTGCTCTTTCATCCATTTTTAATTGTTAATACATTTTGATTAATAAGGTATATTACATTTTTCCTCTGTTGAGAATTAATGCTGTTTTCCCTTTATTTTTTCTCATAGAGGATTTGAATACACTTCCTGAGACTCCTTACAGCAATGCTGATGAAATCAGAATACTTCTCAGTAGAATAGAAGAGGTATTTATATTTCATTTGTGTTTGACAATTTTTATAACTTGAAAATGATTTTCAAATTTTAACCTCTAAGCTGCATTAGTTTTACATTGTTTGCTTTCTTTGTCATTGTCTGCAGTTCTGAGCTGTGCTTTATTTTATTTGAGCCAATTTGCTGTAAATTTCATTAAGATAATTATCTGCTGATTTAAATTAGTTTGAATAGTGTTATGGGTGTTTGGATTTTATCGGGCAAAGAAGATGAGTTGAATTGTTTTTACTATAATTTCATTCATTTAATAAATAAAATGAGTGTGTCAAAGCTACAAAATCAACAATAATTCAGTCTTAAAAAAAAAAAAAAACCCGGAATGACTGTAATACAGTAAAACCTCCATAACGGACACTCCTGAATAGCGGGGACACCTCTATTTAGCAGACATTGTTTCGATTCACAACACCTACATAGTTATACATTTTTACTTCTGAATAGCGGACAAATTTCGTGCTTCCGAGGTGTCTGTTATTCAGAGGTTTCACTGTATACAGTATTTGCTGGTTGGGTTTGAAGTAGTTCTTATTTTTATCTGTAGTCCATGTACAGATCTAGTTCACTCTATTTTTTATTATTTTTTTTCCCCCTTGCTGCAAGTTAGGTTGATTAGGTTTTTGATGTGGGTCAGTTTTAGGTTTTGTTTTGTTTCTTGGTTTGAGTATTCTTTTTTTATTATTAGAAAGTACAGAATGAAAAAAAAAAAAAAAAAACTTATTTTTAAATATAAATCTGTGTATATGTGCAAGTGTATGTGTTGGTTCGGGTTGCAGGCCGCTAAAAATCATTTTTGTAGCTTTAGTGTTTTTTGTAGGTCAAGGAAATTTTCTTTTGTAGTATTTGGGTCAGCTTCAGAAGGCATTTTTCAAGTTCAGGTAAAGTACTCTAATTAAATGATAAATGGGAATTCTTATGTACACATTTCCCTCCCTATTGAATTATTTTAAGTAATTTTTTTTTTTTTTGTTGATCAATGATGCAAATAAAAAAAAACTTTTTTAAAAATCTTATCCCCAAGAGGGTAATGCGATAAAATTCAAAATCTTAACACTTATTTTCTTTATAATAAACAGGTCTTGGGTCAGATAATTACAGTTATGTTTATTTCTAGCTGCATTCCAAGAGTACTGTTTTAAATGATTCTCCAATGCTCAATGATTTTATTAAATAGTTTATTCTATAGATTTTGGATCTTTTTTGCACAACTATAAATTAGAGATCATACGAGGGTTTTTATTCAGTAATGCATTATGGTGGTTGATTTCCCTCTTCCCCACATACCTTTTTAAACAAAATAATTTAGTTCAAATTCCTATTTTCTGAGATGAGATGGTGCTGTGCCATTATGTTGCAGAGTTGTGCAATGGAAGATTGTCAGTAACCAGAGAAAATAGCTTTAAGCATAAGTGGAAGTTTTTCATTGTATCATGATGTTTCTTCATTGTAATGTGAAGCTAGAGATATCCTATGTAAATAAAAGAAAGATAATAAAAATTCAACTGCATTTTTCTCTAATCAAATTTCTAAAGGAAGTAATTATCAGATTTTGATACTCTTTGGCTTTGCATAGTATTAACAGCTAAAATTTGTTTAGTCACAAATGATTAATAATCAAGGTAGGTAGAAAAATAATTTTTTTCTTTTTTCAATCCTGATTAAAAAAAAAAAAAATTATTTTCTACATTAAATTATTGAACAGTTGGTGAAAGTTATAGAAGGATGATTGTAGGTTTTAAAGTAAAGAAACTGATTAAATATTAAGTATAATACATATTTTTACAGATTAATTATTATGATTACTAACTACATAAATAATAATTCCAAATAAACAATTTTAATAATCAGTCACATAAATAACAAATAAAGCAGACAGATCTTGATTTGACACATTTTAACAATTTGTAAAATCACTTTAATCATAAGTTTGCACAATATGTGTGAATGTCCGGAAATGTACTTGATTATATATATGGCCAGTCTACCTTATAATTGAAGCATTCATAGTCAAAGTGGATCAAATCCATAAAACATTATCCATAGATATTTGGAGGTAAATGTAAAGTTAGTAGGCGTGTTTCATTCTAAATTATAGTAGATTAAGATTTTTTTTTTTTTTTTTGCTCACATTTTAAACTTTTTTTTTATTTTTTTAAAGCACTGAACAAATTATTGTCTATAGAGCAAGAATTCATCTAAAACTCAATTCAATGAAAAAAAGAAAACTTTATCTACTTTGGGTCTGAATACCGAATAGCTGGATAAATTGTCCAGCAGAACATCTGATCTGAAATTATGTACTGAGAAAAGATAAATATATAACTAATATCAGAAATATAAGAGCATGTATTTTATTTATTTTTTAATTAAAATTCTATTGTTAGAAAGTTTAAAAAATTTGTATATTTATAATTTACTTTATAAAATATAGAAATTACACAAATATTTGTTTGGTATCTCTTGCACTTCCAAAACTGTTGACAAAATAACCACTGAGATAAATTAAATGTTGTTTTTAAAGTGTGTTATTTTAAACTTTTATAACATATAAGAAAAATAACCATTTGTAATATGTAAAAATGTGAAATACTATATATGTTTTATACTTATATAGAAAAGAAGGAAGGAGGTTATTTATTTATTAAAAATTTAAGAGATGTATGTAAGACCTTAGTATCTCCAATCATAACATTTTATTACTATCCAAATTTCTAAAAACATTTGAAACAATCATCATCTGTCTTTAAATGAGTATATAGCTACCACTTTTTAAAGATACTTAATGTTCTGTTACAAATTTATTTAGTTTTAAATTTTCTCATAAAAGTAATTTACTATTGCTAAACTAATTAATTATAATGGTGATATAACTAATGATTTAAAATGATGTAATTGTTATCAAATTATACTATTGGTACTGAACCTGAAAATAACCTTAAAAGTCACTGTTAATGGAAATCGTAAAAATGAAATCAACAAGAAGATAAATAGTAATATCTAACTAATCTTAAAACCTTATTTCTTTAAAAAAGTAAATAAAAATTAAAAGGGAAAGGAAGGGAGAGATACTGTAACCAGTTAGTCAAATCTAGCTGCAAATGCACAAGATATCCTGCATCCATCCAAATTGACATCCATTGCACCTCTAAAGTATGTTACCAAAAAATTATACACATTTGAAGTGTTAATTTTGAAAATAGGGCAAGTCCACTTTGTGAAAAAAGTTACTTAAAAACTAAATCTTATTATAAACAAGATCAAATTTATTTTTTAATCAATTCACGATAATTATCTTTTAAAATATCCATTTAATTATGTTACTAGTAATTTATTAGGTCAACAGTATTTCAAATGCAATTATTTTGAAAGTGAGGCAAGTCCATTTTGAATAGAATTATTTTTTATGGTTGCATAATATTAACAAGCAGAACCAGAATTTCATCATGAATACTTTAAAAATCTTCACTATCTAAATTTAGAAATATATGCATACAAGTTATTATTGAATATTTTTTCCATATTTTTCCTACAAAATTGAATTTATTTTTTGTTTTATTGTAACTTTTATAATACAAGAATAAAGAAAAATGAAATATTGAAATAAAATAAAATATCCAATTTTTTTGTTATGATTGTTTTCCATTCAAATAAAATCAAAATGTTCAACAAATCATTGCTTTTAAAAGGGAGGCAAGTCCATTCACACATACCGAAACTATATATATATATATATATATATATATATATATATATATATATATTAGTTGACACAGATAACCATTCTTGTATATTAAATTTACATGAAATAAGACCATAAAAAATATAAATATTACTGCTTATGAATATTTTTTAACCCATCCAAATGCAAACCAATAATATCTAGCAATAACATAAAATGGACGCCCCACTTTCAAAATCAGCAGCTCAATCAGTTATATGCTTTAATACCATTACACGATCTTCAGTTTTTAACATGATTCAAGAAGCTTTGTAAATAAACTGAAAGTTCTTGCTTAAATAGTGCACTTAATTCAGCAAATATTCCAGAAAATAAGCATTTATTGCAGTTTGTTTCATAGACACACACAAGAGAGGGAAAAAAAGATTATACAATCAGCAGAGTAGAATAAATACAGTGTGGCTCCAGTGGCAAATGCCACAGGCCTCAAGCCTCGAAAATATCATTGAAATAAAAAAGAAAATTTTATGAATTTCATGCTTTCAGTGTTTAAAGTGGTCAGTAATTATAATGGATTTCATTATGAAAAAAACAGGAAAATTTTTTACAAACTCTTCTGCATTACCTCTGTAGAAAATGTCTTTCATTCACAATAAAATTCAAATAAGTCCCAATAACTATTTAACACGATTTAATAAATTACAATTAACATTTAATGCACAGCACGCACATATATTTATAATTTTCACTTAGCATGAAGCTGGATCAATACTTCGGTCCAAGCCGGAATCAACATTCATTCTAAATTTTTTTCCCCTCAGGACAGGACAATGGCTGTCCGAAATCCCCAATAGGAAATATATCAATTTTCAAGAAAAAATGCTGATTTTATAAGAATTTTTCAACTATAACATGGCGTTATCAACTTGTATAACTTACATTTTAGTGTTTGAACAATGAACACCTTAATGAGTATTAATTAGACAAAACAGAGGGAAAATATAAATTTTTGTGGAAAAATGCTGATTTCATAATGATTTTTAGCTCTCAGGCTATCAAAGCCTGAAGGCTAATGTGCCTGCAGGTTCTGTATGTACGTAACACGATAACTCTCGAAAAAAATATCCGATTCGCTTCAAATTTTGTATATAGGGTCATTCTGATAAGGCACTTCCCTGATTAGTTTTGGGGGTTCATTGGTTTAATATAAAAGGGGGGGACAGGGACTAATCCTCCCCCCCCTTAATTTAGATAAATGGGTTTTACGTGCAGAATTATCCGATTTGCTTCAAATTTTGTATATAGGTTTATTCTGATAAGGTGCTTCCCTGATTAATTTTGGGGGTTCATTGGATAAGTATAAAGGGGGGAACAAGGGGCCCCCTTTATTTAGATAAATGGGATTTTTATGCAGAATTATCTGATTTGTTTCAAATTCTCTACGTATAGGTTCATTGTGATATGGCGCTTCCCTGATTAGTTTTGGAGGTTCATTGGTTAAGTATAAAGGGGAGAGGAATGGGGGCTAATCCTCCACCCTTAATTTATTATCAATTTCTTTATTTTTTGAGGGCATTATTCTTTGAAATAAGAGTATAATATATAATAGCTTGTGAGCTCAATGCCATTAGTTTAACTGGGAACCTTTTTTTAAATTATACTATAAGATGTGATTATGAAACCATAAGATGAAGATTAAACGTATATTTTAGTTTTTGAACAACGGACACCATAATAAGTATTAATAAGCAGAGGAACATATCAATTTTCAAGAAAAAATGCTGCTTTCATACGAATTTTTCAATTATAACATGACATTATCAACTTATAAGAGGAAAATTAACCTTACATTTTAGTTTTTGAACTATAAGCACCTTAATGAGTATTAATAATTAGACAAAACAGAGGGGAAATATAAATTTTTATGGAAAAAATGCTGATTTCATAATTTTTCAACTATAATATTAGGTATTTATGTCGTAAGAGAAAAATTAAACTTAAATTTTAGTTTTTGAACTGTGATACATAGGAAATACTCTAAATTTGAATGATATTTAATGAATTAATTTATTTTTCTGTGCATTAATAGGAATTTAGTAACAAATTGCCTAATTTTACTATGTATACTCAATTTAATTCTGTTTAGACTACACGTAATATAATTTTTTTTATATTATTTAAACCCGATTTAGTCTTTCCAATTCAATGTACCACATGTTTTTCATTCTCAACATGCAGCATCTAACAGGGGAGAAATAAAATAGCATTTGCGATCGTTGCGCTTTCTTCAAGAAGGCACAGAAATATCGCCCATGATTGTAAGTGTTAGAAAAGGAAATTTTCCAAATAAAGACCTTTTTTACATGTATTATTGTGATCATGGATATAAATATTAATTAACTTTATCTCTCTATTTTTTTTTTTTTATCTTTACAAGTTATGTATTAATTTTTGGACAAACAGCATTATTAGTATTAATATTTAGATAAAACAAAGAAAAATAGCTATTTTTAATGAAAAAGATGAATTTTTAATGAATTTTGCACAAGTTCTCGGTATGATTGTACTGTAAGACATATGATTTTATATCTTAGATGACCATAATACAGAGAAATAGTGAAAATATTTACTTATAGATTACTTTTACATGAACATTTAATAGTAATTCTATGAACTCCTGTTAAAATTTCACTTAAACTCATATTCTAAGTATTGATATTTCAGTGTTTCCAGCGACATGGAAAGTCAGGGAATTTCAAAGTAGTCAGGGAAAGTCATGGAAATTAAAAAATATATAGGAAAAGTCAGGGAATTTATAAATATTTCCTAAAAAGTCATGGAAAGGTCGGGGGGGGGGGAGAGATTTGAATTTGTTTGTTTTTCAGAAAAGTGTTACTATATTTCTCGCTACATGGTGCCTCTGAAAAATCTCTAGACTGTTGTCGGTTTCAAAATCAAGAATTTCCTTCAAACTCAATGCAGAAAAACCATAATATGGACAAAAGTTTTCTACATTTTTTAGACTTTTTCATGACAGTGTTTCCCCTAGGCGTTTTCGAGAGGGTGCAGCGCTTTGCCTGTTTTTTTATAGTTGTAAATGTGCCCTGCGTTTTTATATAGCTGGAAATGTGCCCTGGTTATTTTGGGTTCGCAAAAATTTGCTTTCGCGAATTTCACCAAAAGGTTGCGGGTTGCGGGAAAATATCGCAAAATCTATCGGTCGCAAGAAAATGTTGCAAAATTTGTCTATTGGTCGAGGGAAAATATGGCAAAATCTGTCACTTGGTTGCAAGAAAAAAATGCGACATTCATCAATCGGTCGCATGTAAAAAATCGCAAAATTCAGCAGTTGGTTGTAGGAAAAAAGTCATGAAATTCATCCACTATCACATTAAAAAAAACCACCGTAAGTTTCACCATTAAGATGCAGACAAAAATCAGGAAATTCACCTATTGGTCACAAGAAAAAAACTGCAAAATTTGGCAATTTGTAGCAGGAAAATATCCCGAAATTAGTCAGTCAATTGCGGGAAAAATCATGAAAATAAAGGGCTATTTTTTTTAGAAGGGGAGGAGGGTGCTGGCAGGTAGTGGATAGACAGCATAGAAATGCATGAAAAAACTTCAACATGCAAATTGATCTCAAGGAAATGTGTTTTTTGGAATAATAAATATGTAAATAATAAATATGGAATAATAAATATTTAAAACAAATTTTTTGAGTTAAAAAAAAAAAAAAAAAAAAAATATATATATATATATATATATATATATATATATATATATATATATATTAAAATCTGTACATTACTAAAATAAAAGGCAATTAAGCCATATTTAATGTTGTTTCACATTTCATTTGAAATAAAATATTACTTTTGTTTGATAAGCACACTTAACTGATGATGCAGTTTTGATATTAAAAAGTATTATAACGGCATTTCTCTCTATTCTAAGAAAAGTAACCTGGGCTTTATAGGATCAAAAACTATACATAGCAATTTAACCATTTTTTTGCAGGCACATACTTGACTAAATTGTAGTGTGCAAAGTCCAATAATTTTTTTAATTTGACTAATTTTGCAGTTTGTAGAATCTTTTATTCAAAATTTCATAAGTTGAATAAAGATTTAATTCATAGTTTGAAATAGCCAATTTTTTTACCTACTGTTGCCAGATTTTAAAAAGCCCAAATAATAAAATTTACAAATACTTTTCAATAGAAAAATATGTTTGTGTAAATATTAAAATAGAAAGAAAGCTTTACAATAATTAAGCTATTACTTATGAAAAGCACTAAAAAGCCTTTTTTATAAAAAATTGCCCATTTTGTTCAGCTAAAGGGCCTCTTTTTTGGAGGAAGCACCCTGCCCTTTTTTATTCTGGTTGAAACACTAGATATTTCACATTTTAGACTTTGTTGCATGACATTCATTTGAAAACTGGCAAAGATGAAGTTTTTTTGCATTAGAGTATTTTATAGAATTTCATTTTGCAATTTTCTTGAAAGGTGCTTGAATTTTCTCCTGGGAAAAGAGTATGAACCCTGTCATTATGATACAAATTTCTGATTTTATGCTGCTTGTTATTTTGTGTTATTTAAAGCAAATTTTGTGTATGCCCATTTGTAGTCCAGGCAATAGAGATCCTATAGGGGCTCTACCTGGAAAAATTAATGGTAGTTCTGGAAATCGACTTTCTTTATGTTTTTTGGGTTGCTGAATCCGAATTTGTAACTTCCCACCAAAATTTCCTCCGGCAACCCCCCCAAATTTTGGTAAAATCCCCCCCCAAAATAGGTTTTTTTCAAAAAATTCAATTTTTTTTATTGTTTTAGGGAAAAAACATCTAGAAATTCAGAAAGTAGATAAAATTTGCAACAAATAAGATATGACATTATGACGTAGGATGAACGGGGAGGGGGGGCTGCCTCGGAACATGGCTCGAGGGGGGCGCGATCATACAGCATCTTGGTAGCTCACCTCTTATCTCCGATTTCACATAATAAATCGGAGATAAGAGGTGAACTGTATTGTATTCTGGACCCATTACAAGTAGAGACTTGGAAAACACCTTCTTTTAGACGTCTGTTGAGCAAAGGGGGGGGAAAGGGTTATTATTTTTATTTTTTATTTTTTTTTATAATTTATATTTTTAAAAGTAATTAAACTGTACGCAATTCCGCTTAAACACTCACATCGTTTACATTCGCTCCCCCGTCTCCCCTCCAAACTTTCTTTACTAATGAAAAGTTTTGAAACGAAATAAAAAAAGTATTGAAAAAATAATGACAAATCTGAGTCTTTTTTTTCTATTTTTATTTATTATTCTAATTATTATTCAAATTATTCGAGATAATTTTAAATTCTGCTTCTCCGCTTGACTGCAGCCGAGGACCCAGATTCCTTTTTTTCAATATGATCACTGTCAGATCCATCAAATGTTGTTCCGTGGGTTTCACAAGTGTCTGAAATATACGGAATTTTTTGTTATTCAAGTTGAAAATTAATTTCATGCGTTGCAAAGATATAATTTGTTTCAAATTGCGTTTTTAAAATGAATTGATTGATCGATAAACCAATCGATTTTAATTGCATATAGTTAGCCAAATCTTGTTACAAAAATAGTTGAATTATGTTCTGAAAATGTTAAGAAAGAGAAGAAAAAAAAGAATGTATAAAAATCGACTAACCTAACAAATCATTCGTGTTTTCAAGCTCTGCAGAGGTTGGATCTTCAGGTTCACATGATTCCTCAACGTTCTCGTCACCCTGATCGATCTTCTCGGTCAACAGTTCGAGTTCCACTTCTTGTGGATCATCTTCATCCAGGTCCTCGAGGATAACTTCAGGGATATTCTCACATGAATTATTGCACTCGAGGCACATGATGGAACATTTCAACCCGCTTTTCTTGCAACTACATGCACCGCGGCAGCCTTTCCTACACTTGCAGGAGATAAGCTTTAGAAGCTTTGGTGGAGCGGGAGGTTTTAAACTAGTGATAGGATATAGTCCGTAGCTGATTTTTTTCCAGCCCCATTTTTCTGGTTCCATAACATTTCCTCGCCAAAGTTGGACTTGGTAGTACACCCTGAATGAATGTTGCTCAGCAGCAGCTTCAGTTGGGGGTAAAGAAGCAATGTTATGTTTATTATTATACGCGGACTTGATGAAACACTGATGTCTAAAAGCGTTCAAAGTCGTGTTTTTATCTTTGCAACCATACAAGCGAAGTAAAAATTGATTCCCAGCTTTTGCGATATCTTGTGGGTCTGCATTTGGAGTCTGGAACAGCTGCACGAGAGGAATCAAATCTGGGTTTTGGGCGAGGACTTTGATGAATTTTCTTTTACCATGGCCGAATATAGCCGATGTAGAGTCGCATCCGCTGAAAGCATGTAAAAATAATACATTTTCAGCTGCTGCTTTTTCTTTAATTCCAGAAGATGAATAGATTTGTTGTGAAACTTTGCCTTTGCCCGGCTTCATGAAGTAAACATTGTCGGATTGGGAAAGGGCAGTTAATATAACTAATAAATCTATATCGTCGCCGACAATAATCACTGATTGATGAATTGGTGCCATTTCAATTGCTGTACTTAACGATGAGAGAGTCTGCGTCTTCCTCAGCTTTCCGCAGTGATAAATTTTCCATCTCAAACCTTTTTTTTAATCATTAAAATGAGGCGATGTTTATTTCTGCTGTTGGCTAAAAATTTTTCCTGAGCAACCGTAGGAGTCATAGATTCATCAAAAATTATGTCAACTGATGACTGCTTTCTCTCTCTTCGCGCTCTTTCTGCGCTCTTCGTATTGGAATTTTTGTCTAGATAGCCATCAAAAACGACAATACTATTTGTGGAATATTTTGACAGAACACAAATTGAACATAAGCTTCGCAAATAGATGAAAAAGTTGTATTTTGCTGCCACACGACTCGATGAAGGAGGAATCCGCCGTCGATAATGTAAACCGAATCTTTCAGTTGTATTTTGTCCTCTGTTTGTTTAAAAGCCTTGTAAAGAGAAGATTTCACACATTTTCTCATTCCTTCCTCATTAAAAAGCGCCAAGGGAAAGGGAGAAAGCTCAAATTCCAAAAATTCTGCGAGTTCCTCTTCTGACTGCAATTAGTTTCTCGTTAACATATGACTTCTGACACTTTCTAGGCAATATAATCGTGCTACACCCGTTTAAAAGATCATATTTATTGTCTTTCCGCTTCAAACTCGCCACTCGCAAAGATTTTAAACCTTTTTCCGTCACGTTGACTGTTGCGGCATCTGACAACGGTAACTCACAAATGAAACAATTTAAAGTCATATCAGCCATGAGAAAACAACTGAGAATGAGAAAACAAATTCAAGAAATAGTCACACGCAAAAATACATGTTTTTAAAGCAATCAAAATAAGAAATCACTGTAAACTGAGGATAAAACACGTAAAAACTGCGAATGAGATCAAGTAGTTTCTATCAGTTCGACAATACTTAGAATAAACCCTGAAGCAATAGCTGTGAGTCATGGGTTCGGAGAAAAAAGGGTGTAATGGGTCCCGAATACAATGACTTTTATGACGTGAAATCGGAGATAAGCGGTGAGCTGCCGAGTTGCTGTATGATCGCGCCCCCCTCGAGGCATGTTCCGAGGCAGCAGCCCCCCCCCTCCTTATTCATCCTACGTCATAATGCCATATATCTTATTTGTTGCAAATTTTGTCTACTTTCTGAATTTCTAGATATTTTCCCCCTAAAACAATTTTAAATGAATTTTTTGAAAAAAACCTATTTTGGGGGGGAATTTATCAAAATTTGGGGGGGGGGGGTTGCCGGAGGAAATTTTGGTGGGAAGTTACAAATTCGGATTCAGCAACCCAAAAAACATAAAGAAAGTCGATTTCCAGAACTACCATTAATTTTTCCAGGTAAAATTCCCTGTTGTCTGGACTATTGGTCATGGAACTTTTTTGGATTTGGTCAGGAAAAATCATGGAAAGTCAGGGAAATTGCCAGACATGTTTTTCTGAGAACCCTGTATTTCACTTTTGGTTTTATTTTTCTTGAACTTTTACTTCAAATCATGTGAACTTATATCACACTTACCTTGTTTACACACATCAAGTTTAGTAGACCTCATTGTTTTCTACATGAACATAAATACTACCTTTTAAATTTTCCAGATTTAACAGAGTATACACAAATATAAATTTTAATTTTAATTAAATATTTTTTATCTCAAATAGTTTAGTTTATGAAAACAATATGGAGTAGCAAATATTAGACAATATTTTAACATGAACGATAATATTTCATCCATTTCTTTTAGAAATATACGTATAAAAATATGGATTTACCGGATAAATACCCAATTTTAGCTTATACATAGTAATGTTTTACACCATTTCAATGATTTGAGTCTATTTTTATATCACAAAAATGAAAATATTTGAATACAGATGCTGGTAAAAAATATTTGAATTGTGTTTTCTATTCAAAGATTCAAATCTCATGTTAAAATTTATGTTCTAACACCTATCAACTATAGATACTATATAATTTTTACCATAGAAGCAGCACAGAAATTAAATATACATTAAATGAAAATAATAAATTGTAACCATCTAAAAATATCAAATACAAAAACTGTTAAACAAATATATATATATATATATATATATAATTACAAAAAGTTTTTAAAAAATTACAAAAAAATTTCACAAAAATTTTAAAAATATTAAAAAAAAAAAAAGTTTTTAAAATTACAAGTTTAACTGCTACCTCTATCATATCTCAAATATATTAATCTACAATTTTTACTATAAAGAAATTTTTAACTACAATTGTAGCGGCACTATTATTAACATAGTAATATGCAGACAACTTTAAGATTTTACAATGATCAAATGCACCAAATTTTATACTGTATTTAGTGAATTTCCATATAACATATTCCATGAAAATATCAAACACAAAAACTATTATAAATAATACAAAAATTTTTTTTCAGAAGTTAAAAAAAAAAAAAAAAAATTACCAAAAAAATACCAAAATTTTTTTACACAAGTTGTTTAAAAAAAAAATTACAAAAAAGTTTTTACAAAGGTTTTTTCTTTAAAAATTAACAACAAAAAATTACAAAACATGTTTAACTGCTACTACTTTTAACTGAAACTGTATATAACATTTAACTGAAGCTGTAACCACCAGTATCATTAACTTAACACAAAATATAAGAATCCAAACACCACCCTTTAGTTTTTGAAAGGATCACATGCACTAATTTTATAACATGTATAGTGAATTCCAAATAACATCTTCCGTATTGTAATGATAAATGTTGGAAAGGTAGAAAGGGCAAATAAAAATGAAAAGAACAGAATTAAAAATTGATATATCAATCATTTAAAGATCGGAATATATCAAAAAGGAAATCGGATGAGCCAAAATAATACTTGCTCTAAATCAGGGGTGCACAACCTTTTTCAACCCGCGGGCCAAAAAAAAGAAAAAGTACCTTACCTGGGGCCAATGTAGCGTTGCATTTATAAACACATTTTTTTTCCTAACCTAATATAAAAAGTCAATATACCACTTTGATGAAAACATACTCAATTCTGAATATATATACATTTATAAATTAATTTTAATAAGCCAAATATATATACATAATTATTTCAGACGAGACATTTAATGTGATGGTTGGGATTGTATTTTTGAAGCTATTTTTGTTATGTTTGGTTCTAAAGTTGCAGTAGCAATATGTAAAACGGCTGAAAGGTTTTCATCAGTTAGTCGGTTTCTAGTCTTTGATTTGTTGACAGTCATCATAGAAAAAGATTGTTCACATATGTAGGTGCTTCCAAACACAGTTGCATACATTGATGCATTGCGTTTTAAATAGGAAAATTCATTAGGCAAATTCCTATAAAATTCAAGCAATGACTTTTCTTTGAATTCCTTTTTATGACAACCTGAGCTCTGTAAGTCAATGAGCTCTAATTGAGTATTTTCAGGTGCCAAATTGACATCCACTGTAAATGGATTTGAAAATAACTCAATTTGACAATGGCATTTTTCAAAATCTATCATGGAATGAATTGATTAAAATTTTTACCTGATCTTCGTAATCCACTTTCAGCTTTGGAAATTTTTCTTTCATTTTTTTTTTTTGCAATATGGGAAATGCAGTTCTCAGTTGAAAAATTAAGTAAAAACATGTAAGCTTTCAATTGAAAAAAAAAAAAAAAAAAACTAAATCTCTATTTTGGAATTATCATTTTGGGATTGGCGGGCCAACGAAACAGGCATCGCGGGCCACTTTTGGCCCGCGGGCCATAGGTTGTGCATACCTGCTCTAAATCCTACTCCAGCATATCACTACAGGACGCATTCGTATAGTGGCAGCTCATTAGTAAAGAAGTAATTAAATCTATCACTTAAAATGAGTTGTCAAAAGTTAAACTCAATCTGAAATTCAGTAATACTAAAAGTTATTTAATAATTATTTAATTTATATTTAAGAATTGATATTTTTATTGCTTAACTGATATTGAATTTTTTTCTAAATTAAGCTGTTCGACGATGTCAAAATTTAAAACTAGAATCTTGTATTATCTGAAAAGGAAAAAATAAAGATATAACTCACCCCAATATGAAATCAATTGAAACACAGACAGATGTAGACAGCGTACACTAAATTTATTAAACTAGTAATAACTGTTCAAGTTACAATATGAAGCCCTTCACACATGGCATCAAGAGATATGAAATACAGAATATATATTTTTTTATTGCGTAATTCAGCTCAACTCATATTTCCCTAATAAGTGATGATCTCTAAATAGAATGAAGAAATAGTTATTAACGTTATTATTAGATTTAGCTGTAAATTATTTTATCAGGAATTATAGTCTCAAAACATTGTTGACAGAAGATAATATTTAGATTTATGAAGTAATAAGACTTTCGTAGCAGTCAAATTAAGGATTTTAAGTGTTTATATTTGAAGCTTGGTTCTTGAAGGATTCCATCATCTATAAATCGACGAAAAGTTTCAAAAGTTAAAAAAAAGTTCATTTAGAAAGTTTTAATCGGACGAGTTCTTTTGAGTTATTATACTGAGATGGGATCACTGGAACCTAGTAGGCAGAAATATATCGTGATCCATGACGTGTAGAACCGGAAAATATCAAAGATGCATTACTAGAATGAATGCTAGCCGATCTGAAGCGTTGATTTTGTGAGTCCCGTGAGGATAAGAAGTTGATTGTATAGTATCGATAAAAATGAGTCAAAAACTTTACTCCATCACTGGCCCAGTAGCAGAAACAGTGCAGCATGGCAACGGTGCTGCAGATTTTTAATGCCTTGCTGATCTATCTAACAGTTTTAAAAAAAAATCTAAGCTAAGAAAAATTGTTAAAATTTTATTTCTGTCTCTAGATTTATTTTATTTTCTTCTTATAATTTCTTTGTAAATGCAAATTTTGCTTATTTTATGGGCTACTATAATTTCTTATGATAGTCAGCTTGGACCAGCATTCTTGGGTTGCAGATAAATTTTTGTTTGCTGCAGATTAACAGAGAAAATTCTGCTACTGGGATCACTGGAATTCGATTGTAAAATTAAATTTACTTTAATGAGAAATAGAGCTCAATTCTTTGAGCACAATTCGTAGTTTAGCTGGAACCTGGATCTCACATGGAAAAGAAACTACGCTTAATTGTTAGAGTGCAGAACGTCATTTAATAGTAAATCGGAGTTTACCATTATTTCAAGAAATTCGTTGAATAGGAAATGCTTGGTACTAATAGTGAATATATAGTACTAATAGTGAATATACTTGTATAGAAATTCATCGTAGTTCAACACAGTTCTGATTTGCAATTAAAAGGGATAATCTGTACCACTGTCATCTTTATGCCAGGAAAAAATCGGGAAATTTCACATTATAAATTCTTTACCGAAAATGCGCTAGAAAACTGCTATGAACTTTACCAAGAAAAAATGGTCATGAAACTGCACCAGGCCATCGACCCGATGCTCTATTTATACACTGCAACCTACTCACTTCAGCGTAGGTTAAAGACTAAATTTGAAATTCAAACTAAGCTTCTAACCCAACTGACACCGGAAGTTAAGAGAGCCAATCAGCAAGACGAAAAATTCATCTTCTTCAGTCTAACCGCCCTAACCACAACCGTAGCTTAGAAAAGAAACTAAAAGAAACAACTCAACCCCGCGTGAAGTGGGAGAAATGAATTTCCATCGCTTACGAGATTGTTCTAGTAGAACAAACTTCAACCCCCTTTCTCCCCACTAAAGGTCTCGTCCAGAACCTTGAACTTCCTAGATGATTCATTCTTAAACCAAAATGGATGATGATTATCTGCTAAGACGTTGTTGATGCTACGGAATATAATCAAATCCAAAATTGCTAGGTGCCGGGCTGTAGGCGCGATATGTAAACAGAGAAATTAAGAAAAATGTTCAAAAATGTATATCTACCAATATTAAAGGTGAATTTAGCTGGACTTTTGGCAGGATACATAAAAAAAATTGTTTAATCTTTTGAATAAAGTTTTAAAAGGAAAAGATTAATATTTAAAAAGTAAAAAAGTATATTTTTGTATTTAGAAAAGATCATAATTTTGTATTTTTATCCAGAGACTTGAATGATTTTATTTTAATTTTAAAATGATTATTGATGTTAAAAAGTGATTTAAATACAGAAAGTAAATTTAATTTATAGTAAAATATTTTAGAAGGTTATTTTAAAAGATAGAAAATATTTTGACTGTTAACTAATTAATTTGGATGTTGATTAATAATATTAAATCATTTAAATATGGATTAATTACGTTTAAATAATTAATTTAAATAAATATATTATTGAAAATATTAATTTTAAATGCAGAAATGATATGCGTCATAACATGTATCAAGTAACTTTTTCATCTAACATTCAGAGTTGTGCATATCTGTTACATATTTTTTTATCAAATTATGCTTTCCACAACCAAGTCATCAGCTACTAAGAAATAACAATGAATATTTTAATATGGTGTGATTTCTACAAGAAAATTATTAACTTTGATTCTAATTAATCAATACAATGTCTTTGTTTGTAGTGAATAACAATATTATAGCATTAAATTGTGATTGTGTAATATATATGCAGAATATAAATGCGTGTAAATCATCTAAAATAAAACTGAACGAAAGTCAACTAGAAGTTTTTAAACATTTAATTCCAGAAGTAAACCGATTCGATTACTAAATTTATGATCACCCAGTTTTACAGTATTTAAAAAAGAACTCATGAAGCTATTGTTTTTATCCCTAGAACTGAATAATACTGAATTACTGATTCATATACGGAAATTTAATCATGATCCAAATAAAACCAACACATACATATTAAGTCAAGAAATAACAATGGATATTTTAACATGGTATGATTTCTACAAGAAAATTACGATACTATTTATACAAAAGTCTTCGTTTGTAGCATGTAACAATATTGTAGCATTAAATTGTGACTGTGTAATGTATTTGCAGAATGCAAATGCATGTAAATAACAAGCATACATACTGCTGTAAAGACTTTTTTAGATTACATTGTGATATCGCTATCACATTTCTTTTGTTTATCGCATGTTTTGGTCTTATATTAGTGTGTAATGTGCTTAGGCCTAACATCGGCCACCTTCTCCAGCTGACGGCATTTTCTGAGCCTACTATGGCTTTTCACAGGAGCGTTTTTAGCTGGTGGATGTTCTTCCTGTGACACCGCTTTCGTTCTGCGAGCATCCAGAGGCGTGGCTTATTCATATTCCCTCCACATTAGCGCTGATGTTAGGGGTGTGTTTACTTTGACGTATTATATATTATGTTCTAGTTTCAGTTTTATTTGTTCATTAACGTTTATCGTCATTTCTTAATTAACTAATTAATTTAATTTTTCTCGTGCTTTCACTTTTAGAAACCCCACGTCATTCGTATAAATACAAATGTAATGGCATTTTATTTTCAGAAGAGAAAGAGATAAAAATTTCAAGTGATGATGTAGTTTTATTACTGCTTGTTTTTCGGTGCAAGTTTCCGTTTATCTGAACATCATGCCGAACATGCCGAATTCTAAATAATTTTTAACATCTTAATGATCTAGCAGTTTGATTTTAATTTAAAAGTTATTATGCTGTGAATTATTTTATTTAAATTGATAAAGAGTTTGCCTTGCCAGTTGAAATTCTTCAATCTTTTACAAGACTTTATTTTCATCGTATGTCAATAATCTAAATTCATAGATGTTCTATGGAGTCTTAAATAGATCCATGTATTTTATTGGAGTACAGTGATCAAGAAAAAGTTCTCCATTTTGCCTTCTTATTCCATTCTGATGTCTGAATAAAGAATTTGATTTAAATTACTATATTTTGTCTTCATTTTACAGCCTGCTTTTTTGTCTGCCATGTTTTAAAGTAAGATGCATTATTTTATTAATATATATAATTCATCTTCTTATTAAAGCATAATATTGACCTAAAGAACTACAACTTTGTTGTATCGGGTAGTTCTTTTCATAAATATTTCTCACATCGCAATGAAAATTAAAAATGAACACCAACATCAAATTTTTATCGTCACACACATAGATTTTGTTATCCATAATTTTCTAATTGATATGAATTACATTATTCACAATGTATTGTTTAAACGACCATAATAAATATCTATACATATCTGTGTGCTTATTTTTATAAAACATATTTCATTATTAAAATATATTGTATGATTTTTAACTCTAAATTTCTACACTAGCTAATAACTAATATTACTTTACAGAAGACTTGGTATATATCTTTTAACTTTTTCAACAAAACAAAATTTTCACCAATGAATGTCCAATTTACACACATACATATGGAAATCAACTTTTGATAATACTATGTAACAGATTAATGAAAAAATATATGAGTTAGTAAAGAAATATACAAACTAGTAAAAGTTTTTAAAAAAATTACAAAAAAAAAAAAAAAATATTTACTAATTAACAAAAAAATTTCAAGGTTTTCGAATTTTTTTTAACAAATTAACAAAAATTTACAAAAAGCAGGACTAAACCTATGTCTAACATTGCAGTTTTTCAACTTCAGTTGTTAAAAGTGTAGTGGTAGCATGGTGAAATACAAAATGATAATTTCAAATGATGATCCTTGTTTCAAATTGGAACCAATATCTGGTATACTAAAAATCAATTGCGATTTGAGCAAATTAAACATACGTGCGAAAACCATTAATGTATCAGCAACTGATGAAACTCATTTTGCTGATGTTATGTCAATCAATCTCAAAGTAACCAACAGTAACAGTAATCAAAGACTATCAGATACAGGTGCTGTAATAGAATGACTGGGTGTTAGCATTACAGACAGACAGAAACAAGAAACAATTAAATCTGACTAAAAGCAAATAACTGAAATAATGATATAACTGAACCAACTCCAACAAGTTTTTCTGATAATAAATATACTTCAAAGTTTCCTTCAGGCTCACCTACTGAAGTGTAGATAAATGAAAACTTATCCGTCAGTTCAGAAGTTGCTACTATGAAAGCAAGGGATAAAGATAAAGGATATAGTGGACTTTTAGTTTATGTTTCAGGGCTGCCATTTGCGACTAAAATGCGACTAAAAGCGACTATTTTCAGCATCAGGCGACTATGGCGACTATTATAGGCCAAAAACCATTAAAAAGCGACTATTTCAACTAAAACGCAAAAAACGGCGACTTTTTTCAGGTTCCAGCGACTATTTTTAGTGAAGAATCGATCTTTTTTTTCTCCCTCAAAGCGCCTGTAAAGTCATCTTCCCAAACGCACTCGGTCACCTGCCTCGCTGTTTCCTCCTTCCGTACGTACGCAAGCGGTTGCTTCTATTTGCAAATTAGGGGAGGCAGGTACTGTGCTGATGGGATCGTTTCTGAATTCCAGGGAATGTTCAAGTTTCCGCAGGAATACGGAAATTCCAAGCAGATTTTGGTCGGAGAAAAACTAGTTTGGCTTAGTAGGTGGAAATCACGTTTGGTGGTAGGTGGTTTTGGAGACCAGAAAAGCTTGGTGTCTAGTATACATAGATGCCAACAACTCCGGAAATTCCGGAGTTACTCCGGAAATGCGTGGTAAAATACGGTAGTACGGAAATAACGTTGAAAATACGGAAATTGCGTCTTTTACAGCGATGCCGCCGACGCGCTATAGCGCGTAAATTACGCGAAAAATTGGAATTGGGACGCAAAAAAATAGTTCTTACGCGTCCCATGCGACGTGCAATTTTTACACGCGTAAATTTTTCGAAGAATCGCGAAATCATTTTGTCGAATAATCCGAAAAAACGGCAAATTTCGCCGTAGGATCGCGAAAAAAACGGTAAACTTCGTCGAAGGATTGCAAAAAACGGCAAACTTCGTCAAAGGATCGTTAAAAAATGGCGAATTCTGTCGAAGGATCACGAAAAACGGCAAACTTCGTCAAAGAATCGTAAAAACACGGGGAATTTCGTTGAATGATCGTGAAAAAAACGTGAAATTAATTCATTAAAAGATCGCGGAAAATGGCTAATTTCGTTGACAGATTGCGAAAAAAACGCAAATTTAGTCAAAGGACCGTGAAAACACGTGAATTTCGTCAAAAGGCCGTAAAAAAAACTGCATTTTCGGCGAATTTTTTCGCGTTTTTCGGCGAAATCACGGGAAAATGCGAATTTCGCCGAAGGGCCACGGAGAAAACGCCAACTTCGTCAAAGGATCGTGGAAAAAACTGCTAATTTCGTCGAAGGATAACGGAAAAACGTCCAATTTCGTCAAAGAAACGGCAAATTTCGTCATCGGATTGCGAAAAAACGGCTAATTTTGTCGAAGGATCGCGAAAAAACGGCAAATTTCGTCGAAAGATCGCCAAAAAACGGCAAATTTTGTCGAAGGATCTCGAAAAAACGGTAAATTTCGTCGAAGGATCTCGAAAAAAACGGCAAATTTTGTTGAAAGATCGCCAAAAAACGGCAAATTTCGTCGAAGGATATCGAAAAAACGGTAAATTTCGTCGAAGGATATCGAAAAAACGGTAAATTTCGTCGATGGATTTCGGAAAAACGGCAAATTTCGTCCAAGGATCTTGAAAAAACGGCAAATTTGGTCAAAAGATCTTAAAAAATCGGCGAATTTTTTTTCAGAATATTTTTTTTTTTCATATATTCAGAAAAAACTTCAAAACCCCGTGGAATCAATTTTCCTTCACAGATTCCTAGTTTATCTTTCAAAGCTGAGGACTCTTATTTTATTCTTTATTTTGTTTACCAAGTTCATTTTCACAAAAATTTTGCAAAATTAGTTTATTTATCATTATTGATCTTCGAAATGACGCCGAACTATTAAAAAAGTATATCTTCAAAACACTCGTATGACTCCTGAAACGACTCCTGAATTGCTTAAATTTTACTCCTGATGTAGTTTTTACAATGTTGGCGTCTATATTTATTAAGGAGAGTTCAGAACTGTTTACACAATTCGTAGCATTTTTTCATTCATATCATATTCATTTTTATAGAAATGTGTATTTTTTTTATAATAAAAGTATAAAAAGTGACTTGGGCAGAAACATAAACACTGAAATAAGATGTGGACATTCATAAAGACCCTTCAGTTATTATAGAAACTTTTTAATATTGTCCTTTTTTTTAGGTAAAGTATGCGACTATTTTGGCTACTATTTTTGTACAAATGCTACTATTTTGGCTACTATTTCTTTCTTTGTAGGCTACTAAAGCTACTATTTTCAGTGTCATTAGGCAGTGGCAGCCCTGTGTTATCACTTCAAGTGATGAATACAGTTAATTTTGGATAGATATGCATACAGATAAATTGTATGTTGAGTCTGAATTTGATCAAGAATCATATCAGAGTATAATTTAAACATATCTGCTTACGAACTGGGAAATCGACAGCGTTCTACAATGAGTGATTGTGAATTACAGAACAAATAAAATATTTACCTTAATGGAAAGAAAGAGTTTCATTTTTTAAAATACTATTACATGATCTAAGTTATGTAAAACAGGTATGTGAGCAGTATCTAAGTTCATGTTAAAATATTGTCTTATTTGCTATTACGTATCGTTTTCCTAAACTAGGCTATTTGAAATAAAAATATTTAGTTAAAATTAAAGTTTATATTCGTGCATACTCTGTTAAAACTGGAAAATTTAAAAGGTAGCATTTGTATTCATTTAGAAAAAAAATGAGATCTACTAAACTCGATATATGTAAATTAAAACAGGTAATTGTTCAAATTTCCAGTTTAGCGTTAAAATAATGAAATTTTCATAGATAATTTCTTTTACAACATTACTCTAATGACATACTAGTGTCTGTATTCAAATATTTTCATTTTTGTGATATAAACATAGACTCAAATCATTGAAATGGTGTAAAACATTACTAAGTGTAAGCTAAAATTGGATATTTACCCAGTAAATCCATATTTTTATATATATATTTCTAAAAGAAATGGGTGAAGCACTATTACATGATCTAAGTTATGTTAAAACAGGAATGTGAGCAGCATCTAAGTTCATGTTAAAAGTTAAAACGTTGTCTAATATTTGCTACTACATATTGTTTTCATAAACTAAACTATTTGAGATAAAAAATATTTAGTTAAAATTAAAATTTATATTTGTGTATACTCTGTTAAATCTGGAAATTTTAAAAGGTAGTATTTGTATTATGTAGAAAACAATGAGATCTACTAAACTTGATATGTGTAAACAGGGTAACTGTAATATAAGTTCACGTGATTTCACGTAAAAGTTCAAGGTAAATAAAACTAAAAGTCAATACTTAAAATATGAGTTTAAGTGAAATTTTAACAGGTGTTCATATAATTACTATTAAATGTTCATGTAAAAGTAATCTAAAAGTAAATATTTTCACTATTTCTCTGTATTGTGGTCATTTAAGAGATAAAATCATATGTCTTACAGTACAATCATACTGAAAACTTGTGTAAAATTCATTAAAAATTCATCTTTTTCATTAAAAATAGATATTTTTCTTTGTTTTGTCTAAATTAATACTAATGACGCTGTTGTTTGTTTAAAAATTAATACATAACAACTTGTATAAGAGAATATACACAGTGTCCCAAATGTTTAGACAATCAATAAAATTTGCATTAACGTAAAAAGTAATAAGGTACAATTAAAATTCGTGAGATGGTAATAAATAAAAGCAGTTTTGCTGATATACACATATAAATTATGATCAAAGGTTTGAAATTATAAAATATACATTAAATTATATAACAATGTACTGTCCCAAAAGTATAGACAACTGTAATTTTTTTGGTTTTACATTTAAAAAAGTAACTAAAAACTTACTTTTAATATTTAATTGTATTGCCACGACACTTTATAACATCAAATACACATTGTTCCATAGAATTAACTAAGCATTGCATTACAGAAGGAGGTATTTCATACCACGCTTTGTCAATTGCAATTTTTAAGTCATTTACACATGTATATTGCTTTCCATTTTCATATATTTTACGATATAAGATCCCCCATATATTCTCCATGGGATTCAAATCTGGACTAAGTGCTGGTCAATCTAATAGTGTGATATTGTTTTACCTAAACCATGTTTTCGATGATGTGGAGGTATGGATGGATGCCCCATCTTGTTGGAAAACACAGTCTGGTCCTGCTAGCAAATCCATAATTGGCAGTAAATTGGTACGTAAAATATCCTGATAATCCTCTGATTTAATTTTTCTGTCCATAAATCCTAGAAATGTTTGGCCGTTGAAAGAAAACCCTCCCCAGGTCATTACGGATCCTCTGCCTTGTCTGCTGAAACAGTTCTTGGGTTCTTTTCTTAGGTCATGTCAGTAAAATTTGTGACCATCAGGGCCGTCTAAATTCTATTTCTTTTCATCACTGAAGATGACAGAAATCCATTTTTTACTGTATGACATATGCTTTCTAGCCCACTTTAGATGTGTATCTTTATGTCTCTGCTTTAAGAAAGGCTTTGCTTTCATTCTCCTGTAAACAATATTTGTTGAAGCTTTAATTCTTCTATGTACAGTACTTTTTGAAATTCTGGAAATTGATGCAATTTCACACACAGATAAATTATCAACTGAAGCCATTTTTAATAATATTCTATCATCGCATAACATTTTCTTTGGTCTTCCGACTCGCTTTCTAGTATTCCATGTTCCACCTGATCTCAAAACTCTATAAATACTGCTCAAGGATCTCTTTATTCTTCTCGATATTTGTACAAGAAATTTCTTTAGAACGTAGCATTTTTATCAGAATATGCAGGAAATGTCTTTTCCGAATCATTGAACTCATTGACAACACATTGAACTCATTTGATTCCACAAAATTTCTATAAATTATTATGCTTAAAAATACAGCAGATGATATTTCAATTAAAGGGGAAAATTATTCCGCATTTATAGAAGCAGACGAAAATAAAAATATTTTATTTTGTGAACAAAAATGTAAAAGAAAACATGTAATGCTGTATTGTGTCTATACTTTTGGGACAGCACATTGTTATATAATTTAATGTATATTTTATAATTTCAAACCTTTGATCATAATTTATATGTGTATATCAGCAAAACTGCTTTTATTTATTACCTATCTCACGAATTTTAATTGTATCGTATTACTTTTTATGTTAATGCAAATTTTATTGACTGTCTAAACTTTTGGGACACGGTGTATATATATATATAGAGAGAGAGAGAGAAAGTTAATTAATGTAGTAATAAAAATAGTCTTTATTTGGAAAATTTTCTTTTCTAACACTTACAATCGTGGGTGATATTTTTGTGCCTTTTTGAAGAAAAAGGAATGACTGCATATGCTATTGTATTTCTCCCCTTTCGAATGAGGTTTAAATATAGCCTCCCCTCTTAGATGCTGCATGGTGAGAATGAAAAACATGTGGTTTTACATTGAATAAGAGTGATTAAATTGGGTTTAAATAATATAAAAAAATTATGTTTTGTGCAGTCTAAACAAAATTAAATCAACTATACGTAGTAAAATTAGGTAATTGGTCTGTATTTAAGCTCATTAACTACTGACTTGATAATGCAAGTCTTCTATAGATTTAATTATGTTATGTATATATTTTTGTAAATTAATCCATATTCTCTTGCTTAATTATTTTATTTTAATGTCTTTTTGTAAATAAACTCTTTATGTTTTAATTTGAACTTAGACTCCTTAGTTATTATTAATTTAGTGTGATGTTTATTTAATCATTATTTATAGCAGAAATTAATAGCGGGCTTGGTTCAACCATACGGACAAATTTTTTTTACAAAAAATATTCACAATGCAGTACATTTTTAGGGAGACAACAATCTAATCTTAACATTATTATTTTAATTATCGTTAATTTTAGCTGTTTCCAAATTATTTGTCCCCGGTTGCACAATCACATTACCTCTTTTTTTTATATAGACCATCAAATTGCTGCTAAAGTAATTGGTATTTTCCTGTCTGGAGGAGATAAATATATAGGTTCCGGTAACTCCCTATAATTTTATAACTTTAATTTCAAATCTCTCCTACATATAGGTCACCCAATTATTGCTGATGCCGTGACCAGGATGATGATTTTATGACTTTGTTTATCTGTGGGAAAGCAAAATATCCGTTGTTGCTAAGGGTTTGTCGAAATGTCTGTAATCACTTAGATTGTTTGCATGAAATATGCAAAATGCGGGATGTACCTTAAGTTCTATCCAGCAATTGGTTACTAAACTCCTATTACTGCATGAAAAAATAAATTAATTCATTAAAAATCATTCAAATTTAGAGTATTTCCTATGTATTACAGTTCAAAAACTAAAATGTAAGTTTAATTTTCCTCTTACGACATGAATACCTAATCTTATAGTTGAAGAATTATTATGAAATCAGCATTTTTTCCATAAAAAATTATGTTTCCCCTCTGTTCTGTCTAATTATTAATACTCATTAAGGTTGCTCATTGTTAAAAAACTAAAATGTAAGGTTAACTTTTCTCTTTTAAGTTGATAACGTCATGTTATAGTTGAAAAATTCTTATGAAATCAGCATTTTTTTCTTGAAAATTGATATGTTCCTCTGCTTAATTATTAATACTCATTAAGATGTCTGTTGTTCAAAAACTAAAATATATGTTGAATCTTCATCCTAAGTTTTGATAACCTCATCTTATAGTATAAAAAACATTATAAAATTAGCATTTTTCCACAAAAATTGGTATTTTCTCTCTGTTAATACTCATTAAGGTGTTCATTTTTCAAAAACTAAAATGTAAGTTTAACTTTCCTCTTATAAGTTGATAATGTCATGTTATAGTTGAAAAATTCTTATGAAATCAGCATTTTTTCTTTAAAATAGATATTTTCCTTTGCTTAATTATTAATACTCATTAAGATGTTCATCATTCAAAATTAATATAGAAGTTTAATATTCATTTTACAGTTGAAAAATTCTTAAGAAATCAGTTTTTTTTCCTTAAAAATATATGTTTAAAATCCTCTTATGGTTTGATAACATATTACAGTATAAAAATCATTTAAAATCGGCTTTTTTCCTTAAAAATTGATATTTTCCATTGTTTAATTATTAATACTCATTAAGGTATTTATCATTCAAAATTAATATATGAATTTAATATTACTCTTAGTGTTCCCGCTAGGCTTTTTTTGAAGGGCGCAGCGCCCTGCCCTTTTAAAAATCGGCAAAATGCGCCCTGCCCTTTTTGAAATCGGCAAAATGCGCCCTCGAAAAACGGCAAATTTCATCAAAAGATCGCGAAAAAACGACAAATTTTGTCAACAGATCGCGGGAAAAACGTGACTTTCGTCAGAGAATCGTGTATAAACGGCAAATTTCGTCAAAAACATTGCGAAAAGCGGCAAATTTCGTCAAAAGATCGGGAAAAACGGGAAACTTTGTCAACAAATCGCAGGAAAAACGTGACTTTCGTTAGAGAATCACGAAAAAACGGCAAATTTCGTAAAAAACATTGCGAAAAACGACAAATTTCGTCAAAAGATCGCGAGAAAACGGCAAATTTCGTCAAAAGCATTGCGGAAAAACGGCAAATTTCGTCAAAATATCTCGAAAAAAACGGCAAATTTCGTCAAAAGATCGCGAAAAAACGACAAATTTTGTCAACAGATCGCGGGGAAAACGTTGACTTTCGTCAGAAAATCGCGTAAAAACGGCAAATTTCGTCAAAAACATTGCGAAAAGCGGCAAATTTCGTCAAAAGATCGCGAAAAACGGTAAATTTTGTCAACAAATCGTGGGAAAAACGTGACTTTCGTTAGAGAATCGCAAAAAAACGGCAAATTTCGTCAAAAACATTGCGAAAAGCGGCAAGTTTCGTCAAAAGACCGTGAGAAAACGGCAAATTTCGTCAAAAGCATTGCGGAAAAACGGCAAATTTCGTCAAAAGCATTGCGAAAAGCGGCAAGTTTCGTCAAAAGACCGTGAGAAAACGGCAAATTTCGTCAAAAGCATTGCGGAAAAACGGCAAATTTCGTCAAAAGCATTGCGAAAAACGGCAAATTTCATCAAATACATTGCGAAAAACGGCAAATTTCGTCAAAAGATCGTGAAAAACGGTAAATTTTGTCAACAAATCGCGGGAAAAACGTGACTTTCGTTAGAGAATCGCAAAAAAACGGCAAATTTCGTCAAAAACATTGCGAAAAGCGGCAAGTTTCGTCAAAAGATCACGAGAAAACGGCAAATTTAATAATTTACGGGCCCCCCCCCCCTTAACACCCTGGGAGAAAAAAAACCTCATCTTTTGCTCTCCCAGCTCACCAAGCTTAAAAGCCTTATCTTTTTTTTTTTTTTTTTATTATTATAGCAAATAATCGATCAAGTAATTTTCCACACCCTCACCCAAAATTGATGCCCACCCCTTCTTTCCAAGCACACGAAATTTAAAGTTAAAACTCTTTTATTTAAATTTTTTTGTCCTATTTTTAAATCTTTAGTAAGGTAACTAAATCAGTCATCTTTAAGTTCAAAATTTCTGCTTCCCCCTTAAAATTCATAGTTTAGAGGCGGCTAATAATTTTATATCCACATATGTTAACCTAATTACTTACTAGAACCTTAAAATATCAATTTAATAAAAATGTATTTCTATAATTTATATTACTAAATATGTGTACAAACATTGATGAGTATATGATGAACAATAATGAGTTTCTTATATTGGTTCCGAATAAGTATACTTTTTTTATGAAACAATGCCTTTTTTCGCTGAAACTAGTGCCCTTTTTATGCTTCAATAGTGCCCTTTTTGTGACTAGCACCCTGCCCTTTTTTTTTCTAGAGTGAACACTAATTACTCTTATATTATGATAATCTTTTTCATTTAACATCGTATTAGAGTTAAAAACCCTCTTTTTACTTGAAAAGCTTTTACTTTTCCCCTTAGCAGGCATTCAAATATTTTTCTGTAGTGGAGGGATGGGAGGCTGCAGGCAGCGGTGGGACAGTCCCACCGCTGGCGGTGCCGAACTGTCGTTTTCCCACTACTAATAACAAAAAGTGACGAAATTTCGTCTATTTTTCTTTGCTTCATTAAAAATATACATAAAGAGGGAGAGAAAGAATATTAGGATCAAAGGCTAACTCTAATTTTGCTAATTTAGTGAAACTCTTTTATTCAAATAGCTACTACTATTTCAGATTAATAATATTCTTCTTATTTAATCTGTCATTCAATAAGCCAAATAATACTAGTATTAAATAGTGGCAGATATCTAAATAAAAAAAATCCCACTAAATTGGCAAAACTTCAGTAGAGAGAAAAAATTCACATCTTGATCAATTAATTTGTGTATTAAGCGAGATTTTTTTTCCTCAATAGACTGAAACTCTGTTGTGTATTAAGCAGGATTGCATAATATCTGTTCCTGTATTAAGTGAGACATTTTTATGGGCAGTGTTCAAGGAACCGGAAAAATTTGCATATTAAGCGGGATTGCATGTTAGCTGTGAGTGTCTTAACTGGGTCCGACAGTATTTATTGAATGTATTCCTTCTTAACAGACACAACATAAGTAAATTTTCTTTATCTGTAAAAATTGCTAAACTTTCTAAGACTGAAATTGTCTTGTTTCAACTGTCCAAAATCGATTTTTTTTTACCTGGTCTCTTGAGATTCTTATCTTAGCAAGTTTTACTGTATATGCTTCTTTTTGCAGTAAAAATTTTATATTGTGTTGCATTAAAATGCTTTTTATTTTCTCCCTTCCAGATTGTCTGTGAAAAACCATCTGGAATGTTTGGGCATGGCATTGTCCGAGAATATGAAGACAAATTCAGTGAAAAACTCCCATCTTGCTGGCAAGAGTTATTAAAACAGAGTTATTATTTAGAAATAGAAGAACTGAAACTGTACGTAAATTTTTTTTATACATATTAGTTTCATATCTCTGTTTTGGAATAAGTATTTTTATGTATGTTTACTCTGATGTTTATAATTTGAGTGATAACTAGTTGCAGTGCAAGATGGAATTAAGATTTTCAAGTCTCATCGAATCCTTAAACACAAAGTAATCTTTGTCTAAATTAAATACTGTCTGTATATTTGCGATAAAAAACAAACAAACTTGTAAGCTTTTGGTAATTTTGTTTTAATTGATATGTGTGACAATATAAAATTTTCTTTGAGTATTTAAGATTCAAATGACTAAATATATGAAAATAATTCAAAAGGCCCACTTCTAACATTTGTAAATGGTGAAAGGGGGTGTGTGGGAGGGAAAGAAAAATATCTTTAATGGCACATTTATTTTAATGTGCTATTTAAATTAGGGTGTCGACGATTTTAATCAGATGATTTAAATCAGCAATTAAATCATGATTTAAATCAAATGATTTTTAAAAAGAAAATCATTGATTAAAATCATAAATTTTCAAAATGTTTAAAATGACATAAAAAGTCATAAAACCTAAGATGAACATAATTTGTAAAATTTCTTTGGGTATTTTGCCTGAAGAATAATAAAAAAAAAAAAAAAAGCTTTAAATAATTGTTTCCTTAGCTTAATTCCTTAGGCTTGTAAAAAATTAAGTACAGTAAGTTTGTAAAAAGCAAGTTTTTATCAGGTATAAAAAAGCATTTAATTTAAAAATGATAAATCTGATATAATTTGCAATGTAATAATTTCCTTTAAGTGTAATCAAATTATTCATTCTTTTATTTAAAACTAGCCATCGCAGACACACAGAATGAAACTTTCTTTTATTAGTATAGGTAAGAATATCAAGTATAATAAATTTCTGCTAGTTAAAGAATATTCATTCTTTTGTATAAAATAAGAATATCAAGTATAATAAATTTCTGCTAGTAAAAGAATAAATAGCGAGTATCTAATTTTCACAATAATAAATTTATAGCAAATTGGAGCTAAAGAAGAATGAAAGAATGATACGTGCTCAACAGCTATTGTAAAAGAAGGAAAATTTTAGAGAAAAATAACTAATTTGTATAAGAAATATCAAGAGCTTCTTCAGTTGGGGTTGATTTTTCTTTTAATTTTTTTTTTTTTTTTTTTTTTTTACTTATAAATTCATATACACCAAATAAAGAAATTAGTTAACAATTGAAAATGATTGAATACTTTTTTTTTTTTTTAAACAACCCCCCCCCCCCCCCCCCACTGAATGGTAATAATGCTGCTATTTAATATTTTGAGAATTTCAGATATAATTGGCTATTCTTATATTTACTCTGTATGTGTGTATAAATGGGTGTAACTCATTTATTTTTTTTTTTCATCATACGCATACATGTGCGTAAGTTTAGATTTAGGTGACTAACAGTAATTTTTCTTAGTACAAATGCAAAACAAGCTGCAAATAATATTTGTTTTGTTATTTGTGCTACTAAGTAATGAAATTACTTATTTGCAGTTTTTATTAATTCTGTAATTACTTACTGTTACCTCTAAGCCATTTTGTAAGGGTTCAGCACCCTGCCCTCTTTTAAATAATAATAAAAAAAATACACCCTGCCTTTTTAAAAAATAGTGAAATTCACCTTTAGTTGTACTCAGAGAGTTCTTATAAAAAACTTCCCCATACCATAGTATTTCTAAATCAGTGTGCCCAAGACCCTTGCAAAAAAAAAAAAACAACTTTTTTTATTTAGAAAAAAAAAACAGAAGTTTGTTAAATCATCTTGTAATTTAATTAAAATTTTCAATTTGTAATTCATAAAATCATTAAAAATTATTGTCACATATATCATTTATCATATTATAAAATTATATACTTTTTTTCCTTATATTGTTACTGAAAACATTATTTATATTTCCTCATGAAATAACACCTTTTTTGGGAACTAGCATCCTGCCCCTTTTTCTTTCTAGAATGAATACTAAATTATTAATTATTGTAGTAATTAAAGCATAAAAATGTATATTATTTTCCTAATTAGAAAGTTAATTATTTAATAATTATTAATTTTATCAGTATTAACAATTTAATATTAAAGCAATTATTAATAATTTTAATAAATATAAGTAGTATTTAATTTAGTTTTACATAATTACTACAATTACATAAAATTATTGTATGCTACTAACTAATAAAATTACTAATTTGCAGTTTTTATAGATAGATTCTGTAATTACTAACTAATATTTATAATTTTATTAATTAAAACATGAAAAACATAGTTAATGTTATTAATTAGATGGTTAATTGTTTTGCAAAGCTGAAATTCTTGTTAACTATTCTGTATTTTAATGCAGGGAAAAAATCATAAAAATCCAATTTAAATAAAAAAAATTGATTTTTTTGATTAAAAAAAAAAATCAGGATTTTTTTACACCCTAATTTAAATTAACCATAAAGCATATGACCATTGAAAGAATTTAAGTCAGTAATACAATATTATAATGCTAAATGTTTATGTTCATTAATAAGAAAAAAAAAAAAAAAACAGAAAGAAAGAAAAATCAAGCTTAGAAAGCTTTCTTTTTAATCTGTATGTTAATTTTAACCAAATAAATGTTATAGGCTTTTAAGGTCAGTCAGAAGCAAATTCGCATTCTGTCATCCAAAAAAATGTCTTTTCTCCCCCAAAATATCAAAAGTGTGAAACAACAAATTGAGATCCTTTAAAAATGTATCTATTCAAAGACTTTCCCAGCTGGACTCATTCACTTGTCACAATGAGATGTGAGATGAATTCTCAGAGAATGAATTAACCTGAGCAAAAAGATGAGGGGTTGTATCAAATATCTGTTGATTACTGCCAAGATAGCGTACACAATATTGCACGTACTACTATATTTGGATACAACCCCTCATCTTTTTGCTTCCTTTCGGGAACAACAGATTTCGAGCTTATTCTATCGACGATAATTTTCAGAATTTTCAAGCTATGATTTTGTGACTTTCACAAATGTTGCTCTATATACTTAGCTAATACATTATGCATATTATATTTTGATTGCATTCGCGCATGCACAGTGAAAAATTTTTAGTAAACCTGCTCATTTTTCATCCAATTTTTATTATTTTTTAATTCTGATTGCAGAGTATTATGTACAATGTTGTTTGACATATTTTCTCAAAGTAACTTTTTTTTTTATTTTAAGAACTCTGCAAATTATAAGCAAAAAACTTGGTGAAATTTGGGACTGCTTTTATAAAAACCTTAATTTCTCTACAAGTATGCATGCTATCCTCATAAAAATGAACCCAGTATATTACAATAAGACACTTATTTATAATCTCAAGTTTGAATGCTTTTGCTACATTAGGTTTTACAGGGTAAGCCAAAAGATATTCGTTCTCTTTCAGTTTGTTGACTGTCCCCTATGGGGTTTCGGAAAAAATCTTCGCAGAAATATATAACCTATACTATACAGTTTACACACCTTCAGTTTAAGGTTAATTCTTCATGTATTTTTCTAGATAGTTAACAAAACTTCTAAAATCGCAAGTGCCCAATCACCTTTGGCAATATAGTGTACAATCAAAGAAATTCCCTTCGAAATCAGCCCCACCAGTGGCTGAGAGGTTGTGCTCTCGAAGCTGGTAGACGGGAGGTGCTGGGTTCGATCCCAATCGCGCCCGTCGGCCTAATCGTTCGGAGTTTTCGTGGTTTTCTTCGAACCGTGGATTTATCCATGCGTAAATACGGGTTAGGTTCCCTTAGAAAGACCCCCACGAAGGGCACTCCCCCCGGCCTATATCCCTAGCGTAGATAATTGGCCGTCAACAATCAACCCAACCCAACCCTTCGAAATCAGCTTATGTGGACGTAAGAGGTGAGGGAAGTGTGAGGCAAAGGCACAGTTTTTATCTTTTCATTCGCATAACCTTCAGTGTGTGGCAACTAGCATATTTCACTGTCTCTTTCTTGATTGTTATTTATCTGAAATCTCCCTTGGTTTCTTATATTCATTTAGTTAATTTTTGTTTGTTTATTTGTTTGATTGTAGCTTGCAGTTATATCTCTGGTATCAATTTTAGCTTTTAAGTAGAAAAGTAGGTGAGATTTAGGTTTTTGCAAGTCGGGTTGTTGGTATTTTAAAAAAAGTTTGAGCAGAAGTATGTTTCAGATGAAAATAAAATAAATACATATTTGAATATAAATGAGTATATCAATTTACTGCATGAGAAATAAAATGTATATAAGAAGTGTGTTCATAGATTATTCTTTCTTTATGGTACAGTTAAGAAGCGTATTTTCTTTTCTTGTAATATGAAAAGGATTACCAACATTTCATTTTTAATACACACTAAAACTAAAACGCATGGAATGCATTTGCAGAGCTGCCAACTGCTACGAAAAAATCGTAGTTGCTACGATTTTGAGCCACAAGCTACGATGCTACGAAAATCTGTCTAAAACTACGATTTTCTGAAAAAAAAAAAAAAAAAAAACTCTAATTTCGTTACAGGATCACTCGAAAAAATGCGAAATTCGTCACAGGATCGTGCTCAAATCAATCTCGTCATTCGTTCGAAGAAAAGTCGGCAATTTCGTCAAAAGATCGTGGGAAAAACATGACTTTCGTCAAAGAATCACGAAAAAACGGCAAATTTTGTCAAAAACATTGCGAAAAACGGCAAATTTCGTCAAAAGATCGCAAAAAACCGGCAAATTTTGTCAACAGATCGCGGGAAAAACGTGTCTTTCGCCAGAAAATCGCGAAAAAACGGCAAATTTCATCAAACATTGTGAAAAACGGCAAATTTCGTTAAAAGATCATGAAAAAACGGCAAATGTCGTCAAATGATCACGAAAAAACGGCAAATTTCATCAAGAACATTGTGAAAAACGGCAAATTTCGTTTTAAAAGTTCGTGAAAAAAACGGCAATTTTCGTCAATTAAATCGCGAAAAAACGGCAAATTTTGTTAACAGATCGTGGGAAGAATGTGACTTTCGTCAGAGAATCGCGAAAAAACGGCAAATTTCATCAAAAAATCGCGAAAAAACGGCAAATTTCGTTAAAAACATTGCAAAAAACGACAAATTTCGTCAAAAGATCGCGAAAAAACGGCAAATTTCGTCAAAAAACCACAAATTTTATCAACAGATCTCGAAAAAACTGCAAATTTCGTCAGAAGATTGCGAAAAAACGGCAAATTTTGTCAACAGATCGCGGGAAAAACGACTTTCACCAGAAAATCGCGAAAAAACGGCAAATTTCGTCAAACATTGTGAAAAACGACAAATTTTGTTAAAAGATTGCGAAAAAACGGCAAATTTCGTGAAAAACATTGCGAAAAACGGCAAATTTCGTCAAATGATCGCGAAAAAATGGCAAATTTTGTCAACAGATCGTGGGAAAAACATGACTTTCGTCAGAAAATCGCGAAAAAACACAAATTTTGTCAAAGGGACTCAAAAAAAAGTGGCGGGAGTGCAGCGTACAAAACAGCCACCAACCAACCAACCTTCAGATAAATTTGAATTTGGTGTGCTACTATTTCTCATTTTCAAAGGTTGGCAGGTCTGCATTTGTGATAGTTTATTCCATCCATACACATGTTATGCTTGTGTAGATTCGGAGATGTCCAATAATCACACATAAAAAAGTACAGATATAAATGTTAGGAATTGAAAAAGTGTTAACTAAATAGAGGTGTCTGCTATGCAGGAGTGCCTGTTATGGAGGTTTTATTGTATAGATTTGTGCCTATAATGCCTGATAATGTCCCCTTTTTAATGTCCACCAAATCTTTTCTTAATTTGTAGACAACTTTGAGCCAATATCAGAACTCTCAAATGGTCCATTTTTTAAATACCCATTTTTTCAAACAAAAATCTTCTCTTTAGATTTTACCTGCAAATTTGGTAGAAACCTATCCCGAAGGTTATTTTATTGTAAATGTTATAGAAGCTTATGACAAAAAGTTTCAATAGCAAATACTGGTATTAACAAGTTGGAAATTGTACGTCAAACGTTACAAACGAGGTGCGTTCGTACGCACGTTTTAGAATTAAATTCATGATATCCCGTGCGTAGAACGGGTTAAACAGCTAGTTAAGTATATATTTTATGACACTGTTCATACAAATATCTTAACTAGTTACATAAATATTCAGATATATATGTATCAGCTAGTTATATAAATATTCAGATCTTGATGATTTTTAATTCTGTGAAATGAATTATATCGTCTGCAGATTAATTTCTGTAATAAAATAAGCATCTCGGTCGCTTGACGATTTAACATCCATCGGAAGCTCCTATAACAAAAAAGCACCGATTTAAAAAAAAAAAAAATCAAATTTCTTAATAAATATTTTTATTAATATCTCCTAAAGTTTTGATTCGATTTTAATAAAATTTGAAATGTCTCGACAAAATTCTGCAAAGATAATATATTTTAAATTGCAAACCATTTGGTTGGGTAGTTTTTGCGTTGTTATATGCGGACAGACAGACGGACGGACGGACAGACAGACAGACAGACGGGCGGACCAAGCGACGACTATAGGTGCTACGTATTTATATAATTACGAACGCACCTAAAAAACAGACCATTTTAGAGCCCTGCAATATTGAATTAGATTGGTGTACATAAGTTGCATTTCAGATTCTTCAATTTCCAACTAATCGAATTTAGGCAGACTCAGTTAGTCTAAGTTCATATAATTTGTATAGTTACACCGTAGTTTCATTAAAACTTCAATCAATGAAGTGATGAGAAATATTCTGCCGCTGGCCACTTATGGCATGCGTGCCAAGGGTTTGTCGTCTCTGAATTACACCATTATTTTAGTTAAATGCATCAAGTATTTGAAATATCACAACTACCTTAACTTAATTTTGTATTTCTAAATCTTATATGTACTATAATACTTAATAATTCTTTCTTTTTCTTTGTTTTCTCTCTCTAATTGGTTAACATAAATTTTTATAAATGTGAAAAATTTTAAAGATCCTTTGAGTTTTATGACATTGAGTTTCAATTATTCTTATAGGAAAGATGGAGTGGGTCATTACATTGGAAACTTTTGCCTAATCAATTTGGTGTATTGGATGTAAAAATATTGTGTGATTGGATAAATATTTGGGACTCTTTGAATCAGTTGTTATAAATAGGAGAATATCTATATTGGAGAATTGTTGTATCTATCATCTACTATATAAAAGTTTAAATTATTTAAACATTATGCACCAAATACATGTATGCAGAAGAATTAAAGATAATTACAAAATGAAGGGTCCAAGGGAAAAACCTCTTCAATCTGGAGGCACAGCAGTTCCCCCACCAAATTGAGAAAGCACAGCCATAAGCTTCCTTTTCTGGAAGCAACTCGGAACACTTTTGACCCCTTCCCCCTCACCACCACCAAAACTTTGCGCTGGAGTTTCCCAAAAACCTAAAACTTCATTTTTCTAGAGTACATTGCAAAAGGGACCAAATTTTCAAATTTCAATTGGACCAAAGTTTCTCTCTATTCTAGTTCAAAAGATATGAACTCAAAGTTTATATTTTTTTTACATCACTCACCGATCATCAAAAAGATAAAGTGCGTCTCGTAACCCTAGAAACTTGAAATTTGGATTAAAGGTAGTGTTTAGGATACAAAATAAGAAAAAATGAAAAAATCCAGAAAATTTAAAAACAAAATTAAAAAATCCAGAAAATTTAAAAACAAAATAATTTTTTTTTTTTTAATTTTAAATAATTTGATCTTGTAATCTTAGAAACTTAAAATTTGGTTTAAAGGTAATGTTTAGGATTTAAAAGAAAAATTAAAAAAATCAGAAAATTTAAAAATAAAATAAAAAAATAAAAAGTTTTGGAAAAAAATAAAAGTGAAAATAATTTGAATTCTTAGTCCTAGAAACGTGAAATTTGGCATAGAGGTAGGGTTTAGGATACAAAGAAAAAAAATTGAAAAATCCAAAAATAAATAAATAAGTAAAAAATTAAAAATAGTTTACTTTGCTGGAATTTTCTGGAATTTTTAATTTGTCTTTCTTTTTATCCTAAACAGTACTTTTATGCCAAATATCAAATATCTAAGGCTGCGAGTATCTACGGCAAATATGTAGAGCTTCCTCAGATTGATAGCACCTTTCCTAGGAATCTGAAATATCTTTTTTTTCTAGAGGACTTTGCAAACAGAACTAAAGCTCCAAATTTTTGGTACCTTCAAATAATAGGGACAGATTGTAGGCTTGGTGAAAACCAGTGGATGATGTCCAAAAAGAGCCTAAAGTCAAGAAAAAGAGGATTACTTACAAAAAGAAGTGAAATCCTATCAAAAACATCACATATAAAAAATGTATCCAAGTCTCGTGTCTCTTTTACTGTAAAAAGTTCTGAGATCATGTAGAGTCAAGTTTAGCTATCTTATTGTCTGAAATTTTCATTCACAAATCACCCCTAGTTTCCATCTTTAGGTAATAATTATCTTGTGACTTGGCAATTACACAGCACAGATAAGTTATTACAACTTACTATGTTATGGGATGGGATGGGATTATTTGATTAAGGCTAATTACATACAGCCGTCACATTCTCATGCTGTTAATTGCCAAGTCAGAAAATAATCATTAACTAAAGATGTAGAGACTAGAATTGATTTGTGAATGAAAATTTCAGAATTAATAAGGTAGCTAAATTTGGCTCTGCATGATCTCAGAACTTTTTATGTAAAAGAATCACAAGACTTGGCTACATTTTTTACATGTGATGTTTTTGATGGGATCAACTTTTTTCATGAAAATCAATGTTTAGTGTCATGTTGTTTGTTGCTCATGAGAAAAAGTGTGATGATATTTTCTGTGCAAAATATCACCAGTTCACATGAAATTAGCCAGAAGCATTGCCATTGAAAATGAAAAATCACGTTAATTTCAACTTTGATTTGCATTTTTCTCTAAATTGATATCTATGGATTAAAGTGTTTTTTCTCCTGGACCCTTCAAATGTATATTAGATAAATTAAGCACTTTGGTACGTAATAAAATCTTAAGTAATAAGTTTTAATAGCAGTTTTACTTGGCTGTGTGTGTTTTGTTTCTTCTTTTTATAATGTTATTATGTCCCATTAAAACTATAAATTTATATGTTTATTAATTTATGCAGCCAGAATGCTAAAGTGCCAGATGGAGCTAATATTATTGTTCGTCCAATCAAAGAGGTGTCATCTGGTAATCAAACACCCTCTAGTACGTCTGTAAGTACTAAAAAAAATATTTTTGTTAAGTTCTGCATTTATTTAGAATTTTTTTTTTCTTTTTTTTTTTTTTTTTTTCATTTGCTTTTTTACAAAATTTTACATTTTTAGTCTTAATTTTATTTTTAGAGCAAACCAGAATATACAGATGTACATTTGGATTCCAAGGCTCTAAAGAAGAATTTAGTCAATATGTCACTTCATAAAGTCCCAGAATTTGTAATCCCAACTGGAAACATTTGGGATGTTTATATTACTTATGTTGGTGGCTGGTTTTCGGCTCGTCTTTTGGATTATTATGTGAGATACTTTACTTTTTCATTTTTTAGTAAAATGTACCATTTATTGAATCATTCAGTTGTTTGCTAAAAGTTAAAATCAGGGATGAAAATCTTTGGATCCATTATTTTCCGCTTTTTATTATTTTTTATAAAATCCTCTTTTTTTTTCTTTTCCATTTTGCCCATAGAATTTTTCTGCTAACTTTCATTAGTAAACTAGAATGGCAGAAATAAATGCCAACTCTGTTGATTTTGACAAGAGACTCCTGTTTTTTGGCCTAACTTCTGCCTATTATATGCATTACGACATATTTCTACCAATTATTTAAAAATTATTCTTAAAGACGTTTAATTTTTGCTTATGATTTTTGCTGAAAGCCATATCATAACTGTCATGTTCAATCCTTTCCAATCCATTGTATGAATGCTAGCATTTATGTGATACTTCAGTAAAATCTTAAGACCAAAAATTAATTTAAAAAAAAAAAAAACAATACTTTGGATTATGTTTTATTTTATAATTTTATAGTGATTTTTAATCTTTATTGCAATTTGAAAAGAGAGCTAAAATTATTTTTCTCTCCCCTTTCCTCTTTATTGGTCAGGTTAGGCCAAACACTGAAAATGTAGAGGATAAAATTGCACTGTCAGGTTTTTATTCTGTCATCTTATTAAAAATTATTAAATGAAGATAGATACATATATTTTCCTCTTTGTACTACATTAAAAAAAAAAAATCTTCGTGTATTTTTTTCTTTTTTTAATGTTTGCTGTTTCCATCCCTGCAAAATAGAGCAACAATAAAAAAAAAATCTTGTTAAGACTATATTTTTACTAAATAGTGTTTTCTCTTTTTCTTTACTATTCAAGGATGAATTTCTGGCTTTATCTGAAGAAATGAGCCAGTTTTATCAATCTCGTAGTTTCCCAGTCAATGAGCTGTTCGAATGCCAAGTATATGCAGCTTGTATTGATGACAACCCTAATATTTGGCATCGTGTTATTGTTGAAGAAGTGAAAGAAGATGGGCAGGTATACTTCATTTGTATCTGTTTTTTTTGTTTTTTGTTTGCTTGTTTGTATGTGTAGTCATAGAAATAATAGCCTTTTTTGTTGTGATTTTTGTTTCTGGTCTGTTACTAATTAAATTTAATTTTGTGTAATTTTTTTTTTAACTCGTATGCTTTCACATTACATTTGTAGAATAATGAAATCTTCAGTTGAGATATTAATAAGTGAAGCAAAAGCTATGAACTAGATTAATTTTAACACAATTATTCAAATTGGTAAAGAAATCATATGAATTGTAATTTTCCAACTGGACGAAAAATGTCCGGGCCAGGATTCGAACCTGGGATATCGTGGCTGAAGCTGCCATGCTCTACCAACTGAGCCATCCAGGTCGAATCTGGAGGACATAATTCATCCAGTTAACCTTATTGATCATAGCATCTGGTCTGATATCTGAATCAGCTCAACAGAATAGATCGCAGGTAATGGAACTCCAGTAAACGCTGCATGAATTATGTCTTCCAGATTCGACTGGGATGGCTCAGTTGGTAGAGCATGGCAGCTTCAACCAAGATATCTCGGGTTCGAATCCTGGCCTGGACATTTTTCGTCCAGTTGGAAAATTACAATTCATATCAAAAGCTATGCAGCCTAGTTGAGGCATAAAATTTTGCTGTGTGGTTCCAGCTTGTCTTCTATGCATTTTTGATACGGTGTTTCATACCCTCTGTGTTGTTTTTGTCTTCTTCCAGGTCTTCTCTAGCACAGAAGCTCTTTAAATTTCATTACTAACTATATAAAATATGACTTATGATGATTCTTAAATGCTGTCACTTTTTTAACACCTTTGTGATGATCCATCCTCTATATAAGTTTATAATCAAGAGAGTGTATTTTTTACAGGCATTGCAATTTCAAAATCATATTAAATTCAATAAATCATGCTCATAATCTCATTACCTTATCATTAATATTGTTTATGCCCATGACAAAACAGATCAGGCTTATAGTAGCACTATATATATATTTCTTAATTCCCAGTGTCAAAAATTAGCAGTCAATTATTGTATTTTATGTAGAAATGTTTCATTTGATCCCTAGAATTCTCGTGATGATCAAATTAAGTTATTGATGGTTTAATTTAAAGGATCAGTAATAATAGAGTTTTGTTTAATTCAGAAAAATCATTAAGCTATGGTGGCCTTATGTGCTTAAAAAAAAAAAAAAAAAAACTGTAAGCACGCATATAATTTCTTACTTTCTTGTATTTTTATTAATCATTACTGTAATATACCTTGTCTCTATCTCAGCTTTTTTTTTTTTTACATTCTTGTGAGATTTAATGTAGTTCTGTTTAGCAATATTTAAATACTAGCTGATCCGCCTGCCGTTGCCCAGTCCCGTAAAAAGATAATACAAAATGCTAAATCACTCTAAAAATCAAAGCACAAAACCGTTCCTTTGGTAACTCTTTCGTCTTTCGAAAATTATATAGAGAGATGGACACTGAAGCGGAAGTAAATTCAATACCACTCCCTAAATTGTCTGGATCATTTGATACAAAGCGGGTCAGTTTTTGGTCAAAATTAAAAGAAGTTGCTGTCTGATTTTCACAAAATTTGCATTTTCTGAATCAGAAAAATAAACTATGTACAGACTGCGAGTTTCGGATCGATACCTCCAATACATACTTTTCTTAATACTCGAGGATTAGTGAAAATGAGAAAATCTTTTGAACAGGGCATTAATGCAATATTTAAATTACAACCAGACACTCCTCTCCTCCCTCAAAATTAAACCAACGACTTTCAACATTAGGAATTATCATTAACTTTTAAAACAGAAACAAAATTATGCTTTTTTTTTTCTTTTTTGAAATACAAATACAGTAAATTATCGTTGCCAATTTCTGAAATCAAATACATAAATGACGTCACTTACATGAAAAAAATCTAAAAATCACATAAAAGAAAACTAAAAAAACTCGCTAATCACTGTTCGAATTGCAATCAGCTGGTGACTTTTTCATCCGTCAATCCCAATTGTCCAGTTGACTTTCAACTGTTCCTACAATCCTTTCAGCTCCAATCATAACTGCTCTCCAACGGTGTTTGACTTCCAATGATCGATTTGTGACGTCATTTGAAACAAAAAAAATGCTGCAAAACATGAAAAAACGTTAAACACATAAACAAATTAAATAAAAAAAAATCTAATCAAAAAATTCAAATCTGAATAATTGATAACCTGCCTTTCCCTTTAAAAATCATGATTTTTTTTCATTTGTAAAGAATTAACAACTCTCTCTAAGCTAAAAGGGAAAAAAAAGAAAAGATGATTTTGAGTATAACTGAGGCCGAAATGAAAGGCAACCAATCAAGCATTCTGTGGGAAAATTTTTAGTGTCAAAGGAAAAAAAATCACCAAAAATTCAAAAATCACTGTACGAATTCCGCATAAACTTTATTGAAAAGAGGATAAAATTTATTATATTGGGCTAAAAGATTGGAACCAAAAACCTGATTCTAACCAAATTCCTGTGGAAAAATCACAGCAAAACGTGAAAAAGTACTAAAAGTCGCAATTAAAAAAAAAAAAAAAAAAAAAAAAAAAAATTCAAAAATTGGGTTTTGAGGTACAAAACTACATACAAAGAGGTATCTTCTCACCAAATTTTGTAGCTCTGCGTATACACAGATACACAAACTTCCTTCTCTATTATAGTTAGAGATATATTTCTCTGTTTTATCATGTAGATCAGTGTTTCAGAAAGTGGGGTATGCGAAGAATCTGTGTCACTATTGGCATACAATGTGGCGTAGTTAAATGAGTCAGACTGGTCAGAATAAGATTGTGTGACTACTGCAAATGAAGTGGAATTTATTTGTACGAAGTGATATCTATTTTCAGAACGCATCGATTCTGTAAAGAGGATGGCAATATATAGTTTTATGTAGCCAGTCAACAAGGTTTTAATCCAGGATGCAATAACATTTTTAGTTAATTTTCTACAAGCTGATCTTCAAATATGTAATTGATCTGACATTTAAAATAGCCGTCAGCTATTGCAATAGCAGTATATGGTATTGGGGGCCAAAACATCATAAAGTCAAAACAAAATAGTGTCTTGATTATGTATGTTTGCTATCGACCTTGGTAACATCCATAGCCTGACAGCTGCTTTCATGATTAATTAAGATAGATCAATTACATATTTGAAGATCAGCTTGCATAAAATGATTAATTAAAGTCATTGCCTCACTGACCCCCCTCACTCATCAGACCCAACTAGATTTGCGAAGCATAGTAAACTTCAAGTTTACTATTTAATTTTTGCTATTATCATATTAATAAGATGTATTAAAGTGTCTCTTCTTATCTTTGTCAAATGGCTCATTCCTAATCCATTAGTTTTAGAGGTATACTTCCAATTACAAAAAGGAAAGACACATAGCGCTAGAAAATGCTGCAAAGTAATAAAATTTAAGGTATCGTAACTCACTAAGATTTAGTCATAAAAGAATGGGATTTTGATTTTTGTACTTGTCAGAGCATTGGAAAAATGTTATTAAGATATCTTATAAATAATATCCAGGGAAGATAAGTTACAGACTGGTAGGCTATTAGACATATGTTTAGTGATCTAAAGCAGTGGTTCTTAATCTCATAGTTACCAAAAACCCCTTTTCGTATTTTCTTTGTCTTTTCAGGCACCTCAGGATTTAAAAATGAAATTGCTGTATCATCAGAATATCAAATACAGGATATATAAATTAATAGAGAGAAACTAACTATACAATACTTTTAAATGGTATTCTTAATTAAATTCCATTTTATTTGCAAGATTTCTGTGTGATTCTAGATGTTAAAAATATTTCATTGAACGAGGGTCCTTTTGTGGATATCCTTGGGGTTATCAAACAGATAATTAATTATACTAAATATACTTAACACACTATTGGCAGGAAGGGTATTAATACCTTTTCCACAGACTGGCCTTATCGGTGGGTCGGGTATTAATGCCTTTTAAGCAGAACGTACGCTAAGTGTTAGTAAAACACTTACCAATGCTTGTTTTTTTTCATTGTCACTAATTTTTAGGCAGGAATGTTTTTGGTTGCTTTTCGTAAAGCCTGACCAGTATTTAGTCCTAAATTTATTAATATGTTTTCGTTACATCTGTACTCCGCCCTCACTGTTTTTTACATTTAAACTCCGCTCATTATCATTATGATATGTATTCGCTCAGAATAAATCATCAGTGCAAAAAATCTAGCTTTATAAAGTAGACGGAGCATCATCTACGTGGTACAATTTGAATACAGATGTACATTGTATTAATTTTTAAGAAAAACTAATAATTTTATGAAATGTTCTATTTTGACACTGCAAGTTTCGTGCTTGCAAAGTAGCATAAATTCAGTTGATTGATTTTGATAGCATTGAGCTTAAGTTTTCTGTAAGTATCAAGTGCATATGTGTCGTTTTATGGAAATTACAAAATACAAAGTTTCAGGACGTAATAATAAGAAATTTGCCTGTACTATCAGAGTGCGTATAGATAAGGGGCTAAAGAAAACAATTGACAATGCCGATCGTGTAACGATACAGAAAAAAGAACTTTGTGCAGATGTGCTGTTTTTTTTTATCACTTTTTCCAAGAATTTCGTTCGGAGAAAGAGGGTAAAGGACTCTTGTTCATTTGTGCTTTTTTTCTTTATACCAAAGTTCGAAAACCTTCGCTCAACTTAATATAAGTCATTTTAACAAAACCTGATGAATTTTTCTTTGAAGGTGTGCTGTTTTGACTGAAATTTTCTCAGAAAATAACGGTAAAGTAAAAAAAGTAATGAGGCAGTTTTGTGCAGAACTTATAATTATGGCAAGTGGTGTATGATTTCCCTTTAATATTGGAATTCCAGTCGAGTCCGAGGCGATGCTTCACATCAAACAACATTTATTTCACCTTCATTTGTACAACTTTAAAACAATACACAAATTTAAAAACACATCACTCTTTCACTTAAAAAAAAGTCCACCGACTACATTACTCTATATTTTACACCAACCAGTTCGTATTCCATTCGCCACCTTTCCCAGCTCTCTCTTCATCTCACACAGTTAGCTTGTTTCGCTTCCTGCCATCTTATCTTTAGCAGTCTCTTCGCATATCGAAAAACTCTCCTTCGACAGCACGGCTGCACAGCCGATCAATTCCCCTTCATAGGGGTGAGTGTTTTCAAAAATACCATACATTACAAAAATATTAGAGTCAATAAAATTACTATATAAGAAACTGAATAATAAAATATTCCTAAACATTATTACGCTTTTCTCTTATTACATGAACTTTTAAAACTTTCAAAAATTAACAATTATTGTTTGGTCCATGTTATACATTAAATGAAGTAATAGAAAACTAAATTAAAATTAATTTTTTTTTTAAAATTTCATCTACATTTTCAAAATACTATGTGATACCTATTTTCCAAATTTCATTGAAGTCCTACTATTAGATGTGAAGATATTACCATAATTTCCAGTGTATAATCCGCGGATCAAACAATTCGATTTCAACCCAGAAATTTTATTCAACAATTGAAGGCGAATATTTACAGCGATCTGGGAAATAACACTTTATAAAATAAAATTTCTGGGTCCAAACATGATCTGCGGATTATACGCTGGCAATTACGGTACATGATTTCTAAAAAGTGCACTTTTTTCATACTTCACTAATTTTCGCCTGCTATACGTGTGAGTCAAGTGATGTTACCTGCCAATAGTGTGTTAATACAAAAAAAAAAAAAAAAAAAAAAAAGTTTTTCATAAATGGAACCAATTACTTCTTTGAGGTAACCTAAACACTTTCAAAAATGTTTTTAAATCATTAACTGATTTATTAACCCTAGATGACTCAATATGTCTAAAAGTTGGAAATTTACTATCTGTAAACTACTACTGTAATCAAATGAAATGTATAAATGAAATGAATGTGAAAAATTTTTTTTGATTGTGAACGCATGTGGATAGATATGAAAGGATATTTAGCTAAACCCATTCCAAATCAAAAAGTAAAATATAAAAATTCGAAGTTCTAAATCCCTAAATAGTGTGTCTAAATTTTAAAGTCCGGTCTTTCAGTTGTCCGTGGCTTGTGGGTTACAGGGCTCATTTTGCCATCATGATCCCGGGAATCATGCAGGAGCTAATTAACCAATTGAATTACTTTATTTCCTAATTTGTAAAGTGCTATCTAGCGGTAGTTTCTTAGTATTTAACACAGGGACGCGTTTTTCGTGTGGACTTTTACTCTTATCACTTGCCCCAAAAAGACGGTCGAACTTCCTGAAAATGAGACGGTACCCGTTCGACTAATAGGCCGGCGACCTGCCGATTCATGCCCGGAAGACCGATATTACCAATATAAGACTTCTCAAACTGGCCCATGGGCCTAACTTAGCAAAGGAGACATGTACTAAAAAAGAAATAAAAGTTAGTTCCCAGGGAAAACTCTAGTTTCTTTAGCCTATACTCACACGACTACAAATTAGACTTTATAATCTATGGACTCCCTGCTAAACATTGACGAAGAACGGGTGCTGAAATGTTACAGCAATGCCGTGATATATGTTACGGAAGGATATATTACATAAATATATTAAATTCTTAACAGGAATTATGTACATATTTGATTTGGTTACTGGTAAATTTCAAATCAAATGATCCACATCTCTTTCACAAGTTGTGTTTTGTATAGACTTTGTATACATTGTCTCTAAGTTAATTTAAAAATAGTGATGTCTAGATACACTTTTGCATTATATATATTTTTTATTTTTAGATATTATGCTATTTTGTGGATGAAGGAGATTTCTCATATGTTAGGATTGAAAACTTACAAGATATGAGTCCAAGCTTTTTGAATTTGCCGTACCAGGTACTCTTTTTGTATATTCCACCTTTTTATATAAAAGTTAAAAAAAGTATTATCTTTATAAGAGATGTTCAAGTAATTGTTTAATTTTAGGCTATCCATCTTTCTCTGGATGGTTTTGACGACTATGAGAAATATCTTAGAAATGATATTTTAGAAGATGTTTTACTTGGAAAAACACTTATTGCCGAGGTTAAAAGGTATATAAATTTTAAATATATGTAACTTATTATCTTGCTTAAAACAATAAAAGACAGAAGTTGATAAGGCCAATTTTTAGCTTGTGATAATGGTAAAATGTTTTTCACTTTCTATTAAACTACAGATATGTATCTTATGATGTTTATATTTTTGTTTTAAAATTTCTAACCTAATAGTGAGAGATAGACTCTCATCTTATTTTCAAATTCTTGGAATATTTTATGAGAAGTTTTTGCATATCTTAACCTCGTATGTATACAGTAGCTTTATTAAAAAAAAATATATATATATATACACATTTCCAAGATTTCAAATGTTTGAAGTGAAAAAAGAAAAAAAAAAGGAGGAGGAAGGGGTTAATGCTAAAACTGCAAAACAGTCTTAAATTTTGAATAGGAAAATTAAATTTGCACTGTTAATGTAACAATCATAAAATACATATGCAAAATTATAATAAAAGTAATACCATTGTCACATTGCAAATGTGATATTTACTTCCCCGATGCATAACTATATGCTTAATTTCCCATTTATAATTTTTATTTTAATTATTTCAGTAGTTTCTCTTTAATATTCATTCAAATTCTTATTCTCATTATTCAGCATTTTTAATTACCTTAATTTGGCATATAATTTATCAAGGTGATTGTGCAGGCCCATGGGTGGAAGACATCCGTTTCAGGACGGATTTCCGTCTTGATGAAATTATTGAGACTGAAAGCAAGATGGATAAAGAAATGTATACATTTTCTTTGTTTTCAGTTTTGAAAAAAAAAGTATAAAAACAAAAGTTTATATTTTTAAATGCATTGAAAACACTTTAATTCTGCTAAAAAAACATGTTTTTTTCTTTAATCTTTAGTCCGCTTACGTCTAACTCCCCCTTCTGCGCTCACCGCTCAGAGTTCTATTTTTAGCCTGTTATGAATCGCCCTGCAGACACGGAAAGCGATTTCTCTCTCTCCTCCTGTTAAAGTGCAGTTTTACTAGAGCTTAAAAGCTGGGAAACTCTGCTCGCAAGCAACCAATCTGAGTCCGCTAATGGACTGCTCGCCTTTTGTTTTTCTTCACTCTTGGGAAACCTTTGCACTGATTCAACCTGATTGGTTGCTTTTGAACTGAGCTTTTCCGCTACTAACAATTATTGAAGTGATCACTCCTTCGTGATGTAACGTCAAACTTGACATGCACAGATGTCATTGAGGTAAAAGGTATTTTATGCGCCGTTGCTAGATCGGACCACAAGTAGCGGATGAAGCTACTTTTCAACACTTCAGGCATTCATTTTGCATCTTTGGAATGGCAACATTATTAACTACTTCAACTTCAACTTTTATTTTGTTATCTCATGTGGCTGTGAATGTCCTGCTAGTTCTTGGCGCCTCGTGTTTCGCGTATTCTACCTTTGCCAAGCATTGTGTTTTTTTTAAATTTTGATAACAGTTTAATACGATATATTTATCATTTCTTGGCAATTCTGCAGATATAGCAGAATTTTGTTTAATGGTGGTATTTAAATTATCACTGTCAGCTAAAGGTGTTTTTTGTGCAGCTATTTGATTGTCCTGCTTCTTGGACATATTATTCTTTAATATCACTTCCTTTACATCATTTTTTCGAAATTCTGCAGAAATAGTGGGATTTGGGTTAATGACAGGCTTAGAGAAAGATATTCCTGCTGCACTATCTTGTTTCTTGGGCTTATTTTCATTCTTTGATGTCACTTTTGGCATTTTTTTTTCATTTAAGAAATATTGGTACACACTATATGCATACCGCATCACTGAATCCGGTGTTAGGTCAACAGACATTATTTATTTACATCTTAAATTATATTTTATTATAGATACAGCTTCATAATTTTCAACAGGGGTCGAGCAGGTCAAAATATTTTCCGTCCTGGCCACATTAGCTTTTTCTTTCTCCATTGTTTTCAAATATTTAAAAGATAATTTAAATGTGTGTTTTGGGTTGCTATCTTACTGAAAAGGGAATCCTCTGCCAATATTTCGAGTACCAGATGGAACTGCATGATACACTAAGATACCGTGATACTTTTTCTTATCCATTGCAAATTTAACTTATACCAAATCTCCAACATTTCCTTCATCAAAACCGTTCTAGATCATGATGTTACTGCTTCCATATTTTACTGTGTGATTTAAACAATTTTTGCATACACTCTCTCCAACCATTCTTTGGACATACTGATGTCTTTTGGTTCTGAACAATTCCAACTTGGATTCATGAATCCAAAACACTTTTCCCCATTCATTCATTGTCCAAGATTGATGTTCTTTAGTCCTCTAAAGATATATTTTTTATTTATGTGTTGTAGCAAAAGTTTTCAACAAGCTATGCGATCAATCAAACCTACAATATGCTGTGACGTTGATAAATATTTTAAGTGCCGTTATAATATTATTATTTTAATGGATGGAAGAATAGATCGTATAGTAAACTTTTAAATATTATTTATTGCAGTTGTGATTTAAAATAGCAATTAACCCTGCACAATTTGTGCATCTGTTCTTTAGGTCGATATTCTTTGAGAAGAGAATCAAAAATATAAAATAAATTAAACATTCTTACTTGTTCTTGGTTGAAAAATAAGAGACTCATACTACTTGAAATGAAAACTCGTTTAGGTTAGGATCCAATAATGTTTATTACATTTTCTGGAAGAAGGAAGAAGGATGAGATGAAAGCTGCACATCAAGTCTTTAAAAAGTACTGGCTCAAATTTCGTAAAATTCGCAGAATCTTTAAAATATTCCTTCTGGCAGAATCCAATAAGATATGTAGAATTAATGCAGAATTAAATTACCAGTTGATTTAACCTTTTAAAATATTAAATTTAAAATTTACAACAGCATTTTTATAGAATAATTAAAAAATGAAAACGCGAAATTGATCTCCTAAGAATCAGCGCTACGGCGATTCTAGGATACGAGCGACGGCACAGGACAGCAGGCCTCAGATCAGACGACGTTTTGCATAAATTTACAGCATCATTTTTGTTAAAATTCTGTTGGAAAAATGCGCAACATTAGTATTTATACCCAGAAAAGGGGTGCACAAATGTGGCAGCAAGATTAATTTAAACTAATTTGTTGATTAGGAATTACGTGAAATTTAAAATAGCAAATCAGAAACCAATTAACATTTAATAATTAAAAGAACCATTCTAATTTGTATTTGAAAGACACGCCCCTTTCGCATGCAGCGCCAAAACAAAACAGCTCCCGAAAACATACTGAACAAGAGCGGCGGTGACGCATGCGCACAACACACGCGTGCGGAGTGAGAGCCGCTGAATGACGATGACGTCACAGCTCAGCGCCAATTGAAGCGAACTCAGGAGGGATGGTTTGCCATAGAAACAACGTACAAGGTGCGCGATCGCTGGTAAAAAGGCATTTTAAAAGAACAGCAATTAAACTGGAAAGGCTATAAAATAGAAATATGTTGAGCTAAAATAAAAATAATTAAAAAAGATAAAACTGTGATATATCTTTATCACAATACCCCCATTCACCGACAAAAATTTTGACTGACCAGAAGGAGAAAAAGGATTAAAAACAGTAAAAACCTTTTTCGACAAAGGGAAGACAAAATTTTTTTAAATGCCAAAGTAAAAAGACAAAATTACATAAATTTAGAGCCATGAAAAGTAAATTGATTATTAATTAATGAAATTTGATGTGATGTGCAGCGACCAAAAAGAAAAAGAGAAAGAATATACATCATTGTAGTACATTCAAAAATCTCATCACAAAAAAATGTTATAGTATACAATATAACATTGTATACAGAATCCCCATTGCATTTTTAGCAAAGAAAGGCATACCTTCCATTAATCTTGATCTCTAAACAAATATCATCATGTATATAAAAAAAAACAAGCTAATATTTTCTTTAAATTAGCGATGAGATCATATCAAAATAGTTGCAACAGTAAAGCAACATAAAAAGAGTCGGTAATATCTTTCTTCTTCCGACTTGTCTAGACATAAATATTTAAATTATAATAAGCTGCAATTTTAAAGCAACAAAAAGTCAAGAATACTTTAAATTCTGACTGATGCCTAGGACTTTTAAAAATATAGAGCATATAAAATTAACTCTAAATAGCATAAATGTGCACAAAAACAATCCATTGTAAGGATTTAAATTCATTCAAAGGCCTAAGTATGTACTTTTTAAAGTCATACATATTGCATTAGTAATAATTCAAATCATATAAAATTAAGTATTTAACATAATGCACATAATACTGATATATCATAAACAAGTATATATAAGTGCATAACAATTATTACCCAGAATTTATATGAAAATTGCATAAAATTATGTTGCAACAAAATTTAAATTCATTTGTCATAAATAAGTAAAATCATCAAAATAGTTGGATTTAGTAAAAACTTTTCAAAATATAACAAAATAATGCATAAGTTTTAACCAACAAATGACACATTTCTTCAGTAAAATACTCCATACTTAATGTACTCAATAAAATTTTTCTGTAAATATTCAGTAGAAATAATTTTTCATGAAATACTCAATAAAACTCTTTCTGAAATATTCAACAAAATTCTTTCAAATATACTCAATTCATTTTTCTTTTAATACTCAATAAATGTTTTCTTAATATACCATGGTTTTTTTTGCAAAAAAAAAAAAAAAAAAATAATCAGAGAAAAACTGAGAAAAGGTGAGGATCCTCAAAAAAAAAATAATTTAACCATTAACTTTCATAAAGAAAGACAAGTTAAAATCAAATGACACATTTTATGAGAATTTAAAAACAAACACAGTGCACCGTTATGTAAAGCATGTTATCATAAATTTATATAACATTAATGAAAAGGATAAATATCCTATAGAAAAATCAGCTATTGACAATAAATGAATTATTTGGGTGGTATTTACAAAACTTACCAAAACCAAAGTGGTAATAACCTCTCACCAGCTTGAGACCATTATCAAACCAGTAAATCAAATAAATATAAACTATTAATATGTATTCATTACAATTCACAAAACACCAATAGCAATTCCCTTAAAACGATTAGCAGATCTGTAAATTGAACAAACACAAAACTTACAAGATTGTCAAAGGCGATCTCCAAAACCGATGACGAATCTGTAAATCAAATAAGCATAAAACATAATATAAATTCATCAAAACTTACAAAAATGCTAATAGCGATCTGTTAAACCATTAGCAAGTATGTAAACCAGACAAAAATATACAACATTCTTGCTAAAACTATTGTAAATAAACAGATGAATATTGCTAACAAAATGCTTGAAGGAAGAAAAAAAAAAAAAAATTTGTTTGTTTACAAATGAAGGATAATAAACGTTCTGCTTTTACATAACAAATAATCAGATGTAATACCTTTAAAAAGTTCTAAAATCAGTCTGATTTTAAAAAGATGATTACACTGAGAAAAAAAGTACTAACTTGCTAAAAAGTTTGCAAGTTAAGTGGCACACTGGTTGGTTGATTGACACAATGGCAGTGTAGCAGCAAATTGGCCTTTTTGCCTGAAACACATACCACTAAAATAAAATTGAAGACTTTATAAGGACATTTTAGCACTAAAAAAAATTAGCACTTAATGGCATATGAAGGGATGCACTAAACAATGATGAGCATTTTGAAGACACATCAGGTAAGAGCATTTGAAGACACAGCAGGTAGTTAGCACTTGAAGACACATCAGGTAATTAGCAGAGACTAAATCATGAACTGTGGTTCCATGATGTTGAGGAATAATATGACGAAGTGGCACTTAGAATAAAATAACACAAAGAGCACAAGACTCTTGTTGAGAGGCGCTGGAAAGTCTAAGTTGCCCATATACATTTTTGTATAGGTGTATTCAAGCAGGCAGAAATTGCAGATTTGAGTCAATACAACACTACTTGCACACTTTAGAGACAAAATTAGGATTGGTGACATTTGAGAAAGTCACTAAGACTATAAAAGCATTTTAGATTCTTAGAAGAAAATAATATTCACCAAAATCATTTCACAAGTGGTAGAATATTTCTTTATAATGCGCTGGAAAGTTCTAAGAATATGTGTTGCTTTGCATGTAAATTTGCAATATATTTTAATGCAACAAAAAAATTTTCTTCATTTATAAAATAATTTTCTTCATTTATAAAATAATTTTCTTCAGGTGAGGCATATGGTAAAAATGATTTAGAAAACATTTGGGTTATGAAATAATACTATAATAACAAGAAAAGGCACTATAATTTAAGCATACTAAAAATTTTCAAATAATCATAATAATTTTTCCAAATTTGAGAAGTTCCATTTGAGGAAGCAGCAATTTCTTAAATGCTGTGAAACTGAACTTTAAAATAAATGACAGTACACTTCCATAATCGAGTTTTGCAACAGAGGGTAGAAAAAGATAGAAAACTATTGCAAATAGGCACAGCTGTAAATTTGTAATACTTTAGATCCATAAAAATGAGTAACATTGATGAGGGAGAAACAAGATCCACAAGATGAAGAGGACTGACGAGGAGCAATCACACGGATATATTTGCCTTATATGAATGGCGACCATCAACAGTCACTTCAACTCGCAAAAGCAGGTAAGTATTTATTGTACTATCAGGAACCATCATATTTGCAGACAGCAGAGAAAATCAGCCAACAATGGATATAGCACATTCTGAAGATTTTTCCACCAGGTAAGCAAAGTCAGATGATAATAATAACCAGTTCATTGAAGTTGTCAGTATATATTCAGATTGTAGAATGTTAAAAATATAGCATGAGTAGACAGTAACTATTTCAGGAACAAGAATATGCAGCAGTTAGGCAATGGCTACTACTTCTCAAAAAAGAAAAAAATAATACCAGTCTCTTTTTGTGATTATGGTATGAGAATTTCAATAAAAAGATGCAGATGCTGTGTAATATAAAATTGATATTAGGATGAAGCAACAATTCCTTGAAATTAAAAAAAAAAAAAAAAAAAAACAGAGTTCTCAAAATGTAGAACAGAAAATGCAAATTATTGTGTAATATTTTCAAAATATAAATAAAGTTCTTGAATTTTAATTTCTAGAAAGAACACAGACTGCTTGCACACTATAATCATACTAAATATTTGTAGAAAAATGGCGAGAGTCAATGAACTTGGAGTGGTATTGCAATAAGTAATTTAACTTTTGTAGAAGCAACCAAGAACTAAAAAAATTTATGTATGATAAAACAACTACAAAATCACATGAAAACTTGAGCTTCTATGAAGGCAATTCATTCATATTGAGAATAAGTACAGCAAAATTAGTAATATGATGAGAACATAACTTCAATAAATTTAATTCCAATAAAATTTGCTTCATTTTTTTTTTTTTTTTTTATATTCATAAAATATATCAATTTCATTTAAAAGTGCCAATAAATTAATAAAAAATTAACCCAAAATAAGAATAAGAACAACCATAGCCTCTTTAAATTTTGTTCTCAAAAACTTAGAACAAGAACAATTTTTACATTTTTCAAAAAATATTTGAATTCATCATGAATTATATATATATTTTACTTTATATATATAAAAAGCACCATAATTTCATTTGTTAAAAAGAATACATTCATCATTTTTTTTTTTTTTTTTTTTTTTTTTTTTAAACTTTATTCTTCATGAAAATTTGTATAAAATATTCAATAAATCTCACGGAAAAATACCAGAATAAAAATTAATTTCTGTTAAAATATAATTTTTCAATTATAAATAAATTATTAAATATATGCAAGCCAGTTGAGAATAAAAGTTCCGAAATTAACGATGTATTGCAAACATAGATCTTCTGTGGAAAATTTCTTTAATTTCAGCAGCCTAAGAATATTTTTTAACTTCTGAATAAATACAATAAAAATCACTAAATCTTCAAATAATATTGTATTTTTAATATAAATTAATTAAGAGCATCAAATCTTCAATTAATATTGTTTGCATCATAAAAATGAGTTTCAAAATTTCATAATTATTTTTAAGAACAAAATAAAATTTTCAACTTTTCTCTTCATAAAAGAATAAACGGCGCCAAATGTGACGTTGATAAATATTTTAAGTGCCATTATAATATTATTATTTTAATGGATCGAAGAATAGATCGTATAGTAAACTTTTAAATATTATTTATTGCAGTTGTGATTTAAAATAGCAATTAACCCTGCACAATTTGTGCATCTGTTCTTTAGGTCGATATTCTTTGAGAAGAGAATCAAAAATATAAAACAAATTAAACATTCTTACTTGTTCTTGGTTGAAAAATAAGAGACTCATACTACTTGAAATGAAAACTCGTTTAGGTTAGGATCCAATAATGTTTATTACATTTTCTTGAAGAAGGAAGAAGGATGAGATGAAAGCTGCACATCAAGTCTTTAAAAAGTACTGGCTCAAATTTCGTAAAATTCGAAGAATCTTTAAAATATTCCTTTTGGCAGAATCCAATAAGGGATGTAGAATTAATGCAGAATTAAATTACCAGTTGATTTAAACTTTTAAAATATTAAATTTAAAATTTACAACAGCATTTTTATAGAATAATTAAAAACTGAAAACGCGAAATTGATCTCCAAAGAATCAGCGCTACGGCGATTCTAGGATACGAGCGCCGGCACAGGCCAGCAGGCCTCAGATCAGACGACGTTTTGCATAAATTTACAGCATCATTTTTGTTAAAATTCTGTTGGAAAAATGCGCAACATTAGTATTTATACCCAGAAAAGGGGTGCACAAATGTGGCAGCAAGATTAATTTAAACTAATTTGTTGATTAGGAATTACGTGAAAATTAAAATAGCAAATCAGAAACCAATTAACATTTAATAATTAAAAGAACCATTCTAATTTGTATTTGAAAGACACGCCCCTTTTGCATGCAGCGCCAAAACAAAACAGCTCCCGAAAACATACCGAACAAGAGCAGCGGTGACGCATGCGCACAACACACGCGTGCGGAGTGAGAGCCGCTGAATGACGATGACGTCACAGCTCAGCGCCGATTGAAGCGAACTCAGGAGGGATGGTTTGCCATAGAAACAACGTACAAGGCGCGCGATCGCTGGTAAAAAGGCATTTTAAAAGAACAGCAATTAAACTGGAAAGGCTATAAAATAGAAATATGTTGAGCTAAAATAAAAATAATTAAAAAAGATAAAACTGTGATATATCTTTATCACATATGCAGATGTTTAACTGTATCAACAGATATTGGAGATTCTTTACTTTTAATCAACTCTTCTTTAATTGCAGTTACTGGAAGTCTTCTATTTTGTTTGTGTTTGTCTCCCATATTTGGTGCACATTTAAGCCATCTACAAGGTTTTCTAGTTGAATTTGTTCCTGTTTCTTTCAGTCGAGCTAATGTGTATCTTACACTTGATTTTGGGATTCTTAATTTTTTAATTTTCTCCTTGGGACAGAATTTCAATTTTACCACACAATTCGATTGAATATTCACATTTTTTCTTCAGTTTTTTAAATTGTTTTGCAAACAATCAAAATTACCTGCAATATATATATATATAGATTATATCAATTACATTTGGTCACACTTTCCTTTCTAGCAAATGTTAAACTTCATCACCCCCACCCCTCTGGTCACACCTATTTACGAACGGGGTGTTGTTAAGCAACTGCTACAGATTAGTAGAGAAATTGTAAAGATGTCAAATAAGCAAATCCTATTCCACATTCTTCGCAATCTCAATTATAGTTGGAACATAACATTAAAAAAAAATGTTGTGGGGTGGCTGTTGTTTGGAGGCTTAGTGTAATTTCTATGAAAGAGATTCGATAACACTAAAACATGATCGGTATTCGGAGGTTACCATTGTTTGGAGTGACCGTTGTAGGAGTTTTCACTGTATATATATATATATATTTGTTGTATTGTATAAATATTGAAAAAAATTCTTGTGTATATGAAACAGTGAATAAGTTGCCAGAAAATATGTTGCCAAATTTCCTTCTCTCGCCAAGGCTATTTTCTCTATTTCGCCAAAGCCCCTATACTGAAAAAGTACCTGAAAAAATAACATTGAACTTGGTTTAAATTGTGTTTAGTACATCTTAAAATTAACTATTTAATATTCTTACTTTTTTGTGCATATTATTATAATACGTGTAATCATATTTTACATTCAAGAGAAAAAATGTTTTATTGTAGCACAAAACTATACAAAATGATAGATATTTATTTCAAATCTGCTATGAAAGTGCGAGACATCAATCATCCTACACTAAGAGCCTAAACTAGTCAGCGAGGACTAGCAAATGTTCAATGGAGGTGTCTCTGCAAATTTCTCGTTTGCATTTTAATATTTTAAAATGATTCTGTTTGCAAAGGATATCTGAGGTTGATGTCTAACGTTGTATCTTTCTACTTTTTTAAAATTTTGATTGCAATTTTATACTGAGAACACTTTTATATTTGGAACCAACCAAGCAATTTGTTTTTTGAAATTGAAAGTGTCCTCAATAAAACAGCTTTAGAAATAAATTACATTATTCAGTGAAGTCGCTAGGCTTTTGAAATCCTGGGTCTCTGAGACCCAGATACTTTCGAAATTTTTTGTCTTTTTTACAAAAGTGAGTCCTCTTTTAGAAATAAGACAAATTTATGTATTTTATGCAAAATATGCCTCTTTTGCGATCTTTCAACAAAAAAATTATGCATCCTGAAGGACCCATAAAAATTATATTCATGTATCCCTTCTCCAAATTTTTGCTTAAATTATGTGTTATAGTGCATCCCCAACATTTCCCTTATTATAAACATCATGCTAAATTTACTTCACTTGCACAGTCAAAATACAAGAATATTTTTCTCACTTAAAATTAGATGTATTTTATGTATAGCACAAAAAATACTTGCTATATACATAATTTTATTCAATGTGGCTGTTTAATTTTACTTACCTGTGTCTAAATGTTTATGACTAGACATCAGTTATTCTTTTTTTTTTTTTTTTTCCAAAGTATAATATAATAATACAGGGTGACAATTATTGAACTTTATGAAATTAAACCGTCATAACTTCTGAACGGTTTGCCTGATGAAGTTCAAACTTCGTGGTAAGTGGCGGGGCTTGATGGGAATTAGTATGCACATGCGCATGCAACTTGTTATCGGTCATTTGCAAGTGAAAATGTCACGGTACAGCATGCCTGCGTGTATATCGCTTGTGAATGCCTACTATGCAAGCAATAACAACCCGATTGTGGCTCAAAGGAAGTTTGCGGCAGAGTACAAGCTGAAGACAACCGGTCCAAGTGCGCTAACAATTAAGAATTTGATTCGCAAGTTTGAAAGAACTGGTTGTGTTTCTGATGACAGTGTTGGCAATGTCGGTCGACAAACAAGTGTGAGAATGCCTGAAAACATCCGGAAGACACGCACTGTGTTTCAAACCAGCCTAAGGAAATCGATCAGACAAGCTGCACAACAGGTGGGAATCAACTGGGAGTCCTTGCGACAAATTACTGTTGCAGACCTGCATCTCTTCCCATACAACATTCAAACCCATCAACCATTAAGCTCCATGTCCATGGAACAGCGGTTGTGTTTTGCCAACACTATTGTCAAGAGAATTGACAAACAGGAATTTGATGCGAATATGGTTTGGTTTAGCGACAAAGCCCACTTTCATTTGGATGGGTTCGTCAATAAGCAAAATTGGCTCATTTGGGAGACTGTGAATCCGCATTTTGCGATCAAGAAGTTTCTCCACCCTCAACGGGTGACTGTGGTGTGCAATGTCCAGTCACAGAATAATCGGTCCGATATTCGGTGATTACTGAACGATACGTGAATGTTTTGGAAAATGGTTTCATCGCCATTATCCAAAGTGACCCTGATTTCGACAAGATGTGGTTCATGCCAGACGAAACTCAACCCCATCAGACCAAGAAAGTGTTTGATGTCCTGGAGGAGCACTTTGGGGACTGTATTCTGGCTCTGGGGTACCCAGAGGCCACTGGAATGGGACTCGCTTTTCCGGATCTGAACACATGGGACTCATTTTTGCGGGGCTACATTAAAAACAACGTGTACAGAAGTAACCCTAAAATCATTGCTGAGCTGAAAACTGCCATTAAGGAGGTCATCGACAGAATCAATGTTTCGAGTCCGACACTTCAGCGTGTCATGCAGAATTCTGCTATTCGTCTGCGCCACATCATAGCCAATGATCGCAGCCATATCGAACATGTCATAACCTAAATCCAAATATCTGTAGTGACGTTTACATGTTGAATAAAGTTTGTGCACTCAGTAGTTTTTAAATAATTTATGTTTTATTTCATATAGTTCAATAATTGTCACCCTGTATTAGTAATGTGATTTAATATAAAGGTATTGCATAGTATTTTTTGGAAGGACCATGAAAATTTTCCATTTAAGACAGGATTCTGTTATAGATAGAATCCATTTTCTCAGATTGTAGTATATTCCATTTAATAACAATAAAATGCATTTCATTTTCCTCAAAAAGGAATTAATTAAAAAAATTATTACTGAAACATTCAGAAAATATATACACACACACAATATATGTATGTATTATATATATACACACACACACACATACACATTCCAGTATATCTTCTGTAATATTATAGTTACATTTATATTTTTAAAGAAACAGATTAGTTATACAGGAGCATGTGAAGTTTCAACTCCTGAGCTTTAACAGATATTTTATAAAAAGTGTACCCTAAGTTGTAAAGATAACAGAATTGAGAAAAACTAAAATAAAAGAGCGTTAAAATATATATATATATATATATATATATATACATTCTAATCTTTATTTTTTATTTATATTTTCTACTTTTTAATGCTTAAAATATTTCATTGTTGCATTTTCATAGCCAGTTGGCATATTTTGCTGAAAGTGGCATGGCACATAATTAATTCCATTGTTTTTGTAACTCCTAAATAGTTGTAACCATAAAGGTTATTTGGCAATTTATCATTTTTGCCCGGCTAATGGGAAAATGTCTTAAAATTAATTTATTAATTTGTAATTAAATTTTAAAATTATTAAAATGTTGGTTTGTCAATCAGAAACACACCTGTGTGCACAATTTTTATAATTCTGGCATGGCAGGAAATGAGTAAAAAATGGATTACAGAATTCCCTCTTTACATACAAAAAGTAAATTAAGTTAAATACAAGTGTAAAAAAAAGATCACATGCATGCATTGTATTGTTTGCTTATGAGCTTAAAGGATTTGTTTAGAGATTTATATTGTGAAACAATATAAATTAGTTATTTTCAGTACCATCTGAGCTTTTATTTTTAAGCATGAAATTGAAATTACATTTCATTCAATAATAATTCTTGTTTATGTGCTGCTCATTTCTTTTGTACCTTGTTTCATCTCACTATATTTTTTATAATTCTTTTCAACATTTTTTGTAGGTGGTATTCCATTCCAGATTTTTTTTCCGAGATACCTGGTATTCATAGAACTGTGTATTGTGTAAATTTATACGATACTTCTGATTCCGGTGAAGATTTAAATTTAAATGATTTGTTGAAAAAATCTGCAACAGAGGCAGCTGTGGAATCTCTTAATTGCGAGCTACCAAAAGTAAAGACACAATTTTACAAAGTTTTTATAATCAATGATGCATTACTATTTCTTTTTTATTTTTGTAATTGGAATTTATTTTCTGCAGCTTCTTACAACATCTTGCGCTTACTTAAGCCACGTCACTTCAGAGGGTCTTGTCTATGTAAGGTTAACTAATCCCCTGGATTGTTGGATTGAGCAAGAACTTGATAGGCTTTCTCCTATTTTTGAGGTATGAAGTATTTTTTGAATAACTGGTTATGCTATTTTATTTTGTGATAAAATGCAGATATTTTATTACTTTCATTATTAACTATATGTTTTTCAGGGATCATTCTAGAACTTAAAAAAGAGCAGAGTGCACATTACATAATAAGGGCAATTTTGTTGAAAAAGGCACATCATTTCATAAAAAGGGCATTTTTGTAATAAGTGCATATACCAATATACTGGTGGGTAGGGAAGTCTGGCAATAGCTTAAAGTACTCTTTAATTTAAAAAATCCCATAACATTTCTAATTTCCATAACTTCACCATTTGAAAAGTATTAAAAATAGCAGAATGAAACTTATGTTCTCGATTTTTATTGTAAAATTGTTTATTACATTCACAAGTCATTTCCCCCCTTTTCCTATGATAGCCAAAAACTTCTCTCTCAAAAACTTTTATTCACCAGATAACTTTTTTCCGGTTTTAGCAAAACTGGTTTTGAAAAACCTACAAAATAAAAGTTCTAAAGCTACTTCTCAAAATTTTTATAGAACTTATGTAAGTTATCATGTGATCAAAGGCCAGAATGCCTGATCTAATACTACATTTCAATAGAGAAGGTGAAATTAATCAATGACCCTTAGTTACCCTTTATGCCTTGTTCAATGAAAAAAATGCTAAATGGAAAGATGAATCACTCAAAGTCAAAGATTAGACATACCAGGGCATTTCACAGAGAAATAAAGAGGGAAAGAGGAGTACTCTTGATGTACCATACTAGCATTCTAAAAATAAAAGATAGGTAAAAAATTTTTGAAAGTACAATGCAAACAATGCAGTATTCTACTCAGGGTTTAAAGAAGGGTAGAATTCTACCTGGAAAAAGGACAAGGAGGGTGGGATTTTATCTAAAAAGGGCATGAGGATAGGCCGTCTCTCTGAAACTCTCTAGAGTGATCCCTGTATTTTTTACTGTAACTATGTAATTTTTACACTTTTTGTGTGCTTTTTTATTACATGGCATGAATAAAAAAACGGAAAAAGTATTTTACAGAGTATTTATTGGAATTTTTTTCTAAAAATAGAACAGATTAACTTAAAATATAATATTTAGGTGATATAACTTTTTGTAGATAAAACATATTGTAATCAGTGTGTGTCAACCATACTCGGTTGCGCTATTAACTTTTATGATAAATTCAAGACAAAACATATTTTTAAAATTTTGATGAAACAGATTTTGTTGTGTTATAGAGAAGTATCTCTGTAATAATGGATTTTGTCTCAGAGGATAGTAAATAATTAAAAGATTATCATTTAATAAGGATTATAGAGTTTAATCTAGGAAAAAGAGATTTGTAGCTTTTTGGCTAATTGCAGCCAATAACTGTTAGCCAAATAAAAATAGGTTCAGCCAAGAAAAAAAAAACTTTTATTTATACAAAATTTCTATATAAGTGAGTGAGTATTATTTTTAATTATGCAATATACAAACAGTACATCACTATGTAAGATTGACCCTTCGAGATTTGGCCATACATCACACATCAAATGCTTTTTTAAATAGAAATTCTTTTTAAACTTCCCCTTCCAAATTAATCACCATTAAGTTACTCACATTTTTGATTATCAGTCTATTTCTCAAGTTAGTTTTTGTTATATTCACAAGACTCAATCCCCTTTCACAATCTGCTGTAGACAACAGAATTGTTGCTACAAATTCATACAAAGAAGTCGCATTGGGAAACATGTCAGTAATGCCATCTTTGTGGAAAAAAGAATATAATCAGCTGGTTTCATTTCTTTATCTCTTGTAGCCAGAACCTGGCTGAACAACTTCCATTCATGAACCGTTTAGGTTTCATTTCCTAAGTTGGGATCATCAACAAACTCTTTTAATTTCCTCAATACTTGTTTAACGCAAATGACGTCACACTATTTGTATGATGCTTGCACAGAGAGAACGAGACAAATTTTGAAGTGAGTTGCCGGGACAGAGGTGGTTTGAGATTCTCTTCATGCGGCATCAGCAGGTTCACGAAATGCAGGAACAACAGAATGGAAATGATATGTTTTTTTTTTTTTTTGCTGTTGCTATTTGGCTAATCCACTAAATGCTTTGGGGGCAAAAGGTGCTTTCAGTTAGCTTTTTGGCTATTTGGATAGCTCTAGATTAAACCCTAGATTATAATCTGAATTATTTCTTTATGGTTTTTAATAACTTTTCAAATGTTTAAATTATAAATTTTGTATTAAACTAACTCTAGAAAGTTTTTAATATATATGTATATATATATTAACAATTATCGTCAGTTATTTGAGGTTACACTAAAAATTAAAACATTAGTTAAGCATAATTAACAGTAGTGTGGATGAATTGATTATACACAATTTGAACATTTTTATCTTATATTTTATTTTTCTGTTTTATTAACTTTTCATCAATTTAAATTATCACATTTTAAAAATAATGAATAAGTAAGAAAATTCTTACCTGTTTTATTCTTATTAAATGGAGGTATTAAAATTAGAGGCCTCAATTTTCATTCATAAGACTCGGGCCTGGACCAGGCCTTACTTTTTTTCTGCAGGCTTGGGCCTAACTTTTTTCTGCAAACTTATGCCAGCCAGACTTTTTTTTCTTCCACGCCTAGACTTCATTCTTCCTAGAGGTTTTCACGGGCCAAAATATTCAGGCCAGTCCCGACCCAGCCTGTATGAAAATCCTTGGTCCTGCCCAAACTGGCCCATGCAAAAATCAGTAAAATGAGGCTTGGCACAACAATTTTTACAAAAAATGCATATATTTTTAAATGGCCATTATTCTACAATTACATTTTTTTAAAAAGAATATAGTACATGTATTTCTAGGCAAAAAAATTAAAATGCAGTAAAACCTGTAAAATAGAACTGGTCTATGATGGAGAATTGAATCTATCTATAACGGAATTTTTTTGTCTCCTGATTTTTCTTCTCTTACTGAATGTTCATTTGAATGTCATCCTAAGTCAATTTTTTTAATCAGTTTTTATGTGCACAATTGTCTAAGTGGTCATTAATGTTGTTGATATTTTGCATTCCACACTTCTTTTTGATCACATAATTTTATTTTACTTCTTGAGATAAAAAATAGCCAAGACAAATGGAAGTTGACAAGAAATTATATATATATCCATTTACACATCTTACATGGGTTTTAGATTTTGTTAAGATATCACAGTACTATTACAAAGAAAAGGCAGTCCATAAATTGCCTATCTCTTTATTATTGTTCCCACTGTAATATTGCTACCAATTTGTGAAAAAAGAAAAACCTATCAACCTTCACTCCTATTGTTGTTTAAATGAACTATAAATTTTAAACTGAAAAAAAAAAAAAAAAAAAAAAAAAAAAGATAAATTTTCTTTGTTGGTTTCACTTACCCGAGTTCTCTCTCTTGTGCCATAAGAAAATTTAAAAAAAATAAAAGGCTTTAGCTAAAAGCTGCATGTACAGATAAAAAACAGCAGCATTAGCCTAAAATAGAGTGCAACATGTTATAAAATTATTTTCGCCATTTCCTAACAAGTAGCTTAGCATTAATTTAAAGATATACAATATCAGAAACCATGCAGCATAGCAGCCGTCACTATAGGTTATTTCAAGCCTTGCAGATTAATCAAACAACTTTAAATAGTTATGGGTTTAAAAATATAAAACATGCTGAAAAATATTTATAAATTGCAAATGCAAATTTTGTTTATTATATGAGTTGATATAATTTTCTAATGATGGGAGGCGTTGTCCAGCACTTTTGGAGTTGCAGATAAATTGTGGTTTGCTGAATATTGACACACAATTATTTTTGCTACAAGAAAACATATTAAATTACATGTTCATAAAATTTTGTTTTCATATTAAAATCTACTGATTTAATTAATTGAAGATAATCTTGAATGTTGATGACTTAAACATGTGTTTCAACACAAAATTTAATTATTTAGTACTAAAAATTTAAATCGTGTTAGTTTTTTTAACAGCTTAAAAGAATGCAAAAAGAGTTATTTAAAGTAAAATACATTCCTTTGATAATTTTCTTCTATTTAATATGCAAGTAAAAAAATGAGCATAAAAAATATTTTTTTGTCCTTTTTTTTCCATTACAAATGCAAAGTGTGGTATTTAATTAATATCTCTCTTTATCATAAGAAAGGAAAAGTCCACAAATAAAGTTTAGTGAATATGACTTCTTAATTCACAATTAAAATAAAATATTTGATTTTCATGGATGAAAATCAATCTTTTCTTTTGAGAATGAAGCTATTTTTATTACTGGAACCATCCCACGATACCAAGATTAAAGCATGATTTACCCAGTCATTGTAAAATATTTGAGTTTTATTGAGTACTTATGATTATGTGGAAATGTGTTTTCAGAAACATTTTATTCTATGCTTAACAAAGATCAATAAATAGTAGAGAGTTTGGTTATCTTTGTAATCAGAGAAAAAGGTTAGTAAATATGATGTCATATTGATACAATCATAGTAAATTATTTTATTTTCATGGCTGAAAATGGACTTTTCTTTTGAAAATGATGTAATTTTCACCACTGGAATCATTCTGCCATTAGGTCGTAATTTTCACCACTGGAACCATTCTGCCATTAGGTCAAACTTTGTTGACTTTTATATGATTGCCAAATTTTCTTTGAAATATGTTATTTTCACTGATGGTAATCTGCTTCTGATCGGTGAATTGTGATCAGACATATTGAATTTTATGTTATTGAGAAATTTATAGTATCAAATATTCAACTCACAGATAAACTGAATACCAAATATTCAGCCAGCCATGTGCCAAATACTCCTATATTTCAGGATGTAAAGTTATTAGAAAGTTAAATTTTAAAACAGTTTTATATTGTATACAATGCACATACTTCCATTTTGCTGAACAACACCTTTTCACAAGTAAATTTTACACTGAAAAAATCCTATGCTTCGAGTTATTATTTAAGAAGAAGATAGTCTTAAAACTTTAAACTTCATGGTTTCTTTTAATAAATGAATAAAATTTTCTTATATGCTAAAACAAATATTTTAAATCAAAGAGAAATTTTGAAGGAATTAGAAGAAAAAAATTACAGTCAAAGAACTAAAGTTTTTTTTTTTTTTAAATCTTTTCAAATCGTGGTATTTCAGCAAGATTAACTTCCCTGCTCATTGTGATTTATCAAGGAAGTTTTTTAATGCACCAGAGAGCAGTGTCTGGGGTGAAAGATTATTTTCAATGTTTGGAAACATACAGGGTGTTCCTAAAATGTTGTAACAAACTTTTAGGGGAGATAATGCAGTTGAAAAAAATATTTTTTGAACAGGAAACCAGCATCGCAACCTACTTATTCTATGAAAAATACATTACATTCAGTTAATAATATACAGTGTGTCTCACTATAAGTTGAACCTAAATTTTCTTTCACAACTTTAAAACAATAATGAAGATACTTTAATGGGATTTTCATCATATTAACTTTGCTTAGTATGAAATGTGATGACATCACTGGAAGTGACTGAATTTTCATCAGTGACACAATATATATACTACCAGAAACATTCTGAGTAATAGAATGTCTAGCTCAGTCTTGAGAAAGGTGACAATTTGCAGCACTTCTCTCCATGTCATCATATTTCACAGACATCAAGGTAAATCTGTTCAAAATATCGTTACAATATTTTCATTATTGTTAAAGCTACAAATGAAAATCTAAGTTTGGCTTGGAGTGAGATACTGTGTTTTTGACTGAATAAGTGCATTGTGATCCTGGTTTCCTTTTCAAAACCTGTTTGCCTTGATGCCTATTATCACCCCTAAAAATTTATTCCATTTTATTTAGGAACACCCAGTATGTGAAAAAGCAAGAAACATTATTACCAGACGATATTCAGAATAGTGCATTTGTACATCATTAACTCTCTGATTTCTTATCCCACAATTTCCACGGGCACAACATTTGTAGAAAAATTTATAGAATACATAATTTTTTAAGCAATTTTCTTTTAAAAATTCTACAGCCAAAAGGTAAAAAGGCAAATAATAAATATACTACATATTTAAAATACATGATGATTTGAAATATGCTATAACAGAGGAAATACTGGTCAATTACATAATGGTCGAAAGGATTTTGAAAACAAAATTAAGCAGTCACAGATTTAATATTTAATTTTCTTAAGTGCCACTTTTCAAACAGCAAATAAATAATATAGAAACAGTGTATTTTATTTAAGTAGGATTCTATTTCTTAGTTATTCTAAATAACTAAAAATAAAATTATGCATGGTTTAAAAAAAAAAAAAATAGTTTTTTTTTAAGTATTCAGTTTGGCTGAATATTTTGATATTCAGGCAAACCAAATATTTGGCAGACCAAATAGTGTGATATTCAGCCTAACTGAATTTTCTGTAGTATTTGGTGCATCCATAATTTATAGGCACAAAACAAAAATATGTGCTAACCAAATAAAGTCATAAAATATTTCAAATTCCATTGGGGGAAAAAAACTACTTATTACTTTTCTTAATTAAAATTATTTACTAATTTTTCAAAATATTATATTCATTTTAAAGATAGTCATTTGTTTTGTTACTCCAAGCTTTCCTTTAAATTAATGCGAATATATATTTGAAAAGTGTTTGTATATTTTTTGCACCCCCCAACTTTTGGCACCAAAGAAGACTGTAAAAAAATTTAAATAAATATATAGAAGAAGTAGATAAATGAAAATATAGAGAAGACAGTGTAAAAACGTGTAAATAAATATAAGATATAGTGAACTCTTGTTAGTGCAGACTTCCAAGTGAGGCAATTTTTTGTCCACACTAACTAAAGAGTGCATTAAACTATGTAAACATTTGAATGGTGTAAAATAATCCCTTTTGTTGAATAAATTGAGTTCCGTTTTTGACAGAAAATAAATAAGTTATCAACATAATGTTAAAATAAGCAACTTTTTCTTTAATTTAATAATTTTAGTTAAAAAGCAAGTTAGTGACAATTCGTTTTTACAAAATAATAAATTAGTGAGGACAAATGAAATATGCAGTACTTTCATAATTTAACTTTATTCAAAGAATCTTTCACCTTTCTTTGTATTATTCAAACAAATATATATTTTTTTTTTTATCGCCTCATTTTCTAGTTTTTTCACACAGTTGAAAATTTGGTTTCATTTTGTATCACATTTTGATTGGTAATATCAGTGAACAGCCATTAACAATTTTTGACACTGTCACGTTTTTGGCGGTAGAAAGCTTTCTTTCTCTTCATTAGTATCACTGACAACTTCTTGATCTTTCAATGGCCAAAGTTACATCAAAATTGCTTAAAAAAAATAATGTACAAAGCAGTTTCAATTCTGCTTAGTCAGTTTGTAAAAAAAAAGTCTGCATTATGCATTAGTAGTATGCTTTAAGCAGTGTCTTTAACATTAATTGCAAATATTAAATGATGGGGAAAATGAAATTGTCCTTATTAACTGGAGACACATCTTAAACGGAGATGCATTAACGAGAGTCTATTGTAGTTACAATACTTGCATACTCATCTAGAGTACTGCACTGAAATAATAAAATTTTGGGAGAACAACTGTTAAAAAAATATATATATGAGTAAAGATTATAGACCATCAATCTAACTACTTTATGCTATATTTGGAACCACTTTATGCTGGTCTTCTTTCAGGTCACCTAACTTTCATTTTATTTTAACTTTGACAGTTGTAGAACACCTTCTTAACCAGAGATATAGGTCTCAGAGCAAAATAATGAGAACACCTGACAAAAAATGTAAATTTTTTATTAGTAGGTGGCAGAGGCATAGCCAGGATTTCTTTTCGAGAGGAGGGGGGGGTCCAGAATTTTTCTTTAGGTTATATATATAGAAAAACCCGCTAAGTTGCAATCGTAAAAAGAGGTAAAAAATTCCGATTTATACAGGTTTTCGACTTAGCAGGTGTAATTCTATGGCATTATATTCTATGGGACAAAGGAATATTTTTGTTTTAAGTCAGCATTTTGTTATAGGCAGGTTTCGTTTCCACAAGTTTTGCTGTATTTATACAAATGTACTTATTTATGTTATATGTATAGTAAAACCTGTCAAAACAGAACCTGTCTATAACAGAATCCTGTCTTAAACAGAAGTATTACCTGGTCCTGATATGGATTACCATTCAATTAAATCTGTTGAAAACATGACTGAAACTGTATTTTTCAATGCTCTTTTGTGATTTTGATTCATTCTTCACAGCTTTTACTCTACTTATAAATACAGTAAAGCCTATGAAAGCAGAACATTTCTACAATGGAATCCTGTCTCAAACGGAAGAGTTTCGGGATACCGACGAAACGAACAATACATCTTCTTGACTTAGTGTATGTTAGAAGTATAATTTTCAATGAAAATCTGTCTAAAATGGAACATTTTCCCAGTTCCTTGCGATCTGTCTTGACATGATTGGCTGTGTGTGTGTATGTGCAACAGAAGCATTTCGAGTAACTTTAAGAGTTTAGGTATATCCTTATCAATTTCTTAATTTAAAAAAATAACGTGTAAAATAAAGTAAGACCAATCTCTAAAATTGCAGCTAATAATGCTATGAAGTTACATTAATATTTACCAGTGAGAAGGATTTTACAAACACTATGATATAAGAAACTGGGCACATACTGAAGAGTTAAATGTATTTAAATCAAGTTTCATATAACATAAACATTTGATTACATTAAAGTTAGGATCAAATGGTTAAGTTTATAACAGCAACTTTCATGTTTAATTTTTTGTCCATTGAATTAAAAACTTGTGCTGTAATAAGTACTGCATTATAAGTTGTCATAATTTCCAATCACATCAGCTGTTGATTTCCCATGGGAGTTTTTGAGATAAGGTTAAATAATCTTGAAGAAGAAATCTTGTTATTTCGGCTGCAGAAACTACTAATGTAACAAATACACACAACAAATATAATTGATGTTAGGAAAAATAGTTTTGTTACAATTGTCTAAAATAGCCATAATTTTTCTGAGTTTCTTTGTTTCAAGTTTTGCCATTTTCGATACCAAAGTAAATATTCGGCCTCAATAGTTGTTTACAATATCTGGTTGACTTAAGATATGTTAAATTTTTGTAGCAATTTTATTTATAATAGATTAGCACTTTTTTGGAAGTATTAGATTGTGTAAAAAATAATGGTGGTTTCTGTTATTTTACTTTTCAAAATATTTATTTTAAGTGGTTGGAAACAGTTTTAGAACATACTCAAAGCTCAGCAGCAACCTCTCGGACTTTGGTATGTGGATTAGCTTCAACTTATGCTTTCAGTTTCTCATTGTTAATGACAGAATGTCACCCACGACCTTCTCATACTCAAAACTCTCATTGCCACCATGAAATTTTTAGAAGCAATGTTATACTTTGCGTTCAGAAGTCATATTTATGTCAAATATAATGTTGAATTCAGACATTTTTCTCCGAGAGAGATTTCTATGGAAGGGACCATTTTTATCTGGAAGAACATCAAAACCTTTCAATGTCCCTCTGCTCTTCCTTTAACCATCAACGAGACCAGAAATAAAAGTACCCAATCAAAGAAGAAACATTGGTATTCTGAAATATTCTTCAGGTTTTTCATGAGATGTATTATCCTTCTTCATCTGATGGCCAACTTGACATGGAATGTATGTGGCTAAAGAAAATTGTGTCAAAGTTTTTTTTAATGAAGGATTCTGCTCTCTTGCACAGGTCAGAAAATTTTTGACACCAGTTTCCTGTTCCTTGCTTTCTGATTGATGTAACTTTCATAAAACGGAAAAATGACATCTGTGTAAACTCATCTTTTCCAATAAGCAGACCCCGCAGAGCTCCTATTTTTCCTACTTTTTCCTATTTTTTAGAACCCTTGCCTTTTTTTCCTGTTTTTTCCTATTTTTCTCCCATTTTTCTCCACTTTGAACAAATTTTTTCAACTTCCACGTCGGCCCGTCATTTTTATTTTTCTTCGTTCCACAAGCGATCGGGAAGTCGTCTGCAATCGAAACAGCGGGAATAAGCAGTTTGTTCCATTGTCTGTCTGTGTATAACGTTAGATTGGAGGAGGAGCATATCTCTAGGAGCACACTCCATCTTCGAAGCTCATATGAATGAGAGGTCAAGGGTCATACAACCTTTTGATTTACAAATCAAACTTCATGAGATCTATTTGATTCTTTCTTACTTACGTAATATTGGGCTTCAAGTTATTCTTAAACATTTTTTAGGAAAGGGACAGGGGAGTAGAGAGATTGAGTTTAATTGTAGCTGATGTATATATTTTTTCATGTCAAATACATATTATTCTTTAGTGATTGCATTTGAATGTATTTTCTTTTTTCCTTTACTTTCGGTTTTGTTTAGTTACTTTGACACATTTTAAAAAAGTAAAGGCATAACATTGGCAAGTCTGACTATTGAAACAATTTGTAATAAAAAATTTTACATAAAAAAATAAAAAAAATACTTATCGAGTTATAAGCAATACTTTGGTTACATGACCGATTTTTCTCCTCTCTCTGGAGGTTCTAAATGCAAAACTTAAATAATATTTCCTGAAAATTCTGCTTTTACCAGAAGAAAAAACGTCTTTTGATTACATAATTTTTGAATAAGAACACCTGCCAATTTCATGCGTTTTCGATAGTGTTCGCATTTCTTTTAAGAAGGGTTTAGGGGGAATTTATTGAAAAGGATACTTTGATCGGTTAAAAAGACATTTATGTTGAGTTAGCAGCAATTTTTGCTGAATAAGAAAGCATTTTTTTACACTTACTATTTTTAGATTTTTTCATCTTTTTTTACTTTCTTCTATTTTACAAGAAGAAAATATTGGATTATTGAAATTTTTTTACTTCTGGTTTTCGACGGATGAATGCGTTTTAGGGGCGGGGATCCCGTAAAATAAGTCTTTACAAAATGTCCATCTGTGACTGTCTGTATGTGACACAAATTTTGTAGGTGCTCTTTCTCAAGAACTGATGCACGGAATTTAATTTAAAAATATATTATGTTAGTGCCTGATATAAATTGGTGCTTATTAGTTTTTGGTGTAAATCGCCCAATAGGTGGCGCTGCCGAGTTGCATTTTTCACTATTTCCGCAATAGCTCTATCTCAAGAACTAATGAACAGATTTTCATCAAATTTCAGATTCAGTTAGACATTGACATAAGTAGTTGCTGATTAGGTTTTGGTTATAATCACCCAACAGGTGGCGCTTCTGTGCTGCATTTTGCAGGATTTACACGATTTTAGCAATAGTCTTATCTCAAGAACTAATGCACTTAATTTCATAATTTTAGAATCCTCATGATGTGCATAGATTGCCACTTTATTTTGGCACTGTGGTAGCGAGTTTTGAAGTGTTAACATATATATGAGATAGAAGAAAGTTTTGAGATTGGTGCATCAATAGTTTACTCAGAAATTTTCAGCATTTTTTTTTTTTTGCGTTTTGCCGCGATTTTTTCACAATTAGTAAACAGAATCGAGTTTCAGACTTTTAGCTCGATCTCATAAATTTTGACCCTTTTTTTTTTTATAAAATTCAATCTGGATTTATACAACGATTTTTAAATTTGAGATTTTTAGTTTTTTTGCATTCCATAGAGCTATTTCAAAGTTCTTTACAGGTCTCGTTTTAATTTATTAATCCAATATAGTAAATTTTGTTTTCTGCTATTTTTTTTTTTAGTGATTTTTCGAAATTTTAACGTTTGTTTTCACGTTTTACTGTGATTTTTCCACATTTGTAAAAGATATCCTGTTGTAAGGTTTTATCCCTTGCATTCAACAAATTTTATTTGGAATTTCTACTGCTATTTTTAAATTTTTTCGGTTTTAAGGGTTTTTTCATGATTTGCAGCGATTTTTTTTTTTAATTTAGAAAAATAAATTAATAAAAGCTTTTAATCTCTTAGCCCAATATAACAAATTTTAACCTCTTTTCAATAAAGTTCATTCATATTCATACAGTGTTTTTTTGTGTTTTGTGCATTTTTTTTTTCATATTTGTTAACGGAATTAGGTTTCAGTCAAAGCCTAAGATTTTGTTCCTCTGCGATTATTTAATTTTTATGCTTTTTTTTTTTTTTTTTTTTTTTACGATTTTTGAATTTTTTATGTAATTTTTAGAATTTTTTCGCATTTTGCAGATATTTTAAAAAATTCAAGATGTAAGATATTAATTAAAACAAGGAATACACATTTCGATTCCAAACTATTTCAGTTGTCATGCCTGCAAATTGTATTCCATAAATATAAAAAGGATTCTGTGAATTTGTCAGAAAGTTCGGTGTCATTAGAAAAATAAATTGAGCAGCAAATAGAAATAATGATTAAAGGAAAAAGAACCGAAAGCAAAACCCTTCTTTCCCTTGCTGTTAAAAAATAATTTATGTATTTTCTTTGTTAATTGATCGATTTCGTTCAAATTTTCAGCAGGTTTCAATAATAACAAATTAGGCTGCATACTAAATTTTTATTAAAATATAATAAATTACAAGAAAATTATAGCACTCCCACTATACAGCTGCAAAGAAAAAGAGAGACAACTATCCCCAGTTTGTTTTGTTTATCGAACTACGTTAAGTTGGATGTGGAATGTTATCAAAATCAGGTCATCAGCTTTGAATGGATAATGTTCCGTTATTCAAAAAAGGACGCATGATATATGTTTTTCAATTAAGAGGCTACTTAACTCATCCGAAAACACCCACTGGCTAATCTCAATCTTACATGACACTTTTTGTGAAATATCTCGTTTGCATTTCACAATATTATTGAATTCTTTTATTTGGTAGCTGAGGTTGATCTCTACAAAGGCCGCTTTTTATTCATTACGATTTTATTTGCAAATTATTTTATAAGTGTACTTTCACTTTCGAAATCGTAAAAAAAAAAAAAAACCTGTCTTTGTAGAGATCGATTGCAGCTATCCAATGAATTTTTTTTTTTTTTAAATATTGTGAAATGCAAAAGAGATATTTCACAAGAAATTCTCCTATAGGATTGACATAAATGGACATATGTTTTCGCGTGAGTAATTGAAATAGCCTCTTAAAGGGGGGGGGGGGCTTCAAAAAGGATTCATCCAAAGTATGATGTTCTATATTTTACCATGTTTAGGAAATCAATCCAAATATATATAATTTAAAGATGCTGTGATGAATAATTTTGTTTCATTATAGATAAATAATATATTGAATATAATTAGACAAAACTTATAAATAAATGCAAATTTATCTAGTTTTGCATATTTTCAACGATGATCAGAAGTTTCAACAAAAAACTTTTAAGAAGCAAATCTGAAGAAAAAGAGTACTTACTTCGGACATACCAATTAACTAAAACACATTCCAACCAAATATTCTGGTGGGGGGGGGGGTTGGCAGGCCATATTTTTTATAATTTTATGAATAAAAATATCACGTGAATGTAAATAAATAAATGCTTTGATGATTATTTAAAAAATGTAAAACTTTGTATATGAAAGAATGTTTTGCCTTTAGAATTTGATGAGTTCTGTGTTGATTTATTTGCTTTTTTCAAACATAGTGCTGCTCGTCAAGAAAATTTGCAAACACTGAAAAGGTTTCTTGAATGTGAAGAATTATTTCTTCTCAGGCATGTGAATTCCAGATGGCTAACTTTGGGTCCCATTGTAGAACGAATATTGATTGTTTATGAATCATTGCTGGAATATTTTTTGAATTTCCTTCCAAAACAGAAAAATAGTTTTAATATGCTTCAAAACAACTCTCGTTATAAGAGAATTGTAAGCAATCTCAAAAGAAAAGAAACACTCGTGTTTCTTCAGTTTGTTGTTGCTCTTACACCAAATTTATAGACCTACTTGGCATTGTTTCAAACTGCAGGCCCGCTTGTTCATATGATGTATTTTAAAATGAACCAATTGCTGCGTAATATTTTGCTAATGTTTATGAAGCAGGAGATTGTGTCTAATCTGGAAGGTAGTAAATTTTTTCAGATTGATTTTGACAATTTTGAAAATCTTTCTCAACAAAACCCTTGGTGAAATAGAGGTAGGAACTGGTACAAAAAAAGCCCTTTTGCTATTGAAGGAAAATCCAGCAAAAGAAGTAAAAATGGCATTACGATCATGTTTGATAAGACTCGCTAAACTGTTAAAAGCTTCTCTTCCACTGACAAATAGTTTATTAAAAGATCTTGCGATCCTTCATCCATCTATGAGAAATAAACCAAATGATGCAATTCAGTGTCTGTGTGCCAATTTGAAACCATTGAATATTCAAGCCAGGGAATTGGACAATATAATTTTGGAATGGCATGCTTATAAAACAGATACTGAAGTAAGTAAAATCTGTAAAGAATTTTCTGAACATCCACAGCGTATTGATGAATTTTGGAGTAAAGTATTTGAACTGAAGGACGTTTTTACATCAAAGCCAAGATTTCAAAATCTTTCTTTTTTGATAAACTGTTTAGTACTTGCACACGGAAATGCTGATATAGAAAGTGGATTCTCATTGAACACTAATATATTGTCAAAGAAAAGCTTAGGTGTTTCAGAATCTACAATTATAGGCCTCAGGCATATTAAAGATGCTTTGAAAAGGCATGGAGGCATCTTTCTGATTCCCATAACTGGAAAGCTATTAAATTCAGTGGCAAAAAGCTATTCATTGTATGCTGCAGAGAAAGAAGCTGTGGCAAAAGCTTCCGAAGAAAAAAAAAAGGAATTAGAAGAACACGAAAAACTGCAAAGCGAACAGAGAAAGAAAAAAAGATTGGAAATTTCAGAAAAACTGAAATTGAAAAAGTAGAATTTTTGCAAGAAGAATTAAATTTGGCCAATAAATGCTGAATTGAAAACAATGATGTGCTACAAGAAGCAATAAAAGTTAAAGATTTATGAAAGGGAGAATTGTATCGAATGTAATAGAGACCAGTACCAATAATATTCAAAAAATTACCAAAGAACTTTTTTCAGCACAAGATAAATTGCATAAAATACAACAATCAATTTAAAAATTTAGATTTTGCTGCCATTCTTTCTTTCTTTTATTTGTAAATTAACAAAAGAAACTTATAATAGTCATTGTGTATTTGACACAACATTTCAATAAATTATCTTAAATTTGATTTATTTTTGTATTTTTTTATTCAATTTAATATTTGTATTCCTATTTTTTTAACGAATTTTTTCCTACTTTTTCCTATTTTTTTCGATATTATTTTCCTATTTTTTCCTAATTTATTGTTTTTTTTCTTCTTTTTTCCTACTTTTTTGGGGGGAAAGGGCGCTTTGGGGTCTGAATAAGTGTTGGCAACAGTTGGTCCCATCGAAATCTCTGTTGAAGAAATTTTACGTTTAATCTAGTTACAGTAAAATCTGTGAAAACAGAATCGCTAGGGATTTTTAACAAATTCTATTGCAGACAGATTTCCGTCTTATCAGGTATACATGTATACTTATCCTTCCATCATCGGGACCATGAAATGTTTCCGTTTACAAGAGGATTCCATGTTCACAAAAAACCTGCCAAGAAGGAATCACAATTGCAGAAATAGATAGGTTTCAAGTCTTAGCAGTTATAAATGTATAGGGTTGTTTTCATCAATCCTTGAATTTTTTATGTTTAAGATAGGTCATCTTCACAGATTTTATTGTAATACATCCTAGCTCTTCAGAAGTGTACTATAGAGTGGTTACGTTTTAACAGTTTTAGAGGACACCTGTGAAAACGAGCGTGTCTATATAAAAAACCTGTCTTAAATGGAAAAAAATCATAGCCCTGGCGAAAGACATACTTTTAAATTATACTTGCTGAGACGAATGCCTGTCTGAAGTGGAATTTTTCATCATTTCTTTTCGATTCCATCTGAGCAGGTTTTACTGTTGTATCCATGATTCAGTAAAACAGTTCTTGGGTTGGATGTGTGTGTGTTTTTTATATAGACAATATAAATATATTTTTTATATAGAGAATTGTAGACAGATTTCCGTCTTATCAGGTATACATGTATAGTTATCCTTCCATCATTGGGACCATGAAATGTTTCCGTTTGCAAGAGGATTCCATGTTCACAAAAACCTGCCAAGAAGGAATCACAACTGCACAAATAGATAGGTTTCAAGTCTTAGCAGGTATAAATGTATAGGGTTGTTTTCATCAAACCTTGAATTTTTTATGTTTAAGATAGGTCATCTTCACAGATTTTATTGTAATACATCCTATCTCTTCAGAAGTGTACTATAGAGTGGTTACGTTTTAACAGTTTTAGAAGACACCTGTGAAAATGAACGTGTCTATATAAAAAACCTGTCTTAAACGGAAAAAAATCATAGCTCTGGCGAAAGACATACTTTTAAATTATACTTGCTAAGACGAATGCCTGTCTAAATTGGAATTTTTCATCATTTCTTTGCGATTCCATCTGAGCAGTTTTTACTGTTGTACCCATGATTCAGTAAAACAGTTCTTGGTTTGGATGTGTGTGTCCGTCCGTACCCACCCCTGTTGTGTATTTGATTATATTAGAGTGTTTGCCAGTTTCAATAATAACACAAAGTTATTAAACATAACTACTTTAATAAAAACAACCATGAACGTTCATGTTAACAACACATAGCAGCATCATACTGCTCCGGCAGAATACAGAGCACAGGCTATCGCTAACTAACAAAGATAAAAAGACGTTGGGTTAACTGTTGCCATTCAAACATATAACATGTATATTACAATTCTCCCCCCTTTAAATTTGGAGAACTTACCATTAATTTACAATTTCAACGAGTTTATAAGTCCAATCGTTCGACTGGTTTTCTTGTTCGTGTGGATAGTCTCAGTCCTTGAGAAGCAGGATGCACAAGATGTGGTGCTACGTCACTGGACTTTGGTTGAATTGGAGCACTCATTGTGGAATTAAAGGTTTAGGTTGCTACAGGAATATTTGATGTTTGTATTCCAGCAGTGGCAATTGATCTAGTTGTTTCTTTGTGCTTTGCATCATCGCTGAAAGTAACAAACAACTTCTTCCGTGGAATAATAGGCATAGTAGAAAACTGTCAGTCAACTTGGCATTGGCGGAGTTGGTCGACATGTCTTTTTATTACATATCCATCATTTAACTATATTAAGTAATGGGCACGTCTTAAACGTTCGACAACAGTTCCATACTTCCACAGCATTGAGCTTGAATAATTCCTTGATTGTACTCAAGTACCTAATTTGAAGAATTTGTCAAAATTTGGTTGAGGAGTCATGTTTCTAGAGGCTTCAGTTATTTCAGGTTTTAAGAGATCTAGTTTAGTTTTGAGATTCGTCCCATAGAGCAATTCTGCCGGTGTCTTCCCACAAGAAAGTGTAGTTGCTCGATAACGGAATAACACTTCACATAGCTTCTCTTGAAGAGTGCTGACTTAAATCGCATACACTTCAGTTTTGTTTTGAGGATTTGGCAATATCGTTCAGCTTGACCATTTGTTGCTGGATGTCCAGGTGCAGTATATCTTTGTCTTATGCCACTTTGCTTGCAGAAATGTTCAAATTCTGTTGATTTGAAAATGGATGCTTTATCACTGACCAGTATGTCTGGCAATCCATGGCGGCTGAATATTTCTCTTAAGAAATATATAGTGGAAGTAGAATCTGGACTTCTCTTCATGTAGTAGATTTCAGGCCATTTAGATTTAGCATCAATGACAAGGAAGAAGTGTCCCATGAATGGTCCTGCATAATCCATGTGGACACGCTGCCAATTTCTTGTTAGCATGTCTCAATTGTGTATTGGAGCTTTGTGAGGGTTTTTCTTGACATCACAGCATTCTTTATAGCTCTTTACTAGATTCTCAATATCTGTGTCAATATTTTTCCAATAGCAGTAATTCCTGGCAAGGGCTTTCATCTTCACAATCAAAACATGAGTTGAATGGAGTTCTTGCAAAATAGCTGTTTGAAGTCTTTTAGGAATAATGGCACGACTACCTCTTAACAATATGCCATCTTGTAGTGTGATTCAGAATCCCTGATCATTCCATTTAGAACATGTTCCTTTAAGGTTGAAAGTTCTTCATCACTTGATGTTTCTTGTTGTATAACTTTTGCTGTAATGGTATCTGTTGAGATGTGATGTATTACAAATTCTTGAAAAGCATATTCATCATCAACTATTCGTATTTCATAATCAGTTAAGGAAAGAGGTCTTCGAGACAGATAGTCAACATTTGTATGATCTGATGACTTGCGATACTCAATTTTATAATCTAAGTTAGAGATGAAGTGTGCATAGCGAAGCATTCTTTTGGCAGTCAAAACAGGGAGCTCTTTCTCTGGATGAAGGATTGTCATAATAGGCTTATTATATACAATTAATGTAAATTTCCGTCCAAAAATATAGTCATAGGACTTTTTACAAGCCCAGAAGACTGCTGTGGCTTCTCTGTCAAGTTGACTATAGTTCCTTTCCGCTGCAGTGAGAGATCTCGAGGCAAATGCAATAGGCCTTTCTGTTCCATCTGGCATAGTATGTGAGAGGATACCCGAGAGTTCAAATGTACTGGCATCTGTAGCTAATGTGACTGGTAATTCAGGTGTAAATGGTATCAGGACCTTGGTCACTGGCTATTTCTGATTTAGCCTTTATCCATCCAGCTTCACAATCAGCTGTCCATTTGTATGGAACATCTTTTCGGAGGAGTTTATTCAATGGATATAATAATGTAGATACATTTCTGATAAATTTGGAATAATACATGACTAAGCCTAAGAACCGTCTCAATTCATCAACATTCTTTGGTCTGGGGGGCATCTTGAATCGTCTTTACTTTTTCTGGAGATTTATTTAGTTCTTCTGAACTAATGCCATATCCTAAGTATTCCACTTTTTTCTGAAAAAATTTACATTTGTTGAGATTTATGTGCAAGTCATATTTTCTAAGTTTCTGTAAAACTAAGTAACCGAGATTTGCATTCTTCCAGAGTTTTTCCTTGAGTGATTAAATCATCAAAATAAGCAGTGGTACCATCTAGGTCTTGTACAAATTGATCAATAAAGAATGAAATTCATTTGGTGCTGACTTGATACCGAAAAATAAACATTTTGCTAAATATGTGCCTTTATGTGTCGAAATTGTTTGAATTTTTGCACTCTCTTCATCAACAGGTAAATGTATGTATTCTTTGTGTATATCTAAGGGGCAAAAATATAATCCACCACAAAGTTCATTAAAAATGTCTTCGATTTTTGGAATTGGGTGTCTGGCATCATGTAACTGTTTATTTACGGTTACTTTATAGTCTGCACACAATCGAACATATCCATCAGACTTTGGAACGACAACAAGTGGTGTACTCCACTCTGAATGATCCACTTCTTAACACTTTCCAACCTAGTTGAAAAGTGTTTATGACTTCGGTTTGTCTGCCCCTCTGCCGTCTGTCTGTGCTCTAACTCCCGTAAATATGCTCGGATTGCCCTGCAATTTTTATATGTTATTATCGTTATCTATAGCATGTTCCCTATTTCAACAAAAGTGTGTAGCACTTATAGTTTTTTTACAGGGACACTCAAAAGAATTCCATTACATTACAGTCTATAGGGAAAAATCATTTGCGGTTTATTTTAATGATGTTACACAATTTCAAACACATTGTAATTGATATATGTCACTAAGGTGCATTACAAGAAGCTTAATATGGGATATGGTGTGCATAGCACTTATAGTTACTTTACAGGTACAGTAAAAATAATTCCGTTACATTATGTCTATGGAGAAAAATCGTTTGTGGTTTAATTAAATAATGTGTCACTATTTTAAACGCATGGAAATATTTATGTATCACTAAGGTGCATTACAAGAGGCTTACTACAGAATATTGAGTGTATAGCAGTCATCGTTCATTTACAGGGACACACAAAAGAATTCTTTACTGTCTGTTAACAATAATTCCTGGAAGTGCGTTTTAAGTTGCTGAACGCGATTTTAAATTTAACTCACTTTTTGTTTATTACTTGGTGTGTATAAACTCTGTAGATCATATATGAGGCAGCACAAAAGTTCGCGAACACATTTCTGTTTATTGACAGAAACTCCAGAAGGAGAATTTTAAACTGTGCTACACGTTTCCAAACTAAACTAAAATTTAGCATCCTATGTAGTATATATACAAATCTATAGATCATATACAGGGCTGAATAAAAGTATTCGGATATTTTTCCCAATATTGTATATGTTGGAAATTCCTTAAATTACGTTTTTAAATATGTTATGTGTTTTCCAAATTGTTTACTTAGATGTTTTCTTTCAGCTTATTAAACTGTAATGATTTGTAAAATTATTTTGGAAGCATTGGAAAGTGTTACATAATCTATGCTTGACACAAGATTTTTCATTCTTGTTGTATAATGTTCTCAGATATTAATTTGTTAAGTTTTATTTCTATCTGTTTTCGCAGGGCATGTAGAACTGGACGTGGTTTCATAAATATAGGTCTGGCATCTTCATGTAACTTGAGTGAGCATGTATAATTAGGAATCTTGCCAACTTTTTGTTCAAATACATAAGAATATTCTTATAGAATAGAATCTATAGAATCTTTGATATTCACCAAGGGTTTCTAGTTAGCTGTTACTATATTTATATCATTCAAATTAATTTTTAAATTTTTTATCCCGTTTCTTCCTAAAATAGCTTCTTTTTTTAGATCAATTAAATATAAATCCTCTAGGCTGGAATGTCCATTGTATGTAGCAGTAATTCTAACATATCCAGTTGTCTTAAAAATATTTCCGGTATAACTACGAAAAACTACATTTGTTTTTAATATTGGAACATTTATGTGAAGTTGCTGGAATTCATCGTTATTCATTACACTGATGCGACTTCCAGAGTCATATTCAAAATTGATTGGTTTCCCATTTACAGTAGCATATATTCTGTCATCATTTTCTAGAGAATTTAAGCATATATCCTCAATATGGCCAATCTGGAAATCACTGGTTTCTGCACTCTCAACATAGCAAACACTGTTATCTTCCTGTTTCTTTTTCTTTTTCTTTCTTTTTTTTTTTTTTTTGCTGTTTTATAAGTTCTGTTATGCAAACTTTGCCAATGTACCCATTTTTTGAGCAGTGTTTACATTTAAGTTTATACGGTACGCGGCACTGGACTGTAGTGTGGTTATTTTTTTTGCAATGTAAACAAACATCGCCTTATCCTAAATCTTTCAAATTAACTGAACGGGGATTTCGACTGTTTGATCGATCTCTACTGGTTACTTTCGATTTGGATTGAAAACGATTATTTTTATTATGTGAATTTGAGATTTTAAATACGTTTGTGGCATACTTTGTTTTCTATTTTTGATGCTTCAATAACTAAAACTATTTCTAAAGCTTGATCAAAAGATAGTTCCGATTTCTGCAATATTTTTTCCCGAATCTCGGCGTCATAGAGACCACGAATAAACTGTGCACGTAACAATAAATTCATAACAGATTTAGAGCACTCTGTTGTATTGCAGGTCGATTTAAAATCGGCATTCTTTATTAATTCTTTCAAGGCAGTTATGTAGTTAGAAATAGACTCACCTGGATGTTGAGCTCTGCACAAAATCTTGTGATGTTCCGTCAGAATATTAATTCTCTTGCATAAATTTTCTTTTAGAAGTGTCAGGAGTTCTTTATAAGTTTTTGTAGAAGGTAAATCAGGTGCCGTTAAGTTTGATAGCAGTCAGAATTATTTAGCTCCGAGACAGTTGATCAGAATTAATTTTTTTCCCTCCATAGTTTCTGGCATTGTATCGATTAATTCTTTTAAGTTTGTAAAAATTCTCTAATCTTTGTATATATTCATGAAACTTTTCCACATTTTCATCAAAACATTCAAAGTTTATAGCTTTATTCTGGAGAAGGCTACGAGAACTTGCTGGTGTACTGGATGCTGCTGGCTTTGTGCTAAGCCTAATGACAAGTGTTTTTAAACCTGCAATCAAATCGTTAATTTCGGTCATGTTGATTTCTCAGTCCTTGTCGCCACTCTGTTGTGTATTTGATTATATTAGAATGTTTGCCGGTTTCAATAATAACGCAAAGTTATTAAACATAACTACTTTAATAAGAACAACCATGAACATTCATGATAACAACACATTGCAGCATCATACTGCTCCGGCAGAATACAGAACACAGTCTGTTGCCAACTGACAAAAATAAAAAAAGGTTAGGTTAACTGTTGCCATTCAAACATATAACATGTATATTTCATTACAGCTTACATTCGATATGGGATTGATAAATAAAGGTCATGCACAAAGTTCAAGGGAATTCACATCCATTCCTCATGCAGAGAAGTCTCGAGTTCCAGTAGTGTGCGTGGAACAGAAAACCGAGCACAGGTTTTGTTCTCTAAAAATTCTAACAAAGGCTCAATGATATTTTTATCAGGGAACTGAGAACACCATGTGAGATGTTCCACTTCATAATCATGTTCATCTAATCATGTTTGAATACAGCAAGCTATGTGAACAGAGGCGCTGTCATCTTGGAACACAGGATTATTCTCCAGGAGCCTGAAGCATAAGGTTGAGATGATCTGCGAGAAAACTTTGATAATGCTTGCCTGTAATCTTCCTCTTCAGGACTACGAGTGGCCACAAGTCATGCCCAGACACCACACCAACACAGAGCCCCCTCTATGATTCATGGTAAGACCAGATAATCATATGAAATGCTTCTGCTGGTGTCTGCCACACGAAAATACAACCGATGGTCTAAAATAATGTAAATTATTCGTCAGACCAGATGACCTGTTCTCATTGCTGATGTGTCCAATTTTGCACCACTGTCGTCGCTTCATAGCATTCCGCAGCAACACTAACAGCTTTGGAATAGCCATTCTGCTATGAATGATCGCAGCATGCAGCTCCCGTTGAATAGTTTTGGTGGACATGGGGTTCTGGAGAAAAGTGTTCATCTCAGAAATTATGTGCAGCAGTGTAGTTTTGCATTTTCGGGTGACCTACCCTCTTCAACTCTGTCTGTCCAGGTCAGTCAACTTCGACTTTCGCCCACTGTCCTGCTTCATAGAGGACAAATTTCCTGGGTTTGTATAGGCTGTCATAATTCTTGACACAGTGGTCCTTGAAACACTGATAAGGTTGGCTGTTCTCGAGATGGATGCTCCAGTGAGGCAAGTTCCATTGACCATGCCTCTTCGCATGTCGGACATAATCAATGGCATTTTGCTGGGAACAGAATTTTCTCATAAAATTGTCACATCGGCAAATGCATGACTGATACATTCCTATTCGCCACCACTAGATGGCAGACTGTTGCGACGCGTGCCAGGGTTGTATTGGAAAGTCGAAGTGCAACACATTTCGAAATGGGTATTCCTATTATTTTGTCCTATACCTGTATGTCTTAAGTGGAGATGCATTAACAAGAGTCCACTGTACACTTCATGAAGTTCTTTGTTTTTGTTTGAAAATCAAATTTCAATAATATTTCATTGTTTTCTTATGTGTTTCATGTCATTAAATTTATTTTAAAAATTCCCTTTTTTTTTCTCTTACTGTAATATTCAAGATGTGTTCAATTGTATTATTAATTTATTCATTTTTATTTGTAGGAAGCTTCAGCTGCAACTACCAAAATTCCCCTTGAAACTATGTGTGCTGCCAAATATGAAAGTGGTACTTGGCATCGTGCAGTTGTTTCAGAAAGTCTGCATGCTTCAACTGATCCTGAAGTTGTAAGATGTATTTCTCTTTACTAACTTTTATTGTAGTATTTTGTTACATCGTGACTGTAAATCGCTACTAATTTAAATACTTTAAAATCAATATCTTAAATCGCTATTAATTTAAATATTTTAATATCAATATTTTAATTATTCCAAATTTAAAACATTTATCATTCTTAATTTCAAATGTAATTCATATATCTCATTTAAAAATTCCTTTCCTAAATATTACTAAAATCTTATTTATTACATTTTAAATTCTCTATCTCAATGTAAAATTACTTTTCTTAAATATTATTCTATTCATAAATATAAAATTTCATCTTCCATTCTCAGTTATATAATTTTCTGATTCTGTCTAGACATAAAATGGTTCACCTTTTTTTCCAAGTCGAAAGTTTTTTTATCTCTTAAGTAACGGCTGAATATGAGGTCATTAACTGCATCCATTTTCCTCTCTTCAAAAATGTGTACACGTTCGCCGATCATGAACACCGTAAGGGGTTGGGTGCATTCTACTGATCGTAAATAGAGTTTTCTGATTAGCTTATTAGTGGGGTTTAGCAGTTGGAAATTCTTAACTGTGTGGTATCTTCCCGCTAATTCTTTGAAATCGGGGTGGCGTGCCTTCATGGAATAGCACTCTCTCTCTCTGTTTGCTGCCGCCACCGAGGGTGAATGCGTGCCCTTGGTGTGTGTGACAAAAAATAAAATTACGTTATGTTTTATCTAAGTGTTGAATATATGGAATTTGTGTCAGATTAATAATAATAAATTAAAATTCTGAATAGTTATACAGCAGTGGAACTGAAAATTTGCAATATCATCATTAATTATAATTGTATTGGCAAACTCTTCTATGGGTGTCTTAGGGCGTTTTCCTTTGATGATCTCTACCAGCTCGAGTGCTCGTTTCAACTAGATGCCTTGGTGAAATGTTTGTGGTGTTCTGTAAAATGAATCACCTACAGTGCATCGCAATGCTCCGATTCAGAATTTGATGCTGATATATTTACTTTAGGCATCCTTTTATATGCAGCACTCTGCTAATCAACGTGACCAAATGGAATACGGAACCTTTTTTCTGAAGTTTTAAGCAGTTTTTTCGTCAATGGTAGCGACGTGATTTGTATGGACATTTTTCATCGAAATATGTACTTTTGTTGACATTTCACGGATGCTTCAAGACTGTACAATTAACTAGTGTAATGAATGGACAGTTATTTTCAAGATCTACATGCTGTATACGAAAAACGTAATTATCTTTAAATGGTTAATACTACAAGGGTATGTCTACAATATATCTTTATTCTGTTAATATGATCTGATTAATTTAAATATTAATATTATAAAATTGTTTACTAAACCACTAGTAATTACTTTATAGTAAATTGTATTATGTAATATCTATTTCAAAAATAAGTGCACTTATTTTTTTGAGTTATGTTTATTAAATATATCATTTTATATATTTAAACATGATTATTTGTTTATCATTGTCTTTTCTTTGAATTTCACATGAATATACTGTTATGTATTTTTGTATTTCTATGTAGGTTTATACAATTTATGAAATTTAATCTAAAATTAAAAGTATAAAATTAAATTTAAAGGAATATATAAATATAATTGAGAAAGAAATTGTATTATAATGCAACATCAATTTTTTATGATACATTTTAACTTAATAGTAAGATTAAATATTATTCTGTTTTGAATTCATATTGAATATAAATCTCAGCTATTAAAAGGATTGAAATGTTTTACGATGAGAATTTAGGTACAATTTCTTATGGTAAATTTTTCAGGTAGCTGTATTTATATCAGGTATGTATTATTATTTGTTATTCACCATGAACCTTTAAATTACATTTAAATTAAGGTTTACAGTACTTTCCCTCTCCCTCATGGTACTACCACTATAAACTATTTTAGGATCACTGGCTATATTTGAAACTCATTCTCTTTCTCATTTTGATAACTTTCAAAATTTAAATACCTATCTCGTAATATTCCAAATTATTTTCATTTCTATTTCAGAATTAAATATTAATAAAATAAAGTCTATATGAACCCTGTGATCCCTCACCTCCACCAAAAAAGAAAAAAGAAAAGCAAAAACAATATTGGTGTACAATTTTTTTTAAAACAGCATTTGATGTATATTTCTAGGTAGAAGTTTTCTTTGTTGACTTTGGCCATGCAGATGTTGTTGGAAAATCAGAGATATGTGAATTAAAGCCCATTAGTGAGTTGTTAGCATCTGTGCCACCTCAGGTAATAATGAAGAAACAGATTTTGTGTTCTTTATTATCTGTTATAGTATAAACATAGAACTCTTATTATAGAAATACATAGAAAATTTAATATGCTTTTTGTAACCAAATTTGATTTGTGAAAATTATTTTTTTAACACTTTGCTAATCAGTCAGTTTAAGTGTGTTTAATGATTATTGTGTATTTGCCTCTTTGTTTATTCATTTGTCTCTTTTTATTCTAATATTTGTAAAAATGCTTATGTTAACCACAAAATTTTTATATATTGTTGAAAATTATATACATTGTATTCCTTATTTAAAATTATTTTCATAGCTCATAATTCTTTTACAGACAATAAAAGCATTTGAATACATTGTTGTATGTAGGAAACTGGTGTTTGAAGTTCAAACTCATTCCTGTCAGTTAGTGATGTGACGAATATTTGGCCACTATTTGGCCTTTTTTCTGAATATTCGGTTGACCAAATACTGAAAAGTAGTTGGCCAAATATCTGTGGGCGAATATTCCAAGATATCTTGCCAGATATTGCTGATATCGTGCTGAATATTGCTAGATATCGTCAAATAAATTCAGTATATATATATATATATATATATATATTATTATATATTTTTTTTTTATATTTACATCTTTCTACATTCATATTGTTGTTATCAGTTTTTGTGTATGTTTTTAATGAATGTTGAGTAAATTACAGAACTTTGTTGTTGTATGTAGTATATAGTGATTCAGTTGTTCAAGATTTTTGTTAAACATATATATTCTATTTTAACCATGCTTCCTTCTTCAATTTAATTTAAGACAGGAGACTGATTTGAGAACAAAATCTCATTTTTACAAATTTGTTGATCACTATCTCTTCACAATAAAATTTATTTAACTGAAGGTTATTTCAGGAAATATCTCATGAATTATAAAAGAGAGTAAGTGTTATCATTGATTTTGAATGTAAGAAAAGATAAATGTATGATTGGATAGTAAAAGTGAAGTACATTCTTTATATTTTAAGTGAATTAACTTATCCTTACAAAAAATCAACTTGATATATCTAAAAATAAAAGGATAAAATTTATTTTTTTGTGTTAAAGTAAATTTAAAAAGTACATTTAACCGTGGTAATGACTAATGAGTTCCTGCTTTAGATAAAATGTTTATGAATTACTTTCTATAGATAAAATTATGCTATTATAATTTAGGTATAGTAAAAGTTGTTTTATTATTAGCATCAAGGTGTTTGAAATAGTACAAGAAATACATCAAGCTGTTAAAAACTTTAAACACATAAATAGTAAAACATTAATTTGTGCTTAGTTCTTTTTCATTTAAAAAAATATATATAATCAAAGGTTATTTTCTTTTTTTGAAAAAAAAAAGTTATTTGCCCTAAAAGTCAGGATACTATGTTTATCTATTTTCAAATTCGAAGAATTCAGTTATATTTCAGAAATTGTAATTAGACTTTTAAATGAAAAGCAGGTAGTTAATAGATGTGGTAAGAGTAAGTAAATAAAATGGTTGAGAGAATTGAAATATGAATTAAATTTTTCGATGCAACAAAATCATTAATTTTATTAGACATGCTCAATTATAACCTCTAAGTGTATGTAAGTACTGTACTCTATTATCTGTAATGAAAGTAATCTTATTTTCAAGATACATTAGGCCTACTTTTTATTTAACAAGTTTTATTTTACCACAAAACAATTTTTTTTTTTTAATTTCCAGTACAGAACAGTCTGAATAATTAGTTTCACCTTTTTTTTTTCTTTTTTCAGTTTTTCTGTTTTTATTTTATTATTAGGCTATTTGCTGTGAACTTCTAAATGCATTGCCTTCACCTGAATCTCAGTGGACTCCTTTAGCAACTACAAAATTGATGGAACTAGCTCCTTTCGAGCAAGAACTCATTATAAGGGTATATAATATTTATTTTACATATTCAAGCAATCTTTGATTTATGTTCAGATTGTTAAAATGGTAGATAATGAAATTGAAAAAAGATAATTGCTTGATTTTATCTCTTTTGTAAATTTTTAGGTGATGAGTGATGCAGATGGAAATAGTTTGGCTAAAGTTAATTTGTACAAAAGAAATGAAGATTCAAACATTATATCTATTAATGATTCATTAGCATGCAATCCTACATTGTTCAAGTAAGGCTTGATTTATTTACTTAAAGCAAATTCTGGTTACATTATCATCAAGAATTAGTTTAATTTAAACTTTTCTGACTACTTTAAGTAATAAATAATCTGTTAAAAAACTGCCTCTGGAAAGTGAGTAAGTTAGTTTATTTTTATTGTTAATTCACAAGAATCTGCAATAACTAAATGCTAATTATGTCTTTTCCATCCAATATTGTGATTATTTTGGAAACATAAAATAGTTGAATTGGCAATTACAAAAACTACATGTCCACTTTTTAACACTTTCCAACCTAGTTGAAAAGTGTTTGACTTTGGCTTTGTCTGGCTGTCTGTCCGTGCTCTAACTCCTGTAAATATGCTCGGATTGCCCTGCAATTTTTATATGTTATTGTCGTTATCTATAGCATGTTCCCTATTTCAACTGAAGTGTGTAGCACTTATAGTTTTTTTACAGGGATACTCAAAAGAATTCCGTTACATTACGGTTTATGAGGAAAAATCATTTGCGGTTTATTTTAATGATGTTACACATTTTCAAACACATTGTAATTGATATATATCACTAAGGGGCATTACAAGAAGCTTAATATGGAATATGGTGTGCATAGCACTTATAGTTACTTTACAGGGACAGTCAAGAGAATTCCGTTACATTACGTCTATGGAGAAAAATCGTTTGCGGTTTAATTAAATAATGTTTCACTATTTTAAATGCATTGAAAATTATATATATCACTAAGGTGCATTACAAGAGGCTTACTACAGAATATCGTGTGTATAGCAGTCATCGTTCATTTACAGGGACACACAAAAGTATTCTCTACTGTCTGTTAACAATAATTCCTGGAAGTGCTTAAGTTGCTGAACGCGATTTTAAATTTAACTCACTTTTTGTCTATTACTTGTATAAATTCTACAGATCATATACAGGGCAGCACAAAAGTTCGTGAACACATTTCCGTTCATTGACAGAAACTCCAGAAGGAAAATTTTAAACTGTGCTACACGTTTCCCAACTAAACTAAAATTTAGCATCCTATGTAGTATATATACAAATCTATAGATCATATACAGGGCTGTATAAAAGTATTCGGATATTTTTCCGAATATTGTATATGTTTGAATTTTCTGAAATTACATTTAAAAATATGTTATGCGTTTTCCAAATTGTTTACTTAGATGTTATCTTTCAGCTTATTAAAGGTAATGATTTGTAAAATTATTTTGGAGGCATTGGAAAGTGTTACATAATCTATGCTTGACGCATGATTTTTCGTTCGGCAATAGGCTCACATGTGTAGACAAAAATTACATAAGTTTATTTATCTGTTATCATTCAAAATTGTTGTTTTTTGCAAAAACAACATTAGTTAATGACAATACCATAGCATATGTGCTATGTCCATTTTTTGTGAATCTGAGATTTTGGCAAAATTGGAATCATCAAAGGTAGAGCCAAGACCTTTAAGCGTTTCAAATTCAATTTGTGTTAAGAAAGTGTAAAGGGCTATGTCCAGAAAATCTGTTTTTGTTAGTCTGCAAATGTGCTACATCCAGGAATTTACTGATTTCTATGAAAAATCTAGCAAGAAAAAAATAGTTTGGAAATAGTGGTATTCAAAGTTTAAAAAATAGTTGCCTTTGGCAACCCTGTGTATGAGAAATTGTGCAAGTTGTGCTCTAAGGGGATACATGCAGTGAGAAGAATCTCAACCAAAATGATTTTTTTTGCTTTACTTTATTCAGTAAATATTATTGGTAAGTTGGATGCCACAAACTTGAAATTCATGGAAGGTGACCATAGCTATCTAGAAATAGATAACATCTCTACAAACATTGGAAGGACCAGAAAACATAAGAATCTGCATTTGCCTAAACTCTCTAAAAATATTTATCCTATGTCCATTTTTTTTTTTTAATTATCATAATTTCTGGCCTACAATCATCAAATCAAACAAGTTCAAACCAGTAAATTTTCATAATAAAATGTAATCTTCAGTGGTAAATATTTGACTTCATATCTCAATTAAAATTCCTGGTTTAAAACAAAATTTTTTAATCCAAAAATTATAGGTTGGAAAATACAGTAGGTCATTTTATAGGTATAAATGATTCTAAATGCTTGGTTCTGGTTTTAAAAAGACTTCTGCAATGTTGGAATATATATAATGAGTGGGTGCTAAAAAAGGAATAATTGCTTTTAGTTTTTGAGTTATGCAAGAGAGACTTTTTTTTTTTTACTCTTTTATTTATTTTGGTTCCTGTATGTAAAGATGAGATTTTGTAACTGATTTCTCACTCCCTTTCTGATATGCCAGAACTATAAAAAAATATGTACACAGGTATGTTTCTGATGACAATATAACCTTTAAATGTTTTTTAAAACTTAAATATAAATTAATAAATTTATTGGCCAACAACAGAACAAGAAAATGTGATCCAACAAAATGATTATGTGCCTCAATGAAAAGATGCCAAGGATTACAAATTTTGATTACCAGCACTTTCAAATAGTAATCTTTGCTTTACTTAATCATGGAATTCTGAAATTTAGTAAAGCGAATATTACTGTCTGGAAATAGTGGTATTCAAAACTGTAATATTTGGCACCTATGTACTTAATGTCTATCCTTAACCCTTAATTAATTGTGTTGGTGTATTTTGTACAGCATTGGATATTACAAGTTTAAATTCATATTTACTCATGTTTCATGTATAATGCATATATTTTTTTTTCTTTCTAAATTTAAGGCTAAAAGCAAGGTGTGCATTATAGATCAGAAATTTCTGAAAACTGTATGAAAGCATACACATGCTTTCACTAAGTCACTGAATCCCAATATCTGCAGTGGGTTTTTTTTTTTTTTCAGTTTTTTTTCTTCTTTTCTCTATAATCCCATGCAATATCACCTACATAGACTTTTCGAATTGTTTGCTAGGTTGCGGTTTGCTTTAGCATAGTGGTACTCACCAAAATTTCTGTTATAGCCAAAATCTGGCAGAGATGTAAATCTGTAATTAAGTTTTGAAAAATATTCTAAATCTTTCTGCTGTTAGTTTAAATGCTTTTAACAAAATGTTGAGAATATACATACTGTCATGAAATTTTTCTTTAGGCTCTCTTTTTATTTCATTTGGTAGAGCTCCAGTTAAGTAGGTGATCAACATATCCATAGAGACCTTTAATAATTTCATTTGTCTTTCAAATAATATCAAATATAAACCCATATTATCTTTTTCTGGATCAAAATACTGTAAAATCTTTTTTAAATCCATGTTCAGTAAAGTTTAATCTAATTGATTACTACATTCAGTCAAGATACTATTATGATTTTCACTGTTTAAATTTTTCCAGTTCAAATGGTATTTCACGTTCCTTTTCTTCTCACTCTTCTGTTTCTTTCATGTATAACAGTTTCTAAAAGACCTTTAAAAAACTTTGAATCTTCCTTAAATAAGGGGCATTTTGTTATCTTTTCTCATAATTCCTCATTACTTACTTCAAGTCCCAATTCTACTGCCAGTTTACAGAATTATGTTTTCTTTCCATTTGAAAGAAATGCCATAATTCAGACTATTTTATTCAAATATTTAAAAAAAAGTAGTTTTAATTGTCAGAAATTTTGAAATACTTTATTAATTGTTATTTGTCAAAACAAAATAATTTTAATCTTGCTGGTTGCCTTGACAATGAAGCTTTTATTCAATAGAAAATGAAAATTAATTTTAAATGCGATAAATATTTTTAAATTAAATCGGTTACCTTGCAGTAAAATAACATCTAGATGTTCAACTCTGTGTGATTCTTGGTGAATACAGGCAAATTGTTTCTTATAAATACAAGGCTATAACTCCATAAATAATGGGATAAAATACGAAAAATAACACTCATCTGCTATTGTAGGTCCACTGTTGGGTAGCCATTTTAACCCAACATTGTCATGGTGAAGAAACTTAAGGAAAGATCCAGATCTATTATTCATACTCTCTTCAAATAGTTAAATACAGAGCTACTATATCGAAAGTTATACGATCTTCACCAAAACAATAATGTAAAAAGTATTTTAAACGAACACAAATTCACTTCAATATTTAAAAAATAAAAACATTTCATAACAGAACATTGTTACATATCAACATAAAAAAAAATTAGACAACCACTTAAGGCTGTTGCCACTTTGCAATTTTAAAACTAATAATGAAATTTTTAAAGATTGAGTTAAGGTGATATTTTACAGTTTTTAACATTTTTAAGTGTTCCATTTTTATACAAATTGCAATAAATTGTCACCCCCCCCCCCCCACACCCCGACCACCTCAAAATTTTTTTGGTGATATAGTACTATGATGCAGCATTTTGTTTGTATTAATAAATAAATGTTTTGAAAGCATTATTTAAACTTTTAATGCATATTTTCATCTTCATAATTCAAGTGTGTGGCAGAAATTCAGCTATAGGTTGAAGTGTGCCCATGAACTAAAAGGTTGAAAAATGCTGGTCTAGATAAATGGTTTTAAAAGAAGTCGTCATATATTCTTTATTTTTCAATGTGTTATTTTATTATTATTATTATTATTATTTCTCTCTCTTTTTGTAGTAACACAGTTATTTTTAACAGTGAAGCACCCATTCCTCCTCCAATCAAAACTCCATCTGTGTTACCATTGAGGCAGCCAATATCTCACAAAAGTTCTTTTACCAGTAATTTGTCTAGTGTCATACCAGATGTGGCAGTACCTGCTGAAGAACAGATGGCAAAAAGATTAGGAACATCTTTATCTGCTGAGTAAGTATAAAATATTCCATGCAATTTATTTCTCACTGAGTTATCTTTATTCCTAAAACTATTTATTTATTTTTTAACTTCAGAACTGGTTAAAAAGGTTCCATTCTACCTTTCTTTTTCAGTAGAGTTGTAAAAAGTTTATTATAGGTGTTTCTTCACCCATTTTATTGCCACATTGTAAAAATATTCATTTTGTCTCACCTGTCCAGGGGTGATTGTGCTCCGGGGGTACCCCGGAATTCTGGGTTTTTTCGTCGACCCTTCCGGGTTTTTCTTTCTGCTCTTCCGAGGTCATAAAATCATCCTGTTTAGCGGAAAAAACGAACTGAAAATATGTTGCAAAAAGTGCAAAACTTTCGCCAAATTAACGATAAACGTTTCAGTTACGGCAACCCTTACCCAGAACCTGATCGGAGGGAAACTAGCAAACCCTCTGTCCTGAGTGTTTCCTAACCCCTTGTCTTGTTTTAACCAAAGAATATAAACGAGAATACCGATACCGAAAGATATTCTTTGTCCTACCCCTAACCAGGAGACAAAAATCAGTCTTTTAAAAGATGCAGGAGTACGAATCTTCATCTCTCTCCCCCCCCCCCCCCTTTCGTTTAACAATGCTGAACCTCCCCCAAATTCTGTTATGGACTGAACCCTCAAAGAAAGAATCTATGTATGGAATCTGTTTATTGTAAGGTCTATGGCTGCAACAGATGTCAATGAGTGCATATTTTTCGTAAGCCTTCATTCAATACTCTTCCCCTCGAAATTTGCGCTTTTCTACGGCGAAATGGCTCTCGGTAGAGCATAATTTGAAAAGAAGAAAAAAATAAGTAGGCTGTAGATTAGGGTCTGCATGGGTCGGAATTTCCAGGGCCGAACGAAAGCTACCTTGGCCCCAGGGGGTGATTCTGGTCCGAATTTTCCTAAAATTCCGAAAAATTGAGGCTATGATTTCCGAAAATTAAAAGAAATATCGGTCATAAATCTGAAAATTCGGACATCACATGTGTCGGTATTTCTGAAAATGATCGCCGAAAAAATCAATCTCGTCATTCGTTCGAAGAAAGGTTGCGAAAAACGGCAAATTTCGTCAAAAACATTGCAAAAAACGACAAATTTCGTCAAAAGATCGCGAAAAAATGGCAAATTTCGTCAAAAACATTGCAAAAAATGGCAAATTTTATCAAAATATCGCAAAAAATGGGAAATTTTGTCAAAACCATTGCGACAGACGGCAAATTTCGTCAAAAGATCGCGAAAAAATGGCAAGTTTCGTCAAAATATCGCGAAAAAACGGCAAAATTCGTCAAAATCGTTGCGAAAAACGGCAAATTTCATCAAAAGATCGCGAAAAAAACGCCAAATTTCATCAAAAGATCGTGAAAAAACTGCAAATTTCGTCAAAAACATTGCAAAAAACGGCAAATTTCGTCAAAAGATTGCGAAAAAATGGCAAATTTTGCCAAAAGATCGTGAAAAAAAAAGGCAAATTTCATCAAAACCATTGCGAAAAACGGCAAATTTCGTCAAACGAGCGAGAATAAACGGCAAATTTAGTTAAAGGGACGCAAAAAAAGAAGTGGCGGGAGTGGACCCCCCGCCCCCCTGTAATTTTTCAGAAAATTTGCTGTGAATTTCAGAATTTTTTTTTTTTTACTCAGAATTACCCCTGCTTGGCCCAGCCCGACCCGTGGAAAATCAATTAAACCACGCCTGACTCAATATCTAAAAAAAATTCAGGTTTTCTTAACATACATTTAAGATTCTATATTTATAGGATAATTTTACGGTATATTTTAAAATTACTATGTGTTTGCAAGACAGAAAATACACTATAGCAACATTAATGATTACTTAGTCTTAGATGTTTTAAAATTCAAATAAGGATTCATTAAAAAGTTAATGTAGTTTAGAATAAAAGAAAAAAAAGTTCTGCATATATGCAAAAAAAACTTCCCTTGGATAATTCTCTATTAATAAAATTATCTGCCCTTTATCCTACCCTAAGAGGTGAAACATCAACATTTTCTGCTCTAATGAAATTGGCTGAATTTTTGCCAATTGTAATTTCAGAGACAGGAAAACTCCAAATGGATTTAGAACTGAGAAATTATCAGACCAATAGTTCTTTGAAAAATTTCGGAGAAAAGAGATTGATCTTAAAGAAGCAAATGTTCAAAAATATCCTGCACTTTCAAAAATGATCAAAGCCATTTTAACTTGATAACTGGATTTTTTTTTTTATTGCTATGGAAAACCTGGAAAAGTCAGAGAAATGTCAGGGAAATTTGTTGCTGATCTGGAATAGACACCTTGTTGTTTGTTTTATGAATATTTGGAATAAATTTCTTCAATGATAAAAAAATAAAAAGACTGAACTTTCCATATCATATTTAGCAAGACAATGTTTACTCATCATTTAATGAAGTCATTCAATTTTCAGTGCAAATAAGATAAGTTAATCAAATTATGTTTTCTTACAATTTACATTACAAAAAATAGCCTTAATTATGGTATTCTTATGTTATTTGAGTTTCATGCAGTTACATAATAAGTTATGGTGTAAATGGATATCAGTATTTTGCATCGGTAATTTTCAGGGGTTTTCACTTGTGTGTCAATAATTTTCAGGGTTTTTTACCTTGTGTCACAATCACCCCTGCCTGTCTAATTGTAAAATAAAAAGGAATCTTTCATTTTAAGATTAGATGTGCAATTATAGCAGAGGTGCCAAGCTCCCCCTGATATTTCATAATATGTGGATTAATTTGACCCAGTTTAACAACATTTCGAAACAAAAAAATTATTTCATTAATCTTTATATAATTTCAGGTTTCTATGTGGAGTTAATTTCATTTCATTTCTTAAAAAAATTTCTGGTGTGAAATGTATTAAACCTAACCTGGTTAAATTAACGGGCAATTAGTCGGAGCTTGGCACTTCTGTTATAGTCAAAGCTTGTTAATTCAAACTTTCAGAAAACGAGAAGAAAATAAATTTTATCAATCAATTCTAAATAAGAAAATACTTTTCATGCTATCACTAAAGAATACATTACTCATCAAACATTAGAAAAAAGTGTCTTTTCTATAGTTCCAATTATTTCAAGCATATTAAGTTGTAGAAAATATTAACTCTACACTGCACAAATTTTTCTTTTGGAACTAACTATATGTGACCATATAAAAACTATTATTTTTTTTTAAATATGAAAATGATGTTTTAGAAATTTGATGCTGCTGTATTCATATAAATAAATGTTGGTTGAATAAAAAAATATTTAATTTAAAAATTTCATCTTTAATTCATTACAAAGCTAATTAAATGCATAAAAAGGGAAAATTTTAATTGGTTCAAATATACATCACTGTGCAGTGTTGTTTAAAGAAAAGTCCATTATTTTTATTTATTTTTTTGTCTGAAATGCAGCGACATGAAGCAAAGTTTCAATGAGAGAAAAAGTTCAAGTGTTGGTTTCTTAAGTATCCCCTTTATTGTCAAGATCCATTGCTATCATGACGCATGTGACCTCATAGTCAAGATATATATTTTTTAAAAATATATAAATAAATTGCATAAAAAAATAGTTCATAAAAAAAAGTATAGTGATATAAATTAAAAATAATTCAGAGAAATGGTAAAGTAATTTAGGAACATTTAAGATTATTATCCAGTGCCCAGACAATACTGGGTGGGTCTGCTAATGAATTAATAAAAAAAAAAATTGTCTTTATTTTCCACAAAGGGGGGCTTAAAAAATAATATATATATATATATATATATATATATATATATATATATATATATATATGCAAAAAATTCAAAAGTTGCTGTATGGATTTTGAATAAACTTTATTGAATTGATAACAAAATGTTCTATATTGGGCTAAAAAAATTGAATTTGGATAGCTTTTAGGATTGGCTCAAAATCGCCAGCAAAAATGGAATATCATGGAAATACAAATTTTTCTGTTCAATATAGAATAACAAAAAATCTAATTAAAGAATCAAAAATGAGTTTCAGGTGCATTTGGGCCTGTTTTCGTCTATCTGGAATCAAATTCACAGATCTGTGTTGTTAACACTAGTCATCGTCTACAAATAAACAGCAGACACATGGACAAAAACTTTTATTAATATAGATGAACTGTGCGTAGTTTGAATAAATGTTATATATTTTAATGTTTTCAGTTTACAATGCATCTCATCTGTTGCAGGAAAATAGAGTGGTTAAATACACCTGATAACATAAAGAGTCCTGATGCTTTTGAAGTTCATAAACCAATGGCCCTAAGTTTGCCTTTAGTACCTGAAGTGAAGGGTGTATTTGATGTTTTTATAACAATGGCTGCCCATCCTCATAATTTTGTTGTAAGTATATTTTGGAAATATTTTTATTTATCGTAAGCTATTTAAATAATTTTAATATTTCTGTAATTTTTTTTTTAGCAGTTCTTATTTCTGTCACCTTCCCCCCCTCTCCTTTTGTAAAAATTAGTATATTTTAATTTGTTGACTCGTCTTAAATTCTAAAAGTGGCATATTCCCACCAGAGGTCAGTATTTTTTGTTTTTATGAACCTAGAGCTATTAGAGCCAAAATTTGTGAGTTTGATTTCACTTTCTTCAGCCCATGTTGTTTTGTGAGACTTTTTTAGTTTTGTGTGCATGAGAAAATTAAAATTCTGTTCACTTTCTTTTCAAAAGTTTCTCTGAATATGCGAATAAGTTGTCAACTGTCATTGATTCTTTTCCTTTAATTCTCTTAAAATATTCTAATATGTGTAAAAATAAAATTTTACATAAAATTTTGTGAACAAGCTACTAAAGCACAGAAGAAGATTGTCTCCTTGATAGTAGGTAAAAGTCATTGAAGTTGATTATTTTTGTTATATGCAGTAGTTCTTTTTTATTTGAAAAAGTCTGTATTTCCAATTATAGTGCTATGTGAGTAGTTTAAAATTCATGTATTTATCGAATGTATTATTTTAATGTAATAATTTATTGTTGAGAGCTTATATTCATTTAAAATCTAAAATAGATACTTTAGTAATATGACAAAAATTCATAATTCACTTTGAATGCCTATCTAGCAGCTGACTGAAATCCTTATTTATATCTAAACTGATGTGACTGTATCTGTTTCATTTATTTTTCTTAAAAAAAAAAAAAAAAAAAAAAAAAAAAAAATTTTGTTAATGCTATATTATATAAAACTATCTGCACATATTTGTCATTTTACTTCAAAATTTTGAAAAAACATAGTAAGAAATAAGTAGATTTTAATACAATCTATTGGATTTTGGATTTTTGTAGTACTATACACTTTGTATGTGGAAAGTTTATGTACAAAGTGAAACAATGCATATGAAAACAATACTTTAGCAAAATGTATAAAGTGCTTTCGTGCTTAAATGTGTTGTGCTTTTTTCAGTGAGCTTTAAGTTAAGTCATTTAGTGGGAGTTATAGCACATAAATTATATATATTTTTAATATGCAAAATCTGCTATTTTCATGCTCAAAACTTAAAAATTCTTTTTATTCAGGATATTTTGCACTTTTGCCCTCTTGAGTTGATTAAGTATCTTTCTTCCTTCCTTTTTAAAGATCCTTAATTGGTTTTGTAATTCAGATTTATTGTGATATTGTTTAATGTGTTTGGAAAATGCTTTTGTCTATTTATTGTAATGACAGAATTTTAAATGATGTGCACTTGAATCTTACAAAAATATTAAAAGATTTTTAATACAATTATAAAATTTAAGCTTATAATTGTAAGCTTACAGTAAAGTTTTTGATTTTAGGCCATAAAGCTGATTTAGATCCAGGCCATAAGGCTGTGATATGTCCCTACTCTTTAAAAAGTTTCAAAAATTTTTTGTACGAAAAGAAAAAGAAAAACTCAAATTTTTGAGGATTATGATTGAAAAGATATATTTAATATGGATGAAACTGTATTGTTTTTCGTTTGATGCCTGATAAAACTAAAAAAGAAAAAATAACCTGCCACATTGGAGTAAGGTTTGACTTTTATTAGCATTATACTGCAAATCGATGGTTCTGAAAAGCAAAAACCTCTTTGGGAAAAGCAAAAAATTCACAGTTTATTCCAAAAAATGTAATGAAAACTTTACCTGCAAGTACAAACATAATCGCAAAGCTTGCATTACGAAATGTCTTTCTGAAGAATGGATTTTTGATTTTGACAAAGATATTCAAAAAGCCAAAGGAAAGTTTCAGCTTATTTTAGACAATGTCTCTTCGCAAGTGAGTTCTGTTCGTCTTAAATATATATGCAATAACTTTTTTTTTTTTTTACTGTTTGTAGTAAAGGCTTAGGTTCCAAGAGTTATGGATTTTAAATACCACTATATTTTAATAGTTATATTTCATTTATTTAATTGTAGAAATTTGCAATTAAATAAGGCAAAGTCTACTTTTAAATAATAGTGGTACTCAAAATCCTTAACACTTTGCAACAATGCTTAAAAGTGACCCTACGAAGATTTAATATAATATTAATACATGAGACCAATCTTTTTTTTTTTTTTTTTTTTTTTTTAAATAAAAACAGTTTTAATAGAAATTTTTATTTAAGAACCACATAGCATTTGTGCCAGTGATGAAAACTGCAGTTTTGAGGGTTTTTCAGTTCTTATACCTCAAATTTTTTTATAATCTCATAACATGTGCCAGTGAATGCTAGTATTCAAACAGTAGATTATTCGGAGCTGTTTGTGATTGAGATACTTTTCTCTGTACTCATGCTGTTAATAGGATAGTCTGCATTAGTTTAGTTTGAAATTTTTGTTTTATTTTTTCATCAGTTGAGCTAAACTACACTTTTTTTTTTTTGTTAAACCGAGCATCTAAAAACAAATTTAAGAAAATGATTAAAATTCTGAAAATTTGTATAGCATCATAAATATCAAATTTTATTAAATTTTTAAAAATATAAAAAATTATCACAAAACAATATCAAAATAATTACTTGTAGTGGAAATAAATTTGTACATTTCACAAAAGGAGTAAGGAAATCGCCCCCCCCCCCCCCCCCCCGTCACTAAATCTTAAAAAATTGTCATATATAATTTGAAATACTAAGATACATGAATGCTGACAGAAAGAAATCTAAAGAGGGACAAAATTTTGGAACATGTGTGTTCCTGGCCTACGGAACTCTCTGCTTTTCTAAAATGCAGTATACAAACATCAACTTAATCAAAACTATTTTTTTTTATTATTATTGTTTTTAAAATAAAATTAGAACTCCAACTTTGTCCAAGACAAGTTCTAAACGTATCAACATAAAAAGCAATATGAAAATTTAACAATTAAGTAATATTAAATAGTCCAAAATAAGCTTCTAGCAACATTTTTCAAAATGTAGAACTGAAATAGTTCTTTTTCTCCATTTAAGATAAATTTGACATACTTGTCTTGCAAAGGCTGTTCAGAGAAACAGAACTCCCCCCCCCCCCCCCCCCCACTGCTGAAAAATTCTTAGTTTTTTTCCCCTTCTTAGTGTTTAATGTATCTAAAATCACTTGAATTTTTTTTTTTTTAAATAATAAGATAAAGAAAATTTATTTAATTAAATTTCAAATTAAATTTTAAATTTTATATTAAATTCCATGCTATCTATGAACTAGTAAATGCATGTGAGCATTCATACTTTCTCTTTTATATTTTTAAATTTTAATTTAAAACTGAAAAGCATGTGAAATTGCTAGGGAATATATTACCAGTTTACCAAATAGGGGGGGGGGGCATGTTTAGATGAATAAAATACATCTAGGTTTGTTAAATAAAACATAACAGTACCTTAATTTGCCAGATTGGGGGGAAAAAGAAGAATCTTGATTGGTACGCCATTTATGCGTAATGATTTAGTTGTATTGTAAATAAAGGAATCTTTACAATTGAAATAATGTATGATTCATTAGATCATATTGAATTTTTAGTTCAATTCTCAATAAATCATAGTTGGGATAAGAAATCAGTGAAGATGACATTTTGAGGCAGTATAATATTTACTTTTACTAGTGGAATTTTTTTTTTTTTTTTTTTTTTTTTTTTTCTCTCACTGATGGAATTATTAGGGCTCCATAGGTTATTTTCATTTTCTTTTTTGTACATCTGTTATTTCTAATTTCTCTATTTATTATTTATTTATTTATTATTTATGCAGAATACATTGCAAGGATTATTTATTTATTTTATTTTTATTTTATTTTTATTGTTCGTTTAGGTTCAACCTTTAGATTCTTGTAGTAAACTAGACAGTTTGATGAAGGAGATGCTGAGTTTTTATTCATCTGAGGTAAGTGTATTTATATTCTTCAGAGTATGTACTTTTAGTTGTGTGTTTTGTAATTTATGAAGTTTGGGAGGATGAATGGATATTTAGCATAATTGTACTTATATATCTCATAAATATCAAGCTGTTTTATCATTTTCTGAAATTTTTGACGAGTCTCTTATTACAATAAATGACAGTTGTTTTTTAATTATTTGTGATTAGTTCTTTTACATGTATATTCATTATTTTTTAAATTGTAACTCAGCTTACTAGTAGATTGTTAACTTGTAACATTTTTTGGGAGATTTATTAGTAAAATGCAAATAAATGTAAACTCTGTTCTAATTCTTAGGTGTAAATAAGGTTTTCTGTCTGTAAAATTTAAATAAACTGTTAATGGTTATGCACTGTGAAAGAAAAAAGCATAAATGGTAGCAGTGCATGTCTCTGTAAAAATCTTATGTTCTTAAAATGCCACTGTATAGGTCTCGTATGGCCGATCCAACTGCATGAAACTCGAGATTTCCCTCTTTCTACCTATACATTATTCGATCAAAACGGATTAAAAGCTGAATAGTTAATGTTTTTTTTTAATTAGATGATTATTTTTGAAACACCCTGTACTTTTGAGTGTTAAAGGTTTAAGACAATGCTAATAACTCGCCCATTTAGTTGTTCCTGGCAGTTTCAAGAAATCAGTTTTCTTACATTCTTCAACTTCAATTCGACTAAACAAAGCATGTAAATGGTTACTTCATTTGACGGTCTTTACTATATCAACTACATTTGTAAAAAAAAAAAAATCCTTAATTTACTTGCATCTTAAAATATCAAAGCTTGGTAAATGTAAAAGATGTGCAAGGCCACTCAGTAGGACAACATGCAGCTATTTTTCTTTATTTAAAGTGAAAGCTGCTATTTTGAAGCATTATAACCTAAGATTTCAAGAAATTTTTCAATATTATCATTTTGTTATAGTGAAATGTGAAAATGCCCAATTTTTGGGTATTAACCCTAAGTAGTATTAACCCTATTAACCCTAACAATCTCTAAATAAAATAAACTCACTTGCGGACTGTAACTCATTTAATTTATCACAACACTAAATAAAAATGGTCGAGAGCCGAGATTTACACAACTCCTCAGATCGGCATCTTGAACGCAACTCACAATTACAAGTTTTTTGTTTTTTTAAACATTTTACATAGACGGCGCTTCTAGCGGTAACATACCGCCGGGCCTTGAATGTTGCTAACATTCAATAATATAAATGCAATATAATTCAAACACAATCTCTAAGTGAAAAATACAATCTAAAAAAAAAACACAATTTCTTCTCAAAAATACTAATCTAAAAAAAATACTAAATTTACAAATATAAACACAAGAATGCAATACACTGCAGGAAAATATATAGTTTAATAAAACAAATGTATGAATTTAAGTAGTTAATAAACCATCATCCACATATGGCAAAACAACAATTTTTGTGACTGGCCTTTTATATGTGCCATTTTTATCTTTCAAGGTGACAACTCTTATGATATTGTCTTGGCCTGGATGAATTTTAATAATTTGGGCCAAATGCCATTTTAAAGGGCAATAATTATCAGAATTTTTTACTAATACTAAATCTCCCTCTTTTATCTTTACCTTCCCTTGTTCCATTTAGGTCTATTTAAGAGCTTGTTCAAATATTCTGATGACCATTTTTTCCAAATATGTTGTGTCAATTTTTGAACTAATTGCCATCTGCTCAACCTATGTATAGGAATTTCTGTATAATTTGGTTCTGGTAAGGCCATTAAAGAGGAACCAATAAGGAAGTGAGCAGGTGTCAAAGTTTCAACATCATTTGGATCATTTGAAAGGGTGGAGAGTGGCCGAGAATTAAGAACTGCCTCAATTTGAATAATAAAAGTCAAGAGTTCCTCATAACTTAAAATAGTTTTACCTACAACATGTTTTAAATGGTATTTAAGGGATTTGATATTAGCCTCCCACAAACCTCCAAAGTGAGGAGCTGAAGGGGGATTAAAATGCCAGTTAATACCTTCATTAGCTAAATAATTTTCTATTTCCTCCTCACTTTTATCTTTAAATAAAGATCTGAGAATTGCTCTTAATTCTTTATTGGCACTAACGAAATTTCGACCATTATCACTATATATATCAGAAGGTTTGCCCTGCCTTGCTATAAAGCGTTTAAGTGCTGCTAAGAATGCTTCACTTGTTAGATCATTTACTATTTCAAAATGCAAGGCTTTTGTAGTAAAACAAACAAATACACAAATAAATACTTTTTTTACCTGTGTACTTCTACCCACGAAGTTTTTCACTTCAAAGGGACCACAGTAGTCCAATCCAGTACGCATAAATGCTCGGGCCATTGTTACTCTAAAAGATGGCAAATGAGCCATTTGTTGCTCTGAATTCTTAGAATTTACCTTTTTGCAAGTCATACAATTGAAAAGGATTTTACGAACTACATTTCTAGCAGATCCAAAATTTGTTTCGGATGAGAGAAAGAGTTGTCTCAGCACCTGCATGGAAATACAAATTATGAAAATATTTAATAACACAAAAAGTAAAATTATGTTTTGAAGGAATAATCATTAGATATTTTTGATGATCAGTTAAGTTGCTGTTTCTCAGTCTACCACCAACTCGGATCACACCGTTATCATCTAAAAACGGGCACAAGTTTTTCAGTTTACTACTGTTAGGGATTGCATTACCCTTTTACAAATACTGCATTTCCTTCACGAATGAAGTCTTCTGGATGTTTTTTACTATACAGAATAAGGACTGAGAGAGTTCACTGCTGGTTAAAGTTCCACCTTTGGGATACAAGGGATTTCTACAGTTATGGATGAATCTATTACACCATGCTACTACTCTTTGCAGCTTTATGAATGAAGAACTCTTATTAATGATGTCTAAAGGCTCAACAATGTTAACTAAGGTACATACTTGAGTTACTGATGGTGCTTTTAATTCACGGATAAACAACTCACTGGTTTCAACAGAAATAATATCAGGAGACTCCACCATCTCAGGCTGTTGTAGGAATGATGGACCGAACCACCATAAATCACATTGCTGGATCTTGATGGGATCTAGGCCTCTAGAAATGAGATCTGCAGGATTTTGCTTGGAAGGTACATAATTCCACTGATCAATCGAAGTTAAACTTTGTATAATCGATACCCTGTTTGCGACAAATGTCTTTAGATCATTCGACTCCCTTTTTAACCATGCAAGTACAATAGTACTATCTGTCCAAAAACAAGTTTTAGAAACTTCTTGCTTTAGAGCACTTAACATTTTTTGCATCAACTTAGATAATAGGAGTGCGGCAGAAAGTTCTAGGTGAGGGATAGTAATATGCTTTAGAGGAGCCACTCTAGATTTACTAGTGAGCAGTTTGATAGCAGAATCACCATAAGAATTAATAGATTTTACATAAACGACCGCACCATAAGCAAGTTCAGAAGCATCTGAAAAACCATGCAATTCCACACAATTAGATTGTTCTACAAATACAAATCTTGGGATATTGATCATATTTACAGTTTTTAAGGAAGTAAGAAAATTAGTCCATTCGATATTTTCTTTCACGGGAAGATAATCACACCAATCTATTTTCAGCAACCATAATTTTTGGAGGAAAACCTTGACCTTTGTAATTATTGGACCTATCAAACCCAACGGGTCAAATATTCTAGCAATTTGCGATAATACTGAGCGTTTGGTATACCTTTCACTTTGCTCTATAATTAAATTAAATCCAAAACAATCTGGTTGCGGCTTCCACAATATTCCTAATGTTTTAGTCTCATTGGAAAATGAATATTCAGATATTGCATTATTACACAAAAGAGAAGAATTATTTACTGACCATTTGTGAAGATCCATGCTTCCCTTCTTTAACAAAGATATCAGTTGTTGTTGGATCTCTTTAGCTGTGTCTAGATCATCAGCACCTGTCAAAATATCATCCATATATACGTCTTGAAATAATACATTTGCAGCTAAAGGAAATTCCTTTCCTTCATCTCTAACTAGCTGGGTAAGGGTTCTTGTTGCTAAAAAAGGGGCACTCGTTGTGCCATAAGTCACCGTACATAATCTATACACCTTAACTGGTTCATGCACCTCAGATTTAAACAAGATTCTCAATAAATCTCTTTGACTCGGATGTATCAATATCATACGGTACATTTTTTTAATATCTGCTACAAAAACAAATTTGTGCTTTCGAAATCGCAACATTATACTAAATAATTCATCTTGGATTGTTCCTCCGTTATATTGCAAACTATTTAAAGATTTTCCGGTAGAAGTTAAGGAGCTAGCGTTAAAGGCAACTCTTAATGGTGTGCTACTTGATTCAGCACGGAACACGCAATGATGGGGTAAGTAATAAGTGATATCTGGTTCTTCAGATTCTATCACCTCTTCCATATGACCCATACTTAAATATTCTTGCATAAAGACTTTATAAAGATCATTAAATTTAGGTTCTCTAACTAAGCGATTCCATAATGAATTTAAAATTTTCATAGCCTTTTTCTTTGATTCTCCAAGACAAAGATGGGTCTTCCTTAAATGGCATTTTTACTATGTATTGCCCTGTTGCTGTTCTGGAATAATTTTTCAGAAAATGTTCTTCATAAATTTCTGATTCCTTATTTCCAGAAACTTCAGACTCTCTCTCTATGTTTTCTATTTCCCAAAAATCTCGAATTACCCTTTCTAACTCCAAATTATCTGTTATCAACCCACAATGTATATTACTTTCAACCTTAGCCGGAAGGCTTCCGCTAACAATATAACCGAAAACACTGTTTTGTAACACTAGCCTAGTATTTAATGGTTGGGGGTAAATTTGACCTGGCCTTAAAAATTCATAGAAATTTTCTGCACCCAAAAGCAAATAAATAGAGCCTGGCACATTAAACTATTCATCAGCTAATTTGATGTTATTTAATGATGGAATACAAGTCTCAAGTGGTTTAGAGGGCGTAAATTCCGTAATTTTCAGAACAACTAAAAAATCTAATTTTAAATAAAAATCTTTATCTCTATTCGAAATAGTTGTGTTAACTCTAGATCTAACATTAAGGGACAAATTATTTATTCCTGAAATAGAAATATTAGTCTTTTCTCTTTTCAAATTTAGTTTATCTACTAACCTTTTACTCATAAAATTAGAGTTTGCATCGACATCTGACATCTAATAAACCACATGCTTCATGAAAATTACCATATTCATCTTTTATTAAACAAATAAATGTGCTATGTAACACAGCTTTTAACTCGTTAGACAAATTACATATCGTTGAAAATAAATTGCTTTGGTTATTAGCTTGGAAAGGCAACTGGAATACTGGAGCCGAAGCATCCAAATTAGATTTATTACCGACTTCCTTTTTAGAACTCATTTCCTGTGAAATTATCTCTGGATTTTCACCTTTATTTATTTTTTGTTCACGTATAATACAAGATAATTTAGATTTACAATCAATCACTTTATGATTCATAAGACAATTAAAACAAAGATTTTTGGATTTTACAAGCTCAACTCTATTACCCACTGACATGTTTTTATAAACAGGACATTTATGCAAAGGATGATTTTCACTACATGACAAAATAAATTTAGAATTTTTTACGTCAGTTAGAAAAACTTTAGAAACATTTCGATAATAAGTATTTTTATTACTCGCTCTAGAATTGTCAACCACGGGTTTTCCCTTAGACGTATAATATAAATCAATTTCCCGAGATAATTCAATGGGAGAAAACCACGATTCTGCTTGTCTAACATTTATAAAATACATGACATCTTTATCAAGCGTTTGACAAATCTTATCAGAAACTATTAACTGTTTTAAAGTTTCGAAATCTGTCACATTCCTCAATTTTAAATAATAATCCCAACTCGTTGTTAATCGGGATGCAAATTGTACATATGTTTCATTAGGATGACGTTGTGCTTTCCTAAAATGTTCTAAACAAGTCTGGGGGGATGGCTCAAATTCTCTAAGTACTATAGCCTTTACTTTTGAATAATCTTCTAATTCCCCATCTTTAATGTATGTAATTACGTTTGTTGCCCTTTCTCCTAACAGATTTAGTAGAATTTCCGATTTATATTTTTCTGGGACATTTTTAGAAAAAGGCTCTTTCTAACGATGAAAAAAAAAAACTCCAACCTTCTGGTTTAGATGGAATTTTAATCGTTAACGTTCTTACACTTTTAATCAGAGAGTCTAAAGATTCTATATTATCTTTTTTCTCGAGATCACTTAAATTATCATTTTTAGTTTCTGCACGGGCCTTAGCCAACTCAATTTCTAACTTTGCATGTTCAATTTTTAATTTCTCAAGATCTAGTAATTTTGATTCCTCATTTTTTCTTTCCTCAATAAAACTGTTTGCTATGTCTTCAACCAGTTTATTATCTGCTTTATACTTCGAACTTTCCTTTATTAAATTTATTAAATCATAAATAGTTAATTTCGAATCTGATATATCTATGTCTAATTCAGCAGCAATTCGCTGATAATCTTCTTTTTTTGCACCTTTAAACATTGTATTATAAATACAATTCACAATAAAATAAATAAAACTGACGTACCTTTATCTATTAATAAATCTCCAAATTGAATAATTCCACATTGGAAAGATGTAATCCATTTCCTCTATTCTCAAATTAGTTCAATAATAAAGAATATCAGTTCTTTTCTGCGTAAAAACATTCACTGTTTATTTTTTCGTGTTATACGAAATTCTCCAGGTTAATCAAAATTATTTTTCTTCTGGAATCAAGAAAAACTTCATCAGAATTCTCAATCACAATATTTTGTACTTCAGTATAAACAATACGATGATTTAATTTTAGTCTTACTCATTCTAATTACTTGATAGAATTCTAAACACCATTTTATCTTCTGCAGATGATTACCGAAAACATAAACATTGAAAATTCTTTTTGTTCTTTCTGTGGCTAGAGGAGACCATTACTATGGATACGCCGATAGCTCAGTTAATAATAATTATCACTACGAAGAAAAAACACAATCTCTAAATAAAATAAACTCACTTGCGGACTGTAACTCATTTAATTTATCACAACACTAAATAAAAATGGTCAAGAGCCGAGATTTACACAACTCCTCAGATCGGCATCTCGAACGCAACTCACAATTACAAGTTTTTTGTTTTTTTAAACATTTTACATAGACGGCGCTTCTAGTGGCAACACTTGGGTAAATATCCAGGTATATACCCCAAAAATAAATACTTACCCGCTGGGTCAAAGTAATATTGTAAAACATGTTGAATTTTTTCAGAACCTTGGCTCATTTTTAAAATACAGTAACTTTTGAATACATAAACAAATGTCACAATGTTTTGTTTTTTAAATGATCTATGGACTGTCACCCTTCAAACGTGTTATAGTATGGCTTGATTGGATTAGTGTTACCAAAGTTATGAGACTCTAATGCCATCTATCGGGGAAAATGCCACAGACTTTTTCCTTGACCCAATATTATGTCTTGCTTACAGCATAGCAGTCTTAACTAAATGTAAAATTAATATTTTTCTTATTTTTCTACAGGACAATCTTTTAGAAATGGATTTTAGTATGCTGAGAAAAAATGACTATTATGCTGCTTTACATTCTGACAGTTCATGGTATAGAGTCAGGATAGAACAAATTATCAATGGCAACCAAGTTCTCGTAAGTGAAAGTGCATTTTGATTTTTTTTATCCAAATTTATTGTGAAATAATAATTTTTTTTTTTTCTTTTTAAGGTTGCTGTACATTATGTTGATTTTGGAGATTTCAATACTGTGTGCATTAATAGATTACAACCACTCTATCAAAAATTCAGGCAGCTTCCCTCTCAAGCAATAAAAGCCTCATTGGCAGGTAATGTCATGATTAAATTTAAATGTCAGCATAATTGAATAAATTTGATAGTAAATGGTCATTATACAGACATCCCTTGTTTAGTGTGATAAACTTTTTTTTTATATTATGCTCCCTCCTCTCTCATTAGTGCAGACAAAATTTTGATTAGTGCAAAGCTTGAAATGAGTGATCTCCCTCCCCCTATCCCCCAGCAAGATGACGTCAAATTTTTAAACAGGAAATTTACAGAAAATGGCAAAAAAGAAATATTAAAATAATTCTAAGAAGCTTTTCTAAAACTGGAATTTCTCAGATAGCATTTGATGGATATAAACGTAGACATCAGTAAAAGTATGCAAGTGCACCGAGGATTAGAAAATCAAACTTTGTGTTGCTGCAAGATGATTTCCAAAAAGAAGAAAAACTGTGCAATTGGAGAAAGTTTGTGTTTAAATAAATTAAAATGTATGTAAGTTTGAAGTATAAATTAAAATGCATGTAAGTTTGAAGTAAGGAAATTGTAACAACTTTTAAATCAAATTATGTAAATTAAAGAAATTAACTTAATGGTAAGTAAGCTAACGTAAATGACCTAAAGGTAATGTAATGTAGTAGTAATGCAAAATTAAAATTTACTTTTCAATGTTTCTCGATTGCTACTTATTAAATTAGCTCATTTGTTTATGCTAATGGAAATTCATGAAAATCTAGGTAAACTTTTCTTTCAAATCAAATCAAGCTGTAACTTGTACTTTCTAATAACAATACATCAAAAATAATATCGTAGTACATTATTACATTGTCTATTTGTGCATATTGGGTTTTTGAGAAAGGTATGTGTGGATCTATTGGAGTTTTTCCCATTCAATGTATGTTTTGATTAGTGCAGCAATATCTTATGATTAATTAACCACACTAATTGAGGTTTACCTGTATTTCTTTTTTTAGGACAGAAATGCGGTATTCTAATTGTGTTAACTATATGAGTCAATGTTATCAATTTAAAATTATTGTTTTGGAAAAATATACTTGAAATGTGCAACTAAGATCACAAAAAAAAGTAATTTAAAATAAATAATGCTGATTTAAAATATTCATGCTTTATGTTAAAATTGAATGTGATACTCTTGTGATAATTGATATGCTACATGAGTTACTGAATTAGCATATGTAGCTCAAGAAATATTCTGTAGTAACTGATAGATACATTTGTCTCTTTTTTAACATAAATATATAACAAGTAATTATTTTTCATAATATTAAAATTTATTAAAAAATTAAAAATTATTTTTCCTCTTTTGTTTTATAAATTTTATTCTTCACAGATTTCTGGAAATTTTTAATTTGTTAAAAAATAAATGCTCTGTCTGCTCTTTCTAAAGCTTGAAATTGGGAGGGGGGGGGGGGAAACTGTTTAGAGATTAGTGATGTTTGAAACTTGAATATAAATATATTCTCTTTCATGTCATTTTCATTACATTATTTACACTTTGAAAATTTTTAGAAATACTAGATGACTTGTCCAGCATTGCCCAGGCCCTTGATAATAACCTTAAATAAACTTGAAATTTGTATGATTTTATATCTTTAAATTTATATTATAAATCTTATGAATTTATATTTAAAAAAAAAAGTTCATGAAGCAGTATTGATATTTAGTGCTAAAAGTGAAAGGCATTTTCAAAGAAGACATTTTCTTGTTTGTTTTTTTTTACGTAGGGACGTTTCATAGTTAAAGTTCTTGTATTTTGAACTCTTTGAAATTTTTACTGGTATACAATTTTGCAGCCTGTGCAAAAATTACGTGAAAAAATATTTTTACCTAGTTGTAAAATAAATATAATTTCTTCTCGCTTTTTTTTTTCTGGGTCAGGTCCTTTAACATAAAAAAAAATACAGTTCTCATTGTCCAAATTTACTGAAATTTTAATCTGTTATAAATATAACTATATCCAAGATGATAATTCTCTTGTTATGATTTATAAACACTATGATGTCACTAGACTTTCCTAATCCTGAGTCCTTTGGACTTGGACATTTCCAAAATTTAGATTTTTTTTTCTTTTTCAAAAGTGTCCCATTTTTAATAAGAAAACAATTTCAACGTGTTCATTTAAAGTATATCATCCTCATGACTAGTTATAATTTTTTTTTTTTTCATGAAAAAAGTTATGTGTCCTAAGAGACACATCATAATATCTTTTATGCATTCCTTCTCTATTTTTTTACATAAATGACATGTTAATGCATTGATGCCACTAGACTTTCCTAATCTTGATTCCTTGGAACCCAAACATTTCCAAAATTTGGGTCCCCCCCCCCCCCCCAATTGATACAAAACTGGGTCCTCTTTTTTAGCAATAAGACAAATTTCAACATGTTAATTTAAAATATACCATTCTTATGACTAGTTATATTTTTTTTTTCTTTCATAAAGAAAATTTTGCATCCTGAAGGACTCATCACAATTTCTTTTGTGCATCCCTTCTTCAATCTTTTGCATAAATGATGAATTATAACACATTCGATTTCAAACAAACTATATTTAAGCATATTTTTTCTCTATCCAATGGAGTAAAGATTGAAGTTAATATGCAATAATTAGTAACAAAGATATGTATAATCAAAGGAATAGTGCATGTCATGCCATTCCCTGTTATTTTTGCACTTAGCATTAACGAATGCTTCTTAATTTAACTATTATCATTATAAGTAACTGTACAAAATTATTTACAGAATGGCATTTAATTGTTATATATAATTGTTAATATGTTATATATCAACTAAAATTTGTGTATTTAGAGAGAATTCTGCTGTAGTGTCAACAAGAATAAAATACAGACTTTATTTTATAACTACAAGTTAATGCTATGATCAGCAAAATAACCGTAAAATAAATAAATAAATGAGTATAGATTTAATTTGTAAGAGATTGCTAAATGTATTAACTGTATCATTTGTATTTATTTGACAGGTGTCAAGCCATTTGATACTGATTGGGATCCTGTCCATTGTATAAAATTTCAAGAGATGGTCACTGAAAAACCATTCGTGTCTGTTATTCACTCAAAGGAAATCCAATATAAAGACGACATTCCCAGTTTATTTTTAGAACTAACTTTAATTGATACTAGAGATTCTTCCAATGATGTCTATATTCATGAACTGCTTGTTGAGAAAAAAATTGCAAAGTTTCAGTGAATAAATTACAGTATTTTTATAACTTTTTAATAAAACTAAAGCTTTAAGAATTATTTTTATTCGTCCAGTGGTGGCTGGTGAAATAGCTACAAAGATAATTCCTTTTACATGTTGTTATTCTAGATCATTATTGTATATACTAAAGATTTCACCTAATTTAGGAGCTCAAGTTACATTTTAAAAATATCTTGTTGGTCAGCTATGGAAACTGATTTTGTCTTTTGCTGTTATGTAATTTTATTTTTTGTTTTCTTTTAGTGTTATAGAATGTAAATATTTAAGCATTCAAGTGAATGGTTGGTCTTTCTTGATTATCTGTGATACATAATTTTACAAAAGCACTGTAATGTCAATTTCAGATGTTTCCTCTAAATGCTGTAACTTTTAGCGGTGGGAAATCAAAAGTAAAGATCTTATCATTCTAAAGTTTGTGCTATTCTAGAATTAGTTTTATTTTCATGTTCATATCATTTTAAATAGTTTTTAAAGTATATTTTCATTTTTATTATATATATATATATATATTGTTCACATGTAGAAAGATTGGGCTACTAAGATATTTTCCTTTTGTATAGTCATGTAAACTTTTAATTAATCTTTCATTTGTTTCATTTATATGGTATTAGAAATGTAACCATAAAATGTTTCTTAGTCTATTGTATACTATGTTGGAAAATTGCAGAGTTATTTGCAAATTTTATTTTAAATGATGTAAAACAAAAAAAGCAGATTAAAGAGTAAACTGTAAAGTATATGTTTTCTTTATTTGTTACTTTATTTTTTGGTCATTAAATAATTTTATATTATAAAATTATTTCCTTTAATCTTTTGTAAGTTTTGGGTCTTTGTGTGTGTTGGATTTAAGTATAAAAATTATAAACACTTAACACAGTATATTTTACAGCAATAAAGCTAAATTTCTGCCCCAGATAAAAAAAAAAAAAAAAAGAGAGAGAGAGAGAGAGAGGGTGAAAAAGCATAAAATCTTTATCTGAAATCACAACATAGAAAAGATATAAATAAAAATTCCCCACGTCAATTTTTTTAACAATTCAAATATTTATTATGACTTATAAATAAGGAAATATAAAAAAAACCTGTTAAAGTGGAACCTGTCTGTAACAAAATCTTGTTTTAAGGCAAAAATTTGCATGGTCTCAGTGAAAATAAAACAATATAATTAAAATAAGTGGAGTAACTGCTAAGACAGAAATCTGTCTAGGATGAAATGTATAAAATTTCCAGACCTTTGCAATTCTGTCTTAGCAGGTTGTACTGTATAGGGAATTTTATTAAGGCACTTTTATAGGTTATGTTGTTGTATAAGGCAGAGTTTCACTAGAAAATGTTATGAATTAGGACCAACATCTATTTTCTCATCATTTACAATTTGATTGGATTTAATGACACAATAAGATGTATTTCCTAAAAATATGCATTTAAAAAAACTTTGTAATACTTTGTGTACATGTGTAAAAATATGCATTTTAAAAAAACTTTAGGGACTTTTAAGTTATGAGGGCAATTTAGAAGTAAGTTATGAGGCCTACAACATTTTCATCATATAGAAAAACATAAATTTGTAATATATTTTTATGATTATTGTAAGTTAAAAATTTTATTTGTGAAACAGTCAGTAATTCTACTGCATAATCTTAAAACTGCTTTAAATGAGATTTTTTTTTTTGGAGAAAATAATGGAATTCTGCCTCAAATGGAAAATTTATTTTACCTGCAGAAAAACGTGATACATTTATAAGAGATGATGTGTTTGGTAAAAAAGTACTTTTTTATTTATTTATTTTTAAATACAGTCAACTCTGTGAAATCCACACACTTAGGGACCAAGGGTTTTGTGGATTATAGATCACCTCTTTGTTTACATTTTATTCTTTAAAATCTGAGTATAATTATGAAAAATTACATAATAATTGCAATAGAAGAGGAAAATATAATGCAAAATTGGTTTAATATACTTAATAATTAAGTTAATATAAATAAAAATTAAGTTATACAGTCGAACCTCGATTTAACGTACTTTGATTTAATGAATTCTCCGATTTAACGAATATTTTTTCTGTCCCGACAAAAAGAGTGCTAAAATGCTCTGATTTAACAAATATTTAGCTTTGATTTAACGAACAACAATCGCTGAAAAAAATTAGCATTCGCACATGAAGCAGTCATTGATAACGATGGGCTGGAATGGGAAGATAGCCAAATGCCTGGATGGGAAGATGTTCCTAGTAATGGAAATTTTACAGAATATGTGTCTTGCAATGTAGAACTAAGTACCTGTGATAGTGAACAGAAACAGAATGAAGATTCTGAAAGCAGTGAAGATAACGAAGAAACGGAAATTGAATTAAAAAAGGTGACATTCCAAGAAGCAGTTTGCAGCTTGAACACTTTAAAAAATTATTTTTTGTCTCACGAGGTTTATGATGTTGTTCTTAGGAAGTTAGAAAATATCGACAAAGAACTTTGGAAAGTCAAAACAAAGCACTATCAAGAATTTCTTTCCAAAGTGCCAATAAGTATGTATGTATTACGTATTAAGTTTTAAAAGCAAGTAACATTAAAGAATTTAGATAATTTTAAAGTTGATCTCCTAACGTATAACTTATAATTTTTAAGCTCGTAGTAAGCAATAATCATTCTTTTTTTTTTTTCATATCTGTATATCTAAGGGTATTTTGCATTGATATTTTTAAATCATACTCTTTACAAAAATTGATATTCGATTTAACGAATTGCTTCGATTTAACGAACAGATTTGTGGGTCCCAATCAATTCGTTAAATCGAGGTTCGACTGTATAATACAAATTTTATTGATTTATTGACACAATGGTAGGTTAAGTTTTGGTTTGTTGTCAGTGTTTTTTTTTTTTTTTTTTTTTCTGTAGTCTATGAACACTTATTACTTCATGCTCCGAGATAAAATTTGCTCAAAGAAATTTAAATATTTATATCTATTTTCAATTAACTATTATTTATATAACTATACTAACTTAACTATACTATAACTATACTAACTTCTGTTTAAATATTTATATCTATTTTCAATTTTATTATATTTTTATTTATTAAACCCTGTACATAAGTTATCTTAGTGTTTTCATTCTCTGATTCAGTGTGGTTCAATACAATAGCTATAATTTCATCATCAATCTTTGATTGAGTTATAGTTGGCTCATCTTCACAAACTAGCCATTGAACTAAATTTTGTTCCTCTAAAAATGCAGGAACAGCATTCACTACATCTTTTGCATGATTTAAAAGCTCACTGGTGTTTTATTTTGCATCTCTAGTATGAAAGCCACTGAAATTTTGAATTTGGCTGCTTTTGGTATCAATGAAAAATAACTTGTAAGAAGAATTACATTTAACATGCAAAAGTAGGTATAAATACACTCACGGTAATTTTACTGAAAGAAATATTCACCTGTATTATAAAATAAACAAAATGTTGAGATAAAGTCAGTTAACATTATATTATAAGTGAAGTGTACGTTTATGTTAAGCATAACAAACCAAACATCGGTGCATATTTAAAATAGAAATAGCTATTTTGATTTGGTCATCCCTATTACTTGGCTCAAATTATTATTTTTTGAATGCAGGGTACAAAATATATGGATTTTCTTCAATCACCATTTATTTCATTGGAAAATTGATAATTCATGAAAAAAACACCACATTTAACTTTATGTATGAGCTTAACTGTTAACTGCAATTTTCACTGTTTACATTCCAACATGTAGTGTGGATTATACATCAATTTCACAGAGTTGACTGTAGTCCCTTGCAATTTTGTAGTATGAGGTTTTGCAGTAATTCAAAATCTTCTGCTGGTTGATTTTATTTATTTATTTATTTTTACTCATATTATAAACCATTGAAACAACCAAATGAGTTCTCTATATCTCTTTGATGAGCAAATGTATTCAAAAAATAATATTTTGGCAAATCTCTCAATAACATAAAATAAAAACTGAATTAGTTTCATCACAATGCACCAATGAGAAGCATGCTTCCACTAGTGAAAACAACATATTTGATAAAAAAATTGTTTTAATATTCATGAAACTGAAACATTTTAAAATGGTTCTTGTTGTGAAAATGATGTCATTCTTGAAAGAAAGACCATTTTTATCCATGAAAATAAAATATTTTACATCAGATGTGGATTTTCGATTGGCACCCAACTCCCATCCCAACTTAATGCTTTTGGCAGTGGCTAAAACTATAAATGGATTATTCAGCAAAAAAACAAAAAAAAAAAAAACAATAGCCACACAATTTTGTAAACAAAAAAAATCTAGTTTTCTAATTAACATAATTATTGCATTTTTACATTATTTTATTTAACCTAATTTTTTATTCATGTAAAGATGGAATTTTGTAATGGATTTTTCACTCACTTCCTGATATGCTAGAATTATAAATATTATGTGCAGAGGTGTCTTTCCAATGACACCACAACATTTTAATATATTTAGAACTTAATTGTAAATTAATTTCAAAGCATTTTTCCGTTAGCCAAATGCAGATGATAAATTCCCAAATATTCCTCATTCTAATAACTGTGCATGCGTTCAATCAACAATGGAGTTAATATGCATCAAACCATTATCGTTAAAATATGCCAACTGGCTGTAAAGCTGCAATGAAATATTTTAAACATTAAAAAGTAAAAAATAAAATATAAATAGTGTAATATTTTTAAAAAGTACACATTTCTTTATTTTCTTTTTCTTTTTTTTTTCCAAAATGATTTTTTTATAGTTTTTTGCCAAAACTATTAAAAAAGTATAGAAGTTGCTTTAGTTCTTTTTGAGAAAAAGTTGCATCAGTCTCAGCTGTTTTACATGTTTTTGTTCGCAAAATCACATAACTGTTGTATTTTATATATTTATTCCTTGTCAAATGATTAATTCTGGTGATTTTGGCTAAATATCAAACATTCGGCATGCTGGAAAACTGAATACTGAATATTCGGCCAGCCGAATACTAACTCGTTTGTTGAATACCAATTATTCTGCTGGCCAATAAGTGCTACATTTCAGGATTTAAAGGTATTACGAAATTAGATTTTAAAACAATTTTACATAATATTTAACACAAATGCTTTTATTTTGAGGTATGACCTTTTCATAAGCAAATTTTACACTAAAAAAAGAAAATCTATGCTTTTAAGTTATTACTTAAAAAGAGGGCCAGCCGTAAAACATTTTAATTAATAAAACTTTAAACTTCATAACTTCTTATGTGAATAATAATTTTTTTTTTTTTTTTTTTTTTAAGTATCTCGTTTTCATTTCATTATTTTTAAACAATTTTTTTTTTTAATTTGATAGCTGAGGTTGATATTTACAATTGCCACTTTTTGCTTTTTTGATTTTGTTTGCAGGTTTTTTTTTTTTTTTTTTTTTTTTTTGTCCTAATGAGAATACTTTCACTTTTGAAACCGATTCCGAAAGTGAAAGTATCCTAATAAAAAAAAAATCTGTAAACAAAATTGAAAAAATAAAAAACGATCGTTGTAGATATTGACCTCAGCTGTCCAATACAAAACAATCATCTAAAAATACTGAAATGCATATGAGATACTTAAAAAAATTTCCCTCGTAGTATTAACATTAGCGAGCGAGTGTTTTCGCGTGAGTGAAGACTTAAGAAGTAGCTTCTTAAGTCTTCATAGAGTTAAAAGAGATCAAAGTTTGAGGATGCTAATGTTAAATCCACTTGAGAAATTTTAACTTTTATCTTCCTAAAAAATCATCTAATTGATTTTCTGAGACGCAAAGACCCAAACATATATCAATAATTTTTTCGATCAAAAAATTATTTTTAATAATGAAAATTATTAATAAATTCATATTAAAAAATATACAAATTATGACTTACATTAATTTTTTTCAATCATCAGAAACATGAGTGTGTAAATTTACAACTCATTCCAATCATTAGATTTCAAGATATAGGTAAATTTTACTTTTCAATGGTCTAAAAGAACAATCATCTGTTGTCAAAGCATCCAAAGAAAAGAAAATCTTAAAATAATCAAAAAAAGTTTGTGGAATGTTTTTTCATATAAAGTGAGTTTATTTTATGCTTCGAAATACCATATAATTTTTCTGGCAATTATTTGTGTGTTCTAGGTGCTTTTCATTTTAAAATGTTAATTTAATTTTTCTAATTCTATGGAGATTTAAGAAAAAGTATATAAACTATACCTTTTTCTCAACTGCCTTGATCCAAAGAATTCAAATATGGTGTCAGAAGTTGGTGTTACCATTTGAAAATTCAAAGTTAGTACAATTTTCAATATTTAGATTATCTCTATTTGAAAAATTATATTCATATTAAAATTACATTCATATTAAAATTACATTCATATTTGGAAAATAGACACAATTTCTAGTTGAATGGTACTTCTCCATTTTTCTGCAGTAATTTAATAATTTAGCATGAGGTGGTACATTATTTTTTTTATAAGCAGCTTTCACTACAAAAAGTAAGAACTACCTATTGCAGCTGTCCAGAGAAAAGCAATTCTGGAAAATTTCAGTACATTTTCACTGGTCATGACCCCTCCAGACCTGAAAACTACCTTCTATTAAAATGTTTGTTTATGTATACAAGGTACAACTCATCGAAATACAACAAAAGAAAATGTTAGAACTGTTAAATTGAATTTATAATAAACCTACAAAAATAATCTCAATAAAAAAGAAATCTTACATTGGCTGACTATTTCCATTAACTTCAACTTTTCGAATTATCGATAAATTAAACTTTGTTGGTATAAGTAATTGGTGACATGTAATCTAAACTAAACTCTTTGGTGCTATAATCCTCAACCCTACAGTGCCCAATTCTGATTTTTTTTTTTTTTTTTTTTTTTTTTTTTAAACCATGGGCCATGGGGTGCTATACAAAGTCTCCAGGTCAGGTGGTCAAGCTAATGTGGGACCCCCAGTGTAATTATTTGTATAAGTAAATTACATCCCTTTGACTTTTCAATGAAATCCAAGCATAATGACATTTTCACGATTGCAAAATTTACAAGGGTACTTTTCATATTTACCATTTCAAAAATATTTTAACATGTAATGGATTATTAGTAGAAATATTTCCAAACTCAACATCATTTTTGCCATCTACAGTGAACATTCACATTCTTGACTTGATATTCTAATCTTAGTACTGCCAGGTAAAAAGTTAACAAATTTATTTTTTAGACACATTAATGGAAAAATATTTAGTTTTATCAAAGAAAATGCTCGTCCTTTTAAATATGATGTCATTTTCACTCGCTGAAGCATTTCAACTTCCTTTGAGATTAGCGTCTCAAACTCTCATTTCAATATTATTTCATTCATCTGATACTAACAGCTTTATGAGTGAAAATGTGTGTTTTTTTAAATGTGATGTCATTTTTCTGTTCAAATTTAAAGTGAAAGTTATTTTTAATAATAATGAGAAAATGACATCAGTGATAATTTAATAATTCCCATTATTTCCCTTTTCTCTGTAGCAACGGAAGTAACTCGATTGCTGCTATTTTGAAAATTTTTATTAAAAATAGCTAGTGTAGGCTCATCTACAAAGGAAAAGCTTTCAATTAAAAAATAATTAAAATAGCAAGCAAAGTGCAGATGATGAAAAATAAAAGGCTTTTGTTTCAAATATTATAGATTGTATGGCGATTCAATGTAGAAAATGAAAGCACATATTTGAATAAGAAAGGAGAATTCATATGAGGGAAGTAGAATCTCATTCACAAATGTATTACAGTTTATATATTTCTGGAGCAAAGAACTGATTTCCAATAAATTTTGATTTCCACTGTGGTAAACCCAAAATTGCAGCTGCAGCAAGTCCAAATTCTCTGTACTTTGCCATAGATCGTAGCTAATTTATTAAACCTATGTTTTACAAGGTATATGTTTTATTTTTAGATGTTCAGATGTTTTTAGGTGTGTTCGTAATTATATAAATACTATAGTAAGTCAACTATAGTCGTCGTCTGGTCCATCCGCATATAACAGTGCCAAAAACTACCCAACCAAATGGTTTGAAATTTAATATATATTATTGTTGCAGAATTTTGTCGAGTCATTTCAAATTTTAGGAAAATCGAATCAAAACTTAAATTCATAAAAGTTTTCTTTATTCTATCAAATCCTATTGTATGTAAATCTATATAATAAAAGCGCAAGTCATGTGACTGGGGAAAACAAATACGGGCACACCACTTCTATTTTCATATACCAGGCACCATTTTTATTCAAAATTATTTTTTAAAATAAAATTGCAAAAAAATTACATTTTTAGAAAGATCTTTCAAAAAAATTGTTTGCTTGAAAGATGATGCGAATAGGGATTGTTAATAAAGAAGGGGAGAGGGAGAGAACTACTTTTTTTTTAAATATCGCATTTAGTCCAATATAAATCTTATGACGTTATATAGTTGCATAATATATGGAAGTTGATCTGCTCATACCAGACGATATAATTCATTTTACTGAAATAATAAGGATGATTTTTTTTTACATTGTGAAACTAGTTATAAAACGAACACACTCATAAATTGTCACGTTTAACGTACAATTTCCAACTTGTTTCTTTAGTTGCATTTTAGTTTTACAATATCTAAGAATCCTTGTTTAAAATTTTGATTAATAAAAAATCTGTAGACAGCAATCTAATTACTTAAAGTTTTAGATAAGAAAACACCATGTTCAACAATGTTTGTTTGTTTTTGCCAAGATTTGTATAATGCAGTAATCTTTCATATAAATTTAGTTACATCTTTTAATGGGTTTAATATATCTCGAGCAGTATTAAAGTGATTTTGAGTCAGAAAGAGAAGCCCACACATAAACATGATTGGCCATTTGCAACCATTTTTGGTGATCTATCTTCCTGCCGCAGATAATGCGCAAGTCCCGAACAAAGTGTAAAAACTAGTCAAACATGGGCAGTGAGCTGCAAATTGTAGTAACACTGCTGTCTGGCTAACATAAAACTCCCAATTTTTTTTCCCTCTCACAGATGTGAAATTTCAAAAGTATAAATTAGTTTTTTTTGTTTATCCTCCTTTTTATTTATTTAAAAACTTTCTACCTTCTCTGTAGTTGGAGTACACGTCTGCAGTTCAGGTCCTATATGGATTACGAACAGGCCATTTTGCAATGGTTAGCAAATGTTGATTGTTGAGGTAGATTTAAGAAAAAAAAAAAAAATCATGCTTGAAAATTGCTTAATATAACATTAAAAAAAAATTATGTGTGGGTGGAGGGGGGGGGGGGGCAGTTCATTACCTAACAATTTACATTTAAAAATGCCCTTTTTTTATTAGACTAATATAGATTATTTTATTTATTTATTGATCATTATGGAATATCATTGATTTCATTATGGAATATTAGTTAGAAACAAATACTGAATTATTTATATCGTTTTAATTGCAAATAAGTTGATCTTCTACAACTGTGCTGCACGCGATAGAGATTTAAAAAAAAAAATCATGCTTGAAAATTATTTTAAAATCTAAAAAATTAGTAGTTAAAAAGTAAATTTTTTTTTCAGATTCAGCAGTGTAAAAATTGATATTGTGTAACGTCTAGAAGTAAGTTTACTTGCAGTAAAAACTAAATTTATGGGTCAATTTGTTGCCACTGTCAAAATGATTCAGAGTTTCTTGCAGACATCTTTTTACTTTATAATATGTTATGTACCTGGTAGAATGAGCCTCGCTGGGTAGTTTTTTCTACCATTCATACAGTATTTGAGTAAAGGCAAATTTTTATGTTTTATTTTTTACATGATTCATACTGCATTTGAGTAAAGACAACTTTTTATTATTCATTGTACATGAAAATATAATTTCTAGTTTCTGAAAAGTTATGTTAACAAATACTGTCAATTAATATTTTGCGTTTTTTGTATTTATATTATACTCTATTTAATTACTCCATGTTATTGAGATATCAGTTACGAATTTTTGTTATATATTTCTGCAGTTGTAAAATACCAAACTGGTTTATTGTCAAAGTATTCAACAGTTTTTTCCATATAACATTGTCAATTAGTGCAATACTTATAAACATGTAGAACCTTTCACATACCGACTGTTTTACCCAAAGGGTTGAGTCGGCTAAAAGAAAAAAAAAAGGAAAACGCCCAATTTATTTTAATCACCAAATTTTTTTTGAAAAAACGGAGGTTGCCATTCGACTGGAAATTATGTCTTCTTTCAATTTATGTTTAAAAAATAAGTTTAGTGGTTTAGCAGAAAATGTTTCTTGATTAAGAAGCTGCTTTGCGCCAAGCAATACATGTTGTATTATGCCAGAAGTCGAAAACCTCCAATTACGAAAGAGTAACAATAAAATTTCAAATCAAATACTTGATTTAGTATATAAGAGGCAAGTTTCGTGAAAATCGTTTGAACATTTTTCGATTTATAACAAGCAGCATTTTCAGCGCTGAGTTTGTTTTAACCTGTCAAGATGAACTTTCTCGAATTCAGGACCTAGCTAAATCATTTTTTCATGTTCGATTTAGTATGATAGGTTAGTTTCGTGGAAAACGATCCAACCGTTTACGATATTCGTAATCAGGAAAATCGCTTGCTCGTTTAATCTGTATGATATACAGGGTGGTCCAAAATTATTGAGCGCATTTCATGTTTAAAAACAAAATGAGGACATGTTTATTGCTACATGTTTATTGCTTTCTTGGAAAGACAATTTAAAAAGTTTTACAACATTTTAAACATTAAATAAATTCCACATTTCCCATCTCATTAAATTGTTGGTACAAACGTTTTATAGAGTCTTTACTTGGAATACGACAATTTGAGTATTGTAAACGAAAACGTCTCTGAACAGTTACAACGGATTTGCTTTCATGGAAAAACAAAATGCACATTGCTTTTTCCTGTACTGTAGCTATTTGCAGACTGACACAATCAGTAAATTTGAAGATGGTAGATGACGGGCACAATGTTGTTGCACCATCTACCGGCTTATGTGAAACTTATTTAATGTTTAAAATGTTGTTGTGTAAAGCTGTTTTAAATTGTCTTTCCAAGAAAACAATAAACATGTACATTCCTCATTTTGTTCTTTTTTCAAACATGAAATGCACTCAATAATTTTAGACCCCCCTGTATAATGTATGTATCTGATTTTTGTAATGTGAGTTAAAACTGCATTAATACTCGTATTTATTAGGGATGCACCGAATATTCGGTTAGGCCGAATATCAAACTATTCGGCCTGCCAAATATTCGGTTTGGCCGAATATAGAAATATTCGGCCAAACCGAATACTTAAAAAAAATATTTTTAAAAACTCACAATTTCTACTTTTAACTGTCAATTAATAAAGATATTCAAAATAATTAGAAATATAATCATATTTCAATGAAAGAGAATGCTTTTACATTGTTTATTTGCTGTTTGAAAAGTGTCACTTAAGAAAATTAATCATTAATGATGACCTTCATAGGAATTAATAATGTACAAATAAATGCAAGTTCCTGAATATTGTCTAGTAAATAATCTGTTTCTTGCTTTTTTCCAAACATCATGTTTTTAAACAAAATGGATAAAAAACTTTCACAGGTGAAAATAGACATCAAGACAAACAATTTCTGTCCAGGAAACCAGGATCGCAACACACTTATTCAATCAAAAATAAAGTACATCTCACTTCAGGTCAAATTTGAATTTTCGTTTGTTACTTTAATAATATTAAAGATATTGTAACTATATTTTCAACATAGTTACTTTGATTTTTGAGAATCACGATAAGTAATGGAAATTTCCACCATTCATATCTAAACAACACTGAGCTAGATATTCCTTTATTCAGACTGTAGCTGACAGTGCTACTTATAACTGTGTTACTTGCCAAAATACAGCCACTTCCAATAGTATCATTATATTTTCTACAAGCAAAATTAATACAATGCAAGTATCACTAAAATATCTTCATTGTTGTTAAAGTTTTAAACAAAAATTCAGTTTCAGCTTGCGGTGACACACTCTGTGTTTTTGATTGAATGTATTGTATTTTTGATGGAATAAGTGGATTGAGATAATGTTTCTTGCTCAAAAAATGTTTGCCTTGACCACATTATCTATGCAGAAAGTTTGTTCCAAGATGTATGAACACCCTGTATGTTTACAACCTCTGAATACGACGCCATTCCAGACACCTGCTCTCTGGTTCATTAAAAAAACTTCCTTGCCAAATCAAAAGGAACAAGAAAGTTATTCTTGCTGATTTGCCAGCATTTTAGTGTATTGTATTGTTTTACTTTAGTCCCTTCCTGATAAATAAACACTATATCACTGTAAAATGTTTCTTTTAATTCATTCAAAAAAATTCTTTGATTTTAAAGTATTTGTTTTAGAATATAAGAACATTTTATAAATTTATTTTAATTCACAGATGAAGTTACAAAGTTTAAAGCTTTATTAATTAAAAAAGTTTTAAGACTATGCTCTTTTTTAGTTAAACTCAAAGCACAGATTTTTTTTTTTTTATGTAATGGTTTCTTGTAAAAAGGTCTAGTTCATAAAATGGTAGTATCTGTGTTAAATATTATGTAAAATTGTTTTATAATTTAACTTTTAATACTTTTAAACTCAGAAATATAAAAATATTTGGCTAGCCGAATATTCGGTATTCGGCCGAAAAGTTACTATTCGGTTGGCCGAATATTCGGTATTCGGTTTACCTGTAGGCCGAATATTCGGTATTCGGCCAAAATCACTATTCGGTGCATCCCTAGTATTTATAAGCCGATTTGGATGTGACTGAGCATATGTAGCGGGATTATAAAGATTTTCACAAAGTTCATTGGCCAGTTTGATCAGCCATCTTGTTTCAAAATGACAGCCACTTAGATTTCAAACTACAAAAAAAAATTAGAAATCCAAAATGTTTTGTTTTCTTAAATACTAAGCCTTGATACAAGGATACTAGAGAATTTTTTCTTTTCACTTCTATCGAAAAAAGTGACTGAATTCTAGTCTGGCTGACATTTTGAAAAAAAGACAGCAGTTTAAAAATAAAGGATTTCTTCATAATCTTGTTCACTGATAATTGTATGTTTTCGCGAACATGATTTCTCTCAAATTCCATTGTTGCAACAATTGTTGCATCTCTCGTATGCTTAAAATGGTATAGTCATATGATAAAATGTCATATTTAAAGAATATATATACAAGTCCTTCCTGTTCAGTTGGATAGATAATATATAAAAATTTCATGACAATCCAAGTGTATTTACGAAAGTTAGAGCATGGACAGATAGACAAACCGAATTCATAAAACACTTTTAAACTATTTTGGAAAGTGTTAATAAAAAAGGGAATTAAAAATTAGGGAATATACTTCTTTATGCAATTATTAGCATAAAAGTGCAAAGTATAGATACAAAAATAACACAAGAGAATTCTTTTAAAACTTGTAAAGAAAATAGGAACCAAATGTTTTGAATGCTATCCATCTGAGAATTATTTTTTATTAATTACAAGAGAACATTTAATGCAATAAATAGACTTGACATTTAAATTTTTCTTTATAAAGAGGAATTTTGGACTAAGATACTCTTAAATCTCCTTCTAAATATTTTAGTTACATTTAATTTTCATTTTTCATAATTTTATTGCAGAAAAGCTCTATTTATACAAATATGACATTGAGAACGGAACCAGCACTTTCTATCACTTTTTTTTAATTACATGTACTTTCGTCACTCGTAGATTCTTTCGTATTTTTGGCCCAGGAGGGTCATCCCCCCCCCCCCCCTTTCAGGGAGTCCCCTTTAGCGCCCTCCTTGAGAATATCTTTTTCATTTTAGGTGGTTCTCAAATGACCTGCTCAACAGCTCAAAATTTTCGACTTATTTTTTAACACAAAGGCATAAAATTTGAAGGCCTAACTATTGAAGTGATTTGAAATCGAAATGATTTTTCTATTTTTTGACTTATCGAGTTATAAGCGATTCGTGTCACGTGAGCTGGGAGTAGACCGTCGTGGGATAGATTAAGTTAGTTTAGTTTTACGCTACTGATGTCTGGTCGTTGCGATAGTAATCCTGCTCAGTACGAGAGGAACCGCAGGTTCAGGCACTTGGTACGTGCCCTTGGCCGAATGGCCAGAGGGGCGAAGCTACCATCTCTTTAAGTAGTTCAAACTACAGTTAGACTTCTCCGTTAGTGTCAACTAGGAAGCATATGAACTACCTAAACGGTTCAACCGTTCAACTGAATTTTCGGGTATTTAATTTCTTTATGGACTATTTTGCTTTTTCAAAGCAATTTATTTATCAAAAGAGAAAGGACATAATTATATGTCTTTTCTTTTTTTAATGGAATTTCAAGTTACAGCTGCATTGTTTCTGTACAAAAAATAAATACCATAACGCTGCAGAATACACTCAAGTGCCAACCCAAAAGTCCTGGGATAGCAATATGCAGATATCCCGATGGTAGTAGCATTGCGTATGAAATGTATAAATGGTCAGTTCACTCTCAGGGCTTTCATTTGTATTCAAGTGATTCATATGAAAACGTTTGTGACATGATTATGGCCGCACGACGGGAATTGACAGATTTTGAACGCAGAATGCTAGTTGGAGCTTGACGTATGTATGAGGCATTCTATTTCGGAAATTCTTAGGAATTCAGCATTCCTCTATCCACAGTGTCAAAAGTGCGTCGAGAATATCTAATTTCAAGCATTACCTCCCACCATGGACAACACAGTGGCCGCCCGCGACTACTTAATGACCGAGACCAGCGACATGTGCGTAGGGTACTCAGTGTTAACAGACAAACAACACTGCGTCAAATAACAGCAGCAATCATTGTAGGGCAGATCGACAGATGTGTCCGTGATGACCATGCAGTGAAATTTCGCATTGTTGGGATATGGCAGTAGAAGACCGACACAAGAGCCTTAACAACGCCATCGGATTCAGTGCCTCTGCTGGGTTCGTGAATATAACGGTTGGACACTAGATGACTGGGGAAAGGTTGCTTGGTCACATGAGTCACGATTCCAATTGGTAAGAACTGATGGTAGGGTTCGAGTATGGCGCAAACACGACGAGGTCATGGACCCAAGTTGTCAACAAGGCACTGTGCAAGTGATGGTGGCTCCATAATTTGTGTGGTCTGTTTTTACATGACACGGATTGGGTCCTCTGGTCATATTCAATCAATAATTGACTAGAAATGGTTATGTTCAGCTTTCTTGAAGACCATTTGCAGCCATTCATGGACTTCATGTACCCAAACAACAATGGAATTTTCCAGGATGGCAAAGCTCCATGTCACCGGGCCAAAATCGTTCGCGATTGTTTTAAGGAACATTCTGGACGGTTCCAGCGAATGATTTGGCCACCTAGATCGCCTGACATGAATCCCATCGAACATGTATGGGGCATGATCGGTAGGTCAGTTCGTACACAAAATCTTCCACCGGCAACACTTTCGCAATTATGGGCGGCTGTGCCGGCTGCATGGCTAAATATTTCTTTAGGGGACTTCCGACGACATGTTGAGTCAATAGCATGTCGAATTGCTGCACTCCGACGGACAAAAAGAGGTCCCACGCGATATTAGGAGGTATCCCATGACTTTTGGCACTTCAGTGTACAATTAAAATGACTTTTACGAGACTGAAAGCATCATTTACATCAGTTGTTATTGTATACTGCATGACAGACTTGCAAAGTCTCCTGTTTTTGGCAGGTGACTCCTGTTTTTTGCTTGATTCACCGTACTCCTGATTTTTGACATATTTCTCCTGATTTTCTAACACTTTTTTTTCATCCTTATTTCATCCATTTAAATATGCTCGAAAAATCGTAGATGTTTATTTCTTCTCTGTATTTTGTTAATGCTATTTGATATAAGTTCATGTTAATTATATATGATGGTTCTTAAAAACTTTGTGACACTTGCTATGAGCAAATTTCTATTCTTAAATGCAAAATTTGATACCATTCATTTTATTTTCTACTAGCAAAACCCGTTGCTTTGCTCGCATAATTATTGAAAAATGCGAAGTGGTATTCGTTGGCTTATTTTCATTAGAGGATATTTTACTGCCACAGATAATTCAGAATTATTAATTAAGCCATACTATAATTAAGCAAATTTCTGTACTGACTATATCGCAGAAATTGCGCTTTTAAATCTTTTCTGTTCCTGCTTATATTAAAATTTCAAAAATTTTAAAAACTGCTCAATGGATGCATTTGTGTCTTTAACGTAACAGCCATGTAAAATTTCAAGTTTCTATCCCTAACAATTTCAGATAAATCATTGTTTAGAAGGTTTTTAGAACTTTTTCAGCTTATTTCACTTTTTTAAATTTCGATTTTTTTTTTATGGAAACCGTTTTTAGCGAGCACTGAAATCTTTAAAAAAGCCACCATGTCAAATTTCAACTTCCTATACCAGCAGCATCACTAAAATCGCAATTTTGGAATGTTTTTTGCTTCTGCACCTTTTTCAAATTTTGAATTTTGTAAAAACTGTTCTGTGGAAGCATTTATGTTTCCGGCGGCGTGTTAAATTCTAAGTTTCTATTGCTAACAGTTCAGAAAAAAAAGGAAACATAATTTATAACGTTTTCCGCTGTAAACCTTTAAACTTCGAATTTTTAATAGACTGTTTATACCAAGCGTCTGCATCTTAAAAGTTACAACTACAGTGACCTCTCACTTATACGACTTTCAGGGGACCGTAGAAAAAAGTCGTATAAGTGAGAGACCGTTTTCTTATACAATTTTCAAACTTTATATGCATTAATTATTTTACCTATATTAAAAATAATAAGTTTTGAGTACTAAGAACATATTTTAACAAAATTTATAAAATATATTAAAATATAAAACGTAAAATATATTTTTAAAAAAATTCACAAAATAGTTCATTTACCACTATGTTTATTTTAAAGATTTACAAATCAGATTTTGTCAAAAAATGAAGTGATATTAGTTTGTCTTTGTGGTCGACGAAAAGAGAAAATGTATATTTTAAGTCTAATAAAGCTTTTAAGCTATTTTAGGAATAATCATTTTGATCGACATAATTCTTTAATGTATTTAAAACGGCACTTGTTTCCGCAAAAATGTACACCAACAATAACATTGCTCCCATCTTCGTCACCCCCCTCGCTCAATTCTTCCTTAATGATATTCTCAAACATTTCTTCGGCAGTTCTCAGTTCTGACAGAAGAAGTTTTCATCACATTCTACATAATCTTTGAAATTAATATCTTCGTCCATAAACATTTCATCCCAGTCTTCGTCATTAAAGAATTCCCTTATGCTCCCAAAATCGGTTTCATTCGTTGGACTAGCAGTTTGGTCTTGTGAAAAACAACATTTCCTAAAACATTTCTTAATTGTCTGGAATGTCACATTTTTCCAGGTGGCCATTTGGCTTTTGTTAAAAGGCAGGCACAAGGGAATGCCATACAACCACCCTCCCGCCATAGATTTAATTGTTAATAACACACGAAGGAAGATAAGAAATGTTATTCATTATTGATAAACACTTTAACAATAGTGAAAGGATAAAGCTAAGAAAAGTTGAATGATTTGTACGTTAAAGATTATAAAAATTAATTCTTGAGTGTGAAATGTAAAATCGCCTGAACCGTTTAAAGAGTCGTATAAGTGAGAGAAGCGGTCGTATAACTGAGAGAAGTTTAGCATTAATTCCCATAAAGCGTGGACGGGACCAAGAGAATTCGGCGTATAACCGAGAGAGTCGTATAACTGAGAGTCGTATCAGCGAGAGGTCACTACCCGAATAAATCAAATTACATCGCAATGTAGAATGTTTTTAGACCGTTTTCTGCTCATTTCAGCCAGTTAAATTTCGATTTTTTAAGAAACCGGTCTTAGTGAACATTTGCATTTTAAGAGTAACCACCATACCAAGTACGAAGCTTCTATAACAGCTGTATCACATAAATTGCAATTTTAGTACTTTTTTTTTTTCCCTTGCTCCTGTCCTTTTACATTTCGCATTTTTAGTAAACTGTTCTGGATGATCATTTACGTGAGTAACAGCCCGGCGAAAGTTTAAGTTTCTAGCCTTAATAGTTCCAGATAAATCGTAATTTAGAACGCTTCTCGCGCATTTCACTCTTTTAAATTTTGATTTTTTTTCAAATTGTTCTGTGCGACCAAATCAGCAGCCATATAAAAATTTTAAGTTTCTACCCCTAACAATTCCATAGTAATTGCAATTTAGAACGCTTTTTAAACGCTTTCCGCTCATTTCACGCTTTGAAATTTTGAATTTCTTTACAAACCATTGTTAGCGAGCATTTGTATCTTAAAAGTAACCGCCATGCCAAATTTGAAGTTTCTAATCCTGTTAGTAAAAGAAAAAATCGTAATTTAGAACTTTTTTCCTCTTTCACCCTTTTAAATTTCGATTTATTTTTAAAAAAACTATATACACTGTTATGTGTGTGCACTTGTGTCTTAAAAAGTACCAGGCATGTTAAATTTCAAGTTTCTGTCTTTAACAATTCCATAGAAATCGTAATTCAGAATGTTTTTAGAACGGTTTTCCCTCATATCACTCTTTTAAATTTCGAATTTTTTAAAAACTGTCCTTAGAGAGCATGTATATATTATAAGTTACTATATTGCCCAATTTCAAGTTTCTAATCTCTTCATTCTAATAAAAATTGAAATTTTAGAACGTTCTTCGCGCTTGCAACCCCCTGAGGGTATTGGCACTGACTTAAAACATAACCTGTGTTAGAGCATAGAGTGTTACCATAAATTAGCGAGCATTACGTTTAAAATCGGTTAGGTAGTTTCAAAGATTCCATAGAAATTGTTATTTAAAATGTTTTTAGAACACATTTAGCTCATTTTACCCTTTTAAATTTCGTGGTGGCATCTATATAAAATATAGCTTATTTTACAGCAGGGACTGTTACCATCCATTTGCCACCATCTCTTTTGAAAATGGTTCTGTCATTCTAGAGGTTTCATAGAAATTCTAATTTAGAATGTTTTTAGAACGCTTTTCGCTCATCTCACCCTTTTAAATTTCGATTTTTTTTTACAATTTGTTCTTAGAGAGCATTTACATATATCTTATAAATAACTACCATAAATAACTATTTCAAGTTTCTAGTTCCTTCAGTATAAAAAAAATCGAAATTTTAGAACGTTTTTCACTTTTGCACCCCTCTGTGGTAGTTGCACCGACATAGAATATAGCCTATGTTACAGCAGGGACTGTTACCATCAATTTGCCACCACCACTTTTGAAAATGGTTCTCTAGTTCCAGAGATTCCATAGAAATTGTAATTTAGATTGTTTATTAGAACGCTTTTCGCTCATCTCACACTTTTAAATTTCGATTTTTTTTAGAATTTGTTCTTAGAGAACATTTACATCTTATAAGTAACTACCATGCCAAGTTTCATTTTTCTAGCTCCCTCAGTATAAAAAAAATCGAAATTTTAGAACGTTTTTCGTTCCTGCACCCCCCTGGGGGTAGTGGCACTGACTTAAAATATAGCCTATGTCGGAGCAAGGACTGTCACCATCAATTTGGCACCGTCACTTTTGAAAATGGTTCTGTGGTTCCCTTGCTACCTTGCCAAATTTCATGTTTCTAGCTCCTTCAATATAAAAAAATCGAAATTTTAGAACGTTTTTTGCTCCTGCAAACACTGGGGGTATTGGCACCGACATAAAAATAGCCTATGTTGGAGCAAGGACTGTTGCCATCAATTTGCCACCACCACTTTTGAAAATGGTTCTCTAGTTCCGCAGAGATTCCATTGAAATTGTAATTTAGAATGTTTTTAGAACGCTTTTAATCATCTCACACTTTTAAATTTCGATTTTTTTTTTAGAATTTGTTCTTAGAGAACATTTACATCTTATAAGTAACTACCGTGTTAAATTTCATGTTTCTAGCTCCTTCAGTATAAAAAAAATCGAAATTTTAGAACGTTTTTCGTTCCTGCACCCCCCTGGGGGTAGTGGCACCGACATAAAACATAACGTATGTTGGAGCAGGGATTGTCACCATCAATTTGCCATCATCACTTTTGAAAATAGTTCTGAAGTTCCAGAGATTCCATAGAAATTGTAATTGAGAATGTTTTTAGAACGCTTTTCGCTCATCTCACCCTTTTCAATTTAGAATTTTTTTAGAATTTGTTCTTAGAGAGCATTTACATCTTATAAGTAACCACCATGCCAAATTTCATGTTTCTAGCTCCTTCAGTATAAAAAAAATCGAAATTTTAGAACGTTTTTCGTTCCTGCACCCCCCTGGGGGTAGTGGCATCGACATAAAACATAGCCTATGTTAGAGCAGGAACTGTCACCATCAAAATCGCTTCGGTAGTTCCAGAGATTACCCCCTACAAACGTTAAAAAAAGAATCGTTACTTCTTTATAATATTAGTATAGAGAATGGATAAATTGTAACTTTACGTTGGAAAGTGTAAATTCACTTTTTAAATGTAATCACCATGTAACATTTTATTTTTGTTATTAATAATTTCTTTGTTAATAAAGAATTATCACTCATCCTCTTTAATAAAAAGCTATGCGTTGCTGACGACTGGGATTTTCCATAATCGTTGCCACAGATTAATCTCGGAAAATGAAACATTTGAAGTTGCTGAAAAAATTAATAGCTCGAAAAGTATTTGTCAGAAAATTGTTAGACAAACTTCGTTAGAAAGGTAAAAAATTGTATTTTTCTTGATATAAATTTCAAATCTAATGATTATGCCGTTTTTTAAATATTGAATTTCAAAAATTACCAAATTTTACAATGGAGTACCATAGTGAAATCTTCACGCGTAAAAAGATAATGATAACGGCCATGTGTCCTGACGTACATTGGCTATAGCACGAGTCACAAATTATAGTAGCCTTACTATTCTGTTAAAATATAAAAGTGAATTATGATGCCACGAGTGCATGATTTTTATTTAATTTTAATATAATCATCTTAGAAACAAGGTTTTGGAATTTTTTTTCGAATGGGACTAATAAATTGGCCAATACTGTATTTTATTTTGAGTTTAAAAGAGGAAAGGTGGGGGAGCGCTTTATATTATTTAGGTTTCCTCAGGAACTTTAGGTCAGAATTGAAAGTTTAATATATCAAAACGTCAGAAATTAAATCGGCAATAACTATAACGACTGTCCTTCAGTTCGTTTGGATAGATTTTCATTTACAAATATAAAATCATTAAACATTGATTTTAGGTATTTTTAAGGTTACTATCACGGGTCCGGGCAACGCCGGGCATGCCAGCTAGTAACTTTCATAATTGTACATTTTCATTAGAAGGCAAAATCCATTCATGATATTTATAAAACATATTTTATGTAATTTACTTAATTAAAAGCATTTTGAAGCCCTTAATTAAAAGTATTTTTAAATTTATTAAGTATGTACGGATATAACTGTATTTAAAAATAATCAAATTATTATTATTGTATGTACTCATAAAAAAAAAAAAAATCATTGTAAAAAGTTTCTTGATTTTCGTTTAAAAATCTCCTAATTTTTTCCCTCTGGAACTTGGCAATTGTGCGCGTACAGTAATTTATTTTCATCACAAACCATTAAACTAATTGAAAAATTACTCGAATGTTTTATTATTATTATTATTATTATTATTATTATTTTATCAAGCATTTTTGCAAATAAAAAGCAAATTCAGTTTTATTTTATGTAAAAAAAAAGAAAAAGAAAAAACTTGCTTTTAGGAAATTGTTAAGTAGATGTTTTTTTTTTTTAAATATTTATTTTCTGCCCTAGTACAAAACAATTAGTGTATAATATGATTTGTATACAAATTTACACCAATAATGATAACAACATAAAGTAACGATAATTATAACAACAAACTAAAAACAAATATCCCGAGCCTATGGTAAATCTTTACATTATTTCTCTCTGTGGAAATTATTAAAAATTTTATGTAAACAAGAAACAAACAAGCAAAAAAAAGTTCTAAGGTTTTTACTTAAAACCCACTTCGCCCTGAAATCAGCTGAGTGCGTTACATTTACTTATTCTAAATTTTAATTTTAGTGAACTTTTTTTTGTCATTTGCAATCGTGAATTTAATCAGTTAAACATTTAGCGTGTTTTTACGTCAACACTTTAATGAATAACCGAGGTAGAAAAAAATGTGAGAAAAATTGACCAGTAATTTTATTTTATTTTTTGCCAGTGTCGAATAGAGAAGTTGAGGAAAAAATAATATATATATATATATATATATATATATATGAATAATTGTCACTTTTGGTGTTTTCTGTTTCCCAAACCGAGGTAAAAAAACTTTTTGATCTCAGGTAGTTCGGTTGTAGTGGCCAAGTTGAATTTGCATTAAAATCGCATTAATTGCAATTACCACCATAGCTAACTCCAATTACATTGGTGAAAGTGGTTTCTATGATGTACTGTCTAAAATATATAATGATTCTTAAATGTAAATTGCAAATAGATATATACGAGATGTTTCTATAATATACTGTCTGAAATATATAATGATTCTTAAATGCAAATTCGAAATAGATGTACGACATGTTTCTATGATATTACTGTTTAAAATATATAATGATTCGTAAGTGATCATTTCAAATAGAAATTCGAATTTTTTTTGTTTCACATTCTTCTTCTAATTATTAGTCTACCGAACGGATGCAAATAACACCATAAATGCCTGTAATATTAGTTTTGAAAATAAAAAAAGTCCTAAATATTTGGAAGAGTGTACGACGTGTTTTTTATGATAAATTCTTCTGTGACGTCAGTGACTCTCGGGTCCAAGTTAAAGCATTGGAAACAAGGTCCAGAGTCCCCAAATTTAGAACAACATAAATCTGTAGATAAAGTTTTAAGAAATTGCAGTGGAGTTTCATTATTTATACTGTTTCATGTTGTACTATAGCCAGAACCTGTTTATCCAAAAGCACGTGAAGCACATGCTCCCCCTCCAAAATTTGAAAGGGGCCCCAAAATGACTGTGAAGAACTCTATAACTCTCATTTTACTTTTTTTTTTAAATTGTATTTTTATTTATTTATTTATTTTGGAAAAGAAAGTTTGCTTAATCCAAGAGGAAATCCACACACTACTTCACGAAACTTATTTAACAAGGAAATATAAATATCATTAATAGGCTGTTAATTAATCCTATAGCATATTAATGTGCCTATATTAGAAACCACTCGGGAAATTGATCATACAGCTATATGTAATAAATATATATCTCAACTCAAGTATATACAGGGAATATAAATAAAAGCTATTTAATGAAATATGTGTGACTTCGGCTAAGCTACTCCCAGAAATAACATTAGTATCATTGGTGAGTTTTCATGAAGGAAGAATTAAAAATACGATTGCCAAATGAAAGGCCCTCCCCCCCCCAAAAAAAAAAAAAAATAATACTGTGCTTCCCTTAGATTCAGAGGTTAATCGGGCCCTGACTATAGCAATATGTAAATACTAGTTCTTGAAAAAAAAAAATCTCTTCGAATGTATGATCTTTTTTGCAAGCCGTAAAGCTCATTCAAACTTAAGGGAATTTTTACTTCTTTGAGTCAAAAATTTCGATTTTTTTTCTTCATTCTTGAAGTGTCTAAAATGTTCAAGACCGAAATCAAGGGGGCATCTGCCCCAGGCGCCAAAACGGAAAAGAGACGCCAAATGAAGATTTAGTTTGTTGAGTTTGATACAAAAAAAAAAAAAAAAAAAAAAAAAAGCATACGGTATTTGGGTAAAAATGTTTTGCAGCTGTAAAATCCAAAAGAAAAAGTGCATTAAAATTGATAAATAGATAAAAATACTGGTGAGGTCGGGTGGCTGCCCAGGATACTGAAAAATACGCAATTTAAAAGAATTTTTTTTTTTTTTTTTTTTACATACAGATCCGGCCGAAGAGTTGGGGCGACTGCCCGGAACACTAAACAGTAAGTGGTGGAAAATTCGCAAAATAAAATACCGGGTGGTTATAATAAAAGTATCTCTATTTGGAGCTGTCTGTAGCTTGAAGGAATAACCGGAATGAAACCAAAATCAGAGAACTTACTATTCTAGAAGGGGGAAGAAGAATAGAACAATAAAAAATTAATTGCAATAATTGCTGAAAGATGGCGCTTTTGAGTGTGAAATGTAATGTGTAATATTGTGTACCGTGGATGTGTCGCAAACCACAATGACTTTACCGCATATCACAACATGTGCGAAACATCACTCCTGAAACATCACTCCTAGTGTAGTATCTTTGCCTGATGCGTTACATTCTGCAGAAGAGCACGTCGTGCACCACCTGGATTGTGTCCTCCAAAACAATGGTCATGTGGAACTTGACATGATCGGCACCGCCTTGCGAAAGCGTAACCACATTCACTGTGATATTTTCCAATAAATTAGGTGTGTCATCCAGTTTGACGGCTTAATTCTTTGTTTTTGTATTAACATTACATTTCACACTCAAGTAGCGCCATCTGTCGGTGATTATTGCAATTTTTTTTATTATTGTTTCATTCTTCTCTCCCCTTCTCGAATAGTAAATGTACCAATTTTAGTTTCATTCGGGCTACGTTTCTTCGTTTCATTCGGGCTACGTTCGGGCTCGTTTTTCTTCGAGCTAGACAGCTCCAAATAGAGATACTTATATTATAATCACCCTGTACTTAGTAAAAACTTAATACATATTTTTTTTGTTTTTGTTCTAAGTCACTATTATAATTTTGAAAATTACCATTAGGTTCAGGACAGCCTCTAGGCATATCAGTCTATTAATATGAAGAGCGGTAAAGAGTAAGTGAGTAAGTGATACTTCCATGAAACTTGCTGTAGATAGCACACAAAGATATTTTACGGTATTAGAATTCATTGTTACACCCACAGAAAATTCTGGTTAAGACATTGTGACTCATATCACTAGGACTTTAAATCTCTGCTCAATTGTAATGTATGCTGAATTGTAATTACTACAACTAAGGTAAAATACGTGACAATGAAATCTGTTTACAACGGAATTCTATCTTAAATGAAAAAATTACATGGTCCCAACAAAAAGAATATCAGCAATTATACATGCTAATTCGGAATTTTTTCCTGTTTCTTTCGATTCCGGTTTCACAGGTTTTATTGAATAAATATTTGACAAGGCTGATTACTTAGTTCAATACGAATTATTTCGTGTAACCGTGTTTGCCTTCAATGGAATTTATACATATTGCATTAATATACACAAAATTAGATAAGTTTAAAAAAGCATGCCTCAACGGAAAACGCACTTCCAGGAATTATCGATCTTAGTCAGTCCTGTAACCGAATTCTTCCATGTGCCTCTGTATATGAACTGTAAAAACTGAGCTGCGCCAGAGTGGCGTCCGTCAAGCACGTCAACTGTCGCACCCAAGTCCTGAGGGACTTATAACGCGCACGACCAGGGGAAGCCTCTCGTATGCGCTGCGACCGGTAGGAGTACCGCCACCTGCGCATCACTCCTATTGAACCGATGAGGTGACTACATAGGTCGTTGCGATACGCGGTGGATCCCAATATCAGAGGAAGCCACCACGAAAACACTTGGGGACGAGCCGCAGCTGGACACCCATGAAGGAGCCAGGTCCTGGGTCTTAAGTCGGGTTTTCCCGACCCGCACTTGCTCTACGAAAACTCGAGGTATGTGAAGACCTTCAGAGGTAATCACAGTTCCCTCTTGTAATGGATAGTATATGAACTGTAAATGCTATGCGCCACATAATTTATCGAAAACATGCTGTGGTGCCCTTCAGTGATTTATTATGTTTGACGTATCATTAAAACGCACCATAATCGTTTTTTTTCCATAATCATAATGTAATGGAATTATTTTGTGTGTAATGCTACATATTCAACATTCCTGAGAAAGCATTTTGTAATCCATCTCAGTGATGCATATCTATCTACTTCTGTTTGAAGTATCGTAACATCAATAAAATGCACCGCAACGATTTTCTCCCATATAGATCATGATATCATGGTTACATATGTAATGTGTATGTATGTATGTTACATATGTAATATAATTCTTTTGTGTGTCCCTGTAAGCAAAATTACAAGTACTGCACACATAATTTTCTATACCGAACATTCTATAGTAGACCTCAATAACATATATAAATTTCATGGCAATCTGAGTATATTTACAAGAGTTAGAGCACGGGCAGGTGACAGGCAGACAAACCGAATTCATAAACACTTTTCTATTATGTTAAGAAGTGCTAAAAAGAAATATCGGGGAGGCGGGCTAGAAATTAGAAATGAGCTTTTTCTACCCATTTTATTTAGTTATTTTACGAAATTCGTGAACGAAATTCGAACGAAATTCGAATTACGAAATTGTGAAATTCTTTCCTTCTACTGTCAGTTTTTTTACTGTTTTTTTTTCTTTAAATCGGAAAGTTCGCGTTTTAATTGTATGTAAAGAAATTTAATAATTCTTTAATCTATTATATCAAAGTATTTTACGCTTAAAGAATAAAATAGCTTCTAAAATGATATATGCATATGTCTCCGTTTTTGTTTTTGTTTCCAGCGTGTTTGACAAGAGATGATAAACAAAAATAAATTGTAGCATCTGAAAATTTTAACAATTCTCGATTGTGAAAAGTCGTCCAGAGTTGGCGACTGTTCAATTCTGAGTAGTAATCGATTTTGTGAAATTTGGTTTTAAATGTTTTTTTTTTTTTTTTTTTTTTTTAATTATTATTATTACTTACCCATTATACGTAGTATAGGGTAAGTCTTGTAACCGTTTTGAAAATCGAAAAAAATTTTTTTGACAGATTTACACGTTTTAGATACTGGAGATTTCAAAAAACATACTTTTAGTAAAAAAAAATTTGCCGTCCGTCTGTCTGTGTGTCTCTCTCTGTGTGTGTGTGTCTATGAACGCTCTGCTCTATCTCCCGAACAAATTGAGATAGAGACTTGAAATTTGGTATGTACTTAGTATATAATAATGGGAAGAAGCTTATTGATTTCAGTAACCTCGATTATCCGGAAGTATTTATTTCGGACCTTCGAAATATTCGTTCTGATAAAAGGTATATAAAAATTTTCGAAATTGTTTATTTTAAGGAGTAAATACAAAATACAATAAAAAAAACAAATTTTGCATAAAGAATAAAGTCGATCGGATAATGAGTTGCCGAGATATTTGTAATCCTATTTTCCACACTCTTTGATTTTTCATGACCTTGTATTTTATTCAAATTTCAACTCAAATATATATTTTGATTGGAAATGAGACGCTTAATCCTACGCAGTAAACCGTTAGTTAATATGATTATCAATTTTGGCGTTATAAAGATGTTTCTATTACGCAATTCAGTAATAGAGCATTTAAAGTTTATGACTCATCAAGGCCCCGATTTTATTCGAATTGTAATGAATTTTATAAGTAGTTTACACATGTTTTATTTTCATATTTTATATTATGGGTAAGTATTACAGTGGCCCCCAACGACTAGTTTTTTTTTTTTCAAAAGCATTTTACAACGTTCCATCCTTATTACATTTCTATATTTTCAAAGAAATTTCAACAAATATTATACTTAGATTTTCTTTCATTAGTTGGTGATTTGTATGCAGCGCAAGAATCGAACAAGAGAATTTTTGTAAGAAGAAGATAAAATTGTACAATCGCGGAATGCATTTTATAAATAGTTTACACATGTTTTATTTTCATATTTTATATTATGCATATCCATGATGGGTATGTATTACGGTGGCTCCCAACGACTAGTTTTTTTTTTTTTTTTTTTTTTTTTTTTTTAAAGTATTTTACGACGTTCTATCATCATTATTATATTTCTTTATTTTCAAAGAAATTTCAACAAATATTATACTTACATTTTCTTTCATTAGTTAAATTCATTAGTTAGTTCATTAGTAGTCATATGCTAAAACCATTCAAAAAAATTTTAATGAGTACATATATAATGTGTTCTCAAAATGACCTACGATGAAAAAAATAAAATGAGTAGTTCTTGAGAAAAAAAATTTTTTAGAGAAATTCGAAATATCGAGTTTTTTTTTACTACAAAAGTAGTCATAAATTCTAAACTTGTTACTTGAGAAACATAATCGTAGGTCATTTTGTGCATCTGTTTGGTTAAGACATTCAGTCAAAATTTCATGAAATTCTAACCAATAATTTTTCTTAAATCGTGCGCGCAATGACCAAAATCGTCGTTTTGAGAAAATTGACTTCAAAGATCAAACTGTCCCTTGATCATATACAAAAAGCTCAGACTGTTTTAGACATAACTCCTCTTCTAAAGTGAATTTTTGCATGGGGTTTATTTTAAAATGTTCCTAAACAATCATATTTAATTATAAGCTAATAAAAAAAAATTTCAAATTTCTCACACTTTAAAGGTTACCTGACCCCTTAAAGGGCCACCTACATATCAAAACCAGCCCAAACTTTGTTTTTTCAGTGGCAACACCCAATTTGGACACGATATTTTAATTCTTCGGTTCAAACTATGCCTAGATACCAAATTTCAAGTCATTTGGATGATGAGTTTTTGCATTATAAACATTCAAAATTTAGAGCTTCTAATGTTAAATTACCTTTTCATATTTTTATTAATATCTCTTGAAATTATAATCCTTATGTGCTAATTTTTTAGTTTGCTTATAATACTAAAAATTCCAAACATAAATACGTAGTATTTGTAGCTTTTATAATTTTATAAGATGAATTGTGAAATTAATATTAAAAAAATTATGAATTTCAACCTATAATTTTTTTGATGGATTTATATTTATTATGTCCTGCTTTATGCGCATTTAAAATTAAAATTTTTTCTTCCAAGTAGTTTTCAAATTATGCTTAAAAAACGGCAAGATGCTGGATTAAGTGTGCAGAAAAGCATAATTTGAAAAAATATTTTACTAAAAAACTAAATATTTTACTAAAATTTATAAAAAAAAAGTTATTATAATCAACAATAAAATTTGTTGATTATAATAACTTTTTTTTTAATTTTTTACTTTTCTGTGTCTGCTTTTTTATTAAAATTACGTAAATCGTATTGCATGGGATATAATTTTACGTTAGTTATGTAAATTAGTTTCGTTTTTATTTTTAAATTAACAAAGCTATTTTTTTTTAATGAACAGTCCTACATTAGAAAAAATATCTTTCTCTTTATTTTTGTTACCTTTAATTGGATTTCTAGATTATTCTCCAGTCTAATAAACCTATTTTATTTTTTTTCCGTTGTATATATGTTTGAAGTAAAGTTTCTTATAAATGCATATGTGTTGTGTATTTGCTGAAAAAGTTTTTAAAATATGTCTCTAGGAATTGAGTTAAGATTTATATTCGGACTGAGAAGCAGTCTGTCTGGTTTTTTTCTGCATCATTTCCTTATTCTACTTCATACTATTTTTTATTCTAAATTGTGTATTCGCCAATATTCTTCACAGATAAATTTAGAAAAGATCAAGTAACAGAAATTCAAAACCTTAGAAAAATCATTATAAAATTCAAATCACATTCACATATTCGAAAACTATTTTAATCACAGATAACCCTATATATTTTTAATTGGATAATTCAACTCTTGTGAACATTATAAAATGAATAGTGAAAAGAATTTTACGGTGTATAACAATAGCCTAAACATATTAAGTGATTAAAATCGTCATATTGGCAAGAAATAATGCATTAAGAGAAGCTACTTAGTCATTCTGTAGCATTTGAACAATCGATTACCGAACTTCAATTTGGATACAGCCCCTAAAATATGCTCATTTTAAAATAAATAAGTTCTCTGAAACTAATCATAGGAATTTCATGAAATTTGGTGTCTAGGCATAGTTTGAACTCAAGGTTTAAAATATTTTGTCAAAATTGGGTCTTGCTATTGAAAAAAACAAAGTTTGGGTTTGTTTTGCAGATGCCCCCCTAAGAAAATTTTATATACATCATTTAAAAGTAGACTTTATTTCCAATCGTTTGGTACTAGTAACTTTCTTCTAGAGTAATTTGTTGAAGATTTAGTAGGGGGTGTTCACCTTTTTTTTCCATGACTGTACAATATGTTTTTACAGTACTACATCAAAATGCACTCTAATGAATAGTGAGATACCTTACCCTGTAAGCAGAGAAAATGATCTCATTTTTTAAAATTTATATTGTTTTAATGATTGCCATATAAAAGAGTTAAAATCATCTTCTTTATTAATTTTACTAAGTTATTATTATTTCTATCGATAAAAGAAATCCTTATCGATAGATTTTCGTTTATCAGGTTTGAATGCTATCTGAAGCATAAGAAATGAGTCTTATGAAAATGCAGATGTTTTTACGGCATTACATCATAACGCACTCTCATGAATAGTAAGATGCCTCATCATAAAATCGAAGAAATAAAGCTGATTTTTTTTCGATTTGTATATTTGTAAATATTGCTCCATGAAAGAGTTAAAGTCGCTTTCTTTAAAAAACTTAACTAAAATGTAAAATATGTGTTTAGATGTATGTTAATAATAAAGATATAAGTTATGTTTTATACAATTAAATTTTCCTATTAAATTCATGTGTTAAGTCACAAAGCATTTTTTAATCTTGAAATATCTAATACTTTTAAACGTAAGAACAGTCAGAAAAATGGCCTTGACTACAATATTTAGAGAAAACATTTAACATCTACATACCAATACGGCCGATATGCTTTATTTTATAAAATTAAATTTTTCTATTAAATTCTTATATTAAGAAGTGTTGGTCTTAAGCAAAGCTCCTTTATTCAATATTCAAACGTCTCTCTATGCTTAAAACAACAACAACAACAACAACAACAACAACAAAACAGTCAGAAAATTGGCCTTGACTACAATATTTAGAAATATACTTAACATCTGCATACCAGTCCAACCGATATATTATGTTTAAAAAAAATAAATTTTCCTATTAAATTCTTGTTCTGTAAGTCACAAAGCCCTATGATTCAAACTTGAAACGTCTCTCTATGCTTTTAAACAAAAGAACAGCCAGAAAGTAGGCCTTGATTACAATATTTAGGAATACACTCAACATCTGCATACAAATCCGGCCGATATATTATGTTTTATAAAATTAAATTTTCCTGTTAAATTCTTGTACAAAGTCCGATTATTCAGTCTTGAAATGTCTTTCTAAGCTTTTAAACAAAATAACAGTCAAGAAAATTGGTCTTGACTACAATATTTAGGGATACATTCAACATATATATGACCTATCTGTGTCCGGCCGATATTTCACCAGAAGTTTTAGGTAGCTTTCAATACAAAAAAGTATAAAGCTACCTATTGCAGCCGTTCGGAGGAAAGCAATTCCGGAAAATTTTGATATATTTTCACCGATCATGACCCCCAGACCCCAAAACCACCCTCCGTTCAAATATTGATTTATATATATATATATATATATATATATATATATATATATATATATCCATATATATATATATATATATATATATCTGACCTATGTCATACGATAACGCCCGTATTTATAAATCGATTTTGATGAAACTAATTGTGTGTATTAAGGTCACTAATGTCTCGACCGAGTTCGTTGGTCAGCTTGGTCCGCCATTTTGTTTCAAGATGGCGGCCATTTAAAAATTTAAAACTAAAATAAATATACAAAAAAATTAAAAATTCAAATTTATTTTTTAATTACCTGTTAGGCCTTGATACAAGGATTCCAGAGCATTTTTTGGTTTACCTCTATCTTAAAAAATGGCTGAGATAGAGCAGTTTGAAATTATAGGGTGGCTGACATTTTGAAACAAAACAGCACATTAACGCGATTACTCGCAAATTATTTTCTTTCATTGTTGTAATAATTTTCCCAATCATACGCATAAAACTATATATTCATATCCGTTAGCGCCAAATTCTCGCCAAAATTGGCGACATTTGGCGAAATAGCGCCAAATTTGGCGACCAAAATAAGTCTTCATAAATGAAGCCAATTTGGCTATTGCTCAATAATTTGGCGAATTTCTTATTCAAATTCAGTATTAACGAATCTTTTGTAAACGTTTCTTTTGCATTTTAACTTGCTGTTTTCATGTAACATTAGCTAAAATTTTAAAACGAAGATATAGGAAAGCTACCTTTTCCTCCCGGTACAGGCCGGAAGGACTTTTTCATTTATTTTCGTCAACATTTACAATTTGCCTTTTGCAAAAAAGTTGTGTGAATGTGGATTGTATTTTACTGGTCAAAAACAGCCTATAGTGCTACTTTTGCCCCTGGCGCCGAAACTGTAAATATATATTTTTAAAAATATAAATATATTCTCATGGTCTAAATAATATGTATACGAAATTGTGTTGCATTTGACCGGGTATATTCTTTAGAATTGAGCTCTAAACACCTATATTTTAACCATGGCTAACCTGTATATATTTTTTACATAAACGTTTATCACGGTACAATGTTTCTGAATTTCTTATTCATATTGTTTCTTATAAAATTCTTATTTATATTGAGCAATGGACAGAATTACGATCTGAAACAAAAAAATGATAATAAAAAAAAACTCGAAATGTATGCATCAAAATACCTGATAATCTTTGGTCCTTATAAGATTCATATTGATATTGAAACATGAACAGAATTATGATTTGAAACAAAAAAATTTATAATAAAAAAAACTCAAAATTATGCATGAAAATACCTGATGCATTCGAAGTGAGTAACCACCATTATTAATTCGGTTAGGAAAAATGATTCTATTTCACTTTTAAATTTATAAATGAATTGAAAAATAATTATAAATGTTCAGCATTCTACGGATTCGTGGGAAAATATGCCTGTATTAAGGCCACATACTATAACTCATCGCAATAGAAATTACGTAATTCAGAATATAAATTCAAACTCAAGAATTAGAGCCCAAAAGTTTAAATTATGAATCCGATAAAAGCTTTTCACAAGATTCTGAGAAAAAATTATTTTATCATATTACAATGGAAGAAAGATTACTTGTAGAATCTTAATTTGAGAAAGAATAGGATATTACGTTTCAAGTTTAGAAAATCCTGAATAACTTTCTTTTTTCATTTTGGAAAATTGTAGTTCGCTGATGCATCAGAATTCAATATATTTTATATGGAATATTGGACTACATGTGAGAAAAACTTTGCACGAAAAAGGTTCGAAGTAAATTTCACATGAAAGAACTCAAATTAAAACTTTGGAACACAATGGTCAAAATAGTTTAGGAATGCATTAATGAAGTCCTCGACAAATCGGGTTATACCCATTCCGAACCCGAAAATTATATTTCATGTCAACTCGAAACCCTACCCAACTTGACAAAAATCTTTCGTTGATCCGTACTTGACAAAATAATCTTCATCCACCCGAAACCCGATTCGAACGTGATACATTTGGACCTAAAACCAACGTGAACCCCACCCGAAATGAAAAAAAAAAAAAAAAAAAATCTATATTTTAATGCAATTTTAGAACAGTACCTCATATATTATTTTTATCTTTTATGTAGGAAAATGAACACACACACACACACACACACATATATATATATATATATGTTATATAAAAATTTATTTCCTTCGTATCCTTCCATTTTATTCGCATTAATCTTTTAAATTTAATCTAACTTCTGTCATAGTCAGTATTTCCTTAATTCTTAATAATATCTATTCCTATTTAAAGTCCTTTTAAAAGTAAATATCCCTATATTAATAATTATTTTATTCCAAATCTTAATCTAAAATTTAAGATCATTCGTAGCTTTTATCAGTTCCCCAATCTACAAAATTCTGAGACGCGTTCTCATTTCGAATGTTTTTTAAAAGCCATTTTCTTTTTATTATTATTATTATTATTGCTCTGATTCTTTCGCGCGCTGAGGAAGTTTCACTCCAAAATTAATCCGCGACAAGTTCGGAATTCTTTATCATCTTAGCTTCTCCTTCGCACCTCATTTGCTGGGCTGGAGCTAACCTCTCACTCATTGGGTTGTGCGCTCGTGACGTAATTCTGTGTATATCTCCGCGGAGAGAACAAAACTCGCCCGCACCGGTCGGAGCAGGAGATTTTTGACGTTTTCGGAAGCTAAACAAATATGTGTCTGGTATTTTTATGTCCGTAGAATATTCATCTGGCCCAGTAACATCTTAATTCAATGAAGTGAAGCAACGTTAGCCCGAGGGCTATAAGTTTTAGACCTTTTGGAATTGTTTCTGTGTTGTTCGTCTTCTAATAAAATTATTTGTCTGGAGATTGGCTGGATTTATTGGAAAACTTTGGTGGACTCATTTCATTGCCTTCTACTTCGCCATACTCGCTAATATCGACTGCAACTTGCTATATCGTTGAAGGACTGCCACCTTTTCATCGAATATTATTCATCGTAATATCTCAACCTCGTCAAAATGCTACATATATATATATATATTCACTAATATTCAAATAGTCTTAAAATCAGTTTTTCATCTAAGAATAAAAGAAAAAATCTGGTCATTGTATTTTATAAAATCGGGTCATCCCGAACTTTTAGGACTCTATCTGGAATCAGAGCCCTAGCCGTATCGGTAATACCCAACTTGAATCCGAAATTATCTCGTTTTACTCGCTCGCCATTTTTTGCAGCAACTCTAGCCAGAACTCAATCATAAATCATTTTTATATATGAAATTTACAAACATTTTTAATGTAAAAAAAAGTAATTGAAAACTTTGTTGAAAACACAATTAAAAAGGCATTTAGTCGGTGCTACCAATGGGCATAAATCATTTTAAGATTATGAAATTTTTGAAATATAAAATAATTAAATGAAAAAAAAAATACCTTGGAAGCACAATTAATTTAAATTCATTGTGCCTATAATATTGTACAACACGGCTTGAATTAACCTCTTGAAATACACTACATGATAGCAAGATAGTTCAATATAAAGCAACAATCATCATCAAAAGTTCGTTCGACGTAAAAATAGAATATCTCTCAGACGCTTGACAAGTTAACAAAATTTTACATTTTCAAGAAATTATCTGTAAACAGCGTAATTGTCCTATATGCCAACAGGGGTTTCTTATAAGGAGTTCATACAATTTCTATTAAAAGTTCACGTAGAAGTACCTAAAAGTGAATATTTAATATTTGTAATAGCGACAAATAATATAGAATACGTCTGCTTTTTTTCTTTTTTTGAACTGAGACCAGCGATGTTATGTTCAAATCATCTCCACCTACAGCAGTTGTAAATACTTAGAAAGCATGTGGCATCATCTTAGAATGGGGGCTATCACTTTCCCATCAACTGTCGTTTATGCATTTGATAAAGAAAACAGACTTGTGGTAGGATTTATTCAGAGTATGTCTTTAAGGTAAAATTTTAGGCGGTGTGTATGAAATTGGTTTACTTGTATATTTGTAAAAGTAAAGCTAAATGGTCAGTAAAAGAAAAAAAAATAATCTTATCATGCGAAATATAGAAAGTTAATTAATATAAAATCGCTAATTAATATATAAAATTTAAAAGAGTACATCAAATAGAAAAAAAAAGTAATAAATTGTTAAATAGTAATGGAAAAACATCGCAAAAATTAAGCCTAAATAATATAAAATTATGATTAAAATATGCGAAAACATAGAAAAATTAATTAATTCGCTAAAATTCCGCTATAAAATTATCTAAATTTGAGTATTTCCCTCTATTGTAGGGGTCTAAAGATTAAAATAAAGATTAAAATCATACAAACTATCACCTTACAAGACAATCAAACCTCGAAACTTGTGTAAAAATTGATAAAATTCGTTTTTAGGTGCGTTCGTAATTATATAAATACGTAGCACCTATAGTCGTCGTTTGGTCCGTCCGTCTGTCTGTCTGTCTGTCCGTCCGTCTGTCTGTCTGTCCGCATATAACAACGCAAAAACTACCCAACCAAATGGTTTGCAATTTAAAATATATTATCTTTGCAGAATTTTGTCGAGACATTTCAAATTTTATTAAAATCGAATCAAAACTTTAGGAGATATTAATAAAAATATTTATTAAGAAATTTGATTTTTTTTTTTTTAAATCGGTGCTTTTTTTATATAGGAGCTTCCGATGGATGTTAAATCGTCAAGCGACCGAGATACTTATTTTATTACAGAAATTAATCTGCAGACGATATAATTCATTTCACAGAATTAAAAATCATCAAGATCTGAATATTTATATAACTAGCTGATACATATATATCTGAATATTTATATAACTAGTTAAGATATTTGTATGAACAGTGTCATAAAATATATACTTAACTAGCTGTTTAACCCGTTCTACGCACGGGATATCATGAATTTAATTCTAAAACGTGCGTACGAACGCACCTCGTTTGTAACGTTTGACGTACAATTTCCAACTTGTTTTCGTTAAATTTGTCTTTTTCCGCCAGAGTGCGCTGAAATCGGTGTTGGTGAAGATATTTTCAAATAATTTTGTATTTTCAGTAAAAATATTTTTTTTTAAATGTGTCGTTTCTAGCTATTAATTAGGTTAAAAATTAACTTGTTTTGTTTATAAATTAATTTGTTTCGATTAATTAATAAAATTTCATGGGGTGTGGGTCGTCTAATGGTTAAAATTATACAAACTAGTATTATACAGTACAATCAAACCTGAAAACATCTGTAAAATTCATTTAAAATCACCCTTTTCCCTTTAAAATTTATATTTTCTCTTTGTTTTGCCCAATTACTCGTGTTAATACTAATTAATGCGTTGATTGTTCAGAATTAAAATTTAAGTTTAATTTTCATGTTATAGATTAATAACCTCATCTTATGGATGAAAAATTCTTAAGAAATCAGCTTTTTTTCTTTAAAAATCGATATTTTTCTTTGTTTTGTTTAATTATTAATACTAATTAAGGTGCTGATTGTTTAGAAATTAAAATATAAATTTAATCTTCATCTTATAGCTTGATACCTCATCTTATAGTTAAAACCTTCTTTTTTACTTAAAAAACACCATTTTTCCCCGCCAGGGTGAGTTCGAATCGGTTTCGTAGAGTGTACGAGAGGATGTGGGGGGCGGAGGCACGGGAGGCAGATGGACGGTCGGGTGGGCGACGACCGATCCGTCGACCACCGCCTGACCCCGTACTGTCGTTTTCCACTACTCACTTAAATGAAAGAGCACTCTTTATTTCATGTGATATTCAACAGTGATCATTTGATATTTTGAACTGTTTTTTTCTGTTTTCAAGTATTTAAATAAAACACATAATAATCAGTATAATTGTGGATAACTTGGTTATATTAGTTATACTAGATAACATGGTTATTTACAGTTTGCTAATATTATTTTAAGTAAATATAGGACATTTTCTTCCTCTATTGGAACCTAGAATAATCTTAGACTGTTGCAATGGCCAAGACATCGCACCAACTAAACACAGATAAAAACTTATTTTTACTTCTATCTGCGTCACATTGTTCATAGGCTAAAATTAATTGCAAGATACTTAATTCTGTGATTTTTCAAATAAGCCATTCAAAAATGTACACATAGCACATGATTATTTTATTTATTTATTAGCTTTTGCCCGCGGCTCCGCTCACGTAGAATTTAAGTTTTGCAAATCGAAATGCTAATTTTACATATAATTTTTAGATTTCTTTTTGCATAATTTATCTAGTAGTGCAACTCTCATCAAAATCCGTTCAATAGAACTTTTAAAAAAAAGCTAATCCTTCATTATCGAGCTGACCTAATTATCGAACTTTTTCCCACATCTCTATAACTAAAGAGCGTAGAATGATGTCTTATATACAAAACGCTTCTCCCAAACGTTAGCTAACAGTCAGTGTAATATGTCCCGTTCTGAATGCCGGATGTACAGAGTTGGGTTGAAAGTTGTTTTTAGAATTATATAGATGAACTTTTCTCTACACCACTGTTTAATTAAAAATTACAGTTAATTAAAAAAAAAGAAAATGTATTAGCAAATAATTTCAAAGATTGCAGAACGGAAGGGTCAATTAGTTTACATTTATATTGAACTAGCTAACCCGCCCGGCGTTGCCCGGGCCCGAGATAATTACGATCTCAGAGAAAGGCGTTAACCCCCTCCCTCCCCATACCCGCAAATATAATGAATAATTTGTTCAAGAGAACCACCGTCACCTACATTAACGCGATCATTAAAAAAAGAGTTACATTTTTCTGATAATTAGAACATAACGAAGACGCTACGCTAAAATAGCCGGCAGATGACACCCCTTCCCGACATCAATTTCAAATCTATATATTAATTAGTTACCTAAATTTTTGTTCATTAGTAAAAATTGGCAATTATTTCCTTTCATTTTCGTAAACTAAATAGAGGGATCGGCCAGAGAAGCAGATCTCTTTGTAGTTCAGTTTTTAATGAAAGCAGATCCCTGTCTGAAACTTTCTCGGATTGTTTTCACTGGCGCTGGCAGATTTTTGGCAGTTTTTTGCATAAATTAAAAAAAATTACCGACCGAATTTTTCAAAAATCACATAGTCGGATGCCGAATATTGTTTTACATATGCTCAGAAATTTTCAAATTAATATCTCAATTAGTTTTCTTAAAATTCGCTAATTAGTAAAATAATTTCGAATTCGTTCATTTCCGCTTGCAAATCCAATGCGCGTTTCGTTTCTTTCGCCATTTTGATTTAAAAGGTGTCATTTTAGAAGCGATGGTTAATGAGAATCTAATTAATATCTAGGTTAATTATCAAATTATTAAAATTCTCAGATTCAGGTATACTAGGAAAGGGTTTGGACTACCAAAATCTAAATTTACAGACTTCTAGGTGCGCTAAATTTTCCTAGCCATCGCCAACAGACACACACACACACACTCACACACAGACACACAGAGCGAAACTTTATTTTATTAGTATAGATCAGCGATTCCCAACCTTTTTTCTCTCACGTACCCCTTGATTAGACTTTTCATTTATGCGTACCCCTTCTCTACCCCTTCTCACATAGACCGATCTCAAATATTTTTCTTTTCGTAATATTCTTATGTTAGTTAGCAATGATAGATGCAGTTCTCTTTAGAATTCCAGTTTTCAATCACTTATCTATTTAAAACCACAATACGGTATCACATTACCTACAAACCGTAAAGTCCCCCAAAACAATGAATATTAGTTAAATATTTCAAATTAAGCACTCACAAAGAAGGAATGAAGGTACTCCCATCGATATACGTTAATGAGTTTATACTAATGCTGCCCTGTGAAAATCTCAAATAATCCTGCTTTCAAAATGTTGAATGAAATCTCAATACAATTCATGTTTTATCTACATATTTCTAGAATTACTAGAACAGAACGAAAAGAATATTAAAAGGAAAAGGGGAGGGGGAAGTTACATGTAAGATAATATTACGAGTTGGCAGATATAATGGCAACGAATAATCAAACAATTACTGAGGTTTGGCATTTTTCTCATTTTAAGTGAATAGCCTATTTTACTTTTACACAAGTATGTAATTGTAAATCAAAAGTTTACAGTTTTCATTTTAACTTTTTTCTTTTGCGTTTTCCGCCATTACCAATGTAATTTTCACGTATCCCAGGTTGGGAACCGCTGGTATAGATGACAATGTTTTATGCATTGAGATTTATTCATCTTCTTTTTCTTATACAGTGTTGTAATGTGCCAAATGCCCTGTTTTGTTAAGGAATTATTAAAGTCAAGAAGACGGTATTATAAACTTACGCACTTGGTGTTGGACGTACAAGCTTCAGACTGTGATGTGAAATAAATAAAAATCTGGGCTTGATTCAATCTGAGTTTTCCTTTACAGTAAAATAGATTCTGAGCTTCTAACCTTATACTAAACTTATTTCTTTATTGAAGTAAAAATTATATGAAGCTTGTAAAATCATTTTTCTAGCAGTATCTGCGGAGAAAGCTTTTCATTCTCTGCCATCTTTCCCCTTATGAAGCTTCATGTGTCTGTATACTAATATTGAAGACAAGAAACGTTTGTGTGTTTGTATGTAGGGGGTAATCTCTGGAACTACCTAACCGATTTCAAAAGTAATAGTAGCAAAATGATGGTGACTATCTCTGATCCAACATAGGCTATATTTTAAGTCAGTACCACATACTTCCATGGGGGTGCAAAAGCAAAAAATGTTCTAAAATTGATATTTTTGCGATACAACGGGGGCTGCAAACTTGAAATTTTGTATAAGGGTTAGTTTTAAAATATAGATGCTTGCTAAGAACGGTTTCTAAAAAAATGCGAAATTTAAAAGAGTCAAATGAGCGGAAAATGTTCTAAAAACGTTCTAAATTACGATTTGTTTTTAATTTTATTTTAGTTGCTAAAAACTTGAAATTTGACATGTCTGTTACTTTAGAGACGTATTTGCTCGCACAGAACAGTTTTTTAAAAATTCGAAATTTAAAAGGGTGCAAAAGCAAAAAAAGTCCTAAAATTGTGATTTCTGGGATATAGTTGGTATACAAGCTTAATTTGACATGGTGGTTACTTTTAAGATGTAAATGCTCGTTAAGAACGGTTTCTAAAAAAAAAAAATTCTAAATCCTAAAAGGGTGAAATAAGCAGAAAACGTTCTGAAAAAACGTTACGATTTAATTGGAATTGTTAGGTTTAGAAACTTGAAATTTAGCATGGTGGTTACTTTTAAGATGTAAATGCTCGGTATAAATTGCTTATAAAAAATTCGAAATTTAGAGGTGTGAAATGAGCGCAAACCGTTCTAAAAACGTTATAAATTACGATTTATTTAGAACTGTTATAGAAACTTAAAATTTGACATGCCTGTTACTTTTAAGACATAAGGTAAAGCTAGGAGAGTCTGCGCACAATTCAAAAGAATGACAATAAAAAATCTAAATATTATTTTTTTGCTAAACTATCCATGAATAATTTTGACTTCATTTGTTTTTTATGCATTTCCATTGTTATTTTGTTGTTATGTTGTAATTTAATAGAAAAGTTGTAATAAAACCAAGATAGTTATTTTGCGCAATCTGTCTTTACAGGGTTGGTGTGATTGCGCACATGGGTAGGAGAGAAATTGTTATTAATAATAATTACAATTAAATTGTTAACAATAATAGTTACAATTAAGTGACATTGTTGTAACGTTTTTGTGATATTTCAACCTAATGATTGAAGAATCAGGAAAAAGAAAGAATTTTAAGAACAACTAAAATATTTTAATTAAAGAAAAAAAATCAAAGAATCAGAAACAAAGCAAGCCCAGATAAGATTACAAAATAACATTACGTTACTTGATAACACGTTTAACTTAAAATTAGTCCATTTTAATTTCCACAGTTTCAAAATTTTCTTGTTTGCAGACCGAAGTTGTCGTCTTCACAGTCGATGCACTTATTGTTGTAAATTGTTCAGATTTCGTGCAATCACCTGCCACAAGTAATACATTGAATCCATTCACTGGTCGAAGTTGTCTTCTGGTACATTTTCAGACATTCAGTACGCTCATCCTCATTGCCCATTATTTTTTAGCAAATTATTTTAATGCCAAATTTAGTTTCGATAATTATGTGTTCTTCAAAAATTATTTCAAAATTGATTCATTTATATGTTTTACATGTAATTTGTAGTTTATGGAAATTTACCAATAAGCTGCGTTATCTCTTCTAGCATGGAAACAAATGGGAACAGTGCGCCCTCTCTCCTAAGTAGCAGATGCGCAATCTCTCCAATTTTGGTAGGAGAGATTGTGCGGCCTTTTATTTAAATATAGCCGCTTTTAAAACGAACAGGCGGTGTTCGCCCCGTTAGTCTAGGTTAGTAGCTTATGAGAAATAGTTTAAGTTTAAAATATTTTGTAATACTGACATCATACAGAAATTCTGACGAATCGTTTTGAAAATTCAAGCACTTACTTTGGGGAAACAAAACAAATTAGCAATGCCCTATCCTAAACGCTCGAAACAATCAACGTGCACATTCAAGTAGACACTGATAATTTTTAGAACTCCGGTAAATAAATGATTCTTCTATTTTATTCTTAAATTCAATTTAAGTACTTTATAACAGTAATATAAGGTAATGCAAGTTTGGCCTACCTGTAAAGTCCGCGTAGGTGTGATAAGTAATTATCCAACTTGAGAATTAATCCAGCGATAATGGCACATTTGAAGTAGATATTAACAAACACAATCTTGTTAAAATAAAGTATGGCTTCATGAAATAACTTCTAAGTTAATTATTTAATTACTGTTAAAAAGGGAGAAAAAAAATTAATTTACATTGTTAAATTTACATCACACTATAAAAAGTTAAAACATTTAATTTTAAGAGAAGTGTTCAGTAGTTCTGCATTTTAAGAAGGTTGCTCAGAGACTGAAGTATTAGTTCTTGGATTAGAGAAACACACAGTCAAGTTTACGTCATTTAGCCTTGAACCCTTGAGGTCACACGTGTAAGTTCTTTAATGAGAATGTTAGAGGTAATTTAATCTAAATTTTTATATTTATATTTTCATTAATATCTTAAAACATTTCTTTTTTATAAACTCATTCTATTTTGATATTTAATCAAACCCCCCTCCTCTTTTTTCTTATTTTTCTTAAACATTATTAATTAAAACTCTTATTTTCAAAATCCAAACATCTGTATTTTTCTGTAAGTCAAGACCACCCAAGATCTTCTTTTTTCACTGTGAGATAGTTTTCCACGCAAACAACTTTTACTTGAAATTCTCACGTAATTTCAGGGATCGTAAATTCGAAACACACACAGGCAGATTGGATAACGTACAAAAGGCCTTTATAAGAAGTCGTGACAATAGCTGAAGCCTTTTTGTCAGTTGTATTGTACGCAACTTTTATTACCCTCAGAAAAGATAGTCGTAAAACTATTTCGAAGGCTTGTTACGAAGATAACATCAACATATTCGATCGTTGTTTACGAAATAGCAGGTGCAAGTGTGCACGTGGTTTCTTTTTTTTTTTTCGTGGGACCCAACAGACGGCTAATTTCCAGGAAACGTGTTATTCTCTCCCCCCACTCAACCAATCAGCGTTGACTTTTTTTACCCCCTGGTCCACGCGTTACCAAGGGAACGGGGAGCTAGTTAGGAGAGGGAGTCATGTTTTGAAGAGCGGATAGTTTGGGTGTGTGAGGGTGAAGGGTTCCTTCCCCCACCACCGCCTGCTCAGGCGGTATTAGATTTTTTTTTTTTTAACAAGTGAAGTACCGTCAGTCTAGGAGGAGAGATAGCAAGAAGCAGTTTTTGGAGAAAGATGCACGCAGAAATAATTACATCTTACGCTGGGTAGTATATATATTCAAAACAACTAGAAATAATAATACTATATTATATGCATAATGCTGCTCAGAAGCAAATAATTGTGAGAAGATACTTTGTAGCGTGTGCTATGGATTTGAGGAACCCAGCGACGACGATCGTGAAAAGATAAGAGTAAAAATTTAAGATTTAATTAAAGTAAATTATTGTATTCTCTAGTCATGAAATTTCTAAATAATATCTTCAAGCATTAAATCTAATAAAAAAATAAGCTACTGATTTACTGGATGTTGAAATTTACTTAATCACTTGAAACCTTTTACTATTCTTTAATTAATTACAGGACATACATGTCTGAATTAATATATAAAGTAATTTTAATATTTTAATTTAAAGTCTTGTGAGAAGTGTTTTGTTGTAATGAATTACTTATTCAAAATTTAATTATTTACTAATGGTCTCTAAAACAATAAGTAATCTATACGATCACAGCTCAGGGTTGTGAATTCTTGGAATTAATTTAGTATTTTTTTATATTCGTTAAATATTATTTTGTTTAACCTATATCATCAATTTTATACCTCCCCTTTTTGTACTTTCTTTAGATTTTGTCCCCTTTATTCCAAAATTTTCACTTAGTCAAAATTATTATGTCTATGAAAATTCCTTGTTGTTACACATCATATTAATTCCTAAATTCACAATGCTGATTGTTGGGGAATTGGATGTAGTGCAAATTGAGAATCTTGTCAGTGCTTTTAAATGATTAATTCTTATACTATTTTGAATTCAAAACTTAGAATTCAAGTAATTTTAAATTCTTTAAATTTTTATTGTTTATGTTTAATTTAATCCATTTACGTTTTACTAAATTTATTTTAGTTTGAGAATAATTTTGTAAGTGTGCATATTGACAGGATTCATTTCAATTTTAAGTCATAGGTAATTTGCACTTATTCAAATTTTAGCAAAAGGTAATAGTACCTAATCAAATAAACAAAACCCCCAACAAGAATCTCACAGAAAACAGAAAAGTACTTTGTCAGCACACACGTGTTTCGTTTCACCAGCTTGAAGTCGGATGGATGAATATTCAGGCTCACAATAATAGATGAAATGTTTATTTCAGAAATCACTCTTCTAACACCCCTGCTTGATTTCTGAAGCATAAATGTTCTTGAGATTTAAACCTGTTCTGTGTTTTGTAAAGTCAGGTTTGGGAAGGGGTTTCGTTAGAATGTCCGCTCTCATAGTTTTGGTTGAGCAATATTGTAATTCAATTATTCCCTTTTCCTTAAGATCTTTTATACTGTTGTATTTTATATCGATATGTTTTGTTTTCGAATGATGTTTATAATTTTTAACCATGTTTATACAAGCTTGATTATCTTCGAATAAAGTTATGGGCAAATTTTGTTGTAGATCAAGGTCCTTTAGAAGATTGATAATCCAAACTGTTTCTTGTGCTGAAGTTGCTGCTGAGATGTATTCAGCCTCAGCGGATGATAAGACAACTGAATTTTGTTTCTTAGTTGACCAGGAAATTGCTGTATTTCCTAATTTACGTAAATTTCCCGTTGTTGATTTACGGTCATTTTTATCCTCTGCCCAATCGGAGTCAGCATATGTTGTTAGTATTGGCTCATTTTCTTTACTAATAATTAGTTTTAGTTCTTGTGTTGTTTTTAAATATCTAATAATAACCCGCTTTACTGCGTTCCAATCCTTTTCTCTGGGTTTTTCGTTTCTACGACTCAAAATGTTCACAGCGGCGGCTATGTCTGGTCTGGTTATTGTAGCTATATATAACAATGTTCCGATAGCTTGCCTATATTTACTGTTATTAGAAAGTAAATTTTCCTCATCAATTATGTTTAAGTACCCGGGTTCTATCGGAGTATCACAGGGTTTCGCTTCCTTTAAATCGAATTTTTCGATCAGTTCTTTTATTTTGTTTCTTTGATCAAGTGCGAAATTTCTTCCTTTACTTCTTTTTTATGTTTATCCCCAGATAATAATTTACAAGTCCTAAATTTTTGACTTCATATTCCCTTTTTAATTGTTCTATTATTTCATTTATTTCTTTAGTTTCCCCTGAAATTAATAAATCATCAACATATGTAATGATGTATGTTGTATTATCCCTTAATTTTCGTGTGAAGAGACATGGATCGGAGGTGCTTTGCACAAAACCAAGTGTAGTTAAACTTTCTTCTAATTTAATGTTCCATGCTCGTGCGGATTGCTTCAATCCGTAAATTGATTTTTTTAGTTTGCAAATTTTATTTTCCTCTCCCGGTATTACATGCCCTTCTGGTTGTGACATATAAACTTCCTCATCTAAATTTCCGTGGAGGAATGCAGTTTTGATGTCTATATGATTAACATCTAAATTTTTATACGCTGCACATGCTAGGAACGCTCTTATAGTTGTATACGTTACTACTGGGGCGAAGGTTTCAAAATAATCGCTTCCGTATTTTTGAGAAAAACCTTTGGCTACAAGACGTGCCTTATATTTTTCTATTTCATTATTTTCATTATATTTTTTTTGTGAATACCCATTTATTCCCAATTACTTTTATTCCAGGTGGTGGATCAATTAGTTCCCATGTTTTGTTTTTTCTTAATGAATTAATTTCTTCATTAGTTGCTTTGTACCATTTGTTTCTATCATATGGGTTTTCGATTTTCGCTATATCTTTCCACTCTGTTGGTTCAACAATTTCATTTTGTTTAGTTATATAAGCGAATCTATCGGGCGGAACTCCCCTATTTGATCGTTGAGATCTTCTAGGTTCGTTTTCATTTAAATTTTCCTCATTGTCTGTTTGTTTATCTTCCTGCATGTCTATAAAGAATTTTGAGGAATCTCCCCCTGCTTTTTCAGGTTATTTCTGAACTTCTAATTCTTCTCTCATATCAATGTTTGATTTTTTTTCGTTTTCATTTGAATTAGAGTTTTCTATAAATTTAACAGTTCTTGCCCTTATTACTTTATTATTACCAATATAGATCCTATATCCTTTGGATCTATTATCATATCCGATAAATGTTCCTTTTATTGCTTTATCATCGAGTTTTCTTCTTTGGGATTTATCGAGATAAGCATAAGCTTTGCAGCCAAATATTTTTATGTTTGATAAATCCGGTTTTTTGTTTGTCCATAGCTGGTATGGAGTTGAATTGTGTGATTTTGTTGGTAATCTGTTTATAAGATACACAGCTGTATTTAACTCTTCGGCCCAAAATTTATTTGGTAGCTGCGCTTCCGATAATAGGCACCTTGTCATTTCGACTAAAGTCCTATTCTTTCTTTCCGAAACACCGTTCTGAGGTGCACAATGCGGAATAGTGAACTGGTGATGAATACCTTCATATTTTAAGAATTTTTCTAATTCTTCGCTAGTGTATTCACCCCCATTGTCTGATCGGATTTCTTTAACTGTGCGACCGAATTTATTTTTCGTTATGGCTACATATTCTTTCACTTTGGTAACTACCTCACTTTTTTTCGATAAAAGAAATAACATAGTAAACCTACTATAATCATCTGTGAATGTGAGAAAATATTTCTTCCCTCATATGCTTTCTGTTTGCATCGGACCACATACATCCGTATGCACCAGATCGATCGCCTTCTTAGCTCTGTTCTCACTCTGTTTTGGATATGGTGCATTTGTTAGTTTTCCCTTTATACAACTCTCACAAATTATGTCATGTTTGCAATTTTTAATTTCTAAACCTGTTGCTAAATTGTTGGATAAGAGTTGTTTAATTGAATTAACATTTCTATGACCTAATCTCTTATGCCAAAGCTCAATGCAGTTTTTATTCTTGCATTGTTCAGCAAAATTGACATAGATTTCTTGCTTAGGTTTATATAGGTCAATTTCATATAAATTTTCTCTCTTTTTTCCTTCTAAGAGAGTTTTTCCATTATAGGATAAGTTACAGGTGTTATTTTCAAACATGAATTCATAACCATACTTTGTGGCTTTCGTAACCGACATTAAATTTGATTGAATATCAGGGACATATAAAACGTCCTTTAAAGTTATGTCATTTGATTGTGTCCGTAATTTTATTGTACCTGTCCCGTGCGATTCTAGTGTTGGTCCGTTTGCTATCGTGACAGTATTTTTGTTGTTATTGTCAATGTCAACAAATACATTTATGTCATTACAAATATGTGAACTACTTCCAGAATCAACAATCCAAGTAGATTTAGATTCATTATGTGCAATTAATGATAATTGCTTTTGAGACATTGTTTTTTCGTTTTGATTTTCTTCGCTTTTACTCTCTTGAATTTGTGTGTTTTTTTCTGCTTTAGTTTTCGGAGTAAAATTACTTGCTTCAAAGCATAAAGACGAATTTTGTCTGTATTTTTCATTTGTTTGGTTCTTAGAATTTTTATTCTTAAGAAACCAACAATTTTGTCGCATATGGTTTTTTCTTTTGCAATTCGTGCAAAAAAGGTTTTGTTCTCTTTTTGGATATGCCCTAGTGTTTTGTTTTTGTTTATTAAATGTTTTGTATACATTTTCATGCGATGAATTGGAGCTTTGTTGTCTCCTTTGAAATTCATCTGTTAGTTTTCCTTTTATAAATTCAGAATTTAATTCGGTCTCTGATCGGGCCTCTAATGCCGTGATCAGAGTATCATAGCTAGGTGGAAGGGAGCACAACAAAAATGCAGATAGATGAGAGTCCTTAATCTCTTCTCCTATAGATTTTAACCTATCAGCGGTTTCTAATATTTTAACTATATGGTCGTTCATATTACCATTTTCAACTAGTTTTATACTATATAGTTTTCTTAGCAAATATAATTTACTAGATAAATTCGCGCGCTCATGTATTGTTTTTAATGCTAACCATGTAGCTTTAGCTGATGTTTCGTTTTTTATGTAAATCAGCTGTGAGTCTTCTAAGCTTAAATTTATAATAGCCCTGGCTTTATTGTCTTTCTTCGTCCATTCGCCTGTTAAGGGGTTTGGCGGATCATCAGTTATCTGGTTGATTAAATCCTCTTTCATTAACAGCATCTCTACCTTGAACTTCCAAATCGCATAATTATTGGAGTTCAGTTTTTCTATGCTACACATTTCTTTCATATTTGAAGCCATGATGTTGTATTTTTATTAATTTTACTAATACTTTTATAGTTTCTATTATTTAAAATATAGTTTTTTATTTTATTTATTTTTCTTATTAGAGAGCGGTTTTACCGTGTTCAATCCTCAGCGCTCATAATCTGATAATTTTTAGAACTACGGTAAATAAATGATTCTTCTATTTTATTCTTAAATTCAATTTAAGTACTTTATAACAGTAATATAAGGTAATGCAAGTTTGGCCTACCTGTAAAGTCCGCGTAGGTGTGATAAGTAATTATCCAACTTGAGAATTAATCCAGCGATAATGGCACATTTGAAGTAGATATTAACAAACACAATCTTGTTAAAATAAAGTATGGCTTCATGAAATAACTTCTAAGTTAATTATTTAATTACTGTTAAAAAGGGAGAAAAAAAAATTAATTTACATTGTTAAATTTACATCACACTATAAAAAGTTAAAACATTTAATTTTAAGAGAAGTGTTCAGTAGTTCTGCATTTTAAGAAGGTTGCTCAGAGACTGAAGTATTAGTTCTTGGATTAGAGAAACACACAGTCAAGTTTACGTCATTTAGCCTTGAACCCTTGAGGTTACACGTGTAAGTTCTTTAATGAGAATCTCACAGAAAACAGAAAAGTACTTTGTCAGCACACACGTGTTTCGTTTCACCAGCTTGAAGTCGGATGGATGAATATTCAGGCTCACAATAATAGATGAAATGTTTATTTCAGAAATCACTCTTCTAACAGACACTCCACTACTGCTGTTGTACAACTATCTGGAGTAGCTGCGTGCAGACTCTACTCCTTCCTCTAGATCCTCTTTGTGCACAATCTCTCCTGGCTTTACCTTAAATGCTCGCACAGAACAGTTTTCGTAAAATTCGAAATTTAAAAGGGTGCAGGAGCAAATAAATTAGTCGGATGTGCTAACCCCAAAACTTCTTCTATATCATGCATGTTAATGCTCCAAAATAGTAAATTAATTTAATTACACTTCAAGTTTTTTTGTCAATAAATGTTTGAAAACCAGGAAGTTGAGGGGTAGAAAAAAATCTTAATGAAGTCTAATCGACTGGTAATATTCAAAAAACGTGAAAATTTTTGTAAATTAAACCTATATTGGATAATTGGATGATTCAATATGATTTTTTTCAACAGCTGCTGCGCCTGTCCCAAAAATCGAACATATTTCGCTATCGCAGCATATTTTGCTATCGCAATTTTATATAAACTTCAGCCTATTACATTACATCTAAATATAAAACTTCGTCGAAAACTATTCATAAATTCTTCACCTAAACTGCAGAAAATCGTACAAAAATCGCTATCACAGCGTCCCCTTCTGGGGGAATGGACCCTTTTTCAACTGGGGCCTGACGCCTACAGTAAAAAACGTACGTATGTAGTTTGGTTCAATTCTATGCATAACTTCATACACATTTCGATGATACAATAATAAAAATGGCACAAAAATCACTATTACAGCGTCCCCTTTCCGGCGGAATATCCCCAAATTCAACTGGGACCTGCTAGCCATAGCCGAAAACGATAGTGCTCCTCCTCATGTGTTTATCAGTGATGGGAGGTAGACAAAATGGGCTGAACATTTATCCATATCTAGCACCTTCCGGTGTTTTTTTAAGTCAAATAAACATTTTTGAAACAGATAAATTAACTAGTGAAATGTTTCTTGCTTCAATGTGGTTATTTATTAATCTCTATTTTATAATACAATTTCTGGTTTATTTGATTTAAGGAGAGGTTCTATTTCTTTGGCCTTAAATTCGTGTGATTTTTACGATTGCTTTTCTGTTACAACGAAAATAGATATCACCATGAACTTCTTGCTTTATATTTATTGACATTTCACTTATAAAGTTTTGTGCGTAAAAGAAAAAAAAAAAAAGAAAAAAAAAAGAATAATACGTATTATGTGCGATGGGGAGTACCTGCAGGTGCGCGCCGCGAACTTCCAATCCGGCGACCGTTTTTCTCCAGTTACAAGCATCTGAAATAAACTTGGTCGTCAAATTATGAAAAGGCATTCAATTCCCTAAGCTTATACTAGCATTTAGTTTAAAAAGTTGATTTTTGACAAAATGGCGGCCATTTAAAAAAAAAAGTCATTTTTTCGTCTTTTTTTTTTTTAACATTTTGCGAGCTAGGAAAAAAAAAATAATAATCAATGAAAATTATACTTTTCGGTGGAATAAGCTCCAGTAGAAACAATTACCTTTCTTAAAAAAAAAAAAAAAAAAAAAAAAAAAAAAAAAAAAATATATATATATATATATATATATATATATATATATATAAACATAAATGAAACATTATCATAACACCAACTTAAACAATGAAATAATAATTAAGTATGAAACAATTAGTTGACAATGAAAGATTCCCCAACACACTTAATATGGAAACAAAAACATATTAAAAGAATAAGAAATTAAATAAAAATTGAATAAAAATTTAATAAATGGAATTAAATGAATGAAATGAAATGAAATTTGTGGAATTTACACAGAATTATCAAGTCCCAAATGCCTAAATACCACAAATAAAATGAAATGAGATGTTTCATCATCATATTAGCCATACATTGCTAAAAAATATGATTTTGGGACTACATCTCATAAACAATGAAGCAAACAAGTGATAAAATGAAAAATAAAATACAATATTAAAAAGGAAAGAAGCCATACTTATAATTTACAGAGAAAACATTTAATAGAGTCAGTAAGTATAAAATCCATAAAGATTAAAAAAGATACCTTGCACCTCAAGAACCAGCATGAAACTCAACCATGACTGGGGAATGAATCGCAAAAAAAAAAAAAAAAAATCATTACATGTTGCAAATTTTAGAAATATAAATTGCTTTACAATGATGCCAGAAATAATGTTAGAATATTATGGATTGTAAAGTAAACAGGAACATTAGTGCTGCCATCTATTGGTAAAAGTGAATATAATCTGAATAGAAAGTAATGGATGGAAATTATTGTTTAATAATTAAACCAAATTACTATCTTAATGATAGCCATTAGTTAAATAATAAATAAATGAAATTAATTAAATAGAATATTGAATAACATAGAAGTAATGGATGTATAAATGAATAATTCTATGTTATAAATAAGTAGTAAGATGGAAAAATTAATAATTAAAGCAACATAAAAATATATGTATCTTTAAATGACAAAAACGATTAAATAACTGTACCAAAAATGCAACATCAATTAAATTAAATTAAAATAAAATACTAAATATTTGAATTAAGATACAAATAATTTAAAATTAATATTGATTAAATATTGAAATGAATTAGTCACAAATAATGTTCCTTCATACAAAGTTAAATAAAATATAAACACTTAATAAAATTAAAACATATTATATTAACACTGTATAAAAGTAAAAATTATATTAGAAGTAAATATGATATTGTCCACCATAGGTATTAATCCAAATCATTAGATCAAATACATTCTTAATATTAATGAATATAAATTCATTTAAATTAATTAAATAATGAATAAGTAAATCTAACTAAATTAATATACATATAGAAATCTCACATCGCAGTCCATTATAAAATGTGTATTATCAAACAATTGTGTAAATCAAAATGCCCCCATTTTTTTAAATATTAATAATATAAATTAACAATGCGTATTTTTCCATACAACTCCGCCACACACCTCCTCAATCCAACGTCTACCCACCCAACCGTCCTATAATATATATATATATTTATAAGATTATATGATTTTTTTATCCATTTTTTAAACGCATGTGTTAATTTGGTTGTAAAGACTGAATAAGAACTAACTATATATTAAGGAATATATGAATTTTTTTGGAAAACCATGTTGTAATGCTTCATAGATAAGTTTTTTAATATTGTTGTTAATTAGTTGAGAGGAACATAAACTTTTTATTTTATAAATATGATTAAGGAGTATATTACGATATACAGAATTATGAAGACATGATTTAAAATTAGTAAATGAATTAACTTTAAATTTAAATTCTTTACGTTTATCAAATAGATCAATTATTGTTTTTTTTCTTTAAGTGTAATTTTAAGATCTAAAAAGTTAATAGTATTGTTAGAAAGGAGGTTTTCCGTTAATTCTAAATTAGTAGGATAATCAACTGGAAATATAGAAATATTAGTGTGATCAGTGGCAATTAAAATTATGTCATCAATATAACGATATAAATGTATATTACTATTAATAAAAGTACGTTCATAATGATACAAGTATAAGTCTGAAAGTATACTAGATGTACATCCCCCTTGTGGTATACCGACTTTCTGTAAATATAACGTGTTATCATGCATTATATAATTATTATATATAATGAAATTTGTTAAAGTTTTAAAATAAGCTGTATCTATATGAATTGGTAAATTAAGTGAATGATGATACTTATAAAATAATGCATTTATAATATTATGTAGATCTAATAAATCTATATTATTAAATAGATCTTTGAAATCATATGTCATTATATTGTTAACACATTTAAGATTTTTCAAAATATTGACGAGTTGATAGCTGTTTTTTATACAATGTGTATTATCAGTGGATGTTGTCAGTGTATAAATTTGATTGAGAATTTTTAATAGATGTTTATTGGCTATATTATTATATGTATTGCATCCTATAGTTACAGTCCTAAATTTAATTGGATTTTTATGAAATTTGGGTATAAGAACTAAATAAGGATAATTAAAGTTAGTAGAAGTAATATTTAATAATTTATAATAACTGCGAATTTTACGATTGTTTACAATTACATTTTCATTAGTTTTTTTAAAAGAATTGTTAGTAGAAATACAGGATGTAAGTAGTTGGTGATAATAAGCTTTACATATGATTGCATAATTATTAGGAGATTTGTCAATATATGTTATTACATAGTTTTTTTGTAATTTAGTAATTTGCTGGAACAAATGTTTTGTGTTAATTTTAACCATTTGCGATATATTATGTTTTAAAGATGAACTTAATTTTTCAATAACCAGTATTTTCCATTGATTAAAATATTCAATAGGTTTACTATATGAAATTGAAATTTTATAAATAAAAATGTCTATATCATATATAAACTGTTTTATAATTGAATTTACATTAAATTTAGAAGGAAGTCTATATTTAGTGCCATAACCCATTAGTTTTTGTAGTTTATAATCATTCACATATTTTAGAAAAAAGCCCAGCTAGTCTTCCTGATAAACTAAAAATTGGAGATCGGATTGTCGCTGTAAACAGCGAGCCAATTATAGGTTTAGAAATCATAGAAGCTGTAGAGCTTATTCGCGGTCCTAAAGGATCTTCTGTAAAATGTAGGATCTTCTTCAGAGAGAGCTCCCAAAGCTACTGAGAGTCTTTCTCTATTCTCTTTTGATTTCGGCTCAATTGCCATAGAGATTACAGGTTCTGGAAACTCCATTTTTTCCAACAAAAGAGGGGAGATTTCGCTGCACAAGGTATCCCCTGTACTGGTATATTTTAGACCAATACAAGCTGCTATATCTCCTGTAAAAAAATCATCACGATCTTTGCGTTGATTCGCGTGCATTTCTAATTAAAAGTACGTAAGGGCATGATGAAATTTGAAAAAGCAAAAAGTTTAGACAACGAGAAATTCCGAAGATTAACCGGAGTAAAACGTAGCACATTTGATCAAATGAGCTTGATTTTGGAGATATTTTTGCTTTCCATAGCCAAAAAATGGCATTTGGCAAAAAGGATACAAGTCCAATGCTAAATCATATTGTTATTGTTTGATCTCTATTAAAGCTAACCTGGTTGTGCGATAATGTTGTTTGATTTTATCTTTTAAAGGTATAGCTGCTACATTTAGCTTCCAGTTTTTTGTAGAGTGATACCTCCGATAGCTCCTGTATCCGTGATGTATAAAAAGCTAGAGATAAAGATATATATATAGAAGCTAATCAATATATATACATATAAAATTAGTCGAATAGTTCTCAAGAAAAATGGTCACCCAGTTTGAAAAACGTGGTTTGAGACAGTTTCGACATGGTTTTTTTCGACAGGGTTTCGAGACGCATTTTTAACATGGTTTGAGACGTTTTTTTTTCGTCATGGTATTAAGATGCAGTAAACTTCGGGTCTAGAGCTGCGCGTAGAAAGCCGTTTTCTGGCTGCTGCGGTGGTATCCCGTTCAAGGAGTAAAAAAAATTATAAAGAATTGGGAACATCACGAAACTGCTTTAGGGCACTACACACTTAACTACCTACACACTTAAAAAATGCAAAAAAAAAAAAAAAAATCGAAAATTTTGGTTTCAGGAAGTAGAGTTTACCTTAAAAGAAAAGAATAAAAAAAAACAAATAAAGGTAACGAACAGTTTTCGCGCATACAACTGAGAAGAGAAGATTCAAAGTGGCGCTCATAAGTGATAGGCCTTAGCATTATTTTCTTATTCCGAGTAGCGGGGCATAACGTATAACTGAGAGGCGCATAAGTTAGAGGTCACTGTATTTATTAATCTTGGTTCATTCTGTATCTCATAAATAAAATCTGCCGGTAAAGATAGTTTTATTATATTACTTTGTCTTACAAAGTATCTTCCTAGCCTAAATAGCCCATCATACTATTTTGTGGATTGATTACATGAACAAAATTGAACCCAAGAACCAACGAATAGTTACGAAACGCTAGGTAAGGTTCCACAACTATAAATTATTCATAATACTTGTCTAGAAAACATCAGGAGGAAAAAAATCTGTTTTATCCTCATATACTTTTAAAACTTTCATATCGCAGGATGAAAGATTCTGAGATATAAAATCCGAGATCCGAAGAGTTCAAATCATATACGAGTGCTCGGACATGAAGTTACTGACCTCAGGGATAAGTCAAAATTGTCAATTAAAAATTTTAAAAATTAGCCTCGTCTGTACATTTTATTGGCGTACCAGCGATAGGAGAGGGAAAATTATTTTTAACTACTTAACAGTTTCAATTTAGAGCTTTTCGAGTGACTAAAAATTTGATTTATTTATTGGAGATTTTAATTTTATGATTATTTCTGAACTTAGAAGTGTAATTCGTACAACAATATTTGATATAGTTTAGGATATCATTATATATATCCAATATATAAAAATGAAAATTTGTCTGTCTGTCTGTCTACACTTCTATACAAATCTACAGTTTAGAAGCAAGAGTTGTGAAATTTTACGTATAGGTGCATTAAAACACGGCCGAGGCAATTAAAGTAATCCGGAATCAAAATTATGTATAGTTAATTTTTAATTAATAAAAAACAAAAAATCTATCAGCCATTTCCTATCAAATTTAGACATTTTTTGTTATTGCAATTGCAACAATTAAAAATCCATAATAAAATTATCTCTACAATAATTAATTTTCTATTGAAATATTTCCACGCGAAAAATGAAAATGAAATAAAAAGTTTCAACAATTGAAAAAAAGATCAATATGATGTCATATTGGTAGTATAAAGGAAATTTTCAAACATTTCTCAATAATACAAGAAGTGTGAGTGTATGTAAGTACAAAAAGCAGGTTAATATGACGTCCTTAGAGAATTAAAAAGAAAATAATATGACGTCATATTGGAAGTTTAACAGACTTTTTCAAATATTTTACAATCATACAAAGAGAGTATCAATATGAGTAAGTAAAGAAAACAGTTGGATATGACGTGACCAGGTGAATACAACGTCATATAAGTTTGAGAAACGTATTGAATCATGATTAAAAAAAAAAAGATTATAGAAATACTGGCATATTTTAACATTTTAAGATTATCTGAATTCGTTTTTGCTATTTTTAAATGTATGCCACATGTATATATGTGTGTATGCGCGTATATTAGAATTTCCACAAATTTTTAAGTCCCCAGAGCTTATTCTTAGTGATGAACTAAAATAAAGATTTAAGATTATTTTTTTTTAAAATAAAATGTCAAGTCATTTTATTGGATGAATGCACCATGTCACACAAGATTACTTTTCAGGCCCTCAATCAGACAAGAGGCAATGATTTACTAATGGATGGAGTCAATGGCGGATGGCATTAATGCATGCCTTAAATCATCTCATCTTTGGAGGCATGTTCGCAGTTTACGACTAACTACAAATATGAGAGTTCATCTGTATGGAGACATATTGAATGATCAATTCGCTGACCATATATGTTAAATATGGGGAATGGATTAATATCGCTTTATTAAACATTGGGAAAATGGTTGTTGCTTTCTGTCGAGAATGGATCAAATGATGTTCGCATTTTACTATTTTAACCGTTTTTAACGAAATTCTCTAACTTTAGAAGAATTTTTTAAACGTTTTTTACGAAATTCTGTAACTTTAGAAGATTTTTCTTTGAATAGGCAATATAAATGCATAAAATCGTTACAAAAATGTTAAAGTTACAAAAAGAATAGATGCAAATTATCAGATATGAAAAATAAAGTAGAAATATTTGGTGCTTTCGTGTTACAGCGGCCCCAAGGATGAAATATTTTTGTTTCTGTTTTCATTAATCTATATATTTAAAATGCTAAGCGATTTCTTTCGACAATCCGTGAGAACAAACTACTACATCAAATTACATCATTCTTTTTTTAAATGAAAGATATTTGGTCACAGATTTGTTATCGTACATTCGTTTGTTCGAAAATTTAATTAATTAGCCGTAATCTTAAATTAAAATTTTACTTCTGCTTATGACGTCATAAAGTCGGCAATCGGATTAACGCCCACTGTTGCGACGTACAGAGTTTATTTTCTGAACTCAATGATTGCGAGTATAAAAAATAAATATTAAATATTAAAAGCACGTGACTTTTAGGCCGAATTTTTTAATTTGTAAGTTAAAATATAGTTAAAATGTTTAAGTATTTCGGTAAAAATATTTATCCGTGTGTTTTATACGCAAATAAAAATTCATATTTACTGTGACGTCACGGAAATATTGTCCATTGGGTTCATTTTATCATTAAGCATTATAACTTTGTTGATGCCATTTTTTTCATTACAATTAAATGCAAAATATATTTTTATTTGTATGCATGGTGCTTAAGCATAAACGTACGTGTGAAAAGTTTGTACCGGTGAAAATGACGTTATGCTTAGCTTGAAATGCATTTTAACATTGATAAAACTAAAAAGAAAAATTTATATGATTGTGTCAACATGGCGTAATATTAACTGATATTTCAATTTTTAATTTTAAAGATTAGAACTGGAGCCTTTATTGGTTGCTTCATCTTGATTGCATACCTTGATTACATGTTACCAATTCTTTTTTTTTTTTAATTACAGGATTAAGTTATAGGAATTATAGGATTTAAATTATTAAGATTTCCTTTTTTAATAAAAAAATTCACAAAAGTAAAGAATTTCAGGAAAAAAACCCTTGAAATAATGATTGTATTTTTAGCTAGAATAAACAATGTAAGGCTAATATTTTATAGGAATCATTTTGGTAGGTTTGTTATAAGTTCATTTAACAGTTCCTTATTAGCGGCAAAGTCTTATTTCTTTCACTGTGAACTTTTCTTTCGATGTCAAAAAATGGTAGTCTACTTTTGGACGCCAACCAAAACACAGTGGCAATATTTAGAAATGTATAACGGTTGTGACAACAAACGGCACTATCGCTTTAGCTTTCATCGCGCTTACATCACTTCTAAATACTAAAAATTTAATTTTTTTACTAAATTTTACAATTTCAATTCTTACATCCTCAATTAGAAAAAAAATAGCTTTCGATTGAAATTTATTTGAAATCTGCCGCTTAATTTAACGACTTTTTAAATAATTTTCAAGCATGAAATATTTTTCAATTCTATCTCAACAATTACCATCCGTTTGTTTTAATAATGTAAAATAGCCCCTTGGAAAGTTGCAACAATTGAAAATAGGTATCCCTAAACTTCATGAAAAGTGAAAAAAAAAATAATAATAAAAACCTGATAAATCATAAGATCAGATTATCCATAAGATAGAGTATTTTGGCGCTAATATAAAATCTGTCAAAAGAAAAAAAACTATTTTTAGTTTATGATTAACATGAAATTGATATGTTGAATTCGTTGATGTATATGTTGAATCAGAATATGCTAGGGACTGTTATTTATTATTTTTTTAAAGATCCATTGGATATTTAACTGTATAAGAGACCTACTGTGATGGAAAAGGAATAATCATCCTGATTATGTAAAGGGATAGAAGAAATCATACAAATAAATTACATTTGAAAACATTAAAATTCTCCCTCATCTGCATATTAATTTATTATTTTTAACAAAAATTCTTTATTTTTACATAAAAATTGATTAGCTTAAAACAATGGATGCGTTTTAGAAGCTATGGATTTGAAACGAACAATGATTAAAGAGGACATTTTAAAACTTTTAATTTAAACATTTTAAAACTTTTTTAACGTCGAATTTCAACGGTGCCTTTGGGCAGATGCAATATATATGCGCATAGGAGCTCATTCGATTGCATTATCACAGGGGGGGGGGGGTGCTTATACTATGTTCTTTTATTTACTGAATATGAGATGAAAGTAGGAAATTTGTATGATACTTTATGATAGGACTATTTGTATAATACTTTATAGGTCCATGACCTTTTTTTTTTTTTTTTGTCGTGGGGAATATGGTGGTAATGTCAAACTGATTTGCATTACACATTTGTTTACGGAGTGTTCATTTGGAGTTTGCATCGGAAGTAGCATTTCACTGGGGGGGGGGGGGGGGGGGTTAAAATAAAATATTCGAAAGACTGTTTCATACGAAGCCCTACTTAAATAATAAAGAAACTTATTTTACTGATATTGTTATAGTATTGTTTTCCGTCACGTTTTGACGGGTTCCATCTAGTATATTGTAAATTTAGTACTTTCGTGTTATAGCAGCCTCCAAGGATGAATCCCCAAACGACCAAGATTTATCGCCAAATTATAAAGCATGTATGACATTATAATAATATATGATATATATATATATATATATATAACATTTCTTGACGTATGCGGCCAAGTTATAGTCATGTATGATGCATATATGATGTATATATATGGCATGTGTATATGATGTATATACGACATATAAGACGTAAATAATATGTGTATAATGACGTATATGGCACATATAGGAGTGTTTGGAATATATATATGTATATGCGTATATAGGATGCATATATAATCTTTGTGATGATCTTGGCGAAATCAAAACTGCAACCTTGGCATAATCATAATTGTGGGGGTCGCTATAACAAGAAAGTACGGCATTTTTTTTTTTTTTTTTTTTAAGCTTTCGAAGCATTTTTCCAATGGTTATTGTAATTTGTTAAATATAATTTTTTTTTTCTTCTAGTTTTTGTTTCGGTAGTCGGAAGATTAACCATATGTTGTTTTCCGTATGGCATACATTTTCATGCTTATCCAGTAACTGGTCTGGTCAAAATCGGAGAAGCATTTTGTAACACAGTTGTGTCTATTGAAAAACTCAAGGAGAAAGAATTTCCAAATATTCGACATTTTACAGACCATAAATCGCTTTGCGTTTGCGAACATGAGATTCTTGCACCCCAAAAACGGTAGAGTAAAAAACATCAACTTGAAGATTCAAGAAGTGTTACCTGAAGAAGCTGTATTGCACAAGTTAATAGATACCTTTGTTGAAGAAAATGAGGTTTGAAGTAATTGTTTTTCAGTTCATTCCATCATGTGCATTCAAAGACAGTTTGACATTTTTCCTTTTTTAGCTTTTATTGCTCCAATGATGAATGGAAGCAAGCTGATTTATATCCAAATTCTGGTGAATTTATTGTATGCATTTATATATTTTTGGATTGGGTTTTCATTCGATTCATTTGTGTAACATTTTGACTGCTTTCTTTTATTATGTTTTTTATACCACATGTTTAATTTTAAAATTGATTTTTCTAAACAGACATTCTTAAAATCCCGGAAAACGCTGGGTACTTCAGCTGGTATATATTAAAAGCTTGCGCATGCGTGAAAAAAGCCACGGCTGAAGCTTATTTTGCATAAATAAATAAATAAATAATTAAAAATATATAAATAAATAAATAAATAAAAATATATAAATAAATAAATAAATAAATAAATATAAATAAATAAATAAATAAAATACCCGGTCGCATGCCTGACCACGCAGGCTGGAACATGATTTAAAAAAGGCTATTTATTAAGTTTAGGCAACTCTTGTAAGTAAATATGTATGTATCGATAAGACAGTTATCTTGCAATTATCTTTCTAGCCTAAGTATTCCGTCATACTCTCTTGTATGTACATTGATTACACGAAAAACAAAACTGAAACCTATAACCGAAAAATAATTATGAAACGTTAGGCAATGTTCCACAACAATAAATTATTCATGATACTAGTTTAGGAAACATCATTTTCAAAACTTTCGTGTCTGGGGATGAAAGATACTGACACATAAACTCCGAGATCCCTCGAGTTCACGTGACATGAGTGTTCGGACATGAAGTTACCGACCTCGGGGATCACTGCTCTCCATCCTCTTTCTTCTTTCTTGGCGTGCAATCTTGGCGCCATTCCGTCTATCGCGATGTAAAAATTTTATACATGGTTTTTATGGCGTTCTCAATTAGAGACATTGGCCACTTCATACCACAGATGCCTGCAAAACAAAGTACAGGGAGGGGGATGATTTTGACATGGACGTTCCTGTAGTCCACTGCCAAGGCCTTGTTTTAATAGAAAATTAAAAACATGCAATGAACTAAACAAGGGCTGTGCGACATGGCGTCCTCTGAATATTCTCCTGGTGCCCCCTCGAATGATTCCTGTTACTAATTTTTTGCTTAATCCCACTACATAAATTCATTTCCTTTCAAAACTTCGGATAAGAGGAAAAAACATTTCCGAAAATAACTATTTTAACTAAATCGCAAAATGCCGGAGAAACATTACTACGGGATTTTTGGATGGCTTGCGGATAATGTTGGATTATTTCTTCAACATTTTAATAAGCGATTTATTCCTTTGTCTGTGATTGAAATTGTTGTGCTGTTTGTCGCATATTACTTTCCTCTAGTCGCAACTTCGAGAAAATGGAACATCCAGAATTGCAAATTATAGATACTTAAAATGATAAAATTTTTAAATATCATATACATTTTTGGAACTTGATAAGTAAGGATCCCTTACTTCGAGATATTGACCATCAAATATCACGTGTGTTTTGGTGCAACTTATCTCTAGGAATAGCTTTTCACCACGATGAAAATTTAAAAAAATGTAACAAATGATCATTGCTGGATAATCCACAACTTCATAACGTTTTATGCTTTGTATGTTTCAACTATATATTTCAGATTTTTCAGCCCAATTAGTGCAGGGAATCAAATTTAACATTAGTAGATAAGAGTAAAAATCAATTTTCAGTGATGCTTTACTTTAAAATTTTGCTTACATGATTTTTTTTATTACAATCTGCATTAAAGTTTTGACATCTTCTTCCTGTAAACACTTTTCTTTCTTTTTCTACTTTTTCTCCTTATAGGGAATATAAACTCGAAATAAACTAAACTGAGATCTTTTTGTCAGAACTCCCTGTGCAAGTGAATTTGTAAGCCTAACAGCATAAGAAACTATACAGGGATGTAACAAATAAGATTTATTAAATGTACAAAAATAAACATCTACCGTTATTTTTCAAAATGAAGAATTAAAATAGTTTATTATTTTTTAATGGCCAGAAATTAAACGAAAAGTGTCCTTAAGAAAAAGGTATCAAACGACGCACCCCTCTCAACACCCTTCTTAAGTTACTTTTTTAACACGGAACTTAAAAAGAAAAACAGAAAACAAATGTCTTAGGGACTGTCCATAAATGATGCCACACTTTTTTTCAATATTTTTGATCCCTCTTCCCCCCTTAGTCACAAAGTGTCACACACTTCACCATACCCCTCTTGTCACATGTCACGCTATATTACACAAGTTCAGAAACAAAGCATTACGTTATATAGATCATATTTCAAATTTTAGTTTTAAACTTTAAGTTTTAATGACATTTGTGAGCATAACAATAAAAATGATTCGTGTACTTACTTTGTATGAAATAAGATTAAGGTTTACAACAAAAAACATAATTAATATACAATAAAGTAATAGAATTAGTAATAAAATATTAATATAATTTTTTGAAAAGAAAGGAATATAAGTGAAAAGAAATCACAAGAAAGTTGTTTTAGCCCCGATTAAAAAATGCCCTCAAATTCTGGTAATTTCAAAATAATTTCAAAATTAAATCTGTTGATTTTATTTAACCAAAATGTGTGATGTCACACTTCTTCTTACTCCCTCTCACCCCCTTGTCACAAACTGCCACAATTTCATGAACCCCCTACCCCCCTCCAAGAGTGACATAATTTGTGGACGGTCCTTTATATGGGGGGTTCAAGGGGGCAGAAACCACCTGACGAAAAAGGTCTTAATTCCTTTTTCTATTCGTGTCATTTGAGAAGAATAAATTTTATTATTTTTCTCAAGATCATCAGAGAAAAAGAAAATTAAAATTTAATTTGTAAATACAGTATGGTAAAATATGTGGTAAAATGTGAATTAACGAGTACCGCGAGTTCACAACCCAAGAGTTCGGACATGAAGTTATTCCACCTCAGGGATCACTGCTCTCCATCCTCTTTCTTGGCGTTCAATCTTGGCGCCACTCCGTCTGTCGCGATCTCGCTGTGGCAACCCTTCTCTTCCAGCGCTCGCTCCTTCTTCCCCGTCGCTGGTTCAGTGACTCTGCAGACTATGACCCTTAACCGGCGGGCGACTGCTCCCCGATGGCCGAGGAACTGGTGTGCTCCGAGCGGAGGTTACTACCGCACATCACCCGGGATAGTCTAGTCCAGGTAGGTGGGGATTTTTCTCCGCATCTTCATCTTCACCAGCATCCTTTTTAAGCGATAAGTGCACGTGAGAAAAACGAGATTTCGTGATCTGTAAAAGGAGATGTAACAAGCAGAAAAAAAAGAGAGATTTCCCGCACATGAGAAATGTTTATTTATATATTTTTGCAAAAAACAAAATGTATAATTATCTCCTAATATACTTTTATAAACATTCAAGCATATTCGGAACAAACATGCATGAATTACCCGAAGCATTTTTGTATGGGAATCACTGAACGGAAACGTGCATTTGTACGTTTCTTTAAGCATCATAGTAGCAAATACATTATACTAAATTTACAGATAATTTGGGACAGTAAAACTTACGAAATAAAACCTTTCGCGGAGATTTAATTTATTTATGTATTCTTGCAAAAACAGTAGAGCACACAATTGTTTGCTAATTTGTATTTACCAATATTTACCCTTATTTGAAATAAATGTGCATTGATTTAACTAGCATATGATACGAATTACCAGTTGTAAATATGCATTTGCATGTATCTTTAAACACTGTAGCAGCAAATAAATTATGCTGAATTCACGTTTAGTTTATGGGGGAAAATTTACAATATACAACACTTCAGCAGCATCTTTTTAATGTGATGAATGCAGTTGAAAATAAACGGGATTTCACGATCTGTAACAGGAGAGGTGAAAAGTAGAAGAAAAAAAATGAAAGAAAAAAAAACCCCACACGCGCATGGGAAATGTTTATTTATGTATTCTTGCAAGGAACATATAATTGTCTGCTGTTTTGCATTTATCATCATTCATATATTTATGAAACAAATATGCACGGATTTTGTACTCATCTTTTGATTTGAATTAGTGAATCGAAAACATACATTTGCATCAGATCTCCCGTTGCTACTGACGAATATTTTTATATTTTATTAGTGCTATTTTGTTCCAACAAACAATTTTGTGGTATATTTCTTTACTTCTTCTTCTTCTCTCCCTCTCTCTCTTTTTTTTTCTTTCGCAAATGCTGTAGAAATATACTACGAAGATTTGTGTTTGGAAATAGCGATACAGAGAAAATATAAAAATATTCACCAGGGGCTTCCCTGATGTATTAAAAAATATGGTGCGTTACGGTGAGCAACAACTGTGATTTGCATATATTTATAAGCACTGTTATAGCAGATAATTTATCCTGAATTGATATTTTAGGTAGCAAATTTTACGAAATAAAACACTTAATTTAGCATAATTTCTGAGTGATAAATGCACTTGAGATAAACGCGATTTACTGATGTGTAAAAGCAGATGTTATAAGCAGAAAAAGCAAAAGGAAGACATCCATGAGCATGGGAAATGTTTATTTATGTATTCTCACAACAAACATTGTCTGCTAATTTGTATTTATAAACATTCAATCCATATATGAAACAAATGTGCATGTATTTCCTCGGCATCTTTTGATGGAAATTACTGAGTCGAAAACATTCATTTTCATGTCCACAGACAATTGTTTTCCAGACTTTTAATATTACTACTATTTCCAAATAGCAGTCTTCGTCTTATTTAATTGCAGATTAAATAAGGGAAAAGTAGCTATTCGGAAATAATGATATTCAAAATCTGGAACACAATCATCTCTGAACATGAAAAGGAAAACATCCACACACGTATGGGAAATGTTTATTTGTATATTCTTGCAAAAACAGAACAGCATATAATTGTCTGCTAATATGCATTTATAAACAATCATATATTAAAGAAATGTGCATTGACTTCCTACACATCTTTTGATGAGAATTAGTGAATCGAAAACATGCATTTGCATGTACCTTTAAGCACTGTTACAGTAAATAAATTATGCTGAATTTACAATTTTTCTTCGGAGGCAAAGTTTACAAAATAAAACACTTCACTGGCGTCTTTTTCGAGTGATAAATGCACGTGAGGAAAACGAGATTTCGTGATGTGTAAAAGGAGAGGTTATAAGTATAGAAAAAGTAAAAGGAAGACCTCCACACGTGCATGGGAAATGTTTATTTATGTATTCTTGCAAAAACAGCAGAGCAAATAATTGTCTGCTAATTTGCATTTACAAGTGTTCAAGCCATACAATGAAACAAATGTGCATGGATTTGATTTCGTAATCATGTGATTGTTTAAATGTGTTATACAAGATCACAAACATAGATTTATTTAACAAATTTTAACGTATTTCAATTATATCAATGTAATACTTTTATATGAAGTGCTCATAACACCATCGTAGTTTTTACATATAGTTTACTTTATTATTCACATAGTAATATATACAAAACCTACGATGGGGTTATGAGTGCTCCATATAGGAAATAAAAACAATTGATACAATTGAAATGCATTAAAATTTCTAAATAAACCTATGTTTCGGATCTTATAAAACACATTTAAAGAATCTTCAAGCAATTATGTGCATGCGAAATCCATGCACATTTGTTTCATACATGGCTTGAATGTCTGTATGCAAATCAGAAGACAATTATATGCTCTGCTGTTTTTGCAAGAATACATAATTAATAAAAGAAACCGTAAATATACATCCTAAATCATATTACATTAATCAAAACATTTTAGAAAAAAAAATCGGAAGCTTATCATGGAGCCTAAAATCAATGTTTGTTTTTTATTCACCCAGTTAAGGCTGCAGGAGTATTTATGTATTTCTGTTTCATGTATTTGTAACTTAAAAGATGTTTGTTGTAAACGAGAATTTTATATTATTGAATTTCAAAGAAATGAGTGAATGTCCATTGTTTGATGAAAATTTTTCGTACATTTATAACTTGCGAAAAATTTAGAATCTACATTTTTAATTGATATACTGGTAAATGATTGTAGCATATCTCTTTTTATTAATTTAACTTTCGTAGTTAAATATTAGATACTTGATAGTATGCATGTTTAACTTGTAACAATGAAAAAAAAAATGAATACATAAGAAATTATATCTTCGTGTATGTTTATGTGTGATCTTATGAATAAATGGTATACCAAAGACTTCATCAGAAAAGAATACAGGTGCATGATGAATTAATTTGTCTGTTTGAGACCATGTGAATAATTGAGAATTTATGCATTTATTATGCGCGTAGATGTAGAAAATTTGTGTATGTGTGTAAATATAAACACACTTCATACGTTCATTATAATATTACACTAAAAAAAAACCACAGTAAATAATGTTACATGCAATCGGAACATTCGTATAATTCCAAATATGTCATATTAAATTATTATTTTTATCTTTTGTTATCTTATTAAATATTTTTTTAACTTTAAAAAAAAAAACACGATTTTTTTTTTTTTTTTTTTTTTTTTTAAAGCAAACTTAAGTTAATTTTTTTTAATTCTCTTTTTTGATATCTGCAGATAAAGTATGTTCATTTATACCACTACTTAGTCTTTCTATTAAAACACAAGTAAAGGTAAACATGTATTTGAAGCTCCTAGCAACCAGAGACCGTTCCGAGACATAGACGCGCTACATCGATGAGCATTACCTAGGGCAGCCTGGCATAACTGGGTGACCTAATTTCTCTGCATCTTCCATCTCCCCGATCTCTCTAGGCGTTCGGAGTGATACATCACGCTCTATAGAGAGTGATCAGATAAATATGAAGGGAAGAGCTCTCTTAAAGTATATAGATATAAAAAGTACTTTGCAATGCTTATTGAATTTCTAATAAAAATGCTTTTATTATTTTAAATTAAATTTGTATTTGTTTTTTGCTTTTAATTCATTTGATAATTTTTCTAATGTTGATATTTGAATTTTTAACCTTCGGAACTAATAATTTTTTATTTACTGTTCATGAAATTTATTTATAAAATACTTAAGTTTACTTTCATCTATTGAATTTCGAATAAATGTTTCTATTCTTAATTAAAATTTTATTTATTTATTTTTTGTTTTTCCTTATTATTATTTCTATTTTTTGCTAAGCGTTTGATATTTTCCCTAAATGTTGAAATATGAAATTTTAACTTTCAAATATAATAAGGTTTTTGCAAGTTAGCTATTTTTTACTGTTTTATCTGACATGACCTTTTTTTTTTTTTTTTTTTTTTTTAAATTAAACAATTGTGATTAAATTTTTTTTAATTCTTTTAAAATTTAAAGGGAATTGGTGCTCCTTGAATTTTTTTTTTAAATTCAGTATTTTATAATATTTTATCGATACATATCTACATTATATATATTGTTCTTTATTTATCTTATTAGCATGAACATATTATATTGTTTTATGAAAGAAAGTTATTTAATCAAGCAAAAATGGAATTTTTGAAATAAAATTTGAAAAATTTAATTAAATTTTTTTTAATTACACTTCTTTTACAATTTTGAACATTTTGAAATATATTTTGTTGCATACTTTTCTTAGCTATAACTATAAAGATATGCTTTTCAAAAAGTCGATTAGTTTAAAGAGAAAAATCATAACATATGTAAAAAAAAAAAAGGTAAAAATGACTATTTACTTAACATTTCCATATTTAAAAAATAAACAATCTATATTTCTCAAAATCTAATCGTCAGTGTTCATGAAAGCACCTTAAGTATCTTCCCAAAAATTAGTGAGTAAATTGAAAAATATCTATTAAAGTTTTGTTACTTAGAACATACAGATGTATTGAGAAAACACAAACGGAGAAATATGAGTTTAAAAATTGAAAAAATTTTCTGCTTTATTTAAAGGGAAATTGATAGAGTAAAAATACCTTTTCGCAGATTTTTAATTATCAGATGTTTACGTAACTGCCATTTTAATACGGATATCTAAATTCATTTAAAACAAAAAGTTGAATGTTTTATATTTCCATAATTTTTCCATAATTTTACGCAGTTCCCTTGATAATTTTGATTCTTATATATGCTACTGCTGGTTAAAACTGAGTATCGCTGGGTGATTGCACATTGTAAAAAAAATGCAAATATTTTTTAGTCTACGAAGATATAATGTAACCACAAACGAAAACATACAGTAACCCCTTCCGAGTTACCCACGATTCCGAAAAGCGTTCTTTGTCTTTATAAATTTCAGAAACCAATATACAGGGTGTCCCAAAAGTCCTTGACACATTTTAAAATTAAATTAAAAGGTCAAGCAATTGGGGTACGAGAGTGCGGTTTGGAGGAAAATGCTTCTTATGATCTGAAATTTTGTTGAAGCAAGTAAAAAAATTCGTTCCAAAAATTATCATAGATGGCGCTACTTCTGGAAAGTTATCGAATAGGTAGAATGCCTTTATACATAACAATGGCGAGAGACGCGCAATGAGTATGCGCAGTGTTGTCCAAACTATGGCAACCCACATTCCAGAACTCAACAATACTCGCCCTCCTGAGTTCGATTAAACGAGTGAGGACGGATAGACGAGTATTGTTAACTACTGAAATGTGGGTTGCCATAGTTTGGATACCTATTCGATAACTTTCCAGGAGCAGCGCCATCTATGAGAATTTTTGTAACTAATTTTTTTATTTGCTTAAAAAAAAAAATCAGATCATAAGAAGCATTTTCGTCCAAACCACACTCTCGTTCGCCAATTGCTTGATCTTTTATTGAATTATAAAATGTGTCAAGGATTTTTGGGACACCCTGTATATTCGAGGTTTAAAGAAGCATTCATAAAAACAAAGTTCATTTTGATGCCGCAGATTTTTGGAAACGTTTCCAAATAGTTTTTAGAGTGTATTAATCAGCTTTCTCAAAAGGGAATATCTGGTTTTAGGATGCTTTTAATTCCTAATTAAACATTTTCAGCTGTATGACGGAATTTATAGCTGCAAGAGTAACAAAATAATATTAATTTTAAAGTGAATGTTAATGCTGTTGATTTATCATGTTTGTCTGTAAAACATGTTTGTTGGAACATAGAAATGTTTACTTGATAGCACCCTGAAAACCGATATTCCGGTTTGAGAAAACTGATTAATACACTGTAAAAACTACTCGGAAACGTTTCCGAAAATCAGCGGCAGCAAAAGAAATTTTGTTTTTATAAATGCTTCTTTAAATCTCGAAAATATATTGGTTTCTGAACTTTCTAAAGATAAAATGTGCTATTCGGAATTTTTGGTTATTCAAGAGAGCTTATTGTATATTTTCGTTCATGGTTATATTGTATTTCTTTTAGATTAAGAAACATCTGTCTTTTTTTACAGTGCAAAATAGAAGTATACAATTTACGTAATTTATTTTATCACCGACCTGGGATATTTTGTAAAATGGAAACTAATAAAGTTTTGGTAATTTTTTAAAATTAATATTTAGGTTTGTTGGGTCATTAATCTGTAATAGTAATTTTTTGAGATGATAGTAATTTTTTTAATAAGTGGTAAAATATGAGTTAACATCTTTACAAAAACTCAAGATTGAGTAAGCGTATTTTTGAAGCTCCTAGTAACCCAATAAACATGAATTTGAAGCTCTTAGCAACTAGATAGCAATACTTAAGCCAAGGTAAACATGTATTTGAAGTTCCTAGTAATCATGTGAACATAAGTTTGAAGTTCCTAGCAACTACAGACCGTTGTGAAATATTTCAGATGCTACAGCGTTACCTAGGACGGACTTCTATTACTGGATATCAAAACTTAAGCCAAGGTAAACATGTATTTGAAGTTCCTAGTAACTGAGTAAACATAAATTTGAAGTTCATAGCAACTAGAGACCGTTTTGAAACATTTTAGATGCCTTACTTATAAGCCTTACCTAGGACGTCCTTGTATAAATGGATGACCTCGCTTTTTCCTTTTCATCTCCTTAACTCCTTAACCTCTTCGGCGCGTCATGCATCAGGTATCAATAGCAAGTGATCAGATAAATATGAAATGAAGAGCTCTCTTCTAGTACATAGAGATAAAGTACTTTACACAACTTATTTAATTTCGAATAAATGCCTCTATTATCTCAAAATAAAGGATTGGGGACGACAAGAATATAATAAGTGGCCCCACCGACATTCATGTAAATTTTAAAGTGTATCATAAAACAATTATTAACTTATAATGCACTTATAATAACTTACAATTTTAACTGCGTATTAGCAGTTAAAATTATTGAAAAAAACCCCACTAAGGGTAGAATATATAATAAAAGTAGAAAAAGTGTTTTTTTTTAAAATACACTCTTTTATAAGTATTCAATGTTTATCTTCAAAATCCTGCCTAATTTCATGACTGCAATTCATCGATTTTTCCAAAAAAAATCGGTTAGAATACATTAATTTGGCGTGGGCACAGAACCCGATTATGGAAAGTTCAACGCTTTTTTTTACGCCGGGTAGAAAGCACAAGCTACTGACTTTATTAAAAAATATATAATTTTTGTTTTTTTTAAGACATGGCAACAGAAAAGAAAAAAAAATGCACCATTTAAACTACCTATTCGCGATTTGTAAATTGTTTTCACGACGTATAATCATACTTTAATTAATATAAACTATTAATTGATTAAAGCGTATTTTAAAAATTATATGTTACTCGTTATATTTTATTTATATTTTTTATTTTATAGCGTTTAACGGCAGCCAACGTGTTAAAACATTTCGTTGTTACAGCAATTGACCTTTTGGGTGCGTAATTAAATCCATTGTTATTGAAATTCGTATTCAATTGTGACCATAAAGAATGTTTGACAATTTATCACTTGTGGCAGGCTAACGGAAAAATGCCTTAAAATTAAGTTATTAATTTATATTTCAGTTCTAAAAATATTAAAATGTTGTATTGTCATCGGAAATACACCTTTGTGCATATTTTTTATATTTCTAGCACATCAGGAAGTGAGGGAAAAATCGATTACAAAATTCCCTCTTTACATACAATTTTATTTATGGAATAAGTTACGTTTATATTAAACTCTTTTCTATTTTATTTACTCTCTTTCTTTGAACTATGTATGTTGCGTAAAGGAAATTTTATAATATTATTCAACATCTCTATCAAAACTTAATATAATACAATCATGGATTTCGAGCTATTAGCAACTAGAGACCTTTCAAAATGTTCTATATACCGAAAAGCGATACCTAAAACAGCTTTTGGTATAACTGGATGACCTAGTTTCTCTGCATCTTCCAAATATCCGATCTCTCTGTTCTTTTGGCACGATGCATTACATCTATAGTGAATGACAAAATATTTGAAGTGGAGAGAAGTTCTCTTTGAAGATATATAGAGATAACATATTTTCATAATTTATTTAATTTCGAATAAATATCTCTATTCGGTCAAATTAAATTTGCATTTATTCTTACGTCTTATGCGCTTGCTATTTTTCCTAACTGTAAAAATTCACAATTTTAACCTTTAAAATTATTCTTTTTCAACACTTTCCAACATAGTTGAAAAGTGTTAGTTTAAAATGGTAGAGCATTGTGCCTATTTATTTATTATTATTATTATTTTTAATTTATTTTTTAATAAAAGATTATGTTAAACGGTTTTCTCTTATTCTCTTAATTTTGCGAGTGAAGTCGTGTAAGTAAATTTTATAACACTACTTAACATCTCTATCAAAATTAAAAAGGTTAATATGAATTTAAAGTTCTTAGTAACTAGAGACCATTCCGAAATGTTCTAGACTTTATACGGAAAAGTTTTACTCTAGATAGTCGAATATAAGAAGGCGATCTAGTTCATGTGCATTCATCTCATGTGCATGCTCTGGATGTTCGGCGTGATACATTATACTCGCATAGAGCAGGAGTCGCTAACCTTTTTGTTGTCATGGGCGCATTTGGACTTAATAATAATCGCCGTGGGCGTATCGTCCTCGCGTAGATATGTATGTTCGTATGTGAAGCACATTGCATGAATATATTCAGTCTCAAATATTATATAGATGTTGGATATAGATTAAAATATCGGAAAATTTTCAGGTTCAAAATGTATGCACCAAAGCTTCTTTATAATTATAAAAAAAAATAAAAGAAAAAAAATGAAGCTAATTCCCAGAAAATGCTTACTTTTTCAGTGCAAGTGAAAAATTTAATATTTTATTCAGATTTTTTCAGACAGAGAACTTTCTATTATTTTTTCTAAATTAAAATCAATGTTTATTAAACATGAGTGCAAAATATGCATTTATACATATACATTATACATTTATAGAGGTTTCATGGGCGCACTCGCAGGGTACCCGATAGGATTGGATACCAGTGCTTTTGAGCCTGAGTTCTCTTGGAGTATACAAAAATAAAACATTTGGGCCATTTTTTTAAAAAAATTCACAATAAATTTCTCACAAAAACGTTTTTATTTTGTTAAATTAGTTTATCTATTTTAAACTCATTTTTTTCCCTCTATTCTTCTTTTACGCTTGAATGTTCTCCTAACTGTTCAAATTTGAAATTTTGATTTTCAAAACAAATTATTTTTTTTCAATTAATTATTTTTAAAATTTATTTTTGAAAAAAAAAAAAAAAGAAAGTTAAGTTTATATCGAATTGTTCTTTTCTTAAAATTAAAAAGACATTTAAAATCAGACATATAATAATAATAATAATAATAATACACAATAATTTCATTTAATGCAATCAATTACAGTAGACGTTTCAATATCTATACAAGCTCCTCATCAGTACAAATGTCGATCGAAAAACAAAGCTGTAGTTTACACATGTTCAAAAGTTGCACATGTCCATGTTTCAAATGTTTTTTGATTGGCATTTGTACTGATGAAGAGCTTGTATATAGATTGAAACGTCTACTGTAATTGATTGTATATACAAGCTCCTCATCAGTACAAATGTCGATCGAAAATCAAAGCCGTTGTTTACACATGTTCAAAAGTTCACATGTTTTTCGACTCACATTTGTACTGATGCTTATATATAGAATGAAACGTCTACTGTAATTGATTCTATTATGTGATATTATTTTGTGTTTTTTTAGTTTTATTAAATGTCTAATTTTAAATGTCTTTCTAATTTTAAAATTCCAATTCAGGCATAATATGTTTTGTTCTCTTGTTCTTTGATCTCTTTGCAATATGTAGATTTATAACACCAACTAATACCTGTATCAGAATTTAATGTAAAGATTACAAGAAGTTTCTAGCAACTAGAAACTGTTTCTAAATGCTCTAGACTGTATACAAAAAATCTTTACCTGGAGCAACTTGGTATAACTGGGTTGACCTAGTTTCTCTGCATCTTCCATTTCTTCGATCTCTTTGGTCGTTCGGTGTGATGCATTACGTGCTATAAAGAATTACTAGTGAAATGAACAGAAGATTTCTTGAAATATATATCGAAAACACATTTTATATTTGGAATAAAAATTTGGAATAAATATCTATGTATTATGTTTATATCGATAAACTTTAAAAAACCCTTCGCATTTGTTTATTGTTAACCCACTGTTAAATTATTTTTTTCTTTTTTAAACTCATTTTTTTCCTATTCTTCTTATGAGCTTGAACGTTCTCCTAACTGTTCAACTTTGACATTTTGATTTTCAAAACAAATTATTTTTTTTAAATTAATCATTTAAATATATATATATATATATATATATATATATATATATATATATATATATATATATTTGGGATATTATCAATATAGGTAATATATATATTTTTTAATTTTTTTAATTCTTTTTCACACTCCTTTTCAAATTGTATGTATAATTTATAATATTCCATTGTAAAGGTCTTGTTATTCAATATTGTTTCAGCGATTGTTCGGGCAAGATATGGCACTATATTTAGCAAAAGCTGGTGTCATATACAGAAAACAATCGTTCTTTGCTTATAAATGTGATTTTCTTGCCCTTGAAAAAGTAAATTACTTTATAAGCTTTTATTTGTGTATATACTCGTGTGGTTTATATTTCATTCCTTATTTTCTATTTATTTAATTTTTTTTTTCTTCTTCTTAATTTGAATTAATAATGTTACTTTTATTAGGACTACAATTTTAATTTGTAAATTGACAGGGCTCTTTGGTATCGGGATTTCAGTGTATGTGGTCAGTTTCTTATGTTTAAATGGTTAAATTTTACTTAAAGTTTTATATATATATATATATATATATATATATATATATATATATATATATATATATATATTATATATAAGAAGTTTATGTTTAATTGTGTTTAATTGTTTAATTCTTAAAATTAAAAAGACATTTAAAATCAGACATTTAATAAATAAAAAAATATACGATAATTTCACATAATAAAATCAATTACAATAGACGTTTCAATCTGTGTATTCGGTTGACGCTGTGTTTTTATGTGTAGATGTTTTAAACTGTGTATTCGTTTGACGCTGTGTTTCTTGTGTAGACGTTTTAAGCTGTGTATTTTGTGTTGATGGTTTTCTTTTTTCTTTTTGTCACATCTATGTGTGCTGATATTTTGTTTTAAATACACAATTTTGTAGTGAATTTGTTGTAATAAATATAATATAATATTTATTTTATTATGATGATCTTTATATTTTCCCCCCTCTAATTATACGTGGAGCTACTACCAACATAAATTCGCTGTGATTTCACAATGTAAAACATCACATATTGTTTTTTTGCTCTGATATTTTTTATTTTCCTCCTTCATTATGAATGAATATATTTATCACCTATTATTTATGTTTTAAATACGCCATTTTGTAGCGAATGTGGAGTAATAAATACAATATAATATTTATTTTATCATAATGATCTTTATGTTTTTCTTTCCTCTAATTATACGTGGAGCTACTACCAACATAAATTCGCTGTGATTTCACAATGTAAAACATCACATATTATTGTTTTGCTCTGATATTTTTTACTTTCTTCCTTCATTATGAATGAAGATATTTATTTCATATTAATGTATTATGATTTTACAATAAAATATATCACGCAATGTTTTGTATTATTATGGCAAAAAAAAAAAAAAAAAAAAAAAAAAAAATGATATTTTTGTTGTAAAAACTTTTCCTGTTTTCTACGCTATACTTTTTTGTGTAGATTTGATTTTGCCTAATACTTAGTGACTTTACAATGTGCTATAATGTGCCGCCAGATTAAATGGGGTCTTGTTTCAAACTTTTAATACATAAATTTGCTATGCACCAAGAATTCAACATTTTGATATCTGTCACTAACAAAAAAAAAAAAAAAAAAAAAAAAACTGCATTATTATTATTTTTTAAATAACAAAACACATATTAATGATGGACAATTTTTGTACGCATATCATAATTTAATTCGAAAATATTAAAAAACGAAAAATACTGTAGACGCCGTCAAATCCGCGACCTCAAACGCCTAAAATCCACGCATCATTTCAGATGTAAACAATGAAACTTGCAACATAATAAATTATAACACCTTGTAATAATATATTCCTTTTAAATGCTAAAGGTGTAAATTAACAACATAATATAAATTAAAATAACTTTTATTAGTTGTTTTACATGTTTCGACTCTTTCCGAGTCATTTTCAAAAACAAAATGAGAATATTCCAAACTTGCACGGGCTTTGAAGTTATTATTTTCTAAAAATTACGCACGTTATCTATTATTTTTTACTTGGTTGTTTATTTTCATATCTGTGACCATGGAGTAACTCGAGCCACAGTTTCGGTAAATTAAAAGATGCCGCATCGTTACATATTGTATTTGTGCGTGTTAGCATCTCTATGGTTTCTCTTATTATGGATGGATAGTATAGACTGGAGGGAAATATTATTTTACTTTCATTGAAATTTATTTGGATGGTTTCTTCTTGATATAATCTTGCCAGGGCTGTAGTTTTTCTATTATATTTAATATCAGCTATATGCTCTTTTTTCTGCAATTAATTTTTGCTTGCAGTTAAGATGTAGGTGAAAAAAAATAAGTTATATTTTTTAATTTTTATATCATTCTGTACACATTTTAATATGTAATTCTGGTTAATATGATTGACCTCACGTTTTCTGATGAAGGAAGTATAAATTTATTTCTGAAAAAATTCAAGATAGCACTGATATCAGTGGCGATTGCGATCATTTTACTAAATACATTTATGTATTAATGAAGCTTTTTTAGTTATCAAGTATGGTTATGTTATTTTAAAATTTTGATGTGAATTATTAGTGTGCCTATAAGGTATGTTTCCCTGAATACTTCAAGAAAAATTATACATATCTATTTTTAAATAAACCTACTGTTAAATAAACTTTAACATTCTTATATTTTAGATAGTTTTAATATTAGTATTATTTCAAATTTAGATTTTCTTCTTGTGATGTAATAAATAACAAATGAATTTTTATCTTGATATACATTTATGTAATTTCCTACCTTGTAACTGCATAATATTTATTAAACTATCCAAGTAATTATTTTTATAATGGTATTTAAGTTTTATTTAAATAAATTTTTAATAAATATTTTGATTATGTCAAATTAAATTAACGATTTTTCTCGTTGCTTACGCATTTAGAGGTTTTGTTAACTGAAAATTACTGAAAATTAGCTTATGTAAAAATTCATCCTACACACAAACTTTAACATTTTATATTTTACATATTTTTAATACTGATTATTTTCTATATTTGGAGCATATGGATTGTAAGACAACGAATCACGATTGAAAACATTCTAATAAATATAAAATTATTTAAAATTTTAACTAAATCTAAACTTTTTTTCTGTAAGATATATAGAATATTTATTATAATATTCAAGAAATTATTATTATTGTTATTATTACTAATTAAAAGAAACACAAAAAACAGCGGAAACTAAGAGTGCTAAAGTTTTTAAATATGTACTTTTGTAAAACTGAAAAAAAAAAGAATTGTTATATTTGTCCTATTTATTACAATACAGAATAAAATAAATCAAAACCTAAATGTAAAAATGACGAAATTTAAATTTATAAGAAAACAATTCGTATGTCCCGAACATGTTTTATTTTAATAAAAACTTAATTTCAAATTTATGTGTAAAGAAATAAAAAAATAGCATGGTTTAAATATGTCTTTTAACGAAAAACTAAATTTAAAATTCAACAAGAAAGACAAATCATGCGCCAAGCATAGATTACATAGATTATAAAACACTTTCCAACACATTCAGGGTAGTGTAACAAAACGTCCCCGTTTAATAAGGTGAAAGATGATGTCTAAGTGAACAATTTGGAAAACGCATAACGTATTTGAAAACACAAGCTCAACTCTTACCATCCATTAGTTGGAAAAGTATTCCAATTATTTTGTGAAGCCCTGTAGATGATCTACAGATTTATATACACACTGCATAATCTGCTAAATCTTAGTTCAGTTAGGGAACTCATAATACAATTGAAAATTCCCCTTCAGCAATTTAAAACAAAAAAAAATTACTTGAATTCTTTTGTGCAGCCCTGTTATATGATCTATAAAATTTATACACATTAAGTAATATTAAAAAAAAAAAATAGTTACATTTAAGAACGCACAGAATTCTTAATAGAGACAAATAAAATGCACAAATATTATTTTTCTTGGAAAATCTTCCAATATTCAAACTAATTTTATAATGACAAAAGTTTGACTGAAAGTTGGACATTTTAAGTGACTGAGTTTCTTTTTCCTTTCAATCGCGGAAAAAAAACAACAACAACAAAAAAAAAACCCAGTGTAATTTATGATAGAAGCATACTGCGATCGATGAGAGAAACCATTATTATAGTAGCTGTTGCATTGTGGAATACGGATTAATGAAGATTCTTCATTAGCCACTATTACATTTGTTGAAAAAAGGGTATGATACAACATATCTATTGCATGTATTAAAAGTTGTTGCGTGTAAGTATTTATGAGTAGATTATATAAAATGGATATAAGTATCTGAAATGTATGTAAGATGCACACTGTAAAAAAAAAAAGAGAAATATTTCTTGATATAGATAGAAGGTTTATAAAATTTTTGTGGAACTGCATGAATTGCTGTTATGGAATTAGGCGAGATTTTTAAGATAAACATTGAATGCTTGTAAAATAGTGTTTTTTTTTTTCCCTTAACTGTTTTCCTTTTACTTTTCTCATAATTATCTCTTCCTTTAAAAATTTTCTTCTTGTTAGAAACTCTGTTAGACAAAAATCTTTTGAAAAAGAATTAGATTTTTTTTATTTTTATAAATAGATAAATACAATTTTCGATTAAGGCATACCAAATTTTACATGAAAAAACGCAATTATAAAATTACATTTTTTTCGGTAAAAATGCATATTAATATGAAAAACTTCAGGTTCAAGTAACCTTTCATTTAAGAAAAAAAATCTCGTTACTTTAACCTTTTGAGATCTGAAGCTAAAATATCACTAAAAATATACCTTATTTGATTTTGCACAAAGAATATGACACCGTAGATAACAGAAACATACCTTTATCTGAAAAGGATACTTGAGGCGACTGTAATTTAGGTTCACAAATATCGATCTAAAATTACTATCCCCTCCCTTAAAATATCAATTTAGTTACCAATAACCTAAATTCACACAATAACAAATTTAAGAGCTTTAAAAAAGTGATTGTTATAACATTCAGCTATACAGAAGTAAAATAAATGTAAATAAATAAATAAAAAAATCAATCAGTTTTGATTTAAGAGGAAAAGAATAGAGATCCACGTTTGTGTACCTCGAATCTGAAGGGGTTAAATAGATAAACGCTAATACATGAAGCAGATGAAATGGCTTGGGGGAGGATGTGCAGTCTAAATAAACAAAAATAGAAAAAAAAATGTTATGATATCAGACCTTCCATACACTGAAAAAAAAAATTGTTGGTTTTAATAATCAACATTTTTTTTTCTGCTGTGGAAGAATATTGATTGATCTGAACCAGACTGTTATGTTTTATAGATTATTTGAAGCAAATAATACTTACCCCACAATGTTATTAACGCATTTCCCACTAAGCATTACCTATGGAAGAGTCTAGTAAAAGTTGACCTACTTTCTTTCCATCTCCATCTTCGGAGATCGTTCAGAGTTTCGGCTTGATACATCACGCATTTGTATAAAATAATCAGATTAAATGCGAGAAAGGAGAAATGTATCTCTTATAATATAGATAAAAACGTTTTGTTAACAATTGATTAATATATTTTTTTAAAACGTCTTTTCTTTGCCTATCACGAGATTTTAAGTTATCGGAATATGTTCGGAACACTTTAAAAAAAGAAAATGATATAGGAACATATATAAACCACTTTTTAAAATCAAGTTTATGTATGGACTAACTATGCTAAATTCCTTTCTAAGTTTCCATTAAATTACTTCAGTTGTAAGAAAACTGATATAGAGAATTCTGAAGAAATTTTAGAAAAATCTTTACGCTTAAATCTAACAATGTAATTAAAATAAATTTAATACCAGAGGGCCCGTGCGAAGATTTCGCACTGAAATCTAATATTTTTTAGGTACTTCTCTATTATCTCGTCGATCACTTTTCATAACAAAAAATTACCGCCAAACTGTAAGATTAAACGCCAAAAATGCAGTCGCATTTACTTGATGTCAGAATCATTATGCGTGTTTGTTACGTCATCTAGTGGTTTTACATTCGACATTTGCGTGTATTTTTCATTATGTTTTACTGATTTGGTAGTTATTTTATTAATTAAATTGTGTCCTTAAATTCTTATATATATATTTTTTTTTATATTCCAATGGCAACGTTCTCCCGTTTATTTGGCGATAGTTTTTTGTTATGAAAAGTGGTCGACGCGACGGGATAATAGAGAAGTATAATTTTTTATCAATATGTAATATTTATTAGATGCAGGTTTAAACTTCTAAAGAAAAAGCGAGGATAAAAATATCTGTAAACAACATTTAGTTGTTAGTCAAGCCAGAATATCATCTAATTTATTCCATCAAAGTTAGACTGAAAACTGATCCAAGATTGCTAAAGGCACGCGCGAGAAAAAAAAAATAACAATCGTATTTTGACTGCATTAGAGGATGACGTCATCCGCTTCGGGAAAAACATGGGACTTAGAAATATAAATCTAAACATTTCAATTTCAATTTCGCTTTTTAATCATAAGTATATAAAATAAACCCGTGCGGTGTTTTTTATAATAATTGCTGAGCATCATATAATGTGGTATTTTATTTTTTTGGCAACAATAATTTCAGGAAAACCTTTCATTTCATTTATGAAAAATATGCCGAATTAATTTTTAATTTTCAGAAAATTTTAATCAAAAACATGTTTTAACGAATTGTTAAGTGGGCTATGTCAGAAGCCGGTTCTAAAACCTTTCATATGGTATCTCATTCGTTGTTCTGCGTTTCATATTTTCTTAGAAAAAGGGATGTTGACAGGAGAAATAATATATAAGGATAAAAATAATCCTCATGCACTTGTCTACACTGAAATTAAAAAAAAAAAAAATGTTGATTTTACAGTTGCATGCGCGGCAGCGTATTACTGCTTATTTTACTGTTTGTTACTGTTAATTTTACGGTATAATACTGTAATACTGGTAGCTGAAATGCCAATATTATACTGTAAAATCAAGGGTTTTTTTTCAGTGTAGGAAATAAACTGAAACTTCTAGGCTGCCTCTATAAATAAACATTTTAATACTAGAGGTAATACAATACATAAGAATTAATACTAGAATTTGGCATATTTTACATCTCCGTTATTCAAATATCAAACAAGAACGAAAAATCATGCGTCAAGCATAGATTATGAAACACATTCCAGTACATTCAGAATACTGTAACAAAACGTAACAGCTTACTAAGGAAACAATTTAGAAAACGCATAACATATTTAAAACACAATTTCAGCAAGTACTGCCAATAGTCAAACAAAATATCCGATTGCTTTTGTACAGACCTGTATATGATCTATAGATTTGTATGTATACTACGCAGTATGCTAAAATATGCTTCAGTTGGAAAAACATAGCACAATTGAAAATTCCTCTTCAGAAATTTCATTCAGTAAACGGACATGTACGTGAGATCTTTCGTATATGATCTGTAGAATCTATATGCACCAATTAATACGCAAAAAAATAGTTACATTTAAAACCGCGTACCACAACCGAAAACGAGCTACCATTAATTATTGTTCATAGATAGTACTGTAACCATATTCTTTTGAGTGTCCCTGTAAATGAACGATATATTCATTCTTATGCATGCCATATTATACAGTAAGTGCCTTGTAGAGCACCTCAATTTGAATATGTTTAAAATAGTGTAACATCATTAAAATACGCCGCAAACGATTTTCCACCATAGACCGTAATGTAACGGAATTCTTTTGAGTGTCCCTGTAAAACAACCATAAATGCTACACACTTCATTTTCAATAACAAACATGCCGTAGTAAACAACAATAACATATATCAATTTCAAGGCAATCCGATTATATTTATGTGAGTTTTAGATCACAGACAGATAGACAAACCGAATTCATAAACACTTTTCAACTATGTTGGAAAAGTGTTAAAAAGGGTTCTGAAACGCTGCTGTAACAAATTCTCGCTGCTTTGAACAAATAAAAGCTCGATGCCTTCACTCGCATGTGCAAGTCGAGTAAAAGGATTATTTTATATTGCAGACTTTACATAAGAATATTGATCTGAACGAGGCTGTTATGTTTTATACATTATTTAAAGCAAGCAATGCCTACTCTGGAATGTTATTAAAGCCTTTCCCACTAATCGCGCGTAGCCTGGGAGCGTCTATAAGAGTTGACCTACTTTCTCCCCATCTTCATCTTCGGAGATCGTTCGGAGTTTCGGCATGATACATCACGCGTTTGTACAAAGTAATCAGATTAAATACGAGGAGAGGGGAGAAAGGCAACTCGTAATGTAGATAAAAACGTTTTTGTTAAGAATTGATTGAGATTGTTTTAAACGCCTTTTCGTTACTTTTCCGACATTGCTTATGAATTTTATCTTACGTAATCTGAAGAATTCGCTAATGTTGGAATATACTTTTCGGTCGAAAAGTCTATTTTAAAAATTTTAAATACTGAAAAATTATATTACATGATTCTACATGACAACTATTTTTTCTTTTTTTTGTCTTTTCTTTTTCTTTTCTTTTCTTTTCTTTTTCTTTTCTTTTCTTTTTCTTTTCTTTTCTTTTTTTTCTTTTTTTAAGCTACAGCATTAATTATTGCTTACAATCGCTTGAAAAACGTTGCATCTCTTATATAATAAAAGTACCCTCAGCATGAAATATAAAAAATATTTTTGTAACGATTTTGTGTTATGGATTGGAGTTTTTGAAAGTTTTCTCATTAGTGATTGTTAATTTGATTTTTTTTTAAAGAATTGTTATATTTATATATATTGTATTATATGTACTAGGGTGAAACATCCAGTAACTGACATGTTAGGGATTTTTTTCTTCTTCAAATCGCTATTAAAAAGTTTTAAATCTATTTTATATTTAACTTTGTTTTTGAAAGGATAGTAAAGATACATTAAAAAATTATTGTTGACAAAATTTTGAAAAAATTATAATTTTTATTACTACAAATTAATTTTTTCCATAAATATGGTCAATATCTACAGTAACTGACGCTGTCCTTTTTTGAAAAAAAAAATAGCTGAAAAATAAGTTATAACAGTTAAGACAAATAAGTTACCAGTAGATGACATTATACGTTGCAGAATTTTACAAGAAAATGCTTACTTGAGTTAGATTTCTCCGGAACTGTCAGTTACTGGTTAGGTGTCAATAACTGGTGGTTTCATTCTATGCACAGTCCTCAAAAAAAAAAAAATATATATATATATACTTAAATTTTCTTCGTCTATATAATATAGAAATTGCACAAAAGTCAAAACTTTTCAATGTTGACATCATGTATTTGGATTATCCAGTAAATTTTACCTTAGAATACCAAACGGCAATTCATATTCGGTCAAATAGTTTAGAAATTATGAAAGTTTAAAGTTTGAAACTCCTATTATTAAAGTCATTTTTTAATCTTTGGAAGACAGATTGCAACGCGGGTAGTTTTTTAAGCATATAACTCAAAACTACTTAAAAGAATGAGCTGAAATTTTGGATTCGCATATTTGAAGCTTATAAAAATCGATTTAAGTTAAAAAAAATTCATAGATTACAATTAATATTTTTTTTTTCGAAAAGTAAATTTGAAATTAATATGTATTTTGAAATTGTTTTTTTGAAAACAATATGAATTGTAACCTGTGAATTTTTTTTAACATAAATAGATTTCAGCGTACCGATTTTCAATTGATTTCGAAGCTTCAGCTATACGAATGAAAAGTTACAGTTTTAATTCTGCTAAGTTATTTTTGAGTTATGCTTAAAATACTATCGGCATTGTTTGCAACGAAATAAATTTAAGAGTTCCAAACTTCACACTTGTATACTTCCTAAACTGTTTGATCTAATGACGCGCCGTTTTGTATCCTAAGGTAAAATTTACCGAAAAATCCCAATAATGTCAAGATTTGGTGTTAGTATTGACAATTTCCGAGTTCGGTGCAATTTCGATATGTCAAAACCTTTATAAAAACCTATACGTAAATTTTACCTTAGGATACAAAACGGCACGTCATTAGGTCAAATAGTTTAGGAAGTATGCAAGTGTAAAGTTTGGAACTCTTAAAGTTAAATTAATTTCGTTGCAAGCAATGCCGATAGTATTTTAAGCATAATTCAAAAATAACTTAGCAGAATTAGCTGTAACTTTTCATTCGTATATCTAAAACTTCGAAATCCATTAAAAATCGGTTAGCTGAAATTGATTTATGTTAAAAAATTCACAAGTTACAATTCATATTGTTTAAAAGAAAACAATTTCAAAAAATATATAATTTCAAAATTACTTTACAAAACAAAAAAATGAATTGTGACCTTTGAATTTTTTAACATAAATCGATTTTTAGAAACTTTAAATATGCGAATCCAAAATTTAAGCTCATTCTCCTAAGTAGTTTTTGTCGACTTCCTAAGCAAAATTTATGTATAGCATTAATTAATAGACTAATTATTAGTAATCGATTGATATCAATCACATTTTTTTTTTTACGATGAATTGCGTCAGATTTTGTATGAGGTGTTATATATATTTCTTTCATTTCATTTTTTTTTTTTTTTTTTTTTTTTACGACTCTGAGTTATAAGACGTATGTAAGTACTGATAATATATATGTAAGAATTTAAAATATATGTAAGTATGTAAGATGCACATAAGTAAAATATAACTAAAACAAAATACTGAAAACCACAACTGCAATCCCTAAAAGAAAAAAAATGTCTGATACTTCAAATGGATAAATGCTTATTTATAACGAGTGGTTTTCTGTTTATGAAATTGTCGGCTCCCATACATGCAGAATAAATAAAATAATTTTGCGCTTTTACCAGACCTTCCATTTAGAATATTGAACTGAAAATAACTTTTATTTCTTATACATTTTTTGAAGTAAGTATTACTTATCCTAGAATGTTATTAACACTACTCCTTTCTCCATTAAGCGTTACCTAGAAGAATGTAGTTTAAAGAGTTGACCTACTTTCTCCCCATCTTCATCTTCGGAGATCGTTCGGAGTTTCGGCTTGATACATCACGCATTTGTACAAAGTAATCATATTAAATACGAGGAAGGAGAAAGGCAATTCACAATGTAGATAAAAGCGTTTTGTCAAGAATTGATTAATATATTTTTTTAAATGCCTTTTCTGCGTCGACATTGCTTATGAATTTTATTTTATGTAATCTGAAATATTCGTAAGCGTTTAAATATATTTCCCCGGTATTAGACTAGGTAGAATAGACTGTTTTAGACTTTTTAAACAGTGAAATGTTACATGATTTTAAATAGCTTTAAAATTGATTTATGAAAAAAAAATGAAGTGATTCCATTCGACTTTCCGAACACTTTGCAGAATTGCTATGCGTTCAAATAAATATCTGCCGCCATTATAAGCATTGTCCAGAAAGGTAATAATTTTGAACATCTGAGGTAGGAGGGAAATATATACATTTTATGTAGAATTCTTTTGCAATTTAAATATATTAATTATTATATTAAATATATTATTATAATTAAATATATTAATTATTAAGAATAACAAGTAATATAATTTTTTTCTCTCAATTCCTACTTAGGTCAACAAATAAAAAATTTATTTTAGTTACTTCTTATTAAATAATTACAATTAATATAAATATGTATATACATATGACAGAATCACAATATTAAGTGGCAAAATAGAAAGCGAATTTCCTTGCAATTTTCCATTTTAATAAATAATATAACATTGGCCCGGATAATACGTAAGTACCAAAAATGATATGAAACAGTATAGAAAATAACATTAAAACATAATCACGAGTCAACAGTTTCATGTAGTAGTGGCTCTTTCGAAGAGTGGAACCTAATGGAGTGTTTCTGCTCATTTATCTTCGAGTTTTGAATGCTAGTATTTTCGTTATTTAATTTAATTAATGAATTAATATTTGAAAAAACTATATTAACATCAGGTGTCATCCACTACAAGTTAAAAAAAATATAATTGAACTTGAGTGATTGAATAAAAAGTATTTTATTAACGATTAAAAATTTGAAAGAAAAGTAATTTGAGCATTTGAATTTGAATTTTGCTTTTTAATCATAAATATATAAAATAAATCCGTGCAGCATTAATGTCCCACGTTATCTTTATTGAACATTATTTTATAATCATCGTTGCGGTATTTTATTTTTGTGGCATCACTAATTTGAGGAAAATCTTTCATTTTATTTATGAAAACAATGGGAGATATTTTTTTCTTCGATATAAAACTAAAATTAATTAATTAAATTTAATTAATGAAATAATATTTGAAAAAAACTGTATTAACATCCAGTGTCATCCACTACAACTTTTAAAAAATTTATTTGAACTTGAGTGGATGAATAAAAAGCATTTTATTACCGATTGAAAATTTGAACAAGATATATAAATATATAGAGGGTGTGAACTAATAGTAGGAATTGAAAAACTGGAGTTATAATCATTCAAAGTGTGTATACATTTTTCTGATGCACCCTGTACATGTACATAGACATATAGCCAGTGCTCAAAATTATTCTGTTCTGTAAAGTTCTAGCTTTTGTCTGCTTTGCACTAGAGATGAGATAGGCTGAGCCCGAGCCCGAGGCCGAACCCGTGTCCGGTCTCGATTTTTATACAAGTTTTCGGGCTCGGGCTCAAAGTAAAAATTTTATTTATTCACAAATTGAAAAAAAAGAAAGAAAAAACTTGCTATTTGAGAAACGAGAATGTATTCTATGTTTCTTAAAGTATTTTACAATCCTTTAAAAATCAGTTTAAACGCGAATTGAATTGTTATTGATGGGATATAAGGATAAATATTCTATCTGATTCTGCAGTCTTTGCACGGTCGGTGATAGTAACATAAAGAAGTCGTGGGATATCCCTTGTCTATGCTCGCTTTCTGTTGGAAGTCCTTTTCCAGAATTACTGGAAAATAGAACTCATATTTTTCTGTCATAGTTGCACAATGGTATTTTAAAAGAATAAGAATTGTGACTTTTGCATATTTCTGCCAGTGGATGGGTATACATAATAAATTTCCTGTTTTGAACAAATTTTCAAGGACACGAAAATCACGAAATCTTGTCATGAGGGAGTATTTAGGAATAATACTTATTTCTAAGTAAAAAAAGATTTTTAAATAAGAAAATAAATCTAGAAATAATGTTATTAACAGTCTTCTCTTACGTACTTTCGGTATTGGACTGGGCTCTGATGATACAAAATTTTTCGGAATCGGGAGGGCTGAGATTTTGAACTGTCGGGGTCGGGCTCCGAAAAAAGAGTCCGAATTCATCTCTACTGTGCACTAATGTACATCTATGTTCTCTGCTATATCAAACCGTTTATCACAATAAGTGAAATTCAAACCATAACCACCATATAGAAGATAAAATAATCTAATATCTTAAAGTGATTCAGTTAGATGAAAAAGAAAAAATAAGTTTCGCATGTTAAGAACTCCATTTCCCGAAGAAAACAAATAAATGCAGCGTTCACTTGACAGAAAATTTTCATTGCCGGAAATTGCTGAAAAAACTCAATTTCCCAAAGTAAATAAATAAACACATGTTCACCTCACAGAAAATATTCATTACCGGAAATTGCCGTAACAGCTACAGTTACCGTGTAATTCCATTTACATAGATGCAGAATATATTTTAAAAGTACGCGCGAGAATTGTACTTCCAGACAGACATGAATATGAAATCTCAAAAAGATTTCTCAAATGGTTTCAAGCGCCGCGTTATGTTTCTCTCCAGACGATGTGGGAATATTGTTTCACTCAAATCAAATTCTGGCGGTTGAGAATAAAAAGTGCTGATTTTTTTATCTCTCCGTTGGGAAAAAAATTCTAGATTAGTAGAATCTTGAATTTCGCCAAGGCTTTGCTCGTCTACGAAAGTTACGTTTTTTTTCTTTTTCAGTTCTTATCTTTTTTAGCGTGCGGTTGACTTTTACTTACTTTTGCTTGTGTCATCTCTTATGCTGCTTATTGAACAGTGAACGTGGCACAGATTCTGATTGCTTTGATGACAAAGTATAGTTTGGTTCCTGTGAAAGATAAGCGGGATTTAAAAACAATCGCCTGGAATTTGGTAGTCTGTTCGTTCCCTCACTGGGTATTTCTGACGCTTGCCATAAATGGCGAACAATTATCCCTTTTTGGAGAATTTTCTAGATTAATAGAGTAGTAATATAATTCTAGATTAATAGAATCTTGAATTTCGCCAAGTCTTTGCTCGTCTATGAAAGTTACTCCCCCACCCCCTCAGTTCTTATCTTTTTTAGCCTGCGGTTGACTTTTACTTACACATCTTGTATCATCTCCTATGTCCTATGCTGCTTATTGAATAGTGAGCGTGGCTCAGACTGTGATTGCTTTGATGACAAAGTATAGTTTGGTTCCTATGAAAGATAAGCGGAAAATCTTAATGAATGAGCGCCGGATTTGAAAACAAGCGCCCGTAATTTGGTCGTTCATTCGTTCCCTGACTGGATATTGCTGACGCTTGCCATAAATGGCGATCAATCGACCTTTTGGGAGAATTTTCTAGACTAATCCAATGTAGAATTTTGAATTTCGCCAAATTCTTTGCTCGTCTATGAAAGTTACTCCCTCCCCACTCAGTTCTTATCGTTTTTAGTCTGCGCACAGTGTAGTATTTGAGGCAATATCCTGGCCAAAATTACTTTTCATGTGTTTTAAAGTTAAAACCATTGTTGTTAACTGACTATTAGTAAACACACTTAATTAATGTTAGACATACATAAATGAATGCATTTATTTTAAAAAAATATATATATATAATGCAACATTTACATAATTGTTTACTGTTTATAAGAGGGAAGTAATTGTTGATAAGTTTGTTTAATTTACAAGTAATGTTTAATTACATGTGGTTAATTTTAATGCGCATAAATGTTTAATTATTTATATAAACCAATATATATTACTTGCATTTAGTATTTAGCAAAGTTGAGTCTCGATAGTATAGAGATGCTGGTTTTTGAGCGTTTTTAATGGATTTGCAGTCTTTCCAAAAAACATTGATATCTAAAAATGGCAACAATATGCGGATACAATTATAATTCAAAAATAGTCCGACAAGCCCCGACACAGCTTTAAAAAGCATTGAATATATGAATATATTAGATAATATATTTCAATAAATTAGATCTAAAAAACTTAAAAATAACCCATTTTGAATTTGAATTATTTTTTATTACATGAAAAGTAAAATTATTTTAATGCACATGTCAAAGAATACATTTAAACACGATAACAAAGCTGAAACATAACAATAAAGTACGTCTTCTCACAAATAAACTTTCACTTCAACTGAGGCTAGGAGCCGCTGGATATGACTCATACCCCTGAAATAGACATAGATCGACACACCAGTTAGTCAGCTATTATAAAATATGATTTTTATAATTGTTGAGCAAATTTTAATTTCTGCCTTTTCGGCCAGGATTTGGCCATCAAATACTCCACTGTGTGCTGCGGTTGACTTTTACTTACAGATCTTGTATCATCTCCTATGCTGCTTATTGAATGGAGAGCGTGGCACAGACTGTGATTGCTTTGATGACAAAGCATAGTTTGGTTCCTAGCAAAGTTAAGCGGAAAATAGTAATGAATGAGCACGGGATCTGAAAACATTGGTCGTCCATTCGTTCCATGACTGGATATTGCTGACGCTTCCCATAAATGGCAATCAATCGACTCTTTGTGAGACGTTTTATCTTATTTTGATCGCGGTTTTAACGAATTTCATATTTTTCGAGAATGGTATGTTATGTTCCCTATTCACATTTTCCCTATCCATGGAGGGCTAGATTAGTAGTTCTAGATTAGTAGTTCTAGATTAGTAGTTCTAGATTAATAGAATAGTATAGTAATTCTAGACTAGTAGAATCTTGAACTTTTGCCAAGTCTTTGCTCATCTATAAAAGTTACTTTTTTTTTTCAGTTCTTATATTTTTTAGCTTACGGTTGACTTTTACTTACAGATCCCGTGTCATCTCCTATGCTGCTTATTGAATAGTGAACGTGGCACAGGCTCTGATTGTTTTGATGACAAAATATAGTTTGGTTCCTTTGAAAGATAAGCGTAAAATAGTAATGATTGAGTATAGGATTTAAAAACAAACGTCTGGAATTTGGTCGTCCATTCGTCCCGTGGCTGTTTATTGCCGACGCTTCCTATAATTGGCGATCAATCGACATTTTGGGAGAATTTTTATCTTATTTTGATCGTGGTTTTAACGAATTTCATATTTTTCGAGAATGATATGTCCCTATTCATATTTTCTCTATTGATAGGGGGGGGGGGGGGATGTGTAATCTTTATAAATTTCCGAAAAAATTAATTAATTAATAGGCCGATTTTTAAAAAATAAATTATTCAAATTAGTTTTTACTATTTTATTAATTGTTAATATTTTTAAATATTTCTTTTAATATTTTTTTAATATTAAAAATTAAACATTCTTCTTACATTTAACAATTATTTTTAGTTAGCAAGTATTATTGTTATAATTTTATTACTATCCAGTTTTATTATTCTAGTTATATTTAACTATTCTACCTATTTTTTATATTAAAAGTTAAATATTCAAGTTATTATTTAAAAGTTAACTTTATATATATTTTTTATATTTATTTTTTAATATGTAATTAACTTTTAATATTTTAAATTTTTGATTAATTTTTACTGTTTAATTCTCGCTATTTTTAAATATTTAACTTTTAATATTGTAAATGTTTAATTAGCTGTTAATATTTAACTCTAGATATTTTTAATATTTAACTTTTAATATTTTTAATATACTCTAGTTATATTTAACGATTATTTCTAATTATATTCGTCTAGTTATTTAATTTTATTATCCTTGTTATCTCATTAACACTTTCCAACCTAGTTGAAAAGTGTTTGAAAAGTGTTTATGACTTCGGTTTGTCTGCCGTCAGGCCGTCTGCCGTCTGCCGTCTGTCCGTGCTCTAACTCCCGTAAATATGCTCGGATTGCTCTGCAATTTTTATATGTTATTGTCGTTATCTATAGCATGTTCCCTATTTCAACGGAAGTGTGTAGCATTTATAGTTTTTTTACAGGGACACTCAAAAGAATTCCGTTACATTGCGGTCTACGGGGAAAAATCATTTGCGGTTTATTTAAATAATGTTTCACTATTTGAAACGCATTGAAATTTATATATATCACTAAGGTGCATTAGAAGAAGCTTAATATGGAATAGGGTGTGCATAGCACTTATAGTTACTTTACAGGGACAGTCAAAAGAATTCCGTTACATTACGTCTATGGAGAAAAATCGTTTGCGGTTTATTTAAATAATGTTTCACTATTAGAAACGCATTGAAATTTATATATATCACTAAGGTGCATTATAAGAGGTTTACTACAGAATATTGTGTGTATAGCAGACATCGTTCATTTACAGGGACACACAAAAGAATTCTGTACTGTCTGTTAACAATAATTCCTGGAAGTGCGTTTTAAGTTGCTGAACGCGATTTTAAATTGAACTCACTTTTTGTCTATTACTGGGTGTGTATAAATTCTGTATTTCATATACAGGGCAGTACAAAAGTTCGCGAACACATTTCCGTTTATTGACAGAAACTCCAGAAGGAGAATTTTAAGCTGTGCTACGCGTTTCCTAAACTAAAATTTAGCATCCTATATAGTATATATACAAATCTATAGATTCTATACAGGGCTGAATAAAAGTATTCGGATATTTTTCCGAATATTGTATAAGTTGGGAATTCCTGAAATTACGTTTTTTAAATATGTTATGCGTTTTCCAAATTGTTTACTTAGATGTTATCTTTCAGCTTATTAAACGGTAATGATTTGTAAAATTATTTTGGAAGCGTTGGAAAGTATTACATAATCTATGCTTGACGCATGATTTTTCGTTCTTGTTTTATTACTATTTTTGTTTTCTAGTTTTATTATTATTCTAGTTATCTTTTAGGTAGATTTCGTAAGAAATACTACCTATTACATTCTCACCTAAGTTGGAAATTTTGAAAAATTTTTGCAGATCTACGCCGATCATGACTCCCAGAACCCAAAACCACCCCCAGTTCAAAACTTTATCTATCTATCTATCTATCTATCTATCTATCTATCTATGTCACTTTTTTCTGACCACGATAACTGAAAAAATTCTGCATTAATCTTTTACAAACTGATACATAAAATCAAGGGGCATAAAATCTCGGTCAAGTTCGTTAATGGGCAAAATCGAACCAAGGGGGGGAGGGTGGGGGGGCTTTTTGTGAAAATAGAAAAAAACCCATAATTTCTTAATTATGATACGTATCGAATCCGTTTAAAGTTATTATTACTTCTAGGAGAAGGGTCGAAAATGTACGTATGACAGATTTTTGATATAATTAAAAATGGCCCCAAGGGGTGGAAAAAAGGGGGGTTTTAAGAGAAAAAAAATTATAGCTTCGTCAATTCCCAAGATAGCAAATTCGCGTAAATTTATTATTAATCCTCTTAATATTATCTAAAACTTTTATATTGACAAGTTTTTTATAGGACCAACCGTTATAGCAAAAAAAATTAAGAACAAAAAAATCCCTGCCGGCTCCGCCTGCAAACAAGTTATTTTTCGAAGTAGGCGGTTGCAACTCCCGCATCTTTTCGAAACTGATACATAAAATCAAGGGGCATAAAATCTCGGTCAAGTTCGTTAATGGACAAAATCGAACCAAGGGGGGGGGATGGGGGGGCTTTTTGTGAAAACAGAAAAAAACCCATAATTTCTTACTTATGATACGTATCGAATCCGTTTGAAGTTATTATTACTTCTAGGAGAAGGGCCGAAAATTTATGTATGACAGATTTTTGATATAATTAAAAATTGCCTTAAGGGGGGGGGGGGGGTTAGAAGAAAAAAATTCATAACTTCGCCAATTATCAAGATTTCAAATCCGCTTAAATTTATTATTAATCCTCTTAATATTATTTAAAACTTTTATATTTACAAGTTTTTTATAGGACCAACCGTTATAGCAAAAAAAAAAAAAAAAAAAAAAAAAAAAAAAAAAAAAAAAATTAAAAAAAAAAAAATCCCTGCCGATTCCGCCTGCAAACAAGTTAGGTTTCGAAGTAGGCGGTTCCAACTGCCGCATCATCGTAAAAAGGTCATTTCTTCCGCAATTCCCGACAAACAGGCGCCCCACGGTCTGCGTCTTCGAAATCTACCTGTGCCTGTAGGCCGAGCCGTCAGGGATTTTTTTTCTAATATATTTTTAATGTTAAATGTTGCATATTCTATAACTTATCTTTAATTATAATTTTTAATATTTAACTTTTATTATTTGTTAATTTAATATTTAACATTTAAGTAACTTCTAATATTTATCTTTTTTTTTATATATATATAATTAGCTTTAATTTTCTAACTTAACGATCCTCTTAAATTTTAATTTTATTCTGATAATAAATTATCTTTCATTCCCTTATAAACTCTATATTTAAAATAAAACAATCCCACTGTTCATGATTTGTTTAAAGCTATGTGAAACACGATGTAAAGTATAATATCCAACTAAACGCTTCAAATGAAAATGACAAAGAAACAAACAAAACCCCCTCAAGAAACCTTGGCGAATAAGCTTTACTTAATGAGACATTGCGAGCCAAATGTGTCACTCATCGCCACGCAACCAGAATATCCAATCAGAGAATGAATGGATGACCGAATTCCAGGCGCTTGTATTTAAAATGCAGGTTTTCCTTGCTTTATGCGATTTTCAGTGGTTTTTTAGCACTTTCCAACATCATACATTTCATACTTTTTCATACATTTTCACTTCTTTTAATTGATAAAAGGCGTAAAATAAAAACTTTATAAACAATATAATAAGTTTTATTAGGCTGTTGACATGTTTCCACTCTATCGGAGACATTATCAAAACAATTAAGAAAATTCTACAATTGCACGGTCTATGAAGTTATTATTCGAGACGCCATCATTTAATTTTTCACGTGCTTTTTTAAATTACGCACGTTATTTTTTAATTTTACTTTTCATAGACCGTGCAATTGCAGAATATTCTTATTCGTTTTGATAATAGCTCCGATGGAGCCGAAACATATCAACAGTCTAATAAAACTTATTTATTGTTTATAAAGATTTCATTTTACGCCTTTTAGCAATTGTATATTATTACAAGGTCTTATAATTTGTTATATTTTCCAACATAGTTCAAAAGTGTTTATGATTTCATTTTGTCTGTCCGTCTGGCCGTGTTCTCACTCTCGTAAATATACTCGGATTGCCGCGTAATTTTAATATGTTATTCATGTTTACTATAGCACGATCTTTATTGGAAATGAAGTGTGTAGCATCTATTGTTTGTTTACAGAGACAGTCAAAAGTATTGCCTTACATTATGGTCTACGGAGACAAATCGTTTGCAGTGTATTTTAATGAGGTTACACCATTTCAAACATAATGGAATTGTTATGCATTTCTTAGATGCACAAAAAAAACATGCTTTCTGGGGAACATGGGGTTCAAAGCATTTATTATTCATTTACAGGGTCATACAAAAGAATTCTGGGGGGAAAAAACGTTTGCAGTGTATTTTAACAATGTTACACTATTTCAAACATAATGAAATTTATATGAATCACTGAGAAGTACTAGAAGTTGCTTACTGAAAAGTATGGTATCCATTTATCGTTCATTTACAGGGACACATAAAATAATTTGGTTACATTACTGTTGATGGGCGATAATTGCTGGAAGTGCGTTTTCAGCTTTGGTTTGCGTTTTTAAGTTTAACTAAATTTTTGTATGGTTTGTGGTGTGTATAAATTCTATAGATCATATACAGGACTGCACAAAAGAATTCGAGTACATTTTCGATTATTGACGGAAATTGACGCATGTGAATTTTTAACTGTGTCATGCATTTTTTAACTGAACTAAATTTTCTGAATATTATGTAGTATGTATATAAATCTATAGATCATATACAGGGTTGCACAAAATAATATGGCTATTTTACCGACTATGTATGGTAATTGCTGACATTGTATTTTCAAACGTGTTATGCGTTTTACCCAAACATCATCTTTCACCTTATTAAACAGTAAAGTTTTTTTTTTTTTTTAATCAGTATTTCGATATTTCGAATGTGTTCGAAAATGTTTCATAATCTATGAGTGCCGCACGATTTTTCTTTCTTATTTTTCCTTCTTTCAGACACTCCCTTAATACAGTCAAATTTTGGTTAGTGTTCAACTTACAGCATGGGCAATCCCCACCCCCCTTTTTTTTCATCTCCAAACGGTGCCAAATTTGTCGGAAAAGGAAACAAAAAAAAAAATCCCATTAGAAATGAAATGAAATTTATTATTAAAGCAAAATGTATTCTGAAATAAATAATAATAATAATAATAACGAGCAATTGACTGCAAATTTTTGCTTAAGTAAGTTAGTGGTATATAAATTGTAAATATTAAATTGTATTACACTAAGTTATAAAAGTTTGTGCACTGTTAAAAATTTGCAGCAAACTGTCCAGTCATTCTACCGTTTTTATAGAAAACGGTTGCATAACCGTAATTTAACTCTATTCTGACCAGATTATTGCCTATATTATGGTCAGAATAGAGTTAAATTACGGTTGTGTAACCGTTTTCTATAAAAACGGTCGAATGATTGGACAGTTTGCTGCAAATTTTTAACAGTGTGTGTAAGTTGTTAATAATTAACCTACTTGTAAATAAACTGACATAATAACCATACAAAATTTAGTAATGTAGAATTAAATTAGTATTATTTACATGTTTCTTGATTGCCACTTACTAAATTAGCTTGCAAGTTTATGTTAATGGAAATTTATATAAATTATATAACTTAAAATAAATTTTAAACTCACATATGCATTTTATTAAAATATATAAAAGCTATCACAGTATAGGATGTTCTAAAAAAATAAACCATTAAAAAATACATAAAACTTATTATTATTATTATTTTTTGATATAATTGTGCTACAGCTAGAAAACGATAAAACGTTACTTTCTTCTTCTTCTTCTTGTTATTATTATTTTAAATCTACAACAACATTGCATCAAACAACTTGAAGTATAAAAAGAATGTATAATAAATAATGCGTTAAATGTTTGAAAAATGACTGGGTATTTGAAATACTTCCGCGTTTTTCGCTTTACTATTTTTCTCAAAATACAAGCTCAGAAACGCAAAGGCCAGACTAGTTAATGGGAAACATCAACGTTCGGAAACAAAACAAACATATCAGCTGCCTAGGTTATTCGCAAAGGTTCAATACTTCCTTACATATGATCTTTCATATCTTTAACAAGCGAACACTTACGCTACCGGAAAGCTTTCTGACATCCAATGATAAAAGCAAAAAATAACTTGCCAAGCAATATCATGCTAAGCGTGTGTTGAGGGAGATTTACTACTGGTGTATATCACATGATGGATGGAACTTAAAAATCAACAGACCTTAGAATGATGATAATATCTAATTTATGTAAAATAATCTTTGTCAGGGTTGTGATTTATCGCATTATATTTAACCATATGAAGTTTTTTTTTAATAATAATAATAATAAAAAAAATCTGCATTATATTATTCTTTAAGATAGAAAGAAATGAATGTTATAGAAAATGAAAGTGCAGCCCAATTATGAAAAGAGAAACATAGAACAGATAAAAATATACGAGGGAAAGTCAGTAAGTAAGTCACAAAAAATAATTAAATAATAACTTACAATGATATTCACTTCAAAACTATTTTTATTTCGCAACATATTCTCCACCCATATTTATGCACTTATATCACCGTTTTATCAGTGCCCCAACATCAGCTGCATAACATTCTTTGGGTTGTTTTCTCAGCCACATTAGGAGTTCAAGTTGAACCTTTTCATCATCTGTGAACATCATCTTGCTTCCAAGATGGTTTTTTAGTGTACTAAACAGATGAAAATCGCTTGGGGCTAAGTTGAAGCTGTATGGTGGATGTTGAAGAAATTGCAAGATGATGTTCACAGATGATGAAAAGGTTCAGCTTGAAGTCCTAAATGTGGCTGAGACAGCAACCCAAAGAATATTATGCAGCTGGTGTTGGGAAACTGATAAAACGGTGATATAAGTGCATAAATATTGGTAGAGAATACGTTGAGAAATAAAAATAGTTTTGAAGTGAATATCATTGTAAGTTATTATTTAATTATCTTTTGTGACTTACTTAATGACTTACCCTCGTAGAAAGAAGACTAATACCAGAAAAATTACAAATAGATTGACATTTGTAAACATTAAAAATCTACTTAATATGTAGAATTTCTTGATGTACCAGCAAGGTTGAAGGGTCGAAATACATATTTAAAATAAATAAATGTGTTTATAAATCGTAGCACTGGCTCATAAATCTATTATTAAGACAGGTTGTGGCAGTATGCCTGACTACTAGCAGCGGCTCGTCAGGAAGTGCTGCATCAGATTACTACCAGTTATTTTTGTGTACGAAAATTCGCCTTATTTAATAGTAGAACATTCTACGAGTTTATAAAGCGAATATTAGTATAAGAAAATACTGGTATTAAAGTGTTGCAGCACTACCTGACGAGTCGCGACTTCTGGTTACTCTTTGATAAGGATATTCTAATTTGACGCGTGAATTTTGCTTGCGATCGTATATATTTGCGTTATTAACATTTTAGGTGAATGAGAGATATCTAAAATAAATAATGTTTCAACAATCTTTAAACTCAAAATTAGATTAAAAAAAATAGATGTCTCTTGTCACTTACAGTCTTGTGACTCATGATGTAATTTTCGACTTAAAAGTTTCATTTATATACTGTTATCTGCTCTTTGTGTATCATTAAAAAAAAAATACTTCAACGCATGAAAATACTCATATTACATCGTTTTAAATATGACGTAATTTTCGTCATCAAATGTTTTTCGCACGTAGTAATTTAATTATTTTACAGTTTCCCTTAATTTTCATTATTTAAGTGTAAATATATACTTCAATTGAAAATAGATTGTTAGGAAATATGTATTACCAGAAGGACCCGTGCAAAGCTTTCGCACTGCAATCTTTGAGATTATTTCCTGGTACGTTTTAGCGCTAATTTTTAATTAACTGATTTTTTTTTTATTCAATCACCGCGTTTTAACGAAATGCAGTTGTACTTTCTCAGAAACTTGTTCAAAAACTTTTCGAATAGCTCATTCATCGTTGTATGTTTTGTATGTGCATAGAAAAAGGATGTTGACAAATGAAATAATATATATATATAATGATTGCTTGTGCGAATAAATTGCCAGAAAATATTTTGCCAAATTTTCTTATCTCGCCAAGGTTATTTCTCTAGGTTGCCAAGACCCCTATACTGAAAAAAAAAAAAAAAAAAAAAAAAAAAAACGAATTATAAAAAAAATTAAACACTGAATCAGATGTTTGGGGAATTTATATGCCAACATGGCACAGATGTCATATACTCACCACATTGGTATGATTTTTTCCCCCGCCAATTTGGCGAAAATTTTGTTTTTGAATATTAGTTACATATAGCATACAATAATAGCATGTGATATTTTATTTCAATATAAAAGTAAAATAATGTAATAAATGAAATAGCTTCAATTATTTTAAAAAAGGAAATACAAATAAATAAATGATAGTTTGATATAAATAAAGGTGGATATACATAATAACAATAATTTATAGAATTAAAATACGAATTAAAGTAAATAAACAAAGTAAACAAACAAAAGTAAATTAGCGGGAGAAAAATGGCGCCAATGTGGTGCGTATATGACATCTGTGCCGAAAGCATTTCCTCAGATTTTGCAAAACTGTTAAATAAATTTCTTAAATACGTAAATCAATATTTGGTACAGGTACACCACTTTTTTGAAAGCCTATGGGAACTTAAACATGGGGCGCTCAAACTTTGTGGTCCAGCAGCCATTTAAGTGACATCAGACTTTGCTGGCATATTAACAGCTGAATGAAATATTAAATAATAATTTACAATTTTTGTAAATCCGAATGAAATGTATATTTGGAAGTTAATCCTTAAATTACGTAATCTACTGGTGCTCCGATTCCGATACAGTAATATACGCATATAAACAGCCATGATTAAACAAAGAAAACAAATAAACAATAGGTGATGCACGCGTAAAAAATAAATTAAAAACCCGATTAAAAGCTCTATATTTTTTCAAAAAGCACGCGCAAGAAATAAATTGACAATCATATTTTAATTGCATTAGAGGATGGCGTCATACGATAATGCAGTATTTTATTTCTGTGGCAACACTGATATCAGAAAACCTTTCATTTCATTTATGAAATCAATGTCGATTTAATTTTTAATTAACAGCAATTTTTAATAGAAAAACATGTTTTAAAAAAATGTAAGTGTACTATGTCAGAAGCCGGTTCAAAAACCTTTCATATGGTATCTCATTCGTTGTTCTGCGTTTCATATTTTCTTAGAAAAAGGGATGTTGACAGGAGAAATAATATATATGATTTTTCTATTATTTATTGAAATGTACTTTTAACCATAGATTGATATATATTTTTGTCATTTTATCTTATTAATATCTCAAAAATCACATTTTTTCAGTTGTGTCACTTTTCGAATAAATGTACAACATGATAAAATTGAATGACTTGATAAATACAGTACATCGATTACTAGAAAATAATGATAAGAAGTATACTTATTAATGATGTTATAATTATTAAATGATAAAACCAAGCTGATACTGAGTGCAAACAAAAGTCCTAAAAGAAATAAAAACGTTGTCACAGTTATAATTTTTTAAAATAGAAATTTAGATGAAATTATGAAAAATTTTGTGCCCCTCAGAAATTTTGTGCCCAGGGCATGGGCCCCGGTTGCCCGTGCGATAGTCAGGGCCTGGGTACACCACTTTTTTGAAAGCCTATGGGAACTTAAACGTTGGACGCCCAAACTTTGTGGTCCAGCAGCCATTTAAGTGACATCAGACTTCGCTGGCATATTAACAGCTGAATGAAATATTAAAAAATAAATATTTACAATTTTTGTAAATCCTAATGAAATGTATATTTGGAAGTTAATCCTTAAATTACGTAATCTACTGGTGCTCCGATTCAGATACAGTAATATACGCATATAAAGAGCCATGATTAAACAAAGAAACAAATAAACAATAGGTGACGCACGCGTAGAAATTAAATTAAAAACCCGATTAAAAGCTCTATATTTTTTCAAAAAGCACGCGCAAGAAATAAATTGACAATCATATTTTAATTGCATTAGAGGATGACGTCATACGATAATGCAGTATTTTATTTCTGTGGCAACACTGATTTCAGAAAACCTTTCATTTCATTTATGAAATCAATGTCGATTTAATTTTTAATTAACAGCAATTTTTAATAGAAAAACATGTTTTAAAAAAATGTAAGTGTACTATGTCAGACGCCGGTTCAAAAACCTTTCATATGGTATCTCATTCGTTGTTCTGCGTTTCATATTTTCTTAGAAAAAGGGATGTTGACAGGAGAAATAATATATGTGATTATATTCGGACTTCTTAAAATCTGGCAACAGTAAATGAAAAACGGCTATTTGAAAATATGAATTAAATCCTTATTCAGATAACGAAATTTTGGGGAAAAAAATGTCAGAACGCCCCCCCAAAACTGGAATAAATTGTCAAATTAAATAAAAACGTATATATTTTACACAGAACACCACCATCTAGTAAAGTGCAGGTGGTTGGATTGGTAGGCATAACTTTTGTTCCTATAAAACTTATGTAACTGAACTATCTTCACACTTTTCAACATTAAAACGTTCAAAATAATTCTTTGATTTAAAAACTGTCCGCTGCAGTTATATACAATAGTTTTTGCAAGATAAACCGAGGAAGTGAAAAGGATTTCGTACATTCATCAACGGCAGCGGCAGCTTTAGTATTTCTTTTTACAATAAAGAGATATATTTCGTATAATATTACATATGAAGAAAAAAAATCCCGATCATGACAATGGATTATGGAAAGAAAACGAAAAATAATGTCAGAAAAATTACAAAAATGTATAATTTGAATATTTTTAAAAAATTTTAAAGTCTGCTTGTTCTGTTAATGCACCAGCAAAAGGGAGGAGCAAAATACATATTTTAAAATAAAAATGTATTGCCCAATTTAGCGCTTAAATAAAATATGCCAATAAGGCCACTTTCTTAGTTTGCGATCACCACGAACAACATCATCATCATGCTTATATTTGACATCATTGCATCAAAAAACTTTGAAAATATGATAGAAATTATAATAATAAAGATATTAAACTTAAATGTTTGTAAAATGATTGGGTTGTTTGAAATCTATCCGAGTTTTTGCTTTCCTATATCTGCAAAATACAAACCTCGGAACGTAAAAAACAAAACAAACATTTCAGATGTTTAGGTTATTCGTAAAGGTTCAATTCTTTCTCGCATCTAATCTCTCATATCTTTTTGACAAGAAGAGTTCATTTACGCCACGGGAAAGCATCTTGATATCCGATGTTAAAAACAAAAATAACTTTCCAAGCGATGCCGAGCTAAGTGCGTGGTGAGAGGCAAATTTACTACTCGTGTAACACTTGATGGATGAATCTTAAAAATCAACAGACCTTAGAATGCTTTTAATATCTAATTTAAGAATAAGAATCGTTGACAGAGTGGTTGATAGATCCTAATTTGTTTAACCAAATGAAAGTGCCAGAGAGTGCAATTGTGTTCCACCTCATCTGTATCTCAGAATCTGCTAACATGTCCTTACTACCAATTTAATTGCTTGCTTGAATTGCCGTATTTACTCGTGCATGTCGCGCGATTTTTATACCACAAATCTATATTTTAAAGGGCAAACGTGTCCGTGATCGGGGGTGCACTTTATACATGAAGGTTTGATTTTTGAAGACCAACGCGGGAGAGAGCCACATCGACGGTGAAAATGAATATAAGTACAAAATATAAATTTATTTTAAATGCTAAAAGGTAAATTAACAACATAATAAATACACAGTAAAACAACTTTTATTAGATTGTTTGACATGTTTCGGCTAACTTCGAGCCATTTTCAAAAACAAATGAGAATATTCCATAATTGCACGGTCTTTGAAGTTATTATTTAAAATGCTAGCATTTAATTTTCATGTACTTTTTAAAAATTTTTTGCACGTTATCTTTTATTTTTACTTTGTTGTTTATTTTCTTATCTGTAACCATGGAGTAACTGGAGCCACACCAGCAGGAAATTTAGTAACAGAAAAAAGGAGCATACAGCTGATATTAAAAAAAAAAAAAAACAGAACCCTGGCAAGATTATATCAAGAAGAAACCATCCAAATAAATTTCAATGAAAATAAAGTAATTTTTCCCTCCAGTCTATACTATCCATCCATAATAAGAGAAACCATAGAGATACTAACATGCAAAAATACAATATGTAACGATGCAGCATCTTTTAACTTACCGAAATTGTGGCTCGAGTTACTCCATGGTTACAGATATGAAAATAAACAACCAAGTAAAAGTAAAAGATAAAGTACGTAATTTTTTAAAAATTACATGAAAATTAAATGATAGCATTTTAAATAATAACTTAAAAGACTGTGCAACTATGGAATATTCTCATTTGTTTTTGAAAATGGCTCGAAGTTAGCCGAAACATGTCAAACAACCTAATATAAGTTATTTTACTGTGTCTTGTAAATATACTCGGATTGCCATACTATTTTTGTATGTTATTAAGGTTTTACTATTGAATGTACCGTATTGAAAACGAAATGTGTAAAAATGTTATAGTTCAATTACAGGGATACACAAAATAATTCCGTAACATTACGGTCTATGGGGAAAATCGTTCCCGGTACATTTTATTGATGTAAAGATACTTAAAACATAATGAGATTGATATGTATCATTGAGATGGACTACAACATGATTTCTCAGGAAGGAGTATAGAATAAGTAGAATTTATAATTCGTTTACATGAACGTACAAAAGGATTCCATTATGATCTATGAGAAAAAACCGTTTCCGGTACATTTTATTGATGTAAAGATCTGAGATTGAATGTATCACTGAAATGGACTACAACATAATTTCTCAAGAGTATAGAATAAGTAGAATTTAGAATTCGTTTATATGAACACACAAAAGGATTCCATTATGATCTATGAGGAAAAATCGTTTGAGGTGCATTTTATTGATGTAAAGATATTTAAAATATAATGAGATTGATATGTATCATTGAGATGGAGTACAATATAATTTCTCAGGAGTATATAGAATAAGTAGCATTTATAATTCGTTTACATGAACGCACAAAAGGATTCCATTCCATTATGATATATGAAAAAATCGTTTTCGGTGCATTTTAAAGCTCTTATGATACTTCAAACATAACGAAATCACTGAAGTATACTGCATGTTTTCTATAGATTATAAGAGTGCACAACATTTGTCGCTCGTTTACAGAGACACACAAAATAATTCGGTTAAAGGACGGACTAAGATCGATAATTGTTGGAAGTGCGTTTTCTTCTGTGATATGCATTTTTAAACTGATCTAATTTTGAGTGCATTAGGTGGTGTGTTTAAGTTCCACTGATTGCATACAGTACTACACGAAAGAGTTTGCAAACATTACTGGATATTAACAGCAATTGCTAGAAATGGATTTTAGGATTTGACGGACTAAGATCGATAATTGTTGGAAGTGCGTTTTCTTCTGTGATATTCATTTTTAAACTGATCTAATTTTGAGTGCATTAGGTGGTGTGTTTAAGTTCCACTGATTGCATACAGTACTACACGAAAGACTTTGCAAACATTACTGGATATTAACAGAAAAAATTGCTAGAAATGGATTTTAGGATTTTACGGACTAAGATCGATAATTGTTGGAAGTGCGTTTTCTTCTGTGATATTCATTTTTAAACTGATCTAATTTTGAGTGCATTAGGTGGTGTGTTTAAGTTTTACTGATTGCATACAGTACTACACGAAAGACTTTGCAAACATTACTGGATATTAACAGTAATTGCTGGAAATGGATTTTAACTGAGTTATGTGTGTTTTTTTAAGTTGCTTTTTTAGATACTATCTCGTTTTATTCTAGGAAAAAAATTAAATTTCTTAATACTATCCTGTTAGTGTTGGAAAGTCTTTCACAATCTAAGTCTGATTCATAATTTTTCGTTCCTGTTAGAAATAATTTTTTAATTATTTTTTTTATTTTTTACCCCAATAGTTGATAAAATTGAACTAACTAGTGCAAATTTTCATCCGATTATCATCATCGGCCTATCTGTATATGATCGTTCGATGGCTTTTTTTATATGAATAACCCCCGTCAAAATAATACCCCTGTCAAAATATAATCCCCGTCAAAAATGATGGAATGTTGATCTGCGTTCTGCGTTTCATTTTCATAAGACTTATTTTATTTTATTTTATTTTATTTTTTTACTAAATATTAAATTTCTGAAATAGTTCAACGATTGGACAAAACATTCAAATTTAAATATTTAAAAAATAATCCATGTGCGAAAGGTTTTGCAAAAAAAGTTTTATCAATGAGTTTCTAAAGAGCTCTACTCACCACATAGCTCATCGTTTGTTATAAGTAAAATTAAACGCAAATTCTGAAATGGTTTACCGATCGTAAGAAACACTAAAATATTGCTAGTTTTAATTTGTTGATTGGCTATGGTTTGAGCTCGTTGAATTTGAATACGGTGGCGGTTTTCTTATTTCAAGTTAAGCATAACATCATTTTCCCCTGTGTATAAACTTTTCGCTCCATGAATTCAAATATAAATATATTTTCTATTTAATTGTAATGAAAAAAAAAATGCATCAATTAAGTTATAATGCATAAAAATAAAACGAACCCAATAGACGCTATTCTTGTGACATCACAATAAATAAGAATTTTTATTCTCTTATAAAAAACAAAGTACACGTGCAAAAATATTTTTATCGAAATTTAATCTGCAAATTAAAAGAATATACGTCCGAATAGCTACGTGTTTGAATATTTTCATTATTTTTCTTTTCTCTGCATCAAATGAGGTAATCCATTGTTTGGATGGGTTAGCACCGGAATGGTTACCTACACTTTTCAACACTTGGATTTCATATAAGTAGATACTAAATAATGACATAACAATAAATTTCTACGAGCAAACTCACCGAGTTATTTACTTTCAATTTTTTGAAATTTCGCATTTTTCCTGCACTAAAAGCGTGTTTTTCTGTTTTCAGTGCCGGGAAGCTCCGAAATTTCAATATATTAAGAATCATAAATATATTTTAAACGTAAATAATGCTAAAAAATAAAAAATAAATAAAAAGCATTTAAACAGAAATGGAATTTAAAAATCATATACAAATAAAATATAATCATAATATATTTATAATAAAAACAAAGTGATACGCGAGTGGTTAAACATGATTCAGCTAGAAATTCCAGGTGTCGCAAAAAATACATTATTTCATACAATATATAGACGAATAGCCGAGCTAGTCTATCACCGCCGATGTAATGCATTGCATTTAAGTAAAACATGATTTAAAAGGCATTTACAAAGAAGATACAAAAGAAAAAAAACATTGAACTAGAAGATCCTATAAAAATGTATGGAAAAATAAAAGAAAATCCAATAATAATAATAATAATAATAAAAGATTGTACTCACAGCCAATGTGAGAAGTACTAATAAATGTATTCAGAAGTTATACTACAATTACAGATAAGAGACGAAACGAACAGTCAAGATGTCTAATTACTTCGGTTACAACAGATTTAATACGAATAGTTAGCTTATTAATGAATTTAAAATTAATCATCAACTAATTATTACTAATTAAAACTAAATAAAAGAAAAAAAGAAAAACTATATACAATTCGAACCTGGGATCTCTTGGCTGAAGCTGCCATGCTCTACCAACTGAGCTATCCCGGTCGAATCTGGAGGGCATAGTTCATCCAGATTCGTCCATAATTCACCAGGTTCATCCAGATTAAAAAAAAAATATGCGCTCCAGATTTGACCGGGATAGTTCTGTTGGTAGAGCTTGGCAGCTTCAGCCAAGAGATCCCAGAATCCGAATCCTGGCTCGGACATTTTTCGTCCAGTTGGAAAATTACAACTCGTATGATTTCTTTACCAATTTGAATAACTGCGTTAAAATTAATCTAGTATATACATTTATGTATATATAATTTTAAGACAATTAACCTATTGGGGAAATATCATAGTTTATAGTTTTAAGACTATTGAACAGTTGCTGAAATGTGGTGCCCTTGTTATGGCCATGTTCCTGATATGGCCATCCCCCTATTATATGTTAACTAACCAAAAAATTCGCTAAATGGCACGAGCATACCGTGAAGGTGCCTCCTAGTGTATCATGTGATCATTTACCATTCAGCTAGTTTGTGGATTTTGACGCCAATTTCCTATTTTTTGATGTTGGTGTGATCAGGGCCCGCTTAAAACTTAGAAGTAGGGGAGGCGTGACGTTATACAGGGAGCCCTCCAACAATTTGAAATTTTACCATCAAAATTTTGAGTAAACAACACTTTTAACATTTAATTAAAACTAACTACCTATATACATATGAAAAAATATTTATTATATACATAACAAATTAATTTTGCAAATTAATTTACAAATATGGAACAAGTGCGAATATTTGAACTCCAAAATATATTTTAAGTTTTACAAATTGCAAGATTTGACAGTGCTAAGAACAGGGCAGGGGCAACAAATATTTGACAAAAATTTATGCTTAGCTGCAACACAATTTTGCTTCTATTTTATAAACAGAAATTTGATATCACCTGAATGCTAATTACTTTCCCCTTTATTTAAATAACATATTCTCCATATTTTATATCATTTCTCCACTCTATGAATTTAAACAAAATATAATTATACAGCTTAAGTTTTCTGTTCTTTTTAGCACATTACAGTCTTGAACATTTGAAATTAAAATGTGAAACACAAGAAAAATTAAAATAAGTTGCATTTAATCACTGTTTTTATACCCTTTATTACATCAACAGAAAAAAAAAGAGTATAAATGTGTCAGTAATAGTCCGAGGGAAAATTTAGTAACTATAATTAAGAAAAGAAAATACATTTTTTACCCTGGCTGAAATTTTTTTCCTTAAAATTAGTTCTGAAAAGTATATTTGGGGGCCCCTTTGTATTTCAGTGGGTAAGCTCTGGCTTCATAGGCTTATTCAGTAAACAGGCCCTGGGTGTAATCGCTTCTTGTTTTTATCTGGTAAGATTCCTTTTTTATACATGTTTTTAAAAGAGTTATTTTATGAATATCATCATATTCTGTTCGGTTTTTAATGCTCTATCAATTGGTGCTGTCGTTGATGGTGTATATTTTACGAGTTGTTCAAAATCAAACGATTTTTGTGAAAGCTAACCTGCTTCTGATATGGCCATCCAGGTGGCCTTATCAAATGCACCATGCAAGCCTTGGATTGTAATGTCAATTTTGTAAACAACTTCATTTTTGATGAAATATCTTGTTTCAAATCCACTTTAGAATATAAAAAATAAGTATTGAGTATCATGTTTATTTATTTTACACCAAGATTATTTAATTTAACAGAACAGCATTTTAATATTGAAGAAAATCACGATTTGTGAAACATGGAACAATGGTGGCCATATCATGCGCACATGTTTCTGATATGGCCACTTGGTAGACTTTTGGAATTCCGTTTTTTTGGACTAGTAAAACTATTTTCATCGGGAATTCAATATTTTTTTTAAAATGAAAGTCTATTAATCTGAGAACGTTAAAAAAATAAAACGGTTTTGATTTTTTCAAAATGACCGAAGGGAAAATGCTTAAACTTTAGCATGGCTTATCAGGGTCACCCATCTCATATTGTGATTTTTTATTTTTTTAACAATTTAGTGTTGCCATCTATTGACGAGTTCATATATTTAACTTAATAATTATGAGTTACTCAATAATAATTTTCAAACATTAATAATAAATATTTATTTAAAACCAATATTATACCAAATTAATCAACCAATTTATTTTTAATCATTAATAATAGTAATTGTCATATGTGAATTTATATACAAAGAATAATAACTATCTTACATTTTAAACCTATATTCATTTGTTCCAAATAATTAACCAATTTAACTAAATTATAATTATAATTAAATTAAATAATTTTACATTTGTATTTAATTTTCATAAATAATTTTAAAAACAGAAACTATTAATATTAATTTACTTTTCAATATTTATAATTATATATAAATCAGATTGCAATATAAATAATAACTCATTGAAACAATTAATAACAACAAAAAGTAATTTAATATCAACAAAAAAGTTTTGAATAATGAATTATTATGTAAAAGAAATAACATAGCAATGACCACAGTTTTTTTTTTCATGATTACTGAACCAAATTAATATCTCAAATCAATAGTTTTTAAATTATATATATTATATATATCTATACATAATAAACCATACAAACCACGAACCCAACCACCACTAATCTTTTTATGTTTTTGCATATAAACATCAATTTAAATATATTAATTATTGTGTTTACCATGTAGTTAGAATAACCAAATAGTTTAGCTTGACTACTGATAAATTTAATGTTTTATTTATTTTTTTTTAATTCTTATCTTAGCATAAATATTTCATTCTATGTAAGCTAATTAAGTAAAATATTTTTATAAACAGATTTATGTAAGCATGAAATATAATTCGTAAAAATATTTACTCTAAAAGGCAAATAAGTTTTTTTTTTTTAAATCACGAATGCCAGATATTAATTTATTTTCATTATTAAGCTTTATTTTTAAGTCAAGAAAGTTCATTAAATTATTAATCACATCATTTTGACTTAATATAAGGTGTGTGGTTTAAATTGAGGCGGTAATGTTGCGATATTAAATTCATTGGAATAAAAATAATTATATCATCTCTATGCTATATAATATTTCTGTTGTCAACATCCCTTTTTCTAAGCAAATAAAAAACGCAGAAAGATAAATGAGATACCATATGAAAGGATTTTGAAGCGACTTCTGACATAGTACACTCACATTTTGTTAAAAAATGTATTCTGATTAAAAATTAAAACGTCATTGTTTTCATAAATGAAATGAAAGGTTTTCCTTAAATTTTTGTTGCCACAACAATAAACTACCGCCGCAATGATTATAAGAAAATGTTCAAAAAAGATAAAATGGGACGTAGTTGCTGCACGGGTTTATTTTATATTTATGAATAAAAATCAAAATTGAAATTCAAATGCTCAATTTATTTTTCTTTATCCCTTGTTTTTTATTCGAAAAAGATTATGTCCCCCTCTAATACAATTAAAATACGATATATATATATATATATATATATATATATATATATATATATATATATATATATATATATATATATATATATATATATATATATATATATATTGCATTTCTTATCTTCGGTCAGTTTTTAGCTCACAGGCTATCAAAGCCTGAAAGCTAATGTGCCCGCCGGTTCTGTATGTACGTAACGCGATAACTCTTAATAGAAATAACCGTTTTGCTTGAAATTTTGTTTATAGGTTCATTGTGATAAGGCGCTTGCCTGATTAGTTTTGGGGGTTCATTTTTTAAGTATAAAGGGGCGAACGGGGGGCTAACTCCCCCGTAATTTAGATAAATGAGTTTTTCATGCAAAATTATCCGATTTTCTTCAAATTTTGTATATAGGTTCATTGTGATAATGCGCTTCCCTGATTAGTGTTGGGGGTTCATTGGTTAAGTATAAAGGGGGAAACGGGGGGCTAACCCCCCCTTAATTTATATATCTGGGTTTTTCATGCAGAATTATCAGATTTTCTTCAAATTTTGTATATATATTCATTGTAATAAAGCACTTTTGATTAGTTTTGGGGGTTCATTGGTTAAGTATAAAGGGGGGATGGGGGATGATCCTCCTTAATATATTGTCGATTTCTTTATTTTTTGAGATGCAAGAGTATAATATACAATTAGTGTGAAAAGCCTGTGAGTTCAATGCCCTCAGTTTAACTGGGCAGTTTTCTTTTTTATTACTGTAACTTTAATGGAATAAATAAGATGATATTCTGGCTTGGCTAATGTTGTTTGCAGATATTTTTAGTCCTTAATATTTTTTTCAGAAGTTTCAACTTGAATCTAAAAAAAAATTTAGACAATGCTAAAAAATATTAGACTGCAGTGCGAAATCTTCGCACAGGCCCACTGGTAATGATATAATAAACATAATCATTGTTATTATCTAATGAATTCCTTTCATATCAATATAAATAAAGATAAGAAAGTATACTTGAAATATATATAAAACAGATGAAAATGGCATTTAATATCTTTCGTCAACTTCTTTCAGAGCTTAAAACATAAGTCTGTATAGCTGACATAGACGTTTTTGAATGATATACATAATCTTGCATTCTAAAGAATTTGTGAAAAAGGAGATGAGAAGAGGCATTTTCAGATCTATTTTGTTCAAAACGTACAGCGTTTTCATCTGCATATATTAAAGTGCTTTTCTGTATAAGGCTGAGATAGATTTTTGTAGCTATGGATTGAATGAAAGAGACTATAAATGCTGACATTTTAGTGTAATAAAAGTCACATTTATAGTACGCAAAATGTGACTGGTATCGCCTTTGTAATATTTTCTATTTTAGAAAACAGAAATTCTGAATAATGAATTTGTTTATACAAGCAATCTATGTTATTACAGCAGTTCAGTTTTATAGTAAATAATTAAATCAAATTTAAAGTTTCTGAATATGTACTTTTAAATACATTTTTAGCAATAGGAGAAGCATTTTAAATAGCTGTATTTGAGTATTTTTTATCTCACCGTGTTTAGCATTTCGGAAAAACTTATGGAAATGACATTTATTTTTTAAGGTTTAAAATATAAGTCTGCTTTAGAGACCTACTCAGGAGTCGAAAATTATGCTTAAAGTCAGGGATGACCACCTCAGGAAACCCGGCTTAAGCCTTAGAGTTTGTGTGCAATCCTGAGGGGCTGACACGCCTCTATCACCAGCGAGACAACAATTACAGAATTATGTTTGCAATTTTTACAATATAATATTACACATGAATTTTGTCTGATAATACAGTTATTGCTTTCATACATACGATTATTATTATTATTTCAATGTATGCAGAATATATAATTTCCGGATGAGCTATTTACAAATACTGTGCGGGCACCATGCCTAAAATTATTAGTGGTTAAATATGATGGGTTATTCTTGGCTAGCATATTTTATACAAATACTTTACTACAATTGATGTATATGGAAAAATATGATGCATACATACAGTTATTATAATTAATTCGATTATACAGTTATACAGTTTAGACCATTTCCAGAATATGACTATATACAAGTACTGTGCAGACTTTATATTTTGGATTTTTGGTTAAATGGGATGCAGATTCTTGGTTAAATACTTCTAATACAATTAATAATATACTAATATGAATATACAGATGCGAATATACTAAAAATTTACAAAGAATATGCAGATACTAATAATATACAGACAGTGTGATTTTAAATCTCATTACAACAATTATTATATTCAAATACAAAATACAATTATTTATATACATATGTACAGAGAAAACAGGACCCCTGCTATATTGGACAAGCGGGCGCTCGACTACAGAGGAAGAGGATTGGAAAATAAAAATTCATTTTTTTCAATAAATTTCATGCAGTTGACTATGCGCTGGAGAAGAACCGGACGGTCCAGGAGATATTGTAGCCAGTTTTTAAGTGGCATTTGTGGTGATTTTTTGACATGGAAATGTGAAGTTAGAGTGCAATTTAATATGTAGTGTAACGATGTTGCTTCTGATCCACAGATACAAAGTGGTGAGTCACTTCTGTTAATTTGGAATAGGTGTTGAACCCGAAACCCGACAAAAAAATTTCTTTAACGCGAAATGCGACACACTTCAATCATAACCCCACTTTAACCCGAAATATTGAAACCCCAACTTGACTCGAACCAGAAATGAAAGAAATTAATCCATATTTTAAGACAATTATAGAAAAGGAGTCTACAACTATATCTCTAAAATCAATTTTATCTTTTATGCATAAATATGAACACGTATAAACTCATTAATATTCAAATACATAGTTTTTTTCCCCTTTGAAATACATATGAAAGTATACTTGAAATATATATAAAACAGATGAAAATGGCATTTATATCTTCCTTCAGCTTCTTTCAGAGCTTAAAACATAAGTCTGTATAGCTGACATAGACGTTTTTGAATGATATACATAATCTTGCATTCTAAAGAATTTGTGAAAAGAGATGAGAAGAGCCGTTTTCAGATCTATTTTGTTCTTAAGGTACAGCGTTTTCATCTGCATATATTAATGTGCTTTTCTGTAGAAGGCTGAGACAGATTTTTGTAGCTATGGATTGAATGAAAGAGACTATAAGTCCTAACATTTTAGTGTAAGAAAAGTCACATTTATAGTACGTAAAATGTGACTGGTATCGCCTTTGTAATATTTTCTATTTTAGAAAACAGAAATTCAAAATAATGAATTTGTTTATAAAAGCAATCTATGTTATTACGATAGTTCAGTTTTATAGTAAAGAATTAAATGAAATTTAAAGTTTCTGAATATGCACTTTTAAATACATTTTTAGCAATAGGAGAAGCATTTTAAATATTTTGTTGGAAAGCATTTTTTGTTACTCAGCTGTATTTGAATATTTTTTATCTTACCGTGTTTAGCATTTCCGAAAAACTTATGGAAATGACATTTATGCCTTGTTCCAGCTGTTTTGTTAAGGTTTAAAACATAAGTCTGCTTTAGAGACCTGATCGAAAGCCGAAATTTAAGCATAAAGTCAACTCGAAACCGTACCCGAACCCGAAAAAAAAATTCTTGAACCCGAAACACGACACATTTCAATAAGAACCCGACTTTCACCCCCGAAATATTCAAACCCGAACTAGACTCAAACCGAAATGAAGAAATTAATCCATATTTCAATACAATCATAGACAAGTAGTCAACATATCTCTAAAATCAATTTTATCTGTTTTTGTATAAATATAAACACATAAACTAATTAATATTCAAATATATAGTTTTTTCCATTTCCAAAATATTCAGGACTTGAAAAATCGAGTCAACTTAAACCCGACCCGAGAAAGTCAAAAGCCAACCCGAAAACAATTCAAACACTAAACTTTTAAAATTACCTCAACTCAAACTCGACCCGTAAAAGAAAAAATATATATATAATAATAATAATAATAATATATATATATATATATATATATAAGGTTGACCAGAGCGAACCGCGAGTTGGGCCGGATTACGGAAAAATTGGGGGAACCCGACCCGATACAGGACTCTAGTTTGTATAGCGACATTGTCGTTTTTGAATAATATACATAAGCCATTCTGAAGAATTTGTGAAAAACGGGAGACGTTTTCAGATGTAATAAAAAAAACTACAGTTTTTTTTTTTATTCTGCATATTCTTCCGCGTGTTAATAAGACACCGAGACAGGCTATGGAGTAGCTGTGTGCTGAATGAAAAAGGCTATAAGTCAGTTTAGTGTACTGAAAGGCGTATTTATATGTAATATTCTGCGAATAGTATCACATTTATAAAGTTTTCCATTATACAAAAACTAAAATTTTATACCTTATTTTTTTAACCGTTGTTCTGCAGTTTCTAAATACTTACAAATAGAAGTTTAATTGCAATACTTTGTTAGATACACTGTAAAAAAAGGACAAATATTTCTTAATCTACGAAAATATAATATAATCACATACGAAAATATACAATAACCTATTCCGAATTATACGTGTGATTCCGAAAAGCGCCCTTTACCTTTAGAAACCTGAGAAACCATTACATTTTCGAGATTTGAAGAAGCATTTATAAAAACAAGGTTTCTTTTGTTGCCACTCATTTTCGGAAACGTTTCCGAATAGTTTTTATAGTGTGTTTGTCAATTTTCCCAAACCGGAATATCGATTTTTAGGATTCTATCAATCCTCAGTTAAACGTTTTCTGCTGCGTAATTGAATTTATATTGTACTGTCCTCTAAAAAAAAAAAAAAAAAAAAAAAAAACACTTTAGTACTACATCAAATATTTCACTAAAGTCAATTTTTTTGTTCTGTTCTGTTTTTATGCACCGTTTAGAATAATAAAAATAGTTAAAAATGCCCAAGGGATGTGCTTATTTAGTTTTTAAATAATTTAAACTAAAAATTACAGAATTCTGGCAAAACATGAGCTTTATTTTTACACATATTCTTGTTATATAATAGAAATTTAGGATGATCTACATAAGTTTTTGATTATTTTTATGTTAAACCATTAATACGTAACAAAATGCTTCATTTTCAACTGATTATATCAGGTGTAGGTTTTTTACAGGTAACATGGCTTATTTTTTGGAAAAGCGTTTTTTTTTTTAATTCTCAGTTAATTGGCTGCCATTTTGTAATAAAGTGATAAAATGAAAAATGCTCAACATTAAAATCTTAGTCAGAACAAGCGGTGAAAATTTAGCCATGTTTACTCTTTTAAAATTGTTTATTAGACTTTATATAGAGAATATTTAAAAAATATGGGTTTTTTTTTTAGAGGACAGCACAATATATGTAAGTGCAAGTGTTAGAACATAATATTAATTTTAAAGCTAATGTTAAAGCTGTTAATTTATTATGTTTACCTGTAAAACATAACATGAAAATGTTTATTTGAGAATTGATAACATCCGAAATACGTATATTCAGGGTGGAGAAAACTGATTAATACACTTTAAAACAACTTGGAAACATTTCGGAAAATTAACGGCAGCAAAAGAAACTTTGTTTCTATAAATGCTTCTTTACATATTGAAAATATATGAGTTTACGAGGTTTCTTAAGAACGCTTTTTGGAATCGTGGGTAACTCGGAAGAGTCTTGTATATTTTCGTTCGTGGTTACATTATGCTTTTATAGATTAAGAAACGTCTGTATTTTTTTATAGCGTACCTACTTGTTTACTCACCATGTGGTTGGGTTTCTCCACGTTTAATATCTGTATGCTGTTATATTCTGTCACTCTACCGCTTCTCTCTCTACATAAGTCTCTATACACGTAATTTTCTGTATACCTTTACAAGGTGTTTCAAAATAATAAAATAAACTTTACAGCTTTTACTACGGAATTCTTCAATTGGAAACGTTTTTCTATGACACAGAATTGTCTATACAATTTATATTCTTCTTCTTTTGTTATGTAAGTTTTATTTTTCTGCTTGACATTTGATGGCTCGTTTTTTGATTTTGTAATTATATTCTTTTATTATATCTCTCTCACTCTCTCTCTTTCTCTCTCTCTCTCTATATATATATATATATATGTGTGTGTGTGTGTGAATGGGATGTGGTTAGAGATTCCCATACACATACGCCCAAACAGAAAGAAGCAGCACTACACAATAAACTTGATAACTTAGTGATTTGCATCTCCTGCCTGGGAACAGAATGTTAAAATTCACTTCAGAGTTCCTTCTCGAGTTGGTCTGGTCTGGACACATGGTCCAGCCAAGCTCTGATATCGGCTGATAAATTGCAGCAGAAGTCCCCCTTTCTCCTTTAAAACCTGTATATAATTTGTATGTGTCCTGTAAATAGAATTCATGCCTTACTCCAGATATTAAAAGCGTAGTATTTCTATAAAAGCGAGTCTTCAATTAACAGCACTAAATACCCTAGGTAATTACACACACACACACACACACACACACACACACACACACACACACACACACACATATATATATATATAATACCTTTGAAATAAAAAGACAACGAACAAGTTATTTTACTAAATCTGATCAAATCTTTAATTTAAAGATGGCATGTAATATATTTACCCTAATCTAAAACAAGTTTAACATAATAAAAAAATAACAATGCGACAAAAGATGGCATGTAATATATTTACCCTAATCTAAAACAAGTTTGACATAATAAAAAAATAATAATGCTACACAGTTCAATAGATATGATATTAACTGAACTTGAAAGTAGATGTTATAAAGCATGTATTTTGAATTTACAAAGAAGTGAGAAAAATGCAGCATTGGTACCTAAAACAATAATGATAATTGTAAAAATTTATATATAAATACACAGTAAAATGCGCAAAGCAGCTATATTGACTATGTATTTCTAATAGAAGCTATTCAAATATAGATATTTATGATATATACATACATATATATATACATATGCATATACATACTATTTTGTTATATTAAAAAAGCATGACTATTTTACACAGGAAAATATAATGAAAATGTCCTTCAGCTCTTCCATTTGAATTACGCAAAGTTCATCGTAACATAATCGATAAAACTACTTAAAACCATTTGTTGATAAATCCTTCGTAAAATTCAATTTTATATAAAAATAAATTCTGTATACTAAACTTGGTTATAAAAGTAATCAATATTGTTATAATGGAGTTCAACTTGGTATTAAATATACTGGAAATATTTAAAGTTTCTGAATATCTTCGAATGAATTTTTAGCAAAAAAAGAAGCATTATAAATATTTTTTTGAAAAAAAGTTTTTCATCACTCAGTTGCATTAAAGTATTTTTTACCCCGCCGTGTTTTGTATTTCACAAAAAGACAGATGAAAATGGCATTTATGTCTTGCTTCAGCTTCTTTTAAAGCTTAAAATATAAGCCTGCATTGTCGTTTTTGAGTGATATACATAAGCCTATATTCTGAAGAATTTGAAACTGAGATGAGAAAAGACTTTTTCAGATCCGTTTTGTTCCAAACGTATATACTGTTTTTGCCTGCACACATTAATGCGCTTCCCAGCAGAAGTAAGAGTCTGAGATAGATTTTTGTAGCTGAAGATTGAATGAAAAAGACTAGAATTTCTGACGTTTTAGTAAATGAAAAGTCACATTTATGCGTAATATTCTGTGGATGGTATGGCATTCATAAAGTTTTTTTTTTTTTTTTTTTTTTTTTTTTTTTTTAGAAACTGAATTTATAAAGTTTTAAAATCTTTTCTGTGTAGATATTCTTCTAAATCTATAAGAAGATGGATAGATAAACGTTGATTTCTGTAATTGTGTTCTCTAATTTTGACTTCTGTTTGTAATATTTTGTGTTCTTGCTTCTGTAATGAACTATGGCTACATTCGAATACATATGGCAGGTCAGGGGAATAAACGATGATAGGCGCAGATAGATGGTAATAATTCATCGTTCTACTCTTTGTGATGATGTGGCAACAGGTCTAGAAATGTTCAGTTATATGCATATAATAAAATCCAAGATTATACATTTTTTGAATCTTAATGTTCTTTATTAGAACGATAATATTTGATTTCAATCAATAGAATGCGTTTACAATATCAGCATGAATCATCTCATGCTTCATGTCAACTACTACACAGATCCCACCAGATCTTACTCAGAGTTCATAAGACAGTCTTTTTTCTATCTCCACACAGTCCCAAGACTTAACTCTCTGTTTCCGTCTCCCTGTAGTCAACCTCTTTCTTCTGTCAAAAGGTAGTAAGAAAGAATTCCATCTTTATAGGTTTTTTATGACATCATTGAATTTGTAAGCAAGTTCTCCACAGTTCCTTAGATTTCAACTATTGCCACAAGTCGTAGAAATTCCTATTTCACAGGTAGGGAATTATCTTCAAGGTGAAACACAGATAACTTGAATAGAATTATCCTCTGGATTTCAACCTGCGTCTTAATGATTCAGTCTTGTAATCCGTCATCAAAAGGACCCCTTTTCTGTTTAGAAACTATCTATTGTGTGCCTCCAAAGATGGCAATTGAACTCAGGATATCACATCCGTTTATACATATCTTTGGCTGTGCTTTTGAAAAGATTACGTTCATTTTTGCCTGAATCCAAGATTACAGAACGATAGTATGCCTTTCAAACTAACAGATGGCGAGTCATATGTATATATATATATATATATATATATATATATATATATATATATATATATATATATATATATATACAGTGAAACTTCTTTTAAAGACCACCCCTATTCAAGGGCCACCCCTATTAAGGGCCAATATTTTTAGGAACGAAAAATATTCCCATAGACATAATGTTAATTTTACTCCTATTAGGGGCCTTTATGAGGGGTAGGGGCTACCCCTCATAAAGGCCATTTTTTTCACATGTGCCTTAAATCCTAAACAGGTTCAACTTTCGAAAGCTGGTGAAATTGAATATGATCCAGATTCAGATAAATATGAAAATGTGGTTGAATGCTATGATGATTTATCAGAAGATTGGGAGAAAAGAATTATAGATAAAATAGATACAGGTAAAACATAAAAAAATATTGTTTTAAAGTTTAAAAAAGTGTTATTTTTTTAACTTAAATTTTTTTTATTATTTGAGGAGTTCAATCTGATTCAGATAATGATAACGAGCCTGATGAGTCTGTAGCTGTGAGTATATCCTGTCAGAAAACGCTAACAGAAATAAATAAACTAATATCTAATTCTAAGGCATTAATAAATTATGCAAATTTAAGTAATTTGTTCCAGAAAGTAAAATAATCATTAGAAACTAAAATAGTCTGCGAAAACATTATGAAAAGTAAACAAACTTCAATTGAAAAAAGTTTTTCAATCATGTATAGATTTTAAAAATGTTAATAAACAGTTTTTTCACCTATATAGGTTTTGATTTCCTTATTTGAGTTGTTTTTTTGTCACCTCTATTCAAAGGCCACCCCTCATAAGGGCCCATTTTCAATGGAACGGCAGGTGGCCCTTACAGAGAGGTTTCACTGTATATATATATTAATGGACCAGAAGTCCCAAGATTTTTAAAAACTTAATTATTAGAAAACTATATACAATAGAAAGATGCGGATTTCACAAAAATACTCAGAAACATGTGGGATTTTTGTTTATAGTGGACAGATAAAAATTATAATAGTTAAATTTCTGACCAACAGGTGGCGCTAATGTACAATACTATTATTCTGAGTTTCTAAATCACTTGTTATATAAAAAGGTGAGTTCATTGCGCAACATCGAGATATTGCTCAGATTTTGCTTTAAGGGTCGTTTCTGTTCAAACAGAAACACATTAACTGATGATGCCCAGGACAGAAAGAGGTGAAAATATTTTTTAAGTTTATGCATCTGCACTATCTTTTAGTGTGTTTGAAAGTATTTAAAAAACGTTTATACATTTGGGCTATCTTTTAGTGTATTTTAAAGCACTGTAATGTTTGAATAAATAGGTAAAACAAGTGGTTGTAAGAAATTTCTAATTTTAAAATTGCCATAGCAAATGTAGAAAAAATTAGGAACGCTGCGAGCCCTGTATAATACCAATAAAACTTTCGCAAAACTATCTGGAAAGTGAATTTTTTCGCACAAACCCACAAATAAAAACCATTTTCTAAGCTTAAGATGTGTTTGAATATAAATAAATAATAAATTCATATGCAATGGCTAAACTGTGAGCCTCCTCCCTTTTTTCTTAATAATCTAAGATGTCAAATGATTTAAACGTGACACGCGCTCTTGGATAAATTGATATCTTATAAACCTCAAACCATCTCTTGATTGTTACGTGGAAATAGAATACAAAATCAATAAATAAAAATTCTTTGTCGACTTCAACAACAACAACAACAATAACAAATTCCGGTGTTTTTTCCGACATCAAATACGAAATTGAGTTCTTTTTATGAATATGAATGCTAAATATTGCTTTTTGCAATAAAGTAATGAAAAACATAAACGGCGCGTGGGGACATATATGGTTTCTCAGAAAAGGCTATTTTGGATCAATTTCGCATCGTGCATTACTTCTAACCGATTTTGCAAGATGTGCGTGTGACTTTGAACTTTTGTACTTGACGCTGTAGTGCTATCGATTACGATGAAAACAGATATTTAGTACCGCGCGTTTTTTTTCTCCTTTTTTTTAACGCCATTTTGGTTGTTTTTCATTTTACATCTTCGAACTGGAATTAAATATGAGGTATTATTGTATTGCAGTGAAGAACAATGTGGATCTTCTTTCTTTTGAAGACTTTTGCTTTTATTTAAAATTATTACAAACCGGTCTGCTTTGCACAACTTCCGATGAACTAGTGTGAAAAAAAAAAAGTTATATATATCATTGACTACTGTATGCTGGTAATGGTTATTATAGCCTTTGTAAAACGTAAAAGAAAAATCAACTAAATTATATCTAATCTTAAACCAATATATTGTATCATATTATAAATATCGAGCCAAAATGCAGCTGACTCTGCAGCGCATCGTTTATATATGTAAAGTTGTGGTACTTGTTCTGGTTGGACTTGTGGTTGACTTGTTCTGGTTGGATTATCGTTTGGCGCGTTTACAAGTCACTTGCATTTAAGAAATTAATAAAGACATAAAAATCGACAAGCTCATAATTTACACTGAAACATGTATAATGCTGAGCATTAATGCATGTAATATTTTAAGTTATATCACATCGGCTGTTAAGTTCCCGGTCTGGCACACAGATGGCGTTGCAATTGCTTTTTTTTGCAAATACTAACCTTTAAAAGGTAGCAGAGGAAATGTCATGACGATTCGACGTGTGGATAAAACGTTAGAGTGGTTTTAGTTGAACGACTTTGCTGAAAAAAAAAATGGATAAACAAAAATTTCAAGAATTGTTATTTGATGGGAAAAAAAAACATCGTTCAAACAAAAGCTTGGCTTGATAAGCGTTATCCGGAGACTGCACCAGGTAAATCAACCATTATTGACTGGTTTTCTGAATTTAAACGTGGTCGTAAGGACACCAGTGATGCACCACGCAAAAGAGGTGGTTAGTCCGGAAAACATAAAAAAGTCCACAAAATCGTTGTGGGGAACCGTAAAGTGAAGTTGCTGGAGATCAGACTCTGAAGATATCCAAGGAACGTGTAGGTTTTATTTTGAATGAACATTTGTCTATGAAAAGCTGTTGTCAAAGTGGGTGCCGCGCGTGTTGACTTTTGACCAAAAACAACGAGTCGATGATTCTCAGCACTGTTTGGAGCTTTTTCGTTATAAAGTTAATGTTATTTATCATTAAATTATTATTACTATTTATTTATTAAATTATTATTATTAAATTATTATTACTAAATTATTATTATTAAATGTTAAAGCAGTGGAAAAGGAAAACAATTGTTAATTTAAAAGTATTATTCCGTACTTTTACACTATGTGTATATATCTCTGAAAAAAAAAATAAACTTAAACCAATATATTGTATCATATTATAAATATCGAGTCAAACGGTTAAGGCAGCGCATCGTTTATATGTGTAAAGTCGTGGTACTTGTTCTGGTTTGATTATCGTATGGCGCATTTACAAGTCAATTGCATTTAAGAAGTTAATAAAGACATAAAAATCAATAGACTCATAACTTACACTGAAACATGTATAATATGTTGAGCATTAATGCATGTAATATTTTAAGTTATAAATCAGTTAAAAAGGAAAACAATTGTTAATTTTAGAAGTATTATTCCGTACTTTTACACTGTGTATAATATATCACTGCAAAAAAATAATTTAAAAAAATCGGTGATCGCCAGTACAATTTCCGTATTTTTTCAGAATTTTTTTTCGTATAAAAGGGATTTTAGAATGGTAAAAAAAAAAAATTGAGATTATGTTTGACAAATAATGCTAAATTTTCATTTTCTCTAAAGCTGTGGAATTTATTTTTATTATAACATTGCAAAAGAAAAAAAACCCCGTAAAAATCCGGAAATTGTACTGGCAAAATGTGAAAATTCTTTTTAAAGTGTAAAAATAGATAAAAAAGCAAAAACGACAGTTTTACTAATACTTTTAGCATTATTATCAGTTAAGAATATTTTTAAATCCATATTCGCTAAATTCTGACACATTTACAAAATCATTTCATCGAAGAAAAAAAAAATCCCTGAAAAATACGGAAATTGTACACTGTTAAAAATCTGCAGCAAACTGTCCAGTCATTCGACTAAAAAATAACAGTTACTTGACCATATTATTAAGCTTATCTAACCATATTATTGACCATACTATGGTCAGAATAAAGTTAAATTACGGTTATGTAACCGCTTTCTATAAAAACGGTCGAATGACTGGACAGTTTGCTGCAAATTTAACAGTGTACTGGAAGTCAACGGGATTTGTTTTTCCAATATGCTCTATGCACACAAAGGAGGAATTACTTACAAATAATTACTAATTACGCTAAAATAACTAAAGAATAAATTACCGATTAATTACTTAATTACTAATAACTAATTTGTCCATTATGCCATTTTAAACTCAGAATAAATACAGTATCCTATTATAAACGTCGCGTCGTCGTGCCAAATTGATTTGCTGTGAACTTTTTATACACTCTTTCTGTTCGATTACTGCATGACACGTTTACATGTTGTTTCCTCTTTAAAAAGTTAATTATGACGTAGAAATCAATAAACATACATTTTACTTTGAAGCATGTTTAATTCTAAGCATTAATCCATGAAATATTTCAAATCACATAGGAGAGGGGAAGGAAGAAGGCGAAATAGAAATTTACATATTTTTCGATACAGTTTGCGCCTAACTTACAAACAAATGTAATACCTTGTCGAATTACTATCTTTCAACTCATGATATTTAGTTTTGCATTTTGATATATGTCTAATACTTATTTTTATAACAATACTGGCGTTAGATTTAACAAGAAAATCAAATTCGAACATTAGGTTTTTTTTCTCCTACTATGTACTCACTAAAATTCGCACTATGCATACTAAAATAACTAAATAATGAATTACTTACAAATAATTACTAAATACGCTAAAATAACCGAAGGATAAATTACTTACTAATTACTTATTTACTAAACTTACTAATTTGTTCATTATCACATTTTAAACTCAGATAAAAATACAATATCATATTATGAGCGTTGCGTCGAGCAAAATTGATTTGCAGTGAACCTTTTATATTACACGTCATACTCTTTCTGTTCGATTATTGCATGACGGGTTAGCACGTTGTTTCCTCTTGAGAAGTTAATTATGAATGATATTATGAATTATGAATTATGAATTATTAATTATGAATTATTAATTATGAATTATTAATTATGAATTATAATGAAAATAATAATTATACCTTTTACTCCGAAGCATGTTTAATTCTAAGCATTTAATCCATGAAATATTTCAAGGTGAGTGGAAGGAAGGTTGTGAAATAAACATTTACATAGTTTTCGATACAGTTCGAACCTACTCGCAAACAAATGTACTACCTTGTCAAATTAATTAATTTATTTCAACTCATGATATTTAGTTCTGAGTTTTTCTGTATGTCTAATACTTATTTTTTATAACAATGCTGGTGTTAGATTAAAAAAAAAAAAATCTAATACTAACGTTATGTTTTTTTCTCTTAACGTACTTACTAAAATTCTCACTATGCACACTAAAATAACTGAAGAATGAATTACAAATAATTACTAATTACGCTAAAATAATCGCAGGATAAATTAATTACTAATTTGTCATTGTGACATTTTAAACTCAGATATAAATACAGTATCATATTATAAACGTCGCGTCGTCGTGCCAAATTGATCTGCTGCGAACATTTTATGCACGTCATACTTTCTCTATTTAATTACTGCATGACGCGTTAACACGTCGTTTCCTCTTAAAGACGTTAATTATGACGTAGAAATCAATAACCATACATTTTACTCTAAAACGTGTTTAAATCTAAGCATTAATCCATGAAATTTTTCAAATCACATAGGAGACGGGAAGGAAGTAGGTGAAATAGACATTTACATATTTTTACATTCAGTTCGCGCCTACTCACAAATAAATATATCTTGTATAATTACTGTTTTTCAACTCATGATGTTTAATTCTGCATTTTTCTATATATCTAATACTTATTTTTATAACAACACTGGTGTTAAAAAAGAAAAAAAAAATCTAATAAAAAAGTTATGATTTTTTTTTTTTTTTTTTTTTTTTTTTTTACTTTTCCATTAGACTAGTTATGTAAAAAGATTCAGGAAAATTAAAGAAAGTAGTAAAAAGAATCTTTGGTCGTTCCCTCTTAAGAAGTTAATTAGGACGTAGAAATCAATAAACATACATTTTATTCTGAAACATGTTTAATTCTAATCATTAATGCATGAAATATTTCAAATCACGAGGGAGAAGTGAGTGAAGTAGGTGAAATAGACATTTACATATTTTCCATACAGTTGGCGCCTACTCCACAAACAAATATTATACCTTATCTTTATCTTTCAACTCATGATATTTTGTTCTGCATTTTTCTATATCTTTACTAGTTAGTTTTATAAAAATGCCGGTGTTAGATTAAAAAAAAAAAAAAAATCTAATGATAACGTCATTTTTTTTCTTTCATTAGACTAGTTATGTAAACAGATTCAAGGAAATTAAAGAAAGTAATAAAAAGAAACTTTGAATAGTTTGAATAGTCAATATTTAGATTTTCATCCTTTTTAATCGATTTCTACTTCAGAGACTTCTTGTTTCGCTGCATTTTCGTTCAACGTGGGCGGTAGAAATGAGTAGGCGGATGCTGTAACATAGCCCGCTTTATACTTTGTGCTTTATATATATTATGACATGAAATCTCTGTGAGTACACATTAGAAAGATGTGCTCACTCGTGATAGCAGAGTACGATTCTGGTTCGCGTAGAAATTCAGGAAGTTCAGCCTGTAAGAGAAGAATTGAAAAATTTCGGAAATTTGGATTAAAGCTTAGAAAGGTGAATTTTCTTCTTCTTTTTTTAGAATATTTGTATCTGTGATATTAAATAGGTAATAACTAGGACCTTATAAATTATGCGAAAATATTACCACTAACTTCTAATAGAAATATAACTTGATTTATTGACAGAAAGCCTGTGGTTAAATAAGACAGAAATTGAGACGAATCGAAAAATTATGGAAAATTTGATTAAGATTACTAAGGTGCCATTTCTTTTTCTTTTTAGACTGTCTGTGTTTGTGGATATTAAATAAGTAATAATTTATTTAATTTATTTTAAAATATATCATCCAAAAGAAATAAACTACTATTCTTGAAGAAAAATAATGCCAGATTTTCAGCGAATATATGTATAAAAAAACAACGTGTCTTTATTATCTGAAAAAGGGCTGCTTAATTTTTTAAGTTCCGGTAGTAAGAGACGAATTGAAATATTTCAGAAATTTGGATTAAAGTTTAGTAAGGAAAAAATTTCGTCTTCCTTTTTAGAACATTTGTGCTTATAGTAGTAAATAAGTAATAACTATACTTAAAAAAAAAAGAAATAAATAAAATCTAAATTAAATAAACTACTGTTTCTGAAAGAAAATAATGTCTTCCTTCTTCAGGTATAAATAAACATGCGTCTTTTTTACCTGAATAAGGACTGTTTGATAATTTAGAAAGTTAAGGCTATAAGAGACGAATTGTAAAATTTTGGAATTTTGGATTAAATCTTAGTAAGGTGAAATTTCGTCTTCCTTTTTAGGACATTTGTGTTTATGATATTACATAAGTAATAACTACTTAAAAAATTCCATCTAAATGAAATAAACTACTGTTTCTGAAAGAAAATAATACCCGTCCTTCTTCAGGTATAAAAAAATAAGTGTAAGTTTTACCTGAATAAGGACTGTTTTAATATTTTAGAAAGTTCAGGCAGTAAGAGACAAATTCCTAAATTTCGGAAATTTGGATTAAAATTTAGTAAGGTGAAATTTCGTCTTCCTTTTTAGAACATTTGTGTTTATGATACTAAATAAGCAATAAATACTTAAAAAACAAACATTCTAAATGAATTAAACTACTGTTTCTGAAAGAAAATAATGCTTGTTCTTCTTCAGGTGTAAAGAAACACTTGTCTTTTTCATCTTAATAAGGACTGTTTACTATTTTAGAAAGCTCAGGCAGTAAGAGAAGAATTGCAAAATTTCGAAAATTTCGATTAAATTTTAGTAAAGTGAAATTTCGTTTTCCTGTTTAGAAAATTTGTGTTTATGATACTAAATAAGTAATAACTACTTTTAAAAAAACACATTTTAAATGAATTAAGCTACTGTTTCTGAAAGAAAATAATGCCTGCCCTTCTTAAGGTATAAAGAAATACGTCTTTTTTACCTGAATAAGGACTGTTTAATATTTTAGAAAGTTCAGGCAGCAAGGGACAATTTGCTAAGTTTCGGAAATTTGGATTAAAATTTACTAAGGCGAAATTTCGTCTTCCTTTTTAGAACATTTGTGTTTATAATACTAAATGAGCAATAAACACTTTAAAAAAAAACATTCTAAATGAATTAAACTACTGTTTCTGAAAGAAAATAATGCCTGTGCTTCTTCAGGTATAAAGAAACACGTGTCTTTTTCATCTTAATTAAAAGACGAAATTTAATATTTTAGAAAGCCCAGGCAGTAAGAAGCGAATTGCTAAATTTCGCAAATTTCGATTAAATTTTAGTAAAGTGAAATTTCGTCTTCCTGTTTAGAACATTTGTGTATATGATACTAAATAAGTATAATAACAACTTAAAAAAACCCCAATCTAAACGAATTAAATTACTGTTTCTGAAAGAAAATAATGCCTGTCCTTCTTCAGGTATAAAAAAAAAAAAATTTCCTCTTGATAAGGACTGTTTAATATTTTAGAAAATTCAGGCAGTAAGGGACAAATTGCAAAATTTCGCAAACTTCGATTAAATTTTAGTAAGGTGAAATTTTGTCTGCCTTTTTAGAACATTTGTGTTTACGATACTAAATAAGTAATAAATACTTTAGAACCCCCCCCCCCCCCCATCTAAATGAAATAAACTACTGTTTCTTACAGAAAATAGTGCCCGTTACTCTTCAGGTGTAAAGAAACATGTGTCTTTTTTACCCGAATAAGGACTGTTTGACATTTTAGAAAGTTCAGGTAATAAGAGGCGAATTGCTGAATTTCAGAAGTTTGCATTAAAATTTAGTAAGGAGAATTTTTTTCTTCTTTTTTAGAATATTTGTCTTTATGAAAATAAATAAGAATAACTACTTTAAAATATACCATCTAAATGAAATAAACTACTGCTTCTAAAATAAAATAATGCAGTCTTTCTTTAGGTATAAATAAATACGCGTCTTTTTTTTCTTTTTTTAAAACCGGAATAATGACCGGAATAAAGCCAGGCATTGCGGAAGTGGAAATATTCTATCAGCCAATGTTATTTGTAATTCCTATTTTCTTAACGCTAGTTGCAAAAACCATAAGTTTCATAAAATAGTTTTTATGATGCACAATGTTTTAAAAGAGAATTGTTCAAATCATACTTATTTTATAAAAATTTTATTTGCAGGTATATGAAATGAAATCATCTGTTATATGTAAGGTGACTGATTAGCATCCCCTGTGTCCCCGCCCCTTCTCATAATTTAATTGAATTTTTTTGTTCAAACTGGTGAATAGAGCCTCTAGAGTCTCTAGAGCCATCATAAGATTATCTAATACATCTTCCTGTAACTAAATGTGAAATGCGATTGGCGAAAGAAAAAAACATGTTCTCATGGAGATTGCAAATATCAACTCCATCAATTTCATAATCTTCTGGAATCACTTTTAATCTTCTTTGGCAGTTATTCTAGAAATTATTAATTCAAGAAACATTATTTTGCCTAAGCGCAGTATAAAGTAATTCACAGTTTTTTTTAATATTAACTACGCCCTTCCTTATAAAATAATTTGCAAATTTTTGTTTTATCTTAACTACGCCCTTCCTCTCGCAAATTTCCAGAATTATGTTTAAAGAAAGCTCGCTATAGTTGATCCAGCGATTAGGCGAAAATTTCAATAAGAAAATACTGCTATTTTCTCTGAAAAATTACTTGAGCCGTGGTAAATGTATAAAATTTGTAGGTTCTATGTTCTATTCAGATGCCAAGAAATAGTAGTTCCCATTTTTATTTTTTATTTTATTTAATCTTGCAGAAAATGTTACCAAAGTTCACATTTTAAGCCGACTTTTGGGGCTCAACAGTCATGGAAATGTCGTCTCGAGGTTGCAATTGGATACAATTCAAGAAGGACGAGATTTATAGAAAAATATAAAAACGTTGTTCGATTCTTTGATGCTCAAACAATAACTGCAATTTTCATGCATTTTTGTATAAAAATTACTCTGTGCATCGATAAGATTAGCATTTTTAATAGAGAAAAAAATATGTAAACACCTTTTATATATAAGGTAAAGCTAGGAGAGTCTGCGCACAATTCAAAAGAATAATAATAAAAAATATAAATATTGTTTTTTTGTTAAACTATCCATGAATAATTTTTACTTCATTTGTTTTTCATGCATTTCAATTGCTATTTTGTTGTTATGTTGTAATTTAATAGAACAATTGTAATAAAACCAAGAAAGTTATTTTGCGCAATCTGTCCTTACAGGGTTGGTGTGATTGCGCATATGGGTAGGAGAGGTGACCAATAATAACTACACTAACCAATAATAACTACAATCAAATTGCTAACAATAATAATTACACTTAAATGACATTGTTGTAAGGTTTTTGTGAACAAATATTATTGTATTAGGAGTGAATATTTCAACCTAGTGATTAAAGAATCAGAAAAAGGAAATAATTTTTAAAACGATTAAAAAATTTTAATTAAAGGAAAAAAAATTAAGGAATCAGAAAAAGCAAGTCCAGATAAGATTTAAATAACATTAAGTTACTTGATGACACGTTTAACTTAAAATTAGTCTATTTTCATTTTTACTTTTTTTAATGCAAATTTACCAATAAATTGCGTAATCTCTCCTAGCATGGAAACTAATGGGAACAATGCGCCATCTCTCCTAAGTAGCATATGCGCAAACTCTCCAATTTCGGTAGGAGAGATTGCGCGGCCTTTTATTTAAACATGGTCGATACTAAAACGAACCACTGATGTTCACACTGTTAGTCTAGATTAGTAGCTTATGAGAAATCGTTTAAATTAAAATATGACATTGTATAGAAATTCTGACGAGTAGCTATGAAAATTCAAGCACTTACTTTGGGAAAACAAAACAAAATAGCAATACTTTATCTTAGATGCTCAAAACAATCAAAGTGCACTTCCAAGTAGACTCTTCACTACTGCTGTTGTACAACTACCTGGAGTCGCTGCGCGCTCACTCAACTCCTTCCCCCCGAACCTCTATGTGAGCAATTTTTCCGACCGCGCCATCTCTCCTGGCTGTACCTTATTTACATTAAAAAAAGTATTATTTCATAGAAATGTTCTTCGTTTAGAGGAGAGTCATGACCCCCATGACCTCCCCCTTGGATCCGCGCTTGGTGTCCGCATTGTATATTAGAAAGTGTATGAAGTTATACATAGAATATTGAATCAAACTTCATATATATGTTTCTGACTATAGCCGTCAGGTCCCAGTTGAAATTGGGGATATTCCCCAGGAAATGGGCGTTGCGATACAATTTTTGTTCGATTTTTCTATTGTATCATCGGAAAGTTATGAAGTTAAGGACAGAATGACGAAAAAGATTGATTTTATTGAAAAATCTGATCGAGATTAACTTCTATTTACTCTTATTAATAAAATGGAGCAGAAATTTAAGATGAAAATCAAAGTCGGTGTAGTTGTGCTTTGCTCTGGATGCTCGTGCAGCGACGCACACTTCGGGATCTTGTTTGTTTCTAAAATGCATAATTTATAAAAAACTTACGCTTTGTGAAGTATGAACATGCATGAGATAGAAGAAAGTTTTGGGATTGGCACATCCGACTAGTTTTTCACAATTCTCAGATATATTTCTTTTAAATTTTAAAAGGTGTAAATTAACAACATAATACAAAGTAAAATAACTTTTATTAGGTTGTGTGACATGTTTCGGCTCACTCCGAGCCATTATCAAAAACAAATGAGAATATTCTATAATTGCACGGTCTTTATTTGAAATGCTATCATTTGATTTTCATGTACTTTTTAAAATTACACACGTTATTTTTTATTTTTACTTGGTTGTTTATTTCCATATTTGTAACCATGGAGTAAGTCGAGCCACAATTTCGGTAAGTTAAAAGATGCTTCATCGTTACATATTGTATTTTTGCGTGTTACTATTTCTATGGTTTCTCTTATTATGGATGGATAGTATAGACTGGGGGGAAAAATTATTTTACTTTTATTGAAATTTATTTGGATGGTTTCTTCTTGTCAGAATCTTGCCAGGACTGTGGTTTTTCTATTATACTTAATATCAGCTATCTAATATCTATTACATCGAAAGTAAGATTAATTAAGATTGAGAGATTATTGAGATTTTGTGTAATTTTATTGTGATTCATTAATCTTAATTGAGAGATTATTGAGATTTTGTGTAATTTTATCTAACTAATTAATCTTACATCGAACTGGCTAATATCTCTCGGACATTTTAAGAATTCGTCCACGAAAAGGTCACTGACCATAGTGGTTGGTATATTTACCAGCCATACCAAGATTTTTATTCGTCATTTGCTAAGCCTGCATGTAAGTCTCTGTGAACATGCATGATAACCAGTGACGCATCGTGCTATTCCAACTGGGCAAGCTCTTTCCCACCAGTTTTTCCGAAAAAAAAAAAAAAAAAAGAAAAATACTAGAAAATTTATTAGAAAAAACTACTAGATATGCATAATTACGCAACTTAAGTTTTTACACCACCGAATAGGATTTTTTTTTTTTTTCAAATGCAATTTATTTGAAAACTGTATCTCAATTTACTGATTTTTTTAATGTTTTAAAATAATTATCAAGCATGATGTTTTTAAAAAAATCTATCTCAATCGCGTGCTGCCTGATTTCGAACAATCAATCCGTTTGCACTTAAAACAATATAAAAATTTCTGCACTTGTTTCCAGCTAATATTCCATAACGTAATTAAAACTTCACCAATAAATAAATAAAATAATATAAATAAAGCACAAATTTAACAGATATGTAATTGAACTGCACGCTTAAACTACTGAAATTATCAGAATAAAAAAGGCTGTTGTAAGTAGCGAAATTTTCCGTATTTTCTTCAGCTATTAATTCCTGGTGTGCGGCTGAGATACAAAAGTATCGCTTTTAATAAATTTAAAAATTGATTTGAATATATTTTTCATATATTCATTTTTGGTGTTATTAGTGGGTAATAATAATAATTAAAAAAAAAATAACTTAAGAAATTATTAGAGTTTTCAATAAAAACATGTGGTTTTGACTTTTGTTCTGCAACCTAATTATATTACTTCCAAATATATTAACAACATTCACAGCTCAAAATTAATTTAAAAAATAAAATCCGTAGTTTTTTCAACATTTATTAAGTTCAAAGAGATAAAAACTCGAAGAAACAGAAGCTTTTTGTTAACATTTTTATTTTAAATTTCATTAAATTATATTCAAATATTTAATATATAATACTCACGGCTCAAAAATCATTGAAAGATTCCACAGTTTTTGAAAAGTTTATTAATAAATTCAGAATACAAAATATCTGAGAAAAATGGCTTCTTTATTGAAGCTTTCTATTTTAAGTTTAATTAAAATATATTAAAATATTTCATCAATAATATTCACAGCCCAAAAATTATTGAAAGTTTTTCTTTAAAATTAATACACAAAATCTCAAGAAGAAAAAATATTTGTTTTTTCAAAGAAAGAGCTTTTAATTTTAAATTTGAATAACATATATTAAAAAAATAATAACAAATAATATTCATGCTAAAAAAATACTGAATTATTATATAATGTTTTGAAAAGTTTTCTAAATAGTTAGAAACTATAAAGATCTCGAACAATGATATTTCCTTTATAATCTTAATAATTATACTCAAAATATAGTTAGAAATATAGTTAGCATACACATAGTTTAAAAATATTCTTGAAGTACTTCTTAACTCTTTGAAGAGTTAGGAGTTCAAAATTTCGAACATAATATACATTGTTTTATGTGAGTGTTTTCAATTGTATTTATCTATGAAATTTAAATTTTTTTAATTTGTGTGAAAATTTAAAATTTTGTCTTGAAAATTTATGATGGTAATCAGGATTAAAGACTCGAAAAAAAAAAAAAAAAAAAAAAAAAGGAACTTTTTTAAAAAAACTCAATGACAAATCTCTTATTTCGTATATTATTTATACAATTTTTCATGAATTTCATTTACTAAATTCATAAAATAATACCCATGGTTAAAATACACACACACACACACACACACGCACACACACACACACACACACACACACACACACACACACACACACACACACACACACACACACAAATTAAGTTAAATATTCCACAAATTTTAGAAAATTTATCAAGGGGCTTAGGACAAAAATAAATAAATAAATAAACCAAGCAAACAAAAGACTTTCTAATTTCCATAAAAAAAATTAACTTGTTTTATATGATAGTTACAGATTATTCTGAAATTATGCTCTTAAGATAATATTCGTGCATAGTAAAAATCAATTAAACATTCCAAAAATTTGAAAAAGGATTAAAAGATTAAAAAAATCTTAAAGAAAGTAAATTTTTTTTAATCAATCATATTTACTTAATTATTCTTAAATTATATTAAAAAAATTTCCAGAATAATACCCGTAGTTAAGAAAATACCTTTCTAATTTCTTAAAGAAAATAACTTGATTTAGATGATAGTTACAGAATTATTCTTAAATTATGTTAAAAAAATTCACAGAAAAATACCCGTAGTTAAGAAATATCTTTCTAATTTCTTAAAGAAAATAACTTGATTTAGATGATAGTTACAGAATTATTCTTAAATTATGTTAAAAAAATTCACAGAATAATACCCGTAGTTAAGAAAATACCTTTCTAATTTCTTAAAGAAAATAACTTGATTTAGATGATAGTTACAGAATTATTCTTAAATTATGTTAAAAAAATTCACAGAATAATACCCGTAGTTAAGAAAATATCTTTCTAATTTCTTAAAGAAAATAACTTGATTTAGATGATAGTTACAGAATTATTCTTAAATTATGTTCATAAAATAATATTCAGGCATAGTAAAAAATCAATGAAACATTCCCAAATGTTTTTAAAACTTTAGCAAGGAGTTAATGATTAAAAAATATTAAAGAAAGCAGATTTTTTAATCAATATTTACTTAATTATTCTTAAATTATATTTAAATAATTCATAACATAATATTCCTAGATTAAAAAAAATCTTTGAATCATTTCAAAGTTTATTTAGTAATTCCGGCTAAAAAATCTAATATTCTTCTTATTATTATTTACGCAACCAACCTTAAAGCATATTTTTATATAATTCATAAAATAATATTCATGGATTTAAAAAAAAAAAAAAAATCATTGAATCATCTCCCAATTTTTGAAAAAGTTTTAAAAGAAATTTAGGACTCAAAAAGCTCAAATTCTTCTTTCTATGATATTTACATATACATTCTTAAATTATTTTAATAATTCATAAAATATTATACATGGATAAAAATAAATTAATGAAATATTCCACTATTCTTAAAAGGCTAATCAAGGCTTTCAAAAAGCCAATAAAGAATAAAACATTTAAGAAAAATAATAAAAAGTTTAAGGAAAACATTTTGCTTTCATATCAAAATAATTAAATTGCATATCAGCATGACAGTTACGCTAAGATATGTTAAATACCTTACCTATCGTTGGTATATTGGGAGGAAAAAAAACATTTCCGAAGCTGTATTCATTCAAAATCTCAGAATGGCTTTTCAAAGTTCATCATGTATAAAAATATATATATCTCAGTTATCTGATAAAATATATATATTGAATTTCGTAGAAAATTAAGTGTACTGTATTTTGAATAGATTATTTTTAGAATTTGATCTATATTTAAGTTCTTTTGAAATTTCTTTCGCCACATCAATCACACTTTGAAAATGTATTAAAAAAAAAAAAAAAAATTATTGATTCTGAAAGCAAATTTTCAAGAAATGAAATATACGTATGGAACTTTGTGTAAAATTATACTAGTCTATTTTGAACAGATCATTTTAAGAATCCATCTTGGTAATTTTGTCAAATTTCCATGGAATTTCGACCGAGTACGCATGCGTCAAAAAAGGACCGGCCAATGAGGCGAAGGTCTATTCCTGTCTCCAAACGTATTTGGGATCAAGATGAAATCAACTCCTGTTGTTTTATGGCTTCTTCCACGTTGCGTTAAACCTAGGAAGATATTTATATAAAAATCTGTGGAGTGTTTAGAAGGTATTTATTTTATTTATTGTTGTATTTATTGTAATTTATATGAATACTTAGGTATCCATTTCGGATTTACTGTGTAACATGAATTTAGGTTCATTTAACGTTCGCGAAATCAAATCATTTTGTTTATATAGTACAGAAAATAATTATTCAATCGTAAATAAAAATATAGTAGAACATGTAATACAAAATTGGACCACTTATATTCCGTTTATGATCGGGTATGAATCTTATGGTGTTCCGATTGCTAATGAAAACTATTATGTAAATATAATGTCAAAAGACAGTACGCACGGTAGTAATATTTTTATTATTATGTGTTCGAAAAAAGCGAATCTGAGCGTCTGAATATAAATTATAAAATATTACTTCTGTATTTAGCAACTAAATATTTAATAAATATGCAGGAATGTGACTAGATTTATGTGAATGTATAATATATATAAGTCTGAACTTTAGCATTATTTTTTAACAGAAATATATTATCTCTATTCGATTTAAAAGTTTTGTCATTACATAAGTGTGCTATTTTATTTGTAAAGAGTATGTATGCATTATATTGGTTGTATGTATACAAATCTTTAGAATGTTTTGATTTGCAAACTCTTAATATTTGAATAATGTTTACATTATATTTGTTTGTATGTATACAAACAATATATGTATACAAAGAAGTATATATACAAACAATGTATCATGTAACAATATTAATATTTACATTGTATTGTTTGTATGTATACAAATCTTGAATGTTTTAATTTATTACATTCATTTTTTACCTGTTTGCATGTTCGTTCATGGGCGACTCATATGAAACTCATAATTTGTCACAAATTGGTGATTTTATTGATTTAGTGCTTTGCCCAGGAATGTGGAAAAAAAACTATTTTTGACATCGGGTGAAATGAATGAGGTTATTTCGGTTTTTATTTTGTATATAAAAAATGTTATATGTCAAAAATCCTGGTCATTAATCACATTGTTTTTTGTATATTTAAAGACGATTACTTATTCTTTGTAATTCTTTTTTTGTTGGGGGTTTTTGAGCAAAATAATATTACTTCATAGCTAGAACCAGTTCCGCTTAATCATTAATATTTACTTAATCCTTTGACCGCTGAACAAATGGGCAAATTTGTAATGTTTTTTCTGTTATTTTTTTTAAATGTCAAAAAAAGATAAATTTTCAAACTTGGTATAAAAAACTTAGGTACTTCTCTATTATCCCATCGTCCACTTTTCATAACAAAATACTATCGCCAAACTGTATGATTAAATGCCAAAAATGCAGTCCCATTTACTTGATGTCGGAAGCATTATACGTGTTTGTTATGTCGTCAAGTGGTTTTTAATTCAACATTTGCGCTTATTAATGACAACGTTCTCCCGTTTATTTGGCGTTACAGTTTGGCGATAGTTTTTTGTTATGAAAAGTGATCGATGAGATAATAGAGAAGTACCAAAACGTAATTACGTATATGAGTAGATTCCTTGACAGTATTAATCATTACTCAATATTTTAAAACTGCATCATATTTGTAGAATTATATTAATTTAAACAATGCTTCTATTGAAGTGTGAAGAAGCACATACTTCTATGAAGAACCATATATTTACATAATCGTTTTCATTAGCAATCGGAACACCATAAGATTCATCCCCGATAATAAACAGACTATAAGTGGTCCAATTTTGTATTACGTGTTCTACGATATTTTTACGTACGTTTGAATAATTATTTTCTGTACTATATATACAAAATGATAGAGATCTAAAAACACAATTTCCATCGGATTGATTTCGCGAATGTTAAATGAGCCTAAATTCATTTTTAAACAGTAAATCCGAAATGGACACCTAAGTATACATACAAATTATAATAAATAAAATAAATACCTTCTAAACTTTCCACAGTGAGTCCTATATAAGTACCTTCCTAGGTTTAATGCAATGTGCAAGAAAAAAAAAACAGGAGATGATCCCAAACACGTTTCTAGAGACAGTAATAGACCCTCACCTCATTGGCTGGTGATTTTTTTGACGCATGCGTATTGGGTCGAATATTGTTGAAAAATGATTTTGAAGAAAAAATCGGGAAATTCACAAAATGGTTTCGGGAAAAACTTCACCAAATGGTTTCAAAATTCTTTGAGTGACAGCGGGAAAAAATTTCATTTTACATTCAATCATCGCAATTGGCGAGTGTGACTATTAAGTTTAGCCAGTACTGGCAATAACATCAATTACCAATTTTCAGTATTACTCGCCGATTGGTGAGTGTTAATTTTGTCTTATATCACAAACTGTATTTACATATACTACTAGATATAATGATTATGAACCATGATTTTTCTATTATTGGGCGAGATTCATGTTTTTTCAGCAATTCTTTGACGAAATTCGTGTTTTTTTCAGCGATCCTTTGAAGAATTTCGCATTTTTCTCGTGATCCTTAACGAAATTCGCATTTTCCAGCGATTCTTTGATAAAATACATTTTATTCCGCAATTTTTAGACGAAATTTAGTAAAAAAGCGTGATCTTTTGGTGAACTTTCCTTTTTTGCGATTCTTTGACAAAATTTGCTTATCTTTCACAATCCTTTTGCATAATTAATGTTTTTTCTGTTTGACAAAATTCGTGTTTTTTCAGCGATCCTTTGAAGAAATTCGCATTTTTCTCGTGATCCTTAACGAAATTCGCATTTTCCAGCGATTCTTTGATAAAATACATTTTATTCCGCAATTTTTAGACGAAATTTAGTAAAAAAGCGTGATCTTTTGGTGAACTTTCCTTTTTTGCGATTCTTTGACAAAATTTGCTTATCTTTCACGATCCTTTTGCATAATTAATGTTTTTTCTGTTGTCTTTTAACGAAAGTCATGTTTCCCCATGATCCTTTGATGAATTTAGTGTTGTTTCCTCAATCATTTGACGAAATCTGTGATTCCCCCCCCCCCCCCACGAAGATTGGTTAGATGTTTTTAGTCTGCAGGTGCCCTAAAAAGTCTGTGACGCCTGTTGCTGCATTGCACACGTTCTTCCATGTGGCATCGAACGAAGGAAATTCATCCTAAAGAATCATTGTTTCATTCTTGACATTTCTGGAAAGAAACAACGTTCAACTCATTGGCTGAATTGTAAAGGGCGAAATGTGTCAAACATTAGCGGAAAGAAAGTGCGCAATTTGTTCGTTCATGGATAAAATCATGAAATTCATTAATCGATAGTTGATAAATTGCGAAATTCGTCAATCGATAGCGGAAAAATCGCAAAATTCATTAATCGACAGTGGAAAAATTGCAAAATTCATCAACTGGTTTTGGGGGGAAAAGTTTTCGAATATCGTCGAATGGCTTCGAGAAAAAAAATCACAATCTGCCAATTTCGGGGAAAAAATCGTGAAATTCGCCAAATGGTTTCGAAATTTGTCGAGCGACAGCAGAGAAAAAATTCTTTTTCCATTCAATCATCGCAATTGGTGAGTGTGACTATTATGTTTGACCAGTGGTGGCAATAAAGTCCATTGCCAAATTTTCAGCATTACTCGCTGTTTGGCAAGTGTTAATTTTGTCCTATACTTCAAAATCCTTTTGATCATATCATCAGTGTGCAGGACAATTTTTTTACGGGAGACCATTTGATGAATTTTGTGATTTTTCCATTATCGATTGACCAATTTTACTGCTATCGATTGTTGAATTTTATAATTTATCAACTATTGATTAGCGAATTTCATGATTTTTTCCATGAACATTTGACGAATTACGCAAAAAAATTAAGAAAATCGTTAAATTGTCTTGGGTAAAAAAAATTTAATATTGTCAAATGCCTTCGAGAAAAAAGTTGCAAGTTGAAACGCCTGTGACCTCTTTTTCATGATATGCATCTCGGGTCTATCCCCCCACTCCCCCCCCCCCAAGTGGGACACTTTTCTAAATTTTGCAGACACCTCTCATGTGATATATCGCTGGAAAAGTCTTTGACCGCTTATTCATGTTATGCATCTCCGGGGTCCATCCCGCCACCCCCCTCCCCCCCCTAAGGGAGGCACTTTTATAAATTTTGTTGACACCCCTCATGTCATATATTGCTGGAAAGGTCTGTGACTGCTTAATCATATTATGCATCTCCGATGTCCATCTCCCCACTTTGCCCCCCCCCAAAGGGTACTTTATAAATTTTGCACACAACCCTCATGTTATATATCATTGGAAAGGTCTGTGACTGCTTAATCATATTATGCATCTCCGATGTCCATCTCCCCACTTGTGCCCCCCCCCCAAAGGGTACTTTATAAATTTTGCACACAACCCTCATGTTATATATCATTGGAAAGGTCTGTGACCACTTAATCATATTATGCATCTCCAATGTCGATCTCCCCACTTTACACCTCCCCCCCCCCCAAGGGATACTTTTCTAAATTTTGCTGACACCCCTCATGTCATATATTGTTTGAAATGTCTGTGACTGCTTAATCATATTATGCATCTCCGATGTCTATCTCCCCACTTTGCCCCCCCCCCCAAAGGGTACTTTATAAATTTTGCACACAACCCTCATGTTATATATCATTGGAAAGGTCTGTGACCACTTAATCATATTATGCATCTCCAATGTCGATCTCCCCACTTTACACCTCCCCCCCCCCAAGGGATACTTTTCTAAATTTTGTTGACACCCCTCATGTCATATATTGTTTGAAATGTCTGTGACTGCTTAATCATATTATGCATCTCCGATGCCCATCTCCCCACTTTGCCCCCCCAAAGGGTACTTTATAAATTTTGCACACAACCCTCATGTTATATATCATTGGAAAGGTCTGTGACTGCATAATCATATTATGCATCTCTGATGTCCATCTCCCCACTTTGCCCCCCCCCAAAGGGTACTTTATAAATTTTGCACACAACCCTCATGTTATATATCATTGGAAAGGTCTGTGACTGCATAATCATAATATGCATCTCTGATGTCCATCTCCCCACTTTGCCCCCCCCCAAAGGGTACTTTATAAATTTTGAACACAACCCTCATGTTATATATCATATTGGAAAGGTCTGTGACCACTTAATCATATTATGCATCACCAATGTCCATCTCCCCACTTTACACCCCCCCTCCCCCAAGGGATACTTTTCTAAATTTTGTTGACACCCCTCATGTCATATATTGTTGGAAAGGTCTGTGACTGCTTAATCATATTATGCATCTCCGATGTCCAACTCCCCACTTTGCCCCCCCCCAAAGGGTACTTTATAAATTTTGCACACAACCCTCATGTTATATATCATTGGAAAGGTCTGTGACCACTTAATCATATTATGCATCTCCAATGTCCATCTCCCCACTTTGCCCCTCCCCCCCCCCCCAAGGGATACTTTTCTAAATTTTGTTGACACCCCTCATGTCATATATTGTTTGAAATGTCTGTGACTGCTTAATCATATTATGCATCTCCGATGCCCATCTCCCCACTTTGCCCCCCCCAAAGGGTACTTTATAAATTTTGCACACAACCCTCATGTTATATATCATTGGAAAGGTCTGTGACTGCATAATCATATTATGCATCTCTGATGTCCATCTCCCCACTTTGCCCCCCCCCCAAAGGGTACTTTATAAATTTTGCACACAACCCTCATGTTATATATCATTGGAAAGGTCTGTGACCACTTAATCATATTATGCATCTCCAATGTCCATCTCCCCACTTTGCCCCCCCACCCCCCCCAAAGGATACTTTTCTAAATTTTGTTCACACCCCTCATGTTATATATTGTTGGAAAGGTCTGTAACTGCTTAATCATATTATGCATCTCCGATGTCCATCTCCCCACTTTGCCCCCCCCCCCAAGGGGTACTTTCTAAATTTTGCACACAACCCTTATGTTATATATCATTGGAAAGGTCTGTGACCACTTAATCATATTATGCATCTCCCATGTCCATCCCCCATTTTGACCCCCCCCAAGGGGGTACCTTTCTAAACTTTGCACACACCCCTCATGTGATATATCAATGGAAAGGTGAATGACCGCTTAATCATATTATGCTCCCCACTATGAAATTTGTCAAGTTAAAGCAACTATAAATTTTATTTTTATGGTACTATCAAGTTGTTTGCCGTCAAATTTTGACGGGTTCCATCTAGTTTTGTTTATATTTAAAGTCTTTTGCTACAACAATCACACTTTGAGGCAAAATTTCAAGAAATATATTCTATTTTTAAAAGAAAAAAATCATATAATCACTTATTCGAAGAATACGATTAAAAATTAAATGAATTTAATTTATATTTCATATATAATTATATACATGTAAGTAATAATTATATAATTATATATATATATATAGAATAAAACTTTAAAAATAAAATATTTTAAATTTTTGCATGTACTATTAACTATCAAAACAGAAGATAATCGACACAATATAAATAAACAAATAGTAAGAATTCGATAGAAAATATATACCCAATATTGCTAAATGGTCTGATTTAAAAAAGACAAAAAAAAAAAAAAATCAAAAAGAGAAGAAAGAAAAGTAAGAAGTTGTAAGAAAAACCAAATACAGTAATAACATTGCAAATAGTAAAATAGAAGTTTATATTTTGAAATACTTTATCACGCTTTGTTTTTCATTTTTCATCATCATTTTATTTCTATATTCCATTTCTGTTCCAGTTTCTGATTAAATTAAATCCGATAGAATTAAAGTGATCTGAATGTTTCTGATTAAATTGTTATTATTCCTTTGTTTCATATTTTGTATGGCATCATATATACAATTTTTAATTATTTTGGATAATTGTAATCGTGTGTGTGTGTGTAATTATCTCAACTTTTGCTAAAAGTTAATTCTAATAACATGTTAAAACAATTTAAAAGCCTCTGATCACTATCTAAAAGAAAAAAAAAAGAGATAAAACAATTCACTGTAAAAATTGATTAAATAAAATAATAAAATGAAAATTTCAGCTATTCTTGCATTCTTTCGTAGCTAACCTGCATTCGCATCAAAATTTCGTTACTATGGCTATCATTTAGTACCTGCCCTTTATTAAGCATTCACTTGCAAATTCTTTATTTTATTATTACAGATAATTTAACACATTCCCCTATCGAAACGAACTGAATTAAATACTTGAATTTTCGGCTCCGTTAGAGTGGAAGTCATCAATCTTCGCGGGAGAATGTTGATAATCTGGTAGCAACTTATTCTACACCTTCTGATAGTGTTCTTTCAGAAGTTACTTTTCGAGATTATTGTTGCGTAGATTAAAACTGTGTTAGAAAGTTTTAATCATCTGTTCTCAAAGATTTAGAAGTAATAGATTTCTTTTTTTATTTCTTTCCTTTAATAGTTTTAAATTCTTCTATTAATTATACTATAAAGAAACCCATGCTATTAAAATAAAATGTATCTCTTTATTAACTGACTTCTAAGAAAGGAAAGATATATATATATATATAATAAAACTTTTTGCAAATACTATAACTATTAAAATAGAAGATAATCGACACGATATAAATTAACAAATAGTAAAATTTGATAGAAAAAATATACCTAATATTGCTAAATTTGAAGGGGAAAAAAAAAAAAAAAAAAAAAGGAGTAAGAAAAACTAAATACAGATAATAATAATAATAATAATAATAATAATAAAATCGAATTTTTCAGGTTCATGTCAATTTTATTATGTTTGAAATAGGGTAATTTCATTAAATTATTCCACAAATTTATTTATTTTTCTCATTGAACATAATGTAACTGGATTCTTTTAAGTGTCCTTACAAACGAACTATAAATGCTACACCTCTGACCTGCGCCGAGGCTGACCTGCGCCTCTCCAAGCTAAATGAACACTGTTATGCAGTGTTGGTAATTACAAATAGTAAAATAGAAGCTTATATTTTGAAATACTTTATCACGCTTTGTTTTACATTTTCCATCGTCATTTTATTTCTATATTCCATTTCTGTTCCAGTTTCTACTTAAATTAAATATGATAAAATTAAAGTGATCTGAATGTTTCTGATTAAATTGTTGTTATTTTTTGTTTCATTTTTTGTTTAGCATCATCTATCTTTAAAATACACTAGTGTGCAAAACTTAAGCAACAAACACAAAATGCTAATTTTTGAACACGTGAGTACTCAAAAGGAGTTTCTATGAAGAACAAGCGTAAAAAAGAGATACTACCCTAACAGCACGGCCAGTCGATGTGAAGTCCCCTGGACGTCACACATGGTTACAAGTCTCATAATCGCTACGGTGAATCAAAATATGGAATCTTTCACTCGTCTCATTATTACTCTCAAATGATTGTTAACACTGAAAAGTCACTGTGACTGTCGCTTTGTGATGGGTCACCAGGTTACATTACAATGAAGTCAACTTGTGATTCTCAAGTCACTGTCAGTTGAAGACTGAACTTTGAAGTCATTGTGAGCATTGCATTGTGATGAGTTGCCAAATAATGTCACAATGAAGTCGCATGGAGACTTTCCGGTGACCGACACTCTATTCTGAATTCATCATTGCACTCCTTTGTGAAAACTCACCAGATGATTTCATTTTCTGTCACTTGGGAACTCGTCACAGAACAGCTATCATGATGACCTTACAATGGAGTGTCAAAATGACAGTCACGTGAGAGTCACGAGGGGACTTCATTGTAAAGTCACCTGGTGACTCGTCAAAAAGTAGCAGTCAAGGTGACTGTTCAATGGAGTGACCAAATGAGAGTAAAAATGAGACGAATGAAATATATCATATTTTTGTTCATTGTAGTGACTGTGACAATTGTGACCATTTGTGATGTCAAGAAGACTTCACATCGACTGTCTTGCTGTTAGGGTAGTACCTATTTTCTACAGTTGCTGTTTATAAAATTTCCCTTTGAGTACTCACGTGTTCAGAAATTAGCATTCTGTGTTTATTGCTTAAGTTTTACACACTAGTGTATGTTTATGATTCTTTATAAATTGAATTTTTTTGGTAGGTTTTATTTATTAAGATGATTTCCATGTATTATACATATATATTACTAATATAACAATTATGTAAAGTATTATTACATGCCATCTTTAAATAAGAGATTTGGTCAGTTTTGTTATACGAACTTACAAGTTATTTCTTATATCAAAGGTATATCATATATATATATATATATATATATATATATATATATATATATATATAGAGAGAGAGAGAGAGAGAGAGAGAGAGAGAAATGAAAACACACGTGAAAAGCAAAGGATAAGACATTATAAAAAGCAATGGAATGGACATTGCAGGAATTATACTTAATGGGATAAAAAAAAACAAAAATTGGAAAACTATGAATATCTTCTAGAATCTTCAGAAGGGCTTTATAAGAATATTCATAGTGAATATACAGAGTGTCTCATTTATTTTGCAACCCTCGTAAACGCGAAGCAAATGAACAACACGAGTGCACTCGCACACCATTAGAGCAGGTAGCGGTGTGGAGGGGCGTGCGAGCAACACTACCAACACGCTAGAAAACCACACGAGACACTTCAGTGCTAAGGAGAACGAAGTGAAAGGTAGTTTTGCGTCATGGTGCTATGAGCAGAAAAACGCGCGTTTATTATTGAACATTATTTTCGAACGTCTTCGTACAAAACAGTCAAGGAACGATATGAAAACAAGACTCGGTAGTGCTGAATAAAGGCACAATTAAGGGAATAGTGGACCATTTTCAAACAGAATGGACTGTGGAGCTGAAAAGAAAGAACCGCCTGTCGTTTGTCCTAACTGACCACAAAATGAAGGATATTGAGACGAAAATCAAGGAGAAAACCGGCCACGTCATTAAGAAAATTAACAGATGAACGTTTCGTTTGGTTTCAACAGGATTGCGCTCCTGCGCATACGGCCAACGACACTCTGTCATTTCTCCAAGAATTTTTTGGTGATCAGCTAATTACAAAAGGACTATGGCCTCCACGCAGTCCAGACCTGTCACCGCCTGATTTCTTCTTATGGGGCTATTTGAAAAATCGCGTGTTCCGTGAACCGGTTGCCTCGATTACTGAACTGAAAACTCGCATTATGGAAGAGGTAAACGCTATCACACCAAACACATTGCAGAATGTGTCTCGAAACCTCCTCAAACGGGCCCAGATATGTAAAGATGAAGATGGCGATTCCTTCCAACACCTTTTGTAGTTGTTTAAGCATTTCTGTAAAATAAAAATTAATATTTGTACATTGTTCTTTTTTTTTTTTTTTGGGGGGGGGGGGGGGGTTGCAAAATAAATGACACACTCTGTATGTTATTTCATCAAATATTGTTAGCATTATGCCTAAAATCGACAATATTAATCCCCTAATCACACACACACACATATATATATATATGAAACAAGACAATTAAAAATCTACACAAGTTCAAATAACAAAATAAATAAATAAATATTCAACTTAAATAGAAATAAGATAAATAAACAATTATTCAACTTAAATAGAAATTAGATCATAAAATAATGTGCAAGACTCACCAAAAAAAAGACTAATGCTACTGTGGATTGACAAGATTATTAGTACTTGACAAACAGCTAGTCATCATTAACTCAAAATGGCTGCTATATCTATGCAAACATTGTTTTGAAAGAAATATATATATATATTAACTGTATGTCCACGCATGCGAATGCTCCGAAATTCTTACTTCTTTTTTGTTGGTTAAGATCCAAAAATGATAGATTTGTCTTTCTGTCTTTTGTTTTTGTTTTGCTTTATAGATTTCGTTCCAACTTTCGTAAAAATTGACCCCTCGTCACGAAATTTGAATATGTTGTTAAGGGGACTCATTAGTACTTTATGTTTTAATATATTTGTCTGAGTAATTTTGTCATTTTAAAGGAATAAATCATTTTTAAAGGATTCGTAAGAATGTTTAATGCAGGATTGTCTACTGCACCTCAACGTGAGCGATTATGACAGCAGTGGGATTTAAAATGAATGTGGATAACAATGAAGTGCTGTCTCGAAAACACTTTGATGTGCAAAACCACTCTTTAAAAAATACGCCAACTAACGTGCAAAAACTAAATATCAATGAAATAAATCAAGAAACAATCCTTTGAAGGTGGTTTTATTTTTTTCTTAAAAATTGCTTGTTTTAATACGACTTTTTAAATTTGTATAAAACTGCACTGTGAAAAAGGCCAGAAAGATCTTTTTATTATTTTCTATATATTTCGCGTTTTATGAACGAGATGCAATTTTTACCTCAAGATTGAAAAAAAATTTTTTTTGAGGCAATTTTTAATTTATAACTAGTTGTCACATTTTAGGCTTTTTTCTTACCACTAAAATTTATCAGTTAATTTTGCCCTATTCAATCGTCAAAACATGTGACCAAATAAGACAAAGATTTCTGTTAAATTTTAGTGGTAACAAACAAACATAAAAGTCGACAGCTATTTATAACTTCTAAGTTTTTCAAGTCAGTATAAACGAAATTTAATTTTTAAATGATTTTTCAATTTGACGTTTCTATTTGAGAACATTTGCATATAAAACCTTAATCAAGTCTTATTTCATCTGAAAGAAATTCATGACGTTATTCGATACCATTGGCTGCAAATACTCTGAACTCTATTTTCATTGTTACATTTGAAACTTTGTTATTAAATTTTGTTAACGTTTTATTATTAGAATTTTGTTAACATTTGAAACTTTCACCTCAATTCTTTTTACCATTAAGAACGTTTTGTACATACTGGCATTGCAAAATTCGTCTAGAAAGTTTATTTTTTCGATTTTTTAACTTTATGAAACAATAAAAGTTGTGTACCTACAAATATGTTTGGCCAGCAAAGATGTTGAATTTAGTAAGCTTGATGATGTCATTATTATATTATATAAACGTAATACCGACGGTAAGATTTTTTTTTAAACAATTTTACTCAACTTACATGTCGGAACTTTAAAACATTTTGGAAAAGCTTGTTTTTTTTTTACCTTCTTTTTTATTGCAGGGAATACCGTAAACGTCGTTAAACTTATAAAATATGGATATAAAACTTGATTTATGATACCATCCCCCTTTTTTGTATAGGTGTTTTTCTTTTTATTTACTTAAAGATGACTTGGAGACACTGTAGAATTAAATCACAAAAACTAATTTACTCTTGCAAATAAATAAACAAATAAATAAATAAATAAATAATATAAAGTAAAAATAAAATAAAACATAAAATAAAACATAAAATAATTAAATCAAACTAAATTAAACAAAATAATAAAAAATAAATTAAATTAAATTAAAAATAAAATAAAGTTGAATACTGTTATCGAAGAAAATTTTGGTTTGAAAATATATTTAAAATTCCACATGGAAATACATCTTATTATGATTTTCCAATAATGATAAATCTTGAATCGATATATTTTTTGATTGCGTGTATCTAAGGAGATTTTTGTCTTTTTCTGATGATAGTGAATTTAGCTTAATGTGTTCTCAATGATTTTCCTAACAAGTCGTAAGACATAAAAAAAACCTAATTTCTTTTTACATGTTTCGATGATTAAAATCATGCATAAAAAATCCATCGTTCATTACCTGTTAATGAAGTTAAATGCACATTAATTTAATTTCAAAATGTTTTCATATCAAAATATATATTATGATAATTTTTAAACATAAGGTAAAGCCAGGAGAGATGGCGCGGTCGGAGAGATTGCGCATATAGAGGTTCGGAGGGAAGGAGTAGAGTGAGCACGCAGCGACTCCAGGTAGTTGTACAACAGCAGTAGTGGAGCGTCTACTTGAAAGTGCACGTTGATTGTTTTGAGCGTCTAAGATAAAGTATTGTTATTTTGTTTTGTTTTCCCAAAGCAAGTTCCCAAAGTAAGTGCTTTAACTTTCATCGCTATTCGTCAGAATTTCTATACAATGTCATATTTTAATTTAAACGATTTCTCATAAGCTACTAATCTAGACTAACAGTCTGAACATCAATGGTTCGTTTTAGTAGCGGCCATGTTTAAATAAAAGGCCGCGCAATCTCTCCTACCGAAATTGGAGAGTTTGCGCATATGCTACTTAGGAGAGATGGCGCATTGTTCCCATTAGTTTCCATGCTAGGAGAGATTACGCAGTTTATTTGTAAATTTGCATAAAGAGAAAGTAAAAATGAAAGCAGACTAATTTTAAGTTAAACGTGTTATCAAGTAACTTAATGTTATTTAAATCTTATCTGGACTTGTTTTTTTTCTGATTCTTTAATTTTTTTCCTTTAATTAAAATTTGTCAATCGTTTTAAAAATGATTTCCTTTTTCTGATTCTTTAATTATTAGGTTGAAATTTTCACTCCTAATACAATAATATTTGTTCACAAAAACCTTACAACAATGTCATTTAAGTGTAATTATTATTGTTAACAATTTAATTGTAGTTATTATTGGTAACAATCTCTCCTACCCATGTGCGCAATCACACCAACCCTGTGTAAGGACAGATTGCGCAAAATAACTTTCTTGGTTTTATTACAACTGTTCTATTAAATTGCAACATAACAACAAAATAGCAATGGAAATGCATAAAAAGCAAATGGAGTAAAAATTATTAATGGATAGTTTAGCAAAAAATTAATATTTAGAGTTTTTATTGCTATTCTTTTGAAGTGTGCGCAGACTATCCTAGCTTTACCTTAGATAAATTTTTATGCGTTTTTAATTGTGTGTATCTGGTGCTAATTAATAACGACTCTTATAATACTTAATTTAGCTTATTTTCCTTTCTTTTTGAAAGCAGAAAAAACTAATTTAATTTATTTTTAAATGTTTTTATCATTAAATTCATGCATGAACATTTATATTTCCCTATTTAAAAAAATATTTTTATAACATTTGTTTCAATGTTAAACTCATTTAAGATTGTTTTCCAAATGTTCATTTACAATATTGCACAGCGCAAATATATCTAATAGAATTGCAAAATTATTTCCATCTCCAAATGGATGAAAATTTACTATTATATTCTTATTCAGCTTCTAGAAAACTGAAGAACTTTTCATATGGTTTCTTAGTACATCTTAATTTAAGGCCGATTGTAACAATACTTCGAGATTTTCATGTTTCAAAAATACGTTTAAAACTTGTAGTGGAAAGCGGAAGAAGCTATGCAATTCTATGGAACTTGAATGAGAATTACTCAAAAATTTGAATATGTACTGATGAAAATGATATCGCTATCAGAAAATATCCAATTGAAAACCTGTGAACATATTTAATGAGCCTGACTTTACGATATAAATAGACCTTTATTAAACAGAAAAAAGAAAAATCAATTCGTGAAAAAACGGAACATGTACTTTCAGCAAAGTTGACGTCTCTTTTCCGTTTCTTCACAAAACGTTTTCTTATTCACCCGTCTTGAAGATAGAAATTTTAAATTTTACGCTATTCAAGACGGAGATTTCTGTTTTTAGAATTAAATATATAGGCAATAGCGCAATATTAAAATAAAATCTATTATATATACTGATATGCACATTCATACACTGAAAAAAAAATACGGTATAATACTGCCAGTATTATACCGTAAAATTACGGCAATAAACAGTGAAATAAGCAGTAATTACACTGCCGCGCATGCACATGTTTTTAATGATTACTGATAATGTATGTATTTTACTGACAATAAACCAGAATTTTAAGAGGAAGCAGTAATATGTTTTTTAAGGATAAAAGTAATATGAAAAGTCGCATCTATACTACTATTGTTCTCCAAAATTAATACTAATACCTGATGTCTGGTATACTAAAGTAAGATTTAAATAATTTGTCTTTCTGTAATTTTGTTCTGAACTTTACCTTGCTTTAATCTCTGAATCAAAACTTATTTCAATTAAACTAACCTACTCATTGTATTTCACAAAATCACTGATTCCGTAAACGTTAAATCTCCGTCTTCCCTGTTTCAATCTCCTTTCTTCACTGTTACATCTTTGCCATCCAAAAATACTTGGAGTAATTCTTGCCACAAGTTAAAAACACTTTCTCCATTCTTGAATGGCGAAATTTGCCTAGAGAAGCTTCTCTAGTTTTATGAGACAATAAAATCTGCGTGGAGACAAATGTGTTTTGTGCAGAGAGGATAATTAACGGGAGAACGCAATAACGATGGCAATTTTACAATTTTATGTGCTATGATTGGAATATACACAAGAAGGAGCATAGCTGCCAACTTTTACGGTTTTTTGTTACCACTAAAATTTGCTAGAATTCTTTTAATCGCTGAAATCTGCGATTAAATAAGGCAAAATTTACTAGTATTAACTGCAAGTAAAGTAGTATTTTAGTGATAAGAAAAAAATTTAAAAAGTGGTAACTATGCATAGTGGTCTAAATATAATTTTCCTGCTATTTGGAGTGAAAACCGCAACCTGGAGTAAAGTTTTTTTAATACCAAAATGTGTTCGCGCGTGTGTATGTTAGAAATGAGACGGGCTCATCCCGAGCCCGTGATCCCGAGTCCGAGAAGGTCCCTGGCTTAATTTTTTATACCAGCCTTCGGGATCGGGCTCAAAGTGAAAATTTTATTTATTAAAAAATTGAAAATAAGGGAAATAAAAAACTTGCTAATTGAGTTAGAAGAATGTAGTCTAAGTTTCTTAAATTGTTTTACAATCCTTTAAAAATCAGTTTAAATGGGAATTGAATTGTTATTGATGGGATATAAAGAGAAATATTCTATCCGATTCTGAAGTCTTTGCACTGTTAGTGTTAGTAACATAAGGATGCCGCGAGATATTCCTTATTTATCCTTGCTTTCTGTTTCATGTCCTTTTCCAGATGTACTGTGAAACAAAACTCATGTCTTTCTGCCATAGTTAATGCTATTTTAAAAGAATAAAATATGTGACTTAAACTTCTTGCAAGAAGCACGAAATCTTGTCCGGAGGGATCATTTAGAATAAATACTTATTTCTATGTAAGAAGAGATTTTTAAATAAGAAAAGTAATTTTGAAAGAACATTGATATGTTATTAAAAATTTTCTACTGCGTACTTTCGGTATCGGGTTCGGTCTCGAACTCATCTCTAGTGAGTATATCAGGGCTGCCCAACGGGACACCAGCACGACCTCTTGGCGTCTTTCGAATGTTTTTTATTGCGAACTTTTTTGTTTTTAAGCGATAACAAACCAGTAAAAATGCTTTGCTTTAAAATTATTAATGTTTGCATGCTTTTTTATTGTAGGTGGCATTAAGGTTTTTATGGCTCGTTTCTCTGCAAAATTTTGCAAAATAAAATCCCCCAACAAAGACATGTAACACAAAATTTATTATGACTTGTGTTTTTCCTACAATCCACTTTTCATGGGATTCCTGCATCGTAAGGGTATCATATCTAGGTGAGATATTTGTGTTATACTGTGTAGGTATGTCTCTATCTCTACCACTTTTATAGTGAGATAATATTGTTTCATGTTTGCATTCATATAAATAATGACGCCCTTCATGGCTCGCATCCAGCTGACAAGGAACGTCTCCTTAAAGCGCATACTCAGACTATTTTGAAAAAAAAAACAAATTAATGAAACTACTTATATGTACGTTACAATAGATAAGTCAAATTTAGTTGCGAATCCCAGTAGAAAATTTGTAAAAAAATAAAATACTTTTGAGTATTTGGCACAAAAGACGCGATTTGACTAGAAACACCTTTTTTCGCCAAATGCAAGCGATTTTAAAATTTTAATGCATTTGGAAATTGCTTCTTAAATGACTGTTTAAACGCACAGTACTTAATGAATTGAAACTTAAATGATGAAATAGTTTATTATTATTTCTATAAGCTTGTATAATATGTTGCTTGTTGCTGCAGTTATTTAATTTTACACGTTTTCTCCGGCTGAATAAGTTTTAGGTGTATTTTAAAAGTAACAGCTTGATTAAGAATGCTGTCTTTCTAAATTTCGATATTGAATAAGTCGTTGTTTCTATGGCAACAATACCGTTCTCGTGTCTCCACAGAATTGAACCTTAATTTCTAGCTTGAAACAATTTTAATCAAACTAAATTTTGTTCTAAAGCATATAAAAATATTGTTAAATTGCATTATATATACATATAAATGTATATGACAAAACTGTAGTTATAAAAGTGTATTTATTTAAGTTAAGCTTACTTAAACTAGCTCAATATGAAGAGTAGAAAAAGGTTTTCCTTAAAGAGTATTTATCATAAACGCGCATTTTTGGAAATTTTTATTGTGTCGCCAACTGACGATAAATCGCCAAAAAAAAAAATAAATTTTCATATTTTTTTTTTACGGACGCTATATCGAGGTTTCGCAGGAATTTTTTTTATAGACCATATATATTCTCATGAGAAGAATATTCTGTAATTAGTTCAAAATTTTCTGAGTATGCGCTTACAGAAACCTTCCTTGTGAGGTAGGTATATCCCTGCTTACTGAAAGATTGGACAGACCTGGTGTATACCATAGAGATGAGTCCGGGCTCTTCTTTCGGAGCACGTGCCTACCCAAAACCGACAATTTTAACCGTACAGTGCATGAATTTTTCTTTTAGAATTGTGTTTTTTATACATATATGAAGAATTAGACACCAGAATTTTTAAGATAGATTTTTGACTTTACTTAGTAGCATATTTATGTTATTTTTAGAGGATTAATATTTCTATATAAATATAGTGGTTGCAAAGAACTCGATTTATTTCTTAAAAGTTAAATAGAAAGTGTTGCCAATTGGCTACTCTATGCCCTGTAGGGTTAATTTGCGTCATAAGAGCCCGGGACCGTCCAAACCCGATACCGAAAGTAAGCAGAAGAAAAATTTAAATAACATTATAAAAATGTTTCAAGATTAATTTTTTCGTTTAAAAATCTCTTCTTGCATAGAAATAAGTATTTATCCTAAATATTCCGGCATGACAAGTATCGTGATTTTAAATTACTAAAACTGGCCGTACAAAGTCTTCAGAAGCAGATAAAATATTTCTCCTGATATTCCATCAATAACAATTGAATTCCCTTTCAAACGAATTTGTAAACGGACGTAAAACACTTTAAGAAACTTAGACTACATTCTTGTTTTTCAAAAAATAAGTTTTTCTGTTTTTTTTTTTTCATTTTTTTTTAAATTTGTGAATAAATAAAAATTTCATCCTGAGCTCGAGCCGCCTCCTAATTCCAAACACATATATACAAATCGAGCCCGACCCTATTACGGCCCCGGAAGGGGGCTTGGGCTGAGCCCGTCCCATCTCTAGTACACTACCATGAACATTTATATTCCCCATTCTTACGAAAAAGATTTCTACTATTTTTTTCATAAGGTAAACTCTTCTTAGGATCGTTCTTAAATATTCCATTTTCACTATTCGACAATGTGAATCTTTTGCAAAACAACTACAAAAAATCAGTTTCATCTCTATATAAATGAAAATTTTAGATATTTTTATCAAGGTTTCATAAAATAGAACAATTCTTTTTTTTTAAGCCTATAACATTAGTATACATCTTTAATTGTAGTCAATTGCCATTCTGACAACAATTCTTTTCTTGATTTTCACTTTTCAAGATTCGGATTAAAACGTCAACTTTGACACTGTGCAAATTTATCATTGTATTCTTCTCTCTGACTCAAACCTCATTTAATCTAAATTAACACGTTCATTATATATAATCACGTCACTGACTGCCAAAACATTAAAACTACATAGCAAACTTCTTCTCTCTCTTCCACTGTTAAATCTGCAATTTTCAAAACACTTAGAGTATTTTTTTCCGCGACTTAAAAACATTTTCTTTCATCTTTCATGACAAAATTCGTCTAGAGAAGCCTATTAAGTTTTATGGGGCAATAAAATATGTGTAAAGACAAATGTATTTTGCAGTGAGGATAATTTAAGAAAGAATGCAGAAGGCATGGCAATTTCGCAATCTTTTGCTGTCATTGAAATATCCACACGACAAAGTGTCTAATAGTTAATTTTACCGCTATCCTGAGGTAAAGTTGTGCAAGTTAAAGTAAGGAATTTTGGGACCAATATGTATTCCAGTGTTTATGTATAGTAATATGAACATTTTCGATTTTTGAATGCCATTTCTACCATTTTGTTTATAAGTTAAATTCACCTTAATGTTGTTCTTAAATATTTAATTTACAACACTGGACAACGTGTATTTTGTAACACAATTACAAAATCACACTGTCATCTCTATATAAATGAAAATTTCAGATCTTCTTATCCATGTTTTCGGAGATAAAAAGCTTTTTATATTTTTATTTACTTATTTTTTATCCTATAACTTCAGTGAATCTTTGATTGTAGTCAATAACTTTCATGTTTCAAAAATCAGTTTAAAGCATTAACTTTAACATTTTATACAATTTTGAACATTGTACAGTTCTGTCTGAATCAAACTCATTTCATCTAAATTTACCTGTTCATTGTATTTAATGATTTCACTCATTACCAGAACAATAAGACTACATTGCAAAATTCTGTCCTAATTGTTGCATTTATAACATTAAATATATTTAGACTAATTCTTTATACGAGTTAAGAACATCTTCACTCGTCTTGCATTGCGAAATCCGCCTAGAAAAGTCTCTTTAACTTCGTGAGGTCATAAAGATTTCGTTCAGACAAATGTGTTTTGCACTGAAGATAATTTAAGGAAGAACGGCGCACACATGGCAATTTCACAAGCATATGCTATGATTGGATTATTTAAGACATAGTGTATACTAGTAATAATCTATTTCACACTATCTTGAATCAAAGTTGCAACCCGAGATAAAGGTTTTTTTTTTTTTTTTTTTTTTAGTACCAGTATGTGTTCGTGCGTATTTGTATACTATCAGGAACATTTGCATTTTCCCTTTTTTAGAAAGATATTTCACTTTTTATATTCTTAAACTCTTTTTAACCTTTCAACGAGCGCGTTTAAACCTTTTGCACGAGCGGACGAGTGAAGTTTTCTTTTTTTCCGGAGAGTAGTTACATTATTAACCCTCTGACTGTCCAGCAAAAGTGCTAAATTGTAATGTTGTTTTCTCTGTATTTTATTTTAAATGCAAAAAAAAAAAAAAAAAGAAAGAAAGGTGATTGTTCCAAAATTATATAAAAAACTTAATTATATATAGGAATGTAAACTTCAGGCTATCAATCATAACTCAATGTATTAAAACGTGTAATTATGTTTTTAAAACAGCATTATATATATAGAATTATATTAATTAAAAAAATGCTTGTATTGCAGTGAAACCTGGAGCTTAGTGAAAGTTTTAATACGGGCTTGTCAGTGAGAGGGTTTTAAAAATGCGACATTTTTCAAAACAGTAATTAGAGACATGGTAGTGGAGATATTATACACACCAGTAGCAGAAATTGAATTTGAATTTCTTTGCTCTTTGTGAGATCAAATTTTTCAAAAAAATCGTTTTTGTCGTAAAATTTGCAATAACGTGTCTGCTGGAAGATTAAGATTGTTCTCAAAAATTTAATTTTAAATACTCGACAACGGGAATATTTCTCACATACTAAGTACAAAATCACTTTCATACTTACTTATACAGATGAAATTGTCAGATCTTCTTGTATACTTCCCCAGTTTTGTGAATTTTCAATGTTTTCTGGCACTAAAAATAAAAATATGCGTTTTTAGCGAAATTTTGATCACAAATGAATAATATATCTTTTAAATGCCCATCTGATATGCAAGTCAATTTTTTTTTAAATGTAAGTTAAAGGAAAAGGGGGCTATACAAAAAATTAAATTTCGTATTTTAATATGCATACAACATCTTGTTAAACAAATGCCATATCTAAAAGCATGATTTGTAACACTTTGTAATTAAAAATATGTTATTCAAATTTTAATTGCTTAATAGGCGTATAGCCAACATAGTGAAAAAGTACCCAAGCAGAGACTCGAAACCGGGTCATCAGATTAGCGCACTGACGTTCTACCAACTGAACCACATGGGAACGATACTCAGCCTGGAACTTTTTCACCATAACATGTTGGCAAGGCTACAAACGCAACACAAGATGGAATATTTTCTGTGAGCCGCCAACAACTGGGGCAAACATGAAATCAAAGAAAATCCAGCAATGACAATTGAATAAATTCATATTTAATACTTGGAAATTTTTCCAGAGAAAATTTCACACGCCTTGCATTCACAAATATCAAAATTTAATCATAATATTCAAATTTTGTAGCCTTGCCAACATGTTATGGTGAAAAAGTTCCAGGCTGAGTATCGTTCCCATGTGGTTCAGTTGGTAGAACGTCAGTGCGCTAATCTGATGACCCGGTTTCGAGTCTCGGCTTGGGTACTTTTTCACTATGTTGGCTATACGCCTATTAAGCAATTAAAATTTGAATATTATGAATGCAAGGCGTGTGAAATTTTCTCTGGAAAAATTTCCAAGTATTAAATATGAATTAAAAAATATTTTTCTATCATCAACGGTTTAAGAGATAATTGCCATTACATCGATTTTGAATCACTCTAGAGAACAGCTTTATTATTATTATTATTATCATTATTTTATTATAACTTTATTACGTGATTCTTTATAGTCGATTTCATTTCGGCGATAACCTTTTCGTGATCTTCATGGTTTAAAAATCGTTTTAAAGTACCAACTTTAATAATTTGGACAATCTTGAACATTGTATTTTTCTCTCTGAATCAAACTTTATTTCATCGAAATCAACCCATTCATTATGCCTACTGATTGCCAAAGCATTAAAATTACATTGCAAAATTCTTGTCTTCATTGTTACATTTGTAACATTCAAAACATTTAGCTCAATTCCTTCCACGATTTAAGAACATTTTCTCTTTACGTTGCATGACGTAACTCGTCTAGAGAAGTCTTTTCAAATTTATGAAGCAATAAAATGTGTGTAAAGACAAACATGTTTTGCAGTGAGGATAATTTAAAGAACGCAGTACATGCGAACATTTTGCAATCTTTTGCTATGATTGCAATAAAAGGTCTGCAAAGGCTCGGGCTAATTTTCATTCACGAGATTCGGGTCGAAGCCGTGGACAGTCTTAAGTCTTTCTGGGCCGGGCCATCACTCTTTCAGGGCCGGGCCAGACTTCTTTTTCCTAGGCACAGCCGCGCCTGAACTTCATTCTTCTTAGAGGTCTGCATGGGCCGCAATTTTCAGGCCCGGTCCCGAACCAGACCGCATGAAAATATTGACCTGCCCAGTGCAAAAATCAGTAAAATGAGGAACGGCGCAACAATTTTTGCAAGAAATTCCTAGATTTTTAAATGGCCATTATTCCTCAATTAAAATTATTTTTAAAGAACTGGGGATACATTTCTAGGCAAAAAAATAAAGTACAGCAAAATCTGTGACATAGAATCTGTCTATGGCAGAAACCTGCCTTAATCGGAAAATTGTCTTGATCTGTTCAAAATGAATATAATACTCCGCGCGAATAGAATATAATACATATACAATAGACGATGTATCTGCTAAGAATGAAACCTGTCTATAAGCGGATTTTTCTTATCTCCTGATTTTTCTTCTTTTACTAAATTTGCATTTGAATATAATTGGATGGGCACGTCTCGGGCTCAACTTTTTGCTTTTATACCGGGCCAGGCTCGGGTCGAACTTTTTACTTTTATACTGGGCCAGGACAGACCAATAACATTTTTGTATGGACTGGTCTAGGATCGGACTGAACTTTTAATTTTTATACCGGGCCGGGCCAAAATAATTTTTGCACGTGTCTGGACAGGCATGGAAATTTCGTCCCGTGCCTGGTTCGGCCTCTAATTGGAATAGCCATGGCATAGTTCTCTTAATCATTATCACGCAATTTTGAAGTAAAGTTATAAAATATTTCACAAAATTGTTATTATCATAATTATTATCATCATCATTAGTGCCAGAATAGCTACTGTTTTCAAGCACTGAATACATGGTGTTAGAAAAAGCCCTGATCATGAATATATATATATATATATATATATATTCATGAGAAACAACCATAAAGACAAACATGTTTTGCAGTGAGGATAATTTAAAGAAGAACGAAGTACACGTGAAAATTTTACAATCTTATGCCATGAATGGAATAGCCACGGCATAGTTCTCTTAATCAATATCACACAATTTTGAAGTAAAGTTATAAATTATTTCACAAAATTGTTATTATCAATATTATTATCATCATCATTAGTGCCAGAATAGCTATTGTTTTCAAGCACCAAATAAACGGTGTTAGAAAACGCCTTTATCATGCACAAATAACATATTTATTTATATTTCATGCATCTTACAAGTATTCGTATTTATAGTTTTGTCTTCCACCCTTAAGAAGATATACTGGTGCATTCCACATAAAATAAGTTCCTGATATTATTTTACAGTTTTGCACTTGTAAATTTATATCATTAATGAGTATTATTGATATTTATTTACAAGTGTACTCTTGCAAGTGTTTCGTACAACAAACTTATTTGCTGATACGTTTTTTCCTTAATTTTTAATTAACTGCAAACAGAAGAATGTTCTTGACTTATGTATATCTATACTTTACACAATGTACGCACTAAGATCTATTTTAAAATTATTGTATTTTATAATTAGAATTCAGGTTTGATAGCTATTATAATAAACTAGTGGGAATGTGAGAGCCTTTCGCACTGCAGTCTTTGTGATTATTTCCTGATATGTTTTTTAGGTAATTTTTAATTAACTGCAATTTTTAATCAAACAACGTGTTTTAACGAAATGTGATTGTGCTTTGTGCTTGTTAAAAACCTTTCGTATGATACCTCATTCACCGTTGTGCATTTTGTATGTGCATAAAAGAAAAGATGTTGGCATCAGAAATAATATATATGATGATTACTGATGGCTAAATTTTTCGAGAAAATTGTGAAGGAAAGGTCGGGGTTTGTAAGAAATACATTATTTTATTTAAAAAGTTACAAGTTAGAAATAAAATTATAAATCATACTTAAATATGTTTTAAATCTAATTGCTTTCCTCCAAATTACAATTTCATTTGTATGTAAAAAGTATGATTTTATTTTAAAATAAATTTAAAATTTTGACTTTTTTAATTGAGTAGATTGTAATGTTCTTCTTGATTTGGTTATATATCACGTCATCGCATTAACTATATCATGTAATGTGTACAAAATGTAATTAGACACTTACGGAAAACTTAATTTGTTGAACGAAAGATATGTGCTACATTTAATTATCTATTTTATATTTATATTTACTTACAAAGATTGCGAATTTAAGATAATTTTTTGCAAATCGCATTAAAAAAATTTTTTTGCCAAAAGAAGTTTTGCAGTAATAAAAAAAAAAAACAAAAAAAAAAAAAAAATAATTGCAAATTTTCTGGTTTAGCTTTTAACTTTTTATATGCTAAAGGTTCGTACATAAAATATATTGGGAAAAGACAGAAAAAAGTGTATATGAATCTCTTGATTTATCGTTTATATGATCGTAAAAAGTGTTTCTAAAAATTGCAGCGAATTTCCCATAATCATTACAATTTTTTTTGGGGAAAATTTTTAGATGATGTGTAAAAATAGCAATTGACCAATCATTGGCTAAATAACCATTTTATATAAAAAAAAGTTTCATGTCACTCTCTCTTTTTTTTACGTTTTTCACAGAATTCTGTTTAGAATATCTCTAATATTTACTATTTCGACATTTCCTAACGGATGTAACGACGGATATGAATCTGATGAATCTGAAAATCCCAATCCCCCTCCCTTTTCCTTTACACAACTAATTTTACGCGAGTTTTTACACTTGCTATGAAAACGCATCATTCAGTATTATTAAAATATTAAATCAACTTGATATTAAGACTCAGAAAAAAAAGTTGGGGCTTTGACATCTGCAATTTACACTTTTCCTTTCTTGAGCATGTCTCTAGTGTGTCTTGAGTGACGCTGTTGTTTGTCTTGTGTAAGCGCTTTGAGATATTTTATGCTGTCCAAGCAAATATTCTTGCATTTCCACCATTTGGATAAGTTGCGTTTGATGCACGTTTAACCAACCAGCACGCGTCTATGGCGGTCATGTTATGGTGCATTTAACTATGATCTAACTTAGTCTAACTATGAAATCTAACTATGATCTAACTTAGATCTAACTTAGATCTAACTATGATCTAACTTAAAATAGCATGCATCCCTAGATGCATCTAGATGCATGCGATTTTACGCTATCTAAGCAAATATACTTACTTTGTCATTATTTGCATAAGCTGCGCTCGTTGAATAAGTTAAACCAAGCAACGCTTTTGTCTACGGTTTCTATATTTTAAAGCATTTAAACTAATTTCGATGGTTGTGATTATTAAGATCGTTGCATTGGCATCACTTGAATAAGTTGTTTCGGATTTAGGAGTTTAAGCATCTTGTGAAGCATCATGCAATTTATCCAGTCCATGAAAGGATATTGATTTGAAGGCGTTGGTGAAACTGGTGATTGAATAAAATCACATGACGAATATCAAATTGCTACATCCAGTTAGTTTACAGCATAAACTTGTTAGGGAGACTAACTCTCTTGTTAGGGAGTCTAACTGACTCTCTTTATCAAAAAAAGTTGTAAAAGAGAGAATTAATGTTCATAGATAGTTATTAATTGTTTGTGATATTTGGTTATGAATCAAATGCAATTTATGCCAACGACGGCAAATTGAATATCATAATGACAGCATCAATGATAGAAAAAGCTTATATTGTGTGTTAGAATACGCAAAAACTTCATCGGTAATTGTTTTTCAGAGACATCTCAGAGACAAAAGCATCTCATCGTCACAACAACACAAGGTGAAAAAAATAGTTTGAGGGGACGAGCTGCTTATGCGGGAGAAATAGCAAAGGAAGTTATTTTTGTACCATTCAAATTACCCTGTACGTGTACAATGATGGTAACTTCTTAAACATACAATAAAAATAAAAGAAAGACAACGCGTTTTAAAAGGCTGAATTTATCTTAATTAAGCAATCGCACCTGTTATTATACTGTACAAAAAATTCTGTATATATACAGGGGATTTTATTTGTAATTTTTGTCATTTAACGTAACTTTCTACTTTGAATGAAAATTGTAAATTTTTCCGGAATAAAGGGAAAATTTCCTTTTTATCCTTACTCGTTGAATGTTAAAACTGTCAGACCGTGCGGTCGACCGTCCCGCCAGTACAAGTTCTGAGAAACTCAAATGCGTCAGGCATCAGGCGGGACTGGCTTAAACTATTATGACGCCGCCATGCCACAGGCCAAGGGAGAGCACCGCCACCTACGCATCACTTCCCTTGCACCCAAGACACCATAGACGACTTGGTTGCTACAACAGCAGAGCCATGTACTTAAGGAAACTGCTGAATGACACTTGAGGACGCATCCGAGTCCCCCAGTAGTTTCGGGTACTGGAAATCCATAGGGACTCCGAGCCCTATACCCATATCTGGGTTTACAAGACACGTACTTGCTTTACCAACGCTCTCATTGAATGTTAAGAACGAAAATGTTTCTTCCAACACAGACGAACGGAAATGTTTCTTCCAACACAGACAAACGGAAATGTTTCTTTTCAATTGAGAGAAAACGGGAAAATTGCAATTAAATTTTCGTAATTAATGTTTTGGCCTACAACTAACTTGTTGGATGTGGGCAGTTGGTATAGAAGACAAAGTATTCATGCTCTAACGGCGAGTACCGAAGTTGTGCATCAGTATATATACTTATTATTTCAGTTTTTGTAAAAATATTTCGGTATTGCTCATATTTTTTTTTTTCTGAAAACAGAATTTTTCTGTCTTGAATAGTGGAAATTTTTCATCTTGAAAACGGAGGAATACCAAAACGGAGAATAGATGGCAACTATGCTGCCGGTAAGTTTTCCGTTTTTTCACGGAATTTTTTTTATAGAGTACTGCGATAGTAAAATCAAGGCATTGTGGAAATTTGCCTGATAAAACATATGTCAGTTTTTTAAGACGTAGTCTTTCTACATTTCATGGTGTATTAGTTACGTTAGCGTCATTTTATTGAGTTTTACAATGGTTTTTTAATAGTTTGCTTTACGAAACATGAAATGAAGTGTTAGCGAAACCAGAAACAATAAACAAGCTTAATAATAATATTATTAAAATTAAAAAATTGTTGAAGCAAGGCATTGTAGTATTTGCATGTGCAACAAATTTCTTCTGATAAAACAAATTTGAGTTTTCTAAGACGTAGCCTATCTACATCTGTTATGGTATGGTGTATTGGTTACGTTAGCGTCATTTTATTGAGTTTTACAACTCTTTTTTAATAGTTTATTAAACATTAAATGAAATGTTAGCTAAGCCAGAAACCATAAACAAGCTTAATAATATTATTATTTAAATGAAACAATTGTAGAACCACTTTTAATATAGTTTTAAATTTTCTATGAAGACAGAAAAGCATAATGCCACAAAAATGTCATACAAAGAAAAAATGACTACTCTATGGAAAATTAAATAATTTTGAGAACAAAAAGAAAACAATTAAACCTTAATTTCATGCAATTCTACATCAAGTAGTAATTTTTCATTCCTTCCATTAAGCTTTTCATAACTTTTTTTTAATATAATGAAACAATTAATCATCTTTAAATTGAATACACATTATTTGAATAGCTGCCAGAAGTAGAAATAAAGTTTTAAAAGTTTTTTATTATCTTCTGGTGCAATAACTACATTTTAACTTTAATGAATTTATTACGGTGGGGGAAAAAAAAGTAAAAAAAATGATGTCTGGTATCAGCTTGCAAAATTTTATGTTTAATTAGTTACTATTGTAATTTTTCTCTGAGGTAAAGCTAATATTGAAATGAGAATATTTAAAGTTCGCAAATGATTTCGTATTGACAGCCTTTTTTTTCTTTGACCTATGAATATTTGTAAAATAATTTTATTCACTTATAAATGGATTTTTTTTTTTGCTTTTTAGGAGAAATTATTAGAATTCAATATTATTCAAAATTATTGGAATTCAATATAACAAATACCGATGCGGTTCGATTTTTCTTTTTTGAGAAATTTTGATGGATTATACAGGAGGATTAAAAAATACTTAGGCGATATTTAAGGGGTGATATAGCACGTCATAATTTGTTCAGACACGAGGTACACAATTGTAGACCTCAAGCTTTCTTTTTCATAAAAACTAAACCCTGATTTTTTAACATTTTTACTTTACTTCTACACTGGTGTGCAAAACTTAAGCAACAAACATAAAATGCTAATTTCTGAACACGTGAGTACTCAAAAGAAAATTCTATAAAGAGCAAGTATAGAAAAGAGGTACTACCCTAACAACACGGCCAGTCGATGTGAAGTCCCCTTGACGTCCCACATGGTTAGAAGTGTCACAATCGCTACGGTGAATCAAAATATGGGATATTTCACTGTCTCATTATTACTCTCAAATGATTGTTAACACTGAAAAGTCACTGGGACTGTCGCTTTGTGATGGGTCACCAGGTGACATTACAATGAAGTCACCTTGAGATTCTCAAGTCACTGTCAGTTGAAGACTGAACTTTGAAGTCATTGTGAACATTGAATTGTGATGAGTCGCCAAATAATGTCACAATGACGTCGCATGGTGACTTTCCGGTGATCGACACTCTAATGTGAAGTCATCATTGCACTCCTTTGTGAAAAGTCACCAGATGATTTCATTTTCTGTCACTTGGAAACTCATCACAGCACAGCTATCATGATGACTTTACAATGGAGTGTCAAAATGACAGTCACATGAAAGTCACAAGATGACTTCATTGTAAAGTCACCTGTTGACTCGTCAAAAAGCAGCAGTCATGGTGACTGTTCAGTGGAGTGACCAAATGAGAGTAAAAATAAGACGAATGAAAGATATCACATATCTGTTCATTGTAGTGACTGTGACAATTGTGACCATTTGTGATGTCAAGAAGACTTCACATCGACTGCCTGTGCTGTTAAAGTGGTACCTATTTTCTACACTTGCTGTTTATAGAATTTCCTTTTGAGTACTCACGTGTTCAGAAATTAGCATTTTGTGTTTGTTGCTTAAGTTTTGCATACTAGTGTATTTAGCTGAATGTTTTTTGCTTTGGAATAAAACCAATAAATGGCAGCACTGATGTTTATTTCCTTATAAAATATAAGTTATTTTGATACTTCTCCGTTATCCCGTTGACCACTTTCCATTAAAAAAAACTATCGCCAAACTATAGAATTTAACGCCAAAAATGTATGATCGTGGCGTCACATTCAGTCGACGTCAAATGCTTTGCACTTGCATGTTATCTCATCAAGTGATTTTTAATTCGACGTTTAATACAGTTTAAGGATTTTTAACTGATTTGTTAGTTATTTCATTAATTAAAATTACTTCTTCGACATCGACACCATGATATTAACAGAAACTTTTTGGCGAGGTTGGTTTGATCGGTAATGCGCGCGCTCACATATTGGTCTCAATAATTGAGATATTGCTTTCAATCCTTTTTCCCATAATTCTACATGCTATAAAAATTTAATTTCCGAAAAAAAAAATCGATTTTTTTGAAAGTTGATAACGTTTCTAACCCCTTAAGAAACACTTGTATTTTTTCACAGTGTGCTTCCAATTAGAGCTGAATATATTTTTGGGTAGCGAAAATAGATATCAGATATTGAAACATCAGGATCTTTTACAACTTTTTAAAATGTTTGATTATGGATAATTAGTTTCGGAAAGAGCGTAACTATAATATTCCACCATCTATTGTTTTTTTGTTTTTTTAAGTAAATTAAATCATTTGCTTCAGTGTATTAAAATTTTTAGAAACTTTGCGAAGGAAAAAAAGAGCAATGTACAGTACACCTATTTTCAAAAGGGAAGAAGAAAAAAAAAGGTGATGAGGCTTGACACAAATTGGCATACTTTAAAGTCTGCAATGCTCTTGTCTTAAGCTCTTGTCTAGATCGATAGCTATAAAATTTTAATCTGGCGTTTTTTTTTTTTCTTTGAAGCAGTAAAGATTCTTATAGTTATAATCTAGTATATTTTTCTTTTTTTACTAACACAGCTTATTTGCTGAGCTTATGTAAGAGATTTATTGTATTAAAATTTTAAAAGCTTTTGACTTAAGTGTTTTCAAAAGGATAAGAATGTGCTATGAAAATATTTGTCAAGATACTTTAATTTTACTTAAACATTGTTGAAAAAAAGATACTTCGTGATAAGTTTTATTTATGAATATTTGACTTTCGAATTAGAATATCTATTTATAGAACCCTGACAAAATTTACTTTGGTATATTTTACTAAAGCCACGAGTTCCCTCCCCCTCGCCCCCCTCGACTCCAAAATTACACACACACACACACACACACACACACACACACACATATATATATATAGATATAACGGTAACGAATTTTTCTCACTGGAGGAAAATCCGGATTTCTTAGATGATTTAACTGATTGTTACTAATAAATTTATGTAGCACTTATTCGATTATATTTACCTTCGAGTAATTCAAAAATAAAAGTTTAATAATTCAAAAAGTACGTAGGTTAAAAAACAACAACAACAACAAAAAAAAAAAAAACAGATGTTTCTTAATCGAGCAAAATATAATATAGCCACGAATGAACGTATACAGTAGCCTTTGCTAAGTTTTCCAAGATCTCGAAAAGCGTTCTTTATCTTTTAGAAATCTCAGAAACGCATATATTTCAAGATCTTCAAGCAAAGTTTCCTTTGCTGCCACTGATTTTCGGAAACGTTTTCGAGTAGTATTTATAGAGTATTAATCAGTGTTCTCAACCCAGAATATAGTTTTTTCTATATAATCAATTCTCGATTTTTCTAATTTTTGATTTACTCCACTGTCGTTCTAACTCCCTCATATGTAGACGACTCACTAAGCAAAATTTAAGTATACACTATATTGCCAAGGGTGACCGGTCACTTGCGATTTTAGACGTTTTGTTAACTATCTAGAAAAATACATGAGCAATTAACCTGAAACTGCAGGTGTGTAAACAGTATAGTATAGGTTATATATTTCCGCGAAGATTTTTTCACGAAACCCCATAGGGGACTGTCAACAAATTGAAAAACAACGAATATCTTTTGGATAACCCTGTAAAAACTAATGTAGCAAAGGCGTTCAAACTCGGGATTATTAATAAGTGGCTTATTGTAATATACTGTGTTCTTTTTTATGAGGATAGCATGTATACTCGTAGAGAAATTAAGGTTTTTATAAAAACAGTCCCAAATTTCGCCTAGTTTTTTGCTTATAATTTGCAGAGTTCTTAATATAAAAAAAAAGTTCTTTTCAGAAAATATGACAAACAACATTGTACATAATACTCTGTAATCAGAATTAAAAAATAATAAAAATTGGATGAAAAATGAGTAGGTTTACTAAAAATGTTTCACTGCTCATGCGCGAATGCAATCAAAATATAATATGCATAATGTATTACCTAAATATATAGAGCAACGTTTGTGAAAGTCCCAAAATCATAACTTGAAAATTCTGAAAATTATCGTCGATAGAATAAGCTCGAAATCTGTTGTTCCCAAAAGGAAGCAAAAATATGAGGGGTTGTATCCAAATATAGTAGTACGTGCAATATTGTGTACGCTATCTTGGCACTAATCAACAGATATTTGATACAACCCATCATCTTTTTGCTTCTTTTTGGGAACAACGGATTCTATCGACGATAATTTGGCACCTTTGGCAATATAGTGTATCATTAATTGAGGGGGTCGGGGCAAGAAAGTGCCAAGCCACATTTTTGGTGAAATAAATCTAACACTGTAATCTGTTGCTTAATATTGTAAATTATAATATCCTACATATAATTTGTTTCTAATGTCACTTGGTGGCAGAATATATCTCTGGTTTCGTTTTTTCCCCAGACGTTTATGCCCCCAATGAAGATAGCTAATTTACAAAGAACATAATAGTAATATCATTAAAGTAATGCGATATTGTTACTCAGAATATCTCAAATGTTACTAAGACACTGGCGATAAAACTTAACGTTATATACAGGGTGTTCAAGAAAGGACTCCCCAACTTTGAAATGACATAACTTCGAAACAGTGAGAGATAGAAATGTGAAACAAGTTGAATGTTAGACAGATAGGTCTGGAATTTTTTATACATCAATTTAAAGAAAAATAGTTCCAATATTGGACACGAGAGGGCGCTGCAATCACAAAGCTGTGTCTTTGAAATAGTTCCTGAAAGTGATCTGTTTGAACTGAGATAAAAATCACATTACAATGGTTTCGATATGGTTACTTTTTTCAGCTACAACATGACGTAACCTAAAGGTAAAGTTCGAAATCACTTGTTGCAATACTTCTATTGAAATGGATGCTCATGCCTCACAGATGAATTGTTCAAGCTGTTCCAACATTTGCGGATTCTTAGAATGAACAGCGTCCTTCAAGTAACCCCACAAAAAGAAGTTGCATGGATTCAGATCCGGGGAATATGGTGTCCAATCCATACCAACACCTGTCACTTTGAGATAATTTAAAGCAATGACTCTCTCACTGAAGTATTCCTCGAGGAACTCAAACACTGCAGTAGTACGGTGCGGTCGGGCCCCATCCTGCATAAACCATGAAATCCCTGGTGCATCTTCTAGAGCTTGAAATGTTCCAATAAACTGCTGTAAAATTTCAATATATCGAGATGCGTTAATCGTTTCCCTCCTGAAAAAGGGCCCAATGATTCCTTTACTGGACAGTCCTGCCCACACTGTAATTTTTGCTGAGTGCAGCGGTTTTGAAAGACACACAAACGGGTTTTCAGTGCCCCATATTCGCCAGTTTTGTTTGTTTACACATCCCTCTAAATGAAAATGGGCCTCATCGGTGAACCATAATGACCGACATCAATTTTATTTTCATCAATCATCGGCAGTAACTCATTTGCAAAAACTTCTCTTTGTTGTAGAGCTGTATTTCTGATCGCTTGATGGCACTGTATTTTATAGGGAAACAGCTTCAGGCCTTTTCGCATTCTATTGTGCGTAGTGGTGTTTGGCAATCCTGCTTCAGCAGCGACTCGCCTTATGGATTTTCGAGGACAACGTCTAACAATTTCTTCGACTGCTTGCACATTTTCAGGCGTCATGACTGATCGACTGCATCCCACGTTTCCGCCTAAATCATGGCCAAACTGTCCGTCCGTTGAAACTTGTTGAATAAATTGCGAATTATTTTCAAGTCTGGACCTTTTTTAACATTAAATGTTTTTTGAAAGCTTTGCTTTGTCATCGTCGGACTTCGATTTAATCGATGGTATTCAAGTACAATAAAAATTCGTTGTTCCAAAGAATACGGCATGATATTCTTGAATTCCGAATTATTCTCTAATTCTATACAACTTTTTTACACGTGTCAGCAATGAAACAGACGCACGAATGAAATTTCTGTACTTCTGAGTACCATTTAAAGTTCCATGTGCTTGTGCTGCCACCTATTATCCAATATCGGAACTATTTTTTCAAATTCGTGTATAACAAATTCCAGACCTATCTGTTTAACATTCAACTTGTTTCACATTTCTATCTCTCACTGTTTCGAAGTTATGTCATTTCAAAGTTGGGGAGTCCTTTCTAGAACACCCTGTATCTTGATTTGAGTATTTGATAAAATTTTCAAATTGAAATATCTCAGAAATTCAAATATGGGGCATAGCACTCTCTTGCCCCCCCCCCCCCAATTAGTAGTCATTGTTACTAATGGATTGGTAGCAGTCATATTTTTATTCAATGAGTTGCGGAAGAGTTAGTAGGAAGTGGTGCGTATTTTTGTTTTGTTTTTCTCTTTGACAGAACTGTACATAAATCCTTCTGTATATATAAAAAAGTAATGGTTTGGAAATGGACCAATGAAAATCTGCGTAGATATTCCGGGTTATTCTCATCGCTTTTTTACTAGGGACTTTTTTGAGGAGCGACTACTTTTTTTCTAGCCATCCTACGGATTCGAAAATCATACCACCAGACGTGAAATATAACAACCTTTCAGAAATACAAAAAATTATCACGATCGGACAATAAAAACTCAAAAACTCCTTAAAAATCGAGTAAAAAAATCTTTTATTGAAAAAGTCATTTTTTTATATTGTTGCCAATTTTTAATAAGCGCAAAGGATTATGTTTTATCTCAAATAAAAAATGTATTTGCGCGAGACTATTAAAAACAATAATGAAAGTTTAAAATAATAATTAAATGATTACGTGTTGAAAGCAGGAAATAAAGAAAATTACGTCATAAAAATTATGTTTACACATGAATATTAAAAATAAAAAAGATGAATTAAATGAAAAAGCATTATAACCTGATTACAGAAGATTAGTCGCCGTTCGTGATATCATCAACATCATCTTTTTAAAACAGAGGATACATTACCAGGTTTTAAGAGGCTGTGAAATCAGAACGGGGGTTGGTGAGCGTAGCGAGCAGGGGGCAGAGCCCCCTAGTAAGAAAGAAAAAAGATTTAAAGTTATCTCCTTAAAGTATTGCGCATCATAAATGAACTGTAATTTTACGAAAAAAGCCATCAACTGAATGCTTTATCAGTCTCATACTTTTTCATGCATTTTTTGGAAAGCCGGAGCTTTTTACGGTACATAAAATCTTTGTGACGAAGTGAAAAAAAAAATGAAAAGTATGTTATGATGCTATAAAAGTTTTACGGGAGCGTTGAAATATGCTAAACCATAAAAATAAAAAAGTAATGTTCACGTGTCGAGAAGAAAAAAGATTTTTTGTATTATTATTTTACCAAAATATCAGCTGCATTTCTTAAAAGTTATATTTCTTTAAAATCGATGTTAGTATGATTGAAATGATATGATATGAATATCTTTAAGAGGAATTTCAAATTATACTCTAGGGAGATTTTACCAAGTAATTAAGAGTCAATTTACATCGTTTTAAATTCATAAAAACATTAAAGGTAAGTATTTTTTACATGGACATATTTAAAGAACATTATTAAGACAAAGAAGATAACGCATTCGAATTATTTTATGTGATCTTGTAAAATAATTATAAACACTGTAAAAAAAATCAGATCTTTCTTAATCTACACTGTAAAAAAAATCTGTAATTTTGACAGAAAAATATTGTATTTTTTACAGAAAAAACTGTTTTAAAGAAAAGCAGTTTTTTCATGTAAAAAATGTGGATTTTGTAATTTTTACAGAAGAAAAACAGTTTCAATGAAAATATACGGATATTTTCTGTAAATTAAACGGTTTTCCACTGGCGGAAAAATTGACAGTTTTTTTTTTGTCAATTTGAAAGATTTTCTTTACGGTGTAGGAAAATATAATATAAACACGAACGAAAATATACAATAAATGCTTCGGAGTTACTAACGATTCCGAAAAGCGTTCTTTATCTTTAGAAACCTCAGAAACTAATATATTTTCGAGATTTAAAAAAGCATTTATACAAACAAAGTTTTTTTTTATGCCGCCGATTTACGGAAACGTTTCCGAGTAGTTTTTACATTCTATTAATCAGTTTACTCAACTCGAAACATAGGTTTTTTAGATGCTATCCATTCTCAAGTAAACATTTTCATGTTCAACAATCATGTTTTACAGACAAACATCATAAATTAACAGCATTAACATTAACATTAATATTTTTTTTGTTATTCTTGCATGTATAAATTCAATTAAGCAGCTGTAAATGTATCATTGAGAAGTAATAGCAACTTAAAAACCGACATTCCCGTTTGAGAAAACTGTTTAATACACTCTGAAACGTTTCCGAAAATCAGTAGCAAAAAGAAACTTTGTATTTATAAATTATTCTTTAATTTTTTTAAATATATTGTTTTATGAGATTTCGGATGATAAAGAACGCTTTTTTGAATTGCTGGTAAGTCGGATGATGTTATTGTGTATTTTCGTTCGTGGTTATATTATAATTTTGTAAATTAAGAAACACTTTTTTTTACAATGAAAAGTGTCCCAAAATGAACTGGTATTTCATAATTTCTTCAAAAATAAATAAATAAATAAATAAATGAACACGTGCTGCAACGGCCGAGGAAGAGGGCGGGGGGAGGGGGGGTCGTTTACCAGATGTTTTGTTTCCCACATAATCTTCATATTGCTACTTCCAAATAAAGTAAAACCATTATAAATGTTCAAATAAAAAATTTGTTTTAATTAAAAAGAAAAAAAAATAAATGTCAATTTACTTACAGGCACCCTTTAAGTGTTATGAAATGATTCCAAATGTCATACAACGATAGGAACTAAAAAATCCTTTTCAGTACACTGTAAAAAAACACAAAAAAGACATATGCTTACGAAAGTGTTACGAAGTTTAATACAATTTACGAGACTATAATGTAACCTCTTCCGAGTAACCCACAAATCCCAAAGGCATTCTTTTATCTTCAGAAACCTCAGAAGCCAACAGATTTCCGAGAATTAAAAGAGAATTTTTGAAACAAACATTTTCCCCCCGTCTGATCAGTTTTCTCAACCCGAAAAAACGGGTTTTCGGATGCTATCAGTTCTCAAATAAACCATTTTAAATTCCACCGTATTAAATTCCATTTGCATAACAGACTTTTTACATGCATGAGTAAAAAAAAAAAAGAAATGTTAATGCTAAAGTTAATGTTAATGCTGAAAACTTAACATGTTTGTCTGTTGAACATGAAAAAAATTACATAAGAATTAATAGAATCGAATAAAACGATATTCGTATTGAGGTTGGTTGGTTGGTTGGTTGATTTATAATGGCCGATTATCTACACTTGGGATGTAGGCCCTAGGGGGGAGTGCCCTCCGTGGGGGTCTTTCTAAGGGATCCTAACCCGTATTTACGGCAAGATTTCGTATTGAGAAAACCGATTAAAAACTTCTCTGAAATGTTTCGAAAATTATGGACAGCAAAAGAAACTAACGTTTGTCGAAATTCTTCTTTAAATCTCAAAAATATATTGGTTTCGAAGGTTTCGGAGGAAAAAAACAAAACAAAACAACAACAACAAAAAAAAAACGCTTTTTGGTATCGTGGACAACTTAGAAGAGGTTATATTATAATTTCGTATACCGTATTAAATTTCGTAATATTTTCAGAAACATTTTTTGATTTCGTTACAGTGTAGGATCTATACTTTAGTTTTATTTAAATTTAATGGTTATCCAAGTATTATTATTAATGTTCGACAGAAGACGGATAAACAGAGGTATCGCAATATTTATTGATTAAAAAATTACATTTAAAAACAAATTTTCTTTGACATATTAAATTTTTGCTTCAAAATACAGAGTGCGTTAGAAAAATGTATACACACTTTGAATGATTATATCTAACTTCAGTTTTTATTCGCATATAATTAATATTTAAATTACTAAAGAATCTACCGGCTGATTATAAGTATCTCTATTTGGAGCTGCCTGTAGCTTGAAGGAATAACCGGAATGAAACCAAAATCGGTGCACTTACTATTCGAGAAAGGGGAAGGAGAATGGAACAATAATAACAAAAAAAATTGCAATAATCGCCGACAGATGGCGCTTTTGAGTGTGAAATGTAATGTGCAATATTGTGTACCGTGTGGAGGTGACGCAAACCTCAATGACTTTACCGCATATCACAATATGCGCGAAACATCGCAGTTGAGCACGTCGTGCACAGCCTGGATTGGTCCTCCAGCACAATGGCTATATGGAACCTGAACATGATCGGCACAGCCATACGAAAGCGTAATCACACTGTAACATTTTCCAATTAATTAGGTGTGCCATCCGGTTTGACGCCTTAATTCTTTGTTCTTGTATTACATATTAGATTTCACACTCAGTAGCGCCATCTGTTGGTGATTATTGCATTTATTGTTTCATTCGTCTTCCCCTTCTCGAATAGTAAGTTTTCCGATTTTGGTTTCATTCGGGTTATTCCTTCGAGCAATCTGCAGCTCCAAATAGAGATACTTATATTATGTATATTATGTATGGTGCATAACTTTTCCACCTACCGCAGATGTTCAAAATTATTACCGTTTTCGTCAATACACTGCTTATAACGGTGGGCTATTGATTCACAAACTTCAACAAACATTTCATTTGGTGTTGTGACGCAGTCTTGCTCATTTGCGGTTCCGGAACGTTGTCCGTGAACATCCATTCGTTTTAAACTTATCTTTTATCCGATGAATTGTAAGTCCCATAGGTGGATCTGCTTGAAACTTCCTGCAATATTGTCTTTGTACTTCTGCTACCTTTTCATACTTACAATGGTATTTTAAAAGTAAATTTCCTTTTTTTTAAAGTTAATCTTGGTCTACTCATTATTTCTAATTAATTACACTTTGAAAAGAAAGAAAATATTCAAAAGTTATGACCCGTTAAACAGCGTATGTATACATTTTTCCGACGCACATTGTATATATCGTCATCAAAAGTTACAGCAATTAATGACAATTTCCAGAAGTATGAAATATTTTTATTATTATTTTGTATGGCCTTGTAAAAAACAATAACATATACAAAGATAAAATTTTATATGAAACATACTCTACATGAACAGCATGTTTAAATTCCCGTTGTTGTTTGAAAAAAAAATTGCGATAGTTTAAGCGTACATTGCCAGAAAGGTAACTGGAAAATATTTTTGAACTGTGATAGTTAAATAATATGCACCGAGAATTGAATTGAAGCTACATAACCATAAAAATGAAAGCAATATTTTGAACGCATTTTTTTTTTTTTTTAAATAACAACAGCAAAATATTTTAGACAAAACATAATCATCTAATCACACTTGATATGATTTAGTAAATAAAAAAAGAATCATTAATAACGTCGCATTCAGTAAAAAGCTAAAGGTAATCCTGTCTCGGCGTAAGATGATACTTTGTGTTTTTTCATAAGAAGAGATACTTTGAGTTTTTTGTTTTCAGACATCTGACAAAATGTTTTATATTTTTGACAGAATTTAGTGAATAAATTGAGATATTGTAATAAGCTTAGAAACTTGCGAATTTCAAGGTGTTGAAAAGACACGATGTGTCAAAGAAAACATAAGATATTTAGGAGTAAAAGAGGTGCATCTCTATGAAAAACAAAAGCTGTTTTATTTAGTAAATGTTTGTGATAGAATATTTGCAAATATATCTTTTTTTCTTTAACAAAACGGTAGTTTATTTTTACTTTCTTCTATCTTTACAAGAAGAAAGTATTGGATTCGTAAAAAAATTCAACTTCCGGTTTTCGACGGATTTATATGTTTTAGAAGATCTTGAACACGATTTGACTGATTTTAGAAAATGAGTGAGTCTGTCTGATCCGTGAGATCCGTGAGTCTGTCTGACACAAATTGTACGGGAACTCCATTTCAAGAACTAATGCATTGAATTTAATCAAACTTCAGATTCAATTATACTTTAACCTAAATTGGTGCAGATTAGGTTTTGGTGTAAATCGTCCAGAAAGTAGCACTGCTGTGCTGCATTTTTCATGATTTACGAGATGGCTATATATCAAAAACTAATGCACGGGATTTCATCAAACTTCATATTCTGTTAGACCCTGACATAGATAAACGCTGATTAGGTTTTGGCGTAAATCGCCTAACAGGTGGCACTGCTATGCTGCCTTTTTCACGATTTCTGCGATAGCTATATCTCAAGAACTAATGCGCGGAATTTCACCAAACTTCATATTCTGTGTGACGTTGACATAAATAGATCCTTATTAAGTTTCGGTGTATACCGTCCAACATATGTCGCTGCTATGCTCTGTTTTTCACGATTTCCGCGATAGCTATATCTCAAGAACGAATAGATTGTTATTTAATTTCTGTTGCAGACGATTTGATTAATGTAGAAGAAAATTTTGTATGACCATAACATATTATTTAATCTTGAAATTTGACTTTTAGCTTCGCTTCAAAGATTTCTCACATCGAATCCACATTCGAATTTCTATGTTTGTGCTCTGAGATTATCGTTTGTATGTCCATGTGTAATTTCGATATTTGTAGATTCGTACATTGCTCTCTTGGACCTTAATAATTTTTAGCAAAGTAATGTATCAATTTCCCATTTTGAAAGCTGATAGCTTTTAAAAGTAAAAGCTAAATAAAGTAGCAGAACACAAAATGTCGGCATTACTGCGATAGAAGGATTCAAAGCTTAGTTCTCAAGATTCTCGATAACGTTAGTAAATCAAAGCCGATTTCGACGATTTTTATTTATTTATTTTTTTTTTTAAATTTCAAATTTTACAAATAGACAAATGTAATTACCAAAACTTTTCAGTAGTGATAGAAAACATATATATATATATATACAGGGTGATTATAAAGAAACTTTGCCAACATCTGCACTTCTAGCGCCCGTTCTATTTAACCGATCAAGATGAAATTTTAAATATAGTTGTTTGAAGGTATGCGCTCGAGATTCTGTGAATGGCAATACAGTGGTGCTCACGGTTACGGTTATAGTTACAGAAACTCGAAAATTTCGAATGGCAACGCCTACTTTTTCCTGTCTCAAAATGTTCAGCGCATGCGAAAACCCTAAATAGCGTTGAAACGGTACCGATATGTCCAAAAACCGACGTGTTATAGACATACAAACCGTTCTTTAAGGCGCACCGAGCAATAATGCATTCGACAGAGACAAGAAACTGCTGAATGATGAGAACACATATCAGACAAAAGAAAACCTTTATTGGCATCAAACATTTTCCACATGGGTGCCATCACAAGCAATTACGCATTGCATGCGGGAGACGACGGACAATACCGCTGAACGCAACATGACGCGAGGAATGTTTCTAATCTCACGCCGTATAGAATCCTGCAAGCCCGACAATGTTTGCGGATTGCACAGGTAAACTCTGGATTTGAGATATCCCCAAAACCAGAAATCCATAGGCGTCAGATCTGGGGATCGCGCAGGCCACGGAATAGGATAATGGCGTGAGATGATGCGATCACCAAAATGCTGATCTAGGAGCCTTTTAACTGACCTCGCTATATGTGGAGGTGCACCATCTTGCATCCAAACAACGTCATTGAGTGCATTCCGCCGACGCAACTCCGGTAGTACAGAATTTTTCAGCATGGCTGCATACCGAGAGCCTGTTACAGAACATGTTGCAGGACCCGCTGGGGTCGTTTCCTCAAAGAAGAACGGGCCGAGAACAAATGTAGCTGTAATGCCGCACCACACAGTCACTTTGGCGTCAAATAATGGTACTGGTGCCACAGCGTGAGGATTCGTCTCTCCCCAGTGCACACAATTCTTTGTGTTAATGTTGCCATGTAAGGTGAAATGCGCCTCGTCCGTCCATAGTATGCGAAGTGGCCAGTCGTTATCAGCATCATATCGTAATAAAAATTCATTTGCGAAGTCCAGACGTTGTTGTGGGTCACCCGGCTGCAACATCTGGACGCGCTGAAATCGATAGGGAAACATGTGAAGTACTGAGCGCAAGAGCTTGCGGACCGTTGTGTTCGGAATATCCAACAAGCGCGATAATCCTCTTGCAGTTTCTGTGTGCCCTGTAGTCACTGTATGATGCACTTCCATGACAACGTCCTCAGAAACTGTTGGCCGTCCGGAGCGCGGTTTGTCACAGGTGCAGCCTGTATCTTCGAATTTGCGCACTAAATCACGCACAGCTTGCAGAGTACATGGCCCACGTCGTTGTCGATGATTGCGGCGATACACACGCAAGGCTTCCGCAGCGTTCATCCCATTTAGATAATAGAGTTTGATCAATTCACCGCGAACTTTCCCAGGAAGAGTCATATCGTCGGCATGTGCGAGTTCATGAATGACGACTTCGCATACCCGCTTGGTATTTTATAGGCTTCCTCCGCTGAATATCTGGCGAACGGCGTTCTGTGATTGGTATCTTGCCTGTGTCATATGCAAAGTTACTGCGTGCGCACAGATCGTGTTTTGTTGGCCGGTTTTCAGAACTCTTCTTTGTGTATGCATAACACGTTTGTTTTTGGACATATCGGTACCGTTTCAACGCTATTTAGGGTTTTCGCATGCGCTGAACATTTTGAGACAGGAAAAAGTAGGCGTTGCCATTCGAAATTTTCGAGTTTCTGTAACTATAACCGTAACCGTGAGCACCACTGTATTGCCATTCACAGAATCTCGAGCGCATACCTTCAAACAACTATATTTAAAATTTCATCTTGATCGGTTAAATAGAACGGCCGCTAGAAGTGCAGATGTTGGCAAAGTTTCTTTATAATCACCCTGTATATTTCAACAATAATAATTTGCGTTTTCAATAACAATATTTTTCAAAATTAGCTTTTAAATGATTTGTACCGGAAATAAAACTGAAGCTTTATAACAATCAAAGAGGACAACAATATTTTGACTAAATACCCTAATAAAGTTTTCTAGATGGGATGTAATCATTTAATCACACTTCCTACGTGAAAAAGAACGACGCATCTATTGGAGTTTCATAATAATGTCACATCCAGTTAATAATGTCACATCCAGTGGAGTCCTGAAGGTAACCCTGTTGCGTGCAAAATGATACTTTGAGTTTTCTCTTGTCATGCAGAATTTATTACATTTTTGACAGAACGGCGAATAAATTGTATTAATATATAGCGACTATTTGCAAATATTTTTCACAAAAATGAAGGTATATTTTTACGTCACAGGTTATCAAAGCCTGACAGCTAATGTTCCCGTTGGTTCTGTATGTACGTACGTATGTATGTATATACCTAAGTATGTACGTAACGCGATAACTCTTGATAGAAATATCCGATTTGCTTCAAATTTTGTATATAGGTTGATTCTGATAAGGTGCTTCCCTTTTTAGTTTTGGAGGTTCATTGGTTAAATATAAAGGGGGGGGGACGGGGGCTAACCCCCCTTAATTTAGATAAATGAGTTTTTTATGCAGAATTATCCGATTTGCTTCAAAATTTGTATATAGGCTCTTTCTGATCAGGTGCTTCCTTGATTAGTTTTGGGGGTGCATTGGTTAAGTATAAAGGGGACGCAAGGAGGGGGGCTAATCCCTCCCTTAATTTAGATAAATGAGTTTTTCATGCAGAATTATCCGGTTTGCTTCAAATTTTGTATATAGGCTCTTTCTGATAAGGTGCTTCTGATAAGGTTAGCTTTGGGGGTTTATTGGTTAAGTATAAAGGGGGAACGGGGGCTAATCCTTCCTTGATTTAGATAAGTGGGTTTTTCATGCATAATTATCCGATTTGCTTCAAATTTTGTATATAGGTTCACTGTAATAAGGCGCTTCCTTGATTGGTTTTGGGGGTTCATTGTTTAAGTATAAACGGGGAGGGACGGGGGAGAAAACCCCTTAATTTATTGTCGATTTCTTTATTTTTCCAGAGGCATTATTCTTTGAAATAAAAGTATAATACACAATTAGTGTGGATAGCCTGTGAGCTCAATGCCATCAGTTTCACCGGGCACTTTTCTTTATTTATTATCTTGAAGTTTTAGCTTCCTTTCATAGATTCCTCGCAAAGAACTCTGACCCAAATTTCTATGTTTCTGTTCTAGATTATGATTTGTACGTTTCATACATTTGTACATTGCTGTATTTGAAAAATATGTTTTTTTTTAAAAAAAATAAGGTGTTGATTTCACATTTTGAACCTTTAAAAATATTTAAAATACTTAAATAGTCAGCATCAGAACGATATAAGAATTAACGGCTTAATTAGGAAAGATCCGATAATGTTAGTAAATAAATACCGATTTCGATAATTTTTACGTATTTTATTTGAATTTTAAGTTTACAAAATTTACAAAAATATAACAGTAATTTCTAAAACTTTTTAAATTATTATATAAAGAGTTGAAAACATTATTTTTTTCATCAATAGCATTTTGCATATTCTACAACATTTCACTAAAGTAGCTTTTAATAAATGTAGTATGATTCGGAAATAGAAATAAAAATCATCAAAAATGACAAATGTTTTTTGAATAAATAGTTCCTTATAACACGCTCGGTTTTTAAAAAAAGGTAAATAAATAAAAATTTACAGTCAGAATGTAATAATCTAATCACATTTTCTAAGTTTTAGTAAAGAAAAAGAAAATTCTTTAATAACGTCACATCAAATGATGATATGACTCGGGAATAGGAATAAAAATCATCAAAAGCGACAAATGTTTTCTGAATGAATAGCTCCTTATAACACGCGCTGTTTAAAAAAAAAAAAAAATAAATAAAAATTTACATTCAGAATGTAATAATCTAATCACATTTTCTAAGTTTTAGTAAAGAAAAAGAAAAAACTTTAATAACGTCACATCAAATGATGCACTGTTAAAAATTTGCAGCAAACTGTCCAGTTATTTGACCGTTTTTATAGAAACCGGTTACATAACCATAATTTAGCGCTATTCTGACCATATTTTACCACCTATTATGGTCAGAATAGAGTTAAATTACGGTGTGATCGTTCTTTAAAAAACGGTCAAATGACTAGACAGTTTGCTGCAAATTTTTAACAGTGTGATATGACTCGGGAATAGGAATAAAAATCATCAAAAGCGACAAATGTTTTCTGAATGAATAGCTGCTTATAACACGCGCTGTTTTTTAAAAAATAAAATAAATAAAAATTTACAGTCGGATTGTAATAATCTAATCACATTTTCTAAGTTTTAGTAAAGAAAAAGAAAAAAACTTTAATAACGTCACATCAAATGATGATATGAATCGGGAATAGGAATAAAAATCATCAAAAGCGACAAATGTTTTCTGAATGAATAGCTGCTTATAACACGCGCTGTTTTTTAAAAAATAAAATAAATAAAAATTTACAGTCAGAATGTAATAATCTAACAACACTATCAATTATGATATAAAGAGTTGAAAACATTATTTTTCAACAATAACAATATGCATTTTCAACAACATTTCTCTAAAGTAGCTTTTAAATGACTCAGGAATAGAAATAAAAATCATCGAAATTGCAAATAATATTAAAAGAATGGAAAAAAATAATTTTTGCTTTTTTTAAATTCTAAAGCACTATTTTCTTGTTTTAAATAAACTTGAAATTTTAATTTATTGAATTTTTAGTTTTTCTGTGCAGCAACATGTCAGTTTTTGAAACATTGAAAATAAACATGCAGCAGATAACGGAATATCTCCGTTGGCTGCTTTTTTTTTCGTCCGTTCCGTTGTTTTCCGGATATATGAAGAAATTTTCTGCTTTTAACTGAAAATGCCCTTTTGTCATGAAAAGGGACTTTTTCTGTAAAATTCAGGAAAAAAATACCCGTGAATTTCAGATTATTTTTAACAGTATACAGTAAAAAAAAAATTCCGTCAATTTACGGAAAAGGGACTGGCAGCAGAGTTGCCGGAATGTTTCCGTTTTTTGAGGAATGTTCCGTCTTTGTAGTCCATAAATGGCGCGATATAGACGCGAAGGAGTTGAAGCGCATGTGTGGCGATCGAAAATACTGCAATCCCATTGGATGATAGATTTTTACATTAATAATTCCGTATTTGAAACTCTGTAATCTTAAAAGTCTAAAAAGTGTACAATTTAGGGATACAGTTTATGCACTTTTTGTGCACAGTTCAGTTTGCAATTTTTATGCATAAGTTGAGGTGCCAAATACGCTCGGATTTTGTGCACTTTTTTTGCAAACTTTTTCTAGCTGGGTAGCAACAGATATACGGGATAGATTCCATTTTTCTAACAAAACGGAAACTTTCTAATCAAAATTCACGGAATACAACCTGTCAATAAACGAAAATTTTTAACAGTGTAGGTTTTACGGTCAGATTTGATAAGTTAACAGCATTAACATTAACATTTAAATAAATATTATTTGGCTACTCTTGCGTTATAAATTCTGTTACGCAGCTGAAAATGTTTACTTAAGAATTGATAACATCCCAAAAATCGATACTCCGGTAAGAGAAAACTTAAAAATGCACTATAAAAAATACTCAAAAATCAGTGACAACAAAAGAAACTTCGTTTTTATAAATTCTTCTTTAAATCTCGAAACTATATTAGCTTCTGAGGTTTCTAAGATAAAGAACGCTTTTCGGAACCGTGTGTTACTCGAAAGAGATTATTGTATATTTTCGTTCGTGGCTATATTATTTATTTTCGTAGACTAAGAAACATTTGTATTTTTTTTTAGTCTATATTAGTACGTGCGTACATTGTTTTATTGGACCTTAATATATTTTTAGCAAAATAATGTATCTACTTCATATATTGAGGGTTTGTAGCTTCAAAAAGTAGTAAGATGTTTAAAATACACCGCACTAAATATCAACGTTACAGCTACTGGGTATCCTAAAATGGACTGACTAATATTAAAATTCAATATCTTATAAACGGTGACAGATATTTAAAAAACTCTTGCAGGAGAGTAATGTATGAAGTCAGGAGTTTTTTTTACTGCGATTCCTGATTTTAGTTTCAAATGACAGCGATAGATGGCCCTGCGAGCAATAGACATCCAATCGAGACAAAAGCAGGAATCACCCAGCATTGATGCGAAAGAAGGAGGTTCAATACATGGAGTGGATCTCATTCACCAATAAAATCTTATTCAGAATCGGGTCCTAAGAACAAGATTGTTTTAGAGAATGAGACCCACTCCATATATTGAACCTCCTTCCTTCACATCAGTGCTGGGTGATTTTAGTTTTAGCCTGGATTGCACTCCTATTGCTCGCAGTGCCATCTATTGCTGGTAATTGGAACTAAAATCAGGAATCGCAGTAAAAAAAACTCCCGACATCTTACATTAAATCTTACATTACCCGACATATTACAATATCTGGCATCGTTTGCAAGTTAACAAATTTTAAAATCAGTCAGTCCATTTTAGAACACTGGGTATCTAAGAATCCAAAGCTTAGTTCTGGAAGATCGGATAACTTAAGTAAATAAAAACAGATTTCTACGATTTCTATGTATTTTATTTTTAATTTTTGAAAAATTTACAAACAAATAACTCTAACACTTTTTATTTAGGATAGAAAGACTTGTAAATACTACTTTTTCAACAATAATAATTTGCATTTTCAAAAACAATTTTTTTTTTCAAAATTAGTTTTTAAATGATATATTCCATGAGTTAAAGAAAGAAAAGAAAAGAAAAAGAAAAAGAAAGAAAAAACACCTAAAACGACAACAATATTCTATCTAAATACCCACCTCTCATAAAAAATAAAATAAAATAAATAAAATTTTCTAGACAGATCATAATCATCTAATCATACTTTCTAAAGTTTTGGTAAAAAAGAATCTCTTAATAACATCACATCCAGTGGAGACCGGAGTAAGCCTGTCATGGCGTAAGATGATACTTCGTGTTTTTTCTTGTCAGACATCTGCCAGAATTTATTACATTTTTGACAGAATTTAGCGAATAAATTGAAATATTGTAATAAATTTAGTAACTTATGGATTTCAAGTTATTGAAAAAGTCAGTGTATAAAAGAAAACATAAAATTTCGAAGGAGAAAAGAGATGAATCGGACAGAAAAATAAAAGCTTTTTTAACTAGGTAATAATTTTCGACTAAATATTTGTAAATATTTCATTTTATTTTGACAAAATTTGAAGTTTATTTTTGATACTGAAATCGGACTTTCATTTTCATTATTAAAATGCTTCGCAATTTTTCTGTTCTCTTAAGAACTTTAATGAAATTTAATTCTACTAAAAAGTGATTTTTGGAACATTTTGATAAAAATTAAATCATATTCATAGACCTAATCGGATTCTAGAAAACGCGTAAAAGAACAAATGGTAGCAGATAACACATAAAAATGCTCGAATAAAACTTTGCAGTTATATATTTTCTGGTATTATAACAATATATTTTCAAAACATATAAGAAAAATATAGTATTAATTTTCGGCATTTTAAAAAGACTTTGACAATGTAATGTATAAAAATATTACTTATTTTATTCTCGAGATATATAGCTTAGAATTTTTAGCGGAGTATAAAGCTATATAAGGCTTTAAAACTAATTTAAGAAGAAAATCTAGAAGTTTAATATACAGAGTGTACGATAAAATTATTTTTTTAGAAAATCACACCATTTCCAAGTTCATAAATAAATCGCATATATTTCAAATGTTAATCGGACATTTTATTCGTCAATTAACCTTAGAGTGTCAGTACTACAGTGCGTTAAGAAATTATAAGATCACTTTGATTTTGAAAATTATGAAGTAAATAAAGATTCTAATTATAGTTTAAACACATGCGATATCAAAATACAATATATTTATTAAAATTAGTTTGCAATAATTTTGAATAATGCAATAAGTAAGTATGTTAACAAAAATATAAGCAATGATTGAAAAATACTCTGTTAACAAATTATAAGACCACTTGTCTAAAAACAAAAATAATATGTAAATTAATACGATATTGGTCCTCCTTTTTTCCTTATAACCTCAAACACTCTGTTTTTCATAAAAGTGACCAGGTGATTAAGTACAGATTCAGAAATTTGATCCTCCTTTTTTCCTTATAACCTCAAACACTCTGTTTTTCATAAAAGTGACCAGGTGATTAAGTACAGATTCAGAAATATTGAGTCATTCATTTACAATTTCTACTTCTTGTTCAATGGCTTCTTCTTGGCAGGCAAAAACTTTTTATTATTAGTATAAACTTTGCGGCTTAATACGCCCCGAAGATTTTCCATAGGATTCAAGTGTGCACTTCAACTTGGCCATGACAAAACATGATTTTTTTTTCTTTTTTAAACCATTGCTGGGTGGATTTAGACACATGGCAAGAAGCATTGTCCTGCTGAAACATCCAGTTAGCACCACTTAAAAAAGGTCCAAACGGTATCAAATGATTCAAATGATCATATAACATAGCCTGATATTGTGCAGAGTTTATACGTCCCGAAATTCGGGTTAAATCGCATAATCCATCATGACTAAAAGCTCCCCAAACCATTACTGATCCTCCTCTCATTTGTCGACTGAAGCATTGTTTTGGTTCCTTCCTCAAATCATGCCAATAGTGTTTGTAACCATCTGGACCGTCAATATTAAATTTTTTTTCGTCTGAAAATATTACTCGTTTCCATTTCTTGTCCCATGACATGACATTTTTAGGTCATTTCAGTCTTTCTTCTTTATGATGTTTCATTAACCTCGGTTTTTTCAATAGTTTCATACATTTTGCATTACTGTTTGATTTCAAACTCTTCCAAACTGTTACGTGTGAGGTTCTTTTGTTGAAACGGTTCGAAATTTCCCGAGTTGAAAGACTTTTTTGAGTTGATAATCGAAATATTTGTCGATCATCCCGTGCTGTCAAAATAATTCTTCTTCCAGATCGTTTAATTTTATTTGAATTCTTTTTTCTAATCATTTCATTGTGAATGGCAGTTTTAGAACGCTTCATTAACTGAGCTATTTCTCGTTCAGATTTACCAGCACCCTTATAAAACCAAATTTTTCTTACTTCGGTCGCAGGCAAATATATCGTAAATAACACTATCTAAACCTGCACCTTTGCTTCTCGGGAATACTTTCAGGATATACAAACGCGTACGTTTTATAATGATTCTGATGTGACGTATAATATGCTAATTTCCTCAAGTGGTCTTATGATTTCTTAATAGTCACCTTATTTACGTTTTAAAAAAATTAGAAGATTTTAATAAAATGTAACTTAAATTTTAATGTAGCAATTATATAGCAGAACACGTTCTACGATCAATTTTAAATACACACGCTAAAAATTTGCATATTGTGTCTTCTTCTTCAGAAGTGCAACAATTCGTTAGTGGTCTTAACGCACTGTATATTTTGACTTAAATAAAGTAATAAATAGTTTGAAAAACTTAAATAATGGCAGGCATATTTATTTAATCACAAAATAGATTGCAGTAAGATAGAAATAACATGCATAATTGAAAAAAAAAAGAGCATGCATAAAATAAATAACTATAAAATCCCAAAAATACATAACATATCAAAATTCACTTGCAAATTGAATACTCTAAATCATCCTTCTTTTAAGACAGAACAGAATTCCACATACTTAACAGGGGAATAAGTAAATAAATAAATAAAAACACTGAGAATGGAATAGAAAATGTCATTCTCATTCATTCTCTCAACTATAAAATTTTGCTGCAGGCATATGTCATTTTATCCAAAAAATGATTTAAAGAGAAAATTCCATTTCAACAAATAATGGCAATAGAAAGACCACGTGCACAGTGGTCATTCTCTTTTTAAAAAGATTGTTTTAAAAAGTAGCCAAGTTTTTCCTTTTTTTCTTTTTTGTTTCTTTTTAAATAAAAACCAGGGAAATCCATCTCGCGGGTTTCCCCTGTTACAGAATATAGGTAAAAATAATTTTCAATTGGAAACTTTAATAGATTTTTTACGTTTAATCTATATATATTTTAAATTCTCCATTAAGAACACCATAAAGCATTTTCATATTAAAATATTTATTTTATGTATTCAAATAAAGTTTTGAAATTTATTAAAAACGGGATTTTCGTATTAGTCGCATGCCAGTGGTTAATAATAATAATAATAATAATAATAATAATAATAATAAAGCCAAAGATTTCACTATTTATGGTAGTCTTTTTTATTCTGATTATTTCGGTGTTTAAACGCATGGTTCTATTACATATTTGTTAAATTTGTGTTTTATTTATATTATTTATATATATTTATTGATAAATATTTAATTTCCTTATGGAATATTAGCAGGAAAGAAATGCTGAACTATTTATATTTTTTTTAAAGTGCAAACGGGGGCACAGCTGTCGCAGATGCACCGGGGTATCTTTTAGGTGCCAAAATGGCGATTTTATACCTTGACAACCCGACGATTTTGGCGAGATTAAGCTTCGTATGGCAATCCGGTAGAACAGATTCCGTGTGTTTTATATTATATTAAATATTGTGAGTTTTATAATAAATTAATCATTGTGTGTGTTTTATAATAAAATAATATGTGTGTTATTATAATAACATTTTTGTGTGTTTTATAACAAAATAAACTATCATAATAAAATAAAACTAACATACTGTTTCAGCAAGCTCCGAAAATGAAGTTTTCTCGCCAAAATGGCGCAAAACAAAAATCGCACCAACCCCGGTGCGTCTGCGACAGCTGTTCCCAAACTGGTAAATCTTCCATAATCGCTGCGCGCAAGAGAGACAGATTTAAAAAAATCATGCTCGAAAATTATTTTAAAAAGAAACAAATCCGAAAATTGAGATACAGTATTAAAACAAATTTGTTGTTGAAAATATAATGTTTTGCATATTCGATTGGGTAAAAATTAAAATTTTGTGATATTTAGAAATAAAAAAAAAATAGCAGTAAAAGCGATATTTATTGATCAGGTTGCTGCCACAGTCAATAAGACGTCAGCGTCCCTCACAGACATGATTTTGCATTTTCAAATCACATTCATTTATACTTACAGGAAGAAAATCAACCTATATATTCAAAGTAATATTTTTTTCTGTAACTTAGAATGTTGCAATATCTCCTCCACAGACAATTGTTTTATTCTATTATCCACAAAAAAAAAAAAAAAAAAAAAAAAAAAAAAAAAAAAAACAGCATTAAATCTAACTTTTTTCCAATTTTCTTTTTTCTTTTTTTTTTTTTTTTTTCCAAATTTCTGGCACTTGAAATATTTGTAAATTAAAATGACCGTTAGAAGTTTTTCAAATAAATACAGTTTATACCGCATTCAAATTAAACTTCTGTATTATATTTTCCTTGTCTAGTATATTTTAACTATTGCTAACAAAATAGTTAAACAAAATAGTTAAGAATTTTGATAACTTATAAAAAAAGAAATTTGTAAATTATAAGAATTTTTTACGTTGATTATCTTAATCATGTTGCATTTTTTGTTTTGCTTTTTAACTAAGAACATTTTTGCATTATCTTGAGAAATTTTAATTAAACTTAATTTTACGAACAAGTTCCTTTTGGAACATTTTGATAAAGATTAATTACAATTGAAACGCCTAAAGTGGAATTCAGAAAATACGCAACAGAGCAAATAACAATAGGTAATGCCTTAGAAATGCTCGAATAAAATTTTACACTTATCTGTTTTCTTGTAATATAACTATATTTTATCTTAAATATAGAGAAAACTATGTAATTATTTTTCGCTATTTTAAAAAGAAAATATTTTACAATGTATTATTTATAAAAATGTTTCTTATTTTATTCTCCATTTAAAAAAAAATATATATTAAAAATTGCAACGAAGTATAAGCTGTAAATACTTAAAAAAAAAAAAAAGTAAGAAATAAAACTAGGGATTTCGTATGGCGTATTGTAAGCTGATTTTCTTTCCCTTTTTTTAATAAGAACTGTTTAATTTTATTACTAAATCGCAAAGTTTTAAAATACCAGGACTGTGTCTCATTATTTAAATATTGTGACAGTGTCATTACTATATATTAAGACTTCTTGAAAAGAAAAATAAATATTTGCAAATTTTTCATCATAAAATAAACGGCCTCCGAAATTTCTAATAAATGTATAACAATAAAACAGAAAACAGAAAACAGAAAACAGAAAGCAAAAAAATCAGAAAAAACTGCCTCATTGGCAAATTTATTTATGCACCAGAAGTGCCTAAGATTATTAATTATTTTTTAATTTTCAAATTGCATACATCTTAAATACCTACATTACATACTTTATATAATGTACAGTCCTGCAAAAAATGATCAACTCTGCCTCAAACCATTGCATGAAAACGTCACTGATAGCAATCGACTAGTAATAACGCTTATCAATGAGTGCTATACTTAAATTTTATTTAGGGGGTCATCTACATTTAGATATTGTAACAAACTTTAAAACTAAAATCTAGAGAAATTGTTACATATTACATAGAACCGAAGCAATAGAAATTGATTTTAAAAATAGTAAAATAATTTACCCATCGAGAGTCTACTTCCAATCCATTATCCGTGAATCAATAGAAATCTACATGCGTAACGTAAATATTTGCAATGAATCCGCCTCAGTTGAATTGTCTAAAATTTGGCACGAGGTACTTTTCCGTTTTAAAAAGCAATAACGAAATATAATTTTCACGATTACAGTTGGCTACTTCAAGCACCTGCTTTTCTCTTTTTTTATATATTTGGATCTCGTGATTCGTGTTTTCAAGATTATTTTTCAAAACTAGTCGATCCCGCGCAGAGCCTCTGCGCTCTAGTGCCTACTCTTTTAAATATAAGCATATTAGAATACGAATTTCACCATTATATGTATAAATACTACGCATAAAAACTTCTTCACTTAGGACCGGGTACTTTGAAATTAAAAAATATATACACATCATAAGATGCGGACGCCATTTAGAAATATGAAAACAGAGGTACTTTTTCAGCATCATGCATATAAAAACCTTTGTATGCACACAATAGTTACTGGATACTCTTTAAAATTAAAAAAGTGTATACATATTATATTGAAAGTATCTACACCATTCACAATTATCAAAATATTTTTATCTTTTTTTTTTTTTTTTTTTTCAGCATCGAAAACTTCTTTATGCACACAATTGTAAATTTCAAAGCTCACATATACTACAGTAACTGAATCAAAAGATCCAACTCTTGAAAGACCAACATACAACTGACCATTAGCTAAAAAATGGATTTGACAAATCTAAGCAATTTCTTTCAAAAGTTTGACCCTGGGATTTATTTATAATAATTGAAAAAGCTAATCGGATACTAAATTCTATACGCTTAAATGTAAAAGGCATATTTATCTCTGATGGAATAAGTGGTATTCGAGGGGTAAGAAAAGTTTCATTAATATTGAAATCAATTTATTTTGCTTCAATATCATTATTCTGCAATTTACTAACTATAAGTCTTGCACAGAACTTTAGAAGGTACTAAATTTCTTGATAACATTATGATGGCCCCTGGCCTTCATTTCAGTTTATGAGGTGGCATTCCAATTGGTGTTAAACTGTTTAAAAATTCTCCAGTATATGCAAGTTGATCTTGTGGATCATAATTTATGATCATGTCAATGATTTCATAAACCCTTTCCGTTCCAAGCATACATTGTAAAACACGATTTTTAATTTCAAGTGACAAATCGTTTGTCGCTGTTAGTATGGGTCTTCCTTTAAGCCATGAACCTAGAAGAGTATCTATGTTCATGCTTTAAGCTTTTGAGGTGTCACTGTCCTAAAACCGATGTCACTGAAAAGTTGATGCACTGAATCATGTGTATCTGGATAGCAAATTGGGGGCAACTTAATAGTTTCCCCACCATCTTTGACATTCGCCAAACTGTAACAGCTACCTTGCTAACTCTCTCTCTGTTTTAAGGTATTTAAGGCTCCCGTATATTTTCTGAAAGCTTCAAAATTTAAAATTTAGAACAAAGTCTATGCATCTTTATGCAACGCTAAACTGTTAGCGATCTTGAATCTCTAAAACTGAGAGGTAGAACATGACGGAAATCTCCACTCTATAAAATTATTTTATTCATTTATTATTATCGATTCTATATTATAAATCACAAATATGTGTATCAGTAACATTGACGTCATAAAGATGCGGACAACAATGAGGTTAAATTGCATAAGGTAAACAATGTAGCTCATGTTTAAATTGGTAACAAAATGGCGCATTTTTTGGTTTGACTTCGCACTTTATTTTCTTTCCTTTTTAGAAAGTAGCTAGTTTTTTGCAAAAAATAAGAAAAAAATACTGCCCCATTTTTACAAAAATCGCATTTTCGATGCAGAAAAATTTTTCTACATAATGTGTGATGAGTTTTAAATCGATACCTCAAATTCTTTTCTTAATATTTGCAAATTAGTGAAAACAAAACACTTGTTGCCCCCGGCAAAAAATAAATAATCGCGATTTCTGTGCCACGAACGATAGCGTAATATATATATATATATAGATTTGCAAGAATACTTTGTTTATCATTATATTTTCTTATATAGTGAGCGTTAAAACGTATGTTGGATCATTAAAAAGGTTTTTCTAAGCCTTTTGTTGTTTTCTTTTAGTATCACTTAAGCATTTCTCTAGATTTTAATTATATTTAGTGATCTTATTTAGTGGTTATGAAACTTTAAAACTTTGAAAACTAACCCCTGATTTTAATATCATATTTGAATTTTTGGTAAATTTTACCTTCGGAAACCAAACAGGAAGTCACTATGCCCTCTCCCTCCATGCATTTATTCGGTAGCAAAGTAAATAATTTGCATGCATGCAGGGTCCTTCAAAAGTCCAATCCCCCCCCCCCCTCCTGTTTCTTGGGAACACGTGGGAATTTCGAAAAACTGCAAAACATGTGTCCAATCAATTTGGCCCCACCAGTGGCTGAGAGGTTCTGCTCTCAAAGCTGGTAGACGGGAGGTGCTGGGTTCAAACCCCTGTCGCGCTCGTCGATCTATCCGTTCGGAGTTTTCCGTGGTTTTCTTCCAACCTTGCCGGTAGTGTATTACTGCTTATTTTACTGTTTATTACTGTTAATTTTACGGTAAAATAGTGGCAGATGCCGTGTCAGTATTATACTGTAAAATCAACAATATATTTTTTTTTGCAGTATAGTAGTGTATCTTTTTTTTGACACTAAAAGTACACATAGATAATACTTATATTCAAAAACTTTCAATGCGCACAATAAATAAAACAACACATATTTCAACAAATGGAAAGTAATAATGACTAATGAAGAACCTTGCATAATACAAATCTGCAATACAATGTTTTTTTTTTCCCTCAAATTTTGAGTGTAGACACGACGCGTTTCAGGCGATTGAAACCAGTAAGCAATTTTCTTGCTTAAAAAACTATGCATGAATGAATAAAAATAAAAATACAAGAACCTGTAACATACTATGGGTGTCCAATAGGGTGTCCACTCTTACCATTGTTCAGTAGCCAATTCTGTAATCTATAGCTTTAAGATATAGTTTCAATTTCAAAAATGTTTCAGATGTTTTTCTTCATCATATGAAAATCCATTTACGTCAAAATAGTTATTTTTTAAAAGTTACGAGATATACATTTTTATACGGTTCCTGGGTCCGATATATTATTTGAAAACATTTTCTCTATGCACTAACAAGTAAAGGAATAAAAATTTCATTTATGTATGGCTAAAACTTATCGATCATGATGCTTTGAATTTTATGAATTTTTAGCGGTTTCTGGCACTAAAAATCATTTTTCTGTTTTGTGCCTTTTTCAGGCTGGTGCTCTAAAATTTACTTGGGATTGTTAACTTATGCAAGAAAAAAAAAATAAGTAATAAATAAATAAAATTGAGACAGAGAGAAAGTGAAGGAAAATGTACCAATTAAAATAACTTTAGATAAACATTTTAAAATAAATCAAAATAATTTTCTGTTTTAACGTAAAACCTTAATACTAATTGTAATTATTTTAATGGGATACTATTAAAATGTTATAATATTCATATATAAAAATACTTCGCCAAATTAAAGAAACTCATTTTTCATCCTACTGTAAACAACTTTCTTTATATTTAAATTTAACTGGAACTTCTACAAAAATAACGATTAATTATGTCTGGAGCAGTTGAATTACATACGTAACTTTCGTCTTACGATATAAACAGGAATTTCTTAAACTTTTTCAAAAACATCGAACATGTTTGGCATATTTAATAAAAAATAAATAAATAAATAAACTTAGATGCCATTAAACTCTTTGGCAAATAAAAAAAAGACGAATCGAATAATAAGGAAAAAAAGGAGCAGACGATTATGAATAACTACAGCCATAAAAACCTTTTCAAACCATCTAAAACCTTTCATATCGTTCTGAATAGCAACCTGTTTCGTTACAGGTTAATTAAATTTCTAAATCTATTGATCAAATTACGGGACAAGAAAATGACTGCGCCGTGTTTTTTTTCTTACGCAAATTACTGAAACCCGATCCACTTTACTATGCTCTTTCGTCTTCTCTCAAAAGATCTCTTCTTTGCCTGTGCCCGGTACGCCGTGCTCAGAATAACAAAATAAACAAGTAAAATCCTGACTAAATATTCTTTTCTGAGGGGAAAATAAAAATGGCTTGCGAGAAAATATTCCATGCAATGGAAAAAGAGAAATCAAGATCGATTTCTTCGTACATGTAGGTTGATTTCCTTCCCATTTGTGCATGCAATTTTGAGCGAATGATTCGAACGCTAATTCTCGAATTACTATTTCTGTTAATATTTTCTAAAATAACAGAGATATTATAAAGTATGTACACTTTTTCTAACGTATTTGTCTAGAGTTTGAGAAAAAGGGTACTTTTATATTAAAAAAAATATTTAATACCTTATATTTTTGTACACGTCTCGCCGTAAAGGTTTTGTTCTAAAAATTTACTTTAAAAATCGACATGCGCGTGATATACAAGTATTTAGTATTTGGCCCTATTTAAATTGGTCTCTGTATATGTGACCATTGGTCAAAGCATGAAACCACTGAGCGTCAATTTTGTACTTAAATTTACAAATCCACGAAATAATAACAATAACGAAGTAATAGCAAGTATAACATTTAGCCGACAGCAAAGTTGATAGGACTTTTAGCCGACAGTACAATTAGCCGACAGAACAAATAGACAACAGGATATTTAGCCGACAGTACAATTAGCCAACAGAAAAATTAACCAACAGGATATTTAGCCGACAGGACAATAAGTGGAAAGGACAATTAGCCGGCAGGGACAATTAGCCGGCAGGGACAATTAGCCGGCAGGACAATGATAGGACACTTTCATAGAGCATAACGATAACACGATGACGATTGCAGCGCCTGTAGTGACAAGGGGGGAAATTTCTCATACACGGAACATTTCTGTTTTTGAACGTTTATCTTCTTTTGATCCTTTTCTTTAATGTTACATCAGATAAGATTCTGCCTGACATATTTTAACACGTTTAGACATACTAAAAAATTCTGAAAAGAACTGTTATTTTAATAATAATAAAAGAAAGAATTAAAATGAAGTCGTTAAAAAAGAAACTTAAATAACGCATCAATAATCAATTTGAAGAAAATAGTCTGCCTCGAAGAGAAAAGAATAGATATTAAAAAAATAGAGCATAAAAAGATTTAATATACGTTGGTAAATATCGGAAGCTTGTTAGTTTTTCTCCCTTGTCAATAGTTACGCTAGTATTACCGTCATTACAGATTTTGCTGTAACTGTCCTATCTTGTATGTTAATCTATAGCCATCATGTACATTTAGATGACACAATGGTATACCAACAGTGTAAACCTCAATAATTCGTCACCCTGATTAATTAACATCTTAATACAATCGAATGTAATTAATTCATTATATATATGCACTAAACTTTGATAAATCGTTACACTTTACATTGTGTTTTATCCAATTTGGAATTTATGCCATTAATTTTGATATACACTAAAACTTCGATACTTAATCACTCTCGTAAAGCAAAATTAAAATTTTTTAATGAAATTTTTACTTTCCGAATACTGTTTAATTTTAATAATAATTTTGACACAGATTTATATATATATATATATAATCCTATTCAAATGTTTTTCTTTTATTTTTCATTCGATAATACCCCTCCCCCCAAATGATGTATTAAAAATTTGGATGCACGTATTACACGAGTGCGCGGCATAGACGAAAAAATACGGTAGCTTGTTTTAGATTTAAACCTAGTGTTTCCAGATTTCCCGATTTTCAGGTCCCATGTCCCGTCCTGCAAAACCAGTGCGCGAAACGCCAAAAAATCCAATTTTTCAGACTACATGAATCATTTTACATTTTCGCTGGTACCATTCGTTAATCTGCTTCGAATGTGATTTAATACAAATAAGTAAATAAACAAATAAATAAAATTATACTGGGGTGTGGCGTAGACGATAAAGCATGGTAGCTTGTTTTAGATTGAAACATAGTGTTTCCAGGTTTCCCGATTTTCAGGGATTCTTAATGACCCGTCCCAACAAAACTATTGCACGAAACGCCAAAAATTTCGATATTTTAGGATACACAAAACCTCTTAAATTTTCACTCGTTCCATTCGTTAGTCTGCTTCGAATGGGATTTAGTACAAATAAGTAAATAAATAATTAAATAAAATTACACGAGGGCATGACATAGATGAAAAACTACGGTAGCCTGCATTCACGCAGCACGCGATAATGCAGCTCGAGATGGCATTTGCTGGCCACACTTTCCAACATGTATAAATGTGAGAAAGTGCCGGGCTAGGATATCGACCAGCGTGGCTCAATGGTCAGAACAGCAGTACGTTATGCTAACGGTCCCAAATTCGAGTTCTGGCCCAGGTCAATTTTTCACTCACTTTGGATTATTGTATGTAATTTGTGTTAGAATTAATATGTGCTTAAAAAAGTAATCATACACTCTGAAAACGACATTTTCAAAACTGAGCAAAAAATATTCAAATCTGAGTATGTCGCGTAAGTCAAAATGGCTCCGAATCAAAATTACTCAAGTTTGAAATATGTATATATTCATTTCTAAAAACATGCACACACTCGAGAATAAAATATCATGTGCTCATGTTTGAGTATGTAAATGTTTCAAAAATTAGTATGAAATGACTTCTATGTGCTCATTTTTGTGTAGGTCCATGTTTCAAAAATGAGTATGAACTGATCGCTATGTGCTCAGTTTTGAGTATGTCCATGTTTCAATATTCTGAGTATTTCCGGTATTTCAGAATTGAGAACATTGGATTGTCCTATTTGAAACAAAAAGTTTCATAACAAAATGAAAACATTGATTTACTCAGATTTGAAAGTGTCATTTTTCTCAGTACACGTATTGTTTATGTGCTTTAATATTTACAGATATCTGTAAACAAGCGAATTACACAATCTCTTTTAGGTCTGTTAAAAAGAAAAACAACATAATAAAGAGTAAACTGGAAAATTTTATTCTACCATTTCTGAAGAAAGTTAAAAAAAAAAAAATGTAAAAATGATTTTCTTAGCAATGTATTATTATTATTTTATTCAATTTTCTAGCGGATAAAATTAGTTTTCTTATTTACTGAGTTACACCAGGGAACAGAACTTTTTGATTAACTCTAAAAAAAAACGTAATACTTCATATCTATTAGCTGAAAAAAGTATTTAAAAATAGATCAAAACAAGAGTTGTTATATTACGAATGTGCATCGTAATCTAAATATTAATTATGCATGTAAAAGTCTGCTGTTTCTAATTAATAAAAAAAGAGGTGTTCTACAACTGTCAAAGTTAAGATAAAACGGTGTCTTGAAGGTCAGGTGACCTGGAAGCAGTCCAGCGTAAAGTGATTCCAAATGTAGCATAAAGCAGTTATACCGAAGCGCTAAAATATTCCCTCTTTTTCATTTATCTATACATTTTTTTACCCGTTGTTTTCTCAAAATGTTATTATTTCATTTCAGTACTCTTGTTGATCGTGTAATTATGTAACCATAATGTAGAACAAACATGTCAAACTCAAATCGTAGCACAGCAAGCAATCTTTGTGGCCCAGCCCATATAATCAAATGCAAGTCAGCCCTTTGAGAAATGCAGTTGAAAAAAAAAAACACACTTTTCAACATAGATCATAAACAAATAAAGTTTAGATAAAATGTCATTAGACTAGATTAATTTTAACACAATTATTCAAATTGGTAAAGAAATCATACGATTTGTAATTTCCCAACTGGACCAAAAATGTCCGGGCCAGGATTCGAACCTGGGATCTCTTGGCTGAAGCTGCCATGCTCTATCAACTGAACTATCCCGGTCGAATCTGAAGGGCACAATTCATCCAGTTAACCTTATTGATCGTAGCATCTGGTCTGACATTTTAATCAGCTCAACAGAATAGATCGCAGGTAATGGAACTCCAGTAAACGCTGGATACGTGATTACACTTGTGTAGTCACGTATCCAGTTTAATCGCGTATCCAGTGTAATCACGTATCTAGCGTTTACTGGAGTTCCATTACCTGCGATCTATTCTGTTGAGCTGATTAAAATGTCAGATCAGATGCTATGATCAATAAGGTTAACTGGATGAAAATGTCATTGTATCAAAAATATGCAGAAAAAAATTAAGCGTTAGAACTAAGTTTGAAACAAGACTGCTGATTTCAAATAACTGTAAGACAAATTTTTTTCTTCAATTTTCTCAATTATAAAGTCAGTACTAGACCATATGAAAATGGAATTAATTTATATCCAGTGTGACTTATATTTGAATTCAAAATACAATACAGTCGGTTTTCTTGTATTTACAAGTATTTGCCAAACAGCTTTGTAAATATTCGAAAATTCGCATGTATAATTATATCTATGTTAACGAGAATTTGTCACTGCAAGCAGCTTAAGGACATTGCCTGTGAAAATCTCCTTTCCGTTATAGAATTATCGACATTCACCTTTCATCAATTTTAAATGCAGAACTAATGGAGAAAAGTTGCAGAGAAGAGATGTCAAATATTTGAACGAAAACATTAATTTTTTTGTTACTGTTCTTTTTCGATACAGAACTTTTCGAAATAAACCTAAATTTATGCGAAAAATGAATTTTTTCCCCTTATGGCCCACATGTGTTTAAAACCTTGCTTTTTTTTCTATTTAAATTCCTGTCACCATTTGGGTTTGACATGCTTGATATAGAACATTATAAAGTATGCGAAAGTATACTCTAAAGCAAATTATTGTGAGATTAATATAGTATATTTTACTACAATTGCATAGAATTCTAATGTCAGGATAGATCCCAAAGAGGATCAGCATCAAAGTCAGAGTCACACCGAGTAAAGCTACCAACCTATGAAGTTTATAGCTTTTGTGAGATTAATATAGTATATTTTCTAACAATTGCATATAATTCTAACGCAAGGATAGATCGCAAAGAGGATCAGCATCAAAGTCAGAGTCACACCGAGTAAAGCTATCAACCTATGAAGCTTATAGTTTTTGTGAGATTAATTATTGTGAGATTAATATTTTATATTTTCTTACAATTGTATATAATTCTAACGCAAGGATAGACCCCCAAAGAGGATCAGAATCAAAGACAGAGTCACATTGAGCAGAGCTATCAACCTATGAAGTTTATAGCTTTTGAGAGATTAATTATTGTGAGATTAATATAGTATATTTTCTTACAACTGAATGTAATTCTAACGCAAAGATAGACCCCAAAGGGGATCAGAATCAAAAACAGAGTCACACCGAGTAGAGCTATCGACCTATGAAGTTTATAGTTTTTGTGAGATTAATTATTGTTAGATTAATATAGTATATTTTCTTATAATTGTATATAATTCTAACGCAAGGATAGACCCCAAAGGGGAACAAAATCAAAGACAGAGTCACACAGAGTAGAGCTATCAACCTATGAAGTTTATAGCTTTTGTGAGATAAATTATTTGAGATTAATGTAATATATTTTCTTAGAATTGCATATAATTCTAACGCAAGGATAGATCCCAAAAGGGATCAAAATCAAAGATAGAGTCACACAGAGTAGAGCTATCAACCTATGAAGTTTATAGCTTTTGTGCTCCCAGAGTATTTATTATGTAACAAGAACGAAAAGTCATAAGTCAAGCATAGATTATGAAACACTTTCCAACACTTTTAGTTTACTCTAACAAAACTTCACAGTTTACTATAAAACTTTGAATTAACTTTGAATAAAACTTTACTGAAAACTTTGAAACTTTGAAACTGTGCTATTTAGAAAAAGCATAACATATTTGAAAACCCAATTTCAACAATTACTACCAATAGTCAAACAAAACATCCAATTTCTTTTGTGCAGCCCTGTATATGATCTACAGATTTGTATGTATCTGCACAGTATGCTAAATTTACTTCAGTTAAGAAATACATAGCACAACTGAAAATTCCCCTTCAGCAATTTACGTCAATAAACGGACGTGTACGAGCGATCTTTTGTACAGCCCTGTATTTGATCTATAGAATTTATATGCACCAATTAATATGCAAAAAGTTAATTACATTTACAAACGCGTGCCACAAATGAAAACGAGCTACCAGTAATTATTGTCCATAGACAGTACTGTGATCAAATTCTTTTGAGTGTCCCTGTATAAAAAACAATAAATGCTATACACTTTTTCAATACCAAACATGCCATAGTAAATCCCAATAGCATATATCAATTTCAAGGAAATCCGAGTATATATGCGAGTTAGAGCACGGACAGACGACAGACAGACAGACGGCAGACCAAAAAAAATTGGTTGCAGGACGGACTATGATCGATTTCATTGCATGAAAAAAGGAAATTTCCTAATAATATTTTGTTAATGTTTGAAAGTGCTTCATAATCAGTGCTTGATGCATGGTTTTTAGTTAATTTTATTGTTTTATTTGCATTACGCAGATTTATTATTATTATTTCGATGCGATGCATCTTAAACCAAAGCCAAATGTCAAATTTCAAGATTAAAAATGAATTTTCATTTTCGTGAAAATTAAAAGAAATATATTCGCAAATATACAATCAGAAACATTTACCTAATAAAAAAAAAACTCTTTCATTTATTTCATAAGATTCTTCTCTTTTTCTTTTTCGAAATTTTATATTTTCTCTTAAACTCTGCGTCTTTTTCAGCAGTTTGAAATGCATAAATCATTATACATGTTACAATATTTCAATTTATTCGCTAAGATGTAATAAATTTTGTCAGATGTCTGACAAGAAAAACTATAAAGTGTCATCTTGCACTGAGACAGGGTTACCTTCAGGTTTCTACTAAATCTGACGTTATTAAAGATTTTCTTCTTTCTAGAAAGTGTGATTAGATGATTATGTTCTGTCTAGAAATTGTTCTTTTAAAAGGAGTATTCAGTTAAAATATTGTTGTCATCTTTAATTATTATATAACTTTTTAGCTCACAGGCTATCAAAGCCTGAGAACTAATGTGCCCGCAGATTCTGTATGTACGTATGTATGTACGTATGCATGTACGTACGTAACGCGATAACTCTTGATAGAAATATCCGATTTGCTTCAAATTTTGTATATAGGTTCATTCTAATAAGGCGCTTCCCTAATTAGTTTTAGGGGTTAATTGGTTAAGTATAAAGTGGGGAATGGGGGCTAATCCTCCTTGATTTAGCTAAATGGGTTTTTGACGCAGAATTATCCGATTTGCTTCACATTTTGTATATAGGTTCATTCTGATAAGGCGCTTCCCTGATTAGTTTTGGGGGTTAATTGGTTAAGTATAAAGGTGGGGAATGGGGGCTAATCCCCCCCCCTTTATTTAGCTAAATGGATTTTTCATGTAGAATTATCCGATTTGCTTCAAATTTTGTATATAGATTCATTCTGATAAGCCGTTTCCCTGATTAGTTTTGGGGGTTCATTGGTTAAGTATAAACGGGGGAATGGGGATGTAATCCCCCCCCCCCCCCGTAATTTAGCTAAATGTGTTTTTCATGCAGAATTATCCGATTTGCTTCAAATTCAGTATACCGGTTTATTCAGATTAGGCACTTCTCTGATTAGATTTGGAGGTTCATTGGTTAAGTATATCGGGTATTAAGTATATAGGGGGGGAGCTAATCCCCCCCCTTAATTTAGCTAAATGGGTTTTTCATGCAGAATTATTTGCTTCAAATTTGGTATATAGGTTTATTCTGATAAGGCGCTTTTCTGACTAGATTTGGAGGTTCATTGGTTAAGTATAAAGGGTGGAAACGGGGGGTAATCCCCGCTAATTAGTGTGAATAGCCTGTGAGATCAATGCCATCAGTTTAACTGAGTACTTTTTTTTCTTTTCTGTTCCTGGTACATATAATTTAAAAGCTGCTTTTTAACATTTTCTAACGTACTTGAAAAGTGTTTATGAATACGGTTTGTTTGTCTGTATTTTCGTGCTCTAACTCGCGTAAATATACTCAGATTGTGATGCAATTGATATATGTTAATGAGGTTTACTATGGCATGTTCAATATTGAAAATGAAGTACGTAGCGTTAATGTACGTATTTACAGGGACACTGAAAATAATTTCTTTACATTACAGTCTATGGGGAAGATTCGTTTGTGGTGTACTTTAGAATGTTACACTATTTCAAACATATTGGAATTAATGTATAGTGCTGAGGTGCACTACAAGAGGCTTTCTATAGAATAGGCTTTGCATAGCATTTATTGTTCATTTACAGGGACATACAAAATAATTTTTGTTACAGTACTATCTATGAACAATAATTATTGGAATTGCGTTTTAAGTTGTGGTACGCGTTTCTATATTAAACTATTTTTTTACCTATTAGTTGGCGTGTACCAATTCTAATAGATGATATACAGTGCAACACAAAATATCTCGAGTACATTTCTGTTTATTGACGGAAATTGCGAAAGAGGAATTTGTAACTGTGCTATGTGCTTCTTAACTGAATTAGCTTTTAGCACACTATGTAGTATATATACAAATCTATAAATCATATACAGGGCTGCACAAACGAATTGAGATATTTTTACGACAACTGATGGTGACTGCTATAATTGAGTTTTTAAAATAGTGAGGGGTCCCCTATCCGGGTGGTCCTTCTGGGCATCACTCCCTGGGCTCGGGCCTTACCGCATAGTAAACAAGCGTGCTGGGCAGGGCTAGTTGAGCTTAAGCTGAAAGGTAGTCCTCCCCGTCCTGTTTGACATTGACCTTGTTTACTTAGAAGACATAATATTTCATCTTATAAAACGGTAAAGTTTGTTACAATATTCTAAATGTGTTGGAAAGTGTTTCATAATCTATGTTTGACGCATAACTTTCCTTTCTTGTTTTTATAGTTATCAAAATTCTCAACTAGTTTGTTAGTAATTTTTAAAAATTATTTTAAACGAGTAAGAATCGCCGAGAAGTTTAATTTGTATGATGTTTAAACTTTATTATTTTCTCTTTATTATTACTTTTCTAATATATAGTGAAAAGTGTTTATGCATTCTGTCTGCCGCTTGTTTGTCCGTGCTCTAACTATAGTAAATACATTCGGATTACCATGAAATTTTTATATATTATCGAGGTTTACTATAGAATATTCGGTATTGAAAATGAAACGTGTAGTATTTATAGTTCGTTTACAGGGACACACAAAAGGTTCCCGTTATATTACGCTCTATGGGAAAAAATTGTTTGCGGTGCATTTTATCAATGTTACGATATTTCAAACATAATGAGATTGATATGCATCACTGAGATGGACTAACAGCATGCTTTTTCAGGAGTATAGAAAAGTAGCATTTATAGTTATTTTACAGGGACGCACAAAATAATTCCATTACATTATGATCTATGTGGAAAAATCATTTCTGTGCATTTTTATGATGTTATGATACTTCAAACATTATGAAATTTTAAAAGATCACTAATGTGTAACTACAACATGTTTTCTATAGATTATGGAGTGCATGACATTTATCGTATATTTAAGTCTTGGGCTGGCGAGAGGGCCTCTCCTGCTTGCCGCGACCGATAAACTAGTCGTTTCCTCCCTCCCTAGGACTCGACGGAAGCCGCAGGGTCGTTTGGGAAGTTCGACATATGGCCTAGGCTTCGGTTCCCTCTTTAGGGTCCGGCTACAGAGCCGTCGGAGGACTCCAGCGTCTCATCAGGTGTTTTCGTGGTGGTTTCCTCTGATTTTGGGATCCACCGCGTATCGCAGTGACCTTTGTCGTCAACACGTGGGTTCAATGGGAGTGATGCACAGGTGGTGGTGCTTCCACCGGTCGCAGCGCATACAGGAGGACCCTCCTGGTCATGCGCATTATAAGTCCATCAGAACTTGGATGCAATGGTTTACGTGCTTGACGGGCGCCACTCGGCGCCTGGCGGTGCAGCTCAGTTTTATCGTATATTTACAGAGACACACAGAAGAATTCGGTTATAGGACCGACTAAGATCGATAATTGTTAGAAGAGCGTTTTCCACCGTGGTATATATTTTTAAACTTATCTAATTTTGTGTGTATCAGGTTGTGTGTATAAATACTATATAGAATGCTTACAGAGCTACACAAAATAATTTGCACACATTATCAGATATGGACAAAAATTGCCAAAAATATGGATTCTTATTGAATTATGCGTTTTTAAAATCACTTATTTAGATATCTCATTTCATTATATGAAAAAAAAAAAAAAATCTTTATAATATTCTGTCAGTGTGGGAAAGCGTTTCATAATCTTTGCTTGATGCATAATTTTTCGTCCTCGTATAAATTTCCGAGCATTGCACAACGAACAAAAAAAAAATTAAGGAAAAAAAAGGAAGAAAATCGTGAAAAAGTTTGATTTAGTGTTGTTTCTTTTATGGAGGACAATGTAAAATTGTTCTCGGAGAAAATATTCTAAGTTACGGAAAAGAGAATCAAATCTCTTTGAACATGTAGGTTGATTTCCTTCCTGTTAGTATATGTGAATAGAAAAATGCTGATTTTTATAAAAATTCTGCCACTTTTTGAAACAATCTTTTTGAAAGAGAATGATTACTGTGCACGTGTAGCCTTTCAATGCCATTATTTTGTGAAATTGAATTTTATCTTTAAATCGTTTTTTGTATGAAATGTCATATGCCTGGTAGCAAAGTTTTATTGATTTTATTTCATTCTTAGTATATTTATTTATCTATTGACTTGTTTCACAGTTAAGTTTGTGGAATTCTGTTACTTTTAAAAGAATAGTGATTTATAATATTAAATGTGCGATTGATCGTTGATATATTGCGTATTCTTGTGTTTTTATATTTATTGATTTTATGCATGCATTTTTTTTTTCAAATAACGCATGGAATTTATTTTGTTGTTAAATATTGATTTTTTTCCTATCATTTAAGTTTTTAAAAGTATTTATTATTTTAGTTATATTTTCAAATATAGTAGTGACGGTGCTGTAAGAATAGTTAATTAATGAAATGTGAGGAGCATGACATTTGAAATATTTGTGATTTATTAATGAAGTTGAGAAGCTTTAAATTTTCTACGATATAATTCTACAATATGTTAGCTAAACTTCTAGATATTTTTCTTTCATTAGTTTTGCCATACATAGCTTATGTTTTTTTTTTTTTTTTTTTTTTTTTTTTTAAAGCTATAAGTTTGGAAAAAATGAAAATAAAATAACAGTTACAGTGAAACTTCCATTTAACGAAGTCTCATCGTTTCACTTAAAAACTTCGTTATGAAGAAAATTCGTTAAGTAGAAATCAACTTAAATTCACTAAATTTTTTCAGATATGACAAACAGATATTTGATTCAGAAGCATTTGATTCAGTTTCAATTATGAAACCGTTTTTTACAAAACAGTTGTGTACGGTCGATGAAATCACGTTACATTCCCAAGCTTTAGCTCAAGCTTTTATCAGTTCTGATACACAGGTTCTCAAACTAATGTTTTCCCTATATTCTCTTTTTTCTGTCTTTTTCGTCAATGTACTTCAAGATTTTTTATTATTCCTTAGACTTTTGGCTGAATTTTTGAAGTTGTATTAGCAGGAACAAAAATAACTTTGATGTTCGATTTGCATTGTGAAGCACATTCGTGTGGATGCACAAAGAAATTGTCTATGAGCAATGGATGGTCAGAATGGTAACTGTCTGACTCTAATTGATATTTTTTTACTTCAATGCATCTGACGCCATTACGTCACTGATCTTCTATATCATTGAATGTAAAAAAGGGATTTTGACTTCCCAACTGTTAGCTTTGAAGTCTCGGTTTGAGAGCGTAATGATAACAAGTGTTTTTCTTAGTGCGAAAAAAATTGTTTTATTTAGCACCAAGCAGAATGGAATTTTATTTTTAAATGATCATTTTCGTACAATCCGTTGAAATAAATTAGCATATCCATTGCAACAGCAACCTCTTAGTTTGATTACACGTACAAAAGTAGAATACATTTCGTTATATAGAATATATTTTTCGTAATATGGAGATTAATTTACGTGCTAATGGTGTTCAGTGTCAAAGTTCTGCAGAAAATTTCGTTAAGTCGAAAACTTAAATAGGGTTAAATAATTATAAATTTAACTTAATTATAAATTTAATAACGTTAAATAGGGATTTCGTTAAAGGGAAATTATACTGTATTTAAAAATACTTTGCCAAATATTTTCTATTTAAAATCGCGAAATTTAACAATACAGTTTAATTCAATGTCTCCAAACTGGAATCCTGCATCGGATTGAATAACACGATTTCAGCCAAACCCAACTCGAACCGCCATCAAATGTGTTTTCTGTGTTACAAAATAAACAAGTTCTTGAGGCTCAGCCGAAAATGTAAATTGATTTCTTTATTATTATTATTTTAAAGGTACGTACATGATATTTAATACAAATGAAACAAATTTGTCTCACTCATTCTATTTTGGCAAGAAATGTATTTTTTAGGAAATTTTAAATTAGTCTTAGCAAATGCAATTGCATGGATTTGAGGCAATTATATAAAAAAAATTTAAACATTTGTTGAATTCATAGTTCAATAAATCGTCCGTAGGCTATAATATAACCCAAATCATCTGACGAATGCCTTAGAAAACATTTGCGTGCCACTTTAAACGAACTGTAAAAGTAACACACTTGATTAACGGATACATCTTAGAAAATCAATGCATTGTCCCAATTAGTTTTGAATTGCCCCAGAACTTTGGAATGTTATCATGATGACAAATTTTGCATGTATTTTTGTTTTTGTGTATCCCTGTAAATGGACTATAAAAGCTACATACTTTATCAACAAACTTATTCAAGATTCTGTCAAGTTCAGTACACTCTCCCAATTAGGTACGGATTAGTTCGATTTTTCGGACGTTATCGTGATGACAAATTTTTCATGTTTTTTTTTGTTTTTGTGTATCCTTGTAAATGAACTTAAAAGCTACATACTTTATTAATAAACTCATTCAAGATGCTGTCAAGTTCAGTACACTCTCCTAATGAGGTACGAATTGGTTCGGTATTTCGGACGTTATCGTGATGACAAATTTTGAAAGTTTCTTTCTTTTGCGAGTCCCTGTATACAAACTATTAGCATATTTCGAGTAACATATTTCGTTAATAAACACATCGAAGTTATTGGCAAGGTAAACACATTTTTCAAATTAGATTTTATCGGATATTGTCATATGCCAGTGTTTAGTTCTTAAAATTCCATTTCATTTTAAAGCGAAAGAAAAATAAATGTTTCTAACCCTTTTCCCTCTGCGCAGGGAAGATATAAACCGGTACACTATTTTTCCCTCTGCGTAGGGATAATAAATTTTTCTTTTCCTTTTTTATTCTCAGTTGAGCATGTAAGACTCGACGTGTTGTTGTGAATTATTCGCCTGAAATGTGTCAGGCAAAGCAATGTGATTCATTCAATTTTAGTACAGATTAAATACCTTTTACCAAGCAGAACGACGAATTTTTTGTGTTTATCAAATCCAGCTTACAGTCCATAAAGAATTTAAGTTCAATCAGTTGAATCCATCATATGGTCCGTCTTGAGCGTGAGGTGTGAATTTATAAGGTACTTCACTTTCGTTTTTCTGCTTTGTAAGTGTTCTATTATTGCGCAATGTCACTTCATGTGATAATGAGGAATTAATTTTTTCTTGTCTTGGATATTTCAAACAATAAGTGAGTGGTTTTGACTCGTTTTATTCTTTATTTCATGTTGTTGTTTATCCGAATTCGTATTATTCGTTTCATATTGTGTTTGTTATTCATTCATTAGTTCAGTTTTAAGGAATATTTTTGATTTTTCATTTCTGTGTTTGAGATTGTATTTCTGTATTTTGTTTATTGTAATTCATTATGGATATCAAAGCATTTTTAAATCAAAAAAAGGTTGCAAAATCGGCTCTTACCCGATTAAAGAATAAAACTACGGAAGAATTGGATAGTTTAGATTCAGCTAAATTAAACGTAATTCGAAACAGATTTAGTGATATAGGAGAGGAATTAAAAACTATTTTCAGTAATATTTTTGGGTTATGTAAGGATGATGAGATTGAGAAATTTAGTAATGAAAGGGAAGAACTTTTTGAAACTTTAGATGAAATGTTGGCTACTATTGATAGAATCAATTTAAAGAGTAGTGATAAAAGGAATGAGATAAACAATGTCAATTCTAATTCTAATTCTAATTCTAATGAGATTAAATTACCTACGTTATCACTTCCAATTTTTTCGGGAATTGTAGATGAATGGTTGACATTTTCCGATTTGTTTAAAGCTGCTGTTATAGATAATCAAAAACTATCAGGGGCTCAGAAGCTACAATATCTTAAGGGAGTTTTAAGGAATGATGCACAAAAAATAGTGCATTCACTTTCGATCACTGATGAAAATTTCAAAATAGCTTGGGACCTTTTGACACAAAGGTATTTTCATAAACGCGAAATTTTGTGTTCTTTGATGAAGAAACTCTTAAACATGCCTCAATTAAATAACGAATCGCATGCTCACATTTTAAATTTAGTTGATTCGACTAAAGAGTACGTTAGATTGTTAGAAACTTTAGATTTAAAAATCGAGGACGCAGCAGACACCATGCTTATGTTTATCGTGCAATTTAAGTTGGATCCAATTACTAGAAGTTGGTGGGAGAGATCGTTAAAGGGCGATGAACTTCCAAATTTAAACGATCTGCTGGAATTTCTTTCTAATCATGCCAGATCAATTGTTTCAGGTAATCAGGCAGTAAAAAAGAATGTTTCTAAAAGTGTGACATTGTTAGCTTCAGGATTTCAAACTCAGTGTATTTTTTGTAAGGGTTCTCATTCATTAAATAAATGTGATTCGTTCTTAAAGTTATCCGTAAATAAACGAGTGAATTTTGTGAGGTCTAATAATGTTTGTTTTAATTGTTTAACTCCATTTCATCGTAAATCAAATTGTAAAAGTACGGCTAGGTGTCACAAATGTAAACAATCTCATCATACTTTATTACATTTTGAGAATAATTTTGAGCCAAGATTTGATCGTGATCAATCAGTGACAAATTCATCAAATGCTAGTAGTTTATCTGCAACAGCTAAGGTGTTTCAACCTGCTGCTTCTATCGGTTCCAATAGTGATTCTAATTCAGTTAGTGAAGTTGTGAAAAACTCTAGTATTACTTCATGTTGTTCTAATTTTGGCTCAGATGTTCAAGTGCTACTCTGTACAGCAATCATAAAGGTGAATGATTCTAAAGGAGGAGTTCAATTGTGTCGAGCTCTTCTTGATCCAGGCAGTCAAGACTGTTTAATCACAAATGATTGTCTTAGAAGGCTTGGTCTACCAAAAAAGAGAGCAAATGTGTTAATTTCTTGTTTAGGTGCTTCGGATACCTATACCAATGGTGTTTCACAAATTAGTTTTTCTCCCCATTTCCCATCCAATTCTTATTTTTCTACATCTGTTTATGCAGTACAAAAAATTATTGGTCGACTTCCTCATGTTAGTTTGGATTCTGCCTGGTCTGAACCCTTTGGTGATTTAAGGTTAGCGGACCCAACATTTTATAAAAGTTCTACAATTGACATTCTGCTTGGTGTTCATATTGCATTACCTATGTTAAAGGGTCAAATGCTATCATCGGGTGAAGGAAAGCCTTTTGCTATTCGTTCAGACCTCGGTTGGATCATTGCAGGTAATGTTCCTGCACCTGAAGAATCGCCTACAATTCATGTGAACAATATTAATTTAGTCAACGAGCAACTAATAAATAAGTTCTGGGAACTGGACTCCGTTCCGACCGCCAATTTGCAAACAACTGCCGAAAAGGCATGTGAGGAACATTTCGTATCAAATCATTCCAGAGATGAAACTGGAAGGTATATTGTGAAATTGCCTTTCCATTCTCCGCCATCACAATTAGGTGATTCTAGACCGTCAGCCTTACTTAGATTAAAATCTTTGGAACGTTCATTAACTTCTAACCCTGTGAAATATGAACAGTACAGACAATTTATGGAAGAATATCAGGAGCTAGGACATATGGAACTTGTTCCTCAATCAGAGTATGCTATAAAAGAGGCATATTACCTCCCGCATCATGCTGTCTTAAGAGAATCTAGTAGCACTACAAAACTACGTGTAGTGTTCGATGCTTCATCTAAGTCATCCACCGGATTTTCACTTAACGATTTACTGATGATAGGTCCACGCGTACAACAAGATTTATACCCTATTCTACTTCGTTTTAGAACTTTTTTAGTGGCCGTATGTGCCGATGTAGAAAAAATGTTTCGTCAAGTTAAGGTACATCGTGATGATATCAATTGGCAACGAATTCTTTGGCGAAATACTCCTGAAAACACAGTACTTGAATTTCGACTGCTCACAGTCACTTATGGGACAGCTTGCGCCCCATTTCTTTCTACTAGAGCAATGCAACAACTAGCATTAGACGAAAAGGATAATTATCCTTTAGCCTCTCATGCTGCTTTGAATGACTTTTGAGTAGATGATCTTTTATCTGGCGCTGCATCGGAGGAACAAGCAGTTGAGCTTGTTAATCAACTAAAGAAAATGATGAACCATGGGGGATTTAATCTGAGAAAGTGGAAGTCTAATGTTTCTACAATTGTTGAAGAATCGTCTGAAGAGCAGCAGATGATACCCATTGATTCTGAAAGTGAAGTGAAGGTCCTCGGTATCAACTGGAATCCAAAAACAGACAGTTTTAGTTTCTCGGTACTGCCGATGGAAGAGAAGGTAGATAATAGCAAAAGAGAAATATTATCTGAAGTTTCTCGTATGTTTGATCCCTTGGGCTTAATTTCGCCATGTGTAGTATTTCTGAAAATATTACTTCAAGAATTGTGGAAGCATAGGCTTGCGTGGGATGAACCAATTCCTAAAGATCTCAATAAAATGTGGATCTCATTTAGAAAAGAGCTGCACCTTATTAAACAAATGAAGATACCAAGATGTGTGCTAAATCCCTCATGTGTTCAGATAGAGTTGCACGCATTCTGCGATGCCTCTGAAAAGGCATATTGTGCTGCAGTTTATGTGCGTTGTATTTTGTCAAATTCTGACATTTGTGTCTCCTTACTTACCTCCAAGACAAGAGTTGCTCCCTTAAAGACCCAATCTTTACCGCGCTTAGAATTGTGTTCAGCATTATTACTGGCTAATGTTTTAGAAGTGGTTTTAAGGGACATCCACTTACCAATCCAAAGCACTATGGCTTGGACAGATTCCACCATAACACTAGCGTGGCTGTCAACCGAACCTTATCGCTGGCAACCATTTGTCGCCAATAGAGTTTCTAAGATACAAACAACTATTCCCTCAGTGAAATGGTATCATGTTCCTGGAACTTCCAATCCAGCTGATCTTGGTACAAGGGGGTTACTACCTTCTCAACTTGTGACTAATGACTTGTGGCTTCATGGACCTGACTGGTTAAGTCAGCCTTTAAATGGAATATCGGAGTTTAACATAACTGATGCATCATCTCCGTCAGAAAGTGATTCATCTTTCACCAATCCAGAATCACACTCATTTAGTGGTTTGTGTGATGAAGCTTTACGAGAGCAAAGAAAAAATTATTTTTGTGCTACTGCTCAGTTAAATGAAGAAATGCCTATTCTTTCACAGATATCGTCATTTACCAAATTAAAACGTGTAATTGCTTGGTGTTTGAGATTTCTTGCGAATTCTCGTTTACCTGTTTCTCAAAGAAACTTCGGTAATCTTATAATTTCAGAAATTCAGTGTGCTTCAAGGTTCATAATTAAACAAGTTCAAATATCATCTTTTAGTGCAGAAATTCAGTGTTTAACTTCAAATAAGTGTTTACCTCGCAACAGTAAACTTTTGAACCTATCTCCATTCCTTGATAAGGAAGGAATACTCAGGGTGGGAGGACGTCTTCGTCATTCAAATCTGACTCAAGATCAAATGCACCCAATCTTATTACCCAAAAGTCATCCAGTAACTGCTTTAATTATCCGATATTTTCACTTGTCCCACTTTCATGCTGCCCCCCAATTATTATTGTGTGTTTTAAGACAGAGATATTGGATTTTAAGTGGAAGAAGTGTAGTAAGAAAAATCGTCAGAAGCTGTGTTATTTGTGCTCGTGCTTCTGCTTCCATGTCTAAACAGATCATGGCTGATTTACCCTCTACTAGAGTGAAACCTTCACGTGTTTTCCTTTTTACAGGAGTTGACTATGCTGGACCTATACTATGTAAACTTAGAAAAGGTAGAGGTGCTAAATCATTTAAGTGTTACATTTCATTATTTATATGTTTTTCTACTCGTGCAATACACATCGAATTAGTTTCTGAGTTATCAACTCAAGCCTTCTTGGCTTGTCTCAAAAGATTTGTAGCCAGACGAGGTAAGCCAAGAAAAATTGTAAGTGATTGTGCAAAAAATTTCGTTGGTGCGAGCAAGGAGTTGAAAGAAATGTACAAACTTGTAACTTCTTCTCAGCATAATGAAGAAGTGGCAAAATACTTAAGTTCTGAAGAAATTATTTGGCATTTCAATCCTCCCTCAGCTCCTCACTTTGGAGGACTTGGGAGGCCGGTGTTAAATCTATGAAATTTCATTTAAAAAGAACCATTGGCAATTCAGTTTTAACCTTCGAAGAACTTTCAACTCTTTTAGCTCAAATCGAAGCATGTTTAAATTCTAGACCCCTTTGTCCTTTAAGTTCTGATCCTAATGATTTAACGGCCTTAACGCCTGGCCATTTTTTAATTGGGGCTCCTCTTACTTCAATACCTGAAGGTGATATTTCAGAGGTACCTGAGTCAAAATTGGCCAGATGGCAATTAGTACAACGAATGCTTCAGCACTTGTGGAAGCGATGGAGCAACGAATACCTCTCTAATTTACAACAGAGAGGGAAATGGCTAAAGGAAGAGCCTAATATAAAAATAGGCGATTTGGTAATAATAAAGAATGAGGGCCTTTCCCCTTTACAGTGGAAATTAGCTAGAGTAGTTAAAACTCATCCTGGACCTGATCAAAAGGTTCGCGTAGTAACTGTGAAAACTGAAAGCAGTGAATTACAAAGGCCGATTACTAAATTGTGTAAATTACCTTTAGAATAACTGTTGAAACCCTTTCGGCTTTCAAGGCCGGGAGAATGTTTAGTTCTTAAAATTCCATTTCATTTTAAAGCGAAAGAAAAATAAATGTTTCTAACCCTTTTCCCTCTGCGCAGGGAAGATATAAACCGGTACACTATTTTTCCCTCTGCGTAGGGATAATAAATTTTTCTTTTCCTTTTTTATTCTCAGTTGAGCATGTAAGACTCGACGTGTTGTTGTGAATTATTCGCCTGAAATGTGTCAGGCAAAGCAATGTGATTCATTCAATTTTAGTACAGATTAAATACCTTTTACCAAGCAGAACGACGAATTTTTTGTGTTTATCAAATCCAGCTTACAGTCCATAAAGAATTTAAGTTCAATCAGTTGAATCCAACAGCCAGTATTTCTGATATTATCGTGATGACAAGCTTTGCATTATACATGTATATACAGGACATTTGCGTTATATATATATATAATTAAAGTCCCATTTTCAAAATGCTGAGTGCTGAGTGTCTTTTAATTTGCATAGTATGCCTCTTACAGCGCCATCTATTGATACACTTTGGAACTTTTTTCCCTTATGCCATACCGTTTCCCCCTTCTTCCAGTATATTCACTTCAAATTTGGAGTCATTCTGACCAGTGGTTCCTTTTTTACAGCATTTTGAAAGTGGGACTTTAATTATAATCACCCTGTATATATATAGAGATAGATAGATATACGGATAAATATATATAAATATAGATAGATAGATATATGTACAAACAAAACAATTGCAATAGGTCAATTTTTAAGGAAATTAACCTAAAAACGCACATGATTAAGACAAAGAACGTAAAAAGTTCTTATAATTTAAACATTTCTTTTTTTTTTCAAGCAATCAAAATTCTTAACAATTTTGTTAGGAATTCTTAAACAAATATTAGATAAACAAATATCGCAGAAAGCAGACTAAAACTGGCTGCCTTTCAATGCCATTATACAGGGTGTCCCAAAAGTCTCCGTACAACTTCAAAAATACATTTAAAAAAATAATAGGCCTACAGCAAAAATAATTACAACAGTGCATAGAGTAACTTAAAAAGTTTTTTTCTACTGCCTTTGTAAACTTCAACATGATATCCTTTCGTATCACGAAGAATATCAAGACGATATTCCAATTCAATCCACGAACGTTTTTCATGCTAATATCAACAGTAGCTACTGCTGTTTGGATTTGTTGTTCAATTCCATGAGACTATTAACTTTTGTTAAAATTTCATCAAACAGTTGCAACCACGGTAAGTAGAATACAAGTATGTAGAATATTCTATTTACCGTGGTTGTAACTACTGTTGATGTTAGCATGCTGAAAAGTACGTGGATGGAATTGGAATATCGACTTGATATTCTTCGTGCAACGAAAGGATCTCAGGCACAAGTATACTAAGGTAGTAGAAAAAAACTTTTTAAGTTACTCTATGTACTGTTGTAATTATTTTTGCTGTAGGCCTGTTATTTTTTTTTTGGTAATAAATTTTTGAAGTTGTACGGAGACTTTTGGGACACCCTGTATTATGAAATGGAATTTTCTCTTTAAAGATTTTATGTATAAAATGTAATGTGCCTGAAGCAATATTTTATTTAGTTTTCAGTACATTTATTTATTTATTTATTTACTTGATTCTGTGTTAAGGCTGTGGAATTATGTTCGCTAAAAATATTTATTTTTAAGACCACATTCTTTATTACAATTTTTAACTTAATTAGTTAATAAGGACTTTACGTTGCAAATATAAATACAAACATCAAACACTTGCTTTCAACGTATATTTCGTTTAATTTAAATATAAGCTATTTTAAAAACTACCCAAATAAACAACTCTCGACGTTTTGGTTATTCTTCATCTTCAGGAGAAAATTCTCATAAAAACAAAATTAAATACGTGTTACATAATTGAAAAAAATGTTCAACTGAAAAAACATCCAAATTAACAGAAATTCACAAAAAACATATTTATGTCTATTTTTGAAAAATACTACTATGATTTGTATTTGCAAATACTGCATATCGCGCGAAAAATTTAAAACATTACGCAACAAAATAAAACAAGACAGAAATATGCGAAAAAGTTTGATTTAATGCTATTTCATGCTGTTTCTTTTATAGAAGATAGAACAAAATTGTCTGCGGAGAAATTTTCTACTTTAGGGAAAAGAGAATGAAATTTATTTGAACATGTAGATTTTGATTTTCCTCCTGTTAGTACATGCGATTTGAGAAACACTGATTTTGATTAAAAAAAAAAAAAAACTGCTGTTTTTGAATCAATTATTTTAAAAGAAAACCATTATATGCGTTTGTAAATTCTGAAAATAGTGCGAAAAATTCAAAATAAAACAAGGCAGAAAAATGAAAAAAGTTTGATTTTATGCTCTTTCTTTTATGGAAGAAAGAACAAAATTGTCTGCGGAGAAAATTTTCTAATTTAGGGAAAATAGAATCAAATTCATTTGAATATGTAAGTTTTGATTTTCCTCCTGTGCGATTTGAGAAATACTGATTTTGAAAAAAAAAAAAAAAAAAAAGAAAAAAGAAAAAAAAAAAGTCTGCCATTTTTTGAAACAATCCTTCTAAAAGAAAACCATTACTTGCGTAAATCAGAAATTCGTGCGAAAAATTCAAAATAGAACAAGGCAGAAAATTTGAAAAAAAAAATTGATTTTATGCTGTTTCATTTATGGAAGATAGAACAAAATTGTCTGCGGAGAAAATTTTGTACTTTAGGGAAAAGAGAATTAAATTTATTTGAACATGTAAGTTTTGATTTTCCTCCTGTGCGATTTGAGAAATACTGATTTAAAAAACAACAACAACAACAACAACAGCAAAAAATAAAATAAAAAGTCTGCCATGTTTTGAAACAATCCTTTTAAAAGAAAACCATTACTTGCATTTGTAAATCAGAAATTCGTGCGAAAAATTCAAAATAAAACAAGGCAGAAAAACTGGAAAAAGTTTGATTTTATGCAGTTTTTTTTTTTTTTTTTTTTTTTTTTTTTTTTAAATATATGGAAGATAGGACAATTTGTACCTTAGGGAAAAGAGAATCAAATTTACTTGAACATGCAGATTTTGATTTCCTCCTATTAGTACACGCGATTTGAAAAATACTAATTTTAATTTTAAAAAAAAACCGTTTTTTGGAACAATCCTTTTAAAAGAAAACCATTGTTTGCGTTTGTAAATTCTGAAAATCATGCGAAAAATTCAAAATAAAACAAGGCAGAAATATGGAAAAAAGTTCGATTTTATGCTGTTTTTTTTTTTTTTTTTTTTTTTTTTTTTTTTTTTTTTTAAATGGAAGATAGAACAAAATTGTCTGCGGAGAAAATCTTCTACTTTAGGGAAAAGATAATCAAATTTATTTGAACTTGTAGATTTTGATTTTTTTCCTATTAGTACAAGCGATTTGAGAAATACTAATTTTGATTAAAAAAAAAAACTCCCAAAAAACCATTATTTGCGATTGTAAATTCCGAAAATAGTGCGAAAGATTAAAAATAAAACAAGGCAGAAAAATGAAAAAAGTTTGATTTTATGCTGTTTCTTTTATGGAAGATAGAACAAATGCCTGCAGAGAAAACATTCTACGTAACGCAGAAGAGAATAAAATTTATTTGAACATGTAGGTTTTGATTTATTTCCTGTTAGTACATGCGATTTGAGAAATACTGATTTTGATAAAAACTCTGCCACATTTTGAAACAATCCTTTTAAACGAAAAATATTATTTGCGTTTGTAAATTCTGAAAATAGCGCGAAAAAAAATCAAAACATACTCCTCTCCCCACCTCTAAAAAAAATGGGGGAAATGTTTGACTTAATCACGTTTCTTCTGTAGAATGCAGGACTTGTCTGCTGAGAAAATGCTGTAAGCTAGGGAAAAGAGAATCAAATTTCTTTCAAATTGTAGAATATTATTTCTTTCGTGTTAGTACATGTGATTTGAAAAATGCTGATTTTAGACAAAAACTCTGACAATATTCTACACAATCTTTTTTAAAAAGAGAATGATTTTTGTGCAGTGGCCTTTCAATGCCATTATTTTGTGAAACAGAATTTTCTCTTTAAATTAATTTTGGATAAAATGTCACATTCCTGTAGCAAAGTTTTATTGATTTTTTTTCATTCTATACACATTTATTTATTTACTTTGACTGCTTTTTCTTTTACAAAAACAATGATTTGCAGATGCGAAAGTAATTATTTAAGTTTTACAAAAAATTATTATTTTATTTAAGTCTTGAAATATGTATAGTAAGCGACACTGTAAGAATAGTTAATATATGAAACGTGAGGTTTAAACTTGAAATATTTGCTATTTAGTAATATTACTTGAGAAATATTTAAGTATATAAAAATATAAAAATTGCTAAATTGATGTATCACTTTAAAATATATAAAAACTTCATTAAAAACATATTTACAAGTTTCAACCTTCATATGAGGTCATCATCACGAGTCAATCACAATGTGTTTCTGATTGAACTGTAGTTGAGAATTTCAAGATCCGAACACTTGACCAATCAGCTTCAACTTAACGAAACTGTATTCTGGACAGCCAATGCCATCTATTAATTTAACCTAGTATTAAATGCCAGACTGAGGAAATAATCCAAGAAAACCAATTGACCATAAAACCCCCAAAAGTGCCAAACCATTGAAAAAACAACAAACCACAGCCCACTTTTAAACTGAAAAAACTCACTACTTAAATCTTTAACAAATCTAACCATTTTCCTGGAATACTGTACGGTACATTATCGTTGCACACCCCTCTCCCCATCTTTAAAATTTCAATGTATTCCCTAATTAAATTTTTATGTGCAATATTACACAGAACAGTAACTTTAGCTTTTTCAAAATCAACTCTACACCCAGTGTTGTTCAGATAAAAGCTAGAAAGAGCCGTGGATCGCTTGTGATTTTTAAAGTAATTTCGATGTTCTTTTAGACGCTCATGGAATTTTCTCTTTGTCATCCCAATGTAGAATTTCATATAACCACTTTCTAAATAGATAGGAATCCGATGCATCCCTGCGCGAAAGTGTTTCCAAATGAACTTCAAGCCTTTCCAACAAGACTCTTATCCTGATGATGACCTCAGATGAAGGTTGAAACTAGTAGATAGGTTTTTAATGAAGTTTTTATATCTTTTAAAGTGATACATCAATTTAGCAATGTGTATTTATTTTACAATTATTTCATTTATTAAGGTTTTATATGGTGTAAACTAGTGTTCCCTGTTAAACGTTTATACGAGTATACGTATAATACATATAATACGGGGTACATTTTTGGATACGTATGATACAGTGAAGGCGGTTATACGTATTATACGAAACGGTATATACGGTAAAGCGTATATACGGAACTTACTTCAGCGGTTAAGCGTGTAAACGTTTAAACGATTGTGTGAAAAAAAATATATAAAAAATATATAGCAATTTAAATTGTTCCTGCAAATTTATATAACATTTCATTACTTAATTCAATGAAAATTTGAAGTAGCATAAAATAATTAAAATATTTATAGTGAAAAATAACAAGATACTATACGTATGAAACATATTATGTAGTTTGCTGAGGTAACGCCACCGATTTCCAGGTTGTTCTCCCACCGCCCTTTGAATACTGACCTGCGTGCTGATAAAAATGGCGGCTGTCGCAGGCGGATTTTTTTCAGCGTTTGAACGGTCCCTCGAACTTCAACACCAATAAAAGTTTTTTCGCCTTATTTTTCTGCAATCAAATCAGTCAAAGAAAACTTTTAGATATTATTGGTGTTGAAGTTCAAGGGACCGCACAAACGCTGAAAAAAAAAAAGCTTGCGACAGCCACCATTATTGTCAACGCGCAAGCCTAGTATTCAGGTGGCTGTGGTTCTCGGTTCAGTGACGTAAGATTGATGAAGTCTATTGGTATTAAAAGTACATACGTATACTTGAAATATACGTATATTTGAATTATACATTTAACCTATATACGCTTATACGTATCGGGATATATTTAAACGTATCATTTAAGGTATACGTATTTCACACCAAATTATTACACCTATGTACATAAAACTGAAATACGTGTCGCGTCGGAAGCACTAGTGTAAACGTTTAGGACTTTTTGTTATATAAAAATAATTTTAACTTATAAATGTTATGCTAAACTTTTATATCTTACATTAGTTTTAAAGTCCTATATAGTTTATACTTCGCTAAAAATTCTAAGGTATACGTAAGTTTTGTAAAATGGAGGATAAAATAAAAAAATATTTTTGTAACTATATTTCAAAATGCTTGTTTTTGTTTTTTTTTAAAGGTTGAAAAATAATGTAATACTTTTTGAAAACAAGTATTTCTGAGGAATCGAGCATTTCTAAGGCATTACCTGTTGTTATTTGTTCTTTTACGCATTTTCTAGAATCCGCTTACGCCTTTGAATAGCATTTAATCTTTATGAACGTTTCTGTAAGAATTGTTTCGTAGAACTAAGTTTCATTAAAGTTCTTAAGAGAACATAAAATTCTTTTCTTTGTTACAAAAATAAAATGCAACATGATTTAAAACAAAGAACGCAAAGAGTTTTTTATCATTTTAATGTTTTCTTTTTCTGTAGCTATCAAAATTCTTAACAATTTTGATAGTAACTGTTGAAATAATTAGACAAGATCTGAGAGAAAAGCGTAATTAGCATTTCGTATAAAATTTATTTATTTTATTTATTTTTCGACACAATTTTAACCATCTTTTACATTTGCGAACATTACATAATGTGCAAAAAATTTAGAAAAGAGAAAACTATAGCGGGGAAAAAGTATGATTTAATGCTTTTTCTTTTAATGAAGACAGTGCAAAATTGTCTGCGGAGAAAATATTCTAAACTACGGAAAAGAGAATCAAATTTCTTTGAACATTGATTTCTTTCCTGTTAGAACATGCGATGTGAAAAATGCTGATTTTGTATAAAAACTCTGCTACTTTTTGTAACAATCTTTTTAAAAAGAAAATGAATGCTGTTCTTGTGATCTTTCAATGCTTCTTTTTTCTTTTTTGTGAAATGGCATTTTCTCTTTAAAGCATTTATGGATAAAATGTAGTGCGCCTGCAGCAATATTTCACTATTTTTTCTGTACATGTATTTATGCATTTACTTGATTCGCTATTAAGGTTGTGGAATTCTGTTAGCTTTCTAAAGGATGATGATATCTAGTATCACATTTTTCACTACAATTCTTAACTGTTTTTATTTTTTTTTATAACAGCTGAAAAATACTAGACAGGAAAATATCAAACAGAAATTATTATTCAGAAACACTCTCAAAAGCGAAAAAAAAAAATCGTCAAAATAACGTAAGAAGTACTGGCAGCACAGTTGTCGGAAAACCCCGTGATTTGAAGAAATTTTTGTGTTATTTGAAGAAAATCCCGTTTTTTGATTAGAGGATTTCAGGAAATTTCGTGCTTAGATTTGCGAGGTTTTGGTGGTTTGAAGGGAAAAGGACATACGTAAAAATTCAATTTCAAATACGAAAAGTAGGGGAGAGTAGTATAAAACCGTGTACCAGGGCCTGATTATCCAAAAGACACGTGAAGCACATGCTTCGCCTCCAAAATTAATAAGGGGCCCCGAAATGACTGTGAAGAGTTCTATAACTTCAATTTTCATTTTTTATTTAAATTGTATTTTTATTTATTTATTTATTTTGGAAAAGAAAGTTTGCTTAATCCAAGAGGAAATCCCCACACTACTTCACGAAACTTATTTAACACGGAAATATGAATATCATGAATAGGTTGTTAATTAATCATATAGCATGCTAATGTGCCTATATTAGAAATCATCCGGGAAATTGAACATACAGCTATATGTAATAAATATATCTCAACTCACGTAGGCCTGTTATAGGGAACATAAAAAAAGCTATTTAATGAAGCATGTGTGACTTCGGCTAAGCTACTCTCAGAAATAACATTAGTATCATTGGTGAGTTTTCATGAAGGAAGAATTAAAAATACGATTGCCAAATGAAAGGGGCAAAATGATACTGTGCTTAGATTCAGAGGTTAATCGGGCCCTGGGTACCCTGTTTTCCCACTGCACTCATCTTAACTACACCCTTTAGTGTCCCCTAGCAGTGTGCCATCAGCTTTTGAAGTGAGTTAATCTATGTGTCCGTGCGATGCTATTGAAAATAAATTCACCTCAAAAGTTTTAATTTTCAATCATCTTTACTGCTCTTCAAATAAATCCAGTCTGACGGATTTAGGTAAAATCCATTTATGACTTCATTTAGGTAAATAAACCACTGCTTTCTACAGCTTTCACACGATGTTTTGATGCCAAGTAGAAGTGTGTACGTCGAGCCATCCAGGAGAACGAGCATGTTGATTTTTCATCGCGTGTTGGGGGCAAAACCGGGAACCCATGGTTCTGCGTTGAATGTTGGAACGAATTGTTTCATCACTCAACAGGTGGGGAAGAATGGATGCATTGTTCAGTATGTAAAGAGTGGGCACATGAGGAGTGCAGCGGATACGAGAAGTAAAAGCTGAGAAAGCTATTACATGACAACATTAAAAATTGCTTGAAAACCTGATTTTTTATTTATTTATTTATTTTTTTTTTTTTTACCGACCTTAGAAAATGTATATATGTTTTCAAGTTTGATTAAAAATTTATTACAATAAAGCTTTTTGTTACTGGAAGTGTAAAAACTTAATTTCTGATTTGCACCCGGTCTTACTCTACCAACAAAATTCGGAGCTATTTCTGATGGAAGTAGAATGAGATTATACTATATGGATATACCTTCTGCATATACACACTGTTTTTTTTTTTTTTTTTTTTTTTTTTTTTTTAATGACTACAGTACTGAGTATGCCCATCTTCATTTCAACAACATGCTGTAATCGCAAAACAATACTTCCTATCGCCAATTTCAGTGAGTCTAGCCAATATCCAAATCATGGTAGCTATTGGCTAAGCGCATCGCATGAATTATCTGTAGTTTAAATTTTACTAAATCGCATCTCATAGCTGTCTGAAGCGTGTAATTTATTTTTTTGTTAACTCTGTATTTCATAAAGAATCGACACTTATTTTCTCATAAATTCATCGCTTAAATTCATTCCATTTTCAACAGCAAGAGAAATGTTCATAATATTGGGTTGCTCGGAAAGTTCTTTCCGTTTGGGAAAGTTGGTTCGTCCCGGAAAATTCTATCATTTAATTATTAGACATGAATTCCGATATATAATGTCTAATAATTACTATTATAAATACTATTACAAGACATTCTACTCACAATAGACTGGGCGTAAAGTTCCTGCAACTAGGAAGCCCCACCGGAAAATTCTACCATTTAATTATTAGACATGAATTCCGATATCTAATGTCTAATAATTACTATTATAAATACAATTACAAGACATTCTACTCACAATAGACTGGGCGTTAAAGTTGCTGCAACTAGGAAGCCCCTTAACCGGCATCAACTGTTCCGGACTGTCTAATAATTGACGGGCAGAATTTTCCGGTATGCATTGGGTTTTCCCAAACGGAAGGAACTTTCCGAACAACCCAATATTTCATTAATCCTGCTTGAATAGATAAGAAATTGAAGTGCGTTCCAACATTTTTGGGACACCTTGTAGAATACCAGCCTTCTCTTTTTCTTTTCTTTTATCGAAATCGGCTAAAGAGAAATCATAAATTGTTTTTAGTGTTCGAAAATAACACTGCGAACACAAAATGACAATAGTAACAAAATTTCTCTCGCATGCTGAAATTTTATAAAGCAGAAACAATTTAAAGAACTATTAATATATGTTGCAAGGACTTCTCCAATATGATGCGCTATTCAAGGCTGGAAAGTATATTTTGAAAGCTTTTCCGTTTTTCTAGACTAAACAAGGTGGAAAATCTGGTTTCTCATTGCGACAGCGAGAGGACTCGATTTACTCCAATTCTATTTATTTTGATGTTGTACTAGAGACTAAATTACGTTTTCAAGAAGAAATAACAATGGTAATAACAGTCGAACTGTAAAAAAAGTGTTTGTTTCGGAGTTTAACCTTTGGGTTCTTTTTTCCATGTGTTTTGATCCTTAATCGTAGCTTGTTATTCCGTATGATTCTTCAAATTTTCGTTTGTTTTCTATTTTACAGTAAACTGCATTCGAAAATTACCTTGGAAACATGTGTAGAATCTTTCTGATTCACTATTGCATTCGAAAATTACCTTGGAAACATATGTAGAATCTTTCTGATTCACTACTGCATTCGAAAGTTACCTTGGAATCATGTAGGATCTTTCTTTTCTTCACTTGAATTTTGTGGACACAAAGCAAAGAATTATTTTATTGGAAATTTCTTTGTTTCATTCTGTTGTTATTTTTTTTTCGGATTAAGCTATCAACTTTTATTAATATCCGTTGAAAATTATTAAATAAGAATATCTAAGAGAGAAGTTATATTATGTGTACGTTTAAACTGTATTAATTCGTATTTATTTTATCCAATATATTTTAACCATATTTTGCATTTGCTAATACTAAATAACAGGTGCCAAAAGAGTGGATTTTTAGATTTATTGTTTAATTATACTTTATGATTTGGTATCAGCAACAACAGTTGTCCAAGCTGCAACCATATTTGTTGTGTTTTCCTCTAAAAAGTACAGTAAAATCCATTACACTGCACAATCACTCAAATGATGCAAGTTTTTGCTTTATAATAAATAAATGTGCAATTAGGGTAAAGGAAAAAAGGAAAATTTGGTTCCTCACTGCTTAAGCTAGAAGACTCGATTTATTTTATTTTATTTCAATTTTGATGTTGGTCTAGAGACTAAATTACATTTTTAGGACGAAATAAAAGTCATAATAACAGTCGAATTGTAAAAAAAAAAGTGTTTGTTTCTGAGTTTAACCTTTGGGATATTTTCCATGTGCTCATAACCTTAATCATAGCCTTTTACTTTGTATGATTTTCGAAATTTGCGCTTGTTTTCCATTTTACAGTAAATTGCATTCGAAAATTACCTTGTAAACGTATGTAGGATCTTTCATATTCAGTATTGTATTCGAAAATTGCCTTGAAAACATATGTAGAATCTTTCTTATTCACTTAAATATTTTGCACACAAATCAAAGTTAGTCTGTTGAAAATTTCGTTCTTTTCCTTCTCCGTTTCATTTTATTGTTAAGCTATCGAAATTCTTAACTTTTAACAATAACTGTTAAAAATTATTGAAAATCTCATAGACAAGTTTATAATCCGCATACCGTTTCCAATGCATTCATTTATTTGTTTTCCCTGACACATTTTGGACCATTATTTGAATTTGCAAACAACAAATAAGACTGGATTTATTATTACATTATTTCTTGTAAGACCGCAGCAGTAACGACGATTCTTTATGCTGTTGTGTTTATACCGCAGTTGTTGTGTTTTCATTTAAAAATTACAGTAAAATCAACTTTACTGTAAATCACTCAGAATGATGTAAGTGTTTTGATTTGTAATAAATAAATATGTAAGCATGGAGAAGAAGAAAAAAACAAGTTGGAAAATGTACGTTAAACGAGACAAATAAGGGGCGTTCATTTTATAACTAGTTTTACAATGTAAAAAAATCGTCCTTATTATTTCAGTGAAATTGATTATATCTATGAGCGAAATGAGTATGAGTTTTTTTCTTATTACGTATGCCATGGTTTAATATTTTTATGACTCATAATGAACGAATCTCCTGTGTTTATTTACTCTAAAGGATTGAGATATTCGGCTGTTAACGTAATTTCCACTGAAGTTATCTCAGCATCTATACATGTTTTAAATGTAACTCATCTCTCAAACAAACAATTTTTTTCAACGATCTTTCTAAAAATGTAACTTTTATGCAATTTTATTCGAAAAAATATTTTTGAATAAAAATGGTCGCCTGGCATATGAAAAACGAAGCGGTTAGCCCGTATTTGTTTTCCTGAGTCACATGCCTTACGCTTTTACTGTATGGATTACGTATGATACGATTTAATAGAATGAAGAAAACTTTTATTAATATCTTTGTAAGTTTTGATTCGATTTTCATAAAGTTTGAAATGACTCGACAAAATTCTGCAACGATTATATATATATTAAATTTCAAATCATTCGTTTGCTTAGTTTTTGCGCTTTTATATGCGGACAGACGGACGGATGGATCAAACGACGACTATAGGAGCTAAGTATTTATATAATTACGACGCACCTAAAAAAGCTAAGGTGAATGAAAAATTTGGTTTCTCTGTGCTTATCGAAAAAAAAAGGGAAAATATTTTAATGAAATCATATAAATAATTTTTAAAGACATGGCCAAATAAAAGATTTGTTTTCGGGAAAAAAAAAGAAAGAAAACACTTTATGTTTGAGGATAAGACTGGTCATTTTAAGTGCTTAGTTTTAAAGAGACCTAAATCGAAGAAAACCAGCTTTACAAAAATATGGGACAACAAATGGAATAAAATTGTTAGGATTCTTTCTGATTGATAATGGACATTTTTTTTTTTTAAATGGATCAAGAAATTTTGTGCTGACCTTGTTTTATAAAAGAGTATTATAAAAAATATCAGACGCCAGTGAAATGAACTTTTCAAACTTTGCCGTAGGAAAAAGTAAAGCTTTTGTACACACATAAATGGAGTTTTGAATTGCAGTTTTTATTTTTGATCAGGCATTATTAGATTATTTTCTATTGGGAAAGCTTTTTATTGCAATAGTTTTTTTTCTAATAGACAATAACTATGTGAAACTTATAAAAATTATTCTTATAATTTTCAGTCTGTCACAGAATTTTGCATGCATTTAAAACATGTGTTATTTATCTAAATATACAACATACATCTACAGAATTACCTACTTTCACTGTTAAAAAAAAAAAAAAAAAAACGTTGATTTTACAGTATAATACTGGCACCCCAGCTGCCAGTATTATACTGTAAAATCAACAATTGTTTTTTTGCAGTGTGCTAATAATAACATTTACAAACTATTTTTTTTTATTTATTTATCAGCTACTATTGATATCAGCAACATTTATTTATTTTTTTATTATTGCAAAAGGTTTTGAAGATTAAACTATTTTTACGTTTATAATTTTAAAAAAAATTGCAGTTTGCTGAATATTTTTAACAGTGTAGCGTAATTAGTTCACAGTTTTTTTTTATTCATATAGGGTAGACTGTGCATGCGGGCCAATCAGTTATTCTTTGAATCAAAGACGAATTAACGAGGTTCTTTTGAAAATATGTAAAAAACTTATTCAAAATTTTACTTGGCGTGTTTACTAGATTAATAATCAAGTTTTAGGTACACTGCACTGTAAAAAAAAAAAAAAAATCCGTTGATTGCCAGTACAATTTCCGGATTTTTACAGATTTCTCTTCTCCGATGAAAGGGTTTTGTGAATACGTCTGAAAGTACTAAATTTAAGAATATCCTTCACAGATAATAGTGCCAACAGACTAATTAATTTGTTATTTTCACCAAGGTTTTTGGATTTTTTTATATTGTTGTTACTTTAGAAAGAATTTCCGTATTTAAAGTGTATTTTGTACTTTAAATACGGAAATTCTTTTTAGGGTGTAAAAAAAAAAAAAAAAAAAAAAAAAAAAACCAAAAACTGAGTGAAAATGACAAATTAATTAGACTGTTGGCACTATTATCTGTGAAGGATATTCTTAAATGTTGTACTTTCAGACGCATTCATGAAATCAGTTCTTCAGAGCAAAAAAATTCCGTAAAAATGCGGAAATTGTGCAGGCAATCAACGGATTTTTTTTCTTATCACAGTGATGCACTTTTAACACGGAAATGCTTCCAACAGTTCCAACGAATTGTTTCCCCTCCCTCCCCCCCATAGTGATGCACTTTAAATACGGAAATGCTTTTTGGAGTGTAAAAATTAAAAAATAAAATTCCTTAAATCTTAGGAAAAAGGAAAACTTAATTAGACTTTTAGCACTATTATGCGTCAAGGAGATTCTTAAATTTAGTACTTTTTCGCGAAATCATTTCATCGGAGCAAAAGATTTCCGTAAAAGTACGGAAATTTTGCTGCCAATCAACGGATGCCCCCCCTCCCTTCCCCAATGATGCACTTTAAATACGGAAATGCTTCTAACAGTTCCAACCGACTTTTTTTTTTTTTTTTTTTTACAGTGATGCATTTTAAATATGTAAATGCTTTTTGGAGTGTAAAAATATAAAGAATGCCAAAACCTTAGCCAAAATGACAAAATAATTAGACTTTGAGCACTATTATGTGTCAAGGATATTCTTAAATCCGTATTCGCTTCTTCCTAACACATTCCCGAAATCATTTCATATAGGAACATTCCGTAAAGATACGGAAATTCTACTGTCAATCAACCGTATTTTTTTTTTTTTAATAGTGAAACATTTATTAGATATAAATACTTAATTCAACGATAAAATAATAACAGTTACAATCATATTAATTTTCGTCTGTTAAAAAAAAAAATACTTCTTTTTATGTAAAAGTAAATTGCAAATCATTGCATTTTTTAAATAGTGAAACCTTTATTAGATATAAATACTTAAATCAACGATAAAATAATAACAGTCCCTATCATATTAATTTTCATTAGTTAAAAAAATATACTTCTAGTTATGTAAAAGTAAATTGCAAATCATTGCATTTTTTAAATAGTGAAACCTTTATTAGATATAAATACTTAATACAACAATAAAATAATAACAGTTCCAATCAAATTAATTTTCGTTAGTTAAAAAAAAAATACTTCTAGTTATGTAAAACTAAATTGCAAATCATTGGATTCCAATGCATTTTATTTTATAAGAAATGTGTAGGAAGAAAATATCGCCTCATTTTCTTTCATGAAAAATTTATAACGACATAAATTCACATCGATAAAAAAAGAATAAAGAAAAAAGCTCTTTTATGACAAGACAAGGGATCTTATTATAGTAAAGGAAAAGGTGAATTATCATCGCATTTCCCTCATTCGGCGCATCCTATTTCCTTAACAGAAAAGCTATTATCATGCTGAAATTATAACTGGTGATATATTGAATTCTACCTCCATTTCATCATGAAAGATAATTACGATGGAAAGGTTTTCCGGCTAATGATATTGTTTTACGATTCCGTTATGTAGCGATATATTTTGAAAAGGCTCATATTCCTTTAATTGAGCTTGTCGATTTTCAATTCAAAATGTTGGAATGGAGAGTAAATCTTCTTAAAATATGAGGCTATTCATAAAGAAAATATTTTAAATATCTTTCACTGCAAAATTTCAATTTTATGGTCAGTACATTTCCTATTAAATTCTGTGGAGGCTTTTTTTTTTAATGTTCACCTTTCTTTCCTAATTAAGTCTCTAAAATGTCATTTCTAAAACTTTCGGTTGAAAAACGTTCAAGAGTGTGATGATGTTAATAAAGATAATTTTTTAATTTTCTTTTCATTATCATCCCCTTTTATCATTCCACGTATCATATTATCTCAGAAAAAGGCTATTATGACGCTGGAATTATAACCGGTGGTACTGGTCTTTGATCTACATTTCATCAAAGAAGATTATTACAATACAAAGATTTTTCGACTAATGATATTGATTTATGTTTACGTTTTGTAGCAATATCTTTGAAAAGGTCCATCTTCTTCCAATTTAGTCTGTAGAATTTCAAATCAAAACTTTAGAATGGAGAGTGAGTCTTCTAAAATATGATGATATTAATAAGAAAAATATTTTAAATGTGTTTAACTGCAAAATTTCAACTCTATCGTCAATACCTTTCCTATTAACTCTGTGGAGGTATTTTTTAAAATTGTCCACTTTCCTTTCCTAATTAAGCCTCCATAATGTCATTTCTAAAACTTTCGGTAGAACAACATTAAAGAGTATTATGATGTTAATAAAGATAATCTTTTAACTTTCTTTTCATTAGCATTCCATTTTATCACTCGACGCACAATATTTTTTTTCAAAAAAAGGTTATCACGACACTAGAATTATAACCGGTGATGCTTGAATTCCACCTTCATTTCATCCAGAAAGATGATTGAAATAGAAAAGTATTGTGGCTAATGATTTTGTTTTACGATTATGTTTTGTAGCAATATCTTTGAAAAGGTTCACCTTCTTGTCATTAGAATTTCAATTCAAAAAATTTTTACGGAGGGTAAACCTTCTGAAAAAATATGATGATATACATAAGGAAAATATTTTAAATGTTTTTCACTGCAAAATTTTAATTTTATGGTCAGTACTTTTCTTATTAAATTCTGTGGAAGTTTTTTTTTTTTAACTGTTCACTTTCCTTTTCTAATTAAGTCTCTAAAATGCCATTTCTAAAACTTTCGGTAGAAAAATGTTTATGGGTATGTAGATGTTAATAATGACAATTTTTTAATTTTCTTTTCATTATTGTCCCATTTTATCATTCGACGTATCCTATTTCTGTTGAAAAAGGCTATTGTAATACTGGAATTAAACTGTAAAAAAGAAATAAAAATCTGTTGATTAGCAGTACAATTTACGTATTTTTACGGAATTTTTTTATTTCTGATGAAAGGGATTTCTTGAATGTGTAAAAAAGTATGGATTTGAGAATAAATCTTTGACAGATAATGCTAAATTTTCATATTTTCTAAAGCTGTTGCATTTATTTTTATTAGTATACCGAAAAAAAAATAAAAAATACAGAAAATATACATGTAAAATTTGGAAATTCTCTTTAGAGTTAAAGTTTTAGAGTAGAAAAATATAAAAATTTCCAAAGTCTTAGCGAAAATGGTAAATTAATGAGGCTTTTAGCAATATTTTCTGTCAAGGATATTCTTAAATCTATATTCGCTAATTTCTGACACATTCACGGAATCATTTCATCGGAGAAAAAAGTTCCATAAAAATACGCAAATTGTACTGACAATTGACGGATTTTCTTTTATATTATGTAACCGGTGATACATTGAATTCCACTTTCATTTCATCAAGAAAGGATGATTGCAATAGAAATGTTTCTCAGTTAATGATATTCTTTTACGATTACGTTTTGCAGCAATATCTTTGGAAATGTTCACCTTTCTTTAATTGGCAGTCTAGAATTTTTATTCAAAATTTCACAATTGAGAATAAATCCACATAAAATAAGATGATGTTCATGAGAAAAATACTTTATATGATCTTCACTGCAAAATTTCATCTTTATAGCCAGTTACCTTTTTTATTAAATTCTATGGACACATTTTAAGAAACTATTGGTCTTACTTTATTAAACTCAGTCTTTAAAATATCGTTTCTAAAACTTACCTTTTGAAAAAAAAAAAAAACATTTAAGAGTGTGATGGTTTAAAAAAAGATAATATTTTAATTTTCTTTTCATTATCATTATCATTTGATCATTAGACTTTGTGGCCATCCCTTTCCTATTAAATTGTGTAAACACATTTTTATGAACTATCCACCTTTCTTTTTTTAATTGAATCTCTAAAATACAATTTCTAAACCTTACCTTTTGGTAGAAAAAATTGAGAGTGTGATGATGTTAATAAAGAAAATCATTTATATATTTTTTCGTTATCATATCATTTTCTCATTTTACGTATCATCTTTTTTTTTTTTTTTTTGGAAGGCTATTATCATGCTTAAATTAAAATTGGCGATACACTGAATTCCACCTCTATTTACCGAAGATTATTACAATATAAATGTTTTGGTCCACTAGACTAATGGTATTGTTTTGCGATTTCGTTTTTTGTAAAATTCCAATTAAAATTTTTAAATGGAAAGTGATTGCTCTTAAAATATGAATGATATATTTATGAAGAAGATTCTATAAATGTAAATTTAAAACAAAATATTAGCTAAATTTATGGACAGCTTTTTTTATTATCATTAAATTCTGTGGAGATACTTTTTAAGTGTTCATATTCCTTTTTAATTGCATCACTAAAATATAATTTCTCCAGATAATAATATTGTTTTACAACTGTAGTAATATTTTTCAAAAGATTACCTTCCTTTAAATAAATCTGCTGAATTTCAATTTAAAAATTCTTAATGCAAATCCTTTAAAGTATGACGATATAACGAAGATTATATTTTAAATATGTTTCATTGTAAAATTTGAGCTAACTTTACGACTTTCTTTTCTTTTTCTTTCTTTTTTTTTTACCACATTCGACGGAGATATGTTTTTTAAAAACTGCTTTTTAAAAATGTCTTTTTTCTTAAAATTGAGTCTTTAAAATAACATTTCTAAAACTTTTCCTTCTGTACTAAATTTTTGTAAAATGTAATGATGTTAATAAATAACATCACACTGTCATGCTGAAAGTTTTGCTGGTGATATATTGAATTCAGTAAAGAAAAATAATTGCAGGGGATATTAATATATATTGTTTTGTTATTGCATTTAGTGGTGATATTTTTGAAAAGTTCACCCTCTTTTAATTGATTCGGTCGAATTTCAATTGAAAATTCTTGAATGGAGATTAAATCTTCTAAAAATATGATGATATTTATAATAAGCATATTTTAAATAATTTTCGCTGTAAAATGTCAGTTAAATTTAAATCCACATTTTCTTCTTCTTTTTTTTCTCCTGTCACTATACTGAAATTATATATGGCGATTTCGTGAATTCCACCTCCATTTCCTCTACAAAGATATTTGTAATAAAAAGGTTTTTCCAGCTGATAGTTTTCGGACTGTTTTTGTGAGATATTTTTGAAAACCTTCACCTTGTTTCAATCGAGTCTGTCGAATTCCAATTCCAAATTCTTCAATGAATATGCAATCTTTTTAAAATAATATATTCACGAGGAACATACTTTGTTTAAATGTTTCTCAATGTAAAATGTCTACTAACTTTATGACCAGTAGCTTTTACATTAAACTAACTTGAGAGACTTGATTTATGGGTATAATATAATGGTCGCCCAAATGAAAGTGGCATTGCTGTAATAACTCTGCCATTTGAAGAAAAAGATGACTGCGCATGCTCCTATAGAGGGCGCAGAGTGCTGGGAATGCATGCGATATCGTCCGATCCCGCCATATGCGTGTGTGATAGCGAGGGAGCACGTTAAAAGGCATCGTTCGCATCATGGATGCCTCCAAACGGTATCAACGCGCGGTCGTGCAATTTTTAACAGCGGAAAATGTGAGTGCCAGTGAAATCTATCGTCGAATGCAAAATGTATATGGCACGGTGTGTATGTCACGAAGATCGGTATTCCGATGGTGTAGGGATTTTCGTAGTGGAAGAAGCAGTACTGACGACAGGTCACGACCTGGTCAACCACATGTGGTTATCACCAAGGACCTACAAGATGACTTTGTCTAGCCTATCTGTTACGCCTGTATTACTTCTTTCTTTTGTATACTAATTTATAGTAATACCATTAAACCATTTCTCAAAATGACTGTAGTGCTACTTTAATTTGGGCGACCCATATACATTAATTAGTAGATTCCGCAGTCGATTAGTACTAAAATTGTTTTATACGATTATTTGCAGCTGAACTAGTAAGGGATGATTAACTTTTTTTCTAGGTCTGCACACATAGATGAAATAAAAAACTTTTCTGTCTAAAAATTCATTTAAACTCACCACATCATTGCAAGAAATAATGCGTAAAAAAGACTATTCAGGATATTACTTGTGGTTACTTTAGTTCATTGTATTTTGTTGCTCTCTGCTGTCTAAAATTTGAAACAGAATTTTTTTTTTATCGAACATCTCGTGCTTTTAATTCTTCCCTCAATGTTCGGGTGAGGGGGAAGATCTCTGAAAGCTGTCCACCAGTAGACTGATAGCAGGTAAAACAATGGATTTTTCTTTTAATTTATCGAAAGGATAGGATTCTTAGGTGGATATAAACAGAACGAGAGTTGTTGGGGAAAATAACAACAACATTTATTTACTTTTATTTCATAGTGGAAGAAAAAGTCTGAAATTGTTTTTCTCTTTAGACCGTTTTTCACTTGTTTTCTCCAAAAGTTTGTACTTTTCATTGTTATATGTGAAGTTAATAAAGAGTCTTCGCAAAACTCCAAACAGTTTAAGAATTTGTTTTAATTGTTCCGTGTCTGGATGAGAAAAGTTACAATATATTTATTAACGTGGGAGTTTTTCACCCTTATGTCTAATACTTTTTTTGTACTTGTATTATGTACGTATTTATTTTTAAATATGAATTATTTGTAATCAGTTGAAAAAAAAAGTTTAAAAATTTGCCACAAGTCATAAAATTTTACTTTAGTTCACTGTATTTTGTTGCTCTCTGCTGCCTAAAATTTGAAACAGAAAGAATTTTTCATCGAACATCTCATGCTTTCCATTCTTATTCCCTCAATATTCGGGTCAGGGGAAGATCTCTGAAAGCTGTCTACCAGAAGACTGATAGCAGGTAAAACAATGGATTTTTCTTTTAATTTATCGAAAGGATGGGATTCTTACAAAACGAGAGTTGTTGGGAAAAACAACAACATTTATTTACTTTTATTTCAGAGTGGAAGAAAAAGTCTGAAATTTTTTTCCTCTTTAGACCGTTTTTCACTTGTTTTCTCCAAAAGTTTGTACTTTTCATTGTTGTATTTGAAGTTAATAAAGAGTCTTCGCAAAACTCCAAACAGTTTAAGTGTTTGTGTTAACTGTTCCGTATCTTGAGGAGATAAGTTACAATATATTTATTAAACGTGGGAGTTTTGCACCCTTATGTCTAATACATTTGTAATTGTACTTGTATTATGTATTTATTTTTTAAATATGAACTATTTGTAATCAATTGAAAAATAAACAAGTTGGAAATTGTACGTCAAACGTGACAAATGAGGTGCGTTCGTACTATATAGCTAGTCATATAAATATTCAGATCTTGATGATTTTTAATTCTGTAAAATGAATTATATCGTCTGCAGATTAATTTCTGCAATAAAATAAGTATCTCGGTCGCTTGACGATTAAACCTCGGAAGCTCCTATAACAAGAAAGCATCGATTTTTAAAAAAATCTAATTTCTTAATAAATATTTTTATTAATATCGCCTAAAGTTTTGATTCGATTTTCATAAAATTTGAAATGTCCCGACAAACTTCTGCAAAGATAATATATCTTAAATTTCAAACCATTCGGTTGGGTAGTTTTTGCGTTGTTATATGCGGACGGACGGACAGACAGACGGACGGACCAGAAGACGACAATAGGTGCTACGTATTTATATAATTACGAACGCACCTAAAAAAAAAAACCCAATCAAAATTTCGTAGGCACTCTCTTCGAATGCCTTTAAAAATGCATTTTAATTGCACAAAATCGCTACAAGAGCTATCACGTAAAAAAAGGCCACCACTTACTTGTCTTTTCCTTATTTCACTATCTTTTGTTGCTCTCTATTGCCAAAACTCTTGAAATAGAAGGAATTTTTTATCGAATATCTTATGTTTTTAACTATAAACGATCATAGAGATTAAAAACAATATATTACAATTATATAAAATGTTTAAAACACTAAAAAACTATTTAAAAGGAAGTTTAGGATTCTGTAGGATCCAATTTTAACTCAATTTTAACAACCAATTTTAATGAAAAAGTTTAAAAATTTGCCTGAAATTCGCTGATGAGGGATTCTATGGAATGCGAAACGTCTTTTTTTAAATGTTTTTTAGTGTTTTTAACATTTTACATAATTGTAACATATTGCCTGTAATCTCAATGGTCTTTTATAGTTATAAATATGTTCAGACGTAGTACTATTATTTACATAAAATTTTAAGTTTTTCATTCTTATTTATCCCATGTATAGATATGATAAAATGCTTTTATGCCTTTAAAAATGCATTTAAATTCTACAAAATCGCTGCAGGTCTTTTTTGATTTTATCACATAAAAAAGGCCACTCATAATATTACTTGTTTTTTCCTACTTTTTGTTGCTCTCTATTGCCAAAAATCTTGAAAGAAAAGGGATTTTTTATCGAACATCTTATGTTTTTCATTCTTATTTTCTTACTTCTTCCCTCTATGTTTGGGTGTCAAGGAAATATTTCCGAAAGCTGCCCATCGATAGCAGGTAAAACATTGGATTTTTCTTCTAACCTCTCCAACGGAAGGAACTCTTTGGCGGATGTAAACAAAAAGAGAGTTGTTGGAAAAAGACGTTTGTTTTATTTTTATTTTCCGCCAAAAAGAAAAAAAGTATAGAGCATTTTTTCTTCTTCTTTTTCAACTGTTTGAACTTTTTATTGTTATAGGTGGTAAATAAAGAGTCTTCATAAAACTTTAGTAGGAACTCATTTCACTTTTTTCCTGTGAAAGCCATGTTAAGACTTGTTTGTTTGATGGATTTTTTGGGAAGATTTTTTCGACGTCATATCTTATGCGTACTTTCTAAAAAGCACATACATTATCATTTTTTTATTATAAGGGTTTCTTTTATTGTTTAATCGAGAAAATTTTTACGAATGTCGTATAGGCGTTTTTCTGTATGTCATGATACTTAAAAAAATTAGAACGTAGAATAAACAGGCAATTTGAGGTGCCAGATGTTAGCATCTTAAAATTCGTCCAATAGATGTAATTTATAGAACAGATACATATGTAAAAAAATATATATATCTGTATTTAGAATATAGTTATACCTATAGAACATACAGAATATAACAGGGTATATTTAGAATATATTTATACCTATAGAACCTACAGAATATAACACAATATATTTAGAATATAACATACCTATATACAATACATACATATTTTTGAATTAACATATTTTAAGCATACATATTTTAAATTTTCGGAGGTTAAATTTTGTTTTATGATTGTCTTTTTCACCTATTCAAGTTAAACGTGAATGAAATCACCGGGAATAACTTGTAATTTAAAAAATGTAAAATAATATTACATCTATCTGTCTCTTTGATACACACAAGCGTGTATCTACGCTGAAATAGAGAGCATATACAGTGAATATACTGTGTTTATGACTGTATAGTTGTCAGATAGCTATATATAGATCTGCTATGTCACTAGAAGAAATATTGCGCAAAAACAAGTCACTCACGATATTACTTGAACTTCATTTGTTTCAGTATCCCCTGTTACTTGAAACAGAAATGTGTGTGTATATATATATATTATGCAGACGTTGTGACATTTTAAGGATTCTGTATAATTATTGTGAGTAAAATATTTTATCTACACTTTACGCGTTCATATTTCCAATTTTATTATTTCAAAACTGTTATCTCGTGGTAATTTAGTGAGGTGTTAATTACAGTTTTTTGGATAATCGATGTGAGTGAAATATATTGTATTTTCTTAATGGTTTTTTATTTCCTATTTAAATATTTCCAAATTTTAATATTTCCAATTGTTGTCTGGTAATAATTCAGTGTACCTGGATGATTCTACTGATCTTAGCATTATGCCAGTAGAATTATGAAACACTGAATTATTATTTAAAACACATGTGGGTGCATCCAGGCTGATGAGTACATGTGCATGTGTTTTTCCATGTCCAATTCATATTTAATTCTCATGTGGTCCAATTTTCCATTGTGTATGGTTCATATTTAATTTGTTAATCCATTTGTGTTTACTTAATTGCAACTCCAATTTATAATTTTTTTTCCCCCTTTCTCTCTATTTCTTTTTTCAATATTCTTTTGGTATGAGTAAAATTTGGTCAATTACCATTGAAGCATCAGCTATGGTAATATTATGTTTGCACATGTTAATTATTAGCTATGTGGTATTCTGTATACACAGCATCATTGATTATCTCTTTGGAGATTTAAGTAGAATAGAACTTGATATGTTTTTTGAAATTCATAGATATTATAATTATATATATATATATATATATATATATATTCTTTATCGAACATGTAACGTTTTTTACTCTTATTTTCCTTTTTACCCCCTCAATGTTTGGGTTTGGGGTAAGAGCTTCGGAAGTTGTCCACCAGAAGTCTGATAACATTTAAAACATTGGATTTTTCTTCTAACCTCTCCAACTGATGGAACTCTTAGGTGGATGTAAACAAAAAGAGAGTTGTGGGAAAGAGACGTTTATTTTACTTTTATTTTATAGCAGAAGACAAAGAATGCAATTTTCCTTTTCTTTTCCAAAAGTTTGAACTTTTTTATTGTTATGTGCAGTTAATAAAGAGTTTCCATAAAATTTCAAACCAATAAGAATTTGTCTTAACTGTTCTTTTTTCTCTTAAAGACAGATTAAAATATGTTTATTGAACTAAGAAGTTTTGCAACATTATATTTATATTTTAACAATCTTATATTATTATTTTTTTATATAAGTTGTTTATAGTGAATAGAACAAATTCATTTTATTTTTATATAACCTTTTGGGATTTAACCTTTCATGCGCGAATTATTTTCAAATGAATAAAAACCAAACTTTACACTTAAGGGTGTATTCAAATCCAAACTGCTTATTTTGAGACACATTTGTAAATTCATTTTTGCTCTAAAATGCATCCAATTGGCAGGTTCTCTTATTCAGAAACTTTATAATGTCCTCACTGTCTCGATTTTTTCATAAAGGCAGAATATATTTCAAAAAATGCTGTCAAAGTGGACATTTTGAACCGAATTTCCCAACGCGATTGCGCTTGAAACAAAAAGAAATTATCGTACTTTTTTAAATAATTGTCTGTAAATCAATTTCTAATTAATTAAACGAAAAGTAAAAACATGGGGCCCTTATAAATGTCTTTATAAATCACGCCGCCAAGTTTACTGTTGTTAATTTTAAAAATGAGTCTAGGAATGTGTCTCAAAATTTTGAGTTGTTGAGCATGGAAAAATATTTTTTTTGAATACCGCCTTAAAATAGATTTAAAATGGATTATTAGAAGCAAATGATGATGCATTTTAAAAATCTTATATTTAGAACAATATTACAAATCTACACTGATATAATATTTACAAGTATTAAAAAATTATTATTAATATTTTTTAAATATTTTTTGTGATAAATCAAACTTAAACACTTTATCACAAAGTAGGTATTAAAAAACAGTTCTGGTCATGTTTTTTGTTAGATCCAAAAGCAGAAATTCTTTGAGAAAATCTTCTCTCGTGCGGGATAGAAAAAACAAATCGTGAAAGAGGGATTTTTCAGCTGGATATTCGAAAAGGAAATGGCTTTTATATCAATTGCTGAATTTCACAATCATTATTGAACTTCAATTATCTTATTTTTAAATCCCAAACTTTTATGCTTCACATAACACTTGTAGAAACGCGCATGTCTGGCGTACCCTCTATTTTTTAATTGTAAGAATCATGAATAGAAAAGTGAAAACAAAGAAAACAACGAATGGATGCAAATAAACATAATTTTATTCTATATATTTAACTTAACATTTACAGCAGTAAACAATAGTACAGTAGAAGTTCTTTAACGAGATGGATTCGCCTTTTCATCCTTCCATATTTTTTTGCATATTTGGTGTTATTTTGCTGGAATAGATTCGTAAGTCATATTCAACATTTAGTGTATTATAAACATACACACACACACACACACACACACACACACACACACACACACACACACATACCGGGTGTCTTAAAATGGCCTGACTGATTTTAAAATTCAGTAACTTGCAAACGGTGACAGATATTAAATAAAAATCTTGCAGTAGGGTTATGTAAGATGTCAGGAGTTTTTTACTGCGATTCTTGGTTTTAGTTTCAAATAACAGCGATGGATGGCACTGAAAGCAATGGGCGCTTAGAGATCCGCCATAAGAGAGAGATTGGACATTGAACAAAAATGGCGGACATTTCTTATTCATTAAAGTGAAAAAAACACTTATATTAATGTTCTGCATGGCTCTCTGAAGGGATATAAAACGAATTTTTGATGATTTTAATAAAAATTAAAAGTTGTTAAATGCTGAAGAAAATAAATTGCGTTCTACTGCGTTCTATCTGCTTGGAACTTTCATGGCAGACATTTCGTCAATGTCCAATCTCTCTCTTATGTAAGATCTCTATAGGCGCTCAATCGAGGCCAAAACTGAAATCACCCAGTATTGATGAGAAGGAAAGAGGTTAAATATATGGAGTGGGTCTCATTCGCCAATACAAACTTGTTTTTAGGGCCCGATTATGAAGTCAGTCGGTATGATTTCGATCAAGTTTGTTGTTGTCATGAAAGTAACTAATTCTTCGATATAACGACAGCGTTCAGAGTTGGGCATGACTTTTATAAGCAGTCTTCGAGTGGACAGACGATTTTATATCTTTGAAGAATGCATTGGTGAATGAGACGCACTCGAAATATTTAACCTCCTTCCATCGCATCAATGTTGGGTGATTTCTGCTTCTGTCTCGATTGGACGTCTATTTCTCGCAGAGCCATTTATTGCTGATAATTCGATTAAAATCAGGAATCACAAAAAATATAAATAAATAAATAAGTTATAATTTAACAAATTACAATACCCATTGGGAAAATGTTCCGAAAGCTTAAAAATAAAAAATAAAAAATATATCGTACTTTCGTGTTATAGCGGCCCCCCACAATTATGCTTATGCCAAGGTTGCAGTTATGATTTCGCCAAGATCATCGTAAAGCTTATATATAAGCTAAGATGGTCGCTTGGAGATTCATCCTTAGGGGCCTATATAATACGAAAGTACCAAATTTACAATATATTAATGAAAACAGAAACAAAATGTTATATATATATATATATTATTATAATGTCATACATGCTTTATAATTTGGCGATAAATCTTGGTCGCTTGGCGATTGATCCTTGGGGGCCGCTATAACACGAAAGTACCAAATTTACAATATATTAATGAAAGCAGAAACAAAAAATTTATAAGACGATTTCTCATCCGACATCAATTTCTGAATTCAGCTTTTTTTCATATCTGAAAATTTGCATCTATCCTTTTTGTAACTTTGACATTTTTGTAACGATTTTATGCATTTCTATTTTCTATTCAAAGAAAAATTCTTCTAAAGTTACAGAATTTCGTTAAAAATTCTTCTAAAGTTACAGAATTTCGTTAAAAATTCTTCTAAAATTACAGAATTTTGTTAGAAACGCTTAAAAAAAAATAAAGTGAAGACGTCAAGAGAGTGATAAAGTCAAAACAAACAAGCGTGAATAAAAGTCCCTTTTTTTCGAGGAAAATCTGGCAACTGTAAAAACAGAGACTCATCGCGTACCCTCACTGTGTATGCTTCCCGTACTTTGTAAAACCTTGTTCTAATATATCAGCACCCAAGTATAATCCAAATTCTTATATTCCATTTGTTTTAAGCTTTTCCACATGGTCTTTTCAGTTTTCTTTTTTGACATTTCTAAATAATAAGGGAAATAAGAAAGGAGACTAGCGGTCAAAATCTATGTTTTAAAAAATAAAATGCTGTATTAAAACGCATCATTTATTAATATGACTGTAAACTATTTATATAAAATTTAAAACTGACTTTAATGTGCTTTTTCTTCTGTAATTTATAATAAAATACTCGTATTTTCAGAAAATAAATAGAAACGTCTTAGGCATAAAATTTACATTAATAAATGCTAAATAAATTTAATGCTTTTACGAGAAAATTAATAAAATATTTATAGCGTTTTTGTGAAGAAAAAAAAAACAAAGTTTTAATTAATACTTAATGGTCTTGCCATATGATCTTGAAGAAATATGCTCTTTTTTTTATAAAATGGAACAATATTAAGCATTTGCAAAAGTTTTCTGTTTAAGTCAATTATATATTTGGATTTCTTTAACGTGCAATTCAACTACTAAACTTATCTATAAGGGAAATTAGAAGATTTTACTTCCTTTAAAGGTTCATCGAAGAGTAAAATTTCCCTGATTTCACTCTTTGATGAAAAAGTTGATTAACGAAGATAAAATTCTTCATTTAAAATCAGACTTTGAGCGTGTTTAATGTAGTACATAAACTAAAAAACAAATAATTAGAATTTCAAATAATTATTTGTTGGAATGAAAAAAAAATCGAATGAGTTAATTCAGTGGTTTATTTTTAATTTATAGCTTACATTAAATTTGCGAAATGGATGGGAAATTAGGAATTTGTTGATCGATGTTAATTAAGATTTTATTTTTTTGTTGTTTGTACACAAGATTACTGTTGTTTTCAAGCAGCCAAAAACATTATAAACAGTACAACAGCTTTGACTTGACAGTTTATCGTTTAATGTGCTGGACAATTAAGATTTTTTTTAGTTTGTAAACAAGATTGTCATTATTTTCAAGCAGCCAAAAACATTATAAACAGTCAACAGCTTTAACTTAACAGTTTCCTTTTAATGTGCTGGACAATTAAGATTTTTTTTAGTTTGTACACAAGATTGTTATTGTTTTCAAGCATTCAAAAACATTATTATTAGTGCAACCGCTTTAACTCAAAAGTTTCCTTTTAATGTGCTGGGCAATTAAGTTTTTTTTTTTTTTTTTTTTTTTTTGTAAACAAGATTGTTATTATTATGAAGCATTCAAAAACATTATTATTAGCACAACCGCTTTAACTCAAAAGTTTCCTTTTAATGTGCTGGGCAATTAAGATTTTTTTTTTTTTAGTTTGTAAACAAGATTGTTATTGTTTTCAAGCATTCAAAAACATTATAAATAGTACAACAGCTTTAACTCAAAAGTTTCCTTTTAATGTGCTGGGCAATTAAGATTTTTTTTTTTAGTTTGTACACAAGATTGTTATTGTTTTCAAGGATCCAAAAACATTATCATTAGTACAACCGCTTTAACTCAAAAGTTTCCTTTTAATGTGCTGGGCAATTAAGATTTTTTTTTTTTTTTTTAGTTTGTAAACAAGATTGTTGTTTTCAAGCATTCAAAAACATTATAAATAGTACAACAGCTTTAACTCAAAAGTTTCCTTTTAATGTGCTGGGCAATTAAGATTTTTTTTTTAGTTTGTACACAAGATTGTTATTGTTTTCAAGCATTCAAAAACATTATTATTAGTACAACCGCTTTAACTCAAAAGTTTCCTTTTAATGTGCTGGGCAATTAAGTTTTTTTTTTTTTTTTAGTTTGTAAACAAGATTGTTATTGTTTTCAAGCATTCAAAAACATTATAAATAGTACAACAGCTTTAACTCAAAAGTTTCCTTTTAATGTGCTGGGCAATTAAGATTTTTTTTTTTTTTTTTTTTTTAGTTTGTAAACAAGATTGTTGTTTTCAAGCATTCAAAAACATTATAAATAGTACAACAGCTTTAACTCAAAAGTTTCCTTTTAATGTGCTGGGCAATTAAGATTTTTTTTTTTTAGTTTGTACACACGATTGTTATTGTTTTCAAGCATTCAAAAACATTATTATTAGTACAACCGCTTTAACTCAAAAGTTTCCTTTTAATGTGCTGGGCAATTAAGTTTTTTTTTTTTAGTTTGTAAACAAGATTGTTATTGTTTTCAAGCATTCAAAAACATTATAAATAGTATAGTACAACAGCTTTAACTCAAAAGTTTCCTTTTAAGATTTTTTTTTTTTTTTAGTTTGTACACAAGGTTGTTATTGTTTTCAAGCATCCACTTTAACAAAAAAGTTTTCTTTTAGTGTGCTGGGCAATTAAGATTTTATTATTATTATTATTATTATTTTTAGTTTGTACACAAGATTGTTATTGTTTTCAAGCATCCAAAAACATTATAAGCCAGTACAACTGCTTTAACAAAAAAGTTTCCTTTTAATGTTCTAGGCAATTCAGATTTTATTATTTTTTTAGTTTGTACACAAGATTGTTATGGTTTTCAATCAGCCAAAAACGTTATAAACAATAGTACAAGAGCTATAACTCAACAGATTCTTTTTAATGTGCTGTCTAGCTATTTTAAAATTTCGATATAATCATAACAAGGATATCATTACCTCTTTATTATTATTCGGTTAATCCAGTGATTTATTATTAATTTATATTTTTCACTGAAATGGATAAGAAAGCATCAGTTTGCTGAATGATGTTAATTGATATGTGTTTTTAATATTTTCTAACTTCAAAAAATTCTTATGACTTCGTTTTGTCTGTCTTCCGTCGAAACCGGTTCTGAAAGTAAAAGTATCTTCGTGAAAAAAAAATCCGAAAGAAAACCGAAAAAGTAATCAACGGCGGAAATAGAGATTGATCTCTGTTCTCCAATGCAAAAAAAAAAAAAAAAAAAAAAAAAATGCTTAAAAATATTGAAATTCAAACGAGATATTAGGAAAATAAGGCTCCATAGGATTAACATTAGCGAGCGGGTGTTTTCAAGTGCGTGAAGAGGATCCTGTGTACCACTAGACAAGCAGGCGGGATAGCACTTAAGGAATTAGCTATTCTAAAACGATACGAGGCGACACCCTGTACACTTTTTAAAAAAACAAGATTTAAGCAAAAATAGCTATTTCCCGAAATTTTACGTTTGAAAAATTAATATATTCTGATTCTTTGACAAGTGATCCAATTACTGGACTCGTCTGTGTAGGACATTTAGAAAATTTATCTTGCTTTGAAAGTTCGTTGGAGAGTAAAATTTTGCTGATTTCGCTCTTATATGAGAAAATGGATTAAAAGATAAAATTCTTCTTGAGAACTTAATGTAATGTGAATAAATAATGAGTAATTAGAATTTCTGAACAATTAGGTATTTTTTTAATGAAAAAAAAAAAAAAAAAGAAATCCTGAATGAGTTTTTATAGCGATTTATTTCAAATTATATTTCTTGTAAGAATTTTCAAAATGTCTGAGATTTCTTGAATTGTTAAGTGACGCTCATTAAAAATTATGCTTTTTCCTTCTGTAGTACCAGATAATTTTCTCTTTCACACAGCTAAAATCAATGCTTGTAATCCATAATGTCTCGTACATTTAACCTTTTTTTGATGAGTACGTCACGTACTCATAAAGAGTGCTTAGAATCCTTTATTATCCGTACCAGTAATTTTAAATAGAAAATGTTGCCTTATTTAATCGCAGAATTTCTGAGATTCAATTAGGCAAAATTTTCCATTTCAAAATGCTGGTGACAAAAGATTAAAAATTCTGTAAAGGACGCATGTCGCGAAGGGGTTAAAAGCCTACACTCGTAAACATACAACATTTGCAAGCTAATGTTAAACCAATGGAAGTGTTTTCTACAAATTTTTCGTTTATATTTCAATATTTTTAAATGATTCTTTTTGCATGGGATATCTGAAATAAAGTATAAATGTGAGAGTTTTGTACTTTTTCAATTTGAGGGCATTTTCAATTTCTGAATCGGTGAGGATCGGGGTATTGTTTCTTTGGTTTTGCAAAATCTATACCAACAAGATTCGGAATTTTCTTATGAGCTACAACAATAGCCTTCAGACTCAGATATCCTACGCTAAAATAAATGTTTAATAATATAGAAATGCAAACGAGAAATTTGTGAACAACGTTTCCCTTAGTTTAACATTAGTAGGGTGCCTTGATATGAGAGTGGCGACATACAGGATATAAAATTTGATTGACTGAGACGATTTTGGATAAAAGTGAATCGCCAAGCATCTTGGCGAGCCTGACATTATCGCCAAGCTAATGCTTCTTTATTTAACTCACTCGTATAATCGAACTCGTGAAGGCGAGTATTGCCAAGTCTGGAATGTAGGTTTGCTGTTGCTTGGACAAACATGTCTGTTTAAACACAGTCTGAGCATGCGCCCTGTGCATATGTTGTCATTCTCATATAGAAGCAACTTAACATTAGCTAACGAATGTGATATACTGGGGATTGTGAGCTTTTAATACATTTGTTGTCTGCAAACAATAAAAATCTTCAAACACGTGAAACATAATTTGCATAAAAAAAGTACAAGTGAAAGTACACGCAATGATAAGTGGCTGATAAAAAAAGATTACGAGAAAAGAGTCAGTATCTTCATTTAGAGCCAAAGCAACACATAATCACATATTCTTGCATATAATCAGAAATCTCAACAAAGGTTCCTTCAATTAACAAAATTTTTGTCTTTTTTTGCGTTTCTAAATACTTCTACATTATTTTTTCAACTGGCAACTAATTTTTGTTATTGTTGCAAAAGCCATTGCCCTTATTTTCCCCATGTAAATTGGCATTTATACATTGGAAGAATTACCTTGTAATATTATAAAGGTTCCGTAGGTAACACTAAGAATATAGATTAATGGTAGTAAATAAACCGATTTTATGCTTGAAAAATTAATATATTCTAATCTCTTTTTCACTCTTCCAAGCTTTACAATCTACTTAAATTATCTGTGCGTGGTATTGTAAGATTTATTCTTCTGTAAAAGTTCATCGACGGGTGAAATTTCTCTGATTTCACTCTTTAATTGAAAAAAGAAAAAAAAAGATAGAATTCTCCAGTTGAGACCAAACTAATGTTTTTCCCTTTTTAACGAAGTAATTGGAATTTCGAAACAATTAGATAAGTTATTGAAATTAAAAAGTCATTCTAAATGAGTTAATCCAGCGTTTTGCTTTTTATTTCATCTTATACTGAATTTGTAAAAAAAGGAACCGTCAGGAATATATTAAATCCGTGTACTTCAATTGAGGATCGCGTAAAACCATTATTTCTGAACAGTATTCTTCATTTTATTATTCACAGAATTTCTGCGATTAAATAAGAAGATTGCGTTTCGTAAATAGTGGTTATTGAAATTAAAAAGTCATCCTGAATGAGTTATTCCAGCGTTTTACTTTTTATTTAATCTTATACTGGATTTGCAAAAAGAAGGGACCGTCAGGAATATATTAAACCCGTGTAATCCATTTGAGGATCGCGTAAAACCATTATTTCTGAACAGTATTCTTTATTTGATTATTCACAGAATTTCTGCGATGAAATAAGAAGATTGCGGTTCGGAAATAGTGGTTCCGCCCGGACAGCTGTTGGACCATACGTTATTTAATTATTTAATTACTTGTTATATTCCCAAAGTGTTATTGCTTTTAAGTAACCAATAAAATCATAAAGAAAGCCTGAACATTTCTAAAATTGACAAAACTCGAAGTGAATTTAGGATTTAACAAAATGAATATTTTTATTTCAATAGTATTAAGCAAAAATAACCAGCTTCTTAATTTTTTGTTTGAAAAATTAGCATATTCTGATGTCTTTGACGAATGACCTTATTCTTGAACTCATCTATGCAGGAAATCAGTAGATTCACCATGCTTTAAAAGTTTACTGAAAGGTGAAATTCAGCTGATTTCACCCTTTGATGGAAAAACTGATTAACATAGATAGAATTCTCCAGCTAAGATCAACCTTTGTGAATGGGTTAAAAAGAGTAATTGGAATTTCTGAACAATTAGATAATATGTTGAAATTAAAATCTCGTCTTAAAATTAATTCAGCGTTTTAATTTTGATTTCAGCTTATATTAAAATCGCAAAAAGAATGTGTCGCCATGACTATACTAAATTATGCTCATTTTTAAAGAACTTAAAAAAATATTTTGTTATCGACCATTAAGATGTGCGTATGTATGTATGTATGCATGAATGTCCGCATTTTTCTCAAAAGCTGAACGAATTTAAATGAAGATTTTACACTACAATTCTAATTCTACAGGGAAGGTTTTAAGCTAAAAATCGTCATCGTATCATGTATATAGCTTATTTATTTCATGTTTTACAGGGACATGTAAAAAAAAAATATATATATGATTGTCTACTACGCGTCAAATATGAGTGATGCTGGCAATTATCAGATTGCTTTTATAAGTAACAGAATGGCGACATACGACCAATAAAATTTCATTGGTCGAGAGAATTTTGGACAAAATCTTGGCGAGTCATTAGCTGCCTTGGCAATAAGTAAATACAAAAATATTAATGTCAATAGCATGAGTTTTTTTTTTCACACTTGCAATTAAATCGTGACTTGTGAAACAGTCGCTTGAAGTCGTTTTCATTTTCTGTTTAAAAATTACTTGTGTGTTATTGATTTTTTTAAATATCTCCAATATATATAATTTCTTTTAAAAGTAGTCAAGAAGGACAGCAAAAACTCTGGACAGTTGTAAAACTGCTAAAATTTAGTATGAATTTAGGATTTGCTGAAATTGTATTCTTTTACCAGCTCTAAAACTGACAAAACTCGGAGTGAGTTTAGATTTGAGACAGTTAATATATTTTTTTTCCAATAAGATTAAGTAAAATGAACCACTTTCTTAATTTCTTGTTAGAAATTTCAGTATATTCTGATTTTTTTTAGCATATGATCGCAGTGAAAAACTCACCAGTGCAGGAAATTAGAATATTCACTCTCCTTTAAAAGTTTGCTGAAGTCTGAAACTCAGTTGATCTCACTCTTTGATGGTAAAAACTAATTAACAAAGTTAGATTTTTTCAGTTAAAAGCTGACTTTACGAATTTATTGCAATAATAATAATAATAATAATAATAAAAAGCAATAATTGGAATTTCTGAACAATTACATAATTTATTGAAATTAAAAAACACGCCCTGAATGAGTTAATCCAGCGTTTTAATTTTAATTTAACATTATATTAAGGGATTATATTAAGGTTTAAGGGCATAGCCCCCTGGAGAAAATAATTAATTTAATCAATATATAAAAATAATTAATTATATTAATTAGTGTTTAATTATTTCAAGTCTTTTGTGATGAATAAATTTTACTTTTCTTTTTGAAATTTAGAGGACATTTTTTTTTGTTAATTAAATTTCAAATGCCATGAAGGAGCAATGCCCCTCCCGAGTCGATGGCCCCTCCTTATTAACGCATGTGGAATTAAGCAAAATTAAACAGTTTCTTAAATATTTGGTTTGAAAAATCAGTATATTCTGATTACTTTTTTTCTGTTTACACATAATCTCATTGTAAAACTCACCTGTGTAGTAAATCAGAAGATTCACCCTGCTTTAAAAGTTCATTGAAGAGTGAAATTCAATTGATTTCACTCTTTGATGAAAAAAAAAAAACTGATTAACAAAGTTAGAATTTTCCAGTTAAAACCAGACTTTCCGAATTTAAAGAAAACAAGAACGAAAAATCATGCGTCAAGCATAGATTATGTAGCACTTTCCAACGCTTCCAAAATAATTTTACAAAACATACCGTTTAATAAGCTAAAAGATAACATCTAAGTAAACAATTTGGAAAACGCATAACATATTTAAAAACATAATTTCAGGAATTTCCAACAGATACAATATTCGGAAAAATATCCGAATACTTTTATTCAGCCCTGTATATGATCTATAGATTTGTATATGCTAGGATGCTAAATTTTAGTTTAGTTAGGAAACGCGTAGCACAGTTTAAAATTATCTTTCTGGAGTTTCTGTCAATAAACGGAAATGTGTTCGCGAACTTTTGTGCTGCCCTGTATAGGATCTACAGAATTTATACACACCACGTAATAGACAAAAAGCGAGTTAAATTTAAAATCGCGTTTAGTAACTTAAAACGCACTTCCAGGAATTAGTGTTAACAGACAGTACAGAATTCTTTTGTGTGTCCCTGTAAATGAACGATGACTGCTATACACACACTATTCTGTAGTAAGCCTCTTGTAATGCACCTTAGATATATATATATAAATTTCAATGCGTTTAAAATAGTGAAACATTATTTAAATAAACCGCAGACGATTTTTCTCCATAGACGTCATGTAACGGAATTCTTTTGACTGTCCCTGTAAAGTAACTATAAGTGCTATGCACACCCTATTCCATATTAAGCTTCTTCTAATGCACCTTAGTGATATATATAAATTTCAATGCGTTTAAAATACTGAAACATTATTTAAATAAACCGCAAATGATTTTTCCCCATAGACCGCAATGTAACGGAATTCTTTTGAGTGTCCCTGTAATAAAACTATAAGTGCTACACACTTCCGTTGACATAGGGAACATGCTATAGATAACGACAATAACATGTAAAAATTGCAGAGCAATCCGAGCATATTTACGGGAGTTAGAGCACGGACAGACGGCCAGACGGCCAGACGGCAGACGGCAGACGGCAGACGGCCATACGGCCAGATAACCGAAGTCATAAGCACTTTTCAACTAGGTTGGAAAGTGCTAAAAAGAAGAAGTAATTGGAATTTCTGAACAATTAGATAATTTATTGGAATTAAAAACTGATCCTGAATGAGTTTATCCAACGTAAAGCCAGGAAGAAGCACTGACACTCCCTGACTAACGCAATTAAGCAAAATTAACCATTTTCTTAAAATTTTTTGTTTAAAAAATCACCAAAGTCAAATTTTCTTTCTTTTTCTTTCTCTTTCTTTCTTTCTTTTTTCTTTTCTTTTCTTTTTTTTTTTTTTAACGTATGATCTCGCAACTAAACTTATCTATGCAGGAAATTGGAAAACTCGCCATGCTTTAAAAGTTCACTAAACAGTGAAATTCAGTTGATTTCACTCTTTCATAAAAAAAAGAAACTTGTTTACTAAGATGAAATTTTCCTTAGAGAGATCACTTACAAGGAAGGTCTCCATAAGCGCATACTCAGAAAATTTTGAAAAAATTACAGAACATTCTTCGCATGAAGATATATACGTTTATAAAAAAATTTGCTGGGGAACATCGATATAACGTCCGTAAAAAAAAATATGAAAATTTCGTGTTTTGGCGATTTATCGCTGGGTTGGCGACACAATGAAATTTTTAAAATGCGCATTTGTGGTAAATACCCTTTCTAGAAAAACGTTTTCTACTCTTTATACTGAACTAGTTTGAGTAAGTTTAACTTAAATAAATAAACTTTTATAACTACAGTTTTGCCATGTACATTTATATGTACTGTACATTTAAAGAAAATTAACGATCGTATTCTACGGTTTAGAACAAAATTTAAATGGATTAAAAATGCTTCGAACTAAAAATTAATTGTCCGATTCTGAGGACTGTCAATTTGACTTCAATATTGTTAGTGCCGGAGACAACAAGAAAAAAGTCTTGTTGCCATGGAAACAATGACTTATTCAATATCGATATGTATAATGAGAGAATTCTTAATCCAAGATTTACTGTTAAAATACACTTAAAACTTATCCATTCAGCGACACCGTGTAAAATTAAATAACTTCAGCAATGCTTAATTTGTATTTATATTATATAAGCTTATAGAAAAAATTATAAACTATTTAATCGTTGAAATTCATAAAATCATAAATTTTATGAATAATATTATGAATTATAAAATCATAAATTTTATGAATAATATTATGAATTATAAATTCATAAATCGTTGAAATTCATGAAATTCATAAAGTACTATGCATTTAAACACTCATCTAACCAGGCATTTTCAAATCCATTAAGGTCGCTTGCATTTGGCGAAGAAAAAGTTTTGCTCACCAAATCGCGTCTTTTTCCGCCAAATACTCCAAAGTATTTTATTTTTTTACACATTTTTTACTAGGCAGCTAAATTTGACTGATCCTTTATTACGTACATGAGTAGCTTCATTAGTAATTTTTTCACAATATTCTGAGTATGCGCTTTAAGGAGACCTTCCTTGTTAGTATGCATATATGAACTGAAAATAAATATTAATTATAATTTGTAAGCAATTAAATTGCCTATGGCATGCAAAATGCATTTTAAACGAGTCTGTCTGATATTTTATTTTCAAACATTACAATACTGATTTATTATCAGATTGGACTATTTACAAATATTTATTTATTATCAAATTGAATTATTTGCAAATATTTATTTATAGCTCTTTATACTAATTTTTATCGTACTTCATTGTATTTAATTATTTTGTTGTTGATACTGTAGTCTTTTTCAAGCGTTCTTTCAATATAGAATCTTTAATAACTTATAAAAATGCTGATGTGTTTCTGTGATATTTCTTTTCTTGTGTTTCTTCCCCTGCATGTTTTATTTTAAGGTTTAACAATGTTTTTTTTTTTTTTTTTTTTACATTCAAGCCCGGTATAAACTAGTTAAACTGTATCTATTAAAAACATTAAACTTTTATTGTAAAATATATCTTTTGTTTTTTGAACAAATATTTATTTACCATCCAATAATTTTTACAATCCTTTCTTTTTTTTTTTCAATGATATCCTTCTCTCCCTCCTCGCGCTTTCTGCAATCTTATTAAAATTAAAATTAGTGCAAATGTAAATTAAAATATTCCTATAAATATTCTATCTATAATAACCTATACAAATGTTATTATATTTCTCTTATATATCATCTGTATAAATATATATCTACGACTTAACAACAATCCCCTACGGAACATTTCAGTGGATCACTAACTTCCTTTCTCTCAAAATAAAAATGTATTCTTCAAATGAAAGATCGTCTGCATTCATTTACTCTTCTCATTTACTCATTTTCAATAGCAACGTTCTAGTTCAGTGGTGCAATCGAAGTTCTTCGATAATCGTGCAAACAAACTGCAATTTTTTACAGGTATTTTTAAATAAATGTAATAAAAATACATTAAAAATTTGTTATAAGTCTCTTATTTTTTTTAACAAATAGTTATTTATGATTTAATAATTTTTACTACACTTTTTTTGCCATTATCTCCTTTTGTTTTTCTCTTTATTCAGCACCTTATTAAAATGTAAATTAAGAGGCTTCCATAAGTATTATGTCTATAATAACCCATGAAATATGATTACTTTTGTCTTATATATTATCCGTACAAATCTATGACTTAACAATCATCCCCTTCGGAATATTTCAATGGATCACTAACTTATTTTCTCTCAACTAAAAATGTATTCTTCAAATAAAATATCGTCTGCATCCTTTAAATCTTCCTATTTACCCATTTTCAATAGTAACGTTCTAGTTCAATCGTGCAATCGAAATTCTTCGATAATCGTGCAAACAAACTATAATGTTTTGCAAGTATTTTTAAATAAATGTACTTTCTATAAAAATACAAAGTTTGTTATAAGTCGCTTAATTTTTTTTAACAAATGATTATTTATCATAAAAAAAAATTTCTACACTTCTTTTGCCATTATCTCCTTTTCTATTTCTCTTTATTCAGCACCTAATTAAAATATAAATTAAGAGGCTTCCATAAATGTTATGTCTGTAATAACCCATGAAATATTATTACATTTGTCTTATACATTATCTGTACAAATATTTATATACGACCTAACAATAATCCCCTCCAAAATATTCCAACGAATGACTAATTAACATAAAATATATTCTTCAAATAAAATGTCGCCAGCATTTTCGTCTGCCTTATACAACCATTTAAAAATAAATGTAATATCTATAAAATCGCATTAAACCTTTATTATATATCTCTTTTTATATATATATATATTTATTTATGACTTAATAACTTTTATAATACTTTTTTTTATAAGAATTATCTCTTCCCCCTCTCTCTTTTTTTTCTCTCTCTAGATATACAACCTTAATAAAGCATAATTTAATGCAATTGTAAATTAAAAGGTTTCCATCTATATTATATCTATAATAACCCATAAAAATCTTATTACATTTCTCTTATAAATCATCTGTATAAATATTTATCCCCGACTTAACAATAATCCCCCTTGGAATATTCCAACGAATGACAGACTCTCTTTTCTCCCAACTAAAAATGTATTCTTCAAACAAAATATCGTCCGCATCCCTTTCTCTTCCCATTTACCCATTTCCAATGGCAACGTGCTAATTCAATCGTGCAATCGAAATTCTACCTTTTAAATAAGGCATTCGGTCGCCGAGGAAGATCCCATTTTTGTTTTCTGTTTCGTATTTCAAAATGAAGCGTATCTCAAAAGGTTTCTGCACGCTTGAGCACTCATATTTAAGTAGCGCCACTTCATTTTGCCTCCCTTTTTCTGTAAATTTTCCAATATTTGTCTCGTGAAATCAATAATGTCTCGGTTACAGCATACTCGCTTTTCGCTGAATGAGAGAATGAATTCGCCTTGAATAGCAGCTACTTCAAACAAACGTTTGGAATGGATTTTTCTCTGTACTCAGAGAGCAGCTTATGAAAGATACATTTTTATATTATTGTTAATGAAATCTCTGGAATGGAATTTAATGAAATTTATCAATTTCGGAGTTGACAGCAGAAAACGTAATGGAATATTTTAAGTTTAAATTTTGTGTGGAATTAATGGATTTTTCTTTTTTTTTTCTTTTAATGGAATTTTTACATTTAGTGGGGCCTTCACCTAAATAAAAATAGGTGATGTGTGAAATGAAATTATAATAAAGTAGAAAAGAGGTCGCAATGCGATGAAAATTGCAGTACCACAAGTAAAACGCTGTTAGAAAAGTTTAAATAAGTTAAATTCAGGTCCGATTAATTATTTGATTACCGGTGTCGGACATTATGTCGTCCCAGCGACTTATTTGTTATTCCATTCGTACCAGTTTTAAAAAAATAATCTCTGCCCATACACATATAATAGGATATTTTCATGAGAAATCTACTACATAGAATTTTTTTTTGTAAATTATGGTACGATTGAATATAAAAATAGCCGCTATTCCCGCACGTAATCAAAATGTTTAAAGGACATCTCGGGCCTTGCGACAAGGATGGGTTGCTTGCATGACAATTCTGCCACTTATATTTGTACTCATTTAAAGAAAAACAAAAATCCTAAAACGTTTAAATAATTTATATATATATATATATATATATATATATATATATATATATTAATTTGGGGGTCCTAAGAATAGGGTACTTGCCCCGTTGCACTTGAAATAATCAGACCCTTATTAAATTGCGTCACATCTGCCCTCGTGGAATACCTACCGGAAGCATGAAATGCCTTGAACAGAAGACGTTTCAAGTGCTTTTACGCTTTAATCTAACTCAGTTATTTGTCAAACTTATTTATTTTACAGCAAATTTTAAATTATAACTAAACAATTGTGGCACGCTTAAATTATGATAAACAAAGAAAAAAAATAGTGTACTTTAAAAGATATATCCTATATCTTAATTTCTAATGTCTGTATTTCAATATTTTTATTTTTCACATTACCAATTTTTACAATCAGACATTACTCAAAACATGGTAAAAGTTCCTCAAAAAACAGTCCATCATCATAAAAATGTTTAAAATTTCCAATAAAAACTGTCACCATTACAAGAACGTTTTCTCTCCAGCTGGAGCATCATCAGTTGTAATTTTAGGCATTATTCCCTTCTCTATTTATTTGAGTGGGAATTGATAAATTTCGTCTAACTCATTCTTTTCCCTCTTTTTTTTCCCCTTCTTCCAACATCTTTTTTTTCCAGTGAGAGTCTATTATTTCGTGCGCCATGTCGTTACAGACTTCGACTTTTGATGTGTACTTTATTTGTTTATTTATTAACATGTTCAAGATTTGCACCCCTGAAAAAAAGAAGTCATCACCTCTACGAACTCCACCGCAACTAATCGTTTAAAAATGTGACTGGTATCAATCGACACGTTATAACGTCTACTAATTAGAGCTATACTTAAATTTCGTTAGGGGATCGTCTACATATATTAATTATAACAAACTTTAAAATTTTCAAAGTTAACATGTAACTTTGACATCATAGTTGGGTTACTTTCTTCTGTATTTATAAGAAGGTGGATTTGTGAATGTGCTGGAAGTGTTTGCAGCTTGACTATGCTGATTCCAGCCCATACCGTCAACCCACCTCGTCTGTAATGTGATCTTTCGAACGAATGTGGGGTTATTTTGAGTGCCCCTTTGCCCTTTCCCTCCATACCAAAACACGTCGGGTGTCATACTCTAGATTGAATAGGGACTCGTTTGTAAACAGCACTTGATTCCAATCACGTTGCCTCCAATCTTGATGTTCAGCAGTCCACCTTCTTTGGACCACGTGGTAGCTTGAGGTCAACGGAATACAGAACATTGGCCTACGTGCATAGAGACCACCCTGGTGTAGCCTATTTAGCACTGTTTGTCTGGACAACCTTCATCCTGTTGCCCAAAGCAACTGTCTTTTCAGATGAGTAGCATTGCCTGTTCTGTCTCGACGAGCTGTTAACGGGATATATCGGCCATCAGTTGCTGTGGTAGCACGTGGCCGACCTTGCTCTAGTCGACGTCTAACATTTTCTGTTTCTTGGAATCAATTCCACAGCCTTGCAATGACACTTCTTGCGACTCCAACAACGTCTGCTACACTTGTTTGTTTGCCCGGATTCAAGTATCTCGCTAATATGCCAAGCCATGGATTCCGGTAAATGACGTGGTTGTGACATTTTCAAATCCCCTTTTCTCAAAACAAAAGCTGAGCATTTGAATTTCACAACTGAAACAGTGAAACAGACACTTCTACGAAATCCCGATTTCGGCACTTATCTCCTTTTTCTGGTTTTTGACGTTATGAATTTTTATTTGCAAATGAAGTTTAATTTTTCTGTTTTCTGCTACGCTTTAAATTATAGATGTTTTAATTTAAGTTATTTATTGTTGTAAGCATTTGTGTAATTTCATTAAAACCATGTGCTCCCCTAATTGTTTTGAGCAGTGTATTATAATTAGAAAATGAATATACTGAATATTTGATAGAATATGGTCATTTGTATGAATTATTTTTTAATTACACATGCACGAATGATAGCAAATTTTTTCTTCCATAATTTAGTAGTCAAATATATGGGTCTCACCTTATACGAGGGGCAGTCGGAAAATAAAATAAGTTTCCCCTGGCGACTGTGGACAGAGGTGTGTATGAAAGGCAAAAAATGTAATGAGACATTAAAGATAAAACATAACTTTATTTTTCCACATAAGTATCAAGTACATCGAGACATTTGTCATACCGCTTTATAAGCTTCAAAAAGCCCTCCAGGAAAAAATCAGGGCTTTGCATAAGGACGAAGCGTTGAACGGCTATGGGCGAAAGACGACACAGCAGGTGAACGCGAACGTGCAAGACACCTATACACCATTGGGTAGCGGTTGACCAACAGTGCCATCTGCGCAGGCACTGCAACAGCGCCATATGCTTGATCGCGGTCGACCTCTACCCAATGGTGTATCGGTGTTTTGCACGTTCGCGCTCACCTGCTGTGTCGTCTTTCGCCCATAGCCGTTCAACGCTTCGTCCGTATGCAAAGCCCTGATTTTTCCTGGAGGGCTTTTTGAAGCTTATAAAGCGGTATTACAAATGTCTCAATGTACTTGGTACTTATGTGGAAAAATAAAGTTATGTTTTATCTTTAATGTTTCATTACATTTTTTGTCTTTCATACACACCTCTGTCCACAGTCGCCAGGGTAAACTTATTTTCCGACTGCCCCTCATATAAAAAAAAGCCAGTCAAATATTGAAAAAGTTCAGAGTGATATTGGCAGTGACTGATATATATGTATATATCATCATCATCATCATAATCATCAATCGTTTTAAATCAACTGCTGGATGTTGGTCTCCCCCAGATTTTTTCATTGTTTCCTGCGTAGTGCTTTTGTCATCCAATTAACACCCTCCATCTTACTTCAGATCATCTTCGTGGTCGTTTTACATCTTTGGGATACCACTGTAGTGTGTTTGTGCTCCATCTATTGTCTTGTCTTCTTGCAATGGGCCCAACCCATATCCATTTTAACCGCTTATTTCTCTCAATGACGTCAAAAACTTTCGTCTGACTTCTTATTCTATTTCTGTCTCTTCTAGTTATGCCATATATATATATATATATATATATATATACGCAGATACACCACCCGCATACACGCACACATATATATATACACATATATAGAGAGGAACAATAAACTTGCTTTGACTTCCTAAAATATATAATTTACTTTATAAGTGTAACTTACTGAAAATTTTAAACGTATACCAATTTTTAAATCTTTCTTCTTCATTATTTTTATTAAACGTATTTTAAAAAAAATAATAATGGTTAAGTTACTATCAAACGCAAAATCAAAATGTATTTTTTTTTCCAGAAATAATCGCCCTAAATTCTGACAATAAAGTCCTAATTTCCTTTAATTCATATTTTATGGGCTAAATTCTTTTTTATAGCTACGCTAACTGTATGACATTCATGTTTAAAAAAAAAATTACAAAAATTATCTTAATTTGTTAAGAAAAATAAATTTGGGAGTAGAAAAAAATAATGAGACTGCAATTAAAAGTCATATGCGACTTTAATCGACTGGAATGTAAATTTTTATTCCAGGCGATTATATAACGCTAAACACCATTATGTAACTTAAATTAGTCTAATTATGTTCTAACTATTCTAATTCCAATTATTATGCTAGTAACTTTTAACTTCTTAGTCACGTTTTTCATTTCGTTGAAAACGAGAACAAAAAAAATGTTTTTTTTTTTTTTTTTTTCTGATCTTGCAACAATTGTCTTACATTTTAGGTAATTTTGTAAAAATACATTTATTGCTAAAACGGTTTTACTGTATGACATTAACTGTATATTAAGCTTTAGTTTTAACACCATAGCACTATACAAAGATTTATTTAATTTTATTAATCAGAATGAATTTGGAATTAAAAAAAAAAAAACATATGCATGTTTAATCGAATCGATTGTAAAATTTATTACATAACGCGAAACGTTATCTGTTGTAAGCGTGACCTTTATTTTAATTAAATTCTAACTATTATAATTCTAAATGTTATTCTAGTAACTTTTAACTTGTTAGAGAAGTTTTTATTCCGCTAATATCGAAAGAAATATTTTACGTGTAATTTTTTACCTATCTAATATTAAATAAGTTTTCATTTTAAGAAATGTTGTTGAATAAATCTGCATTAATCTTTAAAACGCTTCACAAGTAGATATTGTTATTTTTTTATGATTCATCGTCTATTAAAAGAAGTATTTCTTTAATTATTTGAAATGCCTTAATTTTTATTAATTCATATTTCATGAGCTATATTCTGTTTTCATAGATAATCTAGATTAAGTGGATGACATTAAAAATTAACTTACAAATATTAACTTAATTTTATTAAGAAGAATAAATTCGTTAGTAAGAAAAAAATAAACTGTAATTAAAAATTCTTATCCTACTCTAATGGATTGGAATGTAAATTTTATTTCAGACGATTACGTATCGTTAAACGTCATTATAGAACATAAACTCCTCTAATTTTGCCTTTTAATTTCTTCTGAAGCAAATTTTCATTTCGATAATAATCGGAAAAAATAATTTGAGTACCTAAATTTTTACCTTACTTTTTCCAATTTATTTTCGTTTAAAGTAATTTCGTGCAAAAATTGTATTTATCTTTGAAACAGTTTTGAAAGTGGCTATGTTTTATCCGACTCTGGAAATTTCAAGAAAGAATATATTGTTTTTAAAAATTAAAATTGAGAGTTTAGATAAAAAATGGAATTTAGCTCTTGAAATATAAATTAAGGAAAGTTATTTCACTTAATTCAAGAAAAACTTTTTTTCCCGAAAAAGTGCATAACAGAGTAATTTATTATATTTAGAAATAACAAATTATTCTATTATGAACTCTTTTATTACATCCATTTGCATCAAACTCATCTATGGTGAGTCATTGATGAGTCATTGATGATACATTGTCAGGTGTGTCTATGAGTTTATTACATCAGTTACAATACTTGTAAAGACAAAATTAAGAAAATGAATTACTGGTTACTTTTATGTTAGCCGGGCGCAACTCTCGACAGTAGAATTTTTTTTTTAATTCGGCTACTGCAACTTTTATTTTTTGCGTGTGTAAACACTTTCATCAATGCTTTCATTTTGAAATAAAATATTTTGCTTTATGGCATTATTTTTTATTTATTTATTTATTTTTGTATTTCAAATGACATGTAACATATGTATTTTATATGAAAGTTACGTATTTTAAATGAAATGAGTGAAAGGTTTACATTCTTAAATGAAATGAATGCAATACGAATGATAGTGATGACAACAATATTTAGTGATTTTTCACCCGTGCCCGGCTAACATACCGTACCAACTGATACCAGTTGCTCTATAATCATTTATAAGCCAGTCGGCATATAGTAATATTATTTAAATACTACTAGTATATATTATAAAGGTTGTTTGTTATTAGACCGGGAGGCGGCAGCGCAGACAATCACCTCATCGAGTTCACGGCTGAAATTCCAGAATTAGTAACTCGATCCGCATATTAAAACGCAATCAGTCTGCCAAATCATATCTTGGTGGAAAACCCCTGAAAACTCAAATTTAGCGGTTGACTCGTAGGTTTACCATTGTGTTTTCCTGCACCCAAAGGGATGAAAACATGGAGGACCAGGAGCAGGAAAACACAATGGTAAACCTACTAGTCAACCACTAAAATCGGTTTTTCAGGTGTTTTCCACCAAGATACGACTTGGCAGACCGATTGCGTTTTAATATGCGAATCAGGTTTTAACTAATTCTGGAATTTCAGCCGTGAACTCGATGAGGTGATTGTCTGTGCTGCCGCCTCCCGGTCTATATGAAATATTTATTGGAGAGAGCTCATACAGAGTGTATCTGTACTGATGATCAGAATTATAAGGAGTGATAATATATATCAGGCAGGAAAAACAATTTTTGTATAGAAAGCTTCGGTCGCAATGCATTTTTGAAATCGAAAATACAAAGTATCTCACACTATTGTCTCACATCTACACTAGTGTGTAACACCAAGCCAAATCAGGAGTTTTCTTTAAAAAACGTAACAATAATGAACATATCATAGTGAAATTTTATCCACAATGCTAACTTTTATTTCTGTTAAATGTCATGATATCAAGGGAAGTGCTAGTATTGCCATGTATGTTGTATGTTGTCAGTGACTTTCAGCTTTCCTTCCGAATTTTCAAGCGTCTAGCTCAGTGTTGTTTGTACTTGGATGGTGACCATTTGCAACACTTTTTGTGATTTCATCGCACTTTACAGAAAGCAAAGTAAGAATAGTGTAATATATTCATTATTGTGACAGCTGTGAAAGAAAGTTCGATTTCATGTGAGACACTTTGTATTTTACATCGAATAAGTGGATTGTGTCCATGGTTTCCTATACATTTTTCCCTGTTTGACATGTATTACCACCTCTTACAATTCTCAACATCAGCTCAGATACACCCTGTATATGTGAAAAAGTTCATTTTAATATTTAAATCCTTTCGATTAAACAGCCTATTAATGTGTCAAATGAATCGTGATCGTCCATCTTGGCTGTTTTCTTTTTTAGCAACAGCTGTATTCTTGAATAATCTTTCCTGTATTTAGTTTTGTCTTCAAAATACTTGGACTTATTTTTCTGGGGGTTATTTTAGGGATGTAAACTTACCACACGTGTTTGAATTTGGGCGGGTCTCTTGGCGAAAACAGAACCCAGTCTTCATACCGTCACTTGCTGATTGTTTTGTATTTGTACAGAGTGAGGCGGCGACAATGTGCCTTGTATCGAGTTCCTTTTTTATAAAATAGCAGACTGTTCTTGAACAGTAGCGAATTGGGTGATCACTGCTATGTGAGTTAGTTAGTCTACCAATGATTCACAAAATCTTCTAAAAGCACCCAGTTGATAATGTCTGCATAAAGTACTTTTTTTTTATCGAATGTGATTTGATGCTTTGCTTTCAGTTGCTTTATTAAAAAGGAAAATAAATAAGAATTTTTTTTAATATTCCCTTTCCACTTATATTAAAAAACTTTTTGTTTTATTTTTATCTAAAATATTTTTTTTTCATTTTCATTGAACTGAAGCAGAGTTTTAAATAAGATTTCATTACACAGTTCTTTTAGAAACTGATTAAAGAGCAGGTCTTTTTAAAAAACACACTCATTTCCATTTACATGAATAACAAATCCTTTTTCTTTCTTTCGCCCCACCGGTGGCTGAGAGGTTCTGCTCTCGAAGCTGGTAGACGGGAGGTGATGGGTTCGATCCCAGTCGCGCCCGTCGGCCTAATCGTTCGGAGTTTTCGTGGTTTTCTTCGAGCCGTGGATTTATCCATGCGTAAATACGGGTTAGGTTCCCTTAGAAAGACCCCCACGAAGGGCACTCCCCCCGGGCCTATATCCCAAGTGTAGATAATTGGCCGTCAATAATCAACCCAACCCAACCCTTTTTCTTTCTTTCTTTCCTCCTTTCTTTTTTTTAAATCTTTTTTTAAAATCTTAAATTATATTTTTTGATCTCAATATTCACATTTAAATAGAGAGCATAGAGGTGGTGACATTTGACTACCACTATTTCTGAATATTAATCTTCGCCTTATTAAATTGCAGAACTTTGAGATTAAATAAGGCGAAGCTTGCTATTCGAAAATTGTGATACTCAAAAATGAACACCTCTACACTCTACGTTGAAGCAATACTTTGAATATGCTTTGAACAATACATTTCTGTCCAGTTGTCTTAGAAACTAAAAGTTACTTTACAAACGGAAAATAATGCTTAAAACATTTGTTGTAATAAAACTTTTTAATACAAAAGCTTGTGCACATTTTTAACATATATCTATGTAGATGTCCTTTGAAAAGTATTTATTACATTACTGTTTCTGTGCTTTCTAATGGTTCTTATGTATTGCTTTCTTCTTTTGCAGGTAAGAAATGAAATCCAATTTTACTTTCATCTTGGTTACAGAAATGGTTTATTATGTGTAATGCCAGAAGAGTATGTAAAAATTTCTTAAAGTAAGTCTTTTTTTTACATTATTATTCGGATAAAATGTACTTAATTTTTATTAATGTAATGGTGTGTTGATAGCAGTATTAAATTGTGTTACGAAAACTGATCGCTTAAATGATTGTGATTAAATAAAAGCGTTTAGGACAATCAGCGAAAATAAACATTCATTCTTTGAATTTTTAACTTATGAATTGCATTCTATTAAAATTAAGATTGTTTAATGTTTAAAATGCTATTTATTTTGCTTAAATCCATCACTTGTTTATAATAAAAAAATGAAAAACTATATTTTCGTGAATAAAAAATAGAATTGACAATAAATTGATAAAAAAAAAATCTAAAATTAAACCGATAATAAACTGACATAAAGAAAAACAAGAAAGAAAAATGGAAAAGAAAAAAAACAACCTTGTTTGCAAAATGACTCATATTACTGAACACTAATATTTTTTTAATGACTTCCATACTTGAATATTTTTTTTTCTATACATAATACATTACCTGCATATACTTACATACATACGTACATCTTACAATAAATACAACATGCATGTCCAGTCAATCTAGGCTTCTGCCTGGAAAGTTTTGGAGAAGTTTTTTTCTCTTTCTTCCTTTATGTTTTTGGGTGTGCTGAACACGAATTTCAACTTTGCCACCTCGTATCTGGTCTGCTTAAAAAATTATAAGCGAAAAACCATGAAAAAATCGGAGTTTTTTCGGTTTTTCCCTTGTATTCCGAAAAGGGTTAAGTATTTTTGAACTAATTATTGCACCAAATTAAACTAGAGAATATTTCCTACATTTTTCATATACAAATTTTTTTCTAAGATGAATAGTTTTGGCATACCAGTAAAAGGAATTTTAGCGATGTAATTGAAATTCCATCATCGGAGGGCGAAAATGCGACCCAATCATTATGCATCCATTTCAAACATCAATTTGAAGATGTTTAGTTATTTCTGGTTGCATTTCAAATATGTTTACATTTTGTTACCAAGTTTTAAACCTTTTATAGCACTAAGAAAATAAATTTAAATCAGGTGATTAGGAAAGATATAAAAACACAATCACTCTGCATAGATGAGAGAACCAATTTATATTTTTCTAGTAATCTAATTTAAGTACAATTATAAGTATTGTAAGTTTAATATAATAATAACATACGTGGAAGATTATAAACAGAAAACAAAGAGGAATGCAGTGTTGTTCTCCAATTAATGCCATTTTGGTCGCTTTGAAGGGCCTGGTTGATGTTCTTCAACAGGAGGTTCATCAGTGTCTTCCTCTTCATCATCATCAATTGATGGCTCAGGTTGTGTCTCCACTTGACTTAAAATATCCTGTATTGGGTCGTCAACATCTGCTTCCAAGTCATCTTCGGCGATGAAGGAGCTGACATTGTCATAATGGCCATCGCAGTTCAGGCAGAGGAGCGAACCAAATAAACCTGCTCTCCTACAGCCACACATTCCACTACATTTTGTTTTGCAATTCCAGGGTATTTTTCGCAGAATAGTTTCTGGTGAGGGAGGTTTAGTAGTTGTTATGGGTATGATACCTCTCTTAGTTTTATTCCAGCCCCATTCCTCAGCATTTTTACAGTTACCTAGCCATAGCTGTACTTGGTGGTAAACTCGCAGACAGTGATATCGAGCTGCATCTTCTGTTGTAGTGAGCGATGCAATATTTGCAGCGGTCTTAAAAGCAGATTTTATCTAGCACCTGTACCTCAGGCTGTTTAGGGAAGGTGTTGCTTTCCCTCTGAATCCGTACAGGTGTACTAGAAATAACAGTCCAGCTTTAATAACATCGTCAGCTACAGCACTTGGGTTTTTAAATATATCAACCACATGTTGTAGGTCGGCAAATTTCTTCAAAATTTGAAGGTATTTTGTTTTCCTTGCAGAAGTGATACCGCATCCACTCATGGCATGTAGAAATAGGATGTGTTTGGCAATTAATTTATCGACTGCACCCAAAGGTCAATAGATCTTCTGGGGACTTTTCCCTTTTCCTGGTTTCAAGAAATAAACATTGGGAAAATTGAAAAGTCCAATTATGATTACCAGAAGGTATGCATCTTCACTAATGACTATCACGTTCTCATGGTTATGTGCCAACTTAAGAGCAGTGTTGATAATGAGTGTGTCGGAATCTTCTTTTGCCTGCTTGCAAACCATATTTTCAGAGCCAAATCTACACATTAGCTGGGCAATTAAACGGTTTTTGTTCTTGTCGTTTGCGAGAAATTTCCCCTGAGAAACCGTTGGCATCATAGTGTCATTAAAAACAATCTCATTAGATACCGTTTTGGGAGATCGTCTATCACGCTCAACAAATTTAGTGCTCATGTCAGTAATGTTTTCTGGGTATTCATCGAAGATTACTAGAGCGTTCACTGCGCATTTCGACTTAACAAAGTCCACATAGCTGTCACAAATTGATCCAAATGATTGACCACCCTGCCATAAAACTCTGTGCAGTAAAATCCCGCCAGTGTGACATATATACATCTGCTCTCAAAAGTGATGTCTAGTGGGAGTGGAGTGAATTCCTTGTACAAAGAGGATTTGGCAGTTTTTCGCATTCCGGATTCGTCAAAAAGAGACAATGGGTAGGCAGAGAGCTCGTAAGTCAAATATTCCTCAAGTTCTTTGTCAGATTGCTTTGTTATACTCATTCTTTGGAAGAGTGCTGTTGGGTTGATGTGAATTTTTTCTAATGGCTGCACTCTTTCATTACGCTTGAATGTAAAGGAATAAAAATCGCTGTTAATGATTCCTGATATGCCAGCAGTGCCTTATGACAGTTTATTCTCTCATCTCCAACAATCCCGGTAGAGATTGAAATGAGATCATTTGTTTCTCGGAAAGGAATGTGTTGGTGAATCCATACCAATAATTTATTCATATCAGAGTTGTCCCCGGCAACTCTGGAGTTTCTCATCTCTACATGTTGTTCAGAAGTTGTAAAATCTGTCCCGCTGAGCTCTTCAATTTCTTCGCATATTCGTTGAAGTAACGTCATAGCCGGGTCAATCTTGCCAAAACTCCTTCACTGACACCACGCCCATGAGTGAGTACACTTGCTGTTTTCATGGTCATTGCTCTATCGTCATGTCAGTCCATGTTCCTGACCAGAATTTGTCCGTACGGCGAATGGCGAATCCCCATCAGTTGTGAATTTTTCAAAGTCATCAGCAGTCATTTTTTCCTTCAAATGATGCATGTCTTGAAGATATAGGTAAGAGCACTTGGTATACAAATAGTGACCACTGGCGGGGAAGTATGGCAACATTCTGTGTATAGTTTGAAGATGCAAATCCCAATCACCCTTTCTTTCCGATTCAATGAATTGTTTGACAATTGTCACCATATCAAAGTATTGGATCCACAGTTTTGCTGTAGGGCCTCGCTGCTCGAGTGATATCATGTGCGTTGGTGCCATGGGGGTGTTTTAAGGACACCCTCCCACGCGTTTTGCATTCACAAAAACATTACATTCAGCATTTTCGCTCTGCGATGATGGAATTTCAATTATATCGTTAAAATTCATTTTACTCGTATGCCAAAACTATTAACCATAGAAAAAAAACCTGTGTATGAAAAATGTAGGACGTTTTCTCTAGTTTAATTTGGTGTAATCATTTTTTTCAAAAGAATTTAACTCTTTCCGGAATACAAGGGAAAAACCGAAAAAACTCCGATTTTTTCATGGTTTTTTGCTTATATTTTTTTAAGCAGACCAGATACGAGGTGGCAAAGTTGAAATTCGTGTTCAGCACCCCCAAAAACATAAAGGAAGGAAGAAAAAAAAACTTCTCCAAAACTTTCCAGGCAGAAGCGTTTTTAGGTATAAATTTACTGGACCATATATGATTCCTTAGTTTCAATGAATATTTATGAAGTTTAGGTTGAATAAGGATTACTTCAAATGCAAATAAACCAGGAATAACGAATTAAAATTTTGAATAAAACGTATTTTTCCATTTAAGATGCATCATATTTTTTTTGTAGTTACGTCACAATTATTTTTTCATCGAATGATTTTTTTTAGGTAGATTTCGTAAGAAATGCTACCTATTACATTCTCCCCTAAGTTGGAATTTTTGAAAAATTTTTGCAGATCTACACCGATCATGACTCCCAGAACCCAAAACCACCCCCAGTTCAAAACTTTATCTATCTATCTATCTATCTATCTATGTCACTTTTTTATGGACACGATAACTGCAATAATTCTGCACAGATCTCTTCGAAACTGATACATAAAATCAAGGGGCATAAAATCTCGGTCAAGTTCGTTAATGGGCAAAATCGAACCAAGGGGGGTACGGTGGGTGGGGGGACTTTTTGTAAAAACAGAAAAAACCCCATAATTTCTTAATTATAACACGTATCGAATCCGTTTAAAATTATTACTTCTAGGAAAAGGGCCGAAAAGTTATGTATGACAGATTTTTGATATCATTAAAAATGGCCCCAAGGGGGGGGGGGAAGGGGGGTTTTAGAAGAAAAAAATTCATAACTCCGTCAATTCCTAAGATATCAAATCCGCTTAAATTTATTGTAAATCTCCTTAAAATTATCTACAACTTTTATATTGGCAAGTTTTTTATAGGACCAACTCTTACGGCAAAAAAAAAATTAAAAACAAAAAAATCCCTGCTGGCCCTGCCTACAAGCAGACGGGAAAACAGAAAAAAAAACCCATAACTTCTTCATTTTTATACATATCGAATCCGTTTAAAGTTATTATTACTTCTAGAAAAAGGGCCAAAAATTTTGTATGACAGATTTTTGATTTCCTAAAAAATGCCCCCGAGGAGGGGGCATTTTGGTGAATAGGGATTTCAGAAGAAAAAAATTCATAACTTCGTCAATTCCCAAGATATCAAATCCGCTTAAATTTATTATAAATCTTCTTAATATTATCTACAACTTTTATACTGACAAGTTTTTCATAGGACCAACTCTTGCGGTAAAATAAATAAATAAATAAATAAATAAAAACAAAAAAAAATCCCTGCCGGCTCCGTCTGCAAACAAGTTATGTTTCGAAGTGGGCGGTTCCAACTGCCGCATCATTGCATGAAGGTCATTTCTTCTGCAATTCCCAAAAAACAGGCGCCCCACGGTCTGCGTCTTCGAAATCTACCTGTGCCTGTAGGCCGAGCCGTCAGGGATTTTTTATTATTTAAATTTACATGATATATTTTGAGTGCTATTTATTAGAGCAGAAAATAACTCCTATCATGGAAAATGCGCCGGTACTTTGAATTTGGAAATAGGACGATGGAAAATTCCAGGAAAAGGGACAACAAGACATTGCAAACTGAAAACTTTAATATTGAGTTTCATCGACAGAACTTATAAACTCAAAATGTATCTTTCAAAGAAATTTTTTTTTTAAATTAAATTAAATTTTATTCAGTCTGCTTTTATATTTTCTTCTATATGTTTTTTTATTTCCTTTGACAACGCTTACAAATAGAGTATACTTCCAGCAAGATTTAGCTACCAAGGAACGGAAACGACTTAATTTTCTGTCTCATATCTGAAATCAAATTTCAAAAGAATACCAAGAGGATATCAAAAGGTTTCTGCACGCTTGAGAATTCGTTTTTAAGTATCGCCGCTTCATCCTTGCTTCTTCTGTTTTGTAATTTTTCCAATATTGTATCCGTGGGATCGATGTCTTTCTGACGTTCTCCTTCAACTCCGGAGAAATGTTATTTGCGATTTTAAGTTAAGGCTGTAGTTGGATTTATCTCCACCAGGTTCTGAATATGAGGAAGTATTGAAAACTTCATTTATTTTTCACATTCAGTGATTCACGGATGTTGTTTGCTTGTGCCCGAACAAAATTGCATTTCAATGTAAAATTTTGCGTCGTTATAATATTTTTTGTAAAAAGACATTTTTATTTGCATTTAATTTGAAAAACAATAAATGAATAATATTTGTTATCTTAACGCTGTTATTAGCGTGTTAAGTACTTAGACGTTATAAATAATAGTGATTTAAGCCTTCGCTTATTTATTTATGTTTTTTTTGTGACGTCTACAATTGCAGCAATTTTTTGAACAATGGTTAACTATTCAGTTATACTAGTTTCGTTAAGTGAAAAAAATAACACATTTTTAAATAATTCATTAACTTTTCTGTATTAGAGTAAAATATTATTTCATCTTTATTAGCGTGTTGAAGTATTTAGACGTTATAAATAATAGTGATTTATCGCTTCGCTTATTTATTTGTTTTTTGTTGTGACGTCTACAATTGCAGCAATATTTTGAATAATGGTAAACTATTTAGTTATAATCGTTTTGTTAAGTGAAAAAATGACACATTTTTAACGAATTCATTAACTTTTCTCTACTAGAGTAAAAATTTATTTCATCTTTATTAGCGTGTAGAAGTATTTAGACGTTATAAATAATAGTGATTTAGAGTTTCACTTATTTATTTGTTTTTTGTTCTGACGTTTACAATTGCAGGAATCGTATTTATAAACCGATTTGGATGAAACTAAGCGTGTGTATTAGGCTCACCAATATCTCGGCTGAGTTCCTTGGGCAGCTTGGTCCGCCATCGTGTTTCAAATTGGCGGCCACTAAAAGATTTAGAACTAAAAAAAAATTACCATACAAATTTTATTATACAAAAAAAAAATCGAAATTCAAATTTATTTTTTGCTTAAGTATTAGGCCTTGATACAAAGATTCCGGAGTAATTTTTGTTTTTCCCCTATCATAAAAAATGGCTGAGATATAGCAGTTTGAAATTCTAGTGTGGCTGACATTTAGTAACAAGACAGCAGGATTTCCCGTAAATTATTATATTTCATTGTTGTGATCATTTTCCAATCATACGCATAAAACTATATTCATATCTGTTAGCGTCAATTTCTAGCCAAGCTTGGCGACACTCGGCGAAATATCGCCAAATTTGTGACCAAAAAAGTTTCCATAAATATAGCCAACTTGGCTATAGCTGACTAATTTGGCGAATTTCTTATTCAAATTCAGCATTAACGAATCTTCTCGAATAGGGGTATTCGCATTTTAGCTTTAACATTAACTAAAATTTTAAAACGAAGATATAGGAAAGCTACCTTTTCCCCCAGTCCAGGCCAAAAGGACTTTTTTTTCTATAAATTTTTCACAATTGTACTCGTTAGAATCAATGCCTATCTGACAATCTTTCACCTTGGAGAAAAGTTCTTTGTATACCTTAAGCTAAGACTGGAGATGCATTTTTCTCCAGCAGGCTGAGAATATAAGAAAATATTGAAAAAGTCATATACTTACTCTTCATGACTACTTAAACACTTACTCTTCATATTCGAGGATACAGCGTATTCTTTTACAGTGATTCATGGATGATGTTTATTTGTGCTGGTTTATTGCTAATAAAATTTCATTTGTATTCAACTTTACCGAACAAAAAAAGGCACTAAATTAGGATTTTTTTATTTTTTTTCAATGCATTAAAGTATTTTTTAAATGTTGCAAAGAGTAGAGTTTGGGCTTCTTAAATCTTCATCATAATCATCTTCTTTTTTCTTCTTTCTTCCCTTTTTTCTAACGCTTATAATCGAAACAATTTTTTGATGACTAGTTTATTTTCCTATTAGTCCTCTTAGAAATTGAAAATAATTAAGTATTTCAAAACGAATATTAATTTACTAAGAAAATTGCCTTATTGAAGGTTTTTTTTTTACACTCCAGAATGACCAAGGTTAAGGTAAGCCTTTTTCAAAATATGCTTCCATTGTAAGCGTTGTGAAAAGAAAAATAAATAAAAAAATGCTACAATTTAAAGAATATGCTTATATTGTAGGTGTTGTGAAAGGAAAGGGAAATAAAAAAATATTAGAAGCATATTTTGACAAGAAAGAGAAATAAAAAAAATTCTTTGATAAAAATGCTAAAATTAAATAATTCTAGCATTTTTATACGACATTTTTTTAATTTCAATTTCCTTTAAAAACGCCTACAATAGAAGCATATTTTGAACAAGGCTTACCACAATGTTAATCGTTCTGATATATGTTACAAGAAACCTTCCAATAACGCAGTTTTCTTATATTTTCTTATATTTCTTACATCACTTACCTTGACATCGTCCACAGTATGTATACAATGTAAAAAATGACCAATGTTTCTTATTTTATGAAAATATGCTATAACCATGAACGAAAATATAATATAATCTTCTGAGTTATCCGAAATATCAAATAGCATGTTACATTGTCTTTTGAATCCCCAGAAACGAATACATTTTCAAAATTTAAAGAATAATTTATAAAAACAAATTATTTTTAGCTGCCCGAATTTTTCAGAAACGTTTCCGAAGGGTTTTTATAGTGTATTAATTAGTGTCCTCAGCCTGGAATACCTGTTTTTCGAATGCTATCAATTCTGAAGTAAACATTTTCATGCTCAAAAAAAATGTTTAACAGACAAACATGCAAAATTAACAGCGTTAACAATAACATTAAAATTAAGATTATTTCTTTACTCTTTCATGTATAAATTAACTTATGCGGCTGAAAACGTGTACTTGAGAATGGATAGCATTCGAAAAACAGGTATTCCAGCCTGAGGACACTAATTAATACACTATAAAAACACTTCGGAAACGTTTCTGAAAAATTCGGGCAGCTAAAAATAATTTTTTTTTATAAATTATTCTTTAAATTTTGAAAATGTATTCGTTTTTGGGGATTCAAAGGACAATGTAACATGCTATTTGAAATTTCGGATAACTCAGAAGATTATAATATATTTTCGTTCGTGGTTATAGCATATTTTCATAAAATAAGAAACATTGGTCATTTTTTACAGTGTACCTTGAATAAGACTTACGTTCCCTAGAAACAAGAACAACTTAACCCCTTTCAAGATCATGGGTTGCACAGATGCACCTTCAAAATATGTATACAGAATTTGTTTTTGGTACGAGTAATAAACACAAGCAATACTTGCTTTATTTAATTAGAGCATTTTCTTCATTATAAGTAAAAGTAACAGTTTAAAAAAAAAGTAGTGTCATGTGAATAAAATTCATATATGGGATACCGGTCCCGAAGGAGTTATTTTTTTGTCGCATATTTCAAATAATAAAAATATTCAAAAGGTTTCTGAACGCTTGAGTGTTCGTTTTCAAGTATCACTACTTCAACCATGCTTCTTCTTTTCCGTAAATTTTCCATCCATGGAAGCGATGTCTCACTAAAGTTATTTTTCACACCGGATAAAATTTATTTGCACTTTAAGTTAAAACTGAAGATTGACTTTTCTCCAATAGGCATAGAATATAAGGAAGTATTGGAAACTTTATTTTTCTTCTTATCTGGGAACACAGGGTATTACTTTTCAGTGATTCACAGATGTTGTTTGTTTGTACCGGCACCGAACTGAATTTTAAGTTAAAATTTTGCATTTATAATAATTTTTCGATAGTAAATGTAATATGTAAGACGTAAAATGTGTACGACAGTAATCGACAGTAATATGTAACATTTTGTCTCTGCGTTAAAGTATTTTTAGGTGCGTTCGTAATTATATAAATACGTAACACCTATTGTCGTCGTCTGGTCCGTCCGTCTGTCCGTCCGTCCGTCCGTCTGTCTGTCCGTCCGTCCGTCTGTCTGTCCGTCCGTCTGTCCGTCCGTCCGCATATAACAACGCAAAAACTACCCAACCGAATGGTTTAAAATTTAAGATATATTATCGTTGCAGAATTTTGTCGAGACATTTCAAATTTTTTTAAAATCGAATCAAAACTTTAGAAAATATTAATAAAAACATTTATTAAGAAATTTGATTTTTTTTTAAATCTGTGCTTTCTTTTTATAAGAGCTTTAGAAGTTTAATCGTCAAGCGACCGAGATGCTTATTTTATTACAGAAATTAATCTGCAGACGATATAATTCATTTCACAGAATTAGAAATCATCAAGATCTTAATATTTATATAACTAGCTGATACATATATATCTGAATATTTATATAACTAGTTAAGATATTTGTATGAACAGTGTCATAAAATATATACTTAACTAGCTGTTTAACCCGTTCTACGCACGGGAGGTATGAATTTAATTCTAAAACAAATATTAAAAATAAAAATCAGTACAACCCAATGTATCTATGTAATATGTAGAAAAAGACGCACGGGCGATCATGAATTTAATTCTAAAACGTGCGTACGAACGCACCTCGTTTGTAACGTTTGACGTACAATTTCCAACTTGTTTAAATGTTGCAAACAATAGAGTTCGGGCTTCTTAAATCTTCTTCTTTTTTCTTCCCTTTTTTCATAGCAGAAGCAATTTTTGATTATCAGTGCCTTTTCCAACTAGTTCTCTTAGAATTTGAAAATAATTAAGTATTTCAAAATAAATACAAAATCACTATTTTTGTTATCACAAACTAAATTAGCACGACCAAAAAAAAAAAAGAAAATAATAATAATAATAAGATAATGTAAGAAAACTGCCTTATTGTAGGGTTTTTCTTACACTTCAGAATGACTAAGGTTAAGGTAAGACTTCTTCAAAATATGCATCTATTGTAAACGGTGCGAAAGAAAAGGAAAATAAAATATTCTTTGATAAAAATGCTAAAATAAAATAATTATGGCATTTTTATCCATGATAAAAAAAAAAAAATTCTATTTCCTTTATAAACGCTTGTAATAGAAGCATACTTTGAACAAGGCTTATCTTAATCTTAGTCGTTCTGACGAGTAAGAGAAACCTTCCAATAAGGCAGCTTTCTTACATTTTCCCTTACTTCTTTCCCTTAATTTGACATTGCTCACAGTAAGTGTATCGTGAACAAGACTTATGTTTTCAAGAAACAAAAACGACTTAACCCCTTCTGGACCAGGTTGCATAGATCATATATTCCAATACGAGCAAATCTTGTGTGTGGTTATATATATGCAAATTTTATCTTAAAAACGGCTCTAATGATTTTGACGAAATTTTGTATCCTACCGTTTTGTGGCACAATAAAACCATTGGGCTAGGTCACATGTTCGATAAATTTCGATTAGTGGGTCATTATGGGTGGGTCAAGCTATTTTTGTCTTAAAAATGGCTCAGACGATTTGAACTAAATTTTGTATCCTACAGTTTTGGGGCACCAGAAAATTATTGGGCTAGGTCATATGCTCGAGAAAATCCGATAAGTGGGTCATTTTTGGGTCACTGTCGGTCAAGCTAATTTTATTTAGAAAACGGCTCAGACTATTTTGACTAAATTTTATATCCTATGGGTTTCGGGCACGAGAAGACAATTGTGCTTGGTCATATGTTCGAGAAAATTTGATTAGTGGGTCATTTTAGTCATGGGTCATGATATGTGAATTCAAAGCTAATTTTGACCGAGCATAGCTTGGTCTTCCCTGCTCGTGCACCTTCAAATTGTGCAGAAATTGTACAGAATTTGTTTTTTTTTGTACCAGTTATAAAGACAAGTAATATTTATTTTATTTAATTAGACCATTTTCGTGATTATATAAATAAAAGTAACTATTTAATAAAAGTGGTGTCAACCGAATAAAATTCGTGTATGGAACGCCGGTCCCAAATGAGTTAATTTTTTGTCGCATATTTCAAATAATAGAAATATTCAAAAGGTTTCTGAACGCTCGAGTGTTCGTTTTTAAGTATCGCTACTTCAACCTTTCTTCTTCTTTTCTGTAAATTTTTCATTTATGGAATCGATGTCTCGCTGTCGTTCTCTCTTCACACGGGAGAAAAGCTATTTGCACTTTAAGCTAAAGCTGAAGATGCCTTTTTCTCCAGCAAGCTTAAGAATATAAAGACGTGTTGAAAACTTCATTTGGGGATAGAGCGTATTATTTTTCAGTGATTCACGTGTGTTGTTTGTTTGTGTCGGTACCGAATTGAATTTTAAGTTAGAATTTTGTATTCAGAATAATTTTTCACCAATAAATTTTTCTTCGTATTTAATTTTACAGACAACGAAAAATCAATAAAGTAATAATATTTTTAACCTTATCAGTACAGTAAAGTATTTTTTAAGGGTTGCAAAAGTAGCATTTCTGACTTTTTTTCTTTTTCGAATACAACTGAAACAATTCTTTGAAAAACACTTCTCTGTCTAGTTAATTGTCTTAGAATGGGAAAATATTTAAATATTTTTAAATAAATTTTCCTTTTTGATAGCACAAAATATTTATTTTATTAAATTCTAGATTTTTTTTACCTAAAGAGATATTTTATTAGTACCGTTTTTCCCGTTTTCTTTCGACAATGCCTACAACCGAAGCATACTTTGAACAACACGTACATTACCAAGGGACGAGAATGACTTAATTTTCTGTTGCATATTTAAAATATGCAAGATATTTTAATTATGCAACATATATTGCATATTTAAAATATGCAACGTTTTATGCAACAATCATAAAAAGTTTCTGAACACTTGAGAATTCGTTTTTAAATATCGTTGCTACATCTCCCTTTTCTTTTCTGTAAATTTTACAATATTGTATCCATGGAATCGATGCTTCGCTTTTGTTTACCTTTTACTCCAGAGAAAAGTTAACTGCGTTTTAAACTATTGCTGTAGATGGATTTCTTTTTTCAGCATCAGTGGTTCTCAACTGCTGTGATGCGGCACACTGAAGTGTTGTGAGAAAACTCAAGTGTGCCCAGAGTTAAGTCCAGAGTCAAGTGTGCCCAGAGAATTACCACCAAACGCACGCTTCCCTTCTAAAATTTAAGAATGGCTCCAAAATAGCTGTAAACTAGGCTCTCAAACTTCCGTTTGTTTTCTTTTCTTTTTTGTACCTTACGTTTTACATTTTTTGGAGGCGAAATATTGCCTAATGCAAGAGAACATCCACACTATTTCAGGATATTTATCTAAATCGGAAAATCTGAATGTGATTAGACTGTTATCCAGTCATGTGACATCCTGGTGTGCTGGTTAGAAACCAACCGAGTAACAGAACATACAACAACTATATATTCTACAAATACGAGGGTAACACTGAAATTTTTGAAACAGGGGCAGACGATATGTGCTAAAAAAAAAAAAAATTCTTTGTTTTAAATTTAAATTTGAATCTTTTACGTCCGCAGATGATAATTTATGGCAACTCTCGTATACTTTATCTATCTATCTATATATATATATATATATATGTATACATATATATAGGGAACATAATAAAAGCTATTTAATGAAATATATATGAATTCGGCTTGGCCACTCCTGGGAATAATATTTGTAGCATTGATAAATTTCATCATTTAGAAACCTTTTCTGTGATGAAAGAGGCTTTCAAAATGACAATGTGATTTCCCTAGCTTTAGAGTTTAGAAGTAAATCGGGTTCTAAGTGTGCAATGAATATTTTCAGTCAAGTTTTAACAAGATTGTATAAATTAACAGAAGTATTGTTTCTTTAACGTACAACATTACATACTATAAGATTACTGCGTAATGAGGTTTAGTGTCATGAACTTATGTTTCTTGGAAGTTTATTTGATTATTTCTATATTCATTATATGAATTTGCGGGAAAATCATAGAAATTGTTTCAAATCTTTACTTAATATTTTCAGAGAAAAAATATTCTTTCAGGCGGGGAAAAAATATTGCAATACAAAATGCAGCATATATTTGTAGTAGTAATACGTTATAATCTAGATAAAAATCTTATTGAATAACTTTTACAATCTTTAGATTTATTTCTTTTTTTTATTTTTAATTCGTTATTGTAACTTTAATGTGTTGCAAAATTTTAACAATGTGTTTAAGTGTATTGTTGCGAAATATTGACTTAGATTGTGGGAAAATATGGAAAACTTAGTTAAATCTTTATAGTATTTATCTCCATTAGAAAGTGGAAATAGTTAGGTATCTATAAATTAATATTTATTTACTTTTTTTTCCTATTATAACAAAACCAGGGTATTCAAACCGGGCTTCCCTGGTTACAGAACATAATGCTTGGTGTACACAATATAAGTGAAAATAATTTTAATTGAAAACTCATATATATATATATATATATATATATATATATATATATATATATATATATATATATATATATATATATTACATTTAATATATATATATATATTACATTTAATATATTTTTTAGATTGCCCACAAACAACACCAAACAGAATTTTTATACGAAAAATATCAATTATATATGCAAATAAAGTTTTGAAATTTATTAAAAGTGGTATTTTCGGGCCCATGCCAGCGGTTTTAATAGCCAAAGAAATAGCCGAAGATTAAAGAACTATTTAAAAAAAGTTTTTTGATTCTGATTATTTCAGTGTTTAAACGCGTTGTTAGATTACATGTCTGTTAAATTTGTGGTTTATTTATATTATTCTTTTATCTATTTATCGAAGAAATTATGAAATATTAGCCGGAAAGAAATGGTGAACTATTTATATTGCTTCAAGTGCAAACTTACCTAGCTTTCGTAAGCGAGTTGCAAGTAGTAGATATAGATTTTTTTAAATTATTTTTTTAAATCATTCTTGAAAATTATTTTATAATTAATAAAATATCGTTAAATTGAAATGCAGTTTTCAAATAAATTGCCTTTAAAAGTACATTTTTGCACCTATTCGACGGTGTAAAAATTGAAATTGTGCGATGTTTGTAACTTAATAAATTTGTAAAAAAGCGAAATTTATTATTAAAGCATTAGCATAGTCAATTTTTGTTTTTTTTGACATACGCGTTTCTCACGGGCATGTTTTTGCTATATAATATAGATATTCCTTTTATTTTATTGTAACATTTTTTACCCAAGAAATTGTTCTATTTCCTTTTACTTTAACTACGCCTATAACAAAAGCATACTATGAACAAGACTTGCCTTACCAAACGACGAGAACAACTTAATTTTCTGTCGCATATTCGAAATAAAAGAATCTCAAAAGGTTTCAGAACTCTTGAGAATTCGTTTTTAAATTATCGCTATTTCACCCCTCTTCTTCTTTGCTTTAAAATTTCCAATATTTTATTCGTGGAATCGATGTCTCGCTGACGTTCTCCTTTTTAATCCAGAGAAAAGTTATTTGCACTTTAAATTTTGGCTGAAGATGGATTTTTTTCCAGCTGCTCAGTATATATATATATATATATATATATATATTATAATAGTATATATATATATATATATATATATATATATATATATATATATATACTATATATATATATATATATATATATATATACAAGTAGTATCGAAAACTTCATTTACTCTTCATATTCGAGGGTGAACGTATTCATATTCTGTGATTCATGGATTTTTTTTTCTTTTCTTTTTTCTTTTCTTTTTCTTTTCTTTTTTTCTTTTCTTTTCTTTTTTTTGTGACTATACGAAACTATATTTTAATTTAAATTTTTGTGTTTGTTCTCATTTCTTACTATATAGAATGAAGAAATAAGAAATCAATGGTATTTGATATCTTGTTGTAGTTTGTAAAACGAAACAAATTATTTATTAATTTTTATAAAAAATAATTATTTAGTTGTTTCCTCTTTTTTCCCTCTATTCTTTCTTTTTCTTTTTTTTTCTTTTCTTTTTTTTTGGTGACGTCTATTCCATAATAAGTATAAGGTTTCTTTAACCAGTTGTTTTAGAAATTAAGAAATATAATGTATTTTTCAATAAATATTCATATCCTGTTTCACCAATAAAAAATATTTATTTTATTATTATTTTTTCAATCGAAATAATCTTTATCTTCTTTCTCTCTCTCTCTCTCTCTCTCTCTCTCTCTTTTCTTTTTCTATTTTGTGACGCTTACAATTTTCGGAGAAATAGATCCCGACCAGTTAGTTAATTTTAAAAATTAAAAATAATTAGGTATTTCTAAATAAATATATTTTCTATTAATACAAAAAAAAATCTAAAAAAATTATATCCAATTTTTTCCATTTTGCACCTACATTAGAAGCATACTTTGAAGAAAATTTACATTATTAAGCGACGAGAGCGACTTAATTTGCTATTGCATATTAATAACAAGAAAGGAAAATCATGCGTCAAGCATAGATTATGAAACACTTTCCAACACTTTCAGAATACTATAACGAAACTTATAAAAAGCTGAATGATGATGAATTTGGGAAACGCATAACATATTTGAAAATCCAATTTGAGCAATTAGCATCTGTATTCGGAAAAATATCCGAATTATTTTGTGCAGCCCTGTATATGATCTATAGATTTGTATATATACTACATAGTATGTCAAAATTTTGTTCAGTTCGGAAACGTATAACGGAGTTGAAAATTCCACTTCAGCAATTTCCGTCAATAAGCAAGAAAGTACTCGAATTCTTTTGTGCAGCCCTGTATAGGATCCATCTAACTTATACATACCAAGTAATACGCATAAAAGTAGTTAAATTTAAAAACGCATACCACAATTGGAAATGCTTTTCTAGCAATTATTGCTCATTAGACAGTACTGTAAATTCGGTTGTGTGTCCTTGCAAATGAGCGATAAATGTTATGCACATGATATTCTATAGTGAGCCTTTTGTACGGCACCACATTGATGTACATCAATTTCATTATGTTTGAAATAGTGTAACATCGTTAAATTACACTGCAAAAGATTTTTTCATATAGACCATAATGTAACGAGCTTCTTTTAAGTGTTCCTGTAAATGAACGATAAATGCTATGCATATTATATTCTATAGTAAGCCTTTTGTACGGCACCTCATTGATGTACAGGGTGATTTTTTTTTTAAGTTGTGAAAGTAAAACCCTATAACAAAAGAACCACTGATTCAAATGACCTGAAATTTCACCAGTATACTCCCAAAGCAATGGGAATTTTTTAGGTGCGGTTGAAAAAAAAACTTAAAATCGCACCGACAGATGGCGCTGTATATGCAGTAAAGTCGAGAGACGAGCTTGCACACGATACACGCACAGTGGCGATAAAAACGTGAAGCACGTTCACTTCGTGTCCGTTATTCTACTGATATCCTTGCAATGACTGTGCCATTCACGGACCGTGCGTTGTTAGTGAAACTGCATTATTAGAATAATGACAGCGCAACAACTGCTCTTAAGAGATTCAGGACACTTAAAAATTTAAGAAAATGCCCAATGGCGACAGAAGGCCTACGGAATATGGTTTTTAAAAGTACCATCCATTGTTTTCCTCCCACTGAAGATAATCTTTGTTTCTGTTAACTTACAGCGCCATCTGTCGGTGCGATTTTAAGTTTTTTTTAACCACGCCTAAAAAATTCCCATTGCTTTGGGAGCATACTGGTGAAATTTCAGGTCATTTTGATCAGTGGTTCTTTTGTTATAGGATTTTACTGCCACAACTTTAAAAAAAATCACCCTGTATATCAATTTCATTATTTTTGAAATAATGTAACATCGTCAAATTACACTACAAAAGATTTTTCCATATAGACCATAACGCAACGAGCTTCTTTTAAGTGTTCCTGTAAATGAACTACAAGCGCTACACATACTCCATTTTCATTACCGAGCATGAAACGGTAAACTTCAATAACATATATCAATTGCATAACAATCCGACTACGTTTACGCGAGTTAGAGCATGGGCAGACAGACAGACAGACAGACAGACGACCAGACAAACCGAATTCATATACACTTTTCAACTATATTGGAAAGTGTTAAAAAGAATCTGAAAAGGTTTCGGAACGATTGTGAATCCGTTTTTAAATTTCGCTATTTCATATCTCGTCTTCTTTTCTGACAATTTTCCAATAATGTTTCCATTGGATCGATGTCTACCTGACGTTCTACCTTCACTCCGGATAAAAGTTATTTGCACTTTAAGCTAAGGCTGCAGACATATTTTTATCCAGCACGCTTAGAAAATAAGAAAATATTGAAAACTTCATTTGCTTTTCATATTCGAGGCTAGAGCGTATTTATATTCAGTGATTGACGAATGTTGCTTCTTTCCGTCGGCCGGTACGAAATGTAATTTTAAGTTAAAATGTTATATTTGTTCTATTATAAAAAACGTTTTTCTCCTATCTTTATAAAACGGAATAAATTAATAATATCTCATGTCATGTCCTAGTTGATAAAGCTTATTCATCACATGTTACAAACAGTAGTTGTTCGAGATAGTGCGAGTGTGATTTTGAAAGGAATTTAGAATTTATTGCAAATATGATTGAATTACAGAAATTATTTTTCTTCAAAATCTTGCTCGATCTTTAGCACTGCGAGCGTGGTATTGTTTTTAAAATAGAAAAATTTCATTTTTATAAACTTCATCAGAGAACATTTACTTCATTTATTTTGATAAATGATAAAAAAATGTAACGTGACAAAAAATAATTTAGGAAATACAGAACGTGTGTAATGTATGTAATCTTTTCACAAACTACTCTATCTTTGTCTATCTTCCTCTATCACAAATTACACTTGTTCGTTCATTACTCTATTTTCTCCAAAATGCTATCGTAAGAGCTCTTGTTCTAGTCGCGCAATATTAACGGTGATCCATTTTGTATAATACATGAGCCAGAAAGTCTCTTTGTTGCAGTGCGGAAATTACACAAATTTGTAACCACCATCTTAAAATATCTTTTACATTAACCGAACATGTTAAAAGTCCTGTTATAATTTAAAAAAAAAAAAAAAAAAAAAAAAAAAAAAAAAAAAAAAATAAGGAGCATGAATGAAACTTGCGGTAAAACCGCATCACGCAGCAATTTTTGAAAGAGGGAGGGCCTTTTATGAATAACACTTGGCGGTTTTGGTACCAATATTTGATTTCTGCGTATTTACTGTCCCATTCACAAAAAATGGTCTTCATCTCCGTATAAAAATCTTCCATGGAAAGGCCTCATAAATTTCCATTCGTGCTGAAATCATTAGTCCAAATGTCAATCTCTAGCTGTTAACAATTACTGATTAAAACTAATTTCATAAGGATTAGGAAATACAGAACGTGTGTAATGTAAGCAAGCATTTCACAAACTACTCTATCTTCATCTATCTTCCAGTATCACAAACTACTCTTGCTCGTTTATTACTCTATCTTCTCCAAAATGCTTTCGTAAGAGCTGTTATTCTGATCGCGCAATATTAACGGAGTTCCATCTTATATGAAAGTTGCGTCAGAAAGGCACTATCTTCGTTGCAATGTGGGAATTATAAAAGTTTGTAACCTCCATCTGAAAATATCTTTTGTATTAACCGAACATGTTAAAAGTCCTGTTATAATTTTTCAAAAAAAAAATAAGGAGCATGAATGAAACTTGCGGTAAAACCGCATCACGCAGCAATTTTTGAAAGAGGGAGGGCCTTTTATGAATAACACTTGGCGGTTTTGGTACCAATATTTGATTTCTGCGTATTTGCTGTCCCAGTTAGAAAAAAATGGTCTTCATCTCCGTATAAAATCTTCATTGGAAAGACATCATAATTCTTCATTCGTACTGAAATCATTAGTCCAAATGTCAATCTCTAGCTGTTAACAATTACTGATTAAAACTAATTTCATAAGGATTAGGAAATACAGAACGTGTGTAATGTAAGCAAGCATTTCACAAACTACTCTATCTTCATCTATCTTCCAGTATCACAAACTACTCTTGCTCGTTTATTACTCTATCTTCTCCAAAATGCTTTCGTAAGAGCTGTTATTCTGATCGCGCAATATTAACGGAGTTCCATCTTATATGAAAGTTGCGTCAGAAAGGCACTATCTTCGTTGCAATGTGGGAATTATAAAAGTTTGTAACCTCCATCTGAAAATATCTTTTGCATTAACCGAACATGTTAAATGTTCTGTTGTAAATATTAAAATAATAATAATAATAAGGATCAAGAATGAAACTTGCGGTAAAACCACATCATAGAGCGATTTTTGAAAAATTGAGGGCACACACTTGGCGGTTTTTAAGCCCATATTCGATTTCCGCGTGTATTTACTGTCTCATTCACACAAAAATGAGCTTCATCATCTTTCTATGAAATCTTCCTTGGAAAGATATAATCCACCTCCATTTGTGCTAAAAACCTTAGTGAAAATGTGTTAAATGTCTGGCTGTTAACAATTACTGATGAAAACTAATTTTATAAGGAAATAATAGGATTATTTTTTTTTCAGAATTTTTCGAGTAGAATATGTAATATCCCAGGTTTCGAGCAACTTCGAGATCAATTCTGGCTTGGCGTCGCTTCCGGCGTTGTTGATTGATTGCATAGTTAATGTTGTGAAATCATCTGTAATAAGGAGGACTTGTTTTCTCTAATTTTCACATTTTACATTAAAATATAGCATTTTGATACCATTCTTTTCAGTATACGAGTCAAAGGACCATTTACTTTAGGCATTAGTTTTGAAAGCCTAAATTCACTTAAAGTTGTTTGAGTTGTTAAGGTAGAAAAGTTTTAAAAGTAAAATTCTATCTGGTAAATTGCGAGGCATATCGGCAACGACATAAATAGTAGCTTCTTGATTTTGCTTTTGTAATGATGATTAGAACTGAGATGTCTACGACAGGCTTCGAAGCGCCCACTATCGGCAATTTTTTATATTAAAGCTTATTATTGTTTTATTCTTTTCTTCCTTTTCTTAAAAAGTTAGAATGCCAATTCTGGTTTCATTGGGATCATTACTTCCAGCTAGAGACACCTCCAAATAGAGACACTTATTTTATAACCATCTGGTATAACTGAGGAAATCTAATAAAAAATTAAAAAATGATTATGGAAATTAAGAGATTGTTTTCGGCATTACAAATTATTCTAAACATTGGCACGACGATTAGCATCCTATTAGCCCCTTCGCGAACATACTTTACATAATTTTTAATTTTTTACCACCGGTTTTTCCAAACAGAAATTTTCGTCTAATTGAATCGCAGAAATGCTAGGATTACATAAGGCAAATCTTACAATAAAAAATAACTGGTGGGAATAATCGAGGATTCTGAGCAGCTTATGCGTCACGTATACGTGTCGCTCGACCCCAAGGGGTTAACAAAGTGTTCACTAAATTTCTTTATAAACCTATTAAGGAAATAATTTTTAACGGAGTCCATGTTTAACAAAGAAATTTCACGCTCCTTTCAACTTTGTTATTCTGCGGTATGTTGTTTATTTGTTTTTGGTATTACTTAATTTTCACCTGGAACAATGCCGATCTTGATATGATTTGTAAAAGACAAAAGAACAGTCTTCCGAAAATAATTTCAAAAATAGTCATTCCACTTAGTCTAACTATTCTAAGTCACAGTGTTTTTCGTTTGAGGATAATGACATCGACCAGTTTCTCTCCAAACCTTTCATACATTTCATACATTCAATTCCACAGAATAAAAACACCTGAAATTTCCTATTAAAAAGAAATTATCTCCTAATTACATATTGTTCAAGAAAGAAGGTCGAATTGATGGAACTACCAACTAATCCGCTATATGGCATTTTAATTGCCACACATCTCTCTGCAATTTTGATTGCTACCGTTAGAAAGGGAGGTCTCAGGGCATTACCTATTATGCTCCTAGAGAGAGGCCTCGCCTTACCACTAAATTTTTTACGTGCAAGTATATGCCATCCACACGGAAGCCAACAGTACGCAATATCCCCAGGCAATCACCATTTCAAGAACTGACCACGCTTTATGCTGCTTCACTTCGGTGTTTGACTGGGAACTGCTATGTTACTGCATAGTTGGCAGTTGGCCATTGCTCAAGAAACACATTCAAAATTCAGTATTTAATCTATATGATAGTAATATGGATAGTGATAACATTAATGTATATTTAAAAATGTTTTTGACACTTTTCTTACTACTTTGACTATTTAAAAAATATATAATAACCAGAAAAAAGCGCCCTTGCAAAGCTTGGGCGTTAAATTGTGAAACTATTAATTTGTACGTATCACAGTAAATTTTTTTAAAAATTGGCCAGTTAGCGAGAAATTTGCTTCTTTTTGCTACCAAATTTGGCAAAATTTCACGGAGTATGTACTATACGTGTGTGTGTAAATTTATCTCTACTTACACACAAATGTTGCTGTGCGTAATTATACGCCGAACGCATTGTTACATTTCCCTGATGTGTTTTGTTTAAACATCATGACGTTATAATGGCGTAATGTGGCGTCGACGTTACTAACGGACATCATAAACATCTCCGTTCATAACTGTTATAGTATAAGCTGTGTGTAGATGCTAAATCACTATGTGGATCGGCATGAAATGTCTACCTATTTTTCGATCCTAGTCAATTTGCTCAGATATTATAAAGTCTGGCATGTCAAGTTCAGTATCACATGAAACATTTCCAAAAACTTTTTAGCTTAAATCATATTTTCAACGTAATGTGCTTCAAACGGATCTAAAATAATCAGTAATTTTAGAAATGTTGCAAAAAAATCAAGTACAGTAATACCTCGGATAACGAATGCCTGTACTAACGTATTTTCGTAGTTTTTCTTACTCGGCTCACGAATATTGATTCAGCTAACATTTGTTTTATTGGATCTATGCATATTATAAAGCAGCCTCATTGAATTTTAATTGGTCGGCAAAAAGCGTGTTTTGAGTAACGAAAATTCCGGAACGAATTATCTGCGTTAGCCGAGGTATCACACTGTACTACGAAAAGCACATGGCATCCATGCAGATTGAAAGCTCTCACTTCAAGATATTACTCATCGTATGTGCTTGAAGTATAGTTCGATGAATAATTTAAAAGAAAACAACAACAACAAAATCCAGTGTTGCCAGATAGTTCAAAGCTAATTTACCCAAAAGTAGTAAAGTTTTCCCCTAATCAGTAGTTTTACCGAAAAAGTCTCCAACTTAATTTCTTCTGAGAAAAGAAACTTTTAAATTTTAATTTATCCCTATCAAAATATATAACTAATTTAAGGTAAAATAATTCCCTCAAATCATGCCTTTTTTTAAAAAAAAATTCCTCATTTATAAAAATAAATAAATAAATAATAAATAAATAAATAAAATAAATAAATAAATAAGGAATTTGCGAACCGACATTTCTATTATGAATAATTACTTCCTTGAAAAAAAAAAAAAAAAAAAAAAACACAAATTGCGAAAAGATAAATAGGCATTAGAATTAGATAAATAATAAATTAGAACTTAAAACATGTGTAAAGTGGAAATGACGAGCATGAGGATAATGATTGATAATTGATAAATTTATATTTATCATTCGACGAATCCATATCCAGTATTGCCAGATGACTAAAAGTTAACTTTAACCTGAAAACGTGAAATAATGAATAAAATTCCCAAGTTTTTTTCCCCAAAATATTGATATTCCCCGAAAATTTCCTCACTAATACTTGTCTCCAAAGAATTTCCTGAAGGTTTAAAATCTCCCCAAATGGGGACAAAATGCCAAAGCTGTCTACACTGAAAAAATCCAATAACGATGTGATAAAAACATGGAAGAATGGAACAATGTAGGCAACTTAATGGACTTTCTAGTTGCGGTGCAACTTAACGTATAAGCAACTTGCAGAGTTATTGAAAAATTAAGTTTGACTATAGTATAAAACTTACATCAAGTATAAAACTACATAAAGGAGAGAAAGGAACAGTCCGGAACAGTTGATGCCGGTTCAAGGGCTTCCTAGTTGCAGCAACTTTACGCCCAGTCGATTGTAAGTTGATTGTCTTTAAATAGTGAGCCATTGGGAAAAGATAAGATTGCATTAAATAGCAATTAAAAGGAAAATAAGAGAAATTTAACGAATGGAAGAACAAATTTGGAATAATAAGAAAAGCAAAAGAGATTAAGGATAGAGTCGATAGTAGGAAGTAAAATGGTATAGCTGTAGTAAAATACTACTGATTAAAAGTTTAAGGATTAAATAGGGTTCGGGACATGTTCCATAAAAACATCATAAATGCCAGGTGGAAAGGCGGGCAAAGCAAACTTTAAAAAAAAAGACACTTTTCAGTGTCCATACAATATATATATATATATATATATATATATATATATTTGGTATAGCTGGGAATGAGATTAAATAAGAAATTAAGGCTATACAAGATTTTTATGATTTTTTTTTTTTTTTTTTTTTTTTGCGTTTAAAATGATATATTAAATTAATATTGACTTTTTTCCGGTATAAAACTACGATTATATAAAAAATAAAGAGTGAACAAGTGAAGAAAAATAATTTATATTAAATTTAAATGAAAAAAAAATACTATTTCATTTATAAATGATTGATGATTTTCCTGTAAAAACAGAATCCTTTTCATTGAATAATAAAAGGTATCGTTGAAAGAGAAAAGCTGCAGTTAGCAAATATTTGAGGAATAGTAAAAATGTTTTGAAATGTTTAAAAAAAATTTCAAACAAAATGTTCAATAATGGAAATTTATTTTGAAAAGCACTTCTATCAGACGCTACGAAATATTAAAAAGGTTAAAGAGACAGATTTTACTGGAGCGTAATCATCTTTGACATGTTTGTTGATATAAGAACTTAATCAAAGTAAATGTTATTCAGGTAAACAGTTTGATTAAAAGATGTGGTATTGCATAAAGAAAAAAAAATGTATTTGCGCATCAAGTAAATTTGGAAGAAAAATGAAACTCAGTACAAAAAGCGAAGCTAAGGGAATTCACATTATTAGAGAATATTTAAGAAGTACACAATTTAAAATAACATAAAATAAATAAATAGTTTGCAAATTTAAATCTTAGTAAAGCATAGTGTCATTTTGTGCTCAGTTGTTGAGGAATTCTATATTATTTAATTTTGGAGAACACATAACCTTCAATTGTTGAAGGGGCGAGGCCAACGAGGTAAGCGCGTAACATCAGAATATTAAATTCTTCAAATTAAAATTAACTCTGGTCTTCAACATGCAGAAAGAAAAGGAATTGCTTACCTTTTCTATGGTTTATCCAATTTTAGTAGTATCCACTGATTTATATACTTCCAATAATTGATAACTTATTATAATCACTTCTTGAATAATTCTATTTAGATGTACCACTTCTGAAATAAGACTTGTAAAAAAAATTATATTAATGCACAATTCACATTGAATAAATAAGTTCACGTTTGGATTGATTTTAAAAATTATATTTTACATTACTTAAAATTTTAAAAGGTTTACATTTAGAATTATATTAATTATAGCATCAGGAAACATTTTTTCCTGTGACTTTACAGAATGAAGGATAGTAATACACTGACTCATTTTCACAAAGTTTGGAAAGTTACGAGTAAAGTTGCATCATTTCTTTGAAACAAATTGACGTTGAATAATTGTCCTTTTAAATGTTTTAGTTCTGTAATAAGTTTATAATGGCATAATCACAAATAACAAATTATAAACATATTTCACATTATTAGAAGAGAACGATTATAACGAGGTAATAAATCTCTATTGCTTGATAAACTTGAAACTTAAGAGTCATAAATTAGGTCACTTGTTTTAAGAGATGAGAGAAAAATTATCGTTGGGTTTTTATCTGCGTGCTTCATCATTTTCTTTATTTATTTATTTTACTTTGAGTGGAAAATATTAAGTGATTGAAATGAATGGATTAGTTTTCTACAATTTCCCCCTTAATCCGTTCATGGGGATTAACTAATATTTTCATTGAATTTCTGTGTTCGATGAATCGAGGCTTGGGTAAAGGTTTGGTAAGTGCATCAGCTATCATTTTTTCTGTTGGAAGATATCTTAACTCAATTATGCCTTCTTCGCTATATTGTTTAATGGCATTAAATTTGACGTCGATGTGCTTTGATCTTTTCGTGAATTTTTCTGATTCAACCATTTTTATGGTACTTTGATTGTCTTCATATAAAGTGATTGGTTTTTGCTGTGGAAAGCCTAGATCGTCAAGTAACTTCAATAACCAAATTATTTCTTGGCTAGCATGTGCTGCGGACACATATTCAGCCTCTGCTGAAGATAAGGCAATGCAACTTTGCCTTTTCGTCGTCCACTGAATTGGGTTGTTGCCCAACATATATAATATTCCCGATGTTGATCTGCGGGTTTTGGTATCACCTGCCCAATCGGCATCAGCGAATACCTTTAATATTGGTTCTTCATTAGTGTTAATTATTAATTTTAGTTCTTTAGTATGATATAGATATCTTATTATTCTTTTTACGGCTTGCCAGTCTTTTTCGCGAGGATTCTCATTTCGTCTACTTAAAATGTTTACTGCTGCTGAAATGTCAGGTCTAGTTATTGTTGTTATATAAAGCAATGAACCAAGTGCCTGGCGATATTTAATATTATTTGGCATTAAATTATCATCATCATTTAATTTGTTATATCCTGGTTCCATTGGAGTTTTGCACGGTTTGGAGTTTTCAAGATTGAACTTTTTCGCTAAATTTTCAATCTTAATTTTTTGATCAAGAGAATAACCGTTAGGTAATTTCTGAATTTGAGTACCCAAATAGTTACTAATATTGCCTAGATCCTTTAATTCGTATTCTTGTTTTAGAGAATTTACGATTTCTTCTATTATTTCATCTTTGCTGGCGATGAGTATATCATCAACATATATTATTATGTATGATGTATGATCTTTTTCTTTTCTAGTGAAAAGACATGTGTCTGCTGTACTTTGGATAAAGTTCAAGTTGTCTAGTGTTTCAGCGATTTTAATATGCCAAGCTCTGGCGGCCTGTTTGAGGCCATATATTGCCTTTTTGAGCTTGCAAACTTTTTCAGGAAATTGTTCGTTTACATAGCCTTCAGGTTGATTTATATATATTTCTTCATTTAAGTTCCCATGAAGAAAAGCGGTGTCAATATCTACATGTCGCACATTCAAATTATTATAAGCTGCTGCTAAAAGAAGTGTTTTGATGGTACAATGTTGTGCTACTGGTGAAAATGTTTCTTGATAATCTTCCCCATAATTTTGACTGAAACCTTTGGCAACAAAACGTGCTTTATATTTTTGTGTATTTCCTGAACTATCAATTTTTCGTTTGAAAATCCATCTACTTCCTATGATTCTTTTATTAAGAGGAGGATCGACTAGATCCCATGTATTATTTTTCATTAACGATTGTATTTCGTTTTCAGTGGCTTTAAGCCAGTTTTTCTTTTCTAGTGGATTGTTTATTTTGATAAGCTGTTTCCAGTTTTCAGGTTCTGTTGTATCGCAATCATTTGCTAAAGCAATAAAATTGTCGGAAGTATATCTTTGAGGTGGTACTCCTCTGTTTTGTCTTTCAGATCTACGAGGTTGATGTGTTTCTGATTGTTTGGGCGCGTCAGGTGTACAGGGTGTGTCACCTATTTCTATTTCAATGTATTTTTTATCTTCAATTAATTGTTCGTGATCATTAATTTTCTCGTTTAAATTGTTCAGTTTTTCTTCCAGAAATTTTACAGATCTGGAAATTATTATTTCACCATTTTTAGTGAAAACGCGGTATCCCTTTGTATTATTATCATAGCCCATGAAGATACCCTCTTCTGCTGTGTCATCTAGTTTAGATCTTTTGTGTTTGTTTATGTAAGTGTATACTTTACAGCCAAATACACGTAAATAATAGAGATTTGGTTTTCTTTTGAACCAAATTTCATATGGCGTTTTATTTGTCAATTTAGTGGGGAGCCTATTTTGGAGGTGATTAGCAGTATTTATCGCTTCACCCCAGAACCTATGAGGTAAATTTGCTTCGGATAATAGGCTTCGTGTCATTTCAATTAAACTTCTGTTTTTTCTCTCAGCAATGCCATTCTGGCTGGGACAAAATGGAACTGTGTATTCATGTTTTATACCATGTTCCCTTAGAAAGGCTTCTGTTTTATTTCCTATGTATTCCCCACCGTTATCCGATCTAATCGCCGTCGGATATTTTCCTTGTCTGGTTTTGACCATTTGTACATAGTCTTTTATTTTTTCATAAACTTCATCTTTACTTTTTAATAAGTAAATAACTGTGAATCTAGAACTGTCATCTATGAATGTAAGGAAGTAATTTTTTCCTCCTATTGTGGGTGTTTTAAAAGGCCCACATAAATCAGTATGTACTAAATCTAATACTTTTGTTGTTTTATTTTCGATAGATTTAGAGTACGGTGCATTTGTTGACTTTGTTTTTATACAGGTTTCACAGTTTGTTTTATGATTACAGTTATTTATTTTTATCCCACTGGCCAAGTCATTTTTGACTAATTCTTTTATACTTTCATTATTTCTGTGGCCAAGGCGTTTATGCCAAATTTCGAGGCAATCTTTATTTCTGCAATCATGTGCAATGTTTATTTTATTTTGAGAACTTTCTTCTAGTGTTTCAACTTGATATAAGTTATGTTTCTTAAATGCTTCTAAGTATATATTTCCATTGCACGATAGTATGCATTTTTCATTTTCGAAAAATACTTTGTAGCCATGTTCTGTGGCTTTACTTACGGAAATTAAATTTGATTCCAATTGTGGAACAAATAACACATTTTTAAGTGTAATTCTATTTATACATCCATCAGATGTTTTTGTCATTATTTGTGTTTCGCCGGTACCGTAAGAATTTAATGTATTCCCATTAGCAATTGTTACTGTAGTTTTTTCAGTATCGTTGAATTTTGTAAATATATCCCTATCGTTCGCTATATGCGAAGACGCTCCTGAGTCAATTAACCAGGTTTTATTAGCGGGATTGACAATTATGAATGCTGCATCTTTATGTTCACTTTTATTTATTTGTACCTGTTCATCTGTTTTTGATTCATTCATTTTATTTTTACTATCACCTTTTGTATTTTCAAAACACAACGATGTGTACTTTTTGTATTTGTTTTGTGTTTTAGGTGTAGTGGTCTGTGTGTTTCTGTTCTTGAGATGCCAGCATTGTTTGTAAGTGTGATTTGATTGTTTACAGTAGGTACAATATTTGTTTTGCCCTTTATAATCTTGAGTGTATTTCTTTTGTGTTTTAAACACCTTTTGTGAGTTTTCAACTTGCTCACTATTTTCTACCCGTTTATTAAATTCATCAGTAAGTTTGCTCTTGATGAATTCGGGAGTTAATTCAATTTCATTTCGGGCTTCGAGAGCTGTTATTAGAGTATTATAACTCGCAGGTAACGAGCACAATAGAAGTGCAGATAAATGCGAGTCGGTTATGTTCTCTCCTATTGCGGAGAGCTTATCTTTTATTTCCAGTATATTAGTAATGTGTTTGTGCATGTTCCCATTTTCGGGAAGTTTTGCACTATACAATTTTCGTAACAAATACAATTTACTGGACAAATTGGCTCTCTCATGAATATTTTTTAAACTATCCCATGTCTGTTTTGCTGTTTCTAAATGTTTTACATGAACTATTTGCGTATCGTCTATACTCAGGTTTATTAAAGCGCGAGCTTTTGCATCCTTTTTTCTCCAATCTTCGTTAATTGGTGTAGGGGGTTCCTGAGTTACGAGTTCGTACAAATCTTCCTTAATTAACAACATATTAATTTTAAACTTCCATACAGAATAATTATTATTGTTTAATTTATCTACTATTTGCATTTCCTTTATTGTCGCCATCTCGGAGAACTTGTTTATACAGTTTTTAAAGTTTTATTAGTTTAAATAGTTTATTAAATTCAATTATGTTTTCTTGAATTTTTAATCTAGCATAAGAGCTGAGTATTATTTTTATTAATTAGAGTCAATTATTAATCCTTAAGAATAAATTCTGAGTTCATATATTCATCAGGCTCATGATTACTGTTGAAGGGGCGAGGCCAACGAGGTAAGCGCGTAACATCAGAATATTAAATTCTTCAAATTAAAATTAACTCTGGTCTTCAACATGCAGAAAGAAAAGGAATTGCTTACCTTTTCTATGGTTTATCCAATTTTAGTAGTATCCACTGATTTATATACTTCCAATAATTGATAACTTATTATAATCACTTCTTGAATAATTCTATTTAGATGTACCACTTCTGAAATAAGACTTGTAAAAAAAATTATATTAATGCACAATTCACATTGAATAAATAAGTTCACGTTTGGATTGATTTTAAAAATTATATTTTACATTACTTAAAATTTTAAAAGGTTTACATTTAGAATTATATTAATTATAGCATCAGGAAACATTTTTTCCTGTGACTTTACAGAATGAAGGATAGTAATACACTGACTCATTTTCACAAAGTTTGGAAAGTTACGAGTAAAGTTGCATCATTTCTTTGAAACAAATTGACGTTGAATAATTGTCCTTTTAAATGTTTTAGTTCTGTAATAAGTTTATAATGGCATAATCACAAATAACAAATTATAAACATATTTCACATTATTAGAAGAGAACGATTATAACGAGGTAATAAATCTCTATTGCTTGATAAACTTGAAACTTAAGAGTCATAAATTAGGTCACTTGTTTTAAGAGATGAGAGAAAAATTATCGTTGGGTTTTTATCTGCGTGCTTCATCATTTTCTTTATTTATTTATTTTACTTTGAGTGGAAAATATTAAGTGATTGAAATGAATGGATTAGTTTTCTACATCAATTAAATAATGAAACTTTGTATCAATCACCAAAAACAAAACAACACTCAGGCTATCTTACTCAAATGAAATGGAAATTTCTGTTGAAGAGCAACTTACCCTTCGTAATATGTTACCCACTAGAAAACATCGCTGGTAAATGCTTGTCATAAAACAGTCAATATTTTTCTCAAAATAGAAATAAAAAAAATATATAAAAAATAAACAAAATAAACTTCTCAAACTTTTAAAATCCTTTATCAAATTAAAATTTGCTTATTCCGATATAAACTTACACATGCATAAAAAATAAAGAGTAAAAAGTAAAGACAAATAGATTACACTTAATTTAAATAAAAATAAAAATATAATGTTTAAATTATTAATGAATTTCTTGTAAAAAATTTCTGATTTCCATTAAATAATAAAAAGGTATCGTTGAAAAAAAAACCTTGCAGTTAGTAAAAATCTGTTGGCAGTAAAAGTATTCTAAAATATGTAAATCTTCTTTTAATATGAAATAGTAAGAAGGAATACATGGAATTCCATCTTACTCAAATAAGATGGAAATTTTTGTTGAAGAGCAACTTATCCTTCTTAAGACGTTACCCACCAGGAAATATCCCTGTGAATGCTTGTCATAAAACAGTCAATATTTTTTTCAAAACAGAATTAAAAAATTATAAAAAATAGATAAAATAAGCGTTTTGATATTTTAAAATTATTTATCATATTAATATTAACTTTTTCCAGTATAAAATTACACATGCATAAAAAAAATAATAAAGCGTGAACAGGTAACGACAAATAAGTTATATTTAATTTAAATGAAAAGAAAAAAATAATGCTTAAATTGTTGATGAATTTCCTGTAAAAAAATTCTCATTTTTATTAAATAATAAAAAGATATCGCTGAAAGGAAAGAAACTACAGTTAGTAAATATTTGATGAACAGTAAAAGTATTCTGAAATATGCAAATTTTCTTTTAATGCAAAATGGTTCATAGATGGAAATTTCTATTGAAGAGCATTAGGCGCTAAGAGACATTAAAAAGATTAAAGAGACAGCTTTTGTTATTACACAACATAATCATATTTGTCATGTTTGTAGATAATCGTTATATTTTATGTATGCGTAAGTCTATATCGGAAAAATATTAAAACCAATCTGATAACTAAAAGCTCAAAATGTTTTTGAAAAATTACTGATTGAATCACGACAAGCATACATGAGGAATATTTCAGGAGAACTTAATAAAAACTATAAGACTTAGTCAAAGTAAATGTTATTTATGTAAACAGTTCGATTAAAAAAAAAAAAGTGATATTGGATAAAGGAAAAAATATATTTTACACATCAACTGAATTCGGATGAAAAATGAACCCAATAAAGAAGGGAAAAAAAATCGAAAAGACGAAGCTATAGGAATTCACACTACTGGAAAGATTAAAAAAGCACAAGTTTCCGAATTAAATAATTAGTAAACAAGAGGTATTATAAGTGTTTCAAACTTTTAAAGTATTTATCAAATTATTTTTAACGTTTTCCGGTATAAATTTACGCATGCATAAAAAATAAAGAGTGAGCTAAGTAAATACAAATAAGTTATATTTAATTTAAATGAAAAGAAAAAACTATTACATCGATTAAATCGATTAAAAAAGTGATATTGGATAAAGAAAAAAATAAATTTTACGTATCAAGTGGTTTCAGAAGAAAAATTAACCCCAGAATAAAGCAAAAGAAAGAAAGAAAAAAAAAACGAAAATAAGAAGCCATGGGAATTCACACTACTGCAAATACTCAAAAGATACATGTTTCCAAATTAAACAATTAATAAACAAAACTTCCATGAAAGATAAAAGTTCTCATCGCCTCCAAGACATTACTCATCTGGAAATATTCCTCATATATAGGCTCGTCGTAATCCAGTCAATAATTTTTCACTAACAAAAAGAGATAAAAACATTTTTAGCTTTTAGTTATCAGATTAATATCAATATTTTTCCGATATAAAATTACGCATACATACAAAATAAAGAATGTATAAGTACAGACAAATGAGTCACATTGGATTTAAATGAATAAGGAAAAAAAATATTGAATTTATAAATGATTGGTGAATTTTCTGTAAAAGAAATCTTTATTAAACAATAAGAATTATTATTGGAAAAAAAAACTGCTGTTAGCAAATATTTGAGGAAAAGTAAAAATGTTTTGAAATGTTTAAATATTTTTTTCATGCAAAATATTCAGTGATGGAAATTTCTAATGAAGAGCATTTATTTCTATCAGACGCTACGAAACATTAAAAGATTAAAGAAACTGATTTTACTGGAGCATAATCATCTTTGACATGTTTGTTGATATAAGAATTTAATCAAATTGAATGTTATTTAAGCAAACAGTTTGATTAAAAAGTGTGTTATTGGATAAAAAGAAAAAATATATAAGAGCATTATTATGAATTAAGTAAATTTCGAAAAAAAAAAAATGAATCTTGTAACAAAAAAAAGAGACAAAGTGAATTGATGCTAATGGAGAATGCTTAAAATGTGCACACTTAAATATATATATAATTTGAAAACTTATACCTAAGTTAAGCTTTGTCACATTTTGTGCTCTCGTCGTTAAAGAATTCCATTTTTTTTAATAATGAAGGTCCAGTAGCATGGAATTATTGAGAATAGTCGTATCTAGGTTATTTTCCTTACACCTCAGTAGAGGGGAGGCTCTAATTAGTAAAGTAGTCACATTGTACTTTCAGAGCTGACAAGTCTCCGGGTTTTTGAATACCAGTATTTTTGTATAGAAAATTTAGCTTTATTTAATCTTAGAATTCTCTGATTACAAAAAGCAAAAATTACTATACTGGTATTAAAAATCCACAGCTTTGGCAGCTTTGTGCTTTCTTAGTTGTTAAAGAATTCCAATTTTTTTTAAATTGGAGACCCAATAACATGGAATTATTGAGAATAGGCGAAATTAGGTTTTTTTTCTTAGTTACGCCTTGGTATAGGGAGAGCTCAAAATAAAGTTTTTACCAAGAAACTGATGAAAATATAAACTTTTTCCCTGAATAAATTGTAGAAATAAACGTGCGATTTTAATGAGATTTAAAAATTTCTTTAAGGCTGCTTTCATATCCAAACTGGCTACTTTCTTATACATGTTTTGATTCATTTTTGTTCGCAAACGCATGGAATTGGCAAGTGTTCTTTTTCAGAAACTTTGTAATCAAACCGTTTTTTTTTTTTCATTTTTTGATAAAGGTAGAAGAATTTTCAGAAAATTCATTCAAAGTTGGCGTTTTAAACACAATTTCCACACAAGGAAAAAACTGATGGCGTGAGACAATAATCGTTTATAATTAAAGATGTGATTATTATGTTATCTCGAAAATAAAAAAACTGTTCGCTTACAAATCACTTCAATAATCAGGCCTATAAGTATCATACTTTTCTGTTTAAAAATTAGTCAAAATAAAGTCAAAATCTAGGTTTTTTTAGATGCTATCAATTCTCAGACATATATTTTCATGTTCAACAAACATGTTTTACAGACAAGCATGATAAATTAACAGTATTAACATTAATATATTAAAATAAGTATTATTTTGTTACTCTTGCATGTATAAATTTAACTGCGCAATTATTTTATTATTATTATTATTATTATTTTTTTTTTTTTTGAGAATGGATAGCATACTAAATACTCTACAAAAATACTCGGAAACATTTTCGAAAATCAGTGTCAGTAAATGAAACTTTATTTTTATATAAATGCATTTTTAAATATCGAAAATACAGGGTGGTTATAATTAAATTTCCACTTTGAAATGATCATAAAAGAAAAATTACTCGACCAAATGTTATCAAACTTGGTAATAGTTTAAAAGAGGTCGTGGAAATTTCTTTCCCGCCAAAACAAAAAAAAGAAAAAGAAAAGAAAAAAAAGAAGGGAAATGGCGCTATATGCAATATTGTTAAACGAAATAAGGGTCGGAATCTAACTTAACATTTTGTTACACGGATTTAACATTTTTTGTACCCTTAATAAACATTGACCTTAACAAAATTACCATTTAGAGGCGTTAAAGGCGACAAAAGCCGAGCGCGCCATCCGTTCAATAAAATCCGTTCGTTTTCTTAAAAGTTCAAACCACAAATTAGCGATCACAAAATTTGAGATAGCAAATCACTCGCAAATGTGTACACATTCCGGAAATCGTTTTTTTACAGATCGTTAATGTGTGATTTTTGAAGCCCGAATTCGGCCTTAAGACACAAAGATTTAAAAGGTTTAAAAAATTTTTAATCGTTTCTAAAACGAAACTGTTTGTGTAGTTATGCAAAACCGCAATGGCTTGTAATTGACTTACGGCAGGAAGAAGAAAATTAAATTTATGCAAATGCGCTTTACACGTCATTTGATTTGTCAGATAAAAGTGACCCTGTTTGTCAGAATTTCCATTGTTACGAATCGACAATGTCTCTAACCATGTATGACCGTGCTTTTCTCGTTAAATGTTATTATGAATGCGATAGCAATGAACGGCGTACTGTGCAAAAGTATCGTTCAGTAAGAGGAATACGCCGAGTGCCAGTGACACCGCAGAGTTTGAGGAAAATGATGGCAAAGTTTGAAGCCACGTGTTTGTTATTTGTTGCACTTGGGAGGAGAAGGGAACCTGCTTCTGTGGAAACCGAGAAGGTTGTTGCATTAGCAGTGGAGGAAGCAACAATGGAAATCACACATGGTACGCGCTGTCGCACATCGAATGCGCGTACCATTGAGTTACAGTGTACAAAATTGCCCGTAAAGTGTTACAGTTCTACCCATACAAAATCAAACATGTTCAAGAACATCAATGTAACGATCTTGCTGCAAGAGAATCTTTCGCTTTGGAATTCCTTGCACGGATGGAAGTAGACGAACATTACCCATGGAACATTTTGTGGACAGATGAAGCCCATTTTTACCTAAATGGCAATGTCAACACACATAACTGCAGGATTTGGGCCAAACAAATCTCTCATGTTGTGTACCCAGTTCCATTGCATTCTCCTAAAGTCACCGTTTGGTGTGGTATGACAGCAAGTTTCATAATTGGACCATTTTTCTTTGAAGAGCACTCGACAGCTGGACCTGTTACATGCACTGTGACTGCAGCTTGCTTAGCGTCAATGTTAAGAAGTTTCGTCATACCTGAACTCCAGTAACGTGGCATTTTAGACTCCACGATTTTTATGGAGGACGGGGTCCCACCGCACATTGGTACATGTGTCACACAGTTACTTAAGCAACATTTCACGAATGAACGGATTATAGGCCGAAACCTTCCCACTTCTTGGCCACCCCGGTCACCAGTTCTCAACCCCTGTGACTTTTGGCTATGAGATTACCTCAAAGGCACTGTTTATGGTGATAATCTAAACAATTTAGCGGAATTGAAAGATGCGATACACCGCATATGCTAAGAATACTGTTGATAATGCAGTAATACGATTTCACCTGCTTTCGGAAAATGGTGGACGTCACATTGAACATGCTTTGTGACACGTTTCAGAAACGATTAAACACATTTTAAACAAATGTCTTCATGTCTTATTTCGTTTAACAATATTGAATACAGCGCCCCCCTCTGGTGGTGAGTATTTGAACTTTTTTTTTTTTTGGCTGGAAAAAAATTCCCATGACCTCCTTTAAACTATTACCAAGTTTAATAACATTTGGTCCTGTAGTTTCCCTTCTATGACCATTTCAAAGTGAATTTTAATTTTAACCACTCTGTATATTGGTGTCTGAGTTTTCTAAAGATAAAGAACGTTTTTCGGAATCGCGAGTCACTCGGAAGATGTTACTGTATAGTTTCGTGCATGGTTATATTATTTTTTCGCAGATTAAGAAACATTCGTCTTTTTTTACAGTGTACCTAATTTCTATTCCATAGCTCTCCCCACAGTTATAAAAATGTTTTATCCTTTTTTTTTTTTTTTTTTTTTTTTAGTAAGAAATGCTATTGGTCTATTGCTTCACAGTTCTTAAAAAAAAAAAGAATGCACGATGATGGGGCTATAAATTTTTACCCACGTGTCTTCTCAGGGATCGACCTCCCGAATTTCTTCTACATCACGCAATTTCACAGATGAACATCCTTTTGTGTAGTATATTATTTCCCTCAAGAAGTCATCGCCACGAAAGAAAAAAAAAAGGCAGCACACAGAAGATATTTCGGGAAACAAAACGGAACAAGGAGGGTGTTGGAGGCCGTTTTGTTCTGCCCTCCGATTCGCTCATTCGATCCGGAGCCGTTACCCGAAAAGTAAACGAAACACAGCTAAGTTCTGTTTCGGTTGTGAAGAGAAGTAAATTGCTTCTCTTTGCCGCTACTGTTGTTTTTGGAAAGGGCGCGATGCGATCTCCGGTTTTCTCATTCTATTAAGGATCCCATTGATCAGGGAGGGAGTAGGAAGATATGAAGAGGGAGATTTTTCTTCAAATCTGGCAGCGGCTCGCCTCTGATTTTTGTAATAGTCAGAGCCAGTTATAAGACTCCGTTCCAGGGCCGGTGCAACCATCGGTCCAAACGGGGCGGTTGTCCAGGACCCCCCCCCCCCCACGAGTTGGAGTCTTGTTAGGGGCAGGGCCCGTTTAAGACAGAGAAACAGGGGAAGCACGACGTTACTCACCCCCCCCCCCCCACACACACACCCCTATTACTCTACCAATTGCTTTGTTGTTGACTAAATCCAATTTTCGCATGCTGCAACAATATGAAAATTTAATCGCCTAAATTTTGAATAAACAACACTAGAAAGAGTGAGCTTCATAATTTAGAAAAAAGTTTCATAAGAGAAAAAATGCATTTTTGACCTTGATTGACATTTTTTTTCTAAAAATTTATTTTAAAAATTAAATTTGGGGACCCCTTTGTATTTATTTGGGTAATCACGGGCTTCCCGGACCTATTCAGTAAACAGACCCTGGTAGGGGACCCGAGCCTTTCATACACTGCAAAAAAGGTGTAGATTTTATAGTATAATACTGCATCCCAGCTATCAGTATTATGCCGTAAAATTAACACTAACAAACAGTAAAATAAGCAGTAATACGCTGTAGCGCGACAGCGTATTACTGCTTATTTTACTGTTTGTTACTGTTAATTTTACGGTATAATACTGACAGCTGGGGTGTCAGTATTATACTGTAAAATCAACACTTTTTTTTGCAGTGTACAATCAGGAATAACGTTACCCTGTGTAAAATAACGATATTATTGCTCTAAATTTGTCTTTAAATGTTTTTTCGCTAAAAAAAAAAGTTAGCATTAAATTTATTTCTTACAGCCAAAGTTGATATAATTGTCGGAGAATGTATGGATGTGAGGATCGTAAAAAGTAACCGCAAACGCAAAAAATAAATATTTAAAATATTCTAAAGGATAGAATATTTTTAGAAATTAAAAATTATTATACACATTACATGTAAAAGAATCTGCATGTTATTTTTCATTCATTTTATACTCTATATTATAAATTATTCTATGATATATACAATTTTTAAAAAGGATTTTTATTAGTCGAATATTGCAGTCACAGACATTGGGCCCCGCTAAGTGATTTGCCAGGGCCCCGCGCAACATTGTGCCGGCCCTGCTCCTTTCAGATTACATTCTGCAACGAGTAGTCGTAAATTATTCCTCTGGGCTTTCTTTTCCAAAGCTTCTGGGGTCAGACGACCATTTTTTTTATAGCTCTGCAAAAATTTTGAATCAAAGCGCACAAAATTTGCAAAATAAATTCTCTCCAGGTGATGAACATGTCAGGCACCCTTCTCGTAGGGACCCTCATCTCTTGCTGCTCGACAGAAAAATCCCCACATCAAAGAGGCCGAAAAAGAACCTCCTTCCATGAGTGTGATCAGAAAGGACCTTAAAATTCTCCAATCCTCAGGCGAAACGAAATCCTCCGAAATTCATCTTATTCCCAAATCTTTCGTTCTCCTAGTTCGATATATTTTTGAATGTTAATTTGAATATTCGAAAAAAAAATGTATGTTGCCTATAAAAATTTTAACAGGAATTTATAACTGGAAGCTTCAAAAATGTGAAAGCAAAATTTCAACACATTGCGTCATGTTGTTTTTGAGTGATGCTTAAAAAAACGAAATGAACTGCAGTTTGTTTTGCAAGTACTAAAGATGAACTCAACGTTAGGATACGAGTTGTAATTTTCCAACTGGACGGAAAATGTCCGGGTCAGGATTGGAACCTGGGATCTCTTGGCTGAAGCTGCCACGCTCTACCTACTGAGCTATCCCGGTCGAATCTGGAGGGCATAATTCATCCAGTTAACCTTATTCATCATAGCATCTGGTCTGATATTTTAATCAGCTCAACAGAATAGATCGCAGGTAATGGAACTCCAGTAAACGCTGGATACGTGATTACACACGTGATTATGGTGTAATCACGTATCCAGCGTTTACTGTAGTTCCATTACCTGCGATCTATTCTGTTGAGCTGATTAAAATATCAGACCAGATGCTATAAGGTTAACTGGATGAATTATGCCCTCCAGATTCGACCGGGATAGCTCAGTAGGTAGAGCGTAGCAGCTTCAGCTAAGAGATCCCAGGTTCGAATCCTAGCCCGGACATTTTTCGTCCAGTAGAAAAATTACAACTCGTATGATTTCTTTACCAATTTGAATAATTGTGTTAAAATTAATCCAGTCAACGTTAGGAGTTCAAAGTATTATATCTGCCTAATTCGTAAACTACTTCACCCAATGACTTTCCGTTTAGTATCCGAAGGCAAAATTTTCCGAAGAATACAAATATTATATCAAAATTTAATGTTCGTATTGAAAATTTCAAGGTAGGGTAGTCCGACCAGTAAGTGAACAGCCCCCAGTGAATGAACAATGGATAAATATTTTAATAGAATAAGGTTTGAAAAACTCCCCACCAGTTAAACATCATGCTGGGTTTAAAAAACCCGTAATTCAGTAAAAACGTGTTGTAAGTTATTTGTACAAGCTGTAAAATAAAGAACATAGTATAAAACTTAAGTGTTTTTAAATTGCTGCCTGTTCATTTACTGGAAAATTTTGTGTTCATTCACTGGTAAGAACTGTTCATTTACTTGGTTTTTGTATAGTTTTTTATGAAGACACCCCGAACATCCCAAACAATTGAAATATAAACTCTTTTTTATTATTTTTTAATCATTTCTATACCGACACATGTATCTGCACTGTCAGACAGTTGTCCTGTAGCCTGAGGTACCTTAGGGCTCAGTGGAACCAAAACAGGACTCATGATTTGCTGTTCATTCGGGGTTTCCTAGCTTTACTGACTGAAAAAAAATACCAAATGGTTTGAAATGTATGAGTAAACACAGATAAATATATATTTTGTTATTGATTTTTCAAATTTTACCAAATTTTACCAAATTTCAAAATATGGATTAGTACAGGGTCGAAAACTGTATAAAATATTCTGCACATGAATTTTGCAATAGTAGAGGAAACAAAGTACTGATTAGTGATTCTTAGAATAAAAACGTACGTCTAACCAACGATGTTATAATTAATAACATTTCAATATCTTGCGTAAAAAGATTATTTCTGTCATCTCCATTTATCTCATTCTACTAAGAATAAAATTGATGCGGGAAGAAAGCGGAAGATATGAAGAGGGATATTTTTCAGCTGTTCTCCTGCGATTTTTAGCCATGAGCAGTTATAATTTTCGTCAAACCTGAGTCGAAGCTATAGCTGGTACCTTTCTACTGAATTTAATCTTAAAGATAATCTAAATTGCTTTAAATTCTACTCGCTCAATATACATGGGCGTAACCACAGTATATAGACTGCAGTATCTAGACTAGTCTAGATACCATGGTCGGAATCATATAGAGGCCCAAGAAACCCCCGTAATTGTTAAAACTTTAGGACTCTATCAAGCTAAAGTGCGTGTGAGGTTTAGTCATCCCCCCGCCCCCATCCACACACACACACACTCTCTTCCTATAACTTTACAAAACATTAAACATCCTCGATGTCTTAGACTGTATATAGGAATATATAAATACAGATTTAAAACAGACTTATACAAATTCATTACAGAAATTTTGTCTTTAACCTTACCCTACTTTAAAAGTTCAAACTATTGATTAGAATTAGTACAGGCAGGGTTTCAACTGGCGAGTATTTTTTATATTCTAATTGTACCGCTATTAAGAAAATATCTTTGTGGTACATTTCTTTTACAGTTGTTTTGGAAGCGAATGAAAATGATTATATTTTGGAAAAAGTGGCATGAATTCTTTGAAATAAAATAAAAAATATTCTCCTGTGGCAATCCTGTATAGGAGCCGAAAACTATTTAAAACATCCAGCACAAAAATCTTAAAATGGAAGAAAAAGCAAAATACTGATACTCAGCATAAAACATGTATCACGTAATAATTTTATAATTAATATTTTATTCGTATAGATTACATTTCAACATGTTGCGGGAAAAAAAAAATCAAAGGAGAAATTTTCCTATAAACTCCGGTTTTCTCATTCTATTAAAGATCTGATTGATCAAAGAGTAGAATGAGTTGGCTGGATTTTTGACGGCCGATTATCTACACGAGGGATATAGGCTCTAGGGGGGGGGTGCCCTCCGTGGGGGTCTTTCTAAGGGATCCTAGCCCGTATTTACGGCAAGGTTAGAAGAAAACCACGGAAAACTCTGAACGGTTAGGTCGACGAGCGCGACAGGGGTATGAACCAAGCACCTCCCGTCTATCAGCTTTGAGAGCAAAACCCCTCAGCCACTGGTGGGGCGGGAGTAGAATGGAGACGTTTTTCTTCAGTTCTAGCAGCGATTTAGTCTGAACTGAACCAAGACGCGAAATTAAATTTTGCTCCCACCCTCTCCCACTGTTATTCACTTTAAAATTATTCTCATTTTTTTTTTCATTCCTTGTCCCCCTAGGCAGTAAAACCTGTAAAAACAGAATCTCTATGGCAGGAAAAAAAGTCCCTTTTTACACACATTATCTTAGCATGTGCAATTACAGTGGAACCCGGTTAAGACGCGTTTCAAGGGAGTGGACAAAAGTATTAAGCGGGATCGCGTATTAAACGTGATTTGTATAATGTTGCAGAAACTGGGCTTATTTGAACTTTTAACCGTCTAAATGAACTGAAGAACATTTATTTTTATGTTTACGTTTGAAAATTGTGTCTTTTACGAACATTTAGATTAATTTTTAATTGTATTCCACGTAAACTCATTGTTTCTTTTTTGTAGGACCGACTAGAATAATAACTGAAAAAATATGGATGGATTTATTGTCGATTAATATGTTGCAACGAAAAATTAAACAACAAAAATAATTTTTCTGCTATATTAATTTTTTTTAACAGAAATAAAAATAAAATTTTAAATTTCTCAAGTACAGTCCCGTTTTTAAAATCATATTTAGCACTTGTAATAATAAGTGCCATTATAATTTGTCCTTTTTTTTAACATAAGAAAAACTCTTATTAATCTTTGTTCAAAAAATAGTGTTAGTATAGGAAAAAGTAAAGAAAACATAGCAGACATAAATGAATTATCTAACCGCATACATATTTGTTTAATCTTTATGCGTTTTATCTTTTCTTGCCCAAACTGAAAAAAAAAAATGCTTTTAATTTAGGAAAATGTACTATAGTCAGGAACGGCAATATACAAAATCCTTTACCGGATCACCCAAGATTCCGAAAAGCGTTCCTTTATCTTTAGAAATCTCACAAAAGAATTTATCTTTGAAATTTAAAGAAGAATTTATAAAAATTAATTTTTATTAGCTGCCCATGGTTTTTGAAAACGTTTTCGAGTAGCTTTTACAGTGCATTAACCAGTTGCCTCTACTCAGAAAACCGGTTTTTCGGATGCTATGAAATCTCAGGTAAATATTTTCTTGTTCAGTAAACATGTTTAACTGAAAAACATATAGGATTAACAGCATTAACCATTAAGATTAGCATTTTTCTGTTTCAACTGCATGCATAATTTCTGTAATGCAGCTGAAAATATTCAGTTGAGGTCTGACAGCATCCGAAAAACGGATTTTCCGGATAGAGAGAACTGATGCATTGTAAAAGCTACTCGAAAACGTTTCCGAAAATTACGGGCAGATAACAATTTTTTTTTTTAAATAAATTATTCTTTAAATTTTGAAAATAAATTGTTTTTTGGGGTTTCTAAAGATAAAGCAAGAGTTTTCGGAATATTGGGTGACTTGGAAGCGGTTGTCGAATGCTTTCGTTCGTGATTATAGTAAATTTTCGTTGTTTAAGAAACATCTGTCTTTTTTTACAGTGCATAATACGCATTATAAAACATAGTATAGATATAATGTACATTTAAAACCTCACTAACGATATGTATGAAGATCTCTAATCGTAATTTTTATGGCGTATTTGAGTGGGATAAAAAAAGAATTGAAGTTTTGCTAATTTCGCGGGTTTTTGTTTTATTCATATTTCTACCACAATCTCCGATTAGTAATTTTCACCTTAATTAATCTGTTATTAAATAAAGTAAATAATACTATTCGGAAACGGTGTTTTTATCTGTATAAGAAAAAAAAATCTGCTAAATTCTAGAGAAGAGAGAAGGAATTTGCATCTTGATCAATGAATTCGCGTCTTAAGCGTGATTTTTTTCCTCAAAAAACCGAAAATTTATCGCATATTAAGCGGGATCGCGTATTAACCGTGAGCGTCTTAACCGGGTTCGACTGTATATAGCATTCCTTCGGTCGGGACCATGATTTTTTTTAGTTTAAGATAGCATTTCGTTATAGACAGGTTTCTTTTTCACTGGTTTTACTCTATGAAGGATGTATTGAATATTCGATGTCAGTATACATTTTTTAGGCACATCTTTATTGCTATATGAAACAATTTAGAGTTAGAAGTGCGCTAAAAATAAATCGTTCCGTAAATGGGTCATTCCATAGAAAACTTTACTTTTGAACGTAAAAATTCCAATATATTTTTTAAAAAACAAAGCATTTATATTAATAGACACAATTCATCTTTCATTCATTTTCAGACTTATATAGGTGGTCACATAATCTTTTCTTTATTTGGTGCTTAATTTATTTTATAGAAGTTTTGTGGTTAATTTTTTTAATATTATTGTATCGGAAGTAGAGTCATGTACAACCCGTCTCGTCCATGACTCTAATTCGGAGGAGACTATTTTTGGGTGCGAGTCGGGTTAGCAAGAAAATTGTGCTTAAAGTTAACCCGAAACTCGATCCGAACTCGACACAAAAAAATTCGCATCCCGAAACCTGACCCGAACACAACAACAACAAAAAAAAAATCGTCAACTTGAAACCCGACCCGAACCTGACACATTTCAACCCGAAACTGACCCGAAATTGAAATATTAAAACCCGAACACGACCCGAACCCGAAGTGAAAGAAAATTGATACATATTTTAATACAATTAAAGAAAATTGGTCTACAATTATATTTTTTATTAGAGATATAAAAATGAATATAATATACACTCCTTAATATTCAAATGTATTGGGGGTTTTTTTCATTAAAAAATATTCAGGATTTTCTTTTGAAATGTCCGTTAACCAGAACCCAACCCGAAAGAATTAAAACTCAACCCGAACCCGAGATGTTTAAAGTCGACAGTACTCGAACCCGACCCGTACCGAAAAACAGCGTCAACCCGAGCCGCGGGTCGGCTCCGCTTGGAATAAAATCGGTAACCCGACGCGATACTTTAAACAGAATGTACATCTACAAAGGATACAAATACACAATTTTTTGATTCAGTATGCCAATCTCACTTAGGATATGATATATAACTTGAAGTAGATAGTATATCTAAAAAAAAAGCTTTTCGTATACAAATTAAAAACTTATTTCTAATAGATAAACGATGCTTGTCTTTTAAATCAAGAGCAAAGGACATAACCATTTCTAATTCAATAAGAGCATTTCAAAATTAATGATAAACGACAATATGTACTTTCAGGGCTACCAACTGAAATTAAAAAGGTATGCCTCCTGTCTTGAATATTTTTATTTTGTGACGAATGCTAAAATATTTCGGAAATTATTGCATATAATTTTACTGTAATGAAAGATACAATAAAGGCTTGTACAGGTATTTCAAACATATATTTCAAAAAAATTGTCATAACAATATCTATATAAAGGAATTTTCAGAGAAAAAAAAATTCTTTACTGAATGAATAATATTATATTTGTTACGTTAATAAAATAAGTGAAAATGCTAATAGAGGAAATGTGTTGTTAGATGTAAAGAAGGTATAGAAGAATACATCCTTTCATTAAAAGTAATAATAATAATAAAAAATTCACAAATCATCAATCTTCATCAATATTTTAAAAGCATTATGTTATGTAAAACTGCTAAAAAAAAAATAAACAAACAGTCTGCCAAAAAAATATCTATCGCATACCGAAATATTAACGTTTTTTGTGGAATGATCCTAATATCTTATATCATAATATTTTTTAATAAATTTTCGATTAGTTTAAGGTAGGAAGAGCAATTTACTTTTTTCCCCTCTTTTATAAGAATTGTATAACAATAATAATAATAAACTGATTTTGTTGTTGTTTAGGACGACTGAAAATAATAGAAAAAAGTAAATCTGCGGTTTCGATAAGAAACAAAGATTTAAGAGCCTTCTATTTAGTTTATTTTGTCTATTTCTAATTTTAATTGGAATAAAACGAAGAAGTTGAAAGAAAGAAGAAAATATCTATGGCGTACCAAAAAAGTAACGTTTTCTGTAGGATGATCGTAATATCTTACGTCATATATTTTTAAATAAATTTTCGATTAGTTTAAAGTAGAAAGAATAATTTATTTTTATTTTCCCCCCAGAGGCTTGCTTTATAAGAATTCTATAATAATAATAAACTGGTTTTGTTGCTCAGAGCGACTGAAAAGAATATAAAAATAAAAGGTAAATTTGCGGTTTCGATGTAAGAAACAAAGGTTTAAGAACCTTGTGTTTAGTTTATTTCGTCTATTTCTAATTTTAATTGGAATAAAATGAGAAAGAAGATGCAGTGCTGCATGTATATTCTGTGAATTGCTTTGTGGTAGCAGACGTTAACCCTATTGTTATGGAACGGTTTGTGGGAGAAAATATTTCTGAAGAAAAAGAAAAAAGGGTGAATGACTCCGACAAAATGGCATGATGTCGTAATGATGTAAAAAAGAAAAAAAAACTATTGCGTTAAAAAAAATATTCTATAGGAAAATCGGCAGTATTTTTAAATTGAGAAAATAATTGGTGCAAGCCTATTTTACATTCGGCACAAGCCTAAATTCTCAAATCTGGGCCTGTGTCGGCCCGAGGGAAAGCTATCTTGGTCCGGCCCGGCTGTGTGTAAGAACTGAAAGTTCGGCTTGTGTTGGAAAGTGTTTCATATTCTATGCTTGACGCATGATTTTTATTTCTTGTTTAATATTCGTTGTTGTTTTAATCGTAAGCAACTTTTCGGCTATTTAAAATAGAATGTACAACTTAAAAATTCTTACTTTCATCAGATTTAACGAAATTTCACAAATTGTGTGAACATATAAAAAATCATTGTTTAACTGTTATTTCTAAATAAATACAAATACTAAATATATAGGTGACATCATTACACAATTTTCTACCACTCCTAATGCTAGGTGAAATCCTATAAATGGATTTGGAACTGAGCAAAAAATAATTCCTTCTTTAATACCTTTTGTTATTTTTTTAGCAACTGTTTGGTCAGTTAAAAATAGTCTTTCATCGGGTCGAGTAATCCAATTTAACACGAACGCGACCCGATCGGATCGGTTTGAAATGATGTTTTTTTTCGTTGCGGGTCGCGTTCGGTTTGGATTGACTTTACATTTTTCGGGTTCGGCTCGGTTTTGACTCTTTCGGGTTAGGTTTGGGTTGCTCCGATTTTTCAAAAGGGAAAAATGAAAAAAAAAAAAAAACAATATATTTGAATATTTAATGAGTATATATATGTTTATTTTTACACAAAAGAGATAAAATTGATATGAGAGATATAATTGTAGATTACTTTTCCATAATTCTATTAAAATAGTATTAATTTCCTTACACAAATATCGGGTCGACGAAATTTGTTTTGTCGATTTCAGTTTGAGTATTGGGTTGACTTTAAAGAGAAATTTCGGGTTCGGATGGGGTACAATTCGACCCATGCATGACTCTAGTTAAAAGTAGAACGTGTAATTTAGAATTTCTTTCTCCGAGACTTGTTTTGCAAGAACTTTTTTAGAATGAGAAGAAAATAAGTGGTTTTGTTCAATTTACAGCTGTTAAAAGGAATAGCAAAGTAGGTAAATTTGCGATGCAAAATAAAAGGTTAGGATGCAGTTTGTTTTTTATATTTTCAATTTCAGTTGAAAATAAACAAACAAAATAACTTTACATGCATTTTCTGTGAACTGTTTTGTAAAAGCAGACATTAACCCCTCTCTTACAAGAAAATTTATGAAGTAAATGAAAAACGGCGAATCACTTTGGAGAAAAAAAAGCATGTTTCAGTAATGTTCTAAAAATAAACTGTTGCATTAAGAAGTAAGTTTGTCAGTAATTTGTATGCAGAAGTAACTTGTAAGTTTAAAGGATAATAGTGCCTCTTTCACTTTGCGAACATTGCTCTTTTGCAACTAATTCTGCAATATTTCGCGGATAATTTTTCTGCTTTTACGCAGCCGAATATATAAGGCTGGATGATGGAGAAAAAAAATCAAATAATTTATCAAATAATTTGTTTTTGTTTTTTAATTAAAGAACTTTTATTTTTAGTTCTTTTTAGGTACTTTCGTAATTATATAAATACGTAGCACTTATAGTCGTCGTCTGGTCCGTCCGTCCGTCCGCATATACCAGCGCAAAAACTACCCAACCGAATGATTTGAAATTTAATATGTATAATCGTTGCAGAATTTTGTCGAGTCATTCCAAATTTTATGAAAATCGAATCAAAACTCAGAATGTTATTAATGAAAGTTTTCTTTATTCTGTTAAATCCTATCATACGTAATCTATATAATAAAAGCGCAAGTCCTGTGACTGAGGAAAACAAATACGGGCTAACCACAGCTTTTTTCATATGCCAGGCGGCCATTTTTATTCAAAATTATTTTTTCGAATAAAATTGCATAAAAGTTACATTTTTAGAAAGATCGTTCAAAAAAATTGTTTGCTTAAGAGATGAGTTACATTCAACAATGTAAAAATTCTGAGATAACTTCAGTGGAAATTAGGTTATTAACCGAATCCATTAGAGTAAATAAACACAAGAGATTCGTTCATTATGAGTCATAAAAATATTAAACCATGGAGGTAATCATTCGCAAAGCAAGATCTCCAAGGTGAAAAAAAAAATCGCATTTGTAAACGTGGCATACGTAATAATAAAAAAAAGGCATGATCATTTTGATCCTAGCAACGACATAATTCATTTCACTGAAATAATGAGGATGATTATTTTTTTACATTGTGAAATTAGTTATAAAACGAACGCACCTCATATGTCACGTTTAACATACAATTTCAAACTTGTTTAATTTATTTTTATCACTTTGTATTTATCAAATCACTTGTGTATTCAGGTTGAAAAGAAATACCAGTAAATAATTAATCTAATTCTCGTTTTTTGACATAGACTGATCTGGAGTGAAATAATGGCAAGATCATAATGGAAGCAATGCTCTAGTCTGTGTAGTTGATGTTGTGAATGATTGTGTTACGCAATGGTTCTCAGTCAAAGTGGAATACTCCTTTATGGAAATGTGAGTGTTACAGAAGCAAAAATGAGAATTGGTGGCAAGTTTGAGACGCATACAATTGAGTAGGTTAATTAATATGCCATTAATAAATAAACTTCCAAAAATGAATTAATGAGGCCTGGGTACACCTCCACCCTAAACTCTTTGTCAGTATAGTCCAGAGCTTCTGGTTATGGAAGTCTATGTGATCGTGGAATACCTGGATAGAAAAGTGATAGCCTACGGTAACTTAACATTAGACCTTATCATTAAAAAAGGTACATTAGGGTTGTGAATAGTTAAGTTGCTTGACGGCCTTTGGTTTGACGTGAGTGCTACAACATCCCGATTTCAACAAACCAACCCGGAAAATACCGACTACTAACTAAGAAAACTAAGTACTAACTATAACTTAGTACTTACTAACTACTAAGAAAAACTTCTGAAATCAATTATGCAACAAACAAAAAAAAATATTCATTCTAAATTAAAAAAAATAATAATAATAATAATATTAATAAAATAAACAAGAGGTTTTATTTACATTTAAACATAAAATCACAGAAAAAAATAAATAATAAAATAGAGGAACAGTTATATTATTTGAAGAAATATCTTGGTTACTTATAATTTTATAAATTGAATTGTTAAAATCCGTTTCATTAATTACCTTTAAGGTATACATAATAGTAGTTACAGAAATTGAATAAAATAATACCTAAGTATTCTTACTTATTTCTATATTAAAGTACACAAATTATCAACTTTTCATTGTGACTTAAGTTTTCCCACGGTGTTACCGATCACTGATAAAAAAAAAAAAAAAAAACTCTGATGAGGCTACTACCCTTTTTAAGGGAATAAATTCTAAAGTAAGTAGAAAACGAAACAGAAAAAAAAATCCCTGACGGCTCGGCCTACAGGCACAGGTAGATTTCGAAGACGCACACCATGGTGCGTCTGTTTATTGGGAATTGCAGAAGGAATTACCTTTTTGCCATGATGCGCTAGTTGGGACTGCCCACTTCGAAATCTACCTGTGTCTGCAGGGGGAGCAGGCAGGGATTTTTTTGTTTTTGTTTTTATTTTTATTTATTTATTTATTTATTTATTTATTTTTTTGCTGTAAAGGCTGGTCCTATAAAAAACTTGCCACTATAAAAGGTGTGTATAATATTAAGAGGATGTATAATAAATTTAAGCGGATTTGATATATTGTGAATTGACTAAGTTATGAATTTTTTTCTTCTTAAACCCTTATTTTGTCCCCCCCCTTGAGGCCATTTTTAATGATATCAAAAATATGTCATACATAGATTTTCGGCCCTTTTCCTAGAAGTAATAATAACTTTAAACGGATTCGATGCGTATCATAATTAAGAAGTGGGTTTTTTTTCTGTTTTCACAAAAGCCCCCCCCCCCTATCCCTCCCTTTGGTTCGATTTTGCCCATTAACGAACTTGACCGAGATTTTATGCCCCTTGATTTTATGTATCAGTTTGGAAGAGATTTGTGCAAAATTATTGAAGTTATCGTGTCCATAAATAAGTGATATAGATAGATAGATGAAAGTATCTATCAGAGATCAGTTCTTGCTCTTTTTTCGGAACCCGAACTCGAAAAAAATTGTGTCATTCGAGCCCGAGCCAGATACCGAAAGTACGCAATAGAAAATTGTCAATAACATTTTAAAATTGCTTCAAGATTAATTTTCTCATTTAAAATTATCGTCTTACATAGGAATAAGTTTTAACTCTAAATACTTACTCCATTCGTGATTTTCATGCACCTGAAAATCTGCTTAAAATTTGTTATTTATACCCAAACACGGGCAGAAATCTCCAAAAGTCCAAATTCTTATTCTTTTAAAATATCATTGTAAAGCTAATGGGAGGAAGACAGGAGTTCTGTTTTCCAGTAATTCTCAGAAAATGACTTCAAACAGAAAGCGAGGCTGGACTTGGGATATCCCACGGATTCTGTGATTATGTATGTTATTAATACTATGACCTTGCAAAGGCTTCAGAATCAGATTTTTCCTTATATCCCATCAATAATGGTTCAATTTCCTTTCAAACTGATTTTTAAGGAATTATAAAACATTTTAAGAAAGACAACGTTCTTGTTTCTCAGAAAGCAAGTTTTCCTCTTCTTTTTTTTTTTTTTTCAAATTCTAAATAATTAAAATTTTTACTTTAAGCCCGAGCTGGAAGACTGGTATAAAAATTGAGACCGAGCCGCATTTCGGGTTAAAAGCGTCCCATCTCTTGTAGTCATACACAATTTACTTAAAATTCTTCAAAACAACACGATAATTCGCATTCACTTATTACTTATAAACTTAAATATTCCGTTAAATATGCGACATCATTACCTAAGTTTCTTGTACACGTCTGATGCTAAGTAAAATCTTTTAAATGGAAATTCCAATACGCTAAAAAAAAAAAAAAAAAAAAAAAAAAAATCCATGTCAAAGATGCAATTTTTCCCTTCAAGATTTGCTTTGTAGAAATTCTTTTATAATCAGAAGAAAACTGGTTTGGTTGAATTCCGAGCTATTATAAGGAATAAAAAAAGGGTAAATTTGTGGTTACGATAACAAAAAAATGGTTGAAATCCAGTTTGCTTGGAGTATTTTCAAATTTTGTTGGAAGTTAATAAAAGAAAAACAAATGATAAACGGGTAATGCTGCGTTTATTTTGTTTGAACTATAGACATTAACCTATAAGAGCGCACATTAATCTCATTACTATAAAATATTTTTTAGAAGATTTATTTAAGAAACGAGTAATAACGGCCTATTATAGTAATGTAATAAGAACACAAACTACAGCATTAAGAGGAGATGAATGTGTAAGTTAGAAAAATAATACTTTAGTTTATTCGGCATGTTTTTTTAATCTTTTTCATGGTCTTATAAACATTCACATTCATTATCTGAACTTTAAAAGTAGGATTCTGTTGAAAATTATGTATTGCATTAGGATTTTTTTAACGTATAACTAACCATTTTTCAATTTTTATTTATCTTTGCTATTTTTTTTATCGTTATTTTGCTAAAAACATAGCCTTTGCATTTCATCAAAGAGGTTTATTCAAATTAAATTGTTTGTGACGTTAGTGGATCTGATGTGAAGTAATCCATTAGTTAGTAAGTGTTCTATTCCAGCAGTCGCTGACCTCTTTCAGACCTCACGAACCTCACGAATTTATAATTTAATTCTATATCTCGCGAACCCCTAATTTGAATTTTTTAAAAACACAATTGCATTAGGATTTTTTAACTTATAACTAACCATTTTTTAATTTTTAGTTATCTTTGCTATTTTTTATCGTTATTTTGCTAAGAACACAGCCTTTGCATTTCATCAAAGGAAAAATGGAGAACAGATTTATTCAAATTAAATTGTCTGTGACGTTAGTGGATCTTATGTGAAGTAATGCATTAGTTAGTAACTGTTCTAGTCCAGCAGTCGCTAACCTTTCAGACCTCTGAACCTCACGAATTTATAATTTAATTCTATATCTCGCGAACCACAAATTTGAATTTTTTTAAAACACAATTAAATTTGGTACTTTTCCACTGTAGGAACCTTGGATTATTTTTTTTAAGTTTGGCGCAATTCGATCTTCAGAAAGTGATATTTGTTGCCAAATCACATAAACAGCGAAGAAAAAAAAAACTTTGTGAACTTTTATGCTTGTTTATATATATATATATATATAAAAGCTTTCTGTACGATTAATCCATTGAAACATACGATATTGACCAAATACAATGAAATCACCAATATATATATATATCAGCTAAAAAAAAACGGGTCTTATGCATTTTATTATTTTATTTACACCACAACATCATTTCCACAACATATATAATACACTCTTCCTACACAATGTCTCATTATACTTTGCTAATTATTGTGCTTGTCTTCCCATATCATCTTTATTCTATTTAAATTTTATTTACTTCTTTTAGTTTCCTCACATTTCAAATATTATTTGCTTTGTCAATATTTTTCTTTTTTCTTTCTTTTAATTCTATTTTATCTTCATTCATAATAGATGGCAGCACTAGAATTTTTATTTAACTTGTCTACAATTTAAGCTTTTACTTATATTTTTTTTCTTGGCTAGATGGCAGCACTACGTAATTTTATTTTATATTATCATTTTTCTCTGCAATGTTTGGGCATAGATATGCAGCCATTTTTAAGTTGGTGTCTGGCTATTTTTAAAGTTCTCTTATTCGATTTACATCTGTCAAATTTTTCTTTTTTTGGTGAGTCATAAACATTATTTTATGTTCATATTACTATTTATGTTGCATAATTGTTTATTTATCTAATTTCTTTTTCAGTAGCATATTTATTTATTTGTTTTGTTATTTGGACCTCATGTCGGTTTTTAATTTCCTTTTTTCAATTTGTGTATGTTATTAGGGGCTTAATATTGTCGATTTTAGGCATAATGCTGACAATATTTGAGGGAATAATATATACGTACCATGAATATTCTTATAAAGCCCTTCTGAAGATTCTATAAGATATTCATAGTTTTCCAATTTTGCTTTTCCAATTTATGCTTTTTCATCCTTTTGGTTATACTTCCTTCAGTGTCCATTCTAATGCTTTTTATAATGTCTTATCCTTCGTTCTTCACATGTGTTTTCAATTTTAAACAAATATATATATATATATATATATATATATCAATGTTATGGCTAATATGATGATGAAACCACTCATTTTATTGGTGGTATTTAGGCATTTGGGACTTGATAATTCTGTCTAAATTCCACAAATTTCATTTCATTCATTCAATTTCATTCATTCAATTTTTATTTTTATTTATTCTTCTTTTAAATAAGGTTTTGGTATCTATATTCAGTGTGTTGGGGAATACTTTCATTGTCAACTAATTATTACATACTAAATCATAATCTCATAGTTTAAGTTGGTGTTATGGTAATGTTTCATTTATGGTTATATATATATATATATATATATATATATATATATGTGTGTGTGTGTGTGTGTGTGTGTTTTTAATATAAAATTTACTTCGGTTTGTATATAAAAATAGATAAATGACTTCTTTATATTAAATAAATTGTATGAATATTGAAAAAATTGCTTGTGTATATGAAACAGTGAATAAGTTGCCAGAAAAAATGTTGCCAAATTTCCTTCTCTAGCCAAGGCTATTTTCTCTATCTCGCCAAAACTCCTATACTGGAAAAGTACCTAAATTTGTTCAATAATGGTCAGAGACCTATCATTTTATTAGTATGGAATGCTCCTATTAAATATAATAAAATTATAAATGCTTATTTAATAATAAGAAAATCGTACATGCTTAGTTAATCATAGCAAAAATCTATAGGTTATAGAACTGTAACGAAACAATTAAAATTAGTTTAATTATTTCAAAATACACGGAACTTATTTAAATGTCGCACATTTTTAGTGTGGTTATTCGATTCTGCTTATTTGAAGAAAGTTCATGGATTTTAGCTCGAGTGATGTTAGGCGAAGAAAATGTTTATTTTAAACCGAAAAAAAGTACCACGTTTTAATTGCTGTAACAGAATCGAAATGTCTTTTCGCGCCAAATCTGTAGTTAAAAACTGAAACGCAATTTTCATTACTTTTTCATTCAGCAATGGATTTTCATTTTTTACGGAGAGCCAACAATAAAACATTTCACGTTTTGCAAATGAATAGCAAATAACATCTATTAACATAATTATCAATGTCTGATATAATTTAAAATTTCAAAATTAAACATCTAAAATTTCATAAATATAAGATATTCTGATAATATTATTCTTGTTTTATTATTAATAGAACATAAATGATGCAAATAATGTCCAGATTTTCCGGTGAACCACCGAAACTTTTCTCGCGGATCACCACACAGTAACGAAACGACGAATTTCTACGACATAGGTGAAAATTCTATGTATTTTTCCAAGATTTGTTAATTATGTAGAGTTGTTATATAAGGTCCCACATCATGAGAAACCAGACATGTTTTGTTTTCTTACATACCGTCTAGACCCGTTTTTAGAAGGAAATGTATCGGAAGAGTAGGAAAAACAAATAAAACCAAAAATGAGTAACTGAGGAAAAAAATATTGTTATGCAAGTCCAATATTTTATATGTTAAAAATTATCTTTTTTCGTCTTGTGTGCAATGTTCTGAGCCTATTTTTTTTAAAAAATAATTGAGTTTTGATACCTATTGTATGTTTTTTGAAATTTTTATAGTTTTCAACATTTTTTTCTTGTAAAGTCAGGATTGCGCTATATCCTGTAAAATCGCTCGTACATTCTTCTGTAGGTATTTGAGGAGTGAGAAAAGTTGGGATTACATGCGCCCAGGTGCGACTTGAGCAATTAGCGGTGTTTGATTGAATGAAAGTCCACGCAAAAAAAAACTTGCTTCTGTACCAATCTCATAAAAAAAAAAAAAATCAGTTAATATTTGTATAAAACTCGAAAAAACAACAACAACATTAGGCTGCGTTTAAAAGCGAACCTGAACAAGTCGATCTGAGATGGTAACTATCTTGTGTCGTCCCATTCTTCTCGAATCATTTTGTGGTTATCGACAAAATAAAAGGAAGTTAAAAAAATAAAAAGGGAAAGGAAGTTTCTCCCACTAGGAACTGCTCCCGCTCTTGAACTCTGACCTTTAGACATACTAAGAAAATCATAAAAGATGAAAGGGACTACTTTGCCACTTCAGAGAAAGCGCCAACACTGAGAAAAAATTACACCTTCAAATCTGAGTAAATCGATGTTTTCATTTTTGTTATGAAACTTTTCGTTTCAAACATAAAGACACAATGCTTTCAATTCTAAAATACCAGAAATACTCAGAACATTGAAACATAGACATACTCAAAACTGAGCACATAGAAGTCAGTTTATACTAATTTTTGAAACATGGACATACTCAAAAATGAGCACATAAAAGTCAGTTCATACTCATTTTTGAAACATGGACATACTCAAAAATGATTAGGGTCAGTTCAAACTTATTTTTGAAACATAGACATACTCAAAAATGAGCACATAGAAGTCAGTTCGTACTCATTTTTGAAACATGGACATACTCAAATAAGAGCAGATGAAGTTTTATTCTTGAGTGTGTGCATGTTTTCAGAAATGAGTATATACATGTTTAAAACTTGAGTAATTTTTATTCGGAGCCATTTTGACTATGCGACATACTCAGATTTGAGTATTTTTTGCTCAGTTTTGAAAATGTCGTTTTTGAGTGAAGTTAGACCGCTGTTTGTTTGCACCATTATACTTGCTCAATTCTTTTGATATTTTCACTAGTACCAATTGCTTCTGCGTCAAAAATACATAATAATGCATACAGACACATAAATTTGGGTTTTCCCACATCATATGCGGTCAGTGTCTGCAAAAAAGGTCAATTCGTCACAGTGTGCACCGATTGGTGATCGCTGTTCTAATCAGTAGCTAATTTTGAGAGTGGTTTTAGACTTAAGGTAAAGTCAGGAGAGATGGCGCGGTCGGAGAGATTGCGCACATAGAGGTTCGGGGGGAAGGAGTAGAGTGAGCGCGCAGCGACTCCAGGTAGTTGTACAGCAGCAGTAGTGGAGTGTCTACTTGAAAGTGCACGTTGATTGTTTTGAGGGTCTAAGATAAAGCATTGCTATTTTGTTTTGTTTTCTCAAAGTAAGTGCTTGAATTTTCATAGCTATTCATCAGAATTTCTATACAATGTCAGTAGTACAAACTATTTTAAACTTAAACGATTTCTCATAAGCTACTAATCTAGACTAACAATGTGAACATGAACGGTTCGTTTTAGTAGCGGCCATATTTAAATAAAAGGCCGCGCAATCTCTCCTACCGAAATTGGAGAGTTTGCGCATCCGCTACTTATGAGAGATGGCGCATTATTCCCATTAGTTCCCATGCTAGGAGAGATTACGCAGCTTATTGGTAAATTTTCATTAAAAAATTAAAAATGTAAATGGGCTAATTTTAAGTTAAACATGTTTTCAAGTAACTTAATGTTATTTTGTAATCTTATCTGGACTTGCTTTTTTTTATTCTTTAATTTTTTCCCCTTTAATTAAAAATTTTTAATCGTTTTTAAAATTATTTCCTTTTTCTGATCTTCAATCATTAGGTTGAAATATTCACTCTTAATACAATAATAGTTGTTCACAAAAACCTTACAACAATGTCATTTAAGTGTAATTATTATTGTTAACAAGTTAATTGTAGTTATTATTAGTAAGAATCTCTCCTACCCATGTGCGCAATCATACCAACCCTGTAAGGACAGACTGCGCAAAATAACTTTCTTGGTTTTATTACAACTGTTCTATTAAATTACAATATAACAACAAAATAGCAATGGAAATGCATAAAAAACAAATGAAGTAAAAATTATTCATGGATAGTTTAGCAAAAAATTAATATTTAGATTTTTTATTGTTATTCTTTTGAATTGTGCGCAGACTATCCTAGCTTTACCTTATGTTCTTTTCCATGATTATTGAGTAGTTAAGAATGAAATTTCAAAGCGGATTAGCCTCCACATTTGTAAGTATTAGTCTACGAACTCAGTGGTGTTTGGAATTGAAATGAAATAAAAGCAATTATTAGTCCATATTTTATACATTCACTGAAGGTAAAGAAGATATATAATTTAATTTATTCTCCCTTTAGTGATTAAATTGAGACTGTTAAATCTTTTATTTTAACTTTCTTTGTATATTTATTGAAGTAAACTTAGTTAATAATTTTAATTATCTAATACAAGCCCCTCAGACAGCGAGTCTGATGTAGGGTACTGTGCGAAAATTCTGCTTAAAATCGATTCGAAACCCGACCCGATCCCAAAATACTCAAACCCGAACGTGAACAGAATCTTAAGTGAAAGAAAATAGATTCATATTTTAATACAATTATGGAAAATTGACTACAGTTATATCTGTAATATCAATTTTATCTTTTTCTATAAAAATAAAGATATATATATATATATATATATATATATACAGAAGATACAGTTTTTTTTTTCAATAAAAAAATATTCTGGTCTTTTTTTTTTTTTTTTTTTTTGAAAAATTGGATCAACCCGAACCCGACCCAAACCCGAATCATTTAAAGTCAAAATGACCCGCAACAAAAGAAGTAGTGTCAACCCGATACGATCTGACCCTTGGTTTGTGTCGAGTTCGGATAAAATTTTGTTACCCACCCCGATGCAGTTGTGAAGTTCTTACCTTGAAGTTCACTATATTTTGACAAAAGTCTTTGGTTATATTCTATATCTGTTCGCTCATTTTGATTTTTAAAAAAGAAGAAGGAAATCTTAATAAATCATCATAAAATACCTGAAAAATCAGAAATGAAAAATTATGCTTTGCGAATTTGGTAATTTAAAATTTAAACTCAAAAATACAGTTGTTTACAAAAATCTGCCAGAAGTGTAACACAATTTTCTGAAAGTTCAATTAGGCTGTACTAATATGAAAATGTTTTTTATCTTTGATGGGCTCATCAAATGCGCCATCCTAAGTTGTTAAAATATGTACTATTTCATGATAAATATCTTAAAATAATATAAAGAGTAAAAATTAATATAAATAATTTACCAAAACCAACATACAACAGTTCTTTTGCAAGAAATGCGAAAAGAATGAAAATTTTGAATCGTATAGATAAATAAAATATCGATAAAATAGTAAAGATAACAGTAGTTTGTAATTTTTTTTTCGTGAAATTAGATTATGGTGGCATTAAAATTTCCCTCTTATTTTTTTAAAAACGTAGTTTTAAACCACTCCGAGAAAACATACCAAAAGTACATAATTTGTTATAAAAAGTAAATGGAAAAGGGTCGCATGATTTTATGTTAATTTTCCACGTCAAGGAGTAGATGCATTTACTTTTAATTTAAAATTAATAAGGATTAATTAAAGTCTGGAAATGTTCTTTTTTTTTTTAACACACGAAAAAGTCTTTTAAAACAAATTAGATTTTTCGTTTGCATTCAATAATTTGCAATTTTTTTATGCAAGTAAAAGATAAAATTATGAAAGTAATTTAGTTGATCAAAATATTGATTCTATTTTGAGATAAATAACTGAAAATAATATGAACAATTATGATTAATATGAAGCTTTTAGAAAATACATTCATACTTTAATATTTTTCTTTTGGCAAGAGATACAAAAGTTTGAATTCTTCGTATCGGGGAAATAAATGAAATTTCGATAAAATCGTAAAAGAAAAGAACAACAAGAACAACAAAAAGAAAGAAAGAAAAAACAGTAGTTTTGATTCTTTTGTGAAATTAGATTGTGGCGTTCTTAAAACTTACTTTTTTTTCCTACTAGAGAGAGAATTTGATCTTACATTTGCAGCCACGCGAGAAAATATATCAACAAAATAAATAAGCCATTTAAAAAAAAAAAAAAGTTACTGGAACAAAAAATCATGCGTCAAGCATAGATTATGAAACACTTTCCAGGAACAAATAAATGAACTATCGAGCACAATACCATACACTTTTCAACACATCAAGAAAACTGTAACGAAATTTCATCGTTAAATAACGTGAAAGTAAAAAGTTTTAAAAACATATAAGACATTTAAAAATCAAGTCTTAACAATTATTTGCCATAGTCAAAGAAGTAATAGTCGAATTATTTTGTACAGCCCTATATATGATCTACAGATTTTCGTATAAGGTAAAGCCAGGAGAGATGGCGCGGTCGGAGAGATTGCACACATAGAGGTTCGGGGGGAAGGAGTAGAGTGAGCGCGCAGTGACTCCAGGTAGTTGTACAACAACAGTAGTGGAGTGTCTACTTGAAAGTGTACGTTGATTGCTTTGAGCGTCTAAGATAAAGTATTGCTATTTTGTTTTGTTTTCCCAAAGTAAGTGCTTGAATTTTAATAGCTATTCATCAGAATTTCTAAACAATGTCAATAGTACAAAATATTTTAAATTTAAACGATTTCTCATAAGCTACTAATCTAGACTAACAATGTGAACATCAACAGTTCGTTTTAGTAGCGGCCATGTTTAAATAAAAGGCCGCACAATCTCTCCTACCGAAGTTGGAGAGTTTGCGCATCTGCTACTTAGGAGAGATGGCGCATTGTTCCCATTAGTTTCCATGCTACGAGAGATTACGCAGCTTATTGGTAAATTTGCATAAAAAAATGAAAAATGAAAATGGACTAATTTTAAGTTAAACGTGTTATTAAGTAGCATAATTTTATTTTGTAATCTTATCCGGACTTGATTTTTCTGATTCTTTCATTTTTTTTCCTTTAATTAAAAATTTTTAATCGTTTTTAAAATTATTTCCTTTTTCTGATTCTTTAATCATTAGGTTGAAATATTCACTCCTAATACAATAATATTTGTTCACAAAAACCTTACAGCAATGTCATTTAAGTGTAATTATTATTGTTAACAATTTAATTGTAGTTATTATTAGTAACAATATCTCCTACCCATGTGCGCAATCACACCAACCCTGTAAGGACAGATTGCTCAAAATAACTTTCTTGGTTTTATTACAACTGTTCTATTAAATTACAACATAACAACAAAATAGCAATGGAAATGCATAAAAAACAAATGAAGTAAAAATTATTCATGAATAGTTTAGCAAAACATTAATATTTAGATTTTTATTGCTATTCTTTTGAATTGTGCGCAGACCATCCTAGATTTACCTTATGTTACATAACATACTAAAATTTACTTCAGTTCGAAAATTCACTTTTAACAGTTTTCGTCAATAGATGGAAATGTACTGGAATTCTTTTGTACAGCCCTGCATATTAGCTAAAGACTTTTGTACGCATCACATTAAACTAAATTAGAAAATTATTACATTTATTAAACTAAAATTTAATTCAAATAAAGAACCTATAACACAACTTAAAACGCACTTTACCAACCATAAACGACAATGCATCTCATTCTTTGTAAAGCCCTATATGAAATTATTTATATTACACAAACTTCTATTAGTCTACTAAATATAGTTCAGCAGAAAAATGCATTACACAATTGAAAAAATACCCTTAAGCAACTCTCTCCCATAGTCATTAATACTTGCGAATTCTTTTTTGTAGCCTTGTATGTGATCAACAAAATTTATACACACCACATACTGTGCAAAAATTTAGTTAAACATAAAAACGCAAACCAAAGATGAAAACGCACTTCTAACAATTATCATTTATGGACACTACTGTAATCGAATTATTTTGTGTGTCCCTCTAAATGAGCGATAAATGCAATACACACCACACTCTTCAGTAAGCAACATATAATACACCTCAGTAATGTATATAAATTTCATTATGTTTGAAATAGTGTAACATCATTAAAATACACTGCAAAATATTTTTTACCGTAGACCATTATGTGGCAGAATTCTTTGTGTGACCCTGTAAATGAATAGTAAAGGCTTTGTACACTATATTCTACAGCAAGCATGTTTTAGTATATTTCGTAATTTAATATCAGTTTCATTATGTTTAAAATGGTGTAACATGATCAAAATGTGCTTGAAACGATTTTTTTCTATTGACCGTAATGTAACGGAATACTTTTGACTGTCCCTGTAAATAAACAATAATTCTAGCACTTCATTTTCAATATCGATCGTGGTATAGTAAACGTCAATAACATATAAAATTTACATGGAAATCCGAGTATATTTACGATAGTTAGAGCATGGGCAGACAAACCGAAGTCATATACTTTTCACTATGTTGGAAAGTGTCCGTTATCGTATATATTAAAGCGAGAAGCAAAAGTCTTAATTTTTTAGTGCAAATTTGACTCTACTGCGCATGCTTCAAATTATTTTGAACGGTGAATGAAGATGGAAATAGAATTAAGAAGAATCAAGAGCGCTTGGAAAGAATAGCTCACTTATTGGGCTGCACTGCTCGAAACCCTACCGCTAGGAAATACTCCTTCTAAATTCTATTCTTATTTCCCCTTCCTCGAGGGAGCATCCATTCTTCCACCTGCTTCGTTTGAGACAGCGGTGAACAAAGGGGAATTGGAGATTGCAAGGGGAAGGGAGGCGCTCTGGGAGGGGGAGTTTCCCTTCTATATAATTTGAAAAAAGGTCCTTTTCCCATGCAGAAAACATTTATGTTACAACCAGATAACAATATTTCTGACGTAATTTTTACGGTTTGTGAAAACCTTTATATTTATAACCATTAAAAATTTCAAAGGGTTTGGACAACAAAAGTTTTTTATAACGATTTCTTACGAGCACTTTTATCATTAATTATCAGCATTTTATATTTGGGGTTTCATTTAAGGTTTTATCACGCGGCCGGGCAACGCCGGGTGAGTCAACTAGTTTTGTTTTAAATTTCCAAACAAAAATAAATTTTTCGTCTGCATTACATGTTCAACAAATATTTTACAGAATTGTCTATCTTAAAAATAGAAGCCTGAAAGCAATTTGGTTGATAAAAAATGGTACTGTTTCATAATCTATACTAATAAAAGAAAGTTTCGCTCTGTGTGTGTGTGTGTCTGTGTGTCTGTTGGCGATGGCTAGGGAAATTTAGCCCACCTAGAAGGCTGGAAATTTAGATTTAGGTAGTCCAAACCCTCTCCTGGTGCACTATTACTTCAGAATTTTAATATTTTAATTACTTTCTGAAATATTATTTAAAATGCACAAAGAACTCTCATCAAAAATACGCTTTTATTCTCTTGGGTTGGTTGGTTCACTGGTTGGTTGCGTCGATTCTTCACAGAAGTAATTAAATAAACCAGAGTAGCGATGCATAAATAAGGATTTCTAACTAAATAGTGTCAATATGGATTGAAGTTATCAGCGTAGAGGAGCCATGCGAATGTCGCGCCACCTGTACATGACAAATTACACATACGTTCCACTGATTGAAATATTTTCCAGGCGCATTTTTCTTCATGACAATTAGTCGAGTTTAAGTTGTTGTTTTTTTTATTTTTTTACATGACATTTATTATTATGATGGAGATTGTTAATACAGAAAACTTTATTTAACAGATTCTTTATTATATTTGCGGGAATGAAGAGGGGCAGGGGTCTAATTACATTTAAGCTTCAAGGTGTATTTCTAGAAAGCAGTTACCAGAATTTCCGAATAATAGTGTAAGCCTAATTTCAAATTAAGTTCCTAGCTTAACCAGATGAATCAATCTTTAAAGATGTATTGTGATTCTCCTAATTAGTCATTTTCCGAAGGACACTTGAACAACCCCTCCCCCCCGGCCCGTCCTGCGAGGTTTTTTCTCTAACTCTACTCCGTTTCCATATCTCAGCAACTATCTTTCCGATTTCAACACAAGTGATTACAAACATTCTAATTAACTTAATTGTCACTCTTTATAACATTAAACTAAAATTATGAGTAGCGGTTACCACTATTTACGAATAATAGTTTAAGACAAATTTGTAATTAAGTTCAAAGCTTAAGCAAACGAACGAATTTTGAAAGATGCATAGTGGTCCTCCTAATTAGTCATTTGTTGAAGGACACTTGAACAACCCCTCCCCCCCGGCCCGTCCTGCGAGGTTTTTTCTCTAACTCTGCTCCGTTTCCATATCTCAGCAACTATCTTTCCGATTTCAACACAAGTGATTACAAACATTCTAATTAACTTAATTGTCACTCTTTATAACATTAAACTAAAATTATGAGTAGCGGTTACCACTATTTACGAATAATAGTTTAAGACAAATTTGTAATTAAGTTCAAAGCTTAAGCAAACGAACGAATTTTGAAAGATGCATAGTGGTCCTCCTAATTAGTCATTTGTTGAAGGACACTTGAACCCCCCCCCCCCCTACGGCCTCTCTTGCAAGGATTTTTTCTAACTATACTCCGTTCCCATATCTCAGCAACTATCTTTCCGATTTCGACGCAAGTGATTCCAAACATTATAATTAACTTAATAGTCACTCTTTATAATTATAACATTAAACTAAATTTATGAGTAGCGGTTACCACTATTTCCGAATAAGCGGGTAAGCCAAATTTGTCATTAAGTTCCTAGATTAAGCATACGAACGAATTTCGAAAGATGGATAGTGCTCCTCTTAATTAGTCATTTGCTGAAGGGTGCTTGAAACCCCCCCCCCGGCCCCTCCTTCAAGGTTTTTCTCTAACTCTGCTCCGTTTCCATATCTCAGCAACTATCCTTCCGATTTCAACGCAAGTGATTCCAAACATTATATTTAACTTAATAGTCACCCTTTATAACATTAAATTAAATTTATGAGTAGCGGTTACCACTATTTACAAATAAGAGTTTAAGCCAACTTTGTAATTAAGTTCCTAGCTTAACAAAACGAACGAATTTTTAAGCATGCATAGTGGGCCTCCTAATTAGTCATTTTCTGAAGGACACTCGAACGTCTCCCTCCGGCACCTCACTCAAGGTGATTTTCTCTAACTGTGCCTTATTTCAATAACTCAGCTAATAATGTTCCAATCTTCTCGAAACGAGCTCAATTTTGTAGTGCGCCTACTATACAGTAACGTAGGCAGCGGGGACCTGTCTCAGAATTTCGTTCGGAAAGAGGTTTGTTTAGAACAGAATGCTCCCCTGGCGGTGGTAGGGGGAAATAAAAGATTTTCTATAGCGTACGAGCATGCCGGGTATACGGTTCCGAAGCCATCGTAGACCGTGGCCAGAGTTCCGTTTTTTAAGAGATTTAAGTTTATTACAAGGGCTCGGGCAACGCCGGGCGAGTCAGCTAGTCTATAATAATAAGGCAAAAGTCTGTCTGTGTATCTGTATGTGTCTCTGTGTCTGTCGACTGTGTTCTGAAGAGATCGCTGCACGCAGAACTACAAAATTTGTTAGGAAAGTAACTCTATGTATGTAGTTTTGTACCTCGAAACCCGATTCTGGAATGTTTGATTAGATTTTTTTTTTATTTAATTGTTTATACGATTTTTAGCGTTTTTTCACGTTTCGCAGGGAAAGGCTCCGCGCAGCTGAGAAGTTGAGTGACGCTGAAGGTACCAATCGACGCGGAAAAATCCGGCAAATTTGAAGTTTCGATTTTCGAAGAAATCGAAATTATATTAATTAGCTGATATATTAATTAAAAACCTCAATTAAAAAGCATTTTTTTAAAATGAAAATAATATGATCAATTATGTATGATTCATATGAACAGAGCCTGTTCACCACAAATAATCCAACAGTATTTTATACTAGAATTTTTCGCCTTATTTAAGACAGAAAATCTTTGTTTAAATAAGGCGCAAAATTGCTGTATTAAAATACCTGTGGAAGTTTGCCCCTGCGATAGTCGGCCCCTGAATATAAAGCAATATTATATATATATATATATATATATTATATATATATATATATATATATTATATATATATATATTATATATATATATATATATATATATATATATTCGATATATTTAGCAAGAAATACGAGGAGTTTGAAATTTTTGTATCGTATACAAAAAAAAATAAAAGTTAAATAAAGCTGTAAAATTTACAAAATAAAATAACAGTAATATTAATAATAATAAAAAAAAAACAGAAATAAATAAATAAATGAAAAACAATGGTTTGCATACTTTTCTTTCTTTTTTTTCTTTAATTGGATTATGAAGTCTTAAAATTTTTATTTAATTTTTTAGAAAAGTTGATCTTGAAAGTAAGAAGAGAATACGAAGAGTTTGAAATTTTACTATCGTATACAAAAATAAATAAATAAATAAATAAATAAATAAATAAATAAATAATAAAAATAATAATAAAAATAAAATAAAATCGTAAAATAATAATAATAATAAAGCAAAACATAAATAAATAAAACAGTGGTTTTTTCCCCTTTTTTTTCTTCTTGTAATATGGAGGTTTTAAAAATTTTATTTCATTTTTTAGAAAAGTTGATCTTAAAAATCTATCTACGCCAGAAAAATATAGGAATAAGATAAAGGGCTCATTATTAAAAAGTAAACAAAAAAAGAAATGCTTGAATTTTGTTTTAATTTTCCACTTCAAGGCGTAGAAGGATTTACTTTTAATTAAAAAATAATAAGGATTAATTAAAGTCTGAAAATTTACGTGACTTTTTTTTACAAACACACGAAAAATTATCTTACAAAGGTAGATTTTTTGTTTGCATTCAATATGTGAGGAATTATAGTATGGCGATTTGATCTTAAAAAGAAAGTCATAAAAAGAAACTAACCAATAAAATTAATTTAAAAAATAATTTTAAATAAAAAAGACTGTTCCAAGACGGACGAAATTCGTTACAGCATTTTTCTTTAAGTCACGAAAAAAATAAAATGCCAAAAAAAGGTTTACAGTTAACGAAAAGAAGAACAAAAAGATAAGTAATTGTATGGCACCAGATCCCTGACGGTTCACCGTATTGCCCCTGTATAACTTACAAGAAAAACATCCAACAAACCAATAAAATATACCAAACATACCAAGAGAATAAGTCATTTATTAAAAAATAAATGATAAAATAAATGAATGAGTATCATTTTCTACTTCAAGGAGTAGACGAATTTACTTTTAACTTTAAATGTTAATTATCGTCTGGAAATTTATAGGCTTTTTTTTTCTTTTTTTTTTTCAAAACAATAAAGAAGAAAATATTAGAAAACAGCTTTAATTTTCTCATTTACATTGAATATTTTGCATTTATTTTTTAGTAATTTTCATCTTAAATTAAAGACATGAATGAAAACTGACTAATAAAATTCAGAAATAATGATTTTGAGTGGAAAAGTTCTTATGCAACAATACCAAATCAGGTGAAATTCGTCAGCATTTAAGCAGAAATCTGTATAAATTTAAAACTAAAAGTCATTGAAATACTTCTCGTAACTATAAAAAAGAAAAGTCAATAAAAGAAAATCTTTTCTCAGATCTTTTTTAGTAGAGTTTGTCATATAAATAGCACCATCATTTATTATCTAAGAAGTAGTAAATCTTTTATCATTAACTTATATATCTTTAACGCTTAAAAGAAGAAAATAAAAACAACAAATTGTAACGATAATTACTTTTATCTACCGTCTCTTTATTTCTATGACTAATTCAACAAATGCTCAAATGACTGCTTTTAAATTATTACGGCTGAATTTGTGTTTAATAAAATTTATCTAATAATTAATCACATCTTATCTTGCAGGCAGCACATGCTATTTTCTCATTGTTTCTGTAAGAAATTGTAATTAATTGTATAAAAATTTCTGAGAGCCATGTGTTGTTTCAAAATCTCAAGTACTGGTAAGAGAAACAAATCCACTTTTCATTCTTATTTACTTTAAAAAGTAATAAGTAATTTTTTTTCCTTTTGATGTAAGCGATTTAATCTGTAATCAAAATTTTGCTTCGTAAATTTAAATAAATTTCATTCGAAAAAGATTTTTTTCTTGGAATTTTAATAATATTTTAATTAATAAACAAATGTTTGTTACTATTTCGATATACATAAATTTGTTAAGAAAATATCAGTAATTATTTTTCTCTCAGACAATATATTCGCAACTCTTTGAATATTTTTCATTTGAAAGTATATTAACTTTAGGTAGTTTAACAAATTATCAGTATAGTCTAAAAAATAGCTTAGTAGTATACAGAGGAAAAGTTTACAGCAATTAATTGTATCTCCATAGTTATCCTTAAGTAGAAATAATAATTAAAAATAATAATTTTGAAAAATAATAATTCTTAAGAAATAATAAATTTGAAAGAAAATATTTTATGCGACGGTACCAAGTCATATGAAACTCGGCACCCCTCAGGCAAGAATTTGTATAAATTGAAAAAGTATTTTTCATCTCTCTATTTATATTATAAAGAAAAAACATGTGTGACATCATACTGACAGTAGCAACACCTGACTAATAAATTAAGTTTTTACTTCAATTTTTAAAATTTCTAAACATCGGACAATTTTAATTTTTATGCCAACAAATAGGAAAAAATGCATTTTCATACACAATTTGTTTGAAAACTATCACATTTTACTCATTTTTTTATGTTAAAAAAAAAAAAAAAATTCAAGTGTGATTTTTTTTCGCAACCAATCCAATTAAATTAACTCGACTGCAGAAGATTAACACGTTTGCGTTGGAAAAAATATAAAAAATTCAGTATTTGTTTCCGGCTAATATTTCATAACAAAATTAAAACTTCACTAATAAATAAATAAATGAATAAATAAAACACAAGTTTATCAGATCTGTAATGGGACTACGCGCTTAAACACTGAAATAATAATAATAAAAAAGTTGCTATAAATAGTGAAATCTTTGGGGATTTCTTTGGTTTATTTACCACTGGCATGCGGCTACGAAAATAATGTTTTTAATAAATTTAAAAACTTTTTTTGAATGCATAATTAGTAATTTTCATATAAAAAGGCTTTCTGCTGTTATTTGTGGACAATCTAAAAAACATATTAAATGCAAATATATATATATATAAGTTTTCAATTAAAAATGATTTTCACCTATGTCGTATACACCAAGCAGTATGTTCTATAACCCGGGAAGCCCGGTTTGGATACTCTAGTTTTGTTATAGTAGAAAAAAGTAAATAAATATTAATTTAAAAATATCTAACTGTTTCCAATTTCTAACGCAAATAAATGCTATATATAGAGGTAATTAAGTTTTCAGTATTTTCCTATAATCTAAGTCAATGTTTCCCAACAACACACTTAAAAACGTGGTTAAACTTTTGCGGCACATTAAATATACAATAATGAAAAAAAAAATGTCATAAATCTAAAGTTTGTAAAAGTTGTTCAATAAAATTTTTATCTAGGTTACAACATGTTACTACTACAAATAAATGTTGCCTCTATATTGCAATCTTTATTTTCCTCCTGGAAGAATACAGCCGAGTCTCTCTATCATGAACTTCCGTATAACAAATATATCTCTATAACGATCTTCTGTATAACAAATGTATCTCTATAACGAACTTACGTATAACATATATCTCTATATAACGAACTTCCGTATAACAAATATATCTATATAACGAACTTCCGTATAACAAGTATCTCTATATAACGAATTTTTAGCAGGAACGACCACTGATTACATTAAAATGATTCCCATGATTACATTAAAAATAATCTCCATATAGCGAAAGATATAATGAATATAACTCCATATAACAAATTTTTTCAGAAAGTCTTCTTCATTTCTTCATTTGTGTGTTCATTTGTGTCATTTTTGTCATCATCTTTATACAGGAATAAACTCTTACCCATATTTTTTTTAAACGGCTTAGAAACACATTTATTGGTTTGTGGGGAAAGTCATGACGCATAGCTGCTGAGTTTATGTTGTTTTTATGCCACTATTTCTAAGAAGTATCCTTTGCCGTATTTAATCACGGAAATAAAGACATTTTTTTCCTGCAATAGTGGTAGAATAAAACTTCTTCCTTTTAAATTTCCAAACTTTAAACCTGCATAATTCCTTAACTACTTGACATAATGACTTCCTGTTTCGTATCCGAAGATAAAATGTGCCAGAAAATGCAAATATCATGTCAAAATTAGCTGTTAGTATTGAAAATTTTAAACATTGGTACAATTTCTATATGTAGACGACTCACTAAGCAAAATTTAAGTATAACATTAACTAGTCAGGGTAAAATTAATTGGTCAGGTTAAAAGTTGACAGCTATTTGTCACGTCTTTCCCTACAACCCAATTTTCCCGACTTTCCATTACAATCTAAGAAACAGTAAGTTTTATATTATTCATTTAAACTTTGGCTCGCAAATTTTCAAATAGAAGAATAACAAATTATTACGAAAATTAAAATATAATAACTGGACAATTTTTATGTACGATTTCTTTATTTATGTAAAAAAAGCAGCAGATTAGCTATATAGCTACTTTAAATTATTATAACTGAATTTATATTTTATACAAATTATCTAATAATTAATCAAGTCCTATCTTAAAGCAAAACTTTCATTGTTTCTGTAATAAATTCTAATTAATTGTATCAAAATTTATGAAAGTCTGAATTTTGAAAAAATATATATTTTTTAATTAATTTTCGAAAGAAATACGAATAATAACATATATTTTTAAAAAAATAGAAATCGATTTCTAAAAACTGCAAATAAGCGAATCCAAAATTATAGCTCATTCCGCCGACTAGTTTTTGAGTTATGCTTCAAAAATTTTCTGTATTGCAATCTGTTTTGCAATGATTAAAAATGAAATTCACATTTAGTAGTTCCAAACTTTAAACCTGCATAATTTTTCAACTACTTGACAGAATGACTTCCCATTTGTTATCCGAAGACAAAATGTACCAAAAAATCCAAATATGATGTCAAAATTAGTTGTTAGCATTGAAAAATTTAAACTTTGGTACAATTTCTATATGTAGACGACCCCCTAAGAAAAATTTAAGTATAGCATTAATTAGTAGAAGTTATTACTCATCGATTGCTACCAGTCACATTTTTCTCTCATGATCTACGGCAGTGTTAGTAGGGGTATATCTTTTCTTTTTCTTTTTTTAACATAGACTTTTGGTAAGTATCTTTTTGGTAAGTCTTTTAAAACCATTCCATTCTGCGACCGATTTTATACGGATAATCGGGGTATAGTTTATTTTTTCCTCTCAATCATGTGTACATTTCATTAGGATCTATGAATGACATGTTTGTCTGTTAGTTTTTTACCTTTTCAAGCACAAATTATCGTGAAAGTGTCCCAATCGCTCAATGACAATGTACTTATCTGAGTCACATTTGACTTCTGCATTAAATGTTCTGCAGTTATTTCCCGAAGATTTTGATTTTTAAAATAAATCACGAGAAAAAAAAAGTAGCTAAAAAAATTAAGAAGTAATAACTTCCAAAGAAGAAAAAAGTCTTATTCAACAGTATCAAGTCAGATGAAATTTGTCTCTTTTTAAGAAAGAATTGTACAAATTTAAAACTAAAAAATCGAGAAAATATTTCTCATAACTACAAAAAGAAATACTTGTTATAGATGCCGCATAATCATTTATTGCGAAAAGAAACTGCGTTTTTTTTCCATTAATTTGTTCATTGTTGATTCATAAAAAAAAATCCAATTAATTAAAAATATTAATTATTCAAAAATATTCATCGGGACCATCTACAAATAAACGCATTTTCCATTACTACAGTTGAAGAGATCCTGGCATTCTATGTCCTCGCAAAACTATTCGTTTGAATCATCATCGTCGCAGTTATTGAAACGCATTTTCCATTACTATACCTTATCCTTATTATATACCTTAATATTTTGTCGGGTCCTTCCTACAATAACTTATAAGGTTGATGTTTAGATTGATGTCTGAGCTAAAGGTATTTTGAGGAAATTAAAATTGAAGACCACGTTTTTTGCTTTATAAGACGATTTCTCATCCGACCTCATTTTTTGATATTCGGCTTTTTTTTCATATCTGATAGTTTGCATCTATCCTTTTTCTAACTTTAACATTTTTGTAACGATTTTATGCATTCCTATTGTCTATTCAAAGAAAAATTATTCTAAAATTATAGAATTTCGTTAAAAACGCTTAAAAAAAATCTTCGAAAGTTACAAAATTTCGTTAAAAACACTTAAAAAAATAAAGTGACGAAGCCAAGAGTTGTTTCGATTCAATTCTCGACCGAAAAAAAACAACCATTTTCCCAATGGTTAAAAAAGGATAATAATAAATTATAACGAAAATTGTAATTTAATAGCTGGACAACTTTTATGTACAATCCCCATGTTTATATAACTGATGCAACAGATTCTTCATTATGGCTGCTTTTAGATTATTATAATCAAATATATTTTCAACAAAATTTATCTAATAATTAATCACGTCCTATCTTGCATGCAGCACATGTTACTTTCTCATTATTTCTGTAACAAATTATAATTAATGGTATCGAAATTTCTGAGAGCCATCTGTTATTTCTAAATCTCAAGTACTCGTTTTATAAATAATTCCACTTTCCATTCTTATTTGCTTTAAAGAGTAATAAGTATTTTTTTTTCTTGTGATGTAAGCGCTTTAATATCTAATCAAAATTTTGTTTTGCAAATTCAAATCACGTACTACTGTCGTTTGAAAAAGATTCTTCGTTGGAATTTTAATAAATAAACAAATAATTACAATTTCAACATGCATAAATTTATACACATATGAGAAATTGTTTTTCCCCGCAGGTAATATTTTCGCTATTGTTTGAATATTTTTCATTTGAAAGTAATTCTAATTTAGATATTTTTTTTATAAATTTCCAGTACTGTAAAACTAGTTGTTGGGGGCCACCGTAATACTTACCCATCATGGATATGCATAATATAAAATATTTAAATAAAATATGTGTAAACTATTTATAAAATGCATTGCAATTCGAATAAAATCCTGGCTTGATGACGTCATAAACTTTAAACGCTATATTACTGAATAGCGTAAAAGAAACATCCTTATAACTCCAAAACTGATAATCATATTAACTAACGGTTTATTGAGTCGAATTAAGCGTCTATTTTCCAATTAAAATATATTTTTGAATTGGAATTTGGATGAAATACAGGGTCATGAAAAATCGAAGAGTGTCGAAAATAGGATTACAAATATCTCGCCAACTCATTATCCGATCGACTTCATTCTTTATGCAAAATTTGTTTTTTTTTCTTTGATATTCACTCCTTAAATTAAACAATTTCGAAATTTTGTATACACCTTTTATCAGAACGAATATTTCGAGAGTCAGAAAGAAATAGTTCCGGATAATCCAGGTTACTAAAATTTAATAAGCTTCTTTCCATTATTACATACTAAGTACATACCAAATTTCAAGTATCTATCTCAATTTGTTCGGGAGATAGAGCGTTTACAGACACACAGACAGACGGACGGCAAATTTTTTTTTCTAAAATTATGTTTTTCGGAATCTTCAGTGTCTGAAACGTGTAAATCTGTCAAGAATTTTTTTTCTATTTTTAAAACGATTACATGACTCACCCTATACTACGTATGATGGGTAAATAAAATTGCTGAAACTTTTCCTAATATACAATAAAAATTTACAGAAGTTTAATCTACCCTCATAATAATCCACGACCCTGGAAATATTTTCCTTATCTTCAGTTATCTTTAGGCGAAGATCGAATTATCAAATTATCTAAAACAAACAAAAAAGAGCCATATGCGGTACGATGACTATTTTAAAAAAATGTAAAAATGTATTGTAATTCTAAAAATGTATCTCAACAACATAATCAAATTTCAAATTTTTTCCCGAAATAAAATCTGTATTTATTAAAAGTTTTCTAGTATTTTAACAGATTTTGCAAGAAATTAAACGGTTTGTAGTTTTTTTTTCTTTTTTTCTTTTTTTTTTTTCTTTTTTTTTTTTTTTTTGATTAAATTAACATTGTTTTTTTTTACTGGCGCCTTGACTGATATTTTTTTACTGTAAAATAAACGTCTTTTCTTTTTTTTTTTTTAAGTTTACCGTTCAGAATTTTTTTAATTGATCTCGGACTACGATTCATAGCTTTTATTTATCATATTCAAGTACGTAATTATGTCATCGAATTAAAAATATCAATTTATTACATTATTATCCGTTACATTTCCTACAAAATGTAGTAAAAATAAGATAATTATTAAAGCATAAACAGCTTGATATCATAAAAAGAAATGTTTTAACCTCGTGTTTTTCTCATGAAATGTTTGATAGTTAAACTACTAAGTATGATTGTCAGTTATTGGTTTTCGAAAGTTATGTTTATCACCATGGTGACATTTCTAAGAATTAATGTGTTATGATGATACAAAGTAAACATTTCCATCATTTAAGGTCAATTTAATATGCAAGTTTGTCGTTTTCATAGTTAAGATTGGAAATATGCTAGATTTTAATATTTTGCAGTATATCGAACGATTTAATCTGTTTACATGCACTGTAAAAAAAGACAAATATTCCTTAATCTACGACAATATAACCACATACGAAAATTTGTAATAACCTCTTCCGAGATACCCATGATTCCGAAAAGCATTTTTTATATTTCTTTTAAATGCTAAAAAGCGTAAATTAACAACATAATATACAGTAAAATAACTTTTATTAGATTGTTGACATGTTTCTGAAGTTATTATTTCAAATGCTATCATTTAATTTTCATGTACTTTTTAAAAATTACGCGCGTTATCTTTTATTTTTACTTGGTTGTTTATTTTCATATTCGTAACCGTGGAGTAACTCAAGCCACAATTTCGGGAAGTTAAAAGTTGCTGCATCTTTACATATTGTATTTTTGCGTGTTACTATCTCTACGGTTTCTCTTATTATGGATGGATAGTGTAGAGTGGAGGTAAAAATTATTTTACTTTCATTGAAATTTATTTGGATGGTTTTCTTCTTGATATAATATTGCCAGGGCTGTGGTTATTCAAGCATTTTTTATCTTTAACAACCTGAGAAACCAATACATTTTTTAGATTTAAAGAAGCATTTATAAAAACAAAGCTTCTTTTGCTGCCACAGATTTTAGGAAACGTCTCCGAGCTGCTGTTATAGTGTACTAATTAGTTTTCTGAAAGCAGAATATCGGTTTTTAGGATTCTAGCAATTCCCAATTAAACATTCTCAGTTGCGCAGCTGAATTTATAAATAAAAAACAAACTATAACATCTCATACTCAAGAAGAACAAGTTATTAGCGAATAAATTGTGCATACATTTTTTGAGACATCTTGTATAAATATATATAATTCCAACATCAACATCACTATCAACACAAAACACGATATAACTGCCAACCAGACAATTAACTGCCATGAGAGAAAATATATAGGGAGATAATGAAAATTTATTATGCATATAAACATATATTAAAAAAGAAATTCTTAATAATCCGTGTAGAAATCGGTCTACATTCCAAAGGATCAGGGTCCATAAGCCGTGTTTTTGGCCCATGAAATAAGACTAAAATTCGATTTTGTTATACTGATTTAATTATTTCACTTTTTAATATTAGAAGGTTTATCCTGTACGATTTCAACAATAGTTTTTGCATTTTGTTCGGATTTATATGACTTACACAAGCTCAAAGTTCGTATTATTCGTAGTTTTTGATGAAAATACGCAATTTCTCTTAATTTTACCTCAATTTTTAATATATATTTTAATATTTTACTATGAGCGCAGCTTTGCATCACTTTTATTTTTACATATATTGTACATTTTGATGTATTTTTTTTACATGTAAAGAAGTAAGTGTTGCACGATTGCGTTCATATAAATAATTGAGGTAAAATTAGGAGAAAATGCGTATTTTTCATCAAAAACTACGAATACTAACTTTGAGCTTGTGTAAGTCATATAAATCCGAACAAAATGCAAAAAATATTTTTAAAATCGTACATGATAAACCTTCTAACATTAAAAAGTGAAATAATTAAGTCAGTATAACAAAATTTCATGGGCCAAAAACACGGCTTATGGACCTAATCCTTTACATTCCCAGAATTGAAAATTGTAAAATATTTTTTCTTCAATTTTCAGCAACATTTACAATTATAAATGAAATAAAAAATAAATTTAAAACAACTAAAGAACGAAATTTTATTCCAAATTTGAGGTTAGTTAAAGGTGATACTCTAGATTTTATTAGAAAACTTCTTGAAGCAATAAAATTCGTTAAACATTTATAATAAAATCTCTCTCTACATAACAGTGTTTCATCCACATTTTTTATATATTCAGATACGCGTATTATGTTTTATTTTTTAAAAAGTTTTTCAGCAGTATTTTGTAATAGAAAAAGAATATGTGTATTTTTTTTTTCAAAAGCATTGCAATTTTTTTTTTCTTTCAGAGTTTCTGGATTTTCCAAAAAGCCTTATAAGTTGTTGCAAGAGTTCCAAAAAATGACAGCATTTGAAAATTCTAAGTCTTTTCGTTTTCCATTATATAGTTTTTCATGTGAACTTTATACAGATGCTTATGCAATTTACAATTTCAGAAGAATGGAATCACTTTTGATCATTTCCAGCAACATTTACATTAGGAAAGGAAGTGAAATTTTATTTAAAACAATAAACGAAATGAAAAAAAAAGTGTTATGCACATATATCTACTAGCTGGCGTAACGACCCGACGTGTTGCATTTGCATTAAATGAGATCTTCGACTTTTTTTTTTTTGGGGGGGGGGGGGGAATAAATCTAATTTAATTCTATATTTAGAAAAGATTTATAATATGAAATGTATTACATTTCTTATCATAAGTAAAAAATTCTATTTACAATGTAAATGAACAGAAAATTACATTTTTGAATTTTCGTGGTTTTGATACAATTGTAGTAAAATGCCTTTTTAAGAAAATGGCGACATACGGACAATAAAATTCCATTGGTCGTAAGGATTTTGGATAAAAAATTTTTAATAAATTTAAGAGGAAAACCATTATCATTTGCTATATTTCTAATGATGTCCAACTTCTGATCAATACATTTCTCAGTGCAAACAGTGAACGCTGTTTTTTAACTGGATCGTTAGATTAATTTGTTTGCCATATTTAGAGAAACTACGGGAAATTCGTCTAGCCAAGTATTGTCAAGTTTTGCAATGTGGGTTACTAAAACAAACTTTAGACTAAAACTTTAATATGGGCATATGTTCAGATTCCATGCTCAGAACTCCAATCTTCTGTCGCAGTCCATTCTTTTACATTTTTAAACAATTTGGAAAATATTATTTCATATGGATCAACAATATTAAACTATTTCAGCTTTTTGATAATAATTTTAGTAAATGTGGAACTATATGCCATTTGAATATTCTATACATTGCATTTTTATAAAACAGAACTTAAACTAAAAATCATTAAATCGATTTATTCAAACAAAACAAGAATAATGATATTTATTCACTATTTCAGATAACAGACGATATTCCATTATTTACCTTTTCCTTTTTTGATTACAAAAAAAGGATTAATTAAAGTCATATAAATAGTTTCGTAAAAAACAAAAAAAAATCATTTATAATTACAGTAATCTCTCACTTATTCGTCAGTGCAAGGGAATAACGAAAACGACGCATAAACGAGAGAGACGCATAAATGAAATTCATGTAAAAATTACATTTGAAATAAATGTTAAGATAAAATTAATCACTAAATGCTTAAACAACATACAGAATAATTAGAAAAACTATGATTTACTTAGATTGTTAAAGGTTTACTAATTCAAATTTAAATTGCATACATCTTAAAATTTTAATTAGATACTTTTTTTTTTAAATAGTCTAAAATTGAAATTTGTTTATGTGCATGATGTCTTTCCCTAAAAATAGCTTTTACGAGTTCATTGAAACATGAATATGTTGAACTAGATGCATCAGTTCACTGGATGTGGTGACGGATGGTTTCAAGAGCATCTATTGCCTTATAGTCCAGGCATTAGGGCATAAAAAAGAGCAAATAAAGGAAAGTTTTGGTGTAGTTTTTTTTTTTTGGGGGGGGGGTCCCTTTATGTTTTTTGGGTCGCTGAATACGAATCCGAGGTTTTCCAACAAAATATTTTTCGGGAAATATGTTTTTTTTTACAAAAAAAACGTGTAAAAAAACGGACTTTTTCCGTTTTTTCAAAATAATTTTAAAATTGTGCATTTTACGTGAAAGTAGGCAATATATGAATTAAAGAAAATAAAATTTCCTATATTTTATGAAATGAAAGTTTTTTTCTCTGATCAATGGTTTAGCCGTGAGCGTGTCGCAAAAAAGGGTGTTAAAAACAAAAAACTGTAAAAAAACGGGAATTACGGTAGTGTATGTCGATGTAACATAAAACTAACCATTTTACGCCAACGGTAACCATTAATGATACTAAAGATTATATGTTTGACTGTATTTTATGCATTTGAGGTAGAGGAAAAGTGCGGATCCTGCGCCAGGGGAATGTGGGAGCAGTGGAGCAGTTCCACCTTCTCTCATGAGTCGAAGGTGCTCCTCCGCCGGAGTGCTCATACTGTAAAATTGGGAGGTGTAAAAGACAAAAAACTGTAAAAAACGGGAATTACGACTCTGTATGTCGATGTAACATGTATTCACAATATTGAAAAAACCCAATATTTTTCGGCACTTTTTTCGATTTTTCTTAAAAAACTCAAGTTTAGTGCATTTTACAGAAAAAAGCACTTTACCATTTTGTGGAGCATAAAATTCTCTACAACATGCAGTATTCAGGTTTGCAAATTGTCCAAATAGGGGGTAAGATACGGAGCCGGGAAAATAGGGTAAAATTTGCAAAAATCCACTAAAGACATTAGTTTTTGCTTAATAACCTACTTTTAATTCGTTTCACAGACAAAAGCACTTTCACCATTTTGTAGAGCATAAAATTCTCTACAACATGCAGTATTCATGTTTGTAAATTGTCCAAATAGGGGGTAAGATACGGAGCCGAGAAATAGGGTTAAATTTGGAAAAAAATGTAAAAATCCACAAATGACGTTAGTTTTTGCTATAACTTACCCCCTATTTGGACAATTTACAAACATGAATACTGCATGTTGTAAAGAATTTTATGTTCTACAAAATGTTGAAAGTGCTTTTGTCTCTAAAACGCACTAAAAGTAAGTTATTAAGCAAAAACTAACGTCATTTGTGGATTTTTACATTTTTTTCCAAATTTAACCCTATTTCTCGGCTCCATATCTTATCCCCTATTTGGACAATTTACAAACCTGAATCCTGCATGTTGTAGAGAATTTTCTGCTCTACAAAATGTTGAAAGTGCTTTTGTCTCTAAAACGCACTAAAAGTAGGTTATTAAGCAAAAACTAACGTTATTTGTGAATTTTTACATTTTTTCCAAATTTTACCCTATTTTCCTGGCTCCGTATCTTACCCCGTATTTGGACAATTTACAAACCTGAATACTGCATGTTGTAGATAATTTTATGCTCTACAAAATGGTAACTCTGCTTTTGTCTGGAAAATGCACTAAAATTGAGTTATTTAAGAAAAATCGAAAAAAGTGCCGAAAAATATTGGTTTTTCCAATATTGTGAAAAACGCACAAGATCTAGAAGGTCGAAAACTTGGTTTTTTATTAGAGGGTCAACCTTTACAACATACCCAAAAATCAGAACTACCCGAATTTTTGTAAGGTAAAATGCTATTTCTAGTGGACTACAATGTTACCGCCTCTTAGAATACGAGCTCTCCGGAGAAGTAGCAACTTTGACTCATGAGAGTAGCTGGATCTGCCCCACTGCTCCCACCTTCCCCTGGTGTCGGATCTGCACTTTTCCTCTACCTCAAATGCATAAAATATAGTCAAACATATAATCTTTAGTAACATTAATAGTTAACATTTGCGTAAAAGGATTAGTTTCTATGTTACATTGACATACAGTACCGTAAATCCCGTTTTTTTACAGTTTTTTGTCTTTTCCACCCATTTTTGAGGCACTCTCACGGCTAAACTATTGATCAGAGAAAAAAACTTTCAATACATAAAATGTAAGAAATTTTATTTTCTTTAATTCATATATTGCCGACTTTCACGTAAAATGTATAATTTTGGAATTATTTTGAAAAAACGGAAAAAAGTCCGTTTTTTTACACGTTTTTTCTCCGAAAAACATAAAGGGACCCCACAAAAAAACTACACCAAAACTTTCCTTTATTTTCTACCAAATGCCTGGACTATTAATAAAGTCTGTGGATGTGTTTCTACATTTTCTGTGTTATCTGATTCATCTTCATTGGCATCATCTTGAAGTAGTAGTTGTGAAGGGGTGCCCCCCCCCCTTCCCAGGGAATGGGGGGACCCAGGGATGCAGCTTTCAATAGTGTCCAGCAAAAAATTACAAAAGACAACCAATTGACTTCCCCTTTACATAAAGCTGGTGTGAAATTTCTTGGAAAAGTTATGTGTAGAATAAGAAGCAATGTCAAGGGAAACTTGAAATTTCTCTGACGCATAAGTGAGATTAATTTCAGGTTGCGACGCATAAACGAAAAAAGATAACATTCGGGATTGCTGTACCTTTATCCGGGACTACCGAAAATCGACGTATAACTGATAGAGACGCATAAAAGAGGTGACATATAAGTGAGAGATTACTTAAAGGTGTTTTATTAAAACATACATTGTACAAACTAAAATATCAAAACGATCGAGCATCTGACGCACTCATCATCCGGTAAAAATCGTTAAAAAACAGAGGTCGAGTTCATAAATTTTTACTTGATAGGCTGTTCCAAAATTCAAGCTGAAAATGGGGAAAGGTTATATTGTTTGGGTTTGGACTATTCCAAAATTCAAACTGATGTGGGGAGGGAGTTTATGTTATTCCCAGTAAATTATACCAAATCTTGGGAATGGTGTATGATAATGTATCATTACACGTATAAGTAGTTCGACGTATAAGTAGTTCGACGTAGAATTTCAATTGATTCCATAATTAATAACTTTTGATAACTTAATAGCTTCTTTAATTATCTTAGTTCTCTTAAAATCAATCTTAATACATCTCTTAATGCAGCTTAGAAACTACAGTTCGACATCGGTTTAGTTTAATATCTGCAATGTATTTTACTAAACGCTCTTTGAACTTTCTTGATGTCATACCAACATAATCCATTTTCTTTTTATTATCTATTATTGTAGCAGGGATTAAAAATACACCTTCGGAATCTTCCATAGAAGATTAATACTGTAATGAAGTCTTGCTTTTAATTTAATAAGGTGGGGGGCGATTAAATTTATATTGTATTTTATTATCGTACACATTCAAATAATCCCGGAAAATATTGAAATTTGTGTATTTTTACTTCGTTATATTTAAATTTACTATTGCCATTATTTCCATATTGAGTTTGGTAAATAAGCCTGTTAATAAATTTAAGCGGAAAACCATTATCATTTGTTAAATTTTAATGATGTCCAACTATTGATCAATATATTTCTCAGTACAAACAGTGAATGCTCGTTTTGAATGGATCGTTGGATGAATTTAGTTGCCACATTTAGTGAAACTTCATTAAAAGTTACAAAATTTTAATACCTCAGAAACTAAATCAAATTTTAAAATTGTAAGAGCTTAGCAGACATCCTTCGATCCATGCATGTAACTGGTGTTAATTTTATCGCGCTGCATTCCATACTCTAGGAGAAGTAATTGTGAATTACAAACAGACAGTCAGATTTGAATACAATAATAGATTATATTATTCATTTGATGTTTTACAAGAAAAATGGGTAAATGATATGAAATAATTAATGAGCTTGAAGTGAGCTTCAAAAATAAAATAAATACAATTAACTGTAAACTTTGAGCATAATTATTAATTGTAGAATAAGAAGAAAGTACATATTCCCTTAAAAAAATAGTAAAATCTATAGAGAAATTATCGAACATATGAGAAAAATACATTTAAAAATTTTAAAAGTTCAAAATCAAAAGTGTCTTTTTGGCCATTTTCAATAACATTTATAATGACAAATTAAGTAAGATTTTAATAAAAGAAAGAACAGAAAAATGAGAACAAAATATTAATAGAAAATTGATGTCAGCTTTCAGGTGATTTTAGGTTTCATTTGAAAAATTTAGAAAAAAAAAATCGTTTTTTTCTGAATTTTTAATGAGATTCTTTAAGAAAAAAAAATGAATAACAATCAAACCATATTTATTAACAACGTATTAAAAATCCGTTTGAAAATTGGATTAATTGAATAATAAAACGTATTGTAAAATACAGAAATATACCAAAATCAGCTTCCTGTATTTCTATCATGACTTTTAACGAATAATAATAATAATAATAATAATAATAATAATAATAATAATAATAATAATAATAAAGGGATAGTAATAGAGAGATTCTAGTGATATTTGACATTTCAACTGGAAATTTCTTAAAAGTAACGAAGTTCATTCAAAATTTACAAGAACGGTTTTTCCAGAACAGTTTTTGTGCGCATTATACTTGCATTATTCAGCTGGAGGAGTTATGCTTTATTATTTAAACATTTCCATGGCAACATTTTGTAATAAAAAAAGGATAGTTCTTTTTTTTCTTTAAATGCGTTGCATTTTTTTCTTCTAAAAATTTGTTGGGTTTTCTAAAAAACCTTGTAAGATGCCGCAAGAGTTTTGTAAAATCATGAAATTTACAAAAATGAGATGTAGATTCTAAGTCTTTTAATTTCCCCTAATATATATTTTATGTGAACTTTAAAAAGATACTTACGACATTTACTATTTTAAAAAAGCTGAATTTAATATAATGCAGTAGACCCTTGCGAGTCTTTCGCATTGCAATCTCTGAAAGTATTTGCTGATACATTTTTTCAATATTTTTTAATTAACTTCGATTTTTTTTATGATACAACGTGTTTTAATGAAAAGTGGGTATACTACGTGATAAACCCATTTAAAAACCTTTAGAATGATACCGCATTCATCGCTGTGCGTTTGGTACGTGGATAGAGAAAGGGATGTTGATAGCAGAAATAATATATGTGTTTTTTTTATAATTTAATTTTGGATATCGCTATTCCTTTTTTATTTGTAATTTTGCAGTAAACTTGAATAAAATTACAGTTATATGGTAAATCATGCGTAAAGCATTAAAAATAGGTAATGATAAGAGTGAAAAAAAATAGGTAATGATAAGAGTGGGAAAAAATAATGAAAATAATAATTAAAAAAAACATTAGGAATCCGCATAAAAAAATTATTTCATAGAATAAAATATAAATTTCAAAATTTGAAAAATTAAAAATCTATATATCCATTTCTCCAGTTTCAGCAGCAGTTACAAAAGCAAATTAATTAAAAGTATTCTTAAATTAAAAAAAAAAAAAAAATTCTAAATTTGATATCAGCTAAAGGCAATATTTCAGGTTTCGTTTGAAATTTTTCTGAAAGTGGTCAGCTTCTTTAGAAAAAAAAAATAACATAATATTTTAAATTATCCCAATTTATTATCACTATATTTACTATCAAACTTTATATTAAAAACCGATATGAAATTTGGCATAGTTAAATAAAAACGCATTATCAAATGGGAAAAAAGTAATTTGTTTTCTATAGTTGTTTCCTAATATAGTTGTATTTATGAAGTTATATTTGTTTCCTAAGATTTTCAATATATAATAAAATTAATATTTATTCAAAGCTGCAAAAATGAAGACGAAATGTTATTCCAAAACAAAATCAACTAAACATGATATCTGAGATATTTATTACAACAACAGAAATCTTTCGAAAAAAAAAATCTTCTTAGCCCCATGGGTGATTGAGTCGTTCTGTTCGTAAAAACTGGCAGAGGAGAGGTGCTGGGTTTAAACCCATGTTGCGCTCTTCGACCTAACCGTTCTGTTTTCCTTGGTTTTATTCAAACTTGTACAAATGTAAGTTAGATTCTTTTAGAAGATCCCTGCGGAGAGAAATGCCCACCTTCTCTTCCCTTAACTTATGTCTCTCGAGCAGATAATTGGCCATAAAAAACACCACCATTCATCGAAAAATTTCTTAAAGTAACAAAGTCTTTTGAAAATTTATCATCTAATCTCTCTCTGAAGAACAGAGCGTCTCATCCAATTTATCTGAAATATTCAGCTATATACTTTGGTCCTTAAGAGCTTACATCAGTCATGCGAAAAAACGCGCAAGTTAAGTCTATGGGAAGGTTCTTGGCAGATTTCTCGCTCGCATTTTCATATTTTTAACTGATGTTTTTTGCATAGGATAGCTGAGGTCGATTTTTAACGTTGTTAATTTTTAGTTTTTCGATTTTGGTTCCAGTTTTTTTATGTAAGGGTACTTTCACTTTCAGAACAAGTTCCAGCCGGTTTCAAAATTGAAAATGTCCGCTTATTAAAAAAAAAACTGTAACGAAAATAAAAAAAACGAACGTTAGAGATCGACCTCAGCTATCCTATGCAAAAAAAATCTTCTAAAAATATTAAAATGCGAGCGAGAAATCTGCCATGAACCTTTCCATTGACTTAAAATTAGCTTGAGCGTTTTTTCGCGTGACTAACGTAGGCTCTTAAAAAGTTCTTCAGATGAGTTTGTAATAGAAAAAGGAATATCCCTATTTTCTACAAATTCATCGCAGCTTTGTTCTTTCTTAAAAAATGCTGATTTTTTTAAAAAGCTTTGTAAATTACCGCAATTTTTTTTTTCGTAGAATCACGGAGTTTCGATAAATGACATTCTTGCAGATGCTAATTTTTTTAATTTTTCATAACGTATTTTTTAATGCAAATGTTAAGCAGATACACATGTTATATTGTATCCCAAAAATGACTGATGGTTTTTGTAAGTCAATAATAATAATAATTAAAAAAACAAAAAAAAAAGAACGCGATAGAAATGCATCATTTGCAGCCTTATATGTTTGGGAAACCAGGGAATTTTATCCCACCAATTTGCAAATTTTGTTAACATTTTCGCCAAAAGGTGGCGCTGCAAAATAGGAAAAAATAAAACTGCAAAATAGGAAAAGGCGGTATAAAAATGTTGCAAGGATTGTTGAAAAAAACCAATAAACCATTTTCAGTAGTGTATACTCTTTCAAAAGCACTCACTAACAGCTTGCGTAGGAAAATACCGAATGAAGATGTGACGGATTAAATTTCTCTGCAGCTCTCGCTAGAAATCCTACATTAAAGAGAGAGCTCTCGCATGCCTGCAGAGCTATCTTTTGGCGAAAATTTTAACCAAATTTCCAAATTGGAGGGATAAAATTCTCTGATTTCCCCATTTTTCGTTCCGTTTTTTTATTTATTTATTTATTTATTTATTTATTTATTTTTATTTTATTGACTTTCAAAATTCATCAGACATTTTTGGGATACACTGTATATACTATTACAACCACTGAATTTTAAATACTATCGTTTACCATTCGGTTTTGTGTATAGTTATTTTATATTTTGTTTGAGTTTTAGAAGAAACGTGACTAAAAAATAACAATTATACAATAAATTATGAAAAAAATACTAAGAAAAGATAATAGCAAAAGAAGGATACATATGCATGCGAGTACGTGTTTTTTCATAAAAAAATCCATATATCTATGTAGAGATTATTTAATAGAATTATATATATATATTTATAAGTTTAATGCAAAATCAGATGTACTGAAATCCCTATTTCTAGCAACATTCACAAACACAAATTAATTAAAAGTTTATTTAAAAAGGAAGAAAAATTGCATTCTAAATTTGAAGTCAGCTAAAGGCGATATTTCAGGTTTGGTGTAAAAAATTATTAAAAGATGACGACTTTATTATAAATTTACAATGAGATATTTTAAGGAAAAAAATATTAATAAAAATCAAAGCATAATTCTTTATCACTATATTGGCTACCAAAACTCTCTTTTTACATTCTGTGTGAAAATCAATCTAATTGAATTGAAAATATATTATAAAATGCGAAAATTAATTTCCTTAATTTCTAATGACAAGTTAAATAAAGCACATGCAGCAAGCACAATATGTATCTATATATCTATTTCTATATCTATCTGTTTATCTATCTGTATCTATAAATATATTTATACATACATACACACACGCATATATATGAGTATATATACATAAAAGAGAAAAATAAATGTGAAACAAAGTGTTACACTACATATAAAATAAACTAAAGATAATATTCGAAATTTTACTAGATTTTTTTTCTTTTTAAGTAACAATATTTATGCGAAATTTATAGTCGAATCTCTTTTTGCGGAGCAGAGTTTCATCCATTTAATTTGAAATATTCAGCTTGACGCGTTACATTTTGTTCTTTAAAACGTTCTGCAATATTTGGAATAGAGAAAGGAGTATTCTTATTTTCTTCAAATGTGTTGGAATTTCTGTATCCGTACACTTTTAAAATGTCATTTTCGATAAAAATATCTATCTTTCATTTTTGCAATAAAAATCCCATCTTTTATCTATCAGATTCTGCTTAAATTTTGGTTGTATCTTAATAAGAAATTTCAAAAAATCACCTCGGAAGGTGTACGGATACCTTAACTCGTGCTGGATTTTCTAAAAAGCTTCATAAGTTGCTGCGAGAGTTTTGTAAAATCACGAAGTTTCGAAGAATGTCATGTCTTGCTTATGCTAGGTCCTTTCATTTTTTGTAATAACTCTTGTCAGAGCTTCATGCAGATGTTTATGCCATTTATAATAATTTCAGAATAATAAAATTAGTTTTAACCATTTCCACATTGAGAAAAATGACACTTTCAAATCTGAATAAATCGATGTTTTAATTTTGTTATGAAACTTTTTGTTTCAAATAGGACGACCCAATATTATCAATTCTGAAATACCAGAAATACTCAGAATATTGAAACATGGACATAGTCAAAACTGAGCACATAAAGGTCAGTTCAAACTCATTTTTGAAACATGGAAATACTCAAATATTGTCACATAAAGGTCAGTTCATACTCATTTGTGAAACATGGACATATTCAAATATGAGCACATGATGTTTTATTCTTGAGTGCGTGCATGCTTTCAGAAATGAGTATATACATGTTTCAAACTTGAGTAATTTTGTTCGGAGCCATTTTGACTATAGGACATACTCAGATTGGAGTATTTTTTGCTCAGTTTTGAAAATATCGTTTTTAGAGAGCAGCGATATTTATAGAAACAAATGAATTGTCTTTGGGAATATTTTGCAATAAAGAAAGGAATATTCTTATTTTCTTGAAATGTGTTGGAATTTCTGTTCTCTTCACTCTTGCTGGATTTTCTGAAAAGCTTCATAAGTTGCCGCGAGAGTTTTATAAAATCGTAAAGTTTCTAAGAATGTCATGTCTTGCTTATGCTAGGTCTTTTCATTTTTATAATAATTCTTGTAAGGGCTTCATACAGATGCTTATGTCATTTATACTAATTTGGAAATAATAAAAATAGTTTTATCCATTTCGATCAACATTTATAGAAACAAATGAAATGTCTTTTACAATATTTTGCAATAAATAAAGGGATATTCTTCCTTTGTGGAAATGCGTTGGAAATTCTTCTTTCTTGAAACTTACTGAATTTTCGAAAAAACTTATTAGTTTCCGCGAGAATTTTGTAAAATAACGATTTTTCTAAAAATGAAATATCTTGCAGATGTCTAGTGTTTTTATTTTCCAAAATATATATACATTTTTCTATGTGTACTTGATACAGATTCTGAAGTCATTTATAATTTGAGAAATACAAAATTAGTTTTAACTATTTCCAGCAACATTTATAGAAGCAAATGAAATGTCTTTCGGAATATTTTGCAATAAAGAAAGAGATATTCTTCCTTTCTTGAAATGCGTTGGAATTTCTTTTTTCTTGAAACTTGCTGAATTTTCTAAAAATCTTATCAGTTGCCACGAGAATTTAGTAAAATAACTATGTTTCGAAAAATAAAATGTCTTGCAGATGTCAGGTATTTCCATTTTCAATAATATATTTCTTATGTATTCTTCATACGGATGCTTACGTCATTTATAATTTGAGAAGTGTAAAATTAGTTTTAACCAACTCAAGCAACATTTACAGTAGCAAGTGAAACAAAAAAAAGAGATGGGTAGATTAGTATTGATTTCCGGCCCTCCGATAAGATCAGATATTTTCTTGAAGTTATTTTAGAAGAAAACTAAATTGATATAATTGAAATACATTAAAATTTAATAAACCATTTTCAAACAAAAATAAATCAGTAAATGTAGATTTTATTATATTAAGAAATCAAGAGAAAACCTTTTAGCCTTATCGGAGAGAGGCGGCGAGGGGGAGGGGTGGAAACAGCGGTACCTGCTTGCCCAACTATTTTCTTTATTCAAAATAATGAAAAAAATTTAAAACGAAATGTTATTCTAAATTTGATGGGATAGTATTTGAGATTTCATTTGAAAAAATTAAAAATAATGGACTGCATTACTGCATTATAATAAGATTTTAAAATTTATATATTAAAAAAAATTAATAAAAATCCCAATTTATCAAAATTTACATCAAGATTTCTTTAAAATAAGTAAAGATATCAAACAGTCTAATAAAATAAAATAAAAAAATATATTCTGAATTAGAAAAAACTGCAAAAATTATTCTTTATTATTATTTCTTAATATTTTCAGACGCTAATAAAATAAAAAAATTATTCAACCAAACATCAACAAAAATGACAATAAATAAATAAATAAATAATAATAAGGCGAAATGCTATTTCGAATTGCAAATCATGCCTACTTAAGAAGTATGAAATCACTTTTCAACATTTACAATTATTCAATGTAATGCTATCCTAAGTTTTTTTCCGTTTACAGTAAAAGAAATGAAGAACAAGGTGGTATTTCAAAGAGTCGATAAAGTGACATTTCAGACTTTATTTGAGCAGTTTAAAAAAACAATCAACTATATTCATTGTAATCGAGATTAAATAAATAAATAAATAAATAAAAATAAAGAATAAGTAAATAACATTTAAACTATTCCACAAAATTTATTATCAAATGTTCTTTAAAAACCCGCGTGGAAATCAGTTTAATAAAATAAATATTCAACGATACGAAAGCTGTAAAAATAATTTTTTATTTCCAGCAACATTTTCTGTTTCGCTCATAAAATAAAAATTCATTCTAAACAACAACAAAATAAAAATAATAAAAACGAATACAAAAGAAAGAAGAAGAAGAACGAAATGTATTTCCGAATTCCAAATCAGCTAAAGGTGATATTTGCTATTTGACTTGGAAAAAATTCTTAAAGCAACAAAGTTCATTCGAAATTTTTCTTCCTGCAAAAACAGTATTTCATCCATTTTATCTTAAATATTCTGCTTGGCGTGTTACGTTTTATTCTTTAAAAACTTTTCCAAAAATATTTCATAATAGAAAAAGAAATAGTCTTATTTTCTTTCAATGCATTGGAGTTTCTTTTCCCCCCCTTAAAACTTGCTGAATTTCGTAAAAAGCCTTATAAGTTGCTGCGAGAGCTTCGCAAAATCACGAAGTTTTGAAAAATGTCATGTATTACAGATGCTAGTTCGTTTCCTTTTCCGCAATATTTTTTTACGTGAAATTTATACAGATGCTTTTGTAATTTACAATTTCGGAAGAGCGAAAACAGTTTTGAACATTTACAGCAACATTTACATTAACAAAGGAAATAAAAGTTATTTAAAACAATAAAAAGAATGAAAAAAATAATTGTTATTTCAATTTCGATGGAGACACACACACACACACACACACATATATATATACTGTTTTAATTCATCAAGATAATTAGTAATTATTTATTGGAACTTGTGAAAATTTTTTGAATCATGAATATTTGAGTTAATCACATGTTTTCATGGTTAATGAGGGGGATATTATCCTCATTTTTTTTTATATTTTTCATTTCTAATATCTTAATTATGTTTTCTTTTAATGTATAATAACCCATATTTTGTACAATTTCAACTTAATCGTTCGTACAAAGATGAAGTCATGCATTTTTTGTGGAATCTACGGTAATTTGGTCTTGATAATTCGGCCGTAGTTCCACAAATATTTCAAATTAATTCATCTGTTTCAAAATTTCAATCTTTTCTTTATTTGTTAATTTAAGGATAAGTTTCATAACAGTTTTGAGTTCCATTTTTTAGGTTTTTATTTTTCTTTTCATTTTTCCCTCCAATCTGTTATATATTCTCTTTATTTTGAATTCTCTTTACATATTTATTTACTTTTTTTCTCTACATAATTCTGGATATCATTCAAACAGGTACGTGTTCATTTTTCATGTTTAATATCCCCCCCACCCCCCCAATTATTGTATGATGTTTCTTCTTCTGTGTTGTTATTTAATAGTTATATATATATATATATATATATATATATATATATATATATATATATATATATATATATATATATATATATATATATATACTAATGTCACATGTCATCAAAAGTTATCATTAAACTGTTTGCAAACTGGCCTGTATGAAAATTGATCTAATTAAATATAATTTATTCTAAAACTCGAAAGTTGTAAAATTCCTTTTTCATTTTCAGCAATATTTACAATAGCTAAAAAAGAAAAAGAAAAATTTAAAATAATAAATAATAATTTAAAATAATACAAATAATAGAAATTTATGAAAAAGAACAACAATAAAAAGGAAATATAAAATTATAGAAAAATGAAATAAGAAATGTTATTCCAAATTACAAATCAGCTAAAGGTGATATTTGATATTTTACTTAAAAAATCTTAAAGCAAGTAAGTTCATCCAAAATTTATTATCGAACATTTTCTATAAAGCAGCGTTTCGTTCATATTTTATCTGAAATGTTCGGATCGGCACGTTACGCTTTATTCTTTAAAAGGTTCTTCCGCAATATTTTGTTGGAAAAGGGAATATTCTTGTTTTCTTTAAATGCGTTGCAATTTTTTTCTCTTAAAACTTTCCAAATTTCCTAAAAAGCCTTGTAAGATGTCGTAACAGTTTTGTAAAAATTATAATTTCGAAAAATGACATGTCATGCAAATACTAAGTATTTTCATTTTCCGTAATATGAAGTCTTTTATGCAAACTTTATAAAGACACATTACGTCATTTACTATTATAATCACAGCATTTAAAATCGGAATTTTTCATCATTTAATTTTGAATATATATTTTTCATTTTTTATGCTTTAATTTTTGATAGAAAACCTGCGCAAAAATAAACAAGAACGAAAAATCATGCATCAAGCATAGATTATGTAACACTTTCCAACTCTTCCAAAATAATTTTACAAATCATTACCGTTTAATAAGATGAAAGATAATATCTAAGTAAACAATTTGGAAAGCGCATAACATATTTGAAAACCGAATTTCAGGAATTATTAACAATATTCGATAAAATATCCGAATTCTTTTGTGCAGCCCTGTATTTGATCTATAGATCTGTATTTATGCTACATTGAACGCTAAATTTTAGTTCAGATAGGAAACGCATAGCACAGTTCAAAATTTCCCTCGATAAACGTAAATGTATTCCAGAACTTTTGTGCTGCCCTGTATATGATTTATAGAATTTATACATACTAAGTAATAGAAAAAAATGAGTTAAATTTATAAACGCGTTAAGCAACTGAAAAAGCACTTCCAGCAATTATTGTTAACAGACAGTACCAAATTCTTGTAAATGAACGTTAAATGCTATACTCAAAATATTCTATATTAAGCCACTTGTAATGCACCTTAATCACATAAATTCCAATTTGTTTGAAATATTTAAACATTTTTAAAATAAACCGCAAACGATTTTTCTCCATATACCGTAATGCAACGGAATTCTTTTGAGTGCCCCTGTAAAACAAATGTAAGTGCTATACATACCATATTCTATAAGGCTCTTGTAGTGCACCTCAATGATATATATATCAATTTCAATATGTTTGAAATTGAATAACATCATTAAAATAAACCGTAAATGATTTTCCCCTATAGACCGTTATGTAACGGAATTTTTGAGTGTCCCTGTAAAAAAGTGCTATAACACTTCATATTCAATACTGAACATGCCATAGTAAACCTCAATAATATATATCAATTGCATGACTACACATATTTATTTACGCGAGTTAGAGCATGGACTAGGCACCCCAGCTGCCAGTATTATACCGTAAAATTAGCAGCAATAAACAGTAAAATAAGCAGTAATATGTTACCGTGCATGTAAATTATAAAGAAAAATAATAAATTTTGTAATATATATATATATGGTATGATATAAGACTTCTGCCAATATTTAAACTTAACGTATTAAAAAATCTACTAATAATTATACTTACATTTTAGTAGAAATCTTTCTTATTCGCAAACCTACCACACTGTGAAATATTGTATAAAGTTTTCATGATAAAAGTTTATGAAATTCAATGTAATCTCGTGGTTACCAACGTTTCCAGAAACCTCGCTCCGCTTTTTTTTAAGGTATTATTTGGAGAAGAAACATTCAGAAACCTCCGAAAACAAAAAGTTTCTGAGATTCACAGAAAACTTTATGTAAGAAATTGCCATAATATAAGAACGTCCTACTTGCCACTCGTAAATTTCTGGAAGAATGTTTCTATTAATTTCGAAAACCTATTGGTTCATTAAGTTTCTGATTGGGTTTTTTCTAATATGATTTTGAAGGTAAAACGAAGGATTTCAGAATCGGGTGTAACTGCATTGTTACACTAAATTTTCGTAAATGTTTCTTTCATGTCAGGAAACGTTTCCACTATTTCTTGCAGTGCACCTTTCACTAATGACTAAGGTGACTAAATGTCACCGAAATTCGCCGAAATTTAAAGACGGAAGTCACGTAGTTCACGAAGCTCACGCCGTTTTTGATTAAAAAAAAAACTTATTAAATTTTAAATAACTCATGGCTTTATTTTAAAAAGGTAAAGCTTAAAATGTTAGCTTTAAAGGGGTTTAAATTTGAATCCCGTTATAAAATCTGTGCCATTTTTATGATACATTTGTTTTTATTCATTTTAATTGAAAATATTTACATTTCAAATAAGTTTCTTTTTCATCATGCGGAGAACATGCACAACGCAACGCTTGTACTTAATGAAAAATGTGTATTTTCAAAAAGTGACACAGCTTCTGATGTTTTCTAAAATCACGAAATATTGAATCACGACAGGTTTTTCAGAGCCTAAATCTTTCCTTTTTCGATAATACATTTTTCATATAATAATTTTTTTTGCAGCTGTTTATTTCGTATGCTCTTATAATGGAAAATTTTTAAACAAATTTTCTAAGTTTGAATACATATTTTTGTATCTATTTATTTAAAGTTTTGCGGAAAAGCTGAACAAAAATAATATTTCTATAAAAATGTATGCAAGATTAATTATTAGACTTTTTTTTTCTTTGAAAAAGGGCTGTACTGTGGCAAAAGTTTTGTAAACCGATGAGGTTTTGAAAAAAATGACAAGTCTAGTAAAAGCGATATCTTTTCATCTTCAGAATTTTTTGAAATAAATTTCTAACACATTTTTTTAACATCATGTGGTGGTATGATGAGAAAGTTAAGAAAAATATTTGGTACTTTCGTATTAGCCTTATGCTAGTGGTTTATCGTAAAAGAATGAATGAAGTACTATTTATTAATTCCTGAAACGTCAGTGCAGGCTCACTGTGGAGACCTGAAAATTTTTTGGTTTCCGCCCGTTTGTCTGTTTGTTTGTTTGCCTGTTCCGTCATAACTACTGGAAAAATATCTGATCGGGTTAATTTTTGCTAGGTATGTTGCTGAGATACCCGGATTTAGCTGTATAGTTTTTCGTTAAACTTGGTTAATTTGTTCAAAAAATATATAACATTTATTTTCACTAGTAATTGAAAACGTGAGTTCTGATGAAACATTCTCTTTGAATCTGTATTCACCTTGTACTATAACTACTAATTAAAAACAACATAAATGTTCAATATATATATATATATATATATATATATGTATATATATATATATATATATATATATATGTATATATATATATATATATATATATATATATATATATATATATATATATATATATATATATATATATATATATATATATATACGTACCATTTCATAAAATATTTTACTGAAGGTGACTTCATATACAAAACTGTATTTTACATAGACAACCGAGCGCTTTCGAGCAAACTTTTGCTCATCTTCAGGGTTGCAAAACAAAACACAAGTGCACAAATAACAAATGGAAAAAAAAAAAAAAAAAAAAAAAAAAAAAAGTAAGAACATCGTTCATTGCTGGAAAACGGAAGAAACCATTAAAACAAACCAACAGGGGTGGGAGGCACTGGGAGGGTTGTGATAATCATATTTCGTCTTGAACAATTCCCAAGAGTCTATATACTATAATTTGGGAATATCGTAGGATAATGAATCATTGCTTGTTTTATCTTTTTTAGTGAAATTTTCTATGGATTCATTGATTATTGCTTCATAAAAGGTCGATGTATGCTTAATTATTTTAGCTTGATCAAAATGTATTTTGACTGATTCTTCTTGTTTTAATCTTGAAAATTCTGTTTTAGTTCTATTGAATTTTATATCTGAAATATACTCTTTTCAACGAGTTTTAAACTTTCTTAAGGTTATACCTATATAGTCTTTTAATTTATAACTTTTCTTACCATTTTCATTTATTTTCATAGTGACTAGAATTCTACAGATTTCTGATAATTCTTTCATCGGTACAGGATCGATCTTTTTATGTAATAAGGTTTTCAATTTTACAGGAGGGAGGCTGTAAAATTTATATCATATTTCTTTAAATTATATTTCAATTTCTCAAAAAGTCCAAGAATATAATATAATTAGTATTTATTTTCAAAACATAATGTTTTCCCATGGAAATTAAGACGGTTAAGTATAAAAGGGGGAAATGGGGGTAACCCCATTAATTTATTATCGATTTCTTTATTTTTCGAGAGGCATTATTCCGAGGGGTATTATTTGAAATAAGAGTATAATATACTATTAGTGTGAATAGCCTGTGAGTTAAATGCTATCAGTTTAACTGGGCCCTTTTTTTATTTTTCTTAGGTTCTCTAATTTTTTTGTAGATTACAGTGCCACCTTTGGCGAAATTTTAAACGAATTTTGAAATAGTATTTTTAAAAATGTACTGCTTTTTTAATAAAGATTCAACGAACGGAGCATTTCTATCATTAATCGTTTTCAAATTATTTAATTAAAAAAAAGTTCCCTCCTTTTTGTACACCTGGTATATGTGTGGGTGTGTGTCTGACGGCCACGTAGTAAATACCACTGATTTAGAAAGATAAAAAAAAAAAAAAAAAAAAAAGATAAATGCTGCGATTTGAAGGGAATGTTGTGAAATTTGATTTATCCGATACTTCGATTAATCCAATCTTATAGTTCGTATCATCTGTGTTCTACATTATTTTATAAAACAATTGACTTGGCATTTAAATTGTTACTTGAACATGAAAAATCGTTACAGATGTGTCAAAATAAAGCTAAAAAAGAAATTCAGCGAAAAATAAATGAAGAGTTTTTATTTTCTTTATTTTTTATTTTCCATCTGTTATCTTTTTTATTGGATTAATTTTTTGTGTAAATTAATAAGATTACATTATTCATTTGAAATGGTTTTAATAAAAAACATCGATTTTTCTTGTATTTACACAACTTTCTGCTTTCTTGAGATTTTTTAAATATTCATAAAAGTTTTTTCATTTTTGTTGTGTTTGTCTCTTTCTTTTTAAACTAATGAAGTTGTAGTACTTTTTTGTACAAAGTAAAACAAAAAAATAATTCTAAGAAAAAATAAATTGAAAAAAATAATAAAAAACATTATGTTTCCAAACTTTTATAGCAAGTTTTTGGAAATAACTTTTATTCAATAACAATTTTTATTTGAATATTTTTATTGAATAAAATTTAATATATTATCTTCCAGAATATGAATCTTCTAGAATCTATGGCTCATATTTTTTTTAATCTAATACAAAATTTTTAAAAAGATGTATATGAAACATTTTAGTACTTTCATTCATTAAAAAACTAAATGCATAAAATATTTACAATCTTTATAAAACTGTGACATAAAAATTTTAATTTTCTTTTCGCCTTGAAAGGTTAAAATTGAATTGAATAAAACAGTGAAAATTTCTTGGAAACTCCAGATAAACAATGAAAATACAAGAGCAATAAATTTATTATCAATAGCTAATAATTTATAGTTAATTTAGTCAGGTATAGCAAAACCTGCATGCATCTTCAAAATAGAAAAGACTAAAGAAAGAAATACTATAGGCTTATTTCTTCTTTAACAGTATGCTCGTTCTGCTACCTCTGAATAGAAACTATAAATTAATTTTTGCGGAAAAGTATAGTGATGTTTATTTTCCTGGAATTTCCAAGAACATTTCATTTTGTTGTGTTCTTTTCGATCAATATATTAGGATTATCATCATTCACATTCTGTCGTTTCCTATTATAAGAAATTGGTTGTTAGTAGCAGTATCATCATTTCAGTTGTAGTTTTTTGTTATTACTAAATGAAATTTAAAAGAATTAATTCAGTGTTAAAATAAATTGATATCCTAAAATTATTTGTTGAAGAAAATTTTTAAAAAATTTGCACATAATAATAATAATAATAATAATAATAATAATAATAATAATAATAATAATAATACTAGCAGTACTCGTAGTATTAGTATCAGAATTTTACAATTCATTTTTGGTTATTACTAAAGGAATGCCGAACGAATAATTTCAGTGTTAAAATAAATTAAAATGTAAAACTTTTTTTTTTTAAAGAAACGTTTTAAGAATTCAAATTTTGATCCATTTTGTTTTGCAATTTTCGACGTAATAATAATATTAATAATTTTATTAATAACAGTATCAACATTTTGCAACTCATTTCTGATTAATAGTAAATGAAAGCTAAGAAAATTAATCAAATGTTAAAATAAATTAAAATTCTAAAAACTTTTTTTTAAAGAAAAGTTTTAATGATTCAAAATTTTCTACAACTGTTTTGGATTTTTCACATACTACTACTACTACTACTTCTACTACTACTACTACTACTACTACTACTACTACGACTAATAATAATAATAATAATAATAATAATAATAATAATAATAATAATAATAACATCAACATTTTGCAAATCATTTTTGATTATTATTGAATGAAATCTAAGAGAATTAATAAAATGTTAAAATAAAATAAAATTCTAAAGACATTATTTTTCTAAAGAAAAGACTTAAGAATTCAAATTTTGCTGTAATTTGTTTTTAAATTTTAGACATAATAATAATAATAATAATAATAATAATAGCAGTACTCGTAGTATTAGTATCAGAATTTTACAATTCATTTTTGGTTATTACTAAAGGAATGCCGAACGAATAATTTCAGTGTTAAAATAAATTAAAATGTAAAACTTTTTTTTTTTTAAAGAAACGTTTTAAGAATTCAAATTTTGATCCATTTTGTTTTGCAATTTTCGACGTAATAATAATATTAATAATTTTATTAATAACAGTATCAACATTTTGCAACTCATTTCTGATTAATAGTAAATGAAAGCTAAGAAAATTAATCAAATGTTAAAATAAATTAAAATTCTAAAAACTTTTTTTTAAAGAAAAGTTTTAATGATTCAAAATTTTCTACAACTGTTTTGGATTTTTCACATACTACTACTACTACTACTTCTACTACTACTACTACTACTACTACTACTACGACTAATAATAATAATAATAATAATAATAATAATAATAATAATAACATCAACATTTTGCAAATCATTTTTGATTATTATTGAATGAAATCTAAGAGAATTAATAAAATGTTAAAATAAAATAAAATTCTAAAGACATTATTTTTCTAAAGAAAAGACTTAAGAATTCAAATTTTGCTGTAATTTGTTTTTAAATTTTAGACATAATAATAATAATAATAATAATAATAATAGCAGTACTCGTAGTATTAGTATCAGAATTTTACAATTCATTTTTGGTTATTACTAAAGGAATGCCGAATGAATAATTTCAGTGTTAAAATAAATTAAAATGTAAAACTTTTTTTTTTTAAAGAAACGTTTTAAGAATTCAAATTTTGATCCATTTTGTTTTGCAATTTTCGACGTAATAATAATATTAATAATTTTATTAATAACAGTATCAACATTTTGCAACTCATTTCTGATTAATAGTAAATGAAAGCTAAGAAAATTAATCAAATGTTAAAATAAATTAAAATTCTAAAAACTTTTTTTTAAAGAAAAGTTTTAATGATTCAAAATTTTCTACAACTGTTTTGGATTTTTCACATACTACTACTACTACTACTTCTACTACTACTACTACTACTACTACTACTACTACGACTAATAATAATAATAATAATAATAATAATAATAATAATAATAACATCAACATTTTGCAAATCATTTTTGATTATTATTGAATGAAATCTAAGAGAATTAATAAAATGTTAAAATAAAATAAAATTCTAAAGACATTATTTTTCTAAAGAAAAGACTTAAGAATTCAAATTTTGCTGTTATTTGTTTTTAAATTTTAGACATAATAATAATAATAATAATAACATCAACATTTTGCAATTCATTTTTTGCTCACAGGCTATCAAATCCTGAGAGCTAATGTGCCCGCCTGTTCTGTATGTATGTATGTATGCACGTATGTACGTAACGCGATAACTCTTGATAGAAATATCCGATTTGTTTAAAATTTTGGTTATAGGTTCATTGTGATAAGGCGCTTCCCTGATTAGTTTTGGGGTTTCATTGGTTAAGTATAAAGAGGGTAGGGCTAATTCCCCCCTTAATTTAGATAAATGGGTTTTTCATGCAGAATCATCCTATTTGCTTCAAATTGTGTATATAAGTTCATTGTGATAAGGCGCATCCCTGATTAGTTTGGAGGTTCATTGGTTAACTATAAAGGGGGGAACGGGGGGCTGATTCCCCCCTCCTTAAGTTAGATAAATTGGTTTTTCATGCAGAATTATCTGATTTGCTTCAAATTTTGCACATATGTTCATTGTGATAAGGCGCTTCCCTGGTTAGTTTTGGGGGTTCACTGGTTAAGTATAAAGGAAGGAACAGGGGGGTTAATCCCCCCTTAATTTATTATCGATTTTTTTTATTTTTTGAGGGCATTATTCTTTGAAATAAGAGTATAATATACAATTATTGTGAATAGCCTGTGAGCTCAATGCCATCAGTTTAACTGGGCACTTTTCTTTTTATTGATTATTATTGAATGAAAGCTAAGAGAATTAATTTAACGTTAAAAAAAAAAATGGAAATTCTGAAAACACTTTTAAAAGAAAAGTTTTAAGAATTCATATTTTGCTGCAATTGTTTTAAATTTTTCGCATAATAATAATAATAATAAATAGTATCAACATTTTGAAATTCAGTTTTGGTTATTAATGAAAGCTAAAAGAATTAATTAAATAGAAAAATAAATAAAAATTCTACAAACATTTTTTGAAATGTTTTAAAAATTCAACTTTTGTCTACTTTTTTTTTTTTTCATATTTTCACATCTTGTCTATTGTTCAATAATCAATAAGTTAAAACATCTGATTTTGTTAGATGACATTAATTTTCGAGGAATATGTTTTAAATTACAATAACATTAGAGAAACTAAATAATAATAATAACTTACGAATAAACACGTTTAAAATCTTTTAAAGAGGAATTTTCAGTGTGTCACAAATTGATAACAGTTCTTTTGAATTGTTATTAAATTACCATTGTTTATTACCATTGGTCGTTATCATCGTTTATTTAGTATAAACGAAAATAATAACTACTCTTTCACACTCACACACAAAACAATTATCGAAGTATTTTTATCATAATTTTCTTTTTCAGCGATTGAAAACACGTCATTCCTGTGCTACTAAAACTATACAGCAATAATAAATATCCTTTTTGGAAGAACCAAATTACTAGGTTATTAGATTATCATCAGGATTATGGGTAGCTTATAAAAATTCCTTTAAAAATATGTGAACATTTTATTATCTAGTAATCTCTTTTCTATATTTTAGTAGAAAATGTTATGTTAGTATACATGGTGGGTAAACAGTCAGTTTAAAATTCATAAGAAAATAACAAACAAAGATGCATATCAAAGATTTATCAAAGAGACTTTTTTTTTTTTTTTTTTTTTTTTTTTAGACCAGAGAAAAAATTAGTTCAAATTTTCAGTGATAGGTGCTATTAAGTTCCAAGTTATTTAAAATAAGTAAAAAAAATATTGAGATTATACAATAGGTATTAATTTGCACTTGAGATTATAGTATATGATGTTTAGTAGCAAGTGCAAATAAATACCTTTTTAGCATAGTCTAAATATTTTGATGTCTTGAACAAAATAGACCTCATTATCGCCATCTATTTGTGAAAATTTGAACTATTTTATTTTTTTGTCACAAAAATTTGATTTTTTTTTATAAGTCTTATGACGCAAATTGCGCTCCAATATGACAGATTGTTCTTTTTTTGTTATTTAAAATTTATTCGGACTTTTTACCCATCTTATATTTGTTGGATTTATAAATATGTACACTATGGTTATAAAAGTATTGTTTATACCTATTCTCACCTGTTTTATTCTCTTTTCAGGTAATGAAATTAAAACTGATTGCTTCATTCTGTTGAAAAAATGGTCTGTTACTATTAAGCGCCTTAAAAGTATGTAGCACTTTCAAAAACTAAATCTTCACATTTGTTTTTAATTATGATTTTGCTTGGAAAGTATGAGTAGTTTAGTTTTGTTAAGGATATCTTTTCATGATTAGAGTGCTTTTGTAATAAATTTAGTGCCGTTCTTCCAGTGCCTGAAAATAATCAGTACTCTGTCAAGAAAGAAAGAAAAAGAGCAAGAAAAACTAAGATAAATGTGTTTGGAGATTGTGCTAAGTAGGCTCCGTAGTAGTAGTGATTCTCAAACTTTTATGACTTGCGTACTGCTTTAAGTATGCAGGCAGAACGCAAGCAGTATGCACCAGATCGAGTTACGTCTATCTGGTATATGGTTATAGTGGAGGGTGTATACACCATCAGTACAAAAACCCTTAACGGGTTAAAAGTTGTGACGCAGCACTTTGTTTTGGCTCTATAAATTTTAAATATGGGTCTTAAAAGTAATGATATCAAATTTAAGTGACGCTATGTTAATAATTTTTTTTTTAATCATAATTTTCTTTTTAGTTTTATTTATATTCACAGGTGCAATTATTATCTTAATATGAAAAAAATATATAGAACTTATTCGCTGATGCTTTTTCATTCACATCTCTCATGAATTCAAAATATGGGTTTTAAAAGAAATGGTATCAAAATTTGAGTGACACCTTGACGTGAATTTAATAGGACTCTTTTAAAATTCAATTTAAATTATTTTTGGTTTGTCTTCTAAAGTATATTTACACATACAAACAATACTTTTAATTTTTCAATACACTTTTAAATATATTACTTTCACTGAGCCTATATTATGTATTGAAATGTATTTATTTCAATAAATTGATTTATCTTCTGTGCCACGCTATCCAAAATCATAAGTAAAATTTATGTAAATGATTATTTTGCGTCATATTATCCACTTGCATACATTTCCCTTTGTTTGGATACTACAATACTTCCCTTTGTTTGGATTTGGGTCCATAGAACCCGAGATAGGAAAGCGCCCCCTGTTAGTGAAACTTGGAATTAAAATCTATATATCCTGTCGATGCTGAGTCGAACCAAACTGCATTGTGATCGGACCCATAGAACTCGAGTTAGCTGCAAAATCCGTTAGTTTCATCTTCCACCATCAGGGGGCGCACTCTGTACTATGCAGACATAGCTGAAATCTTTGAGACTGTGGATTTCAAGTCGAATAAGCCATACTGCGTGGTGATTGGGCACATAGAACCCGAGAGAGGAAAGCGGCCCCTGGTGGTGAATTTTGAAACTAAAATCAATATATCCTGTCGATGTCGAGTCGAATAAATTAAACTGTATTAGATACCAATTAATCTCGGAAAAAATTGCAAATTTTGTCATTTGGCAGCGTAAAAATCATGAATTTCATCGATCGGCACAGAAAAAACATGTATTTTGTCGATAGGGGGAGAAAAGATCATAAATTTCGTCGAACAGGCGGATAAAAATCATGAATTTCATTTATTAGCGCATGAAAAACACAAATTTCATCAAACACTCGCATAAAAATTAAAAAATTCGTTGATCGGGCATGAAAAAACATTAATTTCGTCAAGTTTGCACGTAAAAATCACAAATTTCATCAAACGGTAGCATAAAAATCACAAATTTCATCAAACGGTAATATAAAAATCAAGAATTTGGCAATCGGGTGATAAAATTTTTTTTTGTCAATCCGGCCCGTAAAAAGTATGAATTTTGTTGATGAGGTGCGTAAAAATTGTCGAGTCGAATGAATTAAACTGCATTAGATACCAATTAGTCTCTGAAAAAATTGCAAATTTCATTATTTTGCAGCATAAAAATCAGGAATTTCGTTGATCAATGTGCAAAAATCATGAATTTCATCGATCGGCACAAAAAAAACATGAATTTTCTCTATAGGGGGAGAAAAGATTATAAATTTCGTCGAACAGGCGGGTAAAAATCATGAATTTCATTTATTAGCACATGAAAATCGCAAAATTCATCAAACGGTCGTTATGAAAATCAAAAAATTCTATGATCGGGTATGAAAAAGTCATTAATTTCGTGAAGTTTGCACGTAAAAATCACAAATTTCATCAAACGGGTGCATAAAAATCAAGAATTTTGGAAATCGAGTGATAAAAATTTTTTTTTCAATCCGGCCCGTAAAAAGTATGAATTTTGTCGATGAGGTGTGTAAAAATTGTCAAGTCGAATGAATTAAACTGCATTAGATACCAATTAGTCTCTGAAAAAATTGCAAATTTCATTATTTTGCAGCATAAAAATCATGAATTTTGTTGATCAATGTGCAAAAATCATGAATTTCATCGATCGGCACAGAGAAAACATGAATTTTCTCGATAGGGGGAGAAAATATTATAAATTTCATCAAACAGGCGGGTAAAAATCATTAATTTCATTTATTAGCGCATGAAAAAACATTAATTTCGTCAAGTTTGCACGTAAAAATCACTTTCATCAAATGGGTGCATAAAAATCAAGAATTTTGGCAATCGGGTGATAAAAATTTTTTTTGTCAGTCCGGCACGTAAAAAGTATGAATTTTGTCCATGAAGCGCGTAAAAATTGTCGAGTCGAATGAATTAAACTGCATTAGATACCAATTAGTCTCTGAAAAAATTGCAAATTTCATTATTTTGCAGCATAAAAATCAGGAATTTTGTTGATCAATGTGCAAAAATCATGAATTTCATCGATCAGCACAGAAAAAACATGAATTTTCTCGATAGGGGGAGAAAAGATCATAAATTTCGTCGAACAAGCAGGTAAAAATCATGAATTTCATTTATAAGCACATGAAAATCGCAAATTTCATCAAACGGTCGCGTGAAAATCAAAAAATTCTTTGATCGGGTATGAAAAAATCATTAATTCCGTAAAGTTTGCACGTAAATATCACAAATTTTTTCAAACGGGTGCATAAAAATTAAGAATTTTGGCAATCGGGTGATAAAATTTTTTTTGTCAATCCGGCCCGTAAAAAGTATGAATTTTGTCGATGAGGTGCATAAAAATTGTCGAGTCGAATGAATTAAACTGCATTAGATACCAATTAGTCTGAAAAAATTGCAAATTTCGTCATTTTGCAGCATAAAAATCAGGAATTTCGTAGATCAATGTGCAAAAATCATGAATTTCATCGATCGGCACAGAAAAAACATGCATTTTCTCGATAGGGGGAGAAAATATTATAAATTTCATCAAACAGGCCGGTAAAAATCATGAATTTCATTTATTAGCAAATGAAAAACGCAAATTTCATCAAACGCTTGCATAAAAAAAAAATTCATTGATCGGGCATGAAAAAACATTAATTTCGTTAAGTTTGCACGTAAAAAACCCAAATTTCATCAAACGGGTGCATAAAAATCAAGAATTTTGTCTATCGGGCGATAAAAAAATGTATTGTCAATCCGGTACATAAAAAGTATTAATTTTGTCGATGAGGTTAAAAATAAAGGTAATATGAGTCAAGGGGTCTAACCTTATGAGTCTCCTTATTTTCTTTCTTGTTCGGATGCAAACAATTCATATTTTTAATCTGCATTTGGTCGAAAAATGAATTATCTTTAATTTTAAAAACGAGAAATTCGTAATTACATGTATAAAATTCGATTGGTACTTATTATTGGTATTTATGATTTCAAAATTTTTAAAAAGAAATTGTTTTTTTGCTAGTATACAGTGGGCAAAGTCTCTAGCCATGCCAACCAACCAATCGGTTGCTTATGGATCTGCTTATGCTTATATCACTTATTCATATAGTTTAGCTTTGGCTTGCCTCTTATTAGTTTGTCTTGACTGCTAAATTTTTATATTTCACATTTCATAATTTTTATTGCAATACTTCAGGTAAGAATGCTTTTTAACTTGATTATTTCCTGTATTTATAATAATTTTTTGTTACTAACATTCTTATGTTTTAATGGGTGCAAAATTTAAGATTGGCGAAAAAGCTACTAAAAGGTTCTTTATTTCAATAAATTGTTTTATCTTTTGTGCCATGCTGTCGAAAATTGAAAGAAAAATTTATGTAAAGGTTTATTTTGCATCATAGTATCCAAACTAAGTGAAATGTATGCAAATGGATAGTATGATGCAAAAAAATCCATTTACATAAATTTTTCTTTGAATTTTCGACAGCATGGCACAAAAGATAAATCAATTTATTGAAATAAATACATTTCAATGCATAATACAGGCTTATTGCAAGGGATATATTTAATGATGATTGTACTGAATTTTGTATTGAAAATGGAACATTTTAGTACATATTAATGGTTTAGCATAAAAAATAATTTATGTAGGTCATTCTAAAATTCTTATATAACAAAATCTGTAAAAATGAAGCTCTGTTTTGTCAGAATTCTGCAATTGTTAATTTGTTTTAAAACTAAATAAGCGCTCCTTAGGTATTTTTAACTGTTTTTATTATTGGAAATGGTGCGGAAAAACAGAACAAAACAAACTTTAGTAAAATATTTTATGTAGTAATAGGGTGGGTTTTTTTAGGAAACATTTATTTAACTGCGTTTATTATTTTTTTTTAAGAGGACAGCCAAGGGTCGATGCATGCTTTACACTCACGCTAAAAAAAAAAAAAAATTAATCGGTTAAAAAAAAAGAAAAAAGTCTCCAAACTTTGGGGACTGTTTTTTCTTTTATGGCAACCTGGCTATTAAGCTTGTATTTAGTAGCTTGGCGCAGTCTTGGAAATCATGCCATCCAAACAGTCGCCAATCTTTTGTTTACATTTTAGCGTGAGTGTAACACATCTGTTCAGTTATTTTTCTTGGGGCCCATTTTGTGAAAAGTAAAGGTTACTTTTGTGAAATTTATTATATTTTAGTGAAAAATAACATTTTGTAACAAAAGTTGAAATTCAGTTACTCAAATTAGAACAAAGTACTTATTAACAAAAACTTTTTACATTTACAATCACTTTGCTGAAATTTTCCTCTCAAGTGAACTTGTTTGTTTACAAATTACACATTTTAAAACATCACAAAATAATAAATATTTAATAAATAGTAAGTTTTTATGGAATAGAATTTTGTGAAAGGAACTATTTTAGTAAAAAGAATTTTGTGGAGAGGCCCATTTTATCAAATTGATTTTTGTGAAGAGGTCCGTTTTATTAAATTGATTTTTCCCCAAATTTTACCTGGATCGACCCTTGACAGAGCAAAATATAAATATGTAAACTTTATTCTTAATAAAACAAACAAATAAACTGATATTTTTTTTATGTATATCAATATTTATTTACATCAAACTATCAGTTATTTATTTTTTTAATAATAGAAACTATTTCATTAGTTACGCTATTTTATTTTTATATTGAAATAAAAAAAATCCACGTGCTATTATTGCATGCTATTTGTAACTAATATTAAAAAAAAGTTTTCGCCGGCGGAGGAAAAAAATCGCACCAACGTGGTGCGTATATATATGACATCTGTGCGGTATTATTGATTAATACTATATTAATAAAATAGATTAGCAGTTTCACACAGCTTTTTCGCCAATCTTAAATTTTGCACGCATTAAAACATAAGAATGTTAGTAACAAAAAATTATTATAAATACAGGAAATAATCAAGTTAAAAAGCATTCTTACCTGAAGTATTGATATAAAAATTATAAAATGTGAAATTTTAGCTGTCGAGACAAACTAATAAATAAGAGCCAAGCCAAAGACAAACTAGTAATAAGTAATAACAGCTAAGCTAAAGCTAAACTACTGTGGCTAAACTATCAGTCAGATAATCAACCGATTGGTTGGTTGGCATGGCTAGAGACTTTGCCCACTGTATAGTAGCAAAAAAACAATTTCTTATTAAAAATTTTGAAATCATAAATACCAATAATAAATACAATCTAATTTTATACATGTAATTACGAATTTCTCGTTTTTAAAATTAAAGATAATTCATTTTTCTACCAAATGCAGATTAAAAATATGAATTATTTGCATCCGAACAAGAAAGAAAAAAAATTTAACCATAATTTAATTTAATACATATTTTGGAATGTATAATAAACTGTTTTCATAAAAAAAAAAAAAAAAAAATCTAAATAGTTCTTCAGCCACATATGATTGCGAAATCGCCTTTAACTATAACCGTGATACCCATGAACATCCTGACCGCGCAGGAATAAAAAAGGGTGAAAAGGCCGAAAATCTTTAATGTTAGTCTACCAGAAAAAGCATAAGAAAAGAGTCCGATTTTGAAGCTGGATTATATAAAAAACAAGAGTTTTCCTACGTTAGCTCAAAATCTTACTCTCTTCATCTAAAAGCGATTAATATAATATATTAATTTAAAAAAAATCGTTCGATCCATTTTCGAGATAACACCTCTGTGCCCATTACACCATTACATTTTCCATTTTCGCTTAAAAATTGGTTTCCAGATCTCAAAATCTACTGCATGTAGAAATCTATAAATTTCACGATAGAGTTAGGCCATAGATATAAGACTAATGTGAAAAAATCGAAACGGTATGCCTCATATTTACTGAGATATTAAATGTCGGCGTTTCGATTTTCCTTTGATGTCCTGCTAGCTGTATATATGAGAGTGGCAGAATCTTCGGTTTTGGGCTTACGGTTTTCGGTTTTTCGCTGCGTCACTCAAGAGACTACCGTCTCTTATGATAATACCTTCTTTTTTTTTTAGGAACTCCGTAAACCCTTTGTTTCTTAAATACAGCTATACTGTCCAGCATAAACCTCTGCTTATAATGTTTACCCTCTGTTTTTCTTTTCTTTCTTTTTCTTTCTTTTTTTTTTTTTTTAAACGACTACAACTATTGATCTGGTGTACCTCATTTTTTTACTTGAAAAATTCCTGAATAGAAAAAGGGAAACAAACAAAATGTCAAATTATTACAAACAAACATAGCTTTTGATAGATGATTAATGTTATTGATACATATAACGGGTGTTTTAATTATGAAAAGTGAAAATATTTACATTGCACATTTCTTTAATTTTTGGGGTTTATTTTGCTGAAGTAGAGTCGTAAACCATCTTCAATAACTAAAAATACCCTTCCCTAAGAAATTTTCCGGTGAAAGTGATTTCTTGATTGTTTCAAAAAGAAGCGAAAATGGAATTCAGAATGTGCGTGAAAGTTCACAGTACTAAAGGTGTAGTTAAATTGTCATTTTCCATCGTTAACTGACCACAAAAAATCAGAAAAAATGCAGAAAATGTACTAATAACCTTATAGTACGATTTCTGTATTTTTACGGTAATATTTTGCACTGTAGTTTTTTTTTTTTTTAAATCTTTGACTCGTTGCATATCGCCTAGAAACTCTTTTCGTAACCCTAAGGAATACGTGTATCTTACTTTTTGAAACGCTAGAATAGGGTAAATTAAAGAGTTGATACGTGTTTATAAAAATTGGATTACTTGTCGTTATTATAAGAGCATGACTTTGAATTTTCCTGTGACACACTTTAGGATGTATTGGATATCAGGCAAAAAATCCCTCAAAGTTGATATTTTAAGTAAAGATTGACAAATTTGGTGTGCTTTTAAAAATTAAATAGTATTTTACAAATCTTAACCACACTTGGGGTTTAAATAAAATCTGCTAGTAAAATAGTTTATTATTGTTACTACTATTTTAGGTAGCTTTTATTACAAAAAGTAAGAAGTTACCTATTGCAGCCGTCTGGAGGAAAGCAAGACCGAAAAATTTTGGTATATTTTCATCGATCATAATCCCCAGACCCCAAAACCACCCTCTGTTCAAATGGTGATATATATATATATATATATATATATATATATATATATATATATATATATATATATATATATATACTATATATATGCATGATTTTTGTCATGCTATAGCACTCGTATTTGTGACCCGATTTGGATGTGTACAGAACTTACCAAGGCCGGTCGAGTTCGTTGATCTGATTCATCCGCTATCTTTTTTCAAAATGACAATCATTTAAAAATTTCAAATTCAAAAAGATGTACAAAAAAATTCGAAATTAAAAAAGTTTTTTCTCTTAAGGGTTTGACCTCAATACAAGGATTTCGAAGCAATTTTTGTTGCGCCTCTATCTTAAAAATGGCTGTTATATAACAATTTGCGACTCTAGGGTGGATGACATTTTGAAACAAGTCAATAGATGAAAAATAAGGGATTCCTAAATAAAAGGGTTTAATTTATGTTTTATTGAATGTGGTTACCCGCAATTTTTTTAATTGTTGTAACCATTGTTCCAACACTCATATGACTAAAACTACATAGTCATATCTGCCAGAGTCAAATTCTCGACAAGCTTGGCGATACGTGAAGAACTTTCACTAAATTTGATGACAAAAATAGGTAGCTATATAAATGAAGCCAATTTGGCAATAGCTGACTAAATTTTAAATTTCTATTCAAATTAAAAACTGACGAAAAGTGGGAATCTTCTATAATCGGGTTCCACGCGTTCTAGCTTGGTGGGTTTGAGTAAAATTTGCCGAATTCTGAAAATGAATTATTAAGGAACATACCTTTTCCTTTTACATTTCGGAAGGACTTTTTTTAATATTATAGTACTTCATTAAAACACTATCAATTAATTAATGGGGAAACATATTAAATTTTCTTTATTTCCGCTTTTAAATCTGCACCCTTTAAACATATCAACTCATATTTTGAGCATCTCAGTTACTGAACGATAAAGAATGTTAATACTTATTCTAAATTATAAAGTCAACTTTACTTATATCATCTTCAAAAGAAACACGTTTTGACTTACGTTGTATTAATAAGTACGTAGCAAATCTAAAGAATTAGCCTCTTTAAGCAAAATAACTTTCTTGGAAATTTCAGGAAAAAGGCGTAAACCATTTTTCTGAACGTGCAAGTCTGTTCTACATTACAAGACAAACCTGAATTATATATATTTGGAAAGCGAATAGAAATATTCACCATACTTATTAAATGAATCACTGACCGCATTTCTTCGTAAATGTGAATATTAGAGGTGTTAAACGTAATTATTTATGATTGCTGCTGTAATCTGGCAAAATTTCAAGAGTTCTTTTTTCCCTCATAATGAAAAGAATGAATTGCTTTGGCTTAATTTTTACGTTTGTAAGACAGATACGTATGAGCGGCTTTGAAGAGAAATACAGTACATTTTATTGCATAAAAACTGAAATCATAATTCCTTTCTTTCTTTCTTTCTCTTTTCTTTCTTTCTTTCTATCTTTTTCTTTTCTTTCTTTCTTTCTTTTTCTTTTCTTTCTTTCTTTTTCTTTTCTTTCTTTCTTTTTTTTTTCTTTTTTTTTTTTTGGTGTGTGTGTGTATTATTGCAATATAAAATCGTACATTTCTACAAACTTAACATCATTGAAACATTAATCCTACTACTGTAGTAGCACTTTCAGTAGATGTGACGTCCCCATGATGTCGCAAATGGTCACAAATGTCACAATCACAATACTAATCAAAGTGCGACTTGTTCAATTCGTCATATAAGACTCTCAAGTGACTATCAATTAGTGATCTTAATATAAAGTCGTCGCATCCTATTTCTTAGACATTTAATCGTCGCAAAATAGAACATATTGACGTCACACTTGTTACTTGGATCAGACTCATTTACCACGTCATGTGGTAACTATGACGACAACAAGAGTTGCATTTTGGTCATGGTGCATTCGCAATTCCGTCCTATTTTGGTCACAATGCTAGTGAATCACAGCTGCTTAAATATTTCGCCAGTACTGTGCAACCTTTTAAACATATTATGCTCACGGATATTTTCAGCTTGTTAGTGCTAAGGGATAAAGAATGGTAAAAGCTATTCTGAATTATAGTCAGCTTTACTTATGCATCATTTCCCAAGAATTAAATTTTGAGTAATGTATTAATGAGTACCTGGAAATCCTCAAGAATTAGCCTCTCTAAACGAAATAATTTTCGAGGAAATTTGGGGGTGGTGGAAGAGATCCGTAAAAGATTGGGCTAAATTATATGTTTAGAAAGCGTATATGAAAATTTTACATATTTTATTTATTAAATAAATTATTGGCAGCATTTCTAAATATATGCGAATCTTAGAAGTGTTAAACACGTATTTTTTTAAAATTATTAATACTGTAATCTGGCTAAGTTTCAAGAGTTTTCTTGCTTTTTTTTCCTTTGGAGAAAATAGAAAGAAAAATCATGCGTCAAGCTGAGATTATGAAACACTTTCCAACACATTCAGAATACTGCGACAAAACTTCACCGTTTAATAAGGTGAAAAAGGATATCTAAGTAAACAATTTGGAAAACGCATAAAACATTTGGGAACTCAATTTTGGAAATTACCATATAGTCGGAAAATAATTAAAATTCGTTTTTTACATGTCAGTTTCAAAGCGAATTAAATTTACTTTTAATTACGTCATACATTTTCCTTTTAGATTATTTTTATAATTAGTCCAGCGGTGTTGCCTGGTCCGTCAAAAAATCGAACGGAACGCAAAAACCACTATAAAAATCGTAATAAAAGATCCCAAAAAAAAATTAAAAATCGCTGCACGAATTCCGAATAAACTTTATTGAAAATAGAACAAAATTTACTATATTCGCCTAGGAAATTGAAACCGAATTTCTTCTTTTACTAATGTGAAAATATCGCTGCAAAACACACACACACACACACACACACACAAAAAAAAAAAAAATCGCTACAAATTCAAAAATCGCAAGAGGGCGAAATGTACTACAGTGGGCTAAAACATTGTAACCGAAATTCTTTCCCAAATGTCAAAAATCGTCACAAAAGCGAAAAAACTCTAAAGATCGCATAAAAAATTGCGCTGTATGAATTTTGAATAAACTTTATTGAAAAGAGGACAAAACATACTACACTGTGATAAAATATTAAAACTGGATTCCTTATACAAATGTTGAAAAAGTGCAACGAAATGTAAGAAAACCCCGATAAAAATCGCATACAAAATCGCTAAAAATTCAAAAATCGCAGAGGACGAAATTTACGATAATAGGCTAAAACATTGTAACCGGAATTCTTTCGGAAAAAATTGGAACCGGAAAAAATTGGCGCAAAACGATAAAATTCGCATTAAAAATCTCTAAAAAAATTCAAAAATCGTGAAAGAGAAAATTTACTTAGGCAAAAAGGTTTGAAACCGAATTTCTTTCACGAATATAAAAAAATCGCCGCGGAACGTCGTGTCACTGAAAATCTCATTAAAAATCTCTAAAAAATGAACGTCGCGGAAAACAAAATTTCCTATGTTAGGCTAAAAGTTTGAAACCGAATGCCTTTTACTAATGCCAGAAAATTGCTCCGAATCGAAAAAAAAAAAAATCGCATAACTAAATTTGCAAAAAAATCAAAAATCACTGTACGAATTCCGAGTAAACTTTATTGATAATAGAACAAATTTTACTATATTGGATTTGAAACCGAATTCTTTTTACTAATGTGGAAAAATCGCCTCAAAAACATGAAAATACACTAAAAATTGCATTAAAAATTAGATAAAGAAACATCCAATAAAAATAATCCAAAATCGGGCTTCGAGGTGCATAACTACATATATATCTTCCTGCCAAATTTCATATATGTGCGTAAACTGTTCTCTTTAGAACACAGCATACAGTCCGAAAGACACTCTCATAAACTGCTATCTTTATTAATTATATATAAGATAAAATTTATAATCATAAGATGTACGATAATGAATTAAGTTCTAATTTTTTTTTTTTTTAATGTCATACGCAACTTTAAATCATTAATAAAAAAATTAAAAGATCTCATGCATTACCTATACGAGTACATCTTTTTTTTTTTTTTTTTTTGCAACCGTATGATTACTACTGATAGTTAGTTTAAATTTAATAGCACAATATGATTCATTTTAGTAAAAAATAGGCAGTATAATGCGTATGTTTTTTTACAATACATGGCAGTTTCAAAGCAAATTAAACTTACTTTTAGTTACGTCATACATTTTATTTTTAGATTATATTTATAATGAGATAAAATTTATAATCATTAAGACGCACGATACAACAAATAAAGTTCTACATTATTATTATTTTTAATATCATCCGCTACATCAAATCATTAACCGAAAACTTAAAAGATCTCACGCTTTACCTATAGCAAGTCCATCTTTTTACGATCTAATCAGTTTTTAAATCTATTAACGATACTTGTTATTTGTTATAATTTTATTAATACTAATCTCATTTTAACTATATGATAATGATAAGATATTTCTTATTTATTTTAACCAAGACAATGTAGTATTTAATTACAAAACAAATTGCTGATTTTACAGTATAATACTGGCATCTCAGCTGCCAGTATTATACCGTAAAATTAACAGTATTAAACAGTAAAATAAGCAGTAATACTTCCAGTATATTACTGCACAGTATATTATTACACTACCGCATGCGCGGTAGTGTATTACTGCTTATTTTACTGTTCATTACTGTTAATTTTACGGTATACTACTGGCAGCTGAGATTCCAGTATTATACTGTAAAATCAACATTTTTTTTTTTTTTTTTTTTTTTTTTTTTTTGCAGTGTAGGTTTGTAATACGCTTAACAAAAATGTCTTTATTACGAATTTTTTCAAAATACATTATTCTGTGTTTTTTCTGGTTTTGTTTAAAATATCAAAAGTTTAAGATCCTACGCTAGTCACATGAAGGCACTTGTAAGATGATGTTAAACCAATCGCAGCGTCCTTATTAAATTTCTCGGTTGCATTTCAGTATTTTTAAATCATGTTTTATTTAAAAATATAATAAATTATAACACCTTGTAATAATATATTTCTTTTAAATGCTAAAAGGTGTAAATTAACAACATAATATACAGTAAAATAACTTTTATTAGATTGCTGACAGGTTACAAATAATACAAACAATATTCACTTTAATAATACAAAATAATACAAATTTTATACTCTTTAATATTATACAAACTTTTTTGAAAAATTAAAATACAGCTTTTATCTGCTTAATAGCCAAACCCCCTCAAAAATTAAAGAATATCATTTGCAGTAAGATTGACCCAATTAATTTTGAGAATTATTCAGTGGTATATGAACTACCTTTTATTAAAAAAGACGGATCAAAGAGTTATTGTTGTCGTTGTTGTTTAATCAATCAAGACTAAAAATGCAATGGAAGATTTTCATTATGGCAAAGTTCAGTGTGAGTTCAGTGTAGATGTCAGTAAAGGTGTGCATCGAGCGAAGGTGTTTATTTCTAAATAAGTCTCAGCTTGTATTTAATTATGTTTCTATACAGAGAAAATCATCTAAAGTTATTAATCATTAGATAGGCCACACAAGAATATGAGATGAGCCGCAAGTTACATAACATCAATTCCATAAACCAATTGGTGACATTCCAAATTGAATTGTAATCATATGTATTATACTTTTATTTTTATTTAATTCAGTTGATTTGGGGGTCAATTTTTAACTTGGCACCCGGACGCTTGCCGCATTTTTCCTGTGGGAAATCAGTCCCTCGATATTTATGTAGGCAAATATCTACATTGTTTATGACCATATTTATATCATATATAGTAGCCATGTGTAAAAAAAAAAAAATAGTTTTATTTTTCTTATTTTCAAACAAAATGTAAATAAGTAAATTTTCAATAAATAAATAAAACCAGAATACTTTAAAAAGAAATCTTCGTAATGAACATGTAGCAACGCCTAAATTAAGTAATGTTTCTTATCTTATACCATATTATTTTTAAACAAAAAAAAAATCTCAATCGGTACTTCTGTAATAAAATTTCTTCAGTCTGGAACACCCGGATTTAAGTCCACGTTCAAATTCATTAAATCATTTTAAGAGATTTTTTTTTAAATTCCATTCAATATCAAAATAGTTTATTTGCATTTGCACAATATGCTGCAATCTCTTTTTAGGAAATAAAGTAATGGCTGGAAGATTCGTCTACGACAAAGCACATTTCTTTTATTGATTTTTTTTACTTGACGATCCGTAGCTACAACAATAGCGGACGCTTTTAGTGGAATACATGAACGTAAACTTGGAAAAGAGTGCAGCTGAATGGCATTACCCTCGAAAGTACCTCATGTGTAAACACAACCCGTTAAATGCGTCTGGAAAATTATACTCTTATAAAAAGGTTTTTAATCTGAGTGACATATAATAGTAATATATATTATATATATATATATATATATATATACCGTGTGTTTCAAAAGTTCGGTGCGAAAGTAAAACCCGCTAAAAAAAGATGGATGGGTGGGAGAGATATGCGGTTTTGAAGATAACCATTCAGCGTGAACGGGATTTTGTATGACACCAAAAAAAAAAGTTCAAAATCCCGACAATAGAGGGCGCTGCTACAGATAATTCCAGAAAATAATTCCATATTTGACATACAATTCAAGATTTGGATACACTGTTAAAAATTTGCAGCAAACTGTCCAGTCATTTGACCGTTTTTATATAGAAAACGGTTACATAACTGTAATTTACCTCTATTCTGACCATATTATTGCCCATATTATGGTCAGAACACAGTTAAATTATCGTTATGTAACCGTTTTCTATAAAAACGGTTGAATGACTGGGCAGTTTGCTGTAAATTTTTAAGTGTGCAAAAACTTTACAGAATACTGCATATACACTTTTAATACGCAAAAATAATAATGGCGCATGAGGTTATGTGCAATTTTCAATCACAATAACATCATTATTTTTGTGTATTAAAAGTGTACATGTAGTATTCTTTAATGTTTTTGTACCCAAATTTTGTCGAGAGTGGTGTCGTTGGAAAGCTATTACCATGGGGATCAAGGAAATGTATATAACTACCCGTCCGAATGCAACTGGTGAAGAGTTATAGGCCGATGTATTTCTGTCATTTATTGATTTCTCCAGGTTGCTAGCTATACAGGAAAGACACTCTGTGTGGTAGAAAAAAGAGTTGACGGATTACAAAGAGAGACAGTTTATGCTTGGTTTCAAAAGTAACTTCAAGGATAGCAGTGCATTTCTGAATAGAAATGGCTGAAGCACGGGTGTTTCCAACACCAGGTATACGGTATACACAATGAAAGGGGATGTTTCGCAGTTGTCATAGGTGTTCTAAGTTAAGTTAAAGCATGCCTGTTTAACTGATCGAAGGACGGGATCCGAGTCTCTAATTAAAGCCTTTTGAAAGGCATATCGACGCATGTCATCGAAGGTGGGTGAGGAGAATTTGTTATAGGCTAACTTATGCAATTTTATTATTCTTTCTTTAGTGATCATGTCAACAAAATGTGGTCACAATCTTCTGTTTCTTAATAGAGGGAATATGGAACCTTCACCAACTTCACACTGGCAACAACAGGTTACATAACTGTACTGTAAGCTGTCTTTAGTACCACACACAGTGCCTTTCCTGCATAGCTAGCGACCTGGAGAAATCAATAAATGACAGAAATACTATAACTCTTCACCAGTTGCATTCGGACGGGTAGTTGTATACATTTCCTTGAGCCCCAAGAGCTTTCCAACGACACAACTCTCGACAAAATCCCGATTTGGCAGTGAGGACCTACGCTAGTGAGAGTAGTTAACCCAGCAAAGGTGACGCACCTTCTGCCCTCTTGCTGCGTTTAGTATTATCTTTTTATACCTGACGATGAAAACTGTCAATTAATATTTAGATAGTCTAAAAACAGAACATTCTGTCTGTATTAAAGCCCGTATCTAAATCTTATTTTAGTATACCAATCATCAGGCATTAGTATTGATTTTAAAGAACAATAGCAGCATAGATGTGTCTTTTCATATTACTATTATCCTTAAAAAGTCATTACGTCCACTTAAAAATTCTTCCACATTGTCAGTATGATTACTGTTAATGTATGTATTTTACTGACAATGTGGAGGAATTTTTAAAAGGATGTAATGTTTTTTAAGAATAATAGTAATATGAAATAACACATCTATGCTACTATTGCTTGCCCAAATCAATACTAATGCCTGATGATTGGTATATTAAAATAATATTTAAGTGCTAATTAATTGTTATCGGAACTAGAGTAGTGTATTTTTACTCACAATCTGAAGAACAAAGATCCACTTTTACAATTCCATATATACACTATATTGCCAAAGGTGACCGGTCACTTGCGATTTTAGACATTTTGTTAACTATCTAGAAAAATACATGAGAATTGACCTGAAACTGCAGGTGTGTAAACAGTATAGTATAGGTTATTATATTTCCGTGAAGGTTTTTTCACGAAACCCCATAGGGGACTGTCAACAAATTGAAAAAGCACGAATATCTTTTGGATAACCCTGTAAAAACTAATGTAGCAAAAGCGTTCAAACTCGAGATTAATTATAAGTGGTTTATTGTAATATACTGTGTTCATTTTTATGAGGATAGCATGCATACTCGTAGAGAAATTAAGGTTTTTATAAAAACATTCCCACATTTCGCCTAGTTTTTTGCTTATAATTTGCAGAGTTCTTAATATAAAAAAAAGTTCTTTTCAGAAAATAGGACAAACAACATTGTACGTAATACTCTACGATCAGAATTAAAAAATAATAAAAATTGGATGAAAAATGAGCAGGTTTACTAAAAAATGTTTCACTGCGCATGCGCGAATGCAATCAAAATATAATGTGTATAATGTATTAGCTAAGTATATAGAGCAACTTTTGTGAAAGTCTCAAAATCATAGCTTGAAAATTCTGAAAATTATCGTCGATAGAATAAGCTCGAAATCCGTTGTTCCCAAAAAAGAAGCAAAAAGATGAGGGGTTGTATCAAATATTTGTTGATTAGTGCCAAGATAGCGTACACAATATTGCACGTACTATATTTGGATACAACCCCTCATATTTTTGCTTCCTTTTGGGAACAACGTATTTCGAGCTTGTTCTATCGACGATAATTTTTCAGAATTTTCAAGCTATGATTTTGAGACTTTCACAAAAGTTGCTCTATATACTTAGCTAATACATTATACACATTATATTTTGATTGCATTCGCGCATGCGCAGTGAAACATTTTTTAGTAAACCTGCTCATTTTGCATCCAATTTTTATTATTTCTTAAATTCTGATTGCAGAGTATTATGTACAATGTAGTTTGTCATATTTTCTGAAAAGAACTTTTTTTTATATTAAGAACTCTGCAAATTATAAGCAAAAAACCAGGCGAAATTTGGGACTGTTTTTATAAAAACCTTAATTTCTCTACGAGTATACATGCTATCCTCATAAAAATGAACACAGTATATTAAAATAAACCACTTATTAATAATCTCGAGATTGAACGCCTTTGCTACATTAGTTTTTACAGGGTTTTCCAAAATATATTCGTTCTTTTTCAATTTGTTGACAGTCCCCTATACGGTATCTTGAAAAAAATCTTCGCGGAAATATATAACTTATACTATACTGTTTACACACCTGCAGTTTCAGGTTAATTCCTCATGTATTTTTCTAGATAGTTAACAAAACATCTAAAATCGCAAGTGATCGGTCACCTTTGGCAATATAGTGTAGCATAATTCGATATATACTCTCCAAAATCAATACTAATGCCTGATAATTGATGTACTAAAATAATATTTAAGTGCTAATTAACTGTTATCGGAACTAGAGTAGTGTGTTTTTACTCACAATCTGAAGAACAAAGATCTACTTTTACAGGGTGAGCCATAAATTTCCATACATAGTAAAAATAAACATTTAACAATACTTATCTATGTTATTATCTATATCATCAAGAATATCATCAACAGCAATACAAATGAAGCCATCAGTGTGATTTTAAGTCATTTCTCTTTATTCAAAAGCATTTTTTAGGGTACCATACTTATAAAAAATAAAATGTTAAAACAATTCTTTGCTCACCCTGTACACATTTTTCATCTCCAGTTATTATATTATCACATTCACTTTAGAGTCATTTAACTACTGTTCATAATCACCATCGATGACATTAAGAATCTTAAACAAACTCAAACTCAATTTATCCAACATTCTGAATTTTTTTTTCTTAATGCATTAAAAAATAGCTGCCGTTCTTCATTAACTTTTACAAACAACAATTTACTTGCCAGCAATTTAACAAAGACGTTTATTTTTCAAAAATTTCTAAAACAGTATAACGTGGCTTTGTGCCATTAAAGTTAAACACAAAATTTTTATAATGGGCTCATAAATCTTCTACGTGAAACAATAACTGCTTTATTAGCGCTATTTTATTTCTGTATAAAATTTATATTTAATCTGTTGTTACATGCATTAAAACTCAATCTATGTTAAGACAACAGATAATTTATTTTTCATTTTAAAAGTTAGAAATATGTTTTAAAGGCTGTAAACATACGAGAATAAAATCGTTATAATAGCATTTATCGCATGCCTTGGAAATAAAGCCGCCACAGACGTAGTAATTAATTTATGACTTCAAAGAAAGTATTTTATTTTTACATTTTGGGAAGTTCTGATAAGGAAAATTTAAAGTATTTAACATTGAAGCTAGATTAGTATAAAACTAAACATTTCAATTTAGCCACCTGAAAAGTTATTTTGAAGTTTAAATAACATTTTAATTGTAAAGTTATATAATAATATTTGAGTTATCGGCTTTTACCTTATAATTTATGTAACGAATATTTAAAGAAGATGATAAAGTTATGGGTATTGAATAGATGAGGTAACATTTTCAAAGTTTCTTTATACTTAAAAAAAATAATGTTAAAGTTTGTCACTGCATTGTATTTCAATACAGAATTAGCAAGAACGAAAAATTACGCATCAGGCTGTAGATTATTAAACACTTTCTAAAACTAACAGAATATTATTAAGAAATTTAATTTTTTTTCATGCAATAAAATGAGATATCTAAATAAGCAATTAAACAAAAACACACACATAATTCAGTTAAAATCCATTCTCAACAATTGCTCTACATATATATTCTGTATATGATCGCATGCCTTGGAAACAAAACCGCCTTAGACGTAGGTAGTAATTAATTTATGACTTCAAAGTTCGGCTAAGAAAAAATTTAAGTAATTAACATTGAGATAGATTAGTATAAAACTAAATATTTCAATTTATTCACCTCAAAAGTTATTTTGGAATTTAAATAACATTTTAATTGTAAAGTATGTAATAATATTTGAGTTATCGACTTTTACCTTATAATTTATGTAACGAATATTTAAAGAAGATGATAAAGTTATCTGTATTAAAAAGATGAGGTAACATTTTCAAAGTTTCTTTATACTTAAAAAATAATGTTAAACTTTGTCACTGCATTGTATTTCAATACAGAATTAGCAAGAACGAAAAATCACGCATCAGGCTGTAGATTATTAAACACTTTCTAAAACTAACAGAATATTATTGAGAAATTTAATTTTTTTTCATGCAATAAAATGAGATATCTAAATAAGCAATTAAACAAAAACACACACATAATTCAGTTAAAATCCATTCTCAACAATTGCTCTACATATATATTCTGTATATGATCGCATGCCTTGGAAACAAAACCGCCTTAGACGTAGTAATTAATTTATGACTTCAAAGTTTGGCTAAGAAAAAATTTAAGTTATTAACATTGAGATAGATTAGTATAAAACTAAATATTTCAATTTATTCACCTCAAAAGTTATTTTGGAATTTAAATAACATTTTAATTGTAAAGTATCCAATAATATTTGAGTTATCGACTTTTACCTTATAATTTATGTAACGAATATTTAAAGAAGATGATAAAGTCATGGGTATTAAATAGATAAGGTAATATTTTCAAAGTTTCTTTATACGTAAAAAATAATGTTAAAGTTTGTCACTGCATTGTATTTCAATGCAGAATTAACAATAACGAAGAATCATGCACCAGGCGTAGATTATGAAATACTTTCCAACACTAACAGAATAATTATCAATAAAATCCATTTTCGATCCAATAATATCAATAAAAATCCATTTTCAGCAGTTGCTGACCATATCCGGTAATGTGTGCGAATTCTTTCGTGCAGTCCCTTATATTATATATACAAGGTGTTCCAAAATTCGACCGACAAATTAAGAGGGGTGACAGAAGGCATCAAAAGGATGAAAACTTACCATAGAACATGGTGTCGCAAACCACGTTTAGTGGGAGAAAATCGAAAAAATATTTATGAAGGATGTGACGTCGAGTTGAACAAAAAGGTCAATAACAAATAGAAAAAACATTTATTTGACGTAAAGCATGATTACAATGCATTACAGTTCAACGTCAGAAAGGAGACAACGAGACATCTTTATAGGAATATGTTTTAACGCGTCCGGCAATCCTTCGTCCGTTGGTTTATCTGGCTGTGCAATGACCTTCGTGGCCGACACTTCGAACAATTTCTATAAAAATGTGTCGACGTCTCTTTTCTGACGTTGAACTGTAATGCATTGTAATCATGCTTAACGTCATATAAATGTTTTGTCTACTTATTATTGGCCCTTTTTGTTCCACTCGATGTCACACCCTTCATAACTATTTTTGCGATTTTCTCCCACTGAACGTGCTGTGCTACCCCATGTCCTATAGTAACTTTTCATTCTCTTGATGCCTTCTATCATCCCGCTTAATTTGTCGGTTGAATTTTGGAACACCCTGTATAATTTATACACACCACGTAATCTATACTAATATTAGAAAGAAGTAACGTTTGTTTTTTGTTTGTTTGTCGGGGGTAATCTCTGGAACTACCGAACAAGTTTCAAAATTGATGGTGGCAAACTGATGGTGACAATCCCTGCTCCAATATAGTCTATATTTTATATCGGTGCCACTACACCCAGGGGTGTGCAGGAGCGAAAAATGTTCTAAAATTGCGATTTTTCTGATATTGAAGGAGCTAGAAACTTGAAATTTGGCATGATAGTTACTTATAAGATGTAAATGCTCTCTAAAAACAGATTATAAAGAAATTCGAAATTGAAAAGAATGAAATGAAGGAAAAGCGTTCTAAAAACGTTCTAAATTATAATTTCTATAGAATTCTTAAGGATAGAAATTTGAAATTTGACATGGCTGCTACTTTTAACACGCAAATGCACACAACACTATTTTTTAATAAAAAAAAAGAAAACAAAATTTAAAAGGGGGCAGGAGAAAAAAAAAACGTTCTAAATTACGGTTTTTGTGATTCTGAAAGGACTAGAAACTTGAAATTTCGCATGATAGTTTCTTTTAAAATAAAAATGTTCCCAAAGAACACTTTATAAAAATATTCGAAATTTAAAAGGGTGAAATGAACGGAAAGCGTTCTAACGTTCTAAATTATGATTTCTATGGAATTGTTAAGGATAACCAGTGCCTGATTTACGGCATGGCGTTCGAAGCACGGGTCCAGGACCTCCGATATTCCGAAGCAAAGAGATGCTACTGATTTTTTTTTCCTGGTATATATAGATGCCATAGGAAATAGACTTTCGTTAAATGCTACGCCATTTTTTTTTCGTTTTTTTTCGTCAGGGAAATCATATATTTTTCTGTTACACGCACCAAAGAGAACGCATTTTCATTTATAAAGCCAAGATTTTTTTTCCCATGATTGTGTCAAAATAACTTCAGTTTTTCCTGATTGTCTTTTAGAAATTTATGTACGGGAATGTACAGAACTCCGTTACTGGGATCGCTATATTATTTCATTTTTATTTATTTTACCTGTAAGGCCTTATGGCTAACATGAGCAAATCCTAGTATACTATAAATTAGATAAATAAAAAAATGCATATAATAGTGGAAAACGCCCTTCTGGTTGTTATCGATCACTAGGGCATCCGACCCGGGCTTCCCCGTATAGAGAATATATGTGAAAACCATTTATTTATTTTTATTGAAAACTCTAATAGATTTTTTACATTTAATATATTTTTTAGATTGCCCCCTAATAACACCAAAGAGCATTTTTATATGAAATATGTCAATCATATATTCAAATAAAATTTTGAAATTTATTAAAAGCGGCAATTTCGTATTGGCTTCGTGCCAGAAGTTAATAGCCGAAGAAATCGCTAAAAATTTCGTTATGTACAGACTTTTTTTTTTCATTCTAATAATTTCAGCTGTTTTAAGCGCGCGCTTATTTCGATTACAAGTCTGTTAAATTTGTGTTTTATTTATACTATTTTATTTATTGTTTAATGAAGTTTTAATTTCTTTATTGAATATTAGCTGGAAACAAATGCTGAACTTTTTATATTGTTTAAAGTGCAAACGGATTAATATTTAGTAATCGTCTGTGAACGATATAGATTTTTTTTAAAAAATCACGCTTGAAATTTAATTTAAATGCTATAATAAATGAGTAAATTGGGATACAGTTTTCAAACAAGTTACATTTGAAAATAGTTTTGTTTCCCTAAATAACGGTGTAAAAATTGAAAATATGCGATGTTTAGAAATTTATAAAATTGCAGCAGCAAAAATCGCAAAACAGAAATTTCATCGTCAAGTGGTACCAACATCAAAATGACGTCAGCGTTACACACGGACACATTTGTCCTTTATAATATAGATAGTCAGTCCTGTACTCGAATTATTTTGCGCGTCTCTGCAATGCTACGCATTCCATAATCTATAGTAATCATGTTGTAATGCACCTCAGTAGTCCGTTTTAATTTCATTATGTTTAAAGTATTATGACATCATTAAAATGCACCGTAAACGATTTTTCCTCACAGATCAATGTGTAATGGAATTATCTTGTGTGCCTTCGTGAACGAAATATAAATTCTTCTTATTCTGTACTTCAATAAAAATAATTTTTTAGTCCAGCTCTTTGTTGCATATCAATCTCATTACACTCTAAAGACGACATTTTCAAAACTGAGCAAAACATACTCAAATCTGAGTCTGTCGCACAGTCAAAATGGCTCCTAATCAAAATTACTCAAGTCTGAAACATGTATATATTCATTTTTGAAAACATGCACACACTCAAGATTAATACATCATGTGCTCCTATTTGAGTGTGTCCATGTTTCAAAAATGAGTATGAACTTAGCTCTATGTGGTCAGTTTTGAGTATGTCCATGTTTCCATATTCTGAGTGTTACTGGTATTTCAGAATTGAAAGTATTGGGTCGTCATATTTGAAACAAAAAGTTTCATAACAAATAAAATAAAAAAAACATACATTTACTCAGATTTGAAAGTGGTATTTTTCTCAGTGTATGTTTGAAATATCATAAAACAATAAAATGCACCGCAAATTATTTTACCCTTAGACAATAATTTAACAGAATTCTTTTGTGTGTCTCTGTAAACGAACTATAAATGCTATACACTTCATTTTCATCACCAAACATTCTATAGTAAACCTCATAATATCATATAAATATTATGTGGCAATCAGAGTATATTTACGAAAATTAGAACACGGTCAAGCAAACAGACAAAATAATTCATAAACACTTTTCAACTGTGTTGGAAAGTGTTAAAAACGAAAATAATTTAAAAAAACAAACAAACAGATTAGTTATGTTTAAAATACATATTTCAACCGAATTTAACTTTGAAAAGATCGATATTTATAAAATATTTTCACATTTTAAAATATTCATGCTTCATTTTGTTATAAAAACTCTAGAGTAGATTTTAATCTAAAAATGTAAAAATGTGACTTTTCCGAGATTTTTTGTCCCCAAACCACCTTAAGCATTAGCATTTATATTTCATGATTTCATTCAGTTTATTGCATTCAAAAGTCACGTTCGCATTGCAAGCCAAGATTATTTTCTATAACAGATATTTTGCGAAGTTACTTCATTTGAATGTACATTTCAACAATATAATACCTTAAGGTGGACCGGGATATACAAAATTTGATCTTTTTTATCTATATTTTTTATTCGTTTTATTTCTTGATATATTGTGCTGTCCTCTAAAAAAATCCCCATTTTTTGAATTTTTTTCTATATAAAGTCTAATAAAGAATTTATAAAATTTAAACATGGCTAAATTTTTGCAGCTTGTTCTGACTAAGATTTTAATGTTGAGCATTTTTCATTTTATCACTTTATTACAAAAAGGCAGCCAACTATGCGAGAATTTAAAAAAAAAACCTACTTTTCCAAAAAAAAAAGAAAAAAAAAACACGTTACCTGAAAAAACTCACACCTGACATAATCAGCTGAAAATGAAGCATTTTATTTACATATTAATTGTGTAACATAAAAAAATAAAATATTATGTAGATCATTATAAAATTCTATTATAAAAAGAAAATCTGTAAAAATGAAGCTCATGTTTTGCCAGAATTCTGCATTTGTAAATTTGACTTATTTTAAAATTAAATAAGCACTCCTTACGTTTTTTTAAAACTATTTTTATTATTCTAAATGGTGCATAAAACCAGAGCAAAACAAAAGAATTGACTTTAGTAAAATATTTGATGTAGTACTAGGGTGGGTTTTTTTTTTTAGGAAACATTACACTGTGTTTTTTTTTTTAGAAGATAGCACAATATATACAGGGTGTCCCAAAATGATTACCTTGATTTAAACTGCGTATAATTTTATTGGCTATTTTATTTACAAGCATCATATTTGGTACAGACACACAAAAGTTGATCAGGTTTTATTTAAGACACTCGACATGAGTCAACAGTGTCTGCAGATGTGGATGCAAAAAAAAAAAAAAAAATGACTTTAGTAAAATATTTGATGTAGTACTAGGGTGGGTTTTTTTTAGGAAACATTTCACTGTGAGTTTTTTTTTTTAGAAGACAGCTCAATATATACACGGTGTCCATAAATGATTACCATGATTTAAATTGCGTATAATTTTATTGGCTATTTTATTTACAAGCATCATATTTGGTACAGACACACAAAAGTTGATCAGGTTTTATTTAAGACACTCAACATGAGTCAACAGTGTCTGCAGATGTGGATGCAAAAAAAAAAAAAAAGACTTTAGTAAAATATTTGATGTAGTACTAGTGTGGGTTTTTTTTAGGAAACATTTCACTGTGGGGTTTTTTTTTTAGAAGACAGCTCAATATATACACGGTGTCCCAAAATGATTACCTTGATTTAAATTGCGTATAATTTTATTGGCTATTTTATTTATAAGCATCATATTTGGTACAGACACACAAAAGTTGATCAGGTTTTATTTAAGACACTCGACATGAGCCAACAGTGTCTGCAGATGTGGATGGTCGCCCAACACTTTGACCCTTTTCGACTGTACCTGTTACTGAAAATGTTTGCAACCAAGATTTTATCAACCTCACATTAGAGTCGTGCACGGGTAGGGTTGTACCCGACCCGAACTCGCAAATTCCATTGGAAGTCAATTAGCAACCCGACCTAAACCCGCAAAAATAATTTTCGGTGACCTGCAACCCGACTCAAACCCGAAAAAATAATTTTCAGTGGCCCGCAATCCGACCGGAACCCGAAAAAATAATTTTCAGTGGACCGCAACCCGACCGGAACCCGACATATTTCAACCCGCACTCGATCCGACCCGAAATATTTCAACCTGCAACCTGACCCCGCAATGAAAGGACAATAAATTATATTTTAATGCTATTATGAAAAGTAATGTACAATTATATGTCTAATACAAATTTTGTATTTTATATAGAAAAATGGACAAATCTATATTCTTTAATATTCAAATATAGTGAAACCTCTGAATTGCGGACACCTCGACATCGTTGAATAGATTCCTGCATCGGGTCGGGATGTTTCTTTTTTTTTCGGTTCGAGATGACTCTAATTTTGTTTCTGCGTGTTGGGTTCACCCTAGAATAATTATTCCTAATCAAATTTATGTTTTTTGCAAGTCGGATTGTTGGGATTTGGACATTTGGTAATATGTCGCCAAGTTAGCCAAAATTTGGCACTATTGTGATAACCCTTTCATTAGTACTTTACAACAAATATTCATTGTATTCATATGTATTCATCAATACATACTCATTCGTATATATTCCACTTACATGCTGACGTCGTAATGATGCGGACAACAATGTGATTAAAATGGATGAATGTTGCCGCAATGGAGCTATTTTATTTAAATTAATATTAAACAATTGCAACGTTATTTCTATGGGGAAAATGGAAGTTTTGGGCCGAGGTTCCCGCCCCCCTTAGGGATCGAATTTTAAAAAATCAATGTCCAATTCATGTATTGCCCTCAGGAATACATACATATATATTCCAAATTTCAAAGCTCTATGTCAACAGGAAGTGGGTTAAATATGAGCGACAAGATTTGACTGCTACATGCACACATAATTGTAAAGTAAAAGAAAAAGCATGTAATAAAAGAGTGTGAAAAACATGATATCTTTTGATATAATTATTTTATTCACGTGTAGTTTACGTCATTTTATTCTAAAAGGTCTAGAATATTTTTGTAAGCCAAAAAAGTAAAAATATAAATTTTTCGAGATTTTTTGTGTTCTGGGCACTCTTAAGCTTTAAGCATTCATATTTCATGAAATTTCATTCAGTTCATCTTAGTACATCAGTACATCAATTTCATCAGAGTATTCAAAAGTCACGTTCTCATAGCAAGCCAATAATATTATTTCCTATCGCAGGGATTTTTCTCGATTTTATTTCATTTAAAGTATATCACAATAATGTAATCCCTTAACTCTTTCAGCGGCAAAGAACTTCTATTGATAAAATGTTGAAATGATTGAATGACACCAGGATTTACGAATAAATTTATTTGAAAATGGTAAACCTTTTCTTCACGTACATAATAAAAAAAAAAATTATCCCAAAATTCTGGATTCATTGTGGCATTTGGGAATTAAATTTAAGTGGCACATAAGATGGTATCAACGCCTTTAGAGAGTTTAAATGCAGAAATCCAAATGGCACATGCTCGCATACGAGAATAAACAATTAGATGTTAAAATATCTTTTCAGCGAACTCTTTGCGGTGATTGTATGAATAAGTTGTCAAGAATTACATATCAATTTTCAAGGAATCACCATTTAAATTCTTTTATGCGCGTTGCTATTCGTATAACGAATTCAGTAATTTATTACTATGAATTCACCTGGTTCATCCTCAGTGTAAGAAATTCATTATCTGCAGGGTGGATTTAAAGTCCTGGGCTCATTTTAAAAGTTTCAAAAGAAAAGTGATTGCCGTACGAGAGTGTGATTGGTGAGGAAACGCTTCTCAAGATGGAAAGTTGAACATTGTGCCATAATAACACAGAGGGTGTTAAGTGATTGCCGTACGAGAGTGTGGTTTGGGGGGAAATGCTTCTCAAAAGTTCTTGGAAAGTTGAACATTGTGCCATAATACAAAGAGTGTTCACACATTTTTTGACTATTTTAATCATACTTACAGAACTATTTTACACAAAATATTTGTATTTAAAATGTTCAGTTTAGAAAGTCTTATTCTGAACTATCTTTCTACACCGTAATTTCCATGACACTAATGCCATTTGTTGTTTTGGAAGAAGTATTTTGGCCTTCCTCTTGCACAGCTTTCCAAAGTCCATGAAAGGGGTTATAGGTCAACGTTCGGATTAAGCGTTTTTTAAAAGTCCAAAAGTGCAGAAGTCAATGAGTGATAGATCACGAGGAGTTTTAGCAGGTATATTCAAAATACGCCATCTGGTGGAGAAAAGATACAATTTCTCGTTTCAGAAAAATCCTTTGCAAGCCCATTGCATTACATGCATTTTTAATTTGTTCATAATGATTATTTTTTTTGCATAATTTCAGATGTCATGTGATATTGGTGTTCTGTGTTTATATGACAAAGTAAAAATTATCCAAATTTTAATATCTAATACTTTCAAATGTGTTTACAATAAATAATGGTTTCAATGGCACTTTAGCATTAGTTAAGAGGGCAATTTTCATGCACCGACGGCTGCGATCAGCGCCTCTATAGGCCGTTTAAAGTCCCAATAGTCCTCATGCTGTTTCTAGTTATATTTTTTCCAGGAAAATAAATTGTAGTTATGTATGGCTGCTTGCTTTATCTTAATGTAGTTCAAGAAATTCAAGGCACTGGGAGTACAGAGATGGTATTTAATGTTTGACGATTGAGAGTAAAAAGGTGTTTCTGGTGGTATGTGGTGTTGATCTTAACATTTTTCTCCACTCTCTTTATGATTAATTTGCCGTAATATGCAAAGCCAGCAACAATCATAAATATTTTGCTAAAACTTTCTTTAGATAAACCATCTTTTAAGATTTTTTCTCCTCTTTGATGATAACAAGGATATCTTTTTATTACAGTCATTTAAATAGATCCAAGCTTCATCTAGTGTAACAACATTTTTCCATTTTTCTCCGGATAAATTCTTCTCATAAAGAATTCTGCATCGTGTTCTACAATCGGTGATACATCGTGGAGAAAGACGATGAACATTGTATTTTACGGCCTTTTAAAATTCAAATCAGTGTTAATGATGTTGTTAGCAGTTGAAACTGAGCTCTTTAACGATTTAGCAACAGTACTGTGACTTCGAGGATTTTCTTTTACCATAAAAGATCTTAATTTTGCAATATTCGAAGAATTCCTTTTTGTTCTTGGAAACATATTTAGAACAATTTTTTTTTTTTTTTACTTGAAGCCAGACATTCACGTTTCTTCCCTATCTAATTGACAATATTACCTACTGTGATTTTAAATATAGAAAAACCATACCTTTCAAGGCGTTTTTTAATAACCGAATACAAATAATTCTCTTCGAAAAGTGCAGAAGTATAGCCTTCCATTCATCGGTTTTTTAAAAGCGCTATTTTGCATGTAAACAAAACTTTCAGTTGTCAGACGAGAATTAATGCTTTCAAAAACATATTAGCTGTGAAAAATAATTTCTCGTTGTAGACGATTTTTTTTACACGAAAACAAACTCGCCTAAAAAGGTGCGAACAACCAACGTAACTCGTCTTTTGTTAAAACTATGAACAAAAAACCAGGTTGCTTAAATTGAGAGATCCTAGATGCACATTATAAAAAGAGACAACTGTTTCTTAATCTACAAAAGTATAATATAACCATGAACGAAAATATACAGTAACCTCTTCCGCGTTATCCACGATTCCTAAACGTTTTCTTTATCCTTAGAAACATCAGAAACTAATATATTTTAATGATTTAAAGAAGCATTTGTAAATACAAAAGTTATTTTTGCTGCTACTGATTTTCGAAAACGTTTCCGAGTAGCTTTTATAGTGTATTAATCAATTTTCTCAACCTGCAATATAGGTTTTACGAACGATATCCACTCTCAAGTACACATTTTTACCATCAACACACATGTTTGACAGACAAACATGAAAAATTGACAAAATTAAAATTAAAATTAATATTGTTTTGTCACTCTTGCATGAATAAATTTAATTACGCAGCTAAAAATGTTTGATTGAGAATTTATAACATCCTAAAAACAGATATTTCAATTTGAGAAAACTAATTAATACGCTATAAAAAGTAGTCGGAAGCGTTTCAAAAAATCACTGGCAGCTCTAAAATATTTTGGCTTCCGAGGTTTTTGCTTGTCGGATTCACGAGTAACTCGGAGGAGGTTATTGTATATTTTTGATCGTGGTTGTATTATATTTTCGTATATTAAGGGAATCTGCCTTTTGATACAGTGTATACTATATGTAGTGTCAATGTTCACATTAAAAACTTTGTTTTTAATAACGTCATAATAAAAATTTCAAATTTCTTCTAAATATTCTGATTTTTTTTTTTTTTACAAATTTACAAAATAACCTGCTCCAAACGAAAGTCCCAAGCATGCATTTTTAAACCAAACTGTTTCCAAAAATATACATATGCATACTCAAACTTCTACTGCATGATATGCATTTTATGGAAAATCTGAAAGGTAACGTCTTTTTAATGGCTTCATAAAAGCACTGATGTACAAAGAAAACTGACCTTGGTTGAAAATAATACTATTCTTTAGAAAGATACCAAAGGAAATAAGAAACGGATTTAATACATTTTGTTATATTCTTGAGTTATTCTTCAAACGAGTGCTTAAAACTACTAAGCAGTTTATCATTAAAAGCACCTTATTTCAATTCTCCTGCAGAAAATGTGCATTCTCGCAATTCGATTCTTCGGCAAATTATGTTAACTAATACGACAGAAGCAAAGTCTCCCAGAAGAATATTAAGAATGGATTATTTTATTCTCAGAATATTCAACTTTTATTTTTCGGAGCGGTATTAAAAATATGAGACAAAACATTAAGGAAAAAAAGTAAAAGAAAGAAATAGGGGTCGATGCAGGTTTTTTTTTCTTGGGGGCCCATTTTATGAAAAGTAAAGGTTATATTTGTGAAATTTGCTGTATTTTTCTGAAAAATAACATTTTGTAATTTAAGTTGAAATCCAGTAACTCAAATTTTAACCAAGCATTTATTAACAAAAACTTTTTAAAATCCTTTCTGGTGAACTTGTTTGTTTACAAATTACACATTTTAAAAGGTCACAAAATAATAAATAATTAATAAATAGCAAGTTTTTATGGAATAGAATTTTGTGAAGAACCCTGTTTTATTAAAAAGAATTTTGTGAAAGGACCCATTGTATGAAATTGATTTTTGTGAAGGGCCACATTTCATTAAATTGACTTTTGTGAAGGTGAATGTTTTATTAAATAGATTTTTGTGAAGGGACCCTAATAGGCACCAAATTTCATCTGGATTGACCCTTCAGAAAGAAATTCAGTTTACTTAAGACATAAATCGATATTTATCTGCACTGTAAAAAAACACAAATGTTTCTGAATCTGAAAAAATATTATACAGGGTGTCCCAAAAGTCATTGACACATTTTAAAATTCAATAAAATATTATGCGATTGGCGTACAAGAGTGCGGTTTGAACAAAAATGGTTTTTATAACCGAAATTTTTCTTTAAAAAAAAAAAAATAGTTCCAAAAATTTCTTATAGATGGACGTTACTTCTGCAAAGCTACTAAAGTAGAATGTCTGTACATATAACAATGGCGAAAAACGTACAGAGCGTATGCACAGTTTTTGTCCAAACACATAAGACAGAAATCGATATTTATCTGCACTGTAAAAAACCACAAATGTTTCTGAATCTGAAAAAAATATTATACAGGAGGGTGTCCTAAAAGTCCTTGGCACATTTTAAAATTCAATAAAAGATCAAGCAATTGGCGTACGAGAGTGCGGTTTGGACGAAAATGATTTTTATAACCGAAATTTTTCTTTAAAAAAATATAAAAAGTAGTTCCAAAACTTTCTCATAGATGATGTTACTTCTGCAAAGCTACCAAAGAAGTAGAATGCCTGTATATATAACAGTGGCTAAAGACGTACAGAGCGTATGCACAGTTGTTGTCCAAACTATGACACCCCACATTCCAGAACTTAAAAATACTGGCCTTCGTGAATTCGATTAGACGAGTGAGAAAAGTCAACAAACATTAGTTTGGCCATAATAGGAAACTCGCCAAGATTTATAGGATGCCTCCTGTAAGATAATAGCGACAGACGGAAGAAAAAATTCGATTGGTCGATACGATTTTGGAAAAGCAACTTGCCCAACTCACATTTGCCTGTAAAACGTGTTTTTTTAATATGAAAATGTTTACTTGAGAATTGATAGCATTCGAAAAGCGTATGTTTTGGTTTGAGAAAACTAATTAATACACTATAAAAACTACTTGGAAACGTTTTCGAAAAATCAGTGGCAAAATGCTTCTTTAAATCTCTAAAATATATATTGGTTTCCGAGGTTTTTAAAGATAAAGAATGCTTTTTGGAATCGTGGGTAATTCTGTAGAGGTTATTGTATATTTTCTTGCGTTGTTATATTATATTTTCCTAGATTAAAAATCATCTGCCTTTTTTTTTTTTTTTTTTTTTTTTTTTTTTTTTACAGTGTGTAAACATTAGAGGGAAATGTTTTCCCTTAGCAAAGAATATTTATGCACAACAAAATGTCAAATTTGTATATAAACGCTGATATCTATAAAATGTAATTTCAATGTACATTTTTTTAACTTTCTTCTTAAAAATGCCACTGTAACATGTTCTTCTAATGCATTACATTTTTTTTTTTCTAAATTCGTTGTTTGTGTGTAATACCAGTTCTTTATGCATGCTATAATCATTTATTTGTTTATAATTTGATGCTGATCATAATCAAGCATCACATGGAAAAAACCCAGCAGTTGTTTATAGTTTACTTACAGAAACTGATGCAAATTTTTATTATGATGGGAAAAACCTGATATAATTACATTCTGATCTCATAAGATGTAATTTATTGTCTGATAATGAGTTTCAGAAAAATTATTATCTTATAATGATTTTCATATAAATTATTGGTCTATAATAATTTTCATATAAATTATTGGTCTATAATAATTTTCAGAGAATTCATTGTCTTATAATGAGTTTCAGATAAATTGTTATCTTGTAATGATTTTCATATAATTTATTGTTTTATAACGATTTTGAGATAATTTAATGTTCATAATTGGCAATAAGTATATTATGTGAACATTGCAATCTTTGATGATGTCATTTTGTTTTTTAAATATGGACCTTCTTGAATTTTTTTAGTCTTGTCCTACCTTTCTTGAGAGAAATATGTAAAATGAATATGGAAAGTTCAGCATTTCAAGCTGAACTATTATGAACAAAATAGTTCATCATGATTTTTAAATAATTCTTAATTCTTTATATATTTAATAATAAACTATATTAATCAAATGTGCTCTCCCATCTCCTGACTTTGTGGATACATACACATTTCCCGTGGATGCACATATATTTTTTTGTATTCGTAAAATGTTTTTTTATGACGAAAAAACATGATCTAGTAAAATATAAATGCATACATTTGTAAAGGTACATTTTCACCAAAAATATGTACGGAAAATTTCATGGCGCTATGTATATTTTAAAGAAGATCTGGAAGATAACGTCTTTCGGATTGCTGCAAAGCACCAAGGTACATCCAAAACTGATCTTTTTTTTTTTTTTTTTAAGGTGCTTTCTGGATTAAAAGGAAATGTGGAACAGATTTTTATATGCTTAAGTTATTCTCTAAAAGAGTGCTTAAGTACGGAGCTAAGCAGTTTATTATTAAAAGTAATTCCTTATTCCTTTTTTACTGAGGAAAATTTGAAATACGATTCTTCGGTTAATTATGATAACTAATACGATACGAGCAAAAAGTCTCCTAGAAAGATATTCAAAATGAATTATTCTATCCTGCGAATATTCAACCTTTTGTTTTTTTTCAGTTTTGTTATAAAATATGAGATAAAACATTAAGAAAACAACAAAATAGAAACAAGGAAAATCAGCTTACCAAAAAGGGAAATCGATAGTTTCCAGAAAATGTTAAAGGTAAATTTTTATTTGAAGAATGTTTGTGTACACAAAAAAATCAAGCTTGGATGAAAATACTATAATATATGAAATGTAAGAGCAGAATCAGCTTTTTTATAGTCCAGAAGATTACATTCAGAGTAAAACATATAAGTAAAGTAAATCACTTTCCCATACAATACATCATTGTTATTATGGATTTCTATGTTTTAATGAATAGAAGTTGTAAAGTGTTATTTGATAACCACTTCTTTAACACTTTGATTACGGACTGGGACATATACGTCCCAGTGGACTATTTTTTATTCGATTCGTACCACTTTTAAAAAAATAATATTTGCCGTACACTCTACTAGGATATTTTCAAGTGAAAGCTACTATTTTTTTCTTTTTGTAAATCGTGTTACGATTGAATATAAAAATAACACATTTGAAAACCCATTTTCTCTAATCATCATCTATTGTCAGAAAAATATCCGAATTCTTTCTGAAGCCCTGTATACGATCTATTATATTAATATTAATAATATATATATATATATATATATATATATATATATATATGTATATGTATATATATATATGTGTGTGTGTGTGTGTGTGTGTGTGTGTGTGTGTGTGTGTGTGTGTGTGTATAATATAGCATTCACAGAAGATTTAGTTAAGTTTCATTTAATAAATTGACAGCATTTTTCATAGCAATGCTTTTGTTTTAAATGTGGTCTTGACTATAAAATACGTACTATAAATATTAGAATTATGTTCGTTCACCGAGATCTCACAGTAATTCGAATACATTACCATCTTACAAAATACAGTACAATATTCTTTAGATGTTGGAAAGTTTTTCATAATCTATGCGTAAGGTATGTTTTTTTCTTGCTTGCTTTTTTTTCTAAAAAGTAAAATTTCATGCATAAGTATGATTCACAGAAGATTTAGTTAAGTTTCAATTACTAAGCTGACAGCAAGTTTGATAGCAACGCTTGTCTTTTAAATATGGTCACCTTGACTACAAAATACTATAAATACTAGAATTGTGTTCGTTAGCCGAGATATCAATGTAAATCAAATACATCTTACAAAATACAGTACAATATTCTTTAGTTATTGGAAAATGTTTCATAATCTATGCGTAACGTATGTTTTCCTTTTCTTGCTTGTTTTTTTTTTTTTCTAGAAAGCAAAATTTCACGCATAAGTATGATTCACAGAAGATTTAGTTAAGTATCAATTACTAAGCTGACAGCAAGTTTGATAGCAACGCTTGTCTTTTAAATATGGTCACCTTGACTACAAAATACTATAAATACTAGAATTGTGTTCGTCAGCCGAGATATCAATGTAAATCAAATACATCTTACAAAATACAGTACAATATTCTTTAGTTATTGGAAAATGTTTCATAATCTATGCGTAACGTATGTTTTCCTTTTCTTGCTTGTTTTTTTTTTCTAGAAAGCAAAATTTCATGCATAAGTATGTGATTCACAGAAGATTTAATTAAGTTTCATTTAATAAGCTGACAGCAAGTTTTATAGCAATGCTTTTTTTTTTAAATATGGACACCTTCAGGGCTTCACAAATTTGATAAAATCTGGTAGCCAGCAAAAAAATTCTAGTCGCCAGAAAAAAAATTATATATTTACCCCTCCCCCCATTCCCCTTCACCCATCATTGATTTTCAAAAAGCACAAAAGTTTTTTAAATATTAATTAATTGAGAAAAAATAATAACAATCATAGTTTAGGATTATTAATTACATAGTTTAGAATAGTACCGGATTTTTTAATTAGATCTTTTAATGTAATTTTTATGCGATTTTTAACGTTTCTTCGTGTTCCGCGGCGATTTTTTTTTTGAAATTCTTTAAAGGAATCCTATTTCCATATTTTAGCCCTATAGTAAATTTCTTTAGCGTTTTTTTCACGTTTCGCTGCGATTTTAAAACATTAGTAAAAGGATTCCGGTTTTAGTCTTTTAGTCCAATATATTAATTTTTGTCCTTTGCGATTTTGAATTTTTAGTGATTGTAGCCTTCATTTGTAGCCTTTTCTTCGCGTTTCGCGAAAATTTTTTGACCTTTGTAAAAGAAATCCAGTTTCAATTTTTTAACCCAGCATTAGTAAATTTTGTCTTCTGCGATTTTTTGCCTTTTTCGCCGATTTTTGGACATTCATAAAAGGAGTCAGGTTTCTACATTTTAGCTCAATAAAATTAATTTTGTTCTCTGTGATTTTTAAATTTTCTGGAATTTTTTATGGGAAGTTTACCATTTTTTCACGCGTTTTTTGGACAATTTATTTCTGAAACGGTAAGGACTTTCCTGTAACTATATTCTAAATACTATTTGTGTTCATTTCTTAGGTATTTTTGGACAAAAAAAAAAAAAATTAAAAAAGAAAAACAAACCGCCGATTTAAATACCTTAGAAGCCAGTGGCGACATGGCGACCACATTTGTCAAGCCCTGGTCACCTTGTCTACATAACACTAGAAATACTATTTCTTGTGTTCGTTAGTCGAGAATCACTGTAATTCAAATACATGACCATTCTACAATATTACATTACAATAATATTCTTTAGATGTTGGAAAGTGTTTCATAATATATGCATGTCGTATATTTTTTTCTTGCTTGATTATTTCTAGAAAGCAAAATTTCTTGCATAAGTATGATTCACTGAAGATTTGGGTAAGTTTCATTTAATAAGCAAGCTGACAGTAAGTTTGACAGCAAAGCTTTTCTTTTAAATATGGTCACCTTGACTATAAAACACTCATAAAAATATTATGAAAAGAAAAAATCATTTTCCTGCTTGATGGATGAATAGGACAACGCCTAATAATCTCCTTAGGACCATAAATCGCATCTGATGACGTTTTCATATAACTTATGACAGAGAGAAATGTGTTCTGACACGATTCCAATTCTCCAAAAGGTATGGGCTGATTAATAAAGCACTTATGTCCGATTCTTTTTTTTGAAACAATGTTTTTCAGCGAAGAAGGAAGTTTTGTTTTATATTCGAGAATGTTTTATGGAAAGAAAAATTGATAGATAAATCACTTTAGAGTTACTAAAGAGCGTTCTGAAAGAATATGACATAAAATAATTGAATCGCGCAATTATTATTCGGTGTTTTATCTATATATGTTCAAATGCAACGAAAGTTTTGAAATGATATGATATAAAATAATCAGATCACACACTTACAATTTGATTTGATTTTACATAAACACATTCTTGCACAAATGTTTCGAAACGTTTACAGCATCTTTTAAATTATTTAAATTATTTGCTGCCAACCACGAGTATACTCGTAGTTTTCAATCTAAAATTACGAATTCGTACCGGAAATTTCGAAAGAAAATTTTTTACTTTATGTAATAACGGAATGTCTGTAATTAAATAAAGTAAATATTGCTATTAGTGTTTTCTGATATGAATTCGAACTTTCTAAATAAAATAAAATTCCGGTGATTTTAACCCGGCAGTGAACGTGTTAAATGTATTGAGAGGTATGCGAATTTATGCAATGAAAGTAAATGTACTTGCTTTATCGTAGTTTAAATATGCTTTATTCGAAGCATAAGTTTGACTAATCAGTGTATGCCTTTAGTAAATATATGATTGGTCAACACTAGTTGCGATTTGAACTTGATTGCTGTAGGTTTGCGTCGGTTGGTTAACCTTGTGCGTCATATGCAATTTATTCGAATTACGGGAATGAAAATATCTTTGTTTATATTGCACAAAATCTCATGCATTTAGAGATAAATCTTAGCAGAAATGGCAAATTAGTTGTTCACAAGCGCAACCACGAGTGAAATAAAGAATCGGGAGCAAATAAAAATTTTCAGTGCGTATAATAATATTTAAATTACGGGATTTCTTTGACGTTTAATAAGACCAGCGGTTAGTTTTAAGATATATCAGTTATTTCGGATATTGTGAGTGAGTATATAAGTGTTTTAAAATGCTGCAACACACATTTTAGTTGCTGATTTTCTATCCCATGAATCGTTTAACTTTTGAGTGTAATTGGAACAGACCGATCGGGTTGGTTTAGTTTGTTATGTTGGAAGTTTTATGAAAATATAAAATCGGTTGTTTCTCATAAGATTTCACAGATTCGTAAAAACCTATTCTTAAATCCACACTGAGAAAAATGACACTTTTAAATCTGAGTAAATCGATGCTTCTATTTTGTTATGAAACTTTTTTGTTTCAAATATGACAAATGCTTTCAATTCTGAAATACCAGAAATACTCAGAATATTGAAACACGGACATACTCAAAACGTTGCACATAGAGGTCAGTTCATACTCGTTTTTGAAACATGGACATACTCAAAAATGATTAGGATCAGTTCAAACTCATTTTTGAAACATGGACATACTCAAAAATGAGCACATAGAAGTCAGTTCATACTCATTTTTGAAACATGGACATACTCAAATATGAGCACATGATGTTTTATTCTTGAATGTGTGCATGTTTTCAGTAATGAGCAAACTCGCCAATTTCAGACACATTCATTATGTCAATTTTAATTTTAGATGCGTGAAATTGGCATGTGCTCTTATTCAGAAACTATTAAATCGAAGTACTTTTATTGTTTTTTTGTCGCATGTGTAACTTACTTTTGATTCACATTCTTACGAATAAAATTTTCTACAAGGATTTGAAATAATAAATGAGTAAAATTTATTTTATTCGGAAAAATCTGGTGGGATACAAGATTTCGAATAATTATCAGTTTGAAAACCCTGTATAATAGAAAATTTCTATAAAGATTTTCTATAAAGAAAAACGAAAAATGAAAGATTTTATTGTTATTATTATTTAGTAAAAGCTGAAATAACTACTAGATCTCGTGTAATGTGTAATAATCAATTGGCATAAATAATCAGCACATGTTTATTTATGTAGCATCCCTCATAAGAAAAGTTTAATTATTTTTTTTACACTGTTAAAGAATGTTAAAGAATAACGCTATGCCTTATAGGCAAAATATCCTAGAAGATAACCTCTAGAAAGAACTTCTCCCCATCCGAAAATAATCTTTCTTCATTAAATTCACATTTACTTTTGAGGTACGCTGATAACAAAATCTTGTGTTATGACTCAAAACAAATTGCCCAGTCTTAAAAAAAGTTATGGCAGTGCCGCTAACTTACAAGATAAATGGATCTTTTAATCATGATTTTTAATTACTTCTTTATCGCCTTTCGTTGCTCGAGTGATTTTGAAGCTTGCTCACATAAGGTTAAATATAATCCGGGAAAATTAAGTTCAATAATTCCCAAAGCTCTCATTAAGAGATATTAAGCTTGGTAATTAGTGATGAGATTCAATTTGTGTCCGCAATATCCTTATAGATTATAACGTAAGGATTTTTCTTGTATTTTCTTATGAAAAATTATGCGTGTTGTTTCACAATTTTGTTTTTAAACCAGAGATTCTGCCCATCATATATATGTAATGCCCATCGTTCTTATTTCAAAGACAAGGCTAAGATAGTTCTGTTTGTGTTGCTTACACTATAGTAAAAAAAATCCCTGACGGCTCGACCTACAATCACAGGTAGACTTCGAAGACGCAGACCGTGGGGCGCTTGTTTATTGAGAATTGCAGAAGAAATTACCTTTTTGGCATGATGCGGCAGTTGGGACCGCCCACTTCGAAATCTACCTGTGTATGTAGGCGGAGGCGGCATGGATTTTTTTGTTGTATTTATTTATTTTGCTGTAAGGGTTGGTCCTATAAAAACTTGTCAATATAAAAGTTGTAGATAATATTAAGAGGATTTATAATAAATTTAAGCGGATTTGATATATTTTGAATTGACGATGACGAAGTTATGAATTTTTTCCCTCTTAAATCCCTATTGCCCCCCCCCCCCCTTGAGGCCATTTTTAATGATATCAAAAATATGTCATACATAAATTTTCGGCCCTTTTCCTAGAAGTAATAATAACTTTAAACGGATTCGATATATCACGAAGAACTTAACTTATTTAGGTTTAGTATTAGATTCTAAATTTAAATGGCTAGACCATCTAACTTATGTGAAATCTAAAATTTCAAACTTCATACTTGGTTTCAAGAGATTTAATTCTTTTAATCACGGAATCAAGCCGGATATTTTGAAAATATGGTATAAAACGGTAGTTTTTAAACAGATTACTTATGGATATGATGTTTGGTTTCCTGATTTAAATTGCCACGGAACACGGGATTGAAATCAATACAGAGAACTGCTCTATTAAATTTAATAAAAGTATACAGGAATATCTCCACTGACGCATTATGCGTTCTAACTGGCATTCCTCCAATAGATATTACGTTGAATAATGACTATAATTGCTACCAAGTAAAAGCAGGACGAAGAATCTTGAATGATAAAGGTCAAATATATAAATTAACCAATCTAATGCTAAAAGAGAAAACTTACAATTTCCCAAATTACAATCAATTAAACAATTTGGACATACGTGATGAAATTTCCACAACAACGTTAAATAACTATGACTTAAAAATCTACACAGATGGCTCCCTCATGGAGCAAGGTACTGCTTTAGCGTTTACAGTAAACTACCAGAATACATACATTTACGATTATGTAATCAGACTACATAACCAGTACTCAATTTATCAAGCAGAATTGAATGCCATTTTACACTCAATAAACTGGTTCGCAAGTTCGCATCTTCACAATATAAAAATCTCCTCATCCTAACGGATAGCCGCTCATCACTAGAAGCCCTCAAAATAGTGTTTCCACGAAATTATTTAATAACTAAAATATATAGCATTTTATTGTCAATTCCCAAAAAACAAGTAACAGTTGCATGGACCAAATGGCACGCTGGAACAGAGGGTAATGAACGAGCAGATTTACTGGCAAAAGGTGCTATCCCAAATGATCGTTACAACGAGAAGGAAACTCTCTTATTCCCATTTTCAAAAGTAAAATTATTTTTTAGACTAAAAATAGTCACAGATTGGCAGCAGGATTGGTCATATTCATTAAAAGGCCGAGATACTTATGAAATTTTACGAAAAGTGGATCTGAACTTTATTTGCAAAAAACCAGCCATAGCTTACTACATTAGTGGACACGGTAGCTTTCCATCATTTTTAAATAAAATAGGAAAACGCTCCTCCCCAACATGTATATGCAAAAAAAGCTCAGGATCTTGTCTACATTACATATATGGTAATTGTCCTCTAATGAGATATACTTTCAATTTCAATAAAAATGTCACAATGAGACAAAATCTGAACATAACTCTGTTTGATCCTTTAAACTATGATAAACTAAAAGAAAATTACAACATTCTGAATAAACATTTCTCCTTTATTAAAAAGGACCTATGATCCTTTTCCCTACATTTAGAAAGTACTTTTTAATAGAATATATTTTGTCTTTGTAACTTGTATATTATAGTTCACATACTGTTCACATTTTTGTACTCATACTGTTCCTATTTCAGCTTACAGCTTGAACCATGCAAAATTATTGGTTGTGCTATGATTAAGTAGTCTTTTCATAAATTTTCTAATTACTTTCATTTATACTTTTTGTTATATAATATTAAGAAATGTTGTGATCTCAACCAGTATTGTAAAAACTAACTTTGTACTAATTTTACTTTAATCTCTAATGTAATATTCAACATCTGTAATCTAAAATATGAATTTTCAATAAACATTTTCCCTCGTGGAGAAAAGTTCCTATGCTTAACCGCTGGATCTCCACGAGAGGGTGATTTCGATTCCGTATCATAATTAAAAAGTTATGGGTTTTTTTCTGTTTTCACAAAAAGACCCCTATCCCCCCCACCTTGGTTTGATTTGTTCCATTAATGAACTTGACCGAGATTTTATGCCCCATGATTTTATGCATTAGTTTGGAAGAGATTTGTGCAGAATTATTGAAGTTATCGTCTCCATAAAAAAGTGATATGGATAGATAGATAGATAGATAGATAGATAGATAAAGTTTTGAACTGGGTATGGTTTTGGGTTCTGGGAGTCATGATCGGCGTAGATCTGCAAAAAATTTTCAGAAATTCCAACATAGGGGAGAATGTAATAGGTAGTGTTTCTTACGAAAACTACCTAAAAGTCAAATGCATCTTAATCTACGGAAATATAACATGACCACGAACGAAAATATACAATAACATATTCCGGGTTATCCATAATTCAGAAAACTGATCTTTATCATTAGAAATCACAGAAGCAATGTTTTTTTTCCGAAATTTAAAGAAGCATTTAAAATTTCTTTTCCCTGTCACCGATTTTCAAAAACGTTTCCGAGTAGTTCTATAGTGTATTAATCAGTGTTCTGAAATTCAAATATCGTTTTCAAAGACGATATCCATTCTGAAATTAATTTTTTTTCTGTTACATAATTGAATTTATACATGCAAAAGTTAAAAGATAATATTAATATTAATGTTATTGTAATGCTGTTCATTTATCATGTTTGTAAAACATGTTTGTTGACCATGAAAATGTTTTCTTGAGAATGGACAGCATTCGAAAAAACGATATTCCGGGTTGAGGAGACTTAAAAAATACTGGGAAACGTTTCCAAAAATTAGTGACATCAAAAGAAACTTTGGTTTTATAAATGTTTCATTTAATCTTGAAAGTATGTTGGTTTTTGAGGTTTCTAAAGATAAAGAATGCTTTTCGGAATCGTGGATAACTCGGAAGAGGTTATTTTATATTTTAGTTCGTGATTATATTATATTTTCCAATATTAAGAAACATGTCTTTTTTTTTTTTTTAATATATACAGTTTAGTGAAACGTAAAATGTAAATATTTTTTTATGCTATTTATATTTTGCAAAGCAATGTATTTTTTTAAGTAAAGTTTGAGTCTAGCAATAAAGCGACGGCATTTCAAAGGTGATCTTAAATCAAGATTCTGTAAGCCACAATAAAATTAAATAAATTAATAAATAAAAATCCATCCATAATTGAAATTTTCAGAGAGAGATATATTAAGCATTGTATTTAGTAATGAGATTTAACCCGACAGTAGTATGACATGCCCAGTGCTTATACGGTTTTTAGGGTTTCGTTCATCTCACGAAACCCTATTTGTCCCCCCGCTACGTTGATTGTCCGTCACAGAGCCGGTTCTCAGAAACTATTTAACTTACAGACTTGAAATTTTGTGTATTTATAGCTGAATACCTACTATGAAGCTGAAAATCATAAAAATTTTAAAAAATCGTATTATTTTAATATAGAGAGATAAAAAACCAAAAATTTAACAGCCTTTTTTAATTAAATTTAAACATTTTTCGTTACAGTAGTTATCAACAATTAAAAATCCACAATAAAATTCTTTCTACCATAATTAATTTTCGATTGAAAGATTTCCACGTGAAAAAAGAAAATGAAATAAAAAGTTTCACCAATTGAGAAAAAAGACTAATGTCACGTCGTATTGGTAATAAAGCGGAAATTTTCAAACATTCCTCAATAATAAAAGGAGTATGTGTAAGTACAGAAAGCAGCTTAATATGATGTCATTAGAGAATTAAAAAGAAAATTAATCTGACGTCATATTGGAAGTTTAACGGACTTTTTCAAATATTTGAGAATCTCACAAAGAGAGTATCAATATCAATAAGAGTAATAGAGAAAACAAATAGATATGACGTCAGCAAGTGATTATAACGGCATATGAGTTTGAGGAACGTATTGAATCATGATAAAAACCCGATTATGGAAATATTGGCATATTTTAACATTTTGAAGGTTTCTATACAACATGTTTAATTTTAAAATTGATTTTTTTTTTTAATATCGCATTTAGTCCACATGACAGATATTATTATGACAGAGTATAATAGTAGGCTTCGCCCGCTATCGGACCGGTTCAGATTTTCGAAAAAACGAGAAAAATACACCGGTAAATTTTTACTTTATAAAAAATATGACTTTTTTTGCTTTTCTTTTTTCTTTTTTTTTTTTGGAAAATGAAATTTATTTGGATTTATTAACGAAAACATAAAGTGTTTTGAAAGAAATATTAAACGAAACCCTTTGTGCGATCTTCGATCACTCTTACCTACTTGTTACAATTGTCACCACTGTCTTTTGGAAAAATAATTTTCAACTTACTTTATCGCAGAATTTGTAACAATTGTCTCCGACTAAATAAGGTGACGATTGTTATTTGCTGGCATTGATTGGTGACATTGTAAGTAAAAACCATTCATACCGTGGGTATGCGCGATTTCTCCTAGGTTAATTTGTATCCGCTGGAATCATCACAGATTATAATGAATAATTTGTCTTACTAAGATTTTATTATGAACAACTATGTGTGTGTGATTTTTTTTTTTAAAGATTATTTTAAAAGTAGAAATTTCGCCCATATTCATAATCACCATTTTTCTAAAATGTAACTTCGCATAGTTTCATTGAGCGAAGAGTGTTTCTTTCTTTCTTTCTTACTTCTTTTTTTTCTTCTTTTTTTTTCGTGAATTTATACGTGGTTTGCCAATATTTTTCTGATGCTAACACTAAAAACATTATCTGGAAGTCTTTACTTTTATGATGATATGGAGCATAAATGAAACATTTTATGGCTTTGGGAATTATATATAAATGAATATCCTATAATGATTTGAGAGTAGAATTTTTAAATTCAGAAAAAAAAAATATGTAATCTCGTACAATAAAAGCGTTTTCAAACCTTAGGTCAACATTCGATTATTTAGATGACATTCCCTAAGGTAATGTAATTTTTATGTTAAACATGATATTGATATGACTAATTTCGTATTATTATAGATAAAATATCCTAAAAGATAAATTTTTGTAAAGCGCCCATCCCCATCCGAAAGAAATCTCTCTTCATTAAATTCGCATTTCTTAACGAAAATGTAACTTCGCATAAGTTTCATAGAGCGAAGAGTGTTTCTTTCTTTCTTTCTTCTTCTTCTTCTTCCTTTTTTTTCGTGAATTTATACGTAGTTTGCCAATTTTTTTCTGATGCTAACACTAAAAACATTATCTGGAAGTCTTTACTTTTATGATGATATGAAGCATAAATGATAATTTGATGGCTTTGGGAATTATATATAAATGAATATCCTATAATGATTTGAGAGTAGAATTTTTAAATTAAAAAAAAAAAAAAATTATATAATCTCGTACAATAAAAGCGTTTTCAAACCTCAGGTCAACATTCGATTATTTAGATGACATTCACTCAGGTAATGTAATTTTTATGTTAAACATGATATTGATATGACTAATTTCGTATTATTATAGATGAAATATCCTAGAAGATAAATTTTTGTAAAGCGCTCATCCCCATCCGAAAGAAATCTCTCTTCATTAAATTCGCATTTCTTAACGAAAATGTAACTTCGCATAAGTTTCATAGAGCGAAGAGTGTTTCTTTCTTTCTTTCTTTCTTCTTCTTCTTCTTTTTTTTTCGTGAATTTATACGTGGTTTGCCAATATTTTTCTGATGCTAACACTAAAAACATTATCTGGAAGTCTTTACTTTTATGATGATATGGAGCATAAATGACAATTTGATGGCTTTGGGAATTATATATAAATGGCATAGCCTATAATGATTTGAGAGTAGAATTTTTAAATTCAGAAAAAAAAAATGATATAATCTCGTACAATAAAAGCGTTTTCAAACCTTAGGTCAACATTCGATTATTTAGATGACATTCCCTCAGGTAATGTAATTTTTATGTTAAACATGATATTGATATGACTAATTTCGTATTATTATAGATAAAATATCCTAAAAGATAAATTTTTGTAAAGCGCCCATCCCCATCCGAAAGAAATCTCTCTTCATTAAATTCGCATTTCTTAACGAAAATGTAACTTCGCATAAGTTTCATAGAGCGAAGAGTGTTTCTTTCTTTCTTTCTTCTTCTTCTTCTTCCTTTTTTTTTTCGTGAATTTATACGTAGTTTGCCAATTTTTTTCTGATGCTAACACTAAAAACATTATCTGGAAGTCTTTACTTTTATGATGATATGAAGCATAAATGATAATTTGATGGCTTTGGGAATTATATATAAATGAATATCCTATAATGATTTGAGAGTAGAATTTTTAAATTAAAAAAAAAAAAATTATATAATCTCGTACAATAAAAGCGTTTTCAAACCTCAGGTCAACATTCGATTATTTAGATGACATTCACTCAGGTAATGTAATTTTTATGTTAAACATGATATTGATATGACTAATTTCGTATTATTATAGATGAAATATCCTAGAAGATATTTTTTTGTAAAGCGAACATCCCCATCCGAAAGAAATCTTTCTTCATTAAATTCGCATTTCTTAACGAAAATGTAACTTCGCATAGTTTCATCGAGCGAAGAGTGTTTCTTTCTTTCTTTCTTTCTTCTTCTTCTTCTTTTTTTTTCGTGAATTTATACGTGGTTTGCCAATATTTTTCTGATGCTAACACTAAAAACATTATCTGGAAGTCTTTACTTTTATGATGATATGGAGCATAAATGACAATTTGATGGCTTTGGGAATTATATATAAATGGCATAGCCTATAATGATTTGAGAGTAGAATTTTTAAATTCAGAAAAAAAAAATGATATAATCTCGTACAATAAAAGCGTTTTCAAACCTTAGGTCAACATTCGATTATTTAGATGACATTCCCTCAGGTAATGTAATTTTTATGTTAAACATGATATTGATATGACTAATTTCGTATTATTATAGATGAAATATCCTAGAAAATAAATTTTTGTAAAGCACCCATAGATAATTTCTAAGATAGTTTTGTTTGTGTTGCCTAGTAATGAGTAAAATATAAAAATTTTCTTCCTGCTGTCCTGCTATTTCTATTCTGTACAGCAAAATAATTTTTTAAGTAATTTTTTAAGTTTGATCCCTGTAATCAGCAATGTAATTTTAAAAGTGATATTGAATTAAAATTCTGTAATCCCCAATAAAGATAATAAGAAAAAAATCCAGATATTAAGGAAATTTTTCGAGATATGTATTAAGCTTGATAAACAGTGATGAGATTTAATTTTTGTTCGCCGAATCATATGGATAACAACATTTTATTATATTTTGTTATTAACAACTATTCGTGTTGCTTTCAGAAATTTTTTAATAGAAATTTCGCCGTTTTAGTAATTTTGTTATTTTTAAGGTGGAACTCTGCATAGTTTTATGTAACGGAGTGCTACTGTTTCTTTTTTTGATAATTTTTACGCGATTTTACACTTTTTTTCTAATGTTACACTGTTAAAAATTTGCAACAAACTGTCCAGTCATTTGACCGTTTTTATAGAAAATGGTTACATAATGGTAATTTAACTATATTCTGACCATAATATGGCAATAATATGGTCGGAATAGAGTTAAATTAGGGCTATGTAATCGTTTTCTATAAAAACGGTCAAATGACTGGACTTTGCTGCAAATTTATAACAGTGTAGTCTCGAAAAATTAAGTGGAAGTATTTACTTTTATGATGATGTGAAATATAAATGGCAATTTGGTGGAAAAAATGATATAATATAAGATCTCGTACAATATAAACTTTTTAAAATCTTAGGTCAACATTCTGTTATTTCTGTGACATTCCCCCAGTTAATGTAATTTTTATCTTAAACAGGATATCGATAAGACTAATTTCGTATTATTATAGATGAAATATCCCAAAGAAATCTTTCTTCATTAAATTCGCATTTATATTTAAGGAACGGAAAATAAAAAGATAAATAGATAATTTCTAAGATTTGTAAAATAATCATAAAAATAAAATACTTCTATTTATGTTTTAGGAAGAAAAATATTTTTTTAAAGTAAAGAGCCCTGTAATAAGCAACGGAATTTCAAAGGTGATCTTAAATCAAGATTATGTAATCTCTAATAAATATAAGAAGAAAAAAACCCATCCATTAATGAAATTTTTAGAGAGAGACATTAAGCTTGATAAATTGTGATGAGATTTAATTTTTGTCCGATAATTCATATGGATTACAACATCTTATTAGATTTTGTTATGAACAACTATGCTTGGTGTTTTAAGGATTTTTTTTTAAATAGCAATTTCATCGTATTAGTAATTTTGTTATGTTTTAGGTGAAACGGTATAACGTTTAGGTATAACGGAGTGCTACTTTTTTTTTTTTTTTTTTTTTTTTTGTTAAAGAATTTTTACGTTGTTTTACAAATTTTTGTTTCTATTGCTAGTCTTGAAAAATTATGTGGAAGTCTTTATTTTTATAATGATGTGACATATAAATGACAGTTTGGTGGTATTTTGTTAATTTGCACGAAATACCATCAAATTGTCATAATATTAATAATATTTGTATAGTATTATTTTTATAATGACATTAATAAAAAATAATAGTAAGTAGTATAGAATAACAAAATATTTAATGTAATAATAAAAAATAATATGAAGAATATATATAATGTCTATATGTAATATCTATATGTAATAATAGATAATAATATATAACAGTATAATGGATAATAATGTATAATAATAAAATAATAATATAATTTATCACAAAATACCAACAAAATGAAATACTACGAAATATGAAATATCTTTTAAGAAAAATTTTTGATAAGAAAAAAATAGATAATACAAGATCTCGTATAATACATGATTGTTGGCAGTTCAGCTGTTCAGTATAGTATTGTTTGTGTGACATCCTTTAATAAAAGGCTATTTTTATGATGTTAAAAATATAACGGTATCGTTCTTATTATAGGTGAAATAGTGTTGATATTAACCTTTGAAAACGCGGCTACCTTCCCCCCCCCACCCCCTTCGGCAAAACACTTTCTTCATTAAATTATCTTTATTTTTGAAGAACGTAGATAACAAAGTCTTGTATTTAGAGTCAAAATTGTTTGCTCACTCTTTAAAGAAAAATATATATATATGAGCGACGTTAACTTACAAGATAAACCGAACTTTTAATCCTGTTTTTTAATTACTTTTTTATCGCCTTTCATTGGTCGAGAGATTTTGAAGCTTTCGCACATAAGTTTAATCCGGGAAAGTTAAGTTCTTTCCATTAAGAGATATTAAGCTTTATAATTAGTGATGAGATGAAATTTGTGTCCGCTTAATCATTAGAGATTACAAAGGGGAATTTTTATAATTAATAAATCTGCAGATCAAGGGATTCTATGTCAGTGGTACAGGATAATTTAAAAGTTTTATTTTATTTTATTTAACATTTGAAAGTCCACAACTCATAAATTTATTTCTTGTATATTATTTGTAACATGTAAGATTTCTTATAGTTTCAAGAAACTGAATTATTAAAATCGATTCCAAAGTTTCCATACAATGCTGTTCCATAAATAATGATTTTTGTAAAAACGACTGAATGTATAAAAGCTTTTTTTCTTTTCAGGAAAGGGAAAGAGGTTGTACACTGTAAAAAATTTTGGTCAGAAATTACGGTACATATACTGGCAACTTTGTGACCAGTACATGTACCATAATTTAACTGGACGGTACATGTACCGTAAAATATTTAAAGTATATGTGCCGTCTGCACCCCCCCCCCCTCTCCTCAGGCCTGAACGCATTAAGTAACAAGAGCAAGAGCATCACTTCAGGAGTTGCCGAACATCAAGGCCGGACTATCAGCTTTTTCCTAACTGGAAAATAATTATTTTACGGTATAAATAGCGATTTTTTACGCAAAAATAATCATTTTACGGTATAAATACCGTTTATAATCGAAATGGCACATATACGTTTTTTTTACGCTTAATGTACCTTAGAAGTACGGTACTCATACCGTAAACGGTGAAAACGGTACAAGTACCGTTAATTTACGGTGCATCTACTGAAATTTTAAGAAAGTTTTTTAAAGGGTATTCTCTTGAATAGCCCGCTATTACGCTAATTTGGTAATCCAGAGTGATATGAGTTTTAAAACTCTCACACCCCGTCCGTCCGTCCCCTTTCTATTCGAAGAAAATCTTTCTTCATTAAAATGGTATTTCATTTTTAAAGACACAGATAATAAAATCTTGTGTTATGAGTCAAAACAATCTACCCGCTCTTTACAGAAAAAAAGGTTACGACAGCGAAATTACAAGATAAATCAACTTTTTTTAATCGTGATTTTTAATTATTTCTTTAACGAATTTGATTGCTCTAGTGATTTTGAAGTTTTTGCACGTAAGGTTAAATATAATCCGGTAGAATTAAGTTGCGAGAAGGTGCGGAAACAGATGCTAAAATTATCATTAACAGATATTAGGCTACGTAATTAGTGATGAGATTTCATTTCTGAATTATGCAGATTATAGAGAAGAATGTCTTACATGCATTTTATAATGAAAAACTGCGCAGTTCAATATTTTTAAATAAAAAATTTCGCCATATTAGAAATTTTTGTGTTTCTCAGATAGAACTCTACAAAGTTCTGTTTGTTGTTGATATATTTGTAATTATACACTACAAGAAAAAAAAGAAAAAAAAAGAAAAGGAAAAAAAAAGAAAAGAAAAAGAAAAAAAGAAAATAAAAAGAAATAAAAAAGAAAAAGGAAAAAAAGAAAAGAAAAAGAAATACAAAAGAAAAAGGAAAAAAAAGAAAAGAAAAAGAAAAAAAATGTTGATTTTACAGTATAATACTGGCATCCCAGCTGCCAGTTTTATACCGTAAAATTAACAGTAATAAACAGTAATAAACAGTAAAATAAATACACTGCCGGGTATGTGTGGTAGCGTTTTACTGCTTATTACGGTTAATTTTACGGTATAATACTAGCAGCTGGGGTGCCAATATTATACCGTAAAAATCAACATTTTTTTTTTTTTTTTTTTTTTTTTTTTTTTGGCAGTGTAGGGAAAATGTTCTAGATGATAAAATTTCAAAAACAGTCAACCACCCAACACCTAGATTTCAACTGAGAAAATTGCCTTCATTAAATTCGTGCTTATTTTTTATGTATTCAGATTATAAAATCTTGTATCAAAACAATTTGTCCAGCCTTAAAGGTGAGTTATATCAGTGTCTCTAACTTACAAATGGATCTTTTAATCCAGATTTTGAACTACTTCTTTGTCGTCTTTCGTTTCCTCGAATGATTTTGAGGCTTTCTCACATACGGTTAAATATAACCCGGGAAAATTAAGTTAAGAAAAGTGCGGAAACATTTCTCAAAGTTCTCATTAAGATAGATTAAGCAAAGTTAATATTTAGCTAATTAGTAATGAGATTCAATTTGTACCCACCGAATCATGCAAATTATAGAAGAGAATTTTTCTATCTGCATTTTATTATTAAAAAAAACTATGCATGTTGTTTTCAGATATACAAAGGGTTTTTTTAAAATTAAAAAAATTGCCGTATTAGACCATATTAGTAATTTTCGTACATCTAAGATAAAAATCTTCATAGATGAGTTTATGTTTGTATTCTTATCAGTGGTGTATCTAGACTTATCATTTCGGAGGGGGCTGAGATACAGTAAAAGTTTCTAAGAAGGAATCGCAAGAAATGGGAAAAATTCCGCTTTAAACAGGTTTTTATTTTATTAGCAAGTAACGCAACTACTATACAATCAAATCTGCCAAGATGAAATCACATGGGACAGGGGGAAATGTCGTTTTAATCAGGTTTTTGTCTTCACAAGTATAATTACATCGTTATACAGCATTTTTTAAAACGGAATACTGAAAATTATCTACTAAAAGGTATTTAATAAATAGTAAATAAAATTGAAACAACTGTAAAGTTAAAATTATATAAGAGCATTCTCAATTTACCCCACCTCCCTTAACACATTCTCGGACTCGCATTTTAGAGCACATACACGCACGGCATTTGTGAAATAACACACTTCATAAGAAAAAAAACCCTGTCTAAAACGGAATATTTTCTCTGGTTCATTTTGGTAAACTTTCGTAATTAAACTTCATACTTTTTACAAATTTCGGAGGGGGCTGAAGACCCATCAGCCCACCCCCTAGATACGCCACTGATTCTTATCATTATGGGTTAAGTGACCTAAATGATAAATTTTCATAACCCTACCCCTTCTTTCCAACCGAAAAGTTTTCCTTTATTAAATTCGTGTTCATTTTTAAGGAACGGACATAATAAAATCTTGTGTTAGGACTCAAAACAATGTGTTCAGTCTTATAAAAAGATGTGGCATTCAATCTCGAATTACACTCGCCAATGCTAAACCTATGGGTATGGAATGCATTACAATTTTTAAAATATCTCATCAGGAAATTAATATTTTTAACATCTTTTTTCTGTGTTCTCTCCTTAAAAGATGTCTGTTTCTTTTTTAGTTGACAAAATACTTCAAAAATGTATACTTAATTTATTTGAAGTGTTAAAATCTTACTCACAGATAACACTTAATATATAAAATTAAGCATATATTTTAGAGACATTTTGTTAACTGAAAAAAAAAAAAAAAAAAAAAGAAGAAGAAGAAAGAGACATCCTTTAAAAAGAGTACTCGAAAAAATAAATGTTAAAAATATTAATTTTCCGAGGAGATATTTAAAAAATACGAATACATTATATCTAAATAAGTTTAACATTGGAAACATGATACCAACACCCTTAAGAAAAAGTCAAGGGGCTGTAGTTGTGTTGTGATGTTAGTCCTTCTCACTGAAAAAAAAAAAAAAAAAAAAAAAAAATGTAGATTTTACAGTATAATACTGGCAATCGAGCTTCCAGTATTATACCGTGAAATTAACAGTAATAAACAGTAAAATAAGCAGTAATACGCTGCCGCGCATGCACGGTAGCGTATTACTGCTTATTTTACTGTTTATTACTGTTAATTCATGCACGTTAATTTATGCACGGAGCACCTAAAGCTTCATCATCATTTGAATTAACACCAATGATGGAGCTTTAGGGGCTCCGAAACAGCTGTTTGCCATTTTATATATTTTTGTTTGTGCTATTTCACGTTGTTCATTTATTTTTAATGTAACTGACTATTCTTTACTAATTGTACTTTCAGAAAATGTAATTTTAAAAAATGCATTTTTTTGTAAAGTTTGCCGTTAGGTATAACACCTTAAAAATACAGGGTGTTTCTAAATGAATATCGGGGTTTTAACGCTTTGTATTATCTGTTATATGAAACTTAAAATTATACTTATTACATAAAATGAAAGAGCAACTCAAACAGTTTGTTGGTACCTGTGCATGCGCAAGCGCACACAATGTTTCTTCCGTCATCTGTTAGAAAGCGCTAATAGCAAAATGGCGACTAGTGAACAGAAAGCATTTTGTGTTCTGCAGTTTGCAAAGTACAGAATCTGTAAAGACAGAATCTGTAGGCAGTTTGTAAAGACAGAATCTAATAGTTACTGTGCAACGTGCGTTCCAGATAAAGTTCAGATGTGATCCCCAAATTGAGGCAGCTGTTGCAACAATTACCCACAAACACTAATTAACGTTTGGGAAGAACTGAGCTATCAACTTGATGTGTGCCGTGTGACGAAAGGTGTTCACATTGAACACTTGTAAGCTTGTAGGTAAAACTGTTTGAGTTGCTCTTTCATTTTATGTACTAATTATATTTTTAAGTTTTATGTAATAAATACTACCAAGCGTTAAAACCCCGATATTCATTTAGAAACACCCTGTATTATGGCAACGCCGTACAGATGTTTTAATCATGGATTTTAATTACTTTTTTATCAACTTTCAATGCTAAAGCGATTTTGAAGCTTCCACACATAAGTTTAAATAGAATCCGGGGAAATTAAGTTCTATAATTCTCAAAGTTTTCAGCAAGAGATATTCAGCTTGGTAATTAGTGATAAAATTTGATTAATGTCCACTGAATCATTACAAATTTCAGTGGATATTTTTTCTAGCTCAATTTTATTAGGAAAAAACTATGCATGTTGTTTTGGGAATTTTTTAAATTAAGTACGTATTGGTAATTTTCGTTTTTCTAAGATAGAGCTAAATTAGTTTCTGAGATAGTTCTGCTTTTGTTACCTAGTAACACATGAAATGCAAAATTTTTCTTTCTGCTATTTATATTTTGTAAAGCTAAGTAACTTTTTAAAGAAAGTTCGAGGCCCAATAATAAAGCAACGGAATTTGAAAGTTTATCTTAAATTAATAGTCTGTCAGCCATAATCACATAATAATAATAATAATAATAATAATAATAATAATAATAATAATAACAACAATTCTTTTATGATATAAAATATAATTGACAGTTGAACAGCGTTCTTCTTAAGGCTAAAAATTCTTTAATCTATGAAAAGAAGTACGGGGAAAATTCTCATTAAACTTGGGAATTAGTGATGAGATTTAAATTGCGTCTGCCGAATCATTAACGATTATAATGGATAATTTTTCTTGTCAAGTTTTATAATTTATGCTTTTTTTTTAATTTATATGGATAAATTTTGTATTTTTAAGATGTAAATTTGCATAGTTTCATCTAGCGGATTGCTGAGTTTTTGTCGTGAATTTATAGATAGTTTTAAATTTTTTTTCTAATGCTATTCTTGAAAAATTACCTGTAAGTTTGTACTTTTTTGGTGGTATGAAATATAAGTGAAAAGTTGGTGGTATTTTGTTATCACAAAATAGTGCCAAACTGTCATTATGACAATAATATTTATGTATTATCATTACAATAATAATAATAATAATAATAATAATAATAATAATAATAATAATAATAGAATAAAATAATGAATTCAAACACTGCAAAATATATATGTTGATTTTACAGTATAATACTGGCATCCCAGCTGCCAGTATTATATCGTAAAATTAACAGTAATAAACAGTAAAATAAGCAGTAATACACTGCCACGCATGGTGCGGTAATGTATTACTGCTTATTTTACTATTTATTACTGTTAATTTTACGGTACAATACTGGAAGCTGGGATGCCAGTATTATACTGTAAAATCAACATTTTTTTTTTCAGTGTATAACAGTATAATTACTAAGAATAATATAACAGAATAATATTTTGTTTGTCTTTGACAAAATACCACAAAATGAAATAGCAGCAAAAAAATGGAATCTCTCATCAGAATTTGAAAGTTTGAAATTTAGAAAAAAAAGATATAATGCAATATCTCGTAAAGTCACTTTTGAAATCCTTTCTCTGCCTATTATTATTATTTATGTGATATCTCCTCGTGTAAGATTATTTTTATGATGTTAAAACGATAACGGTACCATTATTAATACAGGTGCAATATCGTAGATCATAACCTGTCGAAAATGTATCCCTCCAACCTCAACCCCACCAAAAAATCTTTCTTCATTAATTTTTCGCTTATTTTTTTCGCTTATTTTAATAAAATTTTATGTTGAGACACAAAATAATTTGTACAGCCTTAAACGAAAAAGTTATAGCAGTGGCTCTAACTGACAAGATAAATGGATCTTTTAATCGTGATTTTTAATTACTTCTTTATCTCTTTTCATTGCTCGAGTGATTTTGAAGCTTTAGCGCGTATAGTCCAGGGGAAATGTACATGTTACCTTGCAAAAGGTCGGGTAGAAGATTTTATTTTTTTGACTTGTATATAATAAGGCCAGCATGGAAAAACCGAATTATCCAACAAAATTTCTTAAGGGAGAATTTTCTATGGCCAAAAAACACCAAAATTTTGGGACTTTTATTGTTGTTTTTTAAATATCTCGAGACCCGTTGTCGTAGCGTATTATTTGTTAATTACAATGTTAAAGAAGACAAAATTTTCTACAACTTTCATATTTACAACTTTTTTATACACTCAATAGCAAGCGCAGTACGACATTTCAAAAATAAGAGAATTTTTTCAATGTCTTTAAAAACCGTGAAAAACGTAGTTTTGTCCCGACGCGCGACGATTCAAATGTTCCCCACAGATGTAATGATGTATGTCAACTTCTACAGATTGACAGCAGAAAATTATCTATTATTTGCACACCCTCTTCTTCATTTTCATCACAACAGACTTATTTTAAATTCAATAAATCTATATAATTTAGTAAGTAGGGGAGAGTGTGGATGACTAAGACAATTTTCATATTTAGACAATAACTTTAAGTATATACAATTGTTAATTTTAAAGTATTGTTTAAAATAATACTTCAGTATGTAGTAACTTATTGGCACGACAGTTTCAATAAAAAAAAAATCTTGTTTAATTTTAATAATTATTTTTATAATGCAAGCATATGTTCCTTTTATTCCATAAACATTTTATTCTATAGTACAATGGTATATTTTATTTACCGGTTATTGATGACATATGTTTTAATGTTTTACTGTTTTAAGTATATCAAACATTGGAATGTAGTTCTATATAAAAGGAGGGACTCAAAAAATAAATATATCTTATGTAACAAATATTTTTACCTTATAAAATATCTACAATAAAAATGACAACATATTATTTCATTAACTAATATTATGCATTTATATCTCTTGTAAAATTTAAAAATTCTATCAATAAAATATTTGAGATAATTATTTTCATAAAAATTTTCAAAATATTAGTTTTAGTAAATATTGTCAATATTTTCCCACTTTTATTATACAATTATAACAAGAAATTATAACTTTTAGCGTGAAAAATACATAAAATTTTAAGATTTTATCTATTAAATGCTTTAAAGCTCAAACAGAAGAACTTGTTGTTAAAAAAAATACACTTTGTGGAATATTCTAATCTTCTGGAATATGTGCTGTTTTGAAACTATATCTGTTGAATTATCTCAGTGATACCATCTATCAAATGAAATACCGAGTTATTTATGATTGTAGACCATATAAACATTTTTGTTGTTATACATTCATTCCCTATATTCCCTCTCATTCAAGTCCACTTTCCCTACACAATAAAGTAAGGTACGCAATATGACTGCATAAGCTAAAAGAAAAGTATTTTAATAATGATAATTTCTACGGGATATTTAACAATATTTTTGTCTCTTTGATGGGACTGTTGTAGGATTATTAGCGTTCAGTTTCTGGATAGAAGATATATCAAGGATCATGGTTCTTCTATAGCAGGGGTTGCCGAACTTTTATACCGACGTACCACTAAATCGAAGTTCATACTTCCGCGTACCACCAGATAAAAAACGTAAAGCTAATATAAAAAAACCTAAAAAAGGAACCTGCCTAAAACGACATATATCTTCGGTCTTTCCTGTTTCCGTCATAACAGGTTTTATTGTATTTAAAAATGAATAATTATATAACTAAATTGGTACTAAAATAGGCTGCTTTGTAATAACATTCAAGTAAAAAGTAGTATCACCATTAAATTTTAATAATGCATACAATATAAAAAAAATGTTTTGGTATAGGAAAAAAGGAAATACTTAATGGCATATTGGCGCACACTGATTCATATACTGTTACAGTATGCTAATTTACTTCTATCGCTAATGAAAAGGGTGGACTTGTTTTATCAAGCACAGCTTCCTCATGTCTGGCTCAATATTAGGTAGTTTTAGTCATAAGTCACATTCGATGTTTACTTTATTCGTGTGTTTGTTTTTGATGTAACGAAGGGGGAGGGGGGGGAGCACATTCACAGATATATGTTGTGCTAACACAAGCAGACTTTGACGATATCACACACACACAAACGGTACTCTCATATTCTCGCCAATAAAAAATCTGTGACGTTCATCCTTTTGAATGTGGACTCCAGTAATCCATCACAAGAGAACTGAATAAGTTCACTTCTTTCCTCTATCGTGAGATACAGTGTCAGGGTCTCATATAATATGCTGCTTTCTGTATTTTATTCCACGTACCAGTATCGGATTTCTGCGTACCAGTACCCAGAGCTTCCTGTATCAGTACTGGTACGCGTACCATAGTTTTTACCAATCCGTGCTCTAGATGCATCTTTTCTTTTTTCCTGGCAGTTATTTGTCACACGTCCCATCTTCCTCATACCCACTCTGTATAATAGAGCGGGTATGTAAGTTGGAAAAATAGTCTCATTTTCGAAAAGCCGTACTGCACTTAAGAATAGGGGGTGCAAATAACAGATAATTTACTGCTATAAATATGTAGAAGATGACATCCATGATTAAATTCTTGGAGAATATTTGAATCACCGGGACAAAACTACGTTTTTCACAGTTTTTAAGGAAATTGAAAAAATTGTCTTATTTTTTAAATGTCGTACTGCGCTTGCTATTGAGCGTATAAAAAAGTTGTAAATATGAAAGTTGTAGAGAATTTTGTCCTCTTTAACATTGTAATTAACAAATAATACGCTACGACAACGGGTCTCGAGATATTTAAAAAACAACAAAAAAAGTTCCAAAATTTTGGTGTTTTTTGGCTACAGAAAATTCTCCCTTAAGAAATTTTGTTGGATAATTCGGTTTTTCCATGCTGGCCTCATTATATACAAGTCGGGAAAAAAAATCTTCTACCCGACCTTTTGTAAGGTAACGCCTTTTTTTGGTACATTTCCCCTGGACTAGTATGGTTAAATATAATCCGGAGAAATTAAGTTAAGATTTGTGCAGGAACAAGTCCCAAAAAGCTTTCATTAAGAGATATTAAGCTAATTTTCGTAATTAGTGATGATATTTAATTTCTGTCTTCTGTTTAATAGAGATTACTACACAGACTTTTTCTAACTAGTAAGCCTGCGGATCAGGGGATCAACGTCAACTGTACTATTTTTTTATTTTGATCTTATTTTAATTAATGTCAGGTAATCCACAGTTCACGAATTCATTTCCTTCATTATCATTCTTATTGCAAATAAGATTTCTTAGTACTTTTCCAGTATAGGAGACTTGGTAGAGATAGAAAAAAATAGCCTTGGTGAGATAGAAAATAGCCTTAGAGACAGAAAAAAAATTGACAACATATTTTTCTGGCAACCTATTCCCTGTTTCATATACACAAGCAATTATTTCAATATTTACACAGTTTATTTAATATAAAGGAGCCATTTATCTATATTTATATACAAACAGGAGTAAAATGCATATAAATAAAATGTTTATATACATATATAACTACATTTATAAACAAGCATCAAAGTTCATTATGTTTGTTTATATCATTTGGCAATAAATCTCTCTTTCTGAAGCCTGAATTGCGCTAAGATTTTTAAGAAAACGCCAAGACCCCTATAGCGGAAAAATACCGATTTCTTGTAGTTCTAAAAAATTTAATTTTTAAAACTGTTTCCAATAAAATGATTTCTTATATTAATACTCTATAAATACAGTAAAAGTTACTAAGATGGAATTGCAAGAGAGCTAAGCAAAAGGCCGTTTTAGGCAGGTTTCCGCCTAAGCATGTACATGATTATATGGTATTCTTTTCGCCAGGGCCATAAAATTTTCTTAATTAAAGCAAGATTTTGTTACAATATACGGGTTCTTCTTTTACAGGTTTTTAGTGTATTATTTTCTTAAAAATAACATTTAGTATAAAAGGTATCGAAAAGTATCCCTGAATTGTCCAATTATTTTATTACACTAATTTCAAAACAAGGATGATAAACTTTCGAAAGCGGCTCCTTTATCGCCCCACCCCCTCCTCACCTTCTATCCTAAATTAAAAATTTGCTTCATTAAATTCCGGTTTACTTTTGAGATACGCAGAAATCTCGTATTGTGGGTGAAAAGAATTTGCACAGTCTTTAAAAAAAGGTTATGTCAGCGCCGCTAACTTACAAGATAAATGTATTTTTTAATCGTGATTTTTAATTACTTCTTTATCATCTATATCGTTGCATGAGTGATTTTAAAACATGCTCACATAAGGTTAAATATAATCCGGGAAAATTTAGTCTAATAATTCCCAAAGTTATCATTAAGAGATAGTAAGCTTGGTAATTAGTGATGACATTTAATTTATGTCCAACGTATCGTTATAGATTAATTTTTAACTTTTAATACTATTAACGTAAAAGTAAGTTTTTCGTAAAATTGAAAAAAAAAGAGGGGGGGGGGATAAAAAAATGGAATAAGCTCGGTAATTAGTGATATAATATAATTATAGATTACAGAAAATAATTTTTCTAACTAGTAAATCTGTAGATTAGAGACCTCAATTCAGCTGTGTGGGACCATTTTTAATTTTAATTTATTTAACATTTGGAAATCCACAACTCGCAAATTCCTTTTTTTTATTATTATTTTTAGCACATGTAAGATTTAGTGCGGTTTCAGCAAATCGAAATCTTAATAAAAAGAAAAGTGCCAGTTAAACTGATGGTATTCAGCTCACAGGCTATTCACACTAATTGTATATTATACTCTTATTTCAAAGAATAATGCCCCTCGAAAAGTAAAGAAATCGACAGTAAATTAAGGGGGATTAGCGCCCGTTTCCCCTTTTATACTTAACCAATGAACCCCCAAAACTAATCAGGGAAGCGCCTTATCAAAATGAACCTATATACAAAGTTTGAAGCAAATCGGATAATTCTGCATGAAAAATCCATTTAACTAAATTAAGGGGGAATTAGCCTTCCATTCCCCCTTTATACTTAACCAATGAACCCCTAAAACTAATCAAGGAAGCGCTTTGTCACAATGAACCTACATACAAAATTTGAAGCAAATCGGATAATTCTGTATGAAAAACCCATTTATCTAAATTAAGAGGGGGAATTAGCAATCCGTTCCCCCTTTATATACTTAATCAATGAACCCCCAAAATTATTCAGGGAACGCCTGATCACAATGATCCTATATACAAAATTTGAAGCAAATTGGATAATTCTGCATTAAAAACTCATTTATATAATTTAAGGGGGGGGGGGATTAGCCCTTCGTTCCCCCTTTATACTTAACCAATGAACCCCAAACTATTCAGGGAAGCGCCTTATGAGAATTAACCTATTTACAAAATTTGAAGCAAATCGGATATTTCTAACAAGAGTTATCGCATTACATACGTACATACATACATATACGTAACATACAGAACCTGCGGCTACATTAGCTCTCAGACTTTGTGTGTGTGTGTGTGATAGCCTGTGAGCTAAAAACTACTTCTAATAAGCAATTTTCCATTCAATGATATATATATATATATATATATATATATATCTAAATATATATGTGTGTATGTAATGTATGTACAGGGTGATTATAAAAAAACTATCCCGATATATGAGCCCCTAACTGTCATATCGTTCACAGAAACTGAATGAAATTTTGGTTTCATTCAGTTTGAGATATTCGTTCATATTTTGAGATATGCGCTCAAGAATCATGTGAAAAATAACAGTTAAATTCTAACAGTTACGGTTACAGTGACAAAATTTAGAACTTTTCAAATGGCAACACCTATTTTCTTTTTATTGGAATGTGATTCATAGTGAAAAACCATCAAAAGCGTTGGAATGGTACCTGTAGCACGAAAATCGCCGGCGCTAGACAGACTAAGAAGAAAAGTGAAAACAACCAATAAAGGACAGAGAAGCAACAGAAAGTAAAACATTTTTATTGTTCAGTGGTATCCACCATCTGCCGCATGTAAAGTGTCGTCGTGTATGAAATGGAAAATGTATGAAACACAATAAAATGTTTTGTTTTCTGTTGTTTCTCTGTCTTTATTGGTTGTTTTCACTATTCTTCTTAGTCTGTCTAGCGCCGGCAATTTTCGTGATACAAGTACCGTTCCAACGCTTTTTATGGTTTTTCAGTATGAAGATCACATTCCAATAAAAAAAAAAATAGGTGTTGTCATTTGAAAATTTTGAAATTTTGTCACTGTAACCGTAATTGTTAGAATTTAACTGTTGTTTTCCACATGATTCTTGAGCGCATACCTCAAAATACTTTAAACCAAAATTTCATTCAGTTTCTGTGAACGATATGACAGTTAGGGGCTCATATATCGGGATAGTATTTTTATAATCACCCTGTATATACTGGTGTCCAGAAATTAAAGGGCAGTGATAAATTTCAGACGTTTCGTCGAATATCTTACTGAAACTCGTGAAGAAATGACCGGAATGCCCCTTAACTTTGAGGATGTAAAGAACATGTTTGAATTCATGTATATAAATATCATCGGACAACAGTATCATGAATTAAATCAGTAGAAGAATAAGAAATGGGTGGAGTTCTTTTGGGAAGAACAATATGATTCTGAAGAGTATCATGCCTATTTGTTGGAAAAGAAGTGTGTTTAACCAATTTACCTTCACTAACTTATGGAGCAGAAACATGGACGTTAACAAAACGGATGGTAGTAAAGTTTACAAACAACTCAGCGAAGTATGGAAAGTATTCTAGGCATAACTAGAAGAGGCAGAAAGAGAATAACCTGGATAAGAAGTCAGACACAAGTTTTTGACATCATTGAGAGAATTAAGCGGTTAAAACGGAAATGGGCTGGGTACATTGCAAGAAGACCAAACAATAGATGGAGCACAAACACCCTACAGTGTTATCCTAGAGATGTAAAACGACCAAGAAGACGACCTCAAGAAAGATGGAGTGGCGAAATCAGAAAAGTGGCTGGTGTTAATTGGATGACTAAAGCACTAGACAGGAAATGAGTTGAAAAATCTTGGGGAGACCTACATCCAACAGTGGATTGAAAATTGTTGATAATGATGATGATGATGATGATATATATATTTGTATTGTCTTTCCCTTTGATTTTTGCACATGTAATTTCATTTTAATTATATATATATCATGATAAAATGTTTTGCGATTAGTATGAATATTAAATCTGAAGATAATCGATAAAATATAAATTAACCATTAATATATAAGAATTAGATAGAAAAATATATCCAATATTCCTAAATAGATTGATTAAAATAAAAAAAGAGTATAGAAAATCCAATTGCAGAAGGTAATAACATTACAAAAAGGCTAATCGTAACTTATATTGTGAAACACTTTATCAGGGGCAAGTAAGTCCACAATATATGTAAGTCGTAAATGATTTCTGTTTAATCATATATATATATATATATATATATGTAATAATAAAAAATTTTCGCCCTATTTCTTTAGTTAAATTATTCCAAATTCTTCAATTCTTTTTCCCTCTCTTTTTAAAATATCTCTTAAATCTATTTTGTATTTTATTCCATAACTTAATCAAAATATTCTTTTATTTATCATTCTAAAAATCTTAATCTGTTAAAAGCTACACGTATTTATTAAAACCTTATTCTCTTAAATTGCAACACTGCCTCTAAACGCACCTGCCTAATTTCTTCTTTTGAGACATTTAATTTTTATTCTTTGGAACTTTTGTAATACCATTTTTATTTCTATTTAATTCATTCGGCATCCCATGATTCCAAGCGGTTTTCGCGCCCAAAGGCCTTTTTACCTTTTTAATTTGCCGCTTCTGTTAAAGAGTTTTAATCATACGTCAGAGACACGTCTTCGTGGCCTCATTTTTTCATCCATTAGCGAGAAAGCTCCGCCTTCTTTATCCCCCTAGCGCCCTCCGAACATGGATGCGAGTGGACCAGCTTGTTCGCGCGTTTTGTACCTTTGGGCCAAATTTTGAAGTATTTATACGGTTACACTGGCTTCGGAGAGAGAATTTACACGAATTAGTGGTTGTCATCTAATTGCCGTCACTGGGGAGTCTACACTAATGCATCGGTAGTATGTTCTTCAAGCCCTGCTAATTCTTCAAGATCTTCAAATGTGTTCAGTTTTAATGAAGCGAAAGTTGGTGGAGTTGCTTTCATCTCTGTGATCACAATAAAGCCATTGCTCATCTATTAAGTTATTAAGTCTTCTTTTTAATGTTTTTGGGAAATTTCTTCTGGATTTCACCGCCTCTGCTCAATTTATACGACTGGTAATACACTACGATTTCCGATGTGATATACTTCGAGATTTGTCTTCATGGTGAGCGACTCGAAGTGATGCCCTGTCCGGGTGTCATGACTACATTTCAACGATCTCGACTGCGGCTACCTCGATATGATTATCAGGTAATTTTAGTGGTTTCGGACTGAGATGTTCCGATTGTCTGGTGGAAAGAACGTTCAAGTCGACAGCAATAGCGATCGTCTATAATGTGCCAATTTTCGACAGGAATGTATCATATATATATATATATATATATATATATATTCGGAAGGGTCCTGCTCTACCTCGTTCTTCCCATATAGGGAAAATATTTTCTCATTAAATTTGATTTTATTTTTTAGATACACAGATATCAAAATCTTAAAAGTCAAAACAATTTATCAGCTCTTAAAAGAAACTTTGGCAGCAGCGGTATCTTACAAGATAAATGGAGTTTTTAATCACCTTTTTTTAATTACATCTTTATCGCCTTTCATTGCTCGAATGATTTTGAAACTTTCGCACGTAAGGTTAAATATAATCCGGGAAATTAAGCTAAGAATAGCACGGAAAAAATTCCCAAAGCTCTCATTAAGAGATATTAAGCTTGGTAATTACTGATGAGATTTAATTCATATCCGCTGAATCATATCTATTGTAAAGAAGATTTTTTCCTTATTTTTGGGGTTTTATACAGAGTGGATGTTTTGGGTTTTATACAGAAAAATTATGAACGTTGTTTTCAAGACACTCTTTTAAAACTAAAGATTTCGTGATATTATCGTTTTCGTATTTCTAAGATTGAACCTTGTATAGTTATTTTTACGCTGATATCCCTGTTATTACAGGTAAAATATCCTGGATAAAAAGATTTTAAAAGTGCTCTCGCCCTCCCTTCAGACTAAAAAATATTTTATTTTTTTACTTTTCGTTTATTTTTTAAGTACACAGAGAACAAGTGTTGTGAGTCAAAACATTTTGTCAGATTTGAAAAAAAAAATGTTACATCAGCGCAATTTACAAGATAAATTGATCTTTTTAATTACTTCGATTTTTAATTACTTCTTTATCGCTCTTAGTTGCTCGAGTGATTTTGAAACTTGCTCGCGTAAGGTTAAATATAATCTGAGAAAATTAAGTTCTCATTAAGAAATATTAAACTTAGTAACTAATGATGAGATTCAATGTGTGTCCACAGTACCATTATAGATTTTTCTTGCTAGATTTTTTTTTTTAGAAAAAACTATGTGTTTTATTTTCATATATATCCAAACTAGAGATTCCGCTTACCTTATTTGTAATTGTCGTATTTCTAAGACAAGATAGTTCTGTTTGTGTTGCCTAGTAACACGTAAAATGCAAAAAAAATCCTTCCTGCTACTTATATTTTTCAAAACAATGTGATTTTTAAAGTAAACTTTGAATAAAGAGACGGAATTTCATTAATCCTAAATCAAGATTCTGTAAAATACAATAAACAAAATATCGCTCATAAGGTTAAATATAAACCTGGAAAATTAAGTTAAGAGAAGTTCAGAAACAATTCCCAAAGTTCTCATTAAGACATATTAAGCTTGGTAATTAGTGATGAGATTTGTGCACGCTGAATCAATCAGATTAAAACGGGGAATTTTTGTTAGTAGATTTTATAATGCTAAAATGTATGTATGTTGTCTTCAGAATTCTTTTTAAGGGAATAGCGGACTTTGAAATGAGCTAAAATCAACTAAAATACCAATTATTGTTTTTGTAGTTAAACTTTATATATACAGGGTAATTATAAAAAAGCTATCCCGATATATGAGCCCCTTACTGTCATACCGTTCACAGAAACTGAATTCAATTCTGGCCTAAAGTATTTTGAGGTATGCGCTCAAGAATCATGTGAAAAACAACAGTTAAATTCTAACAGTTACAGTTACAGTGACAAAATTGCGAAAATTTCAAATGGCAACACCTACTTTTTTTTATTGGAATGTGATCTTCATAGTGAAAAACCATAAAAAGCGTTGGAACGGTACCTGTAGCACGAAAATCGCCGGCGCTAGGCAGACAAAGAAGAAAAGTGAAAACAACCAATAAAGGACAGAGAAGCAACAGAAAGTAAAACATTTTATTGTTCAGTGCTATCCACCATCTGCCGCATGTAAAGTGTCGTCGTGTGTGAAATGGAAAATGTATGAAACACAATAAAATGTTTTGTTTTCTGTTGCTTCTCTGTCCTTATTGGTTGTTTTCACTATTCTTCTTAGTCTGTCTAGCGCCGGCGATTTTCGTGCTACAGGTACTGTTCCAACGCTTTTTATGGTTTTTCACTATGAAGATCGCATTCCAATAAAAAAAGTAGGTGTTGCCATTTGAAATTTTCGAAATTTTGTAACTGTAACCGTAACTGTTAGAATTTAACTGTTGTTTTTCACATAATTCTTGAGCGCATACCTCAAAATACTTTAGGCCAGAATTTCATTCAGTTTCTGTGAACGGTATGACAGTTAGGTGCTCGTATATCGAGATAGTTTTTTTTTTATAATCACCCTGTATATATAGTCTGTCTCAAAAGTTTAAGCACTCTGCAAATCTAGTTAAACAAATTTGAAGAAGAAAATATATGAAGCCAATTTACAATAAATACTCGACATTTAATGAAAATCAAATAAAATAAGCAATTTTTGTTGGTTAAAATAAAAATTATATTAATTTTCATTTAATTTACTCTTTTTCTTAAAGAAACATTGTCTCAAAAGTTTAAGCACTTTATGCAAATTTTTTTAGAAACACGGGATTGGACGGGTGTAATGACGCTGCATGACGTCGCATTCCATGTTTTATAAAAGTATAAAAATGCAGAAATTATTTCCACTAATTTTAAAAATGCCGAAGGATAAAACATTCACAAAAAGGGAGATTTTAAAAGTTTTTAAATTGAAATCAGAAAATAAAACTTTTTCTGAAATTGCTAAAAATTTTAAATCGATCAAAGCAAGGTATGTATTAAATACTCTCTAGAAATGATAATTTCAAACGGAAAACAAGATGTGGACGACCACGTATGACGACTTTTCAGGCGGATCGGAGAATACAGAGATTGGTGTCTAAACAAAATTTGCCCATACAGCAAATTAAAAATAATATCTGTGTACAAGTGTCCAAAGGCACTGCATATAGACGTATTAAAGAATGTGTTTACATCATACGAAAGAAAATGGCTCGGAAACCGTGTCTCAAACTACACCAAAAACATGCAAGAATGAACTGGGCTAAAAAACACATATCCTACGGGACAAGTGGCTTACTGTTTTATTCCGTGATGGGGAAAAATGAAGCTTAGATGGCCCTGATGGGTGGAACACGTATTGACATGATCTACGAAAGAAACTGAGGGCATTCTTCATCAGGCAGATATGTTGCAAGTCTGTTATGGTTTGGGGAGCATTCGGCTTCAACTGTCAGACCTCTCTTGCTTTTCCAAAAGGAAGACGAAATCCCCAAAAATATCAAGAGATGCCGAACCAACATTTGCTTACATTCGGTGACATTTTGGGGGGTTCAGAATAAATTTTCAACAACACAATGCCTCAATCCACATATAACAATCTACAAAACTGTGGCTTTCACGGAAAAAATGCTAATGCTTTTTACTGACCAGCTGTAAGTCCAGGCATAAACCAATTTGAGAATTTCTGGGGCATTTTAACCCGCCATTTTTACAGCAATAGAAAGCAGTACGACTCTCTTGAAGAACTCCAAGAGGCCATTGAGAAAGCATGGTACTCTTTGTCCCCAGAAACCCTACAAAAACTAATAATTTTGATGGACGCACGTTTATTTGAACTAATCCGAAATCAAGGAAAAATAATTTTTATGTAACAGTTTTGTAAAAACGATAAATGTAGTTGTTTTTGCCATTGTGCTTAAACTTTTGAGACAGTTCCGTTTGATGATATTTTAAATTATATTTTTTACAACTATGTAATTTATTTTTTTTCTACTTTTGATATCATTTATTTAAATGAAGTTGAGAAATCCGCAAATTAAAAAAATGCTATTTATTCTAACTTTTTATTATTCTTTAAAAATCGACATTTTATGCTTGTGCTTAAACTTTTGAGATTAACCTTATATATATATATATATATATATATATATAACTTTACAAAGGTGTGACAACGCAAAGAAAAGTCTGTAAAAGCCTGCTCTTTATTTTTATTTTATTTTATTTTTTGTTCTTTTGGAGCGCTGAGCAGAGCAGCGTTACAGAAAGAAACATAAATTTTTTTAGGCTAATAAAGGACATTTGAAGATTTTAAACAAGCATCCTTCCTGATAAGAGAATTCGTTACTTTCATAATTTTTACTATAACCAATTCTCGATCAAACTATTTATATATTAAATATTGAAAATGACAAGATTTACGGACAATCTGGAAATAATACAATTGTGTATATAAAAAAAAAAAAAAAAAACTTCATGGCACTCCAGTTTTTATAAATATGAATTAAAATATTTTTTCATTGCCTGTGTACATTTTATTCGATGAAAAGGAAAAAAAAAAAGGATTATTGTTACATTTTTCATCTCAGAAATATTTAAAACCGACATTTATGCTGAAACTTATTAACGAATATCATTATTATTGAAAATCGATGTAAATGATTTTCCCTAAAGCCACTCTTTAAAAATCAAAATGCCCGAGAAAATGACGTTGCTGCTAAAAATATTAGATTACGAAAAAAATCTTTATTCGTAATGAATGCGCCTTGTTTTTCGTATCCCAATCATCCATGAACTTCCGTTAGTGTAACAAAATGTAATTAAGCTAGAAATGAAATTAGAAAAAAAGGATTTATTTTTTATCTTATCAAATGGTACTAATCATTAGCGATATGATTGGATGTTTAGCCATCTTTTTTGAGACCTATAAGACATTTTTATTTTTAAGTTTATACAACGAGTAGTTATTACATTTCTTGATGTGTTTCTTTTTATTTTATTGTACTTAGTTAAAGAAAATAATATTTTGAAGAGAAACATTTCATATAAAATGTAACCGGTATAACTTCCTTTTTTATTAGCTCGCAGACTGTCAAAGCCTGAGAGCTAATGTGCTTGCCCGTTCTGTATGTATGTATGTACGTATGTATGTATGTACGTATGTACGTAACGCTAACGTTCTACATACGTCTATCAGAGTAATAACTCTTGATAGAAATATCCATTTTGCTTCAAATTTTGTTTATAGGTTCATTTTGATAAGGTGCTTGCCTGATTAGTTTTGGGAGTTGATTCGTTAAGTATAAAGGAAGGACAGGGGCAAAAACTCCCCCTTTAATTTAGATAAATGGGTTTTTCATGCAGAATTATCCGATTTGCTTCAAATTTTGTATATAGGTTCATTGTGATAAGGCGCTTCCCTGATTAGTTTTGGCGTTTCATTGGTTAAGTATAGGGGGGGGGACGGGGAGATGACCCCCCTTAATTTAGATAAATGGGTTTTTCATGCAGAATTATCCGATTTGCTTCGCATTTTGTATATAGGTTTATTGTGATAAGGCGCTTCCTTGATTAGTTTGGGGGTTCATTGGTTAAGTATAAAGGGGCGAACGGGGGTTATTTTCTCCTTAATTTATTGTCGATATCTTTATTTTCAAGGGGTATTATTCTTTGAAATAAAAGTATAATATACAATTAGTGTGAAGAGCCTGTGAGCTATGTGTTATCAGTTTAACTGGGCACTTTTCTTTTTATTTATTATTCATTACATAAATTCTTCAATGCATTATTTTTCCTTTATTTTCGTTTTAAATTTTTCAATAAATTTTACTTACCTTTTGAATTAAACAGCTAACTTTTAGTTACTGACTCATTTAGATTATGTTCTGTATGTAAATTTTATGGGCATTTATTTTATGAAAATAACCTATTTTTTATTAGAATTTAAATAAATTTATTTTTGAAATTACGATTTTTTCCGATAAACATAGTTTATTCTGATGGAAAACAAATTTAAATTCGAAATACACATTTTTCATAAATTAAAAAATAGTCATACATATCCTAGTAGCAAGCTTGGCCCAGTATTATACCAATATTGCATTTATTGACATTAGACATTGCCCCAGTAATTGCGATGTTGACACTTTTAGAATAGTCCGCCGATATTGGCAAAAAATATTTAGCCTATGTAAAACCAATAAAACTGATATTATACAAATATTGGTTTTATATTGTAAATATTTCCAATGATATACCAATATTGTGAAAATATTAGCTTTTCATTAAAAATATTTTCCAATGAAACAGCCATATTGCTCAAATATTGGCTTACATTGGAAATATTTTTAATTTTCCAACATCTAAATATTTTTGCCAATACATGTCTGGAAAAATGCTGATATTGGGGCAATATTTCATGCCAATATTGTGCCAAGTTATAGAAAGTATTAGCTTGCTATTATGGTATTGCTAGAGTTTTTATTCTGTAACTTGCTGTAGAATTGTCAGTTAAGTTTTGTAACATGACAGTTTTTATTTCTTGGGAGATAATAACAGTGCGGACCGTTTCATATAAAATAGAGTTCAATTAGAAGCACTATATTTTATTATAACTTTTACTTCTTAATAATATTATTGTCTATATATGATTTAGTTTATGAAAAAGTTGCTAACTTCTATGGGAAGTATCAAGCGATAAAGGATAGCAACTTTTTTTTTTTTTTTTTTTTTTTTTTTTTTTTTACGACGTCATCATTCAAATGATTTCCAAAGCACCTTTTTCAAATCAAAATGGCGTTAAAAATGGTGTCTTCACTAACATATCAAGTTTTGAAAATATATTTATCCTTAATGAATTTGCTTTGTTTTTCGTATTTTAATCATCATCACATTTTAATTTGTTAGACATAATATAATTAAGTTAGAATTGAATCCAGAAAAAAAGAACAAAATAATTCCCCATACCTTATTAAATGTTATCTATAATTATTAATATGAATGAAATGTTTAATAAATTGCAAGAATTCGGGATTGTTTTAATCTTTAATTTCAGAGAATTAATTATTCATTTTTAGAATTTTTAATATATTGCATTTGGTTTTTTAATTTGTATAATTAAAGCGATAAGTTCACAGACAGGGGTATGGAGGTATGGGGGTATGTAATAATTTCAGTATGAGAGGTATGTGTAATTTCAGTATTATTTGTTTATTTATCTGCTATTGATTATTATGAAAACTCAGAGTATTTTTTTTTCTTTTCATGTCTTTGCAATTTATCTTTATATTTTGCTTGCATTTCACAATTAATCAACTGTAATTTAAAAAGTTCTCATAAACTAAGTTTAGTTATATATGCTATTTTAAGAATGTGATTAAAATAAATTAATTTTTAAATTGTTTATGAATTCCTTTTTTAAAATAAATTAATGCAGCTTAGCATGGGAAGATATTTAGAATTGTTTCACTGCACTGAATGACAATATTTCTAAAGAAAAAAAATGAATGTTTAACATATATTTGAACTGTTACAAAATTTTCTGTGAAATAGTGGGGAATCTACTGGTAATTATTTAATTATTTATGAATTCTTATATAAATATACAGTTCGTTGAAAACTGAGATTTTGTTAAAAATCGGAGGGACTATTTTGTAAATTTACAATAAACACTGGATATTTGCATACATACAAATATCCAAGACTCTGTAAATATTACATGCATAAAAATGGTGAAGGCTGTAATTTTGCATTAAAAAATATTTTTATTCTAGCACTGAGTAAATTATAATGTTTATACGCTTGTTTCGTGATTGTTCGGTTTTATAAAATGGTTGTTCCGACGCCATTGTTGTGTTTATTGTGTATTACTATTTAGAAAATGTTTAATTTTCCAAGAAGTATGGTACCATTATTTCAGATCTCAAATATTTCACTAATATTTCATTAAAGTAAAAATCTTTTTGCAATTAATAGTAGAATGTTTTTTTTTTTTTTTTTTCTGAGGTTAAATAAAACGAAAGATTCTATTAAAACCTTTTGGTAGAACAGTGCGCGCCCTTTATTTATGTGTTCCCCTTTTCCCTGTAAGTAATATCGTGGGCAATAGAATTTTGTTAGTATCTTTAAAATAACTTTCATTTGAATAAAGAACCCCATTAATTTTTTTATTTCGAACATATTAAGAGCCAACAATTGTCGACGAATCCGTTCTATGGATTCATTATAGAAAATCGATGCAAATGTTTCCAAATCAGCTTCTAATAAGTAAAATTCACGCGAAAATGGCATTGCTGTTAAATATATTAAATTCTGAAAACTTTTTTTTTCAATAAATTTAATTTGTTTTTCAAATTTTGATCATTCTTTATTTTGATTTGTGTAAGAGAAAATAATTGAATCGCATTCTTTTAGGGTAGAAAAGAATTTTATTAAATATAATTTTGTTGTTACCTCTGTATCTTTTGTTAAACGAAAAAAAAAATTATTTTTTTCTAATTAGTTTTGGAATGCTGAGAGCGAACAATTAATTATCAACGTATCCGTTTTATAGAGTTATATTTAAAAATCGATGCAAATAATTTCCGAAACAACTGAGAAGTGCCGAGAAAATGGTGTTTCAGCTAAAAATATTAAGTTCTAACTGTGGTGATTATGTTCCGGTATTTTGAATACCACTATTTCCGAGTAGTAATATTCGCTTTATTTAATCGCTGATTTTCGTAATTAGTATATATATTTTTAAAAGCTTAGCTTTAACAAAATTCGGCTTGTTTTTCCCATTCCGCTAATTGTTTATCTTAGCCAATGTAACAAAATACAATTAAAGTGTATTTTTTTCTAAAATAAGCAACAATTTCCTAAATTTTGTGAAATATTATTAATAAATTAGTAAAATAATGGTCAATAAAGGTTTCGTTTTTCTTTCTTTCGTTCTTTCCAAGTTTCTTTCTTTATTTCTTTTTTTTTTTGTATCTCTGTCCCTACCTTTAAATGCAAAAAAGTCCCTTATTATTATTGTTGTTGTTGTTATTATTATTATTTCCTCAAAAGTATTAAGAGCTCGGTGTTTTAAAAGGAAGAAAAAATGTTCACTGATTTTGTTAGATATTATTAATAATTACTAATATGATTGGTAATAAAGTTTTATGTATTAAATAAATGAAAAAAAAAAACCCTTAAAATGTTTATCTTCGAACCGACAATTATTAACGCATTCGTTTTGTGAAGTTATTAGAAGAATGTAAAATTGCCAAGAAAATGGAATTACTGCTAAAAACATTGTTTTAAGGTAAAGCTAGGATAGTCTGCGCACAATTCAAAAGAATAACAATTTAAAATCTAAATATTAATTTTTTGCTAAACTATCCATGAATAATTTTCACTTCATTTGTTTTTTATGCATTTCCATTGCTATTTTGTTGTTATGTTGTAATTTAATCGAACAGTTGTAATAAAACCAAGAAAGTTATTTTGCGCAATCCGTCCTTACAGGGTTGGTGTGATTGCGCACATGGGTAGGAGAGATTGTTACTAATAATAACTACAATTAAATTGTTAACAATAATAATTACACTTAAGTGACATTGTTGTAAGGTTTTTGTGAACAAACATTATTGTATTAGGAGTGAATATTTCAACCTAATGATTAAAGAATCAGAAAAAGGAAATAATATTAAAACCGATTAAATAATTCGAATTAAAGGGAAAAAAATTAAAGAATCAGAAAAAGCAAGTCCAGATAAGATTACAAAATAACATTAAGTTACTTGAAAACACGTTTAACTTAAAATTAGTCCATTTTCATTTTTCATTTTTTAAGCAAATTTACCAATAATCTGCGTAATCTCTCCTAGCATGGAAACTAATGGAAACAATGCGCCATCTCTCCTAAGTAGCAGATGAGCAAACTCTCCAATTTTGGTAGGAGAGATTGCGCAGCCTTTTATTTAATGGCCGCTACTAAAACGAACCGTTGATGTTCACATTGTTAGTCTTGATTAGCAGCTTATGAGAAATCATTTAAGTTTAAGATATTTGGTACTACTGACATAGAAATTCTGATGAATAGCTATGAAAATTCAAGCACTTACTTTGGGAAAACAAAACAAAATAGCAATGCTTTATCTTAGACGCTCAAAAAAATCAACGTGTACTTTCAAGTAGACACTCCACTACTGCTGTTGTACAACTACCTGGAGTCAGTGCTCCCTCACTCTACTCCTTCCCCCCAAACCTCTATGTGCGCAATCTCTTCAACCGCGTCATGTCCCCTGGCTTTACCTTATAAACAATTTTTTAAGATGCGTTCAATTTGTTTCTCGTATTCCGGCTATTTCTACTTTGGATAGTGTAACAGAAAATGATTAGATATTATTGTGTAAAAAAGAAGTAATTTCCTAGATTTTATTAAATGTTACTCATAATTAGTAATATGATTGATAATGAAGTTTAATTAAATCTCAACATATTTTATTAAAAAAAGAAAAAAACTTCCAGCACTCATCTCTGAAACATTTAGAAACAACAATTATAAACGAATCCGGTTTATGGAGTCATAATTGAAAAACGATGCAAATGATTACCAAAGCAACATTTAATTGCTAATAATATAACATTCAGAAAACAACTTACAAAAATAAATTCGACTTGATTTTCTTATTTCCAACTATCCTTTATTTTAGCTAATTTAACAATGTAATTAAAAAGTATTTTATTTTAAGAAATGATTTTCTAAATTTAATTAAATGTTAATAATAATTAGTTACGTATGTAATAGAGTTTTATTAGTATCGCTAAATGCACTTTTAAATGAATAAACAACCACATTAAATTTTTATCTAAAAAATATTAATAGCCAGCAATTATTAACGAATCCGTTTTTTGGATTCATTATTGAAAATCGATGCAAATGATTTCTCAAAGCAACATATAAGAAGTAAAATTGCTGAGAAAATGGCGTTGCTGCTAAAGATATTAAATTCTGAAAACGATTTTATTTTTAATGAATTCGGTTCGTTTTTTTGCTTTCAAGCATTCTCTATTTCGGCTTGTGTAATAGAATATAATTAAAATGTAGTTTTAAGGGAGGATGTCTTGGATTTTGTTAAATGTTATTAATAATTAGTATTATAATTTGTAATAAAGTTTTATTACAATATCTACATTTTTATTAAATGAAAAAATACTTTAAATTTTTATCCCAGAAATATTAGAAATAACAATTATCAACGAATCCGTTTTATGGAGTCATAATTGAAAAAGGATGCAAATGTTTACCAAATAAACATTTAACTTTTAAAAATATAAAATTCTGAAAACAATAATAAAAAAAAAAGAATTCGGCTTGTTTTTCTTATTTTCGACTATATTATATTTTAGCTAATGTAACAATTTAATCAAAGTGTATTTAAAAAAAATGGTTTCCTAAATTGAATTAAATATTATTAAAAATTAGTTATATGATGGGTAATATAGTTTTATTAGTATCGCTAAATGTACTTTTAACTGAATAGAAAACCACATTAATTTTGTATCTCAAAAATGGTAAGATTCAACAATTATCAACGAATCCGTTTTATGGATCCATTATTGAAAATCGATGCAAATGATTTCCCAAATCAACATTTAAGAAATGAAATTGCTGAGAGAATGTCGTTGCTGCTAAAGATATTAAATTCCGAAAACGGTTTTATTTTTAATGAATTCGGTTCGTTTTTCGCTTTCAATCATTCTCCAGTTTGGCTTGTGTAATAGAATATAATTAAAATGTGTTTTTAAGGGAGAATGTCTTGGATTTTCTTAAATGTTATCAATAATTAGTATTATAATTTGTAATAAAGTTTTATTACAATATCTATGTTTTTATTAAATGAAAAAATACTTTAAATTTTTATCCCAGAAATATTAGAAATAACAATTATCAACGAATCCGTTTTATGGAGTCATAATTGAAAAAGGATGCAAATGTTTACCAAATAAACATTTAACTTTTAAAAATATAAAATTCTGAAAACAATAATAAAAAAAAAAGAATTCGGCTTGTTTTTCTTATTTTCGACTATATTATATTTTAGCTAATGTAACAATTTAATCAAAGTGTATTTTAAAAAAAATGGTTTCCTAAATTGAATTAAATATTATTAAAAATTAGTTATATGATGGGTAATATAGTTTTATTAGTATCGCTAAATGTACTTTTAACTGAATAGAAAACCACATTAATTTTGTATCTCAAAAATGGTAAGATTCAACAATTATCAACGAATCCGTTTTATGGATCCATTATTGAAAATCGATGCAAATGATTTCCCAAATCAACATTTAAGAAATAAAATTGCTGAGAAAATGTCGTTGCTGCTAAAGATATTAAATTCCGAAAACGGTTTTATTTTTAATGAATTCGGTTCGTTTTTCGCTTTCAATCATTCTCTAGTTTGGCTCCAGTCTGGCCAGTTTGCCAGTTTTCCTAAATGTGTTTTTAAGGGAGAATGTCTTGGATTTTTTTAAATGTTATCAATAATTAGTATTATAATTTGTAATAAAGTTTTATTACAATATCTATGTTTTTATTAAATGAAAAAATACTTTAAATTTTTATCCCAGAAATATTAAAAATTATAATTATCAACGAATCCGTTTTATGGAGTCATAATTGAAAAAGGATGCAAATGTTTACCATATCAAAATTTAACTTCTAAAAAGATAAAATTGTGAAAACAATTTTTTAAAAATGAATTCGGCTTGTTTTTCTTATTTTTGACTATATTATATTTTCGCTAATGTAGCAATTTAATTAAAGTGTATTTAAAAAAATGATTTCCTAAATTTTATTAAATTTTATTAATAATTAGTTATATGTTGGGTAATATAGTTTTATTAGTATCGATAAATGCACTTTTAAATTAATAAAAAACCACATTATTTTTTTATCTCAAAAATAGTAAGATCCAACAATTATCAAAGAATCAATTTTATGGATTCATTATTGAAAATCGATGCAAAACATTTAAGAAGTAAAATTGCTGAGAAAATGGCGTTGCTGATAAAGATATTAAATTCTGAAAACGATTTTATTTTTAATGAATTTGGCTTGCTTTTCGCATTTCAATCATTCTCCATTTTGGCCTGTGTAATAGAATATATTTAAAATGTATTTTTTAAAGAATAATTTCTTAGATTTTATTAAATGTTATTAATTAAATTAAATTATTAAATGTTGTTATTATAATTTATAATAAAGTTTTATTACAATATCTATATTTTTGTTAAATTAAAAAATACTTTAAATTTTTATCCCAGAAATATTAGAAATAACAATTATGAACGAATCCGTTTTATGGAGTCATAATTGAAAGAGGATGCAAATGGTTACCATATCAACATTTAACTTCTAAAAATATAAAATTGTGAAAACAATTTTTAAAATTGAATTCGGTTTGTTTTTCTTATTTTCGACTATATTATATTTTAACTAATGTAACAATTTAATTAAAATGTATTTAAAAAAAGGGGTTTCCTAAATTGAATTAAATATTATTAATAATTAGTTATATGGTGGGTAATATAGTTTTATTAGTATCGTTATATGTACCTTTAAATGAATAAAGGACCACATTACTTTTTTATCTCAAAAATTGTAAAATCCAACAATTATCAAAGAATCCGTTTTATGGATTCATTATTGAAAATCGATGCAAATGATTTCCCAAATCAACATTTTAGAAGTAAAGTTGCTGAGAAAATGGCGTTGCTGCTAAAGGTATTAAATTCTGATAACGATTTTATTTTTAATGAATTCGGTTTGTTTATAGCTTTCAATTATTCTTCATTTTGGCTTGTGTAATAGAATATAATTAAAGTTATTTTTTAAGGGAGTATTTCTTGGATTTTGTTAAATAGTAATAATAATTAATAATATAATTTGTAATAACGTTTTATTACAATATCTATATTTTTATCAAATGAAAAAGTACTCTTATCTTTGTTATATATTACAAACAACCCTTATCAACGAAACCATTTTATGGAGACATAATTGAAAAACGATGCAAATGATTTTAGTTAATGATTTTATGAAATTAACATTTAACTGCTAAAAATCCAAAGTTCTGAAAACAACTTAAAAAATTAATTCGGTTTGTTTTTGTTATTTCCTAAAATTTCTATAATATTTAATTCCTATAATATAAGACAAAAAATCGATGCTTCTAAAAATATTAAGTTTTTAAAAAACTTTGTTTTTAATGCTCGCGGGTTGTTTAGCGTATTCTGGTTAATTCCGACTTTGGCTACTGTTTCAGAACTTAATAAAACTGTTTCAAAATACATACACTCTTTGGAATTTCCATGAAAGCTGGCACCCCTATTTAAGATCAGAAACATTTTATTTAATATTTAAATAGCAAAATTTATAATCACCACTTCTCATTGCAGAATTTGGACATTATTTCAGCGAATTAATAAATCGAAAAATTTTATTCAGGAACTCTATGGTAGAACTATTCGTATCCTGCTGCATACTTTTTTTGTTTGTTTGTTTGTTTGTTAAAGAAATCAATTTCTGGAATTTGTTAAATGATGCTAATAAATGTAAGGCTGAATATTTGGTAATTTATAAAAAAAATATTTTTAATTTTACGTGGATTAATTAGTTCTACCCACATTTTAGGTAGATTTCGTAAGAAATACTACCTATTACATTCTCCCCTATGTTGCAATTTCTGAAAAAAATTTGGAGATCTACACCGATTATGACTCCCAGATAGATCTCAAAACTAACCCCAGTTCAAAACTTTATCTGTCTATCTATCTACCTATATCACTTTTTTATGGACACGATAACTTCAATAATTCTGCACAAATCTCTTCCAAACTGATACATAAAATCAAGGGACATAAAATCTCGGTCAAGTTTGTTAATGGGTAAAATCAGACCAAAGGGGGTGGGAGGGGGGGCTTTTTGTGAAAACAGAAAAAAACCATAACTTCTTAATTCTGATACGTATCGAATCCGTTTAAAGTTATTATTACTTCTAGGAAAAGGGCCGAAAATTTATGTATGACAGATTTTTGATATCATTAAAAATGGCCTCAAAGGGGGGAAAAATAGGGGTTTAAGAAGAAAAAAAATCATAACTTCGTCAATTCACAAGATATCAAATCCACTTAAATTTATTATAAATTCTCTTAATATTATCTACAACTTTTATACTGACAAGTTTTTTTTAATAGGACCAACCCTTACAGCAAAAAAAATAAAAAAACAACTATCTTATCTACAACTTTTATATTGACAAGTTTTTTTAATAGGACCAACCCTTACAGCAAAAAAACAACTATCTTATCTACAACTTTTTTACTGACAAGTTTTTTATAAGACCAACCCTTACAAACACAGGTAGATTTCGAAGTGACGGCCCCAACTGCCGCATCATGGCAAAAAAGTCATTTCTTCTGCAATTCTCAATAAACAGGCGCCCCACGGTCTGCGTCTTCGAAATCTACCTGTGCCTGTAGGCCGAGCCGTCAGAGATTTTTTTCTTTTGATATAGATCATTTGTTAGATCATTGTTATCATTTGTATAGATTTCATTTGTTGCTTTCTTGTCTAATTAAAAAATTAAAGTAAATACGGAATCGCAACATTTTTTTTTTTTATATAAATGTCTTTTCAAGTTTTTTGCTTAATTTGCATAATATTTTACAATTAGCCGAATTTTAAAATAATGGATCTTCAAATCGAAGCTAAATTCTGTATTCCAGTTTAAGAGTTCTTAATTAAAATAAACTTATTTTATTTACATAAAAAGGGAAGAAATAATTTCGAATCTTATGAAACCTTATTAAATCTTATTAATAATTAGTAATGTAATATGATTGAATAATTAATATTTTTGTTCAGATATTAAATGACATTTATTAGATTTCATTTTGAGTGAAAAATGAATTATTTTTCTTCTTACTATTCTTAATAAACTCAGCGATTTTCTTTTTGTGAAATTAAAGAAATAACTTGCTTGATAAATACATTTTGTGTAGTATACATTCAGCATTATTTCTTTAGTTATCTGCTACTGATAATATAAATTCAGCAGTACATTTTAAAAACTTTTTGTGTTATATTTTGTTTTATTTTTATAATTCGTTAGTCGAATGATTTCTAAAAATATGTTCGTTTAATGCACGTTTAATAGTTCTGGTTAATTAAAATATAGATAAAATGCTTAAGTGATACAAAGAGAAACACAAAAGGCTTATTAAAACCTTTTAATGATCGTCATATGTTTCAGCGCTCACACTGTAAAAAATGACCAATGTTTCTTATTTTAGGAAAATATACTATAACCACGAACGAAAATATAATATAATCTTCTGAGTTATCCGAAATTCTAAATCGCGTGTTCCATTGTCTTTTGAATCCCCAGAAACCAATACATTTCCAAAAATTAAAGAATTATTTATAAAAACAAAGTATTTTTCACTGCCCGTATTTTTCAGAAACGTTTCCGAAGGGTTTTTATAGTGTATTAATTAGTGTCCTCAGCTTGGAATACCTGATTTTCGAATTCTATCAATTCTCAAGTAAACATTTTCATGTTCAAAAAATGTGTTTAACAGACAAACATGCAAAATTAACAGCGTTAACAATAACATTAAAATTAAAATTATTTCTTCACTCTTTCATATATAAATTAACTTATGCGGCTGAAACGTTTACTTGAGAATTGATGACATTCGAAAAACAGTTATTCCAGGCTGAGGACACTAATTAATACACTATAAAAACCCTTCGGAAACGTTTCTGAAAAATACGGGCATCAAAAAATACTTTGCTTTTATAAATAATTCTTTATATTTTGGAAATGTATTGGTTTCTGGGGATTCAAAAGACAATGGACCGCGCTTTTCGGAATTTTGGATAACTCAGAAGATTATATTATATTTTCGTTCGTGGTTATAGTATATTTTCATAAAATAAGAAACATTGGCCATTTTTTACAGTGCATATACGGCGCCATTTTCAAGATATATAACGATAAACAAAAATATTCTCGCAAATTTTTGAAAATAAACTTGAAAACATAAATCACGCGATCATATATGTAAAAAAGCAGGCGCTTGAAATAATCAACTGTAAACGTGAAAATTAATATTTCCGTATTGCTTTTTTAAAACTGAAAAGTACCTCGTGCCAAATTTTAGGTAATTCAAATGAGGCGGATTCATTGCAAATGTTCATGTTACGCATATAGATTTCTATTGATTCACAGATAATAGATGGGAAATAAAGCGTTGATGTATAAGTTATTTTACTATTTTTAAAATCAATTTTTAAAGTCTCGGTATTATGTAGTCTTGACAGTGCTGTAGTACTTCTGTCATATTTGATATCTGCCATATGCTCTTTTAATTTTGTTTTAAACTTTCTAGTGGTCATTCCTATACAATATTGTAATGTTCAATCTGCTCTGGTGAACGGGATTTCAAATGAGGCGTATTCATTGCAAATGTTCATGTTACGCATATAGATTTCTAATTGATTCGCGGAAAATGTGATTATATAGTTCTGGTTAAATTCTACTTTTTTTTTTTTTTTTTTTTTTTTTTTTGAGTGTATTCGAGTTCTTTCTATCATTTTTTAAAATTTGTTTTGTTATTTTTACCGAACGAACTCAGTTTAAGATGGTTAAAAACGGAATTAAATATAAATTATAAAAGTATTGACATATAACGCAAACAACACATTAATATTTATTGTAGTTTTCATATTTAATCTTTTGAACTAGAAGACATGTCTCAGTTTATCGACTTGTAATTCGAGTGTTTTAATTTTGTGAGAAAAAAATGAAGTATTATCGAAAAATCCGCCTTCTTTCAACGCGTATCGTATTTTTCGGTGTATAATCCGCGGCTCAAATAATCTACTTTAGTCCCAGGAATTTTATTTAGTAATTGAAGTCAAGTGTATTCCGACTTCAAGAAAGTAGCATTTTATCAAATACAATTTCTGGGTCTAAAATGAACTTTTTGAGCCGCGAATTACATGCCAAAAAATACGGCAAATAAATAAGGCGAATTTTTCTATGAAAAAGCACTGGTATTTTACCTGGGAAATTCCCTGTATTAAATCTCGATCATGGAACAGCGATGCAACTTATAAATTATACTGGTATTTCAAAGCAACTTACACTATTAGTTAGGTAATTTTGCGAGAAAGGTTGTGTTGTGTTGAAAATCCCTAAATAAAGTTAGATTATAGAGTTATAGCTGTATTTGTCGAGCAAATCACAGAAAAAAACCTGACATATCAATAATTGATTGTGATAGATATATTAACACTTAGCTTCAACTACTGGTCCTAAACTCAAAAAATATGCAAGAAACCTTATTGTAAAATAGGCTACTTAGATGCCACACAAAGAAAAGATTTTAAAGAAATATTCAAAATAAAAGTAATTTAAAAATTAAAAGTGCTTTTTTTTATTTCTACCAATCCGGAGCATAAATAAAAACTGCCAATAAAACAGTGTTTTTACATTATTGTTTTAAATACTTTATTTAAAAGACATATTTTCTTTTTCTCCCTCCCCTCACCTTTATTTATTTTTTTTTATTTTTTTTTTTACATTTTTTGTTTTTTGTTTTTTGACAGATGCGTATACTAATATTTCTCTTCCATTTCATCTAAGAGAGATGCAAACAACATGTAAATCGTATATTAATAAAATTTAAATAACTTTGTAGCACTGAAAGTAACCAATTTTAACTCATTAATAAAAATTTGCTGATACAAGGATATACAAATTAAGTTGATTATGTTATTTTAATTTCTTAACATTAAATAACATTATTAACTATTTAAATAAAGAAAGAATACTAATTCAATATTTACTCAAACTGTTATTCAGACTGGAATATAAGATGCATTTTTGTCGCAAATAAATCATCATGTTATTATGAATTTTCATGACAAACATTTGAAAAATATAGCACCAAAAAATTTTCAGAAAAGACAAACAGTGATGTACCACGCGTAAATAATGATGCAACCCAGGTTTTCAAATTGCGTATAGTTTTTCTGCGGTTATGCTTCAACAGTTAAGCGAGTAAAAGTTTCATATCTTTTAAACCCATGAGATTTGGCATTGCAAATGAAACGTCTAAGAATCTGCAGTTTGCAAACACAAGTTTCTGACACAAATCTGTTTCTTGCTTTCAAAATGACACATGGATTTGTTTGTCTTTTTAAATGTTTTTTTTTTTCCGAAGAAAAGATTTAAAATGTCTAAGTTTACAAGGATTGCGTATACATTAACTGCACAAAAACTATTTATCTAACAACAACAACAACAACAAACAAGCATTTAAAAGTTCAATAACTGCACAAAATCTTTTTGATATAGCTTATTTATAATGAATAACCATTATTTATTATTATTATTTTATTTATATTATTCCGTACACTGTAGAAAAACAAACAAATGTTTCTTAATCTAGCAATGAAAATATAATATAACCGCAAACGAAAATATGCAATAACCACTTCCAAGTTACCCACGATTAAGAAGAGCGTTCTTTATCTTTAGAAACCCCAGAAACTAATATATTTTCAAGATTTAAAAAAGAATTCATAAAGACAAAGTTTCTTTTGCTGCCATTGATTTTCGGAAATGTTTCTGAGTTATTTTTAAAGTGTATTAATCAGTTTTCTCAACCTAGAATAGAAATTTTTGGATGCTATCAATTTTCAAGTAAACATTTTCATGTTCAACAAACATATTTTACAGACAAACATGATAAATTAGCAGCATTGGGTAATTCGGACGAAAGTTTTATACATTTTTCGTTCATGGTTATATTATATTTTCATGGATTAAAAACAAATTGTCTTTTTTAGGTACGTACGTAATTATATAAATACATAGTACCTATAGTCGTCATCTGATCCGCCCGTCCGTCCGTCTGTCCGCATATAACAGCGCAAAAACTACCCTACCAAATGGTTTGAAATTTAAGATATATTATCTTTGCAGAATTTTGTCGAGACATTTCAAATTTTATGAAAATCGAATCAAAAATTTAGAAGATATTAATAAAAATATTTATTAAGAAATTTGATTTAAAAAAAAATCGGTGCTTTCTTGTTATAGGAGCTTCCGAGGTTTAATCGTCAAGCGACCGAAATACTTGTTTCACTACAGAAATTAATCTGCAGACGATATAATTCATTTCACAGAATTAAAAATCATCAAGATCTGAATATTTATGTAACTAGCTATAGTACGAACGCACCTCGTTTGTCGCGTTTGACGTACAATTTCCAACTTGTCTTTTTTTTTTTTTTTACAATGTATATTCCATCGCGGTTCTCTTGCTTCAGATTTACAGGTTTTTCTTTGCATAATTACAAAAATTCAGATTACTCCCCACTGAGTAATGCAGACATTCAGTTATTTACTGCTACATTAGAAAAGAATATTTTCTGGTTATAGTTTTCTTCAGTTTAAACTGCACATCATGTTATGGAATAAACAAACAGACAAGCTTACACTTATGTTCGAATTTTTTAATTAAAAAACATTTTATATATAATATTTTATTGTATAAAACATAAAATATACTTCATACTGTATCCTATAGTTTATTTTTTGATGAGTATATAAAGCAAATGTTTCTGGTTTCAATTGATCTTCAATCTTGTTTAAGTGAAAAAGAAAAGAAAAGGAAAGAATCAGTTATAAATGAAATATAAGAAAAAGATATTTAAAATATTGTTTTATTAAATATTCATGTTAAGTGCAATATGTTTTAGTTTCTAATTTGTATTAGGTCTGAAAATATTTATAATCATGAATAAGTTGATTATTTTAAAAATGTCTAAATATCTAATATCCGACATATAAAAAATATCAGATATATATCAAAATATCGGATATATATATTTTTAAAAAACGGATATTTTTGAAAATGGTATTTACGAGCACTGTTTTTCACTATTATTTCCATTAGTTGAGAAATGGCAACTATATCTCATTTTGGATACTGGAGATTATTGTGCTTATAAGTATATATACATTCTCTCCCAAAAAGATTGAAACTCGCATAGGAATTCAAATTATGTTGATGGAATAGTCGTGCCATTATTTTACAAAAAGTTACACTTTTTAAATTTTTATACGGTCCCTGGGTATTATAAGTTATATTTAGAAACATTTTCTCCGTGCTGTGAAAAGTAAAACAGTAAAAAGTCCACGACCAAAACTCACCGAGTTATAATACTTGAGATTAACTTACTTATGAGATTTCGGAGCTTACAGGCACTGACAGACAGACGAATTTTTAGTGCCGGAAAGCTCCGAAATATCACAAAATTCAAAGTTTTATAAATGGGTTAATTATTAACCCAGGGACCGTATAAAGGTTTAAAAAGTGTAACTTTTTGAAAATTAATAGCACGACTATTTCATCAACATAATCTTATATCCTTACCTTATTTTAAGCACTTTTTGCAATTTACATTGCCTAGGTATAGCCAACGGATAAAAAAATGAAGTGCGTTTCAATCTTTTGGGGACACCCTGGTATATGTACATAATAAGATGTATGTATATTAGGGATGTGACGAATATTTGGCCACTGTTAGGTGTTTGGCCTACTCGGTTCTTTTGTCAAATATTGATGGCGAGTTGGCCGAATGCTTCGACCGAATATTGCTGATATCTCGCCGAATATTGCTAGATATCTCGCAAAATAAATTCAGGATAATAATTTGTTTTTCGTTTTTTTTTTTTTTTGCAATTATTTTCTCTAATCTAAACTGGCTAGATTCTGACACATTAATGAAGTCATTTTAATTCATAATTGCACAAAATGTACAGTTATTCGGATACTAAAAAAATATATAGCATTTCTCTATTTCCTATAACATTTGAAAACCTTTTAGAAAATGGTTTTTAAATTATAGATTTTAACTGATTTAAGAGATACAACTGTTAGGAAAATGTCTTCATTATGCCATGATAGATTACAACTGAAGATGTAAATACTATTATAGAAAAATGTAAAACACTTTGATTCTAAAACACTTGAATATTCATTAATGTGTGCAAATTTCATGTACGTATAAAAAGGGCTTTATGAATGTGTCAAAAAAGATTTATTTACAATGTTCAGTGTTTTGTAAAGGACATTTAAAAATGTATTTAATAAAAAAATATTGCAATATTGTCTTTCAGCATGCTACTAAAAAATCGTTGAACGCAAACTCATTTTTATTTTGTCTATAAGTTTAGATTTTATTATTAAGTCGTTTAAGTTTTTACATAAGAGATGATAATGATACTTAAATTAAAATATTTTTAAACATTGTGCATTTAAACAATCATTGCAACATTAATTAATAAACTTTTTATTAATTCGTTTGTTTTTCGAATGCTATTAATTCTCAAGTAAACATTTTTATGTTCAACAAACATGTTTTACAGACAAACATGATAAATTAATAGCATTAACATTAAAAATTAATATTATTTTGTTACTGTTACATGTATAAATTCAATTACGCAGCTGAAAATATTTAATTGAGAATGGATAGTATTATAAAAACCGATATTTCGGTTTGGAAAAAATGGTAAATGTAGTATAAAAACGACTCGAAAACGTTTCCGGAAATTAGTAGCAGCAAAAGAAACTTTGTTTTTATAAGTGCTTCATCAAATATAAAATATATATTGGTTTCTATGGTTTCTAAAGATAAAGAACGCTTTTCGGTATCATGGGTACCTCAGATGAGGCTTTTGTATATTTTCATTCGTAGTTATATTATATTTTTGTAGATTAATAAATATGTCTATTTGTACAATCTAACATTTAACAGTTTAATAACTGCACAAACAAATATGATTAAATAATCGTTTATCTTAAACTCCTAATTTGTTAATTTAAGCTATTCATATCTCTTATCTCTATAAAAAGAACGGGTTTAAAACAGGATTAATTTATGACAAAAAGTTTAAATCTTTGTAAACGTAACATTTAAATTTTAATAACTGCAAAAGGTACTTTTTATTAAACTTATATTTAAAGACATTTACTTAAACAAACATTTAAAAGTTCAATAACTGTAAAAATCTTTTTGGCGAACTGACATAATTAAAAACAAACATTTAAAAGTTCAATAACTGCACAAACAAATGGTTTAAAACATGATTCCGTCATGACCAAAAGTATAAATCTTTGTAAACGGAACATTTAAATTTTAATAACTGCAAAAAGTACTTTTAATTAAACTTATAGTTAAAGACATAACAATTTAAACAAACATTTAAAAGTTCAATAACTGAACAAAATCTTTTTAGAGTACCGACATTATCAAAAACGAACAATTAATAGTTCAATAACTGCACAAAGTAATATGATTATATAACCGTTTAGCTTAAACTCTTAATTTTTGAATTTCAGCTTTTCATATTTCCTATCTCTATAAAAGGAACGGGTTTAAAGCATGATTCATTCCTAACAAAAAAATTTAAATTTTTGTACGCATAACATTTATTTTAATAACTGCAAAAAGTACTTTTTAGTAAACTTAAAGAAATGAGTATTTTAACAAACATTTAAAAGTTCAATAACTGTACAAAATCTTTTTAGCGAACCGACATAATTAAAAACAAACATTTAGAAGTTCAATAACTGCACAAAACTTTTTTTTTATCATAAAGATATAATTAAACACAATCTTTTAGCTTGAACTTCTTCTAATTTTCGACAATTCCTTGATCTGCTTTCTCAGGAACTGATTCATTTCCTGTTCCGGTTCCGTGTTTTGGATCTTGAAGCATTGTTTTGTGTGTTATCTTTAGTCTACTTTGAAGGGCGCTACTAAATAGCTTCTTTGACAATTCTGTAAAAGGATATTGGCAAATGTGTCTTTCACAATTCACAATACATTTATCTCAAAATAGTACTTAACAAGGATTTCCTGATATCTCAAACATGTGATGTTTTCAGCTAAAGGAAATGATTTATCGATATTTATTATATTTTTGATAATATTTTCATTATATTAATTTGATAACTAGGTTATGAAGATTTTTGTTTTCTTTTTACAAATATTAAGTTAAAATTATAACTGATCCTCCTACTTATATTTAAATTGAAAACAAGTAAATGATGCAGTCGAGGGTCTCGAACCCACTTAATTTTTCAGGATTCCTTGCAAATTAACTCATACTAACTTTTTTATTTTCCTAAAATTATTCAATTATGGAATGATATAACAATATTTTAATTATAAAATGGAAATTGTTGATGTCCATATTTCTATCAGTGCGACCTAAAATAAAATTATCGTTAAATAGATACATATCAGTTAATGCGTAACTGAAAAATATCTAATATAATTTTGAGAAATAGTAATAATGATTCTAATAAAACACTAATACAAAAAATTTAGTTAGTACTGTTCATTATGATTTCTATAAATACTAAATACACACTTTTTTTAAGTTAAAAAATATAAATATCATAACCCTGGTTCTACTTACCTGGAGCATCTGAATGGGTTGGAGTCTTACACCAGGTCCCCATTCGCTTACCCAGGGTTATAAACAAGGGAGGACATGGGGTGGTACCCAGTTGTACTGGGTCTAAAGCTGGAAAGAGCCCGTAAAAGGACGATTTCGTATTAAATATAAGCATATATATATGAGCTTTTTAGGAGGTCCATAAATGTAATCTGTAGGGCCCATAAACGTAATCCGCAGAGGGTTCATAAGGTAATCCGTAGCGATCCATCCGTTATCTGTATCAGCCTAACAATTTCTTTGAACTCTCCTCAGCTAACGCCAGAGTCCTGAATTGGGACGGGTAACTCGAATTTACCCGAACCCGACCCGACCATGGTTCGGGCTGATGCTAATTGTTTTCGTTGCAGGTCGGTTTCGAGTCGAGTTGACTTTAAATGTTTCCGATTCGGGTCAGTTTCGAGTTAACTTTCGTATTCTTTCGGAGCCTGCTTCGGGTTGACCCGATATTTGGAAAGAGAGTCATATTTTTCAAATTAAAAAACTATATATTTGAATACTAAGTAGTGTATATGTGTTCATTTTTATACAAAAAGATAAAATTGTTATTAGACTGTAGAATACTTTGTATATAACTGTAGAATATTTTTTTCCATAATTGTATTAAAATATGGATTAATTTTCTTTCCCTTTAGATTCAGGATGGAATATTCCGGGTAGTGTTTCGAGTTGGTGAAATTTTTTTGTCGGAATCGGGTCGGGCTTCGATTGACTTTAAGCAGAAATTTCGGGTTCGGATGGTATAGAACCCGACAGGACCGTGCAGGACTAGCCCACACGCAATGGGTTACCGCAATTACTGATGGAAGATATTCTTTTCTAAGACATGAAAAATAATTTATATTTTTACTGAACTATAAACAAGGTTTTTCAAAAATTAAAACAAAAAGTGGTATAAAATGTTAGATGTGAATAATTAAAAAAAAAATAAAACAAAAGAAAGAAAAAAGATTAAGCAAAATACGACATAATTTCGGATAATTTCTTGATTATAATATTAAGTTTTAAAATACTTAATACATATCAAAATCATTCAGTGAAAAAAAAAAATTAAATTTGGAGGAGTGTTAAAATTTAAAATGTATTTAAAAAATCAAATCCTCATGATTATTTTTTTTCCTCTTAACTGATTTTTTTTTTTTTTTTTTTGTATGTTTTTTAAATAAATCATTATGCCTATACTAGTTTTGTATGGAAGTTGGATTTCAAATATTGGAAAAGGAGTTTCACAGAATGTTCTCTGTTGAAAATTGACATTTTAGCATACTTTGTTCATTTATAAGACCACCCAAAAGAATTTGTCCTGTCCGACATTAAAAGTTTACAATTTCAGAATCAACTACAATTAGTTCTTTTCAAATTATAATTTCATTTTCGTAACATTCGATTTTATTTAAAAAGGCTTTTAACTAATTTTAGAATAAAACTTTATAAAAGAAGCCGGCATATTTTTTAGTTAATATCTAGGGCGATTTTCTTGGATAATATGCTTATGCACAGTATTTATTTCTTGTTTTATTTTTTGTAAAAAATAGTTTTGAAAAATAATAATAAAAAAAAAAAAAAACGATTTCAATCGATTGTTTCCTACCTTATTGCACTGATATTTACTTGCTGATACTTATATTGAATGCCAGCTGGCGTATTTTAATGTTAGTGGTTTAGCACAACAAAGTATTTTGTGCTAAGCCTTAATTGTTAATCCAAATTCACTTTAAATAAACATTATTGCCAATACCGCTGATTTTGACACGCAATAGACAATTATATATACAATTTTTTGACGTGCTCCTATGAAAGAACTATATACGATACGACTACTTTCCTAAACAGCATATTGAAATTTCACGACGATTGGACAATTTTACAAAAAACTACAGAAAAAAAAATGAAAGAAAGACAGGAAAAAAAGAGACGGAAAGCAGATAAACATATCATTTTTGGTTCCTGATAAAATTTGTAATGGGATCATCATCAAAAACACTGTGAAAAAAAAATGTTTATTCATCTAGTAAAATATAATATAAAACCACGAACGAATGTGTACGATAGGGTGGAGGGGAAAAAATAAAGTTTTCGATTTCGAAATGCAATATAGTGATTAAAATTTGTCTTTTCGCTTACTATTTAACAGAAAAAATTTTTAAGTTAATCGATTAATGTCTTGATCCCTACCAGGCCCTGAAATTACGATGACTATCGTCTTTCGAAATTGTGAAATTATTTTTATATGATACGTCACAATTTTCGTAATTTCAGGGCCTGGTAGAGGGCTCAAGACATTAATCGATTGATCTGAAACTTTCCTCCATTAAGTAGGAAGTAAAAAAGCAAATTTTGAAGACTATTATATTTCGAAATTATGAGCTTTATTTTTACATGATACGACACAATTTTCTGCAAATTTTTGTAATTTCAGGTCCTGGTAGAAGGCTCAAGAAATTAATCGATTGACCTGAAATATTTTTCTGTTAAATAATAAGTGAAAAGGCAGATTTTAATCACTATTATATTTCGAAATTGTAATTTTTTTTTACTCCACCCTAATGTACAAATACCTCTTCTTAGTTACCCACAAAACCGAAAAGCGTTCTTAAAAAAAAAAAAAAAAAAAAAAAAAAAAATTAAGATGTACAATACCCGCACAGGTTTTCTTATCATGAAACCAATATTTCTGCATTAGCGGCAAAAAATATGCGTAATTTATAAAACATTTCTATTATTTCATTATTATATATGGTATTTACAATTTAGATACACTGTAAAAGAAGATAGATGTTTCTTAATATACTAAAATATAATATAACCACAAACGAAAATATCATTAAACTAGTCCGAGTTACCAACGATTTCAAAAAGAGTTTTTTATCTTTAGAAACCTCAGAAACTAATATATTTTTGAGATTTAAAAAGAAGCATTTATAAAAACAAAGTTTCTTTTGCTGCCACCGATTTTCGGAAACTTTACAGAGTAGTTTTATCGTGTATTCATCAGTAATCTCAACCCATAATATGTTTCGGATGCTATCAATTCTCAAGTAAACACTCTCTTGTTCAATAAACATATTTTACAGATGTACGTGATAAATTAACAACATTAACATTAAAATCAATATTATTTTGTTATACTTGCATGTATAAATTTAGTTACACAGCTGAAAATGTTTAATTGAGAATGGATAGCATCTTGAAAACCGATATTCCGGATTGAGAAACCTGATTAATACACTACAAAATCTACCCGGAAACGTTTCCTAAAATGTTTCCGTGGCAGCGAAAGAAACTTTAATGAAATGTTTAAAATTTTTAAGTAGTGCAATTTTATCCCACCCCGCTATTATCAAATTTAGAACATTTTTTAAAATTACCTACCCATCCCTATTAGTTCCATGCCCTACATTATAGTCGACACATTGTCCACCCGCAAAGCCGGGACGGTCCGCTAGTACACTATAAAAAGTATTTGGAAACGTTTCTGAAATTCAGTGTCAGTAAAAGAAACTCTGTTTTTATAAATGGTTCTTTAAACCTCGACTAGACATTGGTGTCTGTAGTTCCTAAATATAAAGAACGCTTTTTGAAATCGTTAGTAAATCGGGAGAGGTTGAGCTTTTTCGCTCGTAGTTACAATATATTTTTGTTGATTTAGAAACGTTTGTCTTTTTTTTTTTTTTTTTTTTTTTTTTTTTTTTTTTTTACAGTGTTTACAGTGTTTTTACTCTTTACACCAAAATATAATTCTGAAAATCGATGCAACCGTTCAAAAGTTATACTCTTTTTAATTACTTTCTGTAATTATCACATTAAACAAATATATACAAAACGCGAATTGTGTAACCTTTTTTGTTTAAAGTAGGTTTTAAAATATTAAGCAGTTAACTTTGACGGGAAAAAATATTTATTATAACACTATGTTTTTATGCTTTCTGATGGTTCTAATGTATTGTTTTTTTTTTCTTTGCAGGTAAGAAATGAAAAACCAGACTTCTTTTTCTCTTTAACACAGAAATGGTTTCTCATCCTTTAACGCTTTACAAGTAAATTTTTCGGAAATTAAATATTCACATTTGCTTTTTAAATTGTAATTGTGGTTAAAATGCATTTAATTTGTGTTAATGTCATGGTATGTTGATTGCGGTATTAAATTACGATGCAAAATCTCTCGCTTAAAGGAATGCAATTAAATAAAAGCTTCCAGGACAAATCGGAGACAAGAGAAAAAAGAAAAAAAAACTTTGATAATTACGCTTTGAATTTTTAACTTAAGAATTACATTCTAGAAAGACAGGTTTTTTTTTTTTTTTTTTTTTTTTTTTTTTTTTTTTTTGTGTGTGTGTGTGTGTGTGTGTGTTTGTGTAAAAGTGATAATTTTATCATTTGTGTATGATTAAAAAGGACAAAATTATATTATAGATTACAAAAATATAATTGGTAAAAAATATAAAATATATACTGGAAATATATTTATGAAAATATACTAAATATATATATAAATAACTATAAATTGGTAAGAAATATAAGTTATTATAGAAGCGAGCTTTTCTCGTATTTGTGGAATAGAAAATAAACTTCTATTCGTTTAAAACTTGCATTAAATGGAATAAAGAAAAACTAGTTATAAAAATAACTATATATAAGAGAAAAGATTAAATTACATCATTAAACAAACTTTTGGTTACTTGAGAATGAATAACATCTAAAAAAAACCTATATTTCAGATTGAAAAAACTAATTAATATACTATAAAATCTCCCCTGAAACATTTCCGAAAATGACTGGCAGTAAATAAACTTTGTTCGTATTAATACTTTTTTAAATCTCGTAAATATATAGTTTCTGAGGTTTCTAAAGATATAAAACGCGTTTTGGAAAAGTGGATAACTCAGAGAAGGTTATTGTTTATTTTCGTTAGGGGTTTTAATATACTTTCCTATATTAAGAAAAACATTTTTGTCCTTTTTTTTTTTTTTTTTTTTTGGTATAAAGCATGAGATATAAAAAAAATCTATGAATCGGTAGACTTTATAAAATATCAATTGTTAAATTAATTGCATATTTTAATAATTTATATGCTACAACATATTTAATTAAGAAACGGGAGTACATGGCCCAAAAGGAAAGTTTATTATTAAAACTATTATCACGTTTTTATTAAATTTTAAGAGTGTATTATGTAACATACTATGGAAAGCTGACCTTTCCATGCTTTATACTAGAACTGTATTTACGGCAGTAATATTAATCATATAGAACTTGGGTTTAATATACTTTACTACATTGAGAAACATTTGTCTTTTTTTAAAATATAAAGTATGAGATTTAAAAAAAAATCTATGAATCGGTAGATTTTATAAAATATCAATTGTTAAATTAATTGCATATTTTAATCATTTATATGCTACAACATATTTAATTAAGAAACGGGAGTACATGACCCAAAAGGAAAGTTTATTATTAAAACTATTATCACGTTTTTATTAAATTTTAAGAGTGTATTATGTAACATACTATGGAAAGCTGACCTTTCCATGCTTTATACTAGAACTGTATTTACGACAGTAATATTAATCATATAGAACTTGTGTTTAATATACTTTACTACATTGAGAAACATTTGTCTTTTTTTAAAATATAAAGTATGAGATTAAAAAAAAAATCTATGAATCGGTAGACTTTATAAAATATCAATTGTTAAATTAATTGCATATTTTAATCATTTATATGCTACAACATATTTAATTAAGAAATGGGAGTACATGGATCAAAAGGAAAGTTTATTTTAAAAACTATTACCACGTTTTTATTAAATTTTAGTATGTAACATACTATGGATTGAATATCAATACTATGGTCATCTATGGATAAAATACTATGGATAAAATACATCATACTATGTATAAAATATCAATTGTTAAATTAATTGCATATTTTAATAATTTATATGCTACAACATATTTAATTAAGAAACGGGAGTACACGGCCCAAAAGGAAAGTTTATTATTAAAACTATTACCACGTTTTTATTAAATTTTAAGAGTGTATTATGTAACATACTATGGAAAGATGACCTTTCCATAGTTTATACTAGAACTGAATTTATGACACTAATATTAATCATGCAGAACAGATGTTAATAGCGGCTAAGTAATTAAACACGAGAATGCTTTTTTTGTGTGTGCGCTTTTTAGACATGGCGCTTGATTTAATTAATAAAAGTTCTCAACTTCAACTTCTTAACGAAATTTAATCATCCATCATTACTGTAAAAAGTCAAGCTCGGTGTTCGTTCTTTTTCTGTCTGTTTTCTTAATTTATAATCGCACTTACTTTTTTAAATCCTTTTAAAATGACATGAAAACTTAATAAACTGGAATCGAATGAGTAATTAATTCTCAGATATATATATTTAGATATCCATAAAACTACAGATTGTAGCTGTAGTATTCATTGTTTAATCATTAACAATTTCAATTTAATCAAAAATTTTAATTAAATTTGTCATTTTTAATTTTACACCATATTGACTGCTTCCCGGCTTAATTTATCCCTAGTTTAAGGGTAAAAAATAGTCCTTTTTTACAATCTTTCATTTAACTCACTTGGTTCGTGCATGTAAAGATGGAATTTTATTATCGATTTTTCACTAAATTTCTTATATGCTAGAATTTTTTTTTAAATGTTCACGTTTGTTTTTATAATGACAATACAATATTTTAATATATTTTTTTAACTTAATTAGAAATTAATACATGCAATGTTTTAAAGCATTTTCCCTTTTACCCGCTACAGGTGATAAATCACCAAATTTAGTATTTTATGAATTAATTTTCAAAAATATCAAAAAGGAAAAGGAAGGCCTTTACAAAAAGGAAAACGTCTTTCGATTACAAAATTTCTGAATAACAACACCTGCCAATTTGATACGATTCCGAACAAAAATGGATTAAAAAATATGTCATAAAGTAGCTCGTTTGGATTTAAGAACGGTCTTGACCATTTTCTCTTATAATTTTCTAGGTACTTGTCTGGTATAGGAGTCTTGACGAGATAGAGAAAATGACCTTGGCAAATGATGGAGAATGTTCATAAATATTTTCTAGCAACCGATTCACTGTTTCATACACACAAGAAAAAATTTTCAATATTTATACAATTTATTAGAATATAAAGAAGTAATTTTTCTATGTTTATATATAAATACAAGTACTTTGTATACAAACAACAACAACAACAACAATAATATATATATATATATATATATATATAAACAAAGGGTGATATATTATAAAAAGCAATGGAAAGAATACTGCAGGAATTAAACTTAATAAAACGAAAAAGCAAAAATTGGAAAACTATGAATATCTTATGGAATCTTCAGAGGAGCTTCATAAGAATATTCAAAGTAAATATATGTTATTTCATCAAATATTGTCAGTATTATGCCTAAAATAGACAATATTAAGCCCCTAATAACATATAATATATGAAACAAAATAATAAAAATACCTACAAGAGTTCAAGTAATAAAATAAATAAATAAATAAACTATTATTTAACATAAATAGAAATTAGATCATAAAACAATGTTCGAAACGCACTAAAAAAACTAATATTAATGAAGATGGAGCATAAATAAACAAGAATGAAAGTTTATCAGGTGTGTTTTCATATCTGTTTATATCATTTTGAACCAAATCTCACTTTCTTAATCTGAATTGCGCCAAGCTTTTTTTAAAAGCACCAAGTTCCATTTTATGATACCCTGTATGTGTTTCTGTGTGTGTGTGCGTTTCCTCTAGGACTCGTGTAACTCTTAGAAAAATAATTAAAAGTTTTGCTCTGAAATTTACTCCCTAAGAATAAACGAACGTTTAATTAGCTTGGTATTTTTCTTACATTTAAAAACATATAAAGAAAACCACCGATTTAATGAAATTTGTTTCTAAAGTTTTTCTCCATCTCCTGGTTACACAATCTTTTAAATTAAACGTTAGAGATTTATTCTGAAATATCAGAATAAGGTCCAAAATAAGGTCAGGAAAGTGGAGATTAAATTGTCACTTGCAGTGACATTTTTACGTAAGAGTTAGGTTAAAAAAAGAAGGAAAAAAATGTTTAGATTTTGTAAAGATTTTTAAGAAGTGTAATGTTAACGTTACATAATAACTTATAGTATAGCTATACAATTATATGTTTTTTAAAGTAGATAGATAGAAAAGCAATGATCTTTGGCCCTCGAGAAAGAAATTTTCTTTCTCCCTTTTTTACATTCTTCTATCTGTACAAGAAAAAATATTGGATTTGTAAAAAAAATTCAACTTTAGTTTTTCGACGGATTTATGTGTTTCAGAAGCTCCTGAACATGATTCAACTGTTTCTTTAAAATGTTTGTCCGCGAGACTGTGTGTCTCAGTCTATATGTGACACAAATTTTGTGGGCGCTCTAACGCATGAACTACTGCGTAGAATACGGTAAAATTTTGTATGAAGTTTCATCCTTATGTGGACTGGGTGGTCTGATTAATTTTGGGGAAAAATCACCGCAAATGGATGATTTGTTCGATTAATGTAGTGTTTATATCTCCAGTTTATTTGCGCAGAATTAAACGAAAAATCCAATTTAGAATCCTAATGATAGGAATAGATCGTCATTCAATTTTATTCAATTTTAGCCGAAAGTGCTTGAAGGATTTTTTAACATCTTATAACATCTATTTATATTTTAAATGTCGCTTTTTAAGTAACATTGAGCTCTACTGAGTTTCATTTTAATATTTTATGAATGACGTAAGGTGAATATTTGCATTCTATGATTTAAATTCATATTAAATTATTTTGTGTTGGATGTAATAATAAATTATTCTACAGTTTTTATAATTAGATCAGACATAATGCATGAAAATTTATAAATTGTATTTAAAATTTGCTAAACTATTGTCTTTCGATGTATTTATAACTGCACCGTTCATAGAAGTTTTTCTTTTCCTTTCGAAATAGAGTCGCTGTTTTTTTTAAAAAAATCTTCTTCTTTTTAAGAAATATATATTGGTACTTTAATTTCTGTCATAATTAATACTTTAATTCAAAATTATTCGACAAATTTTTTTAATTTGTTTCAATCTAATTTTTCAAAAAAAAAAAAAAAAAAAAAGAGAACTAAACAGGTAGAAAAACCAATGAAAAGGGGGCTAACCATCAGCCACAACAAAATTCAAAATAAAACAAATAACAAGAAAAAAAATCATAAAATGAATTTTAGCTAACAAGTAATAAATGATAATTAATATTTAAGTAAATAAAACACAATTTAAACAGTACAATAACACAAAAGTACCTGTTAAAAAACTTCTTTGTAAATAATAATAAAAAAAAAAGATTAAAAAAATATTTTAGAATTTTTAGAATGAAAAAAAATTAAGAAAATATTGAATATTTGAAAAAAAAATATATTTCAGTAATATGGAAATAATAATTAAACAAGTAATTGAAGTTTAAGTATTTAAAATAAATTGAAAGTTACGATTGAAAATAATTTTGAGCCGAAGAAAGATAAGAAAATAAAGAAACGGACAAAAAAAAAAAGGCTTTTTTTTTTTTTTTTTTTTTTTTTTTTTTTAGAATTGGGGAAGAAAAAAGAAAAAAAAATAAAGGCCTCTAATGTGAAATTAAATTTCGAAAAAAAAAAACGCTTTCAAAAAATATAGTGAAAATGTAAAATATTAGATACAACTATTAACACTGAAATATAAATAGCAGATAACAAATAAATAATTCCAATTTAAGTATCAGAGTTTAAAAAAAAATTATTAAATTTTATTGTATTTTATAAAGAGAGAAGATAAAAATATATATAAAAGTAAATACAATAAAAGAGATTTTTTTTGCTGTAGAGGAAAGAACCGTTTAAAAGGTCATTAATGAGATAATCAGAATTTTTTTTTAATTTAAAAAAAAGTCTAAATTAGAAGAAAAAAACATTTCGCCGTTCGAAATATTAAATATATGAGTTCAATAAACGTTTATATTTTAAAACAAAAGCAGAGCCTGTGCAAGTAAAATAAAAAGCCCACTGTCAGATTTAGAAATCCTTTCAAACAAAATTTATATAATGTATGTAAATAAGCAATCGTGAAGAAAAAGCAATTCCCAATAGTTCTTAAAAATTCATTTATCTTAAGTAACATCAAATAGTTAACAACGCAGCCAGCTACTATTAACGTCTCCCTCCCTTATTATCATTAATTCGCCATTTCTATTTCGCTTTTAGCTATTACTATTAAAGTAACATCTTCTTTTCCTCTGATCTTTTTTACATAACTATTATTTATTTTAACTAGTGAGTACTTTAGAGTGGAAGAAGAGTACCTAATTTAGAATTTTTTTTCTGAAAATTCATTAGCTAACTCCCTTAATAAATTACCAAGTCCTTAATGTTGCCACTCTCGGAAAAAAAAACCTGCCTTTGCGCATTTGCAACTTTTAAAGCGTTTTCATACTTCAATGATTTCTTTTAGATTAAAATATTACTTCGCTGTTTTATATATATATATATATATATATATATATATAAATCCTCAAGGGAAGAATTTTTTTAAATAATGTAATATATTCTACTTTATTGAATTTTAGATATGAAATATTCCCCTATATTACATGAGCAGAAAACGAATCAGACATTCTAACTTTTGCCTGTTAGACTTAAAAAATCTAGAGGATTGTTTTAGTTACTTTAAACAAAATTGCGTTGCGTTTGAAATTTTGGTAATTTTTCACTTGTATTTTTCATTAACTAATTATGAATAAAAACTTTTTCTTGTATCTCTCTTTAAAAGATAAGTATTGACATTATTATACAAAATATTAATAATAACTAAGTAAGTATCTCAAAGTAATCAGTGTATTTTCAACAGGTTTTAAATTGATTTATATTAAAATCTCTATTTAGAGATTATGGAGTATTTGTTTTCATGAAAACAAATGTGCAATTCGTCTAAATAAACCTTTATTTACACTCCTGTATTGACTTAAAGAACTAATTTTTATAATATTGTGTCAGTGTGTTTATATTAAAAAAATTTATATTAAATATTATTTTACCATTTTTCGTGAATGTAGTAAAACGGGTTCTGCGTCAATTCGTCGCGCACAATTCATCGCGGAACAATTCATCGCGCACAATTCGTCGCAGCGTCAATTCGTCGCAGCATCAATTCGTCGCGGCGACAACTCATCGCGGTGTCAATTCGTCGCAACGAAAATATATTTGAAGGCTATAGTGATGAAAGTAAAGATAATTTAGTAAAATTATTTAATGATGTAAATTGTTAGTTATAATTCTGTATATCTAAAAACCAAATTATCATTAAATAATTTTACTGCATTATCTTTAATTTTATCATATCCTTCGAAAACAGATTCGTTGCGACGAACTGATACCACGACGAATTGAGGCTGCGATGAATTGTGCGCGATGAATTGTTCCGCGATGAATTGTTCCGCGATGAATTGTGCGCGACGAATTGACGCGACACCCCTAAACCGGACTATTTCAGTACACGAACTTTAAAATAAATAAGAGTTCTTGTTACGTGTAATAAAACAATTTTTGTTCATTTTTTATATTTAGATCAGATAATAATGCACGAAAATTTATAAATTGTATTTTAAATTTTCTAAATTAATGTATTTCAATATATTTATAACTGCTTCGTCTATAGAATTTTTCCTCTTGATTCGGAGTGGCTGAGTTAAAAATATATTTATTTTTAAGAAATATATTCTAGTACTTTAATTATTGGTACATTTAATTCTTTAATTCAAAGTAACTTCAATAAAAGTTTTCATTTTGATTCAATTTAATTTTTAAAAAATAGCGGAAGTAGTAAAGAGGAAGGAAAACCAACGAAGGGAAGGCAAACCATCAACCATAACAAAATTCGAAATAAAACAAATAAGAATTTTTTTTTTAATATAAATAAAGGTAACAAGTAATAAATGATAATTTATAATTTATAATTAAGTAAATAAAATAAAATTTAAGCAATAAAATAGCGCAAAAGTACCTGTTAAAAAAATTCTTTGTAAGCAAAAAAGAAAAAATAACACAAAATGATTGAAAAAAAAATTAATTTTTTTAGAAATAAAAAAAAAAAAATCAAGAAAAAAAAATTGATTACATGAAAAAATTTATTTTAGTAAAATGCAAATACTAATTAAATAAGCAATTAAAGTTTAAGTATTACAATAAATCGAAAGTTACTGTTGAAATTAATTTTGAGCGAAAAAAAAATAACAAAATTCGTGGTTAAAAAAAAATAAAAAGCCTCCAACGTGAAATTAAAATTCTAAAACACACAAAACAACAACAACATCGAAAAGAAAGACTTTAAAATATACATTGAAAATGTAAAGCAATAAACACTGAAATATAAATAACAAATAAATAATTCGAATTTAAGTATTAGATTTAAAGAATATGTTTTTATTAATTTTTTTTTTATTTTATTAAAAGAGAAGGTAAAAAAAAAAAAAAATAGATGAAAGATGAAAGAAAATACAATAAAGGCTTTTCTCTTCCGTGTAGATGAAAGAATTCACGAAAGAATTAGAAATCTTTTAAAATGAAAAAAAAAAAAAAAAAAAACACTTAGGAAAAAAAGAAAAGAAAATTCTAAGTTAGGAAAAAAAGAAAAGAAAGCATATTTCGCCGTTCGAAAAATTAAACATATGAGATGGATAAACTTTTATCTTTTAAAACAAACAAAAAACCTGTGCTAATAATTAAAAAAAAAAAAACACTGTTAGATTTAGAAATCCTTTCAAACAAAATTTATTTAATATATGTAAATAAACATTGGCCAAGAAAAAGCCATTTCTCATGATTCTTAAAAATTCATTTACCTCAAGAAACATTGAATAGTTAACAACACAGCTGCTATTAACATCTCCCTCCCTTATTATCATTAATTCGCCATTTCTATTTAGCCTTCAGCTATTACTATTAAAAAAACATCTTTTTTTTTTCTAATCGGTTTTACATAACTATTATTTATTGTAACTAGTGAATATTTTAGATTGAAAGAAAAGTACTTTAGATTATTTCCTTAAAATTCATTAGCAAACACCCTTAGTAAATTATTAAGTCTTTAATGTTGCCACTCTCGAAATGAAAATAAAAAAACTTGCCTTCATGGATTAGTAATTTTTAAAATGTTTTCATACTTCTATGATTTTTTTTAATTAGATTAAAATATTAATTTGCTTTTTTATAGACCATCAAAGAAAGCATTTTCTTTTTTAAATAATGCAATATATTCGATTTTATTGAATTTTATATATGGAATCTTCCTCCTTTTTACATGCGCAGAAAAAATCAGAAAGGTCTAACTCTTACCTGTTAAAAAAAAAAAAAAAAACTAGAGAATTTTTCAGTCACTTTAAACGAAATTGTTATGGTAAAACTTGAGTTTTATGGCATTGAAATATTAATTTGCTTTTTTATAGACCATCAAAGAAAGCATTTTCATTTTTAAATAATGCAATATCTTCTATTTTATTGAATTTTATATATGAAATCTTCCTCCCTTTTTACATGCGCAGAAAAAAATCAGAAAGGTCTAACTCTTACCTGTTAAAAAGAAACTAGAGAATTTTTCAGTCACTTTAAACGAAATTGCTATGCGTAAAACTTGAGTTTTAGGGCATTAAAATATTAATTTGCTTTTTTATAGACCATCAAAGAAAGCATTTTCTTTTTTAAATAATGCAATATCTTCTATTTTATTGAATTTTATATATGAAATCTTCCTCCTTTCTACATGCTCAGAAAAAATCAGAAAGTCCAACTCTTACCTGGTAGACTTTAAAAAAATCTAGAGAATTTTTAGTCACTTTAAACAAAATTGCTATGCGTAAAACTTGAGTTTTCGGGCATTTCTTCTGTTGTGTTTTTCATAAACAAATTATGAATAAATCCCTTTTCTTGCTTATTTGTTTAAAGCCATTAAGCATTGTTTAAAGTCATAAAAGAACTAATTTTTATAATATTGTGTCAGTGTGTTTACATTTAAAAAAAAATTATAAAAAATATTATTTTACGAATTTTTGTGAATGACCTAAAAAGGACTACTTCAACACACGAACTTTAAAATAAGTAAAAGGTCTTTAAAAATGATAATTATATTTTGAGAGGAAGAATTGTATATTTACAGTATCATACAAAATATTAATAATAACTAAGTAATTATCTCAAAGTAATCAGTGTATTTTCAACAGGTTTAAAACTGATTTAAATTAAAATCTCTATTTAGATATTCTGGGGTATTTGATTCTATGAAAACAAATGGGCAATTTGTTTTAATAATCCTTTATTTGCACTCCAATATTGACTGAAAGAACTAATTTTTATAATATTGTGTCAGTGTGTTTACATTAAAAAAAAATATAGAAAATATTATTTTACCAATATTTGTGAATGACCTAAAAAGGACTACTTCAACAGACCAACTTTAAAATAAGTAAAAGGTCTTTAACATGATAATTATATTTTGAGAGGAAGAAAAAGCTTTGAAAATATAATCAAAGTATGAACATGAGGTAACGTAACTAATAATAAATAATAATTAAAAATTGTACATTGTAGCCAATAGTCGACGGACACTTTCGTTTTGTAGAATACCTACATCTAGAGGAATACTTGACGAATCGTTCTCGAACTTCAGGAACTTAAAACATATAGTTCTCCTCATATTTTTCAGTGAAGGTTTAGTCATGAAGGCCATTAAGGGACGAACAATAAATTGAGTTAAAAAATAGCATTAGCAATCATCCTGTAAAATAAACTGCTGGAAATGATTGCAGCTCTTCATACATATATTCTGACAAACTATTCGCTGTTTCATACACAAAAGCAATTTTTGTTTTCAATTTTTATACAATTTATTTAATATAAAGAAGCCATTTATCTATTTTTATATACAAATGGAATTAATTTGTATATAAAAACAATAATATATATATATATATATATATATATATATATATATATATATATACATGTGTGTGTGTGTGTGTGTGTGCGTGTGTGTGCGAACAAGCATAAAGTTCATAAGGTGTGTTTTCATAGCTGTTTAGATCATTTGGAAACAAATCTCACTTTCGTAAGACCGAATTGCGCCAAACTTTTTTTTAAAGCGCCAAGTCCCCTAAACAAACAAGTGCCATTTTATGACACCTTGTATGTGTTCGTGTGCATGTGTGTTTCCTCTCAAACTCATTGTAACTCTTTAAAAAATAATTAAAAGTTTTGTTCTGAAATTTACTCCCTAAGAATAAACGAATGTTTAATTAGCTTGGTATTTTTCTAACATTTAAAAACATATAAAGAAAATCATCTATGTAATGAAATTTCTTTCTAAAGTTTTTCTCCATCTCTTGGTTACGCAATCTTTCAAATTAAACGTTAGAGATTTACTCTGAAATACCACCTGAATAAGATCAGGAAAGTGAAGATTAAATTGTTGCTTGCAGTGACATTTTTACGTATGAGTTAGTTTCAAAGAAAATGAAAAATATTATTTTTTAAATATTGCACTCGATATTTTTTATTTATATTTTCTACTTTTTAGTGTTTAAAATATTTCGTTGTAGCATCTGCACAGAAATTTGGCCTATTTTAGCACCTTTCCTTTTGTAACTCGTAAATGGCTGTAACCATAATGTTTATCTGGCGATTTATCACCTTCAGCCGGATAAAAGGAAAAATGCCTTGAAATTAATTCATTAATTTATAACTAAGTTCTAAAAATATTAAAATGTTATAAACGTTATCAGAAACACAACTGTGTACATAATTCTTCTTTATAAGTTTAGCATAGCAGCAAGTGGGTGAAACAACGATTACAAAATTCCATCTTTACATACAAAAACCTGCTTAAGTTATATAAAAGAGTCTAAATATGTTTAGATTTTGCAAAGATCTTTTAAGAAATGAAATGTGAACATTACACACCAACTTATATAACTAGACAACTATGTACTTTTTAAAGTAGATGGATAGGAATGATGAAAATCCATGGATTAGTTCTTGAGATAGAGCTATTGCGGAAGCATTGATTTTTGGTTCTCGGGATGGTCATTTTTTTAGGGTTTCGTTCATCTCACGAAACCCTATTACTCCTGCTACGTTGTCTGTCCGTCGCAGAGCCGGTTCTCAGAAATTATGTAACTTACAAGTATGAAATTTTGTGTACTTATAGCTGAATATGTACTATGAAACTCAAAATCATAAAATTTGAAAAAATCGTATTATTTTAATATAGAGAGATAAAAAACCAAAAATCTAACAGCCTTTTCCTATTAAATTTAAATATTTTTTCGTTATAGCAGTTGCCAACAATTAAAAATCCACAATAAAAATATTTCTACAGTAATTAATTTTCTATTGAAAGATTTCCACGTGAAAAATGAAAATGAAATAAAAAGTTTCACCAACTGAAAAAAAGATTAATATGACGTCATATTAATAATCAAGCGGAAATTTTCAAACACTTCTCAATAATACAAGGAGTATGAGTATGTGTAAATACAGAATGCAGCTCAATATGACGTCATTAGAGAATTAAAAATAAAATTAATCTGACGTCATATTGGAAGTTTAATGCGGATTTTTTCAAATGTTTGAGAATCATACAAAGAGAGTATCGATATGAGTAATAGAGAAAGCAAGTAGATATGACGTCAGCAAGTGATTATAACGTCATATGAGTTTGTTTTTACATATATTAATATGTGAAAAAATAAAAATAATAATAAAGCAGTTGAATGTGCCAATCCCAAAACTTTCTTCTATCTGATACATGTTAATATTTCAAAAAGGGTGATTTTTTTAACTATGCATTTTAGAATCCGAAAATGCACCATAGTAGAGCCACCTGTTATATGATTTACAAGTAAAACTAATCAGCACCAACTTATCTCAGTGTCTGAGTCTAAAGTTTGATAAAAATCAATGCAATAGTTCTTGAGATAGAGATCTTGCGGATATCGTGAAAAATGCAGCAAATAATGGCAGCAAAACACACACACACACACACAAAATAAAATAAAATAAAATAAAATAAAATAAATTTTTTAGAACGAAAAAAAAAAGAAAATATTGAAAATATGAAAAAAGTTATTTTAGTAAAATGTAAGTTATAATTAAATAAGTAATTAAAGTTTAAGTATTAAAATAAATCAAAAATTGCTATTGAAATTATGTTTGAGCGGAAGGAAGATAAGAAAATAACGAAACTGATAAAAAATAAAAAGCTTTTATTTAGAATTGGGGGTTAAAAAGAAAAAATAACTAAAGGCTTCTAACGTGAAATAGAAATTAAACTTCTGAAAGACATAAAAAAAAAAAGTTTTAAAAAATGCTGTGAAAATATAAAATATCAGATAAAGTAATAAACACTGAAATATAAATAGCAAATAACAAATAAATAATTACAATTTAAGTATTAGATTTAAAAAGTAATGTTTTTATTAAATTTTATTTTATTTTTTTAAGATATATGATAAAGAAGAAAAATTAAAGAAAATATAATAAAGTTTTTTTTTTTTTTTACGTCTAGAGGAAAGAACCGTTTAAAAGGTCATTAACCAAATAAACAAATTTTTTTAAAAAATGAAAAAAATAAGGAGAAAAAAGAAACAAAAAAATCCTTAATTAGAAGAAAAATAAACATAAAATTTCGGCTTCGAAATTTAAACATATGAGTTGAATAAACTTTTATCCTTTAAAATAAATGAAGAGCCTGTGCAAAAGCCCACTGTTAGATTTAGAAATTTTTTCAAACAAAATGTATGTAATGTATGTAAATAAGCAATCGTCAAGAAAAAGCAATTAATTCCCAATGGTTCTTAAAAATTAATTTACCTTATGAAACATTAAATAGTTAACCATGCAGCAGCTATTAACGCCTCCTCTCTCTTATTATCACTAATTCGTTATTTCGATTTCGATTTTAGCTATTACTATTAAAGGAACATCTTATTTTCGTCTGAACTTTTTTACATAACTATTATGTATTTTAACTAGTGAGTATTTTAGAGTGAAAAAAAATACTTTAGAATTTTTTTTCCAAAAATTCATTAACAAACCCCCTTAGTAAATTATTAAATCTTTAATAATGCCACTCTCAAAATTAGAAAAATAAATAAATAAAATAAAATAAAACTGCCTTCATGCATTCGTAATTCTTAAAGTGTTTTCATATTTCTGTGATTTCTTTATTAGATTAGAATATTACTTCGCTTTTTATATAGACTCAATCAACGAAAGCATTTTTTAAAATAATGCAATATATATTCTATTTTATTGAATTTTAAATATTAAATCTTCTTTTATATTGCATGCACAGAAAAAAAGTCAAACATTCTAACATTTGCCTGTTAGATTAAAAAAAAATCTAGAGGACTTTTTCAGTCACTTTAAATGAAATTGCGTTGCGTAAAACTTGAGTTTTTGAGTTTTTTGGCATTCTTTCTCTTGTGTTTTTCATTCACTAATGATGAATAGATGTTTTTTTTTTCTTTGATTGTTTAAAAGTAAGTATTGACATTGTCGTAAAAAATATTATGCATTTTAGAATCCGAAAATGCACCATAGCGGAGCCACCTGTAATATGATTTACACGAAAACCTACTCAGAACAAACTTATGTCAAGGTTTAAAAGAATATGAAGTTTGATGAAATTCTGTACATTAGTTCTTTTGATAGAGATATTGCGGAAATCGTGAAAAATGCAGCAAATAATTAAAAATAATTAAAAAAATAATTTACATTTTTTAAAGAGAGAAAAAAAAATAAGAATCTATTGAAGATATGAAAAAAAAGTTATTTTAGTAAAATGTTAGTTATAATTAAATAAGTAATTAAAATTTATGTAACAGGTTTTTCTTCAAGAAAAAAAGCAATTGCCAATGATTCTTAAAAAAACATTTACCTTAATAAACATTAAATAGTTAACAGCACAGCAGCTATTAAGCCCCCCCCCCTTTCCCTTGTAATTATTAATTCCTCATTTCCTTTTCGCTTTTAGCTATTACTATTAAAGGAACATCTTACATTCGTCTGATCTTTTTCACATAACTATTATTTATTTTAACTAGTGAATGTTTTAGAGTGAAGGAAAGTACTTTAGATTTTTTTCCCCGCTGAAAATTCATTAACAAACTCTCTTAGTAAATTATTAAATCTTTAATATTGCCACTCTCAAAAAAAAAAAAAAAAAAAAAAAAAAAAAAAACTGCTTTTATATGCATTTGTAATTTTTAAAGTGTTTTCATACTTCTATGATTTTTTTATTAGATTAAAATATTACTTTGCTTTATATTACATGCTCAGAAAAAAATTAAACATTCTAACATTAGCCTGTTAGATTTGAAAAAATCTAGAGAATTTTTTCAGACACTAAAAATTAAATTATGTTGCGTAAAACTTGGGTTTTTGAGTTCTTTGGCATTTTTTCTCTTGTGTTTTTTATTAACTAATTATAAATAAATGCTCTTTTTTTGTTTGATTGCTTAAAAAGTAACTATTGACACTGTCGTAGAAAATATTAATAATGACTAACTAATAATCAATGTAATCGGTGTATTTCCAGCATGTTTAAAATTTATTTATATTAAAATTTCTACTTAAGATTTTCTGGAGTGTTTGATTCTATGGAAAAAAGTGTGCAATTTGTCTAAATAATCCTTTATTTGCACTGCAATATTGACTTAAAGAAGTAATTTTTATAATATTGTGTCTGTGTGTTTACCTTTCAAAAATATATTTAATAAGTACTTCTAGTTTTCGTGAATGATCCAAATAGTACTACTTCGACGCGCAAACTTTAAAATAAATAAAATGTCTTTAACATGATAAGTATATTTTGAGAGAAAGAAAAAGCTTTAAAAATATAATGAGAATATGAACATGAGGTAAATTAATAAGAAATAATAATTAAAAATTATACATTTTAGCCAAAAGTCAACGAACACTTTCAATTTTAGACTTTCTGTCGAAAATCTAGGTTTAGAGAAATACTTAACGAACCGTTCTTGAACTTCAGGAACGTACTGTATATGTTTGTACTCATATTTTACAGTGAAAGTTTAATCATGAGGGCAATTAGAGGACCAACAACAAATTGAATAAAAAAAATATTTGCAGTCACCCTCTAAAATGAAATGCTGGAAATGATCTATAGCTGTAGCAGAATACTATATTTGTCCCGTACAACATCTGTGTTTATTTGTGTAAGAATAGCACGTGATGTTTGCATCTTATCAAACACTATGATGAGTTCGATATATTTTAATATCCAATCCTTTTAATTATCACAAAATTTATTTACACACTTATAAAATACAGTTATGGGACATTCGACGAGATGTTGATATAGACAATTATTTACATATGTACAAATTCTAGATTAACTTTACCTTGATTCTTATCATCGTACTATACCGAACAAAAGATTATCCTAAATTATATCTTCTAGTTACACTTTATTCCATGTCCGTCATGTCATTATTTTTCTGGAAAATTAGACGGTATTCTTTTATATCACATTCGTAGCTACTCCTCATAAAACATTCTTTTTAACTACACAACAAAAAAACAGATGCCAATTTCTTTTTCCTAAATTTTTAACCTCTTCTCGAGATAATAAAATGTAAAGAGGAGGCAAAAGAAAAAACAACTACGTTGCTATAGCAACGAGTTGCATTTAACAAATAAAATAAAATATAAAAGAAACAATTTTATCGGCGTTAGGTAATATCGTCTGCATAAATAAAAATATTAATTTACCGATTCCTAACACGTATATTCATGCGAATATAAAAGTTTCTTTAGAAAATTCAAAAACAATTTCGCATGTTTTTTTGCTTATAACATGCAGCGTTTTCGTCCAAATTTAAAGTCACTCTTAGGGATCTTGACAGAGTACAATAGAAATAATATACTGTAATTAGAATATAAATGTATTAAATATTTGATGAAATATGACCATGTGTATGAAATAATTTTTAACTGTTCATGCGCGAAAAATGACAAAAGTATTTTATTCATTTTTTAGTAGTCAACTGTATAGGGCAAATCATATAAACAGTTCAGTCGAATATCGTGAAGATTCTGACAGATATAGGTAATATAGAGAGGTAAAAATTGCTGTCCTGACTAAGCCTTCGCTCAAAAATATGAGAGCGAACAACATACATCTCTGAAGTTCCAGAATCAGTCGTCAAGTATTTCTCTAATATTCTCCAAAAGATCTAAATTCAAAAGTGTCCGATAACTTTTAGTCATATAGTGTAGGTAATTATAATATTAGTAATGCATTGAAACATTTATTTTTAAATTATCTTTATAAAGGAAGAAAATAAAAAAATAAAATAAAAACACAGTAAAAGTTCTTTCCTCTTTGAGGTAATAAAAGATTATGAAAGCTTATGAAGAAGATAAATTCAACATTTTAAGAGGAAATAAAAACAAAAAAAAAAAAAATCTAAGGAGGAAAATCAGCAGAATATGAAATTTTCGCTTCTTAAAAGTTAAGATGTGAGTTTAACGAACTATTATACTTTAAAATAAAAGAATAGCACAATATGGGGTTGCTGTTAGGATTTAAAATAGAAAATAAAATTCGCATAAAGAATACACCGTAGAAATGCTATTTCTAATTATTCTTAAAACTTCATTTGTCTTAAGATAGTATTAAATTGTTAACAACATAATAGGTATTATCGTTTCTCCCTTACTATTGTGACAGGTCCAAGATGTTAGAGATTAAATGGGTAGCGTTGAACCTTTAAATAAACCTCTCCCGTAAATTATCGAAATGAATTTTATCAAATTCAGCATTTCAAATAAATAAAAATTACAGATTCTTGATTAACAGGATCGCACAACAAATAAATATTAAGGGCTCTTTCAGCTTATGATTCTAGTTCAGTCAAGTAAATGTCCCGCATAAATAATAGTCTACTTTCAAAGAATAAACAAAGTCAGTGATTCCCCACCAAAGGTAGGAGCGGGAGTCGAAGGACGGTCTCCTTGTCTGATACTTCACAAAGTGTAACGGATTACAAAATCTGTCAATCTCCTCCGGAATACGGGAAGGGATTCAAAATAGTCGTTGTTCGAGCAATATTAGAAAATGTCTACGTTCGCTTTACAAAGTTGTGTTAGAGAAAGGTTTTCTCTGCCCGGTGATTCAACAATCAACCAAATGTAGTTTTTTTTTCGGAGTGATGACTCCGTCTTTTAAGGTTGAGAGAAATCTGCAACCTACCTCGAGTACTTCTTACTCGTAACTCCACTCTCAACTAACTAATTGTATTTTCTTCTTCAATCCTCGATTTTACCTCTCGAACAATAGGATTCTCTCCAGCCACTAAACGTCTTTCAGATAAGGTAATAATAAAAGTCCGTTATGATAGGTGGAAAAAGTATTTCCCATGTACGTCTTCTAATAACTGAGGTTATCTCGGTTCCCACGATACCTGGGTAGTGCGGCTCGACCAAAAGGATTCCATTCCGCTCTCTCCATTTATCTCGCTGTCTTCAAAATTTCAAGTGATAAGATTGGTGATGATTGAGTGAAACTTTTGAAGTTTCGCGGCCGATTACTGGACTTAGTTTTATTTTGGAAGCAAATCCCAAACACATGGGAACGTCCTATACCTGGCTTTAGGCTTCGCTAAAAGGATTTCGAGTGACATATAGTGAATTTCTCACACTATTACCGATGCCCCATTTATATTTATATTTTACCTATTACTATTAAAGTAATCTCTTATTTTCCTCTGATCTTTTTTACATAGCTATTATTTGCTTTAGCTAGAGAGTATTTTAGAGTAGAAGAAAAGTTCTTTATATTTTAGTAATGAAAAATCATTAAGAAACTGCCATATTAAATTATCAAGTTCTTAATGTTGCCACATTTGAGATGAAAAAAAAAACATTCATGCATTCGTAATTTTTAAAGTGTTTTCACTCTTTGATGATTTCGTTATTAGACTAAAGAAAAAAGTTTCTTTTTTTTATAGACTATGAAGGAAGGTAATTTTGTTTTAAGGAATGTAATATATTCTGTTTTTATTTTAAACATGAAATCTTCTTCCTCGTTTCTTGTGCATCAACAAAAAAGTATCAGACATTATAATTTTTGCCAGATTTAAAACAAGAAAGAAAAATCATGCGTCGAGCAGGGATTATGAAACAATTTCAACACATTCAGAATACTTTAACAAAACTTCATCGCTTAATAAGGTAGAAGACGATGTTTAAGAAAAAAATTGGAAAACGCATAACACATTTGAAAAATTATTTTCAGCAATTACCATCTATAGTCGGGAAAATATCCGAATTGTTTTGTGCAGCCCTGTATATAGTATTAAAAAATTTAGTTCCGCTAGGAAAAACATAACACAGTTAAAAATTCCCCTTCAGCAATTTCCGTCAATAAGGTGAAATGTACTCGAACTGTTTTGTGCAGCCCTGTATATGATCTATAGCATTTATACACACATATATAGAATAGTCAACATACCTTCTACGACCGAAGCCTGTATAAAATGAAATTTTTCATTCATTCCTGGCGATTCCGTCTTAGGTTTTAAAATATCTATGATTTAAGTACTACATTAAAACAACATTTTTCTTTATTAAATTTAACTTTATGAAGGAAAAAGATAAGAAATAAAAAGAAGAAAATACGATAAAAGTTCTTTCCAAGTAGTTGGTTGAAAGGTTATTAGCAAGATAAATGAAAGTTTTTAGGAACTGAAAAACTTTAAGAAGAATAAAGTAGGAGAAAGATCAATAGAACATAAAATTTCGGCTTTTGAAATATGTAAGATATAAGTTGAATGAACCATTACTCTTTAAAATAAAAGAAGAACTACCTATCACAACAAAAAACCGTTTTGGATTTAGAAAGTATTCCAAACGAAACTTAATATATAAAAATAAGCTTCGCATAAAAAATTCACAAAAAACAAAACAAAAAAAACTATCTTTTTAATTTAATTTATTTTTTAAAATATTAAATGGTTAATGCACAGTAGCTATTAGCGTTCCCCTCCTCTTAATATCATTAATATCCCTTTTCTATTTAGCTTTTAGCTGTTACTATTAAAAGAACATCTTATTTTTCTTTGATCTTCTTTATATAACTATTATCTGATTTAACTAGTGAGTATTTTCGAGTGTAAGGAAAGTACTTTACAATTCATTAGGAAACTCCTTTATTAAAATTATTAAGTCTTTAATGTTGCCACTCTCGAAAGAAAAAAAACTACCTTCATGCATTCGTATTTTTTAAAGTATTTTCATGCTTCTGTGATTTTTTTATTAGATGAAAATATTACTTCTTTTCTTTTTTATAGATCATCAAGAAAAGCATTTTTTAAAATAATGCAACACATTCTATTTTATTGAATTTTAAATATGAAACCTTCCTCCTCATTATATTATGTACAGAGAAAAAAAAAGTCAGTCATTTCTAATTTTTGCCTGTTAAACTATAGAAAAAAAATCTAGAGAATTTTTTTAGTCGCTTTAAACGAAATTACTTTATGTAACACTTCAGTCGAGTTTCGTTTATTTTTTTTCTCTCTTACGCTTTTTATTAATTTATTGTTACATTTAATTTATTGCTCTCTTTTTCATTGTTTGTTTAAAAGGGAATTACTGATATTCTCATAGGAATTATTAACAATTAAAAATATGGTTTTAAAAGTAATCGTAATGCTTGGTAAAAAATTTAAAAGCTACTTATGCAATAAACCTGCTAAGACGGAACAGAAACAAAAGAAAACAAAGGACGGAAACAAAATCCATTTTAGACAGGCTTTATCTCAGCAATATAATTTTATAATATTCTTTTCTAGGAGAGCATACAATTCTTTTGTTTAAAAGACAGGATTCCGTCATACGCAGGTTCTTATTTCACACGTTTTATTGTATAAAAATCTCTTGTTTAGAGATTCAAGGATTTTTGATTCTATATAGGAAATGTGTAATTTACCTAAATAACCCTTTAAATCCAATCAGAACCGCATCAAAACTATTTGACTGGCACCTGGTGCCAGAAAAAAAGGAAAAAGAGCAGACAGAAAAAAAATAAGAAAAAATGATAACTATCACATTTTTTCCGATAAGACAGAATAGCAAGGGACAGAAAAAAAACATTTTAGACAGACTTGTATTTCAGCAGTATAATTAGTCCTTTTCTGGAAAAACATACAATTATTTTACTTAAGGCAGGTTCTGATTTCACAGGTTTTATTGTATAAAATTATCTGTTTAGAGATTCAAGGATTTCTGATTCTATATACGAAATGTGTAATTTACCTAAATAGCCCTTTAAATCCAATCAGAGCCTAAAAACCCGTTTAATTTCAATCAGAGCTTAATAATCCTTTAAATCCAATCATAGCCGCATCAAAGCTATTTCGCTGACTCCTAATATCAGAAAAAAAAGAAGAAAGATAAAAATGATAATTATCATTTGGCCTTCTTTTTTTTTTTTTTTTTTTTTTTTTTTTTTTGGAGAGAGGAGAGTTTAAACGAGAAAAAAAAGTCCTTAAAAAATTAACCTTTACAAGTTAATACACTATTTTTCTGTTGCAATCTTAATGAAAGAAATAAAAATAAGTATTTTAAGAGAAAATAAGAATTTGAAACAATAATGAAAATCATTTCGTTGAAAGATAAACTTGCATGCATACGTTTATGCATTAAAACTTGTGAAAATGAAACCTGTCTATAACGTAATCTTGCCTTAAACGGAAAAATTTCTTAGTCCCGAAGCCAAGAACACGATACAAATTTATTTGAGAAGTTAGAAACCTGTGTAAAACAGATTTCTTTTTTTCTCAATCTCTTGCGATTCCGTTTTCAAGGATTTTAATGAACCGGGGCTCACGGGCTACAGAGTTACCGCCATTTTAGATTAGAATAATTTACCTTACATAACGACAGAAGTCTTGCGATTAAATAATGCGAGGATTTTTATTTAGAAATTATGGTGAAAAATGTCTTCCAGGCAAAAAGAATGGACATTTCTATTATAATTAATAATAAAAATAGTAAAAGTATTTGTTCGTTTTTGGTTAATGGGGCATCATTTGAGCCCGATCGTAAATACTAACGTGAATTATAAATAGAGAAAGGCATTATTATAAGTTTATCGAAAAAAAAAATTATATCTTTGAAAAAATGAATACATGACTTTAAAATAAAGCTATGTTTTCTTTTGCACTATTTCCTTAAATTTTAAATATACCGTAAAACCTGTCAAAACAGAATCTGTCTCTATCGAAATCTTTCCTTAAACGAAAATGGTTTCGAGGGATGAAATACTATACAATTATACCTGCTAAGACGATAACCTGTCTAAAACAGAATATTTTCCCTTTCCCTATATCTATTCCGTTTTCACATGTTTTACTGTATTTCTATATATTTCAAACTTTTCAATGTGTTTTTTTCCGTAAATATAACGGGAAAATTTTTTTTAAGTTCTTTTTTTACTTGTGGAATGGATTGTATATTATTTTGTTTCTTTTGAATTGACTTTTTTGTTTAATATATCTTTATTTATACTACCTTTTTAAATGTTATTCTAAATTCACATAATGCCTTTGAATAGTTTGTAACTGGATATATATATATATATATATATATAAATTTCGGAGATTATAAAAAGAACTCAAATCTTAAATGAGCTTGCATTGTTTCATTGTTCCATTAACAAATTTGCTTTCATAATTAATATGCTTGTCAGATTGCACATATATCTTTCATCTTTTGTTTGTGATTATTTCTTCCGAAAAAATTCTTTTAATTACAGTAAAATTATTTATGTCCGTCTTTTTTATGACTGATTACCGAATATTAAGCTATAAAAACTTATAAGATCAATTTGACAGCTATTAAATTTACTGAAATTTACCCCCTTTTTCTTTTCTTTACTTCTGATGGACATGTCTGTCGAGAAAATAAACTTTAAAGTTAAGTAAGATTATCTCACGCAGTAATTGTTTATCTATTTTACATATTAGATGCAAAATTTGAAAAAAAAAAGTTATGTCTTAAAAACAAAGCCTGTAACTTTTTAATTAGATAATTTTGAAGTTGACATGTAAACATATCTAACACAGCAGTTGTTGATATATTTACAGATTTAGATTTAGAATATAAAATTTAGACAAAAGTTCCATTCCCTTAACTTTTTAATTTTCCGTGTTTTTTCAACATTAAAAATCCATGAATTCTAGACGGGAAGTTCCTGAATCTGGTGTGTATGTATGCATATACCCACATCTCAGTATCAGACCGAGAAAAGGGGCGGTAGTTCCTCCCGGGGGCGTGGTGACGTCACATTTTCTGGGGATCAGCTGTTGCGCACTTTGACGTCACCAGAAGTCATCGATTGCCTTTGCAGCAGCTCAGTCCAAAAGACGGATATCGTTCATTCCGATCAGTTTTCGACTTCGACAGGGAACTTCTAGATTTACACCATCCACTTGTAGGATGAGGTTATTAACTGAACTTTTCCATTGTATTTAAAAGTAACGCGTGTTTTTTCACCCGTCTGTGTGATAGTAGGTACATTTTAAAAAGAGACTGCCACGATTATTTTTACGTTGTTTGATATTATCTTACTACTGTTCCAAGATTTAAAAAGAATCATGTGTTCTTAGTTGTCTTTGTTCTAAAAAAAAGATATGGCATAAAAAAATATGTGCTGTTTTTTATTTTCCATTTGTCTCTTGGAACATCAATGTTATTAATGATTTTTTTTTTTTTTTTTTTTTTTTTTTTTTTTATGGTAAGTGATGGGAGGCAAAAAATTTCAGTGGTAAAAGAAAATTACTTCGCATAAGATTAAAGGTGTGTTAATAAGCCTGTTTCACTGTTTCTCTCTTTTTGTATGAAATATTTAAAAAAATCCACGATTTTTGTCAATTTCAGCTAGTTTACATATTTTACGTTGTTTAAAGAACGTTGAATAAACGTTGCCGCCAGAACGTTTTTTTTTTTTTTTTTTTTTTTAAATTATGTTCTTACCACAGATTTAAACTTATCAATAGGAATTGTACAGTGAAACTCCAATTATGAATTACTTTGCCATACAAATAAAGTTACCACAGACAAAATCTTTATTTGGTATTAACAAAAGAAAAACAATTTTGCTAAGTCATATGTGGCAGTAAGCTATTACGTTTCATTGAGCAAGCACTTGCAGTATCGATTTATAAAAGTCAATTTAAAATCATACATGAGAGAAGGTATTCTTAAAGATTTTTGTTCCACGGACTCTTTTGCTTTCTTTAAAACAAAGCCACGGTTCCTCTAGTCTGGATCATGGCCCCCCTACATGAACATAATACATACATAAATACAACAGATTTAATTTTTCTCACCCTAGCTCACGGATCCTCAAAAACTTTCCCTTACATGGCGCGTCCATGAATCTTCACAATGGATATAATCGTTTATATTATAACCGTGAATGTAGGAAATTTAGTAATATAAAATGAGTGGAGGGTGTATTAAATACTGGCGTAAAATATGATAAAAACATTTGTATATCCGAATACATTATTTGATCTTGTTAAGTTTTACCCCAGACTAACTTCGATAGCAATTCGCACAATGATAAAATACTTTCAATTAATCAACCTGCTATTTTTAAACCTTACAAGGAAAATTATTTGATTTGATTAGAATATTTAAATGTATTAAATACATTTTTTCCCTTTTCCCACCCGAAAGTAATATATGCCGGAATTTTTTAATTAACTTCAACTGTGGATAAAAATAAGCAAATTAAGTTTCCTCTATTGCTGTTTTACTAAGATAATTCAGAACAACTACTTCGACGCAAATATACGAATTGTGTTGCAGGTTACTATATTTTTTTAATTTTTTAGAATCCACGGTATTATTGTGTATTCGGTTATATTCACTTTCAGGCCGGAAGACAACCAAATATTTTGTCTCCCGACATGCGGATATAACACAGGCAACGAAAGAGGCAGGTCATGGCCCTCCACCAATTTCGGCTGCTTTTTAGCCTACCTTGATCACATGGCAGTTTGATAACTGGTGGAAACCAGCCTATTTTGATCACGTGACAGCCAAGAGGGATGGAATTGTTGCGGCATGTCTCTTCCATTGGCTGCATGATATAACGACAGTCTAATGTATTTAAAATACACGAAGTATAAAATTTCCAATATAATCTGCTGTACTAATGAAGAGAAAATCAGCAAATAACTTACTTTTTAACATGCTACTTCCCTTATTACCTCTAAAATGAGAGGTCCGTTTTGGAATAGAACCTCCAATTCAATAAACCTATTACCAAATAATCTTATTTATAATGTTTCAAAATGGAAACATTTTGCTTAAAAAGTATACAAATCTCTTTAAACTAAATAGTTCCATTTGCAGTTAAACGAGAAAAAAAAGGGGGAATGCGTTTTATAGCCCCAACATTTGTTGCCTTGGTTGTTTTATAGCTTTTTTTTACTCCGTGAAATTTATTTGAGAAATGGGTTTAGTGGGCAAAAATTTTTTAATGGGTTTCAACTTCGATGGCGAATATAAAGGAAACACTTACGTCATGTTGGCATAGTGAATAATTGGTTAATCTTCTTTAAAACCTAGGCTTAATTGTTTGCATTTGTGTTAATGTTTATTTGAAGGAGCTACCGAATATATTTATTGATTAAAGCATTATTTCTGAAATTTCTCGACTTAATACAGTCTGTTTATGTGTTTTCTCTTTTGGCTATAGAAAATGAAATTGTTTGTATTGAGTTATTTTGTACATATAATTTGTAAATGGCTTTAAGAAAGAGAAACAACGTTGTTCCGAATTTTACTGGTATTTTTTTTTTCTTTATTTATTCACAGATAGCTTTAGAAAAGCATTGTCCATTTTCATATATTTTTTTGTTTTGTTTTGTTTTTGGTTGAAAAGGTATATTTGTCAGAAGGTAATGAGTAATTTTTAATAGTCTGATTATAGTTCATTTACCCATTTTTAGTTTTAATCAAAAGGGTCAAATTGGTTCGAAATTTCAGTATTTCGTTTAAATTAGTTTTCATCCATTGCATACATCCAATATTTGGAGGGTAAAAAAGCATTTAAAAAATGTATACATCCTAGATTTGTGAAGAATCCAAAATATAAAATAATTTGTTGAAAGTTTAATGCTAATATTTGTCACAAAGAAATTGTTTGCATATCGTATATTATTATAAGTCGGATGTTGTATTAAAAATAAGATAAAAATTACTAAAATAAAAATGCGTTGTGTTTTCCTTTAATGCAGCACGTGTACAGTTAATGTACACACTTAAATGAATCCAAATTCTTTTAACACTTTACGCCCCAGCCGTCACAATCGTCATGGCCAACAGTCTTACTTAATTAATCACTTATTAAACTTGGAAGGCTTTAATACCGACCATTCAATGATCGTAATAGTGACTTTTAGTTTCCAGAGTTTAAAATTTTGTTGACAAATACCATCATATTATCACAGGCCCGGTCAACGCTGGAAGGGTTAACTAGTTTTTAATAATTTTTATTGAACAATGCGCCTTTTGGGTCCGCTTTTCCTCGATGCTGCGTGCGTGGGGTGTAGCGTTCCGCGGACCCAAGATTTCTGAGTGGTTTTTATCTGAAACCATTGAAGCAAAAAGAATGTTAGTATATACGATATCTAATAAACAAAGTTCCAAAGTAGACTACGTTCTATCTGTTTTTTGAAAGGGGGGGTGGGGGTGACTGCAAATGAGTTGGGATGAAGATTTTCGAATTAATTCAAGTCTCACGTTCAGCTAATGTAAGAATGAAGTTTCCTCAAAATGTGATTTTATTAGTAATATTTAAATTTCCCGTAGTAGTATAATTTCCCCTAATGTAATTATGCACAAAAAATTAGCATGTTTCAACAACACCGCATGTAAAACCACGGGTTTTGCTAGTATATATAATTGTCTTGTTCTTAACATACATATTTTTTTTTAATCAAATAACGCATTTTTACAAATTGTCGTACTATCAAACTTATTGTATCAGTTTTTAACAAAAAAATCTGAATTTATTTTGTTTATAAAAAAAAAAAAAAACGAATTAAAAATTTAAAAAAAAGCAAAGATCAAGGGCTAGAGAAGTAATAAGTTTTCATCAAAAAAAGAAAAAAAAAAAAGGAAATCGGTTTATCTGTTTCCAAGATATTTTGGGTACCGTTTTAAAAATCATTGTTTTACATCAAGTACCGATCTCTCGTGTACTGTGCGAAAAGAATCGCTGTAACTTTTATGTGTTCATTATGTTTTTTAATGGCTTCATTAACGTCTATCGATTGTCAAACACTAAAAAACATGAAACAAAAATGAATTTTTTAAAGCCGAAAACTTCCCATAACCTCATAAATTCGCATTTTAAAACAACATGAGCATTAACGGGTTAAAACATCACTTTTTTCCCGCCTCTTTCATAAGTCACTGTCCAAACATGGAAAGCTGTACAATCAACCTAACCACATCTCCAAGTTTTCTACTCCTGATCCCAAAGCCATCTGGAAATGATCCAAAACATCTCTTCACTTACTGTTGTGTATCTGTCATCTAACTAAACGCTGTTCCAACATTGTCAGATAGATTGTTAGTTAATGAATGGCAGTTTCTTTGTGTATTACGTTTAGGTATTTTACGTCGCCTTTTTTTCATTGACCTGAATTTTTTATAAGGTAGTGACTTATAGGATGAGAAAGCGTCGTTATTTATACGCTGTTTTTCAGCTCTATCAGAAGTAAATAGAAATTAGGTTCGCTATGCTGTTTGAAATTGAGTCATGTGACCCTCATTGTTTTAATTGATGATCTCATTGCAGGTTTTGGAAACAAGAAGTTACACTCTATATAAATTGATTTACAATATTCCCATGATTCTAATTTCTAATTTACTGAAATATTAAAGACATGAGAATATTCAAAATTAAGTTACACACAGTTTTTAAAAACAGCTAGAACAAACTTTATCAGAAGTAAATAGAAACAGATTTTTATTTAAACAGAACTTTATTAGAAGTAAAAAAGTCTTTTTTATCAGAAGTAAATAGAAATTAGGTTCGCTATGCTGTTTGAAATTGAGTCATGTGACCCTTATTGTTTTAATTGATGATCTCATTGCAAGTTTTGGAAACAAGAAGTTACACTCTATATAAATTAATTTACAATATTCCCATGATTGTAATTTACTGAAATATGAAAGACATGAGAATATTCAAAATTAAGTTGCACACAGTTTTTAAAAACAGCTGGAACAAACTTTATCAGAAGTAAATAGAAACAGATTTTTATTTAAACAGAACTTTGTCAGAAGTAAAAAGTATTTTTATCAGAAATAAATAGAAATTAGGTTCGCTATGCTGTTTGAAATTGAGTCATGTGACCCTCATTGTTTTAATTGATGATGTCACTGCAAGTTATGGAAACAAGAAGTTACACTCTCTATATAAATTAATGTACAATATTCCCACGATTGTAATTTCTAATTTACTGAAATATGAAAGACACGAAAATATTCAAAATTAAGTTACACACAGTTTTTAAAAACAGCTAGAACAAACTTTACGAAGTGATAGGGCAAACTACCACAAGTAATTTTTGTTTAAGAAATATAAGTCGCAATCCATTTATATAGTCAAAAATACAGGGTATCTCATTATAAGCAGAGCTCGGATTGTTATTCATAACTTTTAACAGTAATGAAGACTATTTTGACAAAGTTTCTAACGGACTTACCTTGATTTCTGTGAAATTCGGTAACAGGACGAAACGTGTTGGAACTGCAAAATAATTCGGAAATATAGAGTGTCTAGTTCATCACTTTTTAAACTCGGATGTTCGAAATTCTACCTGAATTCGCCTTATCATAAATTTTACACAAGGCAAAATGATTCTGTTGAACATTTTGCCAAGATATAGCTTCATTATTTTTATGAACAAAAATCAAGGTTCAGCTTGTAGTAAGACACTTTGTATTTTTGACATACTAAATGGATTGTGACCAGGCTTAGCGAATGGCACTCGCCACTCGCCAAATCACGAGTAGAAATCTAGGTATTACTTGTAAAATGTTTCTCATACCAGCCACTGTGGCAAGTGATTTATTCGTAAAAGAATTTTGAAAATATCCGGAATTTGTGAAACAAAAAATGTTCGCTACATTTAGATGTTTTCTACTAATGAGTAGAGTCCTGCACGGGCCCGACCCAAGCACGAAATTTCTGCTTAAAGTCAAATGCATGCTGAAAAACGACCCGAACCCAACAACAACAAAAAAATTGTGAACCCAAAACCCCGATCCCGAAATACTCAAAGTCGAACCCGAAGTGAACGAATTTTAATCCATATATTTTAATACAATTATGGAAAAACAGTCTACAATCTAATATGGCAAATATTAATTTTATCTTTTTTTGTAGAAAAATGTATACACAGATGCACTCATTAATATGCAAATATATAATTTATTTCGTTTGAAAAATATATTCATGACTTTCTTTTGAAAAAAATGGATCAACCCGAACCCGACTCGAAAGAGTCAAAACGTAGTAAATGGGAATTATCTTATGGTGCATTTAGGCAAAAGATTTTTTTTTTAATTATTATTTTCCAGAACAACTGCCAAAGGAAATTCAGAAAGCTTTCTGTTTATTATGAAACTCATGGAGTTAATATCTGCAATCCATATCAATGTAGCTGCGTAAGAATAAGGATTTTCATCCACGAATCGGATTTCACACTCAACACGAAGTAGATACAATAAATGATCTTTTATATAATCAACAGTAAAAAAAAAAGCTCTATTCACCTTGATTCATACATCAAGAATTGTAATTAAATTAACAGTGCTGAAAAAAATCTAGTGATTCTAAAATCAGATATTCTACTTATAAAAGATAATTACATTTTGAATAACTGCAAATAAAATTTGTATTATACAATAACTACAATACAATTAAACAATATGCTTTGATGTGCTCTTTTAAAAATTGTAAATCATGAAAACTTTTTTATGAAACGTACTTTTCCACTTTGGTTTATGGTTGGCAGCTTTTTGCCACTGTCAAGGTAGAAAATCTGACTTACCAGAACTATTAGTCGGTAGAATATTTTCACTTCCTCTAAGCCTAATTGCGCTCCTCATTTATTGTTTAAAAATTGCCGATTATAATGTGTTCTACTACCTATTACAGTTTTTACATCTTTTCTAAATCCCCCCTGCAGTGTATACATACATTTCTTACAGCACCGTAACCAAAAATCTGTAGTCACTTACAAATCCTATTCCCACATTGGAAAATCCTACTGTGTCCTAATGAAAAATGAATCAGTCAAATACAAGACACTCTGAGGCAGATAATTCCATTTTGTGACGAATAAAAACTGGCGAAAAAACAACAAATTAATTAGGATATTGTGTGATTGGTGTATTTTACTCATTTTCAAATATAGGGCACCCAATCTATGGCTCCCAAATCACGTTATCAGGTGGCTCATTACTAAGATTTTACAGGTGTTTGAAGGTCACGGAGACTTCGCATTAGAGTCATCAAATGACGGTCGCTTCAGAGTCGGTATGCACTAAATGATGAAGTCACACTTTGGTCGTATTGAAGCTGCGATTGGTCAGTCAAAATGGCAGCGTCTTCATCGGAGAATACTTTTATTAACTTTATTTTTTATTCTCTGATTTAATGGTGTTTCATCACACTGGTCAGGTGATATGCATGATCTCTCGATTATATAAAAATTTATAAATAGTGAAAATATATAATAAATGGCAATATTAAATGCTGTATAAAAGTGTAAAATTTATATATTTTTTTTCAGCAATAAATATTGATCCAAAAAAATAAAATAAACATTCACCACAATAGACATGATTTTTTTTAATAAAAACAATTTGGCAAACATACGCTGAATAATTATAACACAAGAGACACCTGTATACACATATAATGTTATTTTTTTTTTTTTTGTATTTTAGTAATGTGCAATTGTTTTATTCATGTGCTATTACGTTTAGTTCTTCTAACCAAATGCAGATAAAATTTCTGAAACTTTCTGTACTTTAAAACTTGCGTTTATGCATATTTTGACAAAGTGTAATACTTTAAACTTTCCAGACTGAATATTTCAACCCGTTTATTATCGGCTCACGCTACGATGTTTCTAAGCACAAAATTTAAAAGTAGGAACATTATCCGTCTCTCCCGTTATCTCTCAGCAGTTCAATATTTAGTCTCTTTTCCGCTATTTTTAAGAGATAGACTATTACTTCATTTTCAAAGTCTTCTGGATGAATTCTGTCAGTATCTGTCGAATACTGATAAAATGAAGCATCCTGTATTCTTATATAATGCTGTCGTTGTTTTTATGTTTTAATAAAATGTGATTACGTAATTAGATTATCATCAAATTTAATTTTTCTGAACCAGTAGGAATAACATATTACTAAACATCTTCCCTACTTCAAATCTCCCTTTACACTTTGTTTGACAATCTGCTATACTTTAACATAATTGGAACCTACCTACCTAATCGGAATTTTCAACCCATTTATTATCATTTTAAGCTACGGTGTTACCAAGTACGAGATCCGTTTCTCCAGTAATTTCTAATCAGTTTGTTGAATATTATTCTCTTTCCTGCTGTTTTTTAAAACATGAACTGTTATATTTGGGACTTGAAAATTCCGTCTAAATTCCACAAATTTCATTTTTTCAATTTTTAATTTAATTTCTTCTTCTTTTTCTTCTTCTGTTAAATATGGTATCTATATTCAGTGTGTTGGGGAAACTGTCGTTGTCAATTAATAATTACATACTAATTCATAATTACATAGTTTTTGTTGGTGTTACGGTAATGTTTCATTAATGGTTATATATATGAAAACCCATGTGAAAAACAAAGAATGAAATATTATAAAAAGCAATGGAAAGGATACTGAAGGAATTAAACTTAATAAAACGAAAAATCAAAAATGGAAAACTATGAATATTTTACGGAATCGACAGGGGAGCTTCATAAGAATATTCATAGTAAATATATGTTATTTCATCAAATATTGTCAGCATTATGCTCAAAATCGACAATATTAAGCCCCCAATAAAATATATAAGAAACAACATAAAAAAACCTACAAGAGTTCAAATAACAAAAGCAACAAATAAATAAACTATTATTCAACATAAATAGAAATTAGATCATAAAGCAATGTACAACACTCACCAAAAAATACTAAGACGGAGGACGATTTAACTAGATGAAAAGTGCTTTACAAAGACTGCACCTCTTCAAATCACCAGTAAACTCAAAATGGCTGCTAAAAACACTATATATATAGTGTTTTTAGTAGCTTATAGGCTTAAAGGCATATAAAAACCTTTTAATGATTGAAAAGCACTATATATAGTGTTTTTAGCAGCCATTTTGAGTACATATTATACTGTTGTCGTTGTTTTTATATCTTAATAATACATTATTGCCTATTTCATTTATTATCAATTTTAATTTTTCTATGCTTGTATAAATAACATTGTAGAGCACCTTTTAGATTTAAAATCTTCATTTATACTTATTTTCATAACTACTATACTTTAAACTTTGTAACCCTTTATAATCATAATCAGGGGAATAAGATCACTAATTATAATTAAAATATAAATAAAATGCTTAAGTGATACAAATAGAAACAACAAAAGGCTTATAAAAACCTTTTAATGATCGACATACCTTTCAACGCTCATACGGCGCCATTTTCAAGATAGATAACGATAAACAAAAATATTCTCGCAAATTTTTGAAAATAAACTTGAAAACATGAATCACGAGATCATATATGTAAAAAAACAGGTGCTTGAAGTAGCCAACTGTAAACGTGAAAATTAATACTTGCTATTGCTTTTTTTTAAACTGGAAAGTACCTGGTGCAAAATTTTAGTTAATTCAAATGAGGCAGATTCATTGCAAATGTTTACGTTACTCATGTAGATTTCTATTGATTCACGGATAATAGATGGAAAATAGAGCCTTGATGGATAAATTATTTTACTATTTTTAAAATCAATTTTTAACGTCTCTGTTCTATGAAGTCTTGCCAGTGCTGTAGTACGTCTGTCATATTTGATATCTGCCATATGCTCTTTTAATCTTGTTTTAAACTTTCTAGTGGTCATTCCTATATAATATTGTAATGTTCCATTTGCTATGGTGAACGGGATTTCATAAACACCTGATAGTTGATATGATCTATTGGGTCTGTTTTCTTACAAACTACGGTTTTTAATTTTAGGGATGATTTTGCGGTAAGACATATATTGAATTTGCTAAGTTTGTATTTCAATCTTTCAAAGAACCCAGGGAAATATTGTAGATAAAAGATAACTTTGAATTTTGTTTATTGAAGTTTTTCTTCTCCATTCTCGTAATTACGTTATTAATAGGGCTTTCTTTATATCCGTTGTATCTTGCTATTTCATGTATTTTATTTATTTCACTTGTTAATTGATCTGGAGTACAAACTGTAAAGGCTCTCTTAATAAAATCCCTAAATGCCGAAACTTTGTATGAAAACGGTGCTTGAGCATTATGTGTGATAATGGATTGATGATAACATAATGCTCAAGCAAAGGAACACATATAAATCTTCCTTCTCTCTCTCTCTTTTTATTTTCTTGGACAAATTTTTACACTTTAAACCTTACTATCCCGTATTTTCAAACCCGCTTATAATCAGTTCACGCTACGGCGGTGTTTCCGAGCAAGAAACTTTAAACTGGGAACATAATCCTCTCCTCCCGTTATCTCTCATCAGTTCAATATTTAGTCTCTTTTCCGCTATTTTTAAAACGCGGATTGTTATTTTACTTTACGAAGGTCTCTGGATACATTCTGTCAGTATCGCTGATACGAGAAAGGATAAAAAAATATATATATACAAAAACCGGACGCTCAGTTGAACGACCGACAAATTGTAGCTTCTTCGTGTTATTCAGGTTAAAGTTTAAGTTCACCGGAAGAATATTTTCGTCTTTTTTTTTATATTTTTTGAAGTAAGCAAATATGTGTCTATATTTTAGCTACAATCTTGATACATAGAGAAAGTTTTTAAGTCTCTATTTTGTTCTATTTTTTGCTGTTGACAGAGTATGTATCACAAAGTAGCGACAGAGTATCTATTATTTTCTCTTGCAGAAAAGGATTATTACCAAAAATGGTAAGACACCTTGACTATGAAATACTCTTCGGTTAAAATATATATTTATTAACACTAGAACTACCGGAAGTTTTACTGAAGTTTTTTTTAAAATATTTCACACCAGAAATTTTATTTAAAACTACTTAACCTATTCATTTAACGTGTTTCTGTGAGTTTTATATTTAATTTATTTTAAAAAGAAATTTCTGGTTCGTATCGTAATATATTCATGTGGTAACCGTCAAAAGGACGGCTCATGGTAGTTCTAGTGTTAAATCCAAAACTGTGGACTCTACCTCCTACCCCCTTCCTTGTTCGCTTTCTGTCTCTGTAATATGTAAGCATTTTTCTTCATCCTTTTTTAGAGATGATAGAACTCAAATTATGACCTACATTGCACCATGTAAGTTGTATGCGTGTATTGTAGGTAATACATAATCATGTATGTATGTACTGTAAATATGTTGCACGTAAGCATGCATGTATTTTGTATATATTGTAAAATTTATGTATGTTGTCAAATATATTTTAGATGGATGTATATTAAATGGGTAGAAGTAAATATGTAAATAAGTATATATGCGAAAATTGAAATGTATTAAATATGGAATATTAAGTAGAGATATAACGCATTATGTTATGGGGGTAATTTAAAAATTGAAAAAATATTTATTAATGTTATAAAAATTAAAAAGTGTTTATTAATGTTATAAAAAATATTATATTTAATAAATATGGATTGCCTTCCAATTTCAGAATGTAATTTCTTAGAACTATTTTTTATTTTTTAAATAGTGTGAGTATATACCAACACTAACAGGAATATTATTATTATTATTATTATTATTTGTACATAGAAATGAGCTATCTAAATCAGCAATTTACAAAATATACAACTCAGTAAAATTCCATTTTCAACAATTGCTGCCTATATTCGAAGTCTTTCGTGTAGCCCCTTTATATGATCTACAGAATTTGTAAACAACACATATCACATAAAATTGCATATCACAGCGGAAAGAGCACTTCTAGCAATTACCGATCATAGATAGTCCTTTAACAGAATTCTCTTGTGCGTCTCTGTACATGAACGATAAATCCTACGAACTCCATAATCTACAGAAAATAAGTTGTATTAAACCTTAGTGATCGATCCTTTTAAATTTCATCATGATGTTTCAAGTATCATAACATGTTCAAAATGCACCGCAAACGATTTTCCCCCCATAGATCATAGTGTAAAGGAATTATTTTGTACGTCCCCGTAATTGAACTATAAATGCGACTAATTGTATACTCCGGTAAAAGCATGCTGTAGTCCACTTCAGTAATGTATATTAATTTCATTGTGTTTGAAATATCTTAACATCAATAAAATTCGCCGCAAACGAGTTTTCTCCATGGGCCATAATGTAATGGAATTCTTTTGTGTGTCCCTGTAAATGAACTATTAATGCTGAACACTTCATTTTCAATACCAAACATCCTATAGTAAAATTCGATAATGTATAAAAAAAATTATGACAATCCGAGTATATTTACGAGAGTAAGAGCACGGACAGATAGACAAACCGAATTCATAAACACTTTTCAACTTTGTTGGAAAGTGTTAAAAAGACTTTTTACATGACTTTGTTTTATGAAACAAAAGATTCAATACTGTTTGAAAAGTTTATAATTTTACGCTTATCTAATTTCTGATATAAATCTCTATTTAATGTTTCTTCTTCGGAATCTATAAATTTTCTTCTAACAATTTCTTTATTAATTAAAAATGGATCACTATCTATATATATATATCTGTATTATAAAGCAAAAAAGTAACGCTGATGTTATATCAATGGTGGCAACGATGTAAGCAATCGATTTTTCTTTCTTTGTAAATTTAATTACTTCTACATATCGAATAATGTTAATGATTACGCCGTCGAATATGGAAAAAAATGTACTTTCAAAATGCAATTTGTTTAAAAACTGCATCTCAATTAATGTTTTTTTTTTATGGTTTTTAAAATACATTTCAACCATGATATTTTAAAATATATATATCTATGGCGTGCAACTCGCTTACGGAAGATTAATCCGTTTTTACTTAAAACAATTATAAATAGTGCAGCGTTTGTTTTCGTCAAATATTCCGTAATAAAATTAATACTTCATCAATAAATAAATAAAATAATGTATGTAAAACACAACAGATATGAGAAATAATAACCAATTTGAATAATTGTGTCAAAATTAATCTAGTGTAACAACAGATATGTAATCGAAGGATGTGCTTAAACACTGAATAAATCAGAATCGATAATACTGCTCTAAGTAGCAAAATCTTTGGCGATTTTTCGGCTGTTAACTTCTAACGTGCAACTAATACGAAAGCACCGCTTTTAATAAAATACAAAACTTTATTTGAATACATAATTGATATTTTTCCTATAAAAGCGCTTTTTGGTGGTCTAAATATATATTATATGTTACCGTCAATATGATTAATCCGGTCATTATTAATAATGACCGGACATAAAGGCCGGTTATTATTAATAATGACCGGATTAATCATATTGACCGTAACATATATATATTAAATTAAAAAAAAAAAAACTATCAGAGTTTTCAATTTAAACAATTGGTTTTCATCTTTGTTCTGTACACCAAGTAGTGTATTCTGTAACCCGGGAAGCTGAAGTTGGAAACTCTTGTTTAAATAATCTTCTCAAAAATAATTGGGAAGGAAAATTTTGGTAAGCAGTTTATTTAAAATATACCAGATTTACTATGTTCAAAATTTCAGACATATATCTTACACGAAATGCAGATACATATATCATTTAAAGTTGAAAACTTTTCTCTCTCAATAGAGAAAGCTGATTTGATAAATTTCTGTGAGGAATAAATTGCTAAGAAACGGGAATTTTGGAATGTCGATAGAACTAATCAATCAAATATTTCTAAGTTTAACAATGTAGAAATTTATTATTTCGCAAAGTAAGCACAAAGTTTAGACAGTTTGAAAGCCCAGACGTCTTTACGGTCTAGTGTAGTGTAGACGTTGAAATTTTACTTTTTAGGTTTAAGTGTAGTAAAAATTTAAATTTATGGTTGATCCAGAACAATAAAACTACTTATAAGGCAGCATTGTATAAGTAGATAGAAAAATAATATGTGGAGATGTCAAAATAAACATTACTTACATGTGTTGGTTTTATTAGTAAATGCGCACCCGCCTTATAATATCGCATGCGATTAGTGGCGTATTTAAGCTTGTGATAGGATATGAAATAATCACATTTCAGGACTTCTAATAAAGTTATTTCGTACTTCACCATTATTCCATCGACCACTTTTCGTAAAAAAAAAATTATCGCCAAACAGTAACGCCAAATAAATAAATAGAAGAATGTTGCCATTGGAATATCAAAATAAATAAATAAATAAAATTAAAAAAAATTCGGAAAAGCCCCACTCACTAAAGTGTCAACTATTAGTAAGTTTAAACACAAAAAAATTACAATATATTAATGAAAATAGAAATAAAATCTTGAATATTTATTTATTTACATTATTTTTCTTAATTATCCTTCTCGACTGGTGAATAAATGTTTGTGACGTCAGTTGAAATTGATCTATAGCACTTAACTATGCAATGCAACATGTTTTCAATGCATTTTCTCTTTTAATATCATCGCACAGCCGTTTAAAGACGCAATTGTTATTTTAATTAACGAAATAACTAATAAATTTGTAAAACAATGAAAAATACAGGTAAAAAAATGTGGAATTAAAAACCGCTTCATAACATAACAAACACGTTTAATGCTTTTGATATCAAGTGAACGTGACTGCATTTTCGGCGTTAAATCCTATAGTTTGGCGATAGTTTTTTTTTAATGAAAAGAGGTCGACGGGATAATGGAGAAGTACCAGTTATTTTTACAGTTATTTTGTTGGTCAATTCGAAATGATTCGACAAAATTCTGCAACGATTATATACATTACATTTCAAACAATTCGGTTGGGTAATTTTTGCGATCAGACGGACAGGCGGTCGGACCAGATGACGACTATAGGTGCTATATATTTATATAATTACAAACGCACCTAAAAATGGATTAAATATTCAATCCGTCGGCCAATTTGAAAAAAAAAATGCATGCAATTTTCGTGACAGTGGTCTACACGCTGTAAAAAAATCTCTCAAATTGACAGGGAAAAAAAACCTGCCATTTTTGACGCAAGTGAAAAACCGTTTAATTTACAGAGAATCCTATATATTTTCATTAAAACAGTTTTGTTCTGTAAAAAAATATAAATTTTTACTGTAAAAATTACAAATTCCCCGCTTTTTTTACAGAAAAAACTATTTTTCTTTAAAACAGTTTTTTTCTGTCAAAATTACAGATTTTTTTTTATATATATTTTTTACAGCGTCAAATGGGAGTTTAATCGGAAATATCATTTGGGAGTTATGTTCACTCATTAAACACACATACACGCACCCCCCCCCCCCCCCCCCCAAAAAAAAAAAAAAAAAAAAAAAAAAAAAAAAAAAAAAAAAAAAAAGAAATTAATACTTTTGTTACATTATGTGTTCGGAAAGAAAAAGAAAAAAAAAGGTTTCTTTCTTAAGAAGAAAATAAACTAAAACTAGTATTAAGATGCATGAGAGTGCCTTTTTTTTACTTTTTTTCTTCCTTTTTTTCTTCCTTTTTAACCGAAGTAAATGAATTCAAATATCCTGAAGGTAATTTATTCAAATAAGTAAGACTAACGTTTAAGAAAATTTACCTTATAAATCTAACAAAACAATTCCGTTGTGTTCTTTTTAAATTTGATAAATCGTAAAATATTCTATTCTACGATAAATGAAAATAAAGAGAATTCAGACAAGACTTCGTGGTTATAAAAATATATTATGGAATTTTTTTTACCAAATAAAATATTACATTTCTCTTAATATAATTGTCATATAAGCATGCGGTTTGCATTGGTTTTTCTCTAAAAAATTGTACTATTTTTTACATCAAACAGATGGGAGGAAAATGTCTAGACTTTTATGTACCAGATCAAAAAAAAAAAAAAAAAAAAAAACTTAAAGGCGTGGTTTGATAACTTTTATTATTCGTTCTTTCAAAAGCAAAAAAAATCTGATTGGTAATTTTGACATTTTGCGTATTATTTCACGTTTTAAGAATTTGTTCGCATAGTACATATAAAAATATAAATTATTTTATATCATAATTCAAATTTTCAGATTTTCCGTTTTTTTCTTTCTTTTTTTTTTCTTTTACTACGTTTAAAAAAGAGTTTCTTCGACAGCATTTAAAATGCTTTTCTTTCATTATTATTTTCTACTAATTCTGTCTAATATAGTTTAAAATTTCAGTTTTAAACTATATTAGACGTCATCGTTGAAGAATTAAGTGAACCACTTCACTTAATTCTTCGAATAGACATAAAAATACTATTTTGAATCAGTTTTTCCAGGAAATCTTTCCTAGAAAATTATGTTGGTCAAGATTTTAATTAATAGCAGCAATACTTATAAGGGTATCTCATAAATCAGGTGGTATGTTTTATCAATATATATAAAACGCTAAGGTACGTGGTGGCGAAAAGCGGTTATTTCCCTTTTACCTATGGCAATGAGTGGTTTGTTTTCATTAATTTGTGAATTTAAGAAACGTATTTGAGGTATTGACTTAAAACTCCCCACACATTTCTGTATCCGCAAATCAAATTTTTGTGAAAATCGGCCAGTATTTTTTCTTAATTTTTGTATAAAACTAGCTATTTTCTGAAAAGAATAGAAAATAAAGTGGGAAGTCAAAATAAAAAACGCGCTATTGTTGTAACTTATGTATTTTAACATCATTGCATTCCGCATCGTTATGACGTTAGTATCATTAACGCACACATTTGTGATTTATAATATATATTGACTTTTAGAAGCTTCTTACGTGCGGAACAACCACGTGTTTTTTTTTTCCCTTTGAAATTGCGAACTGATGGGTTACACCGTACATTCTTTGTTAAAAGTCATTGGTTAAATTTTGATGGGGGAGAGGGAGTTCGCTCGTAATTTAAATATAGCGTTAATGTTAAAGGTATATAGATCTGGCGCCCCCTGGCAGTGGAAGGTGGAACTAATTTATTTGTGCTGCGCTTGCACAGCACGCATGCTATATGGTGATGTAGTCATCGCGAACCCGTTCCAGAGGTTCGTTCGGAAAGATTTTTGTTTAGAACAGAATGAAGCCCCTGGCTGTAGAAGGTGGAACTAAAAGAAGTTTTAAGCATCGAGGTTCGTTTCGAAAAATCGCCATGTTGGACGATGTTAAAAAAAAGAAAAATTGTAATCGTCACGATATACATTTTCATAAGGTTTGATATTATTCGAACATCAGTTATCATGCAAGAACGGTTATGTTTAATAAAATTTAAATCACAGATTCTCACATTAAATTCGTAAACAATTATTTTATCATCGGTCCTTAATAATATTTACAGGATCCTCTAGAACCCTTTTAAACAAACATATGGACAAAAAGAAAAAAAGTCACCTACATGCCGAAGCTGTGTATGGAGTTGATTAAAAAATATATACATTTCGATCAAATTCAGAAATTCTCTTGTTATTAAGTCGATTAAATATTTTGTTTCAAATCATGAAATTTTATGCAGTGCTTCGATATAACCCCACAATACTTCAACAGAAAGAAAACATACTTAGCAAAATTCCCCATGGCTTCATTCTGTTCCCTTTTCGGTATAACATAAAGTCAATTAAAGATTTTTATGTTTCACTATTTCCTCATTTTGTGTAATAGCGGATATAAGATGTCTGATATTCGGGATCAGTGCTTCCATACCGAAGATATGTGAGACAGGTTAAAATATATATAATAACGTCGGAACTTTCTCTTTTAAGAAATTTTATAAAAATGTCCTTTCAATTCTTGTAATATTTAACGAAGTTTGGATGCAATTTCGTAATATCGCATTAGATTAGAATAAAGTGTGCAATATTTAAATTAATCCCTTCATGAAATGACACAAATTCATTGACGTATCATATATTTAATTAAAAGTTTCTGAATTCAACTACTCCCTCATTGTGGGGATGCTGATATAAAATAAATTCAAAATTTCGGATATATCATGCCAAAGTTTCTTAAGACGTAATATATATGTACATATATTATATAATAGTATAATAATATAATATAAAAATAAATAAAAACCTGTCAATGTCATATTTTTCACCATTTTTTTTTATTTCTGTAAAAAATAAACTTGGGAAATTCTTATAAATTTTTGTAAAAAACAATTTTAACGAAGCTTGGGTACAATTTTGTAATATTTCGAAACATACTTTGCATATCTTGAATGCCTTCAGAATCCTTTCTCTCCCTTCACCCTTCTCACCCCTGCCTCTCATGAAACGATATGAATTCACCAGCATGCGATAGAGGTTATATTATATGTATAAGGTGGGCATAATTAATGTAGAGGTATTTAAAACTCAATCATACAAAATCAACTGGGCCAAACCTAGCAAAACTTGTTGTAAATACTCTTTAGACTACGATAAATAGATTTAATAAGAGAAAAGTAGTTCAACTTTACTCCACCACGGGAAAAGTAGCGTTTCAGACTGAATATAGTCAGTAAAATAGGCATAGGGGAAAAAAACAACTATAAAACATATACAAAATTTGGAATTGTTTCTTCCGTGCCAAAATTACACAACTCATGACAAATAAACAAATACACTCTAAAAACGACATTTTCAAAACTGAGCAAAAAATACTCAAATCTGAGTATGTCGCTTAGTCAAAATGGCTCCGAATCAAAATTACTCAAGTTTGAAACATGTATATACTCATTTCTGAAAACATGCACACACTCAAAAATAAACCATCATGTGCTCATATTTGAGTATTTCCATGTTTTAAAAATGAGTTTGAACTGATTCCAATCATTTTTTAGTATGTCCATGTTTCAAAAATAAGTATCAACTGACCTCTATGTGCTCAGTTTTGAGTATGTTCATGTTTCAATACTCTGATTACTTCTGGTATTTCAGAAATGAGAGCATTGGGTCGCCATGTTTAAAAATATAAAGTTTCATAACAAAATGAAAACATCGATTTACTCAGATTTGAAAGTATAATTATTCTTAGTGTACATAAGTAAATAAATGATGTTGAGAACTTTCACTATTTTTTTTTAATTAATACTTCTGTAAAAATATTTTTTTTTAAATGTTCAACAAAGCTTCCATATAATTTCATATCCCTTCGACAGAATAGCCATACTTCGCAAATTCTGAATTCCTTCATTACACCCCCTTCATGAAACCGACATGAATTCGTCGGCATACCCTAAAGTCAATTAAAAGTTTCAGAGTTCAAATACTTCCTCATTGTGTGAAAGCGGATATAAAATACCTCCGAAATGTGGGGCATCGAACTGGAAGGAACAGAAGGATCAGAGATGGTAATCGATCGATTTTGGGAAATGAACGGATAGAAATTGTCTGTATCGATCTCTTGCTTTCTGTTTGAGAGGGTTATTCCATCCCTAATCAGCGTTCGACTCCCATTCATTGTATATTGGCTCCGTTACATCTTCTCTCATTCGGCTGTGATGACTGTTTCTGACGGCTTGGAGTTTCATTTGTATTAATTTCCTGAATCTAATTGGATTTATTTTCCCTAGGTGTCTATTTCATTGAGTGTGAAATTAGATTATGTACTTTTACTGTTACTTATTTGTGTTTAAATGAGTACAATTAAGTTAGGTGCAATTGTATTATCCTTGAAGGAAAGAGCAGCAAGAATGCTCTCAAAATAATGCTTACAAATGAACGCTAATTGTGGTTTTTAGTAATGATGTTTGATACATCATTTTATCTATCAAATAGATAATTAAATTATGATTATCTATCAGTCCTTCAATATATTAACTTTTCTAAAATGGCTCGAATGTGGTTGAAAAATTATGCACCAATATTCATAAGGTGATATAATAAAAACGTGCATCCATTATTTTCTGTGACACATTATTCTTCCACAGCTAGTCTGTGTCCCATTCATTGTATATTGGCTCCGTTACATCTTCTCTTACTCGACTGCGGCCAATGTTTCTGGCGACTTCTCTCGTTGGAGTTTCATCTGCATTAATTTTTATTAATTTCCTCAATCTAATTGGCTTTATTTTACCTAGATATCTATTTCATTGAGTGTGAAATTAGATTATGTACTTTTACTGTTACTGATTTGTGTTTAAATGAGTACAATTAAGTTATTCACAATTGTATTGTCATTGAAGGAAAGAGCAGCAAGAATGCTCTCAAAATAATGCTTACAAATGAACGCTAATTGTGGTTTTTAGTAATGATGTTTGATACATCATTTTATCTATCAAATAGATAATTAAATTATGATTATCTATCAGTCCTTCAATATATTAACTTTTCTAAAATGGCTCGAGTGTGGTTGAAAAATTATGCACCAATATTCATAAGGTGATATAATAAAAACGTGCATCCATTATTTTCTGTGACACATTATTCTTCCACAGCTAGTCTGTGTCCCATTCATTGTATATTGGCTCCGTTACATCTTCTCTTACTCGACTGCGGCCAATGTTTCTGGCGACTTCTCTCGTTGGAGTTTCATCTGCATTAATTTTTATTAATTTCCTCAATCTAATTGGCTTTATTTTACCTAGATATCTATTTCATTGAGTGTGAAATTAGATTATGTACTTTTACTGTTACTGATTTGTGTTTAAATGAGTACAATTAAGTTATTCACAATTGTATTGTCATTGAAGAAAAGAGCAGCAAGAACGCCCTCAAAATAATGCTTACAAATGAACGCTAATTGTGGTTTTTAGTAATGATGTTTGATACATTATTTTATCTATCAAATAGATAGATAAAATATGATTATCTATCTGTCATTCAATACTTCTTTAAAAAGGCTCGAATGCGGTTAAAAAATTATGCCCCAATATTTATAAGGTGATATAAAAACGCACATCCATTATTTCCTATGACACATTATTGTTTCACAGCAGCTAATCTGTGTTCCATTTCCAGATGGTCTGTGTCCCATTCATTGTATATTATCCCCGTTACATCTTCTCTTACTCGGTTGCGGCCAATGTTTCTGGCGGCTTCTCTCGTTGAAGTTTCATTTGTATTAATTTCTATTAATTTCCTCGATCTCATTGCTTTATTTTACCTAGACATCTATTTCATTGAATGTGAAATTAGAATATGTTCTTTACTGTTACTGATTTGTGTTTTAAATGAGTACTGTTAAGTTAGGCACAATTGTATTATCCTTGAAGAAAAGAATAGCAAGAAGCCACAAAATAATGTTTAGGAATAAACACTAATGGTAGTTATAAATAATTATGTTTGATACATCATTTTATCTATCAAATAGATAATTAAATTATGATTATCTATCAGTTTTTCAATACATTAACTTCTCTAAAATGCCTTGAATGCGGTTAAAAAATAATGCCCCAATATTTATAAGGCAATATAAAAACGTACATCCATTATTTTATGTGACACATTATTGTTCCACAGCTGGCCTGTGTTCGATTCCCATTCATTATGTATTATCTCTGTTACATCTTCTATCACTCGGTTGTGGCCACTGTTTCTGGCGACTTCTCTTGTTGGAGTTTCATGTGTATTAATTTCCATGAATTTCCTGAATCTAATTGGACTTATTTTACATTGGTGTATATTTTATTGAGTGCGAAATTAGATTATGTACTTTTACTGTTACTTATTTGAGTTAAATGGGTACAATTAAATCAGACACAATCGTATCATCTTTAAAGAAAAAAGCAGCAAGAACTCCAAAATATAATGCTTAGAAATTATAATCTTCCCAATAATGATATTTGATACATCATTATGTCAAACAGATAATCCAAATAGGATATATCTGTCCTCCTTATTTTAATTTATGTAAAAAAGGGGCTTGAACAGGGACAGGTTGTAAATAAATGGTAATAACATAAATAAATGGTAATAACATAAATAAGTGGTAATAACATAAATATGCTACTCGCTATTCATATATAAAAAACTGTTTGTCCTGACGTGTTGTATCACCCTTTAAATTTGCGATCATCTTCCCTGTTTCATTTTGTTATCAATCAGATCTTACACAGATTAAGTTTTGTAGAAAGACTCAGGTTGCAATTGATAAATGTCAATAACATTTACTATTATATGATAGAATAAATAAACCTGAGTACATTATTGTTTTTAGCATATTATTTTTGAAATGCATTCTATCTATTTGAGACAGTGTTTCATCCCTAATGAACGGCCATTCCGATTAATTATCTATTAGAGCTTCGTTACATCTTTTATCATTCGGCTGTGACGACTGTTTCTGGCGGCTTTCTCTCGTTGGAGTTTCATTTGCATTAATTTCCTGAATCTAATTCGATTTATTTTCCGTAAGTGTCTATTTTATTGACTGTAAAATTAAATTATGTACTTTTACTGTTACTTATTTGAGAGTAAATGAGTAAAATTAAATTAGATACAAACTTTGAAGAAAAAGGCAGCAAGATTGCCGCAAAATAATGCGTAGAAATTATCGCTAATGAAAGTTTTCAATAAAGATATTTGATACATCATTTTATCTATCCAGTAGATAATGAATAGATAATGAATATCTATCTGTCCTACCATACTTTAATTTTAGTAAAAATACTCGAATACGGTTAAAACATTAACAACAATATTTATAAGCTAATATAAAAACATATATACATTATTCTCTGTGACACATTATTGTTCCGGAGCTAGTCTGTGTTCGATTCCCATTCCTTGTACATATATTAGATCTTCTTTCATTCGGTGCTGGCGAATGTTTTTGACGGTTTTTTCTCGTTGGAGTATCAGCTGTATTAATTTAAATCTAATTGGACATATTTTACCTATATATTTATTTAATTGGGTGTGAAATTTATATATTTTTGCTGTTACTTATTTGCGTTTAAATGAGTACAATTAAATTAAATACAATTGTATTATTTTTGAAGAAAAGAGCAGCAAGAATGCAGCAAAATAATGTGTATAAATTATCGCTAATGGTAGTTTTCAATAATGATGTTTGATAGGTCATTTTATTTATCAAATAGATAATTGAAATATGCTTATATATTTGTCGCTTTACACTTTTAATTTTCGTTAAAATTTTTCTAACTGGCACTAAAAAATCATCGTTCCGTTTTTAATGCCAGAAAACGCTGAAAATTCATATAAAGCTAATTATCATGACTTAGAAAATTTTGGTCATAAAAGAGTGTGATTCTTTTATTTCCCGTCTTAGACGCAGGGCAACATTTTTCTAAATATTTTTTTGACAAAAAGGCGGAGAGGGTCGTATAAAACATTAAATTTCATATTTTACTATCTATACAGCTCCTTTAAGAAAAAATGACAATCTGAAAGCTATACTTGAGTTTTATACTTTTTTAATTAGAAGTATGTTTCTATCACCAGCGATTTAAAAGCCAATCGCCATTGCATCTATTTTAAATCAGTAGTATAATTGTATTGTAGAATCTCGAACTTTTTATATTCTGTTGTTTCAGATTTTGTTTCAGATCTATTTATGATATTTATGCTCGTGTACCAGTATTGATTCGACGTAGCTTAAACCACAAAAATTTTAAATTATTTTTTTTATTATATTACATCTTAATTATCTCCAATTATTACATCTTATATTACATCTTAATTATCTCTAATTATCAGATCTTATATTACATCTTCATTATCTCTAATTATTACATCTTATATCATATATTCTAATACGATCAAATCTTGTGGGTGGTTATATATATATATGCAAAAATTATCTTAAAAACGGCTCTAACGATTTTGACGAAATTTCGTATCCTACCGTTTTGGGGCACCAGAAAACCATTGGGCTAGGTCACATGCTCGAGAAAATTCGATTAGTGGGTCATTTTGGGTCATTTTGGGTCATGGTCTAGCTAATTGTATCTAAAAAACGGTCAACGCGGGTCAAATTAATTTTATCTAAAAAACGGCTCTAACGATTTTGATTAAATTTTGTGTCCTACGAGTTTCGAGCACGATAAAAGCATTGGGCTAGGTCGCATGTCCGAGAAAATTCGATTAGTGGGTCATTTCTGGGTCATTGTGGGTCAAGATCTAAAAAGCGGCTCAATTTACACTAAATTTTGCATCCAATGGTTTTCGGGCACGAGAAGACTGTTGGGCTAGGTCACATGTTCGAGAAAATTCAATTAGTGGGTCATTTTGGGTCATTTTGGGTCATGGTCAAGCTAATTGTATCTAAAAAACGGTTCAAACGATTTTGACGAAATTTTGTATCCGACCATTTTCAGGCATGAGAAGTCAATTGGGCTGGGTCACATGTTCGAGAACTTTCGATTAGTGGGTCATTTTTGGGTCAACGCGGGTTAAATTAATTTTATCTAAAAAACGGCTCTAACGATTTTGATTAAATTTTCTGTCCTACGAGTTTCGAGCACGATAAAAGCATTGGGTTAGGTCGCATGTCCGAGAAAATTCGATTAGTGGCTCATTTCTGGGTCATTGTGGGTCAAGATCTAAAAAGCGGCTCAATTTACACTAAATTTTGCATCCAATGGTTTCCGGTCACGAGAAGACTGTTGGGCTAGGTCACATGTTCGAGAAAATTCAATTAGTGGGTCATTTTGGGTCATGGTCAAGCTAATTGTATCTAAAAAACGGTCCAAACAATTTTGAGGAAATTTTGTATCCGACTATTTTCGGGCACGAGAAGACTATTGGGCTGGGTCACATGTTCGAGAACTTTCGATTAGGGGGTCATTTTTGGGTCAAAGCGGGTCAAATTAATTTTATCTAAAAAACGGCTCTAACGATTTTGATTAAATTTTGTATTTTACGAGTTTCGGGCACGCGAAAATCATTAGACTAGGTCACATGTTCGAGAAAATTCGATTGGTGTGTCATTTCTGGGTCATTGTGGGTCAATATCTAAAAAGCAGCTCAATTTACACTAAATTTTGCATCCTATGGTTTTCTGGCACGAGAAGACTGTTGGGCTAAGTCACATGTTCGAGAAAATTCAATTAGTGGGTCATTTTGGTCATGGGTCATGATATTTGAACTCAAATTTAATTTTGACAGAGCATAGCTCGGTCTTCCGTGCTCGTTATATCTTAATCTTCCTTCTATTATATTGCATCTTAATAATTCAATTCTAAAGTTTTTATTATATAAACAATTCAACGGATGAGTGGGGAAAAGGATAACATTGCACCTTGTGTAAATGTTGAGGAAACACAAAACAAGCATTTATGTAAAATAAAATAAAAACTATCCATTTTATAGCAATGTTTACCGTCATTCGATTGTAGATCTAGTCTATGAAGGTTCATCGCATAAATTTCAAAGAAAAATACTGATTAATTTATTAGTTAATATCAATTAAACTAGTTTAGTTTTTCAAATTTTTGGAATGTTATACTTTTTCCACTCACCCGTTCATTTACATCTTAATAATGCAATACAAATATAAATATTTTACTGATATATTTCTGATATGGTGTTCATTGATGAATATTTAAACATTCATATAAAATGCGTCTGAAATTAGATTAGGTAACAAAAGGCGAAAAAAGATTTTGAGAATCATTACTCTAAAGAACCCATATCTCATTTGAACGAATCTGCTATAACAGGCCCTTGCCTACTAGCAACATTTCTACCTCGGAATATTACATTGCACGAAAAGTGTTCTTTCTTATGTTCACAAACACACTGAGAATCACATTACTTAAACCACCAAAACTTTAAATCGAGTTTTCATTATATTACCAATTACATCTTAACAATACAAATCTAATATAAATATTTTACATGTCTGTTATCGTGTTCTTTATTAACTATTTTAACATTCTTAACAAATAGAATGCATCTGAAATTAGATTAGGTAACAAAGGACGAAAAAAGATTTTGAGAATCCTCGCTCTAAAGAACCTACATCTCATCTGAACGCATTTGTAGCTATAATAGGCCCTTGCCTACTAGCAGCATTTGTACCTCAAAATATTGCATTGCATGAAAAGTGTTCTTTCTTATGTTAACAAATACATTGGGAATCATATTACATTGCGATTTAAAAAAGGTCGCTCCATCAAATAAAGAATACTCTGAGATTACGTTTCGTCGCTAAAAGATATTCTACAAAGCTCGATTGTTTCAAATACAAATATTAACGTTACTCGGCGCTCTAGAAAATGAGAAGGCAAATTTTTCTTTCTTATTTTAAACTTGAAAGGAAGTTATAGAAAGAAACAAACAACTTGTATTTCTATATTGTATTCTCGAAACCTTTTAAAGTAGTCAATCCTCTTGCTGTTTTTAGTTAGTTATTGCTAATTTAAATTGGATGTTAAGTAATAATTTCCCTTATTATCCATCATTGCGAGCTATAATATACCCTTTCCCGCTTAAATTAAAACAAATTATTCATTTATCTAAAGAGTATTTGTCAATATAAAATAATATGCAGTTTCTAGGCAATATATTGTTTCGAATAAAGAGTTAAGGCAGTGGTGTCGATTAAAATCAGTCCTTAGAACGACAAAATATTTAATTCTAGAAAAATCCCGAAAGAACAGAAAATTTACTGGTACAGATAAACGCTGTTACTCAAACAATCACACCTAAATACAACAGCAGCAGGATTTCAAAGCTGAAACCTAAATGACTCAGACCGCGGCCAAATTCTAGTTCGGCTGTGCTCAGACCAACAACTTCACAGCTACAGTCAAACTTGAACACAAACTCTCAAACTTGAACTCAACTGCACTAAAGTTCCAATTCGACTGACCACCTCTGCGAACCCAGCCTTATTTACCTTAGATGTAGTGATGATGACTGGTCCTGTATTTTCTGGTAAATTGTGCGTCTATAAACTTCCACCGAAACTATGCATACACGGTAAAAAATATTTGTAATTTTGACAGGAAAATATTGTATTTTTTACAGAAAAAAAAAACAGTTTTTTCCTGTAAAAAAATGTGGATTTTGTAATTTTTACAGAAAAAAAAAATTTACAGAAAAAAACCGTTTTAATGAAAATATACAGATATTTTCTGTAAATTAAATGGTTTTCCCACTGGCGACAAAATTGACAGTTTTTTTCTGTCAATTTGAGAGATTTTTTTTTGCAGTGTACACACATCATTTAAACTTTAAATAAAGTGAATGTCATCACTTTTGGCCATTTTCACTTGAGTGTGGTCGCAGAAACTCGAGCGCACACACCTAGTCTTCTCTTCGTCAAAAATTGAGGCACTTTTGCTCATAGCTTACGCTTTTTTCTAATATCTATAAAATAACCTGAGATTCGCTCCGCCAACCAATTAAAAAAGAACTTCCAATTCTGTAAAAATGTTATATTAGTAAATATTGGTGAAATTTTTGGATCAGTTTTATTTAGTGCAGCCTCAATATTAGAGTGTACATGAAATATATAACCAATTCTGTTTATAATTTTTTTTAATTGAATATTAAAGAAAATTTACCATAACTTTGAAAATATTACTAAATAAGGCCAATATTGGTGTAAATATCCCTAAATAAGAAGTAGTTTCTATGTTTTGCCAAACTACATTGTCCTGTAAATATTTCTAACGCATTAGATTTTATTGTTTATTTTTCATTTCATTGTTTTCTTTGTACTGGGTGAATGTCGGTTTTTACTACAGATGTGAATATATAAAGACAAAAAGAATTGAACTAAAGATTTTTGGAATAATGAAGACAAAGCAAAAAATTATACCCTTTCTCTTCTCTCTCTCTCTCCTTTTTTTTTTTTTTTTTTTTTTTTTTTTTTTTTTTTTTTTTAATATTTATCTGATAGTCAACGACCTTTCTTAACTTATTTTACAAAACTTCTTACTCATCATTATTCAAATGAATGAAATTAAAAATAAAAAGAACAAATCCAGAGAGTCTTATGCGTCCTTCCATAAAATTGTGAAGATAATTTCGAATTTTTATTTCGAAGAATGGTTCATCAACCAGTTCATCCAACACATTCACACAATTCTATCTTCAAAAATCATCTTTTATACTATCTCTATATTTTGACTTATTCGTTCTTTTATACTAGACCAAATAGTTCGAAGAGCTATTAGATATTTCTGTCGATATGTCACAAGAAAGAGTTAAAAAAAAAAAAACTCAGTAAATGCTCAAGGGTGCTGAAAGATAAGAAAGAGCATGTGACAATCGCAAGTGTTGTGAAATCAATGAGGAATACTTCTAATTCATTGTGATCAATCCGTCCCTTTGTGTGTTGTTCATAGTAAGAGTTTTTCTGGAGGAAATAGTTGTTGCATGCTATGGAGCTATTTTTTTTTTTTTTTTTTTGCTGATATCCCACTTCAAGGCCTATGACTTCTTATTAAAAATATTAATTATTGACATAAAAAGTGTTTTTAAATCAATTGTTTTTCACATTTTATGCGTGTTAATACATCATATATTACTGTAATTTTATTTATACAAAGTGAAGTAGCATGAGAAATTCTCTGCGTCTTTTGGATCTCCATATTCCTTATGAAATACAACCACGAATATTTATATTGATGATAACAATAAAATAAATTATTGCCGTAACAACAGCAACATAATAATAATAATAATAATAAGTAGTAGTAGTAGTATTTTTATTAGTAGTATTGTTACAACACCAAATACTAATTAAGCAGCTTTGTTTTTTTAATGCAAGAAAATAAAATCTGAGATTTGTATGAATATATGCGTGATAAAAAAAGCGAATAAAACATTTTTGAAATAATAATAAGCATAAGAAAATTCTTACTCTAATAGTCCAGTCAGTCTGGGCTTCTGCCTGGAAAGTTTTGGAGAAATTTTTTTATATTTCTTCCTTTATGTTTTTGGGTGTGCTGAACACGAATTTCAACTTTGCCACCTCGTATCTAGTCTGCTTAAAAAATTATAAGCGAAAAACCATGAAAAAATCGGAGTTTTTTCGGTTTTTCTCTTGTGTTCCGGAAAGGGTTAAATATTTTTGAAAAAATTATTGCACCAATTTAAACTAGAGAACATTTCTTACATTTTTCATATACAATTTTTTTTTCCTAAGATGAATAGTTTTGGCATACGAGTAAATTGAATTTTAGTGATATAATTGAAATTCCATCATCGGAGGGCGAAAACGTGATCCAATCATTATGCATCCAATTTAAACACCAATTTGCAACTGTTCAGTTATTTCTGGTTGCATTTCAAATATGTTTACATTTTCTTACCAAGTTTTAAACCTTTTATATCACTAAGAAAATAAATTGAAATCAGGGGATTAGGAAATATATAAAAACACAATCACTCTGCATAGATGAGAGAACCAATTTTTATTTTTCTAGTAATCTGATTTAAGTACAATTATAAGTATTGTCAGTTTAATATAATAGTAACATATGTGGAAGATTATAAACAGAAAAAAAAGGAAAAGAGGAAGCTTTGAAGAGCCTGGTTGATGTTCTTCAACAGGAGGTTCATCAATGTCTTCTTCTTCATCATCATCACTTGATGGCTCAGGTTGTGTCTCCACTTGACTTAAAATATCCTGTATTGGGTCGTCAACATCTGCTTCCAAGTCATCTTCGGCGATGAAGGAGCTGACATTGTCACAATGGCCATCGCAGTTTCGGTAGAGGAGCGAACAAAATAAACCTGCTCTCCTACAGCCACACATTCCACTACAGTTTGTTTTGCAATTCCAGGGTATTTTTCGCAGAATAGTTTCTGGTGCGGGAGGTTTGGTAGTTGTTATGGGTATGATGCCTCTCTTGGTTTTATTCCAGCCCCATTCCTCAGCATTTTTACAGTTACCTAGGCATTGCTGTACTTGGTGATAAATTCGTAGACAGTGATATCGAGCTGCATCTTCTGTTGAAGGGAGCAATGCAATATTTGCAGCGGTCTTAAAAGCAGATTTTATGTAGCACCTGTACCTCAGGCTGTTTAGAGAAGGTGCTGCTTTCGCTCTGAATCCGTACAGGTATACGAGAAAAAAACAGCCCAGCTTTAATAACATCGTCAGCTACAGCACTAGGGTTTTTAAATATATAGAACCACATGTTACAGGTCGGCAAATTTCTTCAAAATTTGAAGGTATTTTGTTTTTTCTTGACTGTACAATGCAGAAGCGGTATCCCATCCACTCATGGCATGTGGAAATAGGATGTGTTTGGAAATTAATTTGTCGACTGCACCCAAAGGTGAATAGATCTTCTGGGGACTTTTCCCTTTTCCTTGTTTCAGGAAATAAACATTGGGAAAGTTGCAAAGTCCAATTAAGATTACCAGAAGGTCTACATCTTCACCAATGACTATCACGTTCTCATGGTTAGGTGCCAACTTGAGAGCAGTGTTGATAATGAATGTGTCGGCGTCTTTTTTTGCCTACTTGCAAATCATATTTTCAGAGTCAAATCTACACATCAGCATGGCAATTAAACGGTTTTTCTTCTTGTCGTTTGCTAGAAATTTCTCAAGAGAAACCGTTGGCAACCGAGTCTCATTCAAAACAACCTCATTAGGTACCGTTTTGCGAGATCGTCTATCACGCTTAACAAATTTAGTGCTCATTTCAGTAATGTTTTCTGGGTATCCATCGAAGATTACTAGAGCGTTCGCTGCGTATTTCGACTTAACAAAGTCCACATAGCTGTCATAAATTGATCCAAATGATTGACCACCCTGCCATCAAACTCTGTGCAGTAAATACCCACCATCTATGACATATATGCATCTGCTCCCAAAAGTGATGTCTGGTGAGAGTGAAGTAAATTCCTTGTACAAAGTGGATTTGGCAGTTTTTCGCATTCCGGATTCGTCAAAAAGAAACAATGGATAGGGAGAGAGCTCGTAAGTCAAATATTCCTCAAGTTCTTGGTTAGATTGCTTTGTTACACTTATTCTTTGGAAGAGTGCTGTCGAGTTGATGTGAATTTTTTCTTCACCTATTTTGACAGCGCTATTCAACACAGCTAATGGCTGCACTCTTTCATTACGCTTGAATGTAACGGAATGAAAATTGCTGTTAATGATTCTTGATATGCCAGCAGTGCCAACTTCCTGTGCCATATGACAGTTTATTCTCTCATCTCCGACAACCCCAGTAGAGATTAAAATGAGATCATTTGTTTCTCGGAAAAGAATGTGCTGGTGAATCCATTCCAATAATTTATTCATATCAGCCTTGTCCCGGGTAACACTGGAGTTTCTCATCTCTACATGTTGTAAAAGCTGTCCCGCTGAACTCTTCATTTTCTTCGCATATCCGTTGCAGTGGCGTCATACCCATGCTCAATCTTGCCAAAACTCCTTCACTGACCACACGCCCATGAGTGAGTCCACCTGCTGTTTTCATGGTCTTCATTAAAGATTTTGCTCTATCGTCATGTCAGTCCATGTTCCTGACCAGAATTTGTCTGTACGGCGAATGGTGGATCCCCCATCAGTTGTGAAGTTTTCAAAGTCATCAGCAGTCATTTTTTCCTTCAAATTATGCATATCTTGAAGATATAGGTAAGAGCACTTGGTATACAAATACTGACCACTGGCGTGGAAGTATGGCAACATTCTGTGTATAGTTTGAAAGATGCAAATCCCAATCACCATTTCTTTCAGATTCAATGAATTATTTGACAATAGTCACCATATCAAAGTATTGGATCCACAGTTTTGCTGTAGGGCCTTGCTGCTCGAGTGATATCACGTGCGTGGTGCCATGGAGGTGTTTCAAGGACTGCTTCCCACGCGTTTTGCATTCACAAAAACATTACATTCAGCGTTTTCGCCCTGCGATGATGGAATTTCAATTATATCGTTAACATTCATTTTACTCGTAGTCCAAAACTATTAACCATAGAAAGAAAAACTGTATATGAAAATTGTAGGAAATTTTCTCTAGTTTAATTTGATGCAATAATTTTTTTTAAAACATTTAACCCTTTCCGGAATACAAAGTAAAAACCGAAAAAACTCCAATTTTTTCATGGTTTTCCGCTTATAATTTTTTAAGCAGACCAGTTACGAGGTGGCAAAGTTGAAATTCGTGTTCAGCACCCCCAAAAACATAAAGGAAGAAAGAAAAAAAAACTTCTCCAAAACTTTCTAGGCAGAAGCCTTTTTTGGTCTAAATTTACTGGACTATAATGAATACACCTTCTTCGTCTCTTTCTTATTTTTTCCCTCTTATCTCATTCTTAACAACCTTTCTACTCATTTTCAAAATTGCTTAATTATGCTTGACTTTTTAGCTTATTTGTAACAACATTTAACTTATATTCAATTTATAGTTAGCTTATGTTTAACTTATTTCAACTTAATAAACTAAATAAAGTTTTTAAAATTGAGAGAATGAAACTACTGTCAGATGATATATGTTGTCGCTCTATAAAACTGGAAGATTGTTTTCGAATTCGGAAGAGAATGTTTCATCAACGACATCATTCACACAATTCAATGTACAAAAATCATCCATTATATTGTCTCTAGATTTTGACTTATTATTTCTTTTACCAGGGATCTGTTTAGGAATAAATTGGGTCCTTTAAAGGACCCTTCACAAAATTCTTTGTCTTAAAAATAGACCTTTTACAAAACTTTTCCTCTATAAAATAAACTTTTCACAAATGTAACCATTTAAAAACAAAATCCGACTGTCACTTTTACATTACAAAGGAAATATGTGTATTTTACATACATATATCTTCTTAAAAATGTACAAACAAGAACCTGAATATAACGAGAATTTCAAATTCACAAAAATATGACTGGATTTTTCACAAATGTCGAAATCTGTTTACAATTTTACAAAAAGAGGACCCTGGGGGAAAAGTCTAGACAGAGCCTTGTGTACACTAGACCAAATAGTTCGAAGGGCTTACTAGATATTTCTGTTTGATATGTCACGGGGTAGAATTCAATCAAAATAATAATAACAGTAATAAAAAAACTTAGTGGATGCCCAAAAGAGCAGAAAGATGAGAAAGAGCGGCTGACAATCACAAGTGTTGGTGAAATCAGTGGGGAATAGTTGTAATTAATTGTGATCAATCCATGTCTTGTGTGTTGTTCATTGTAACACATTCTCTGGTAGAAATATTTGTTGCATGTTATGAAGCTATTCTTTTGTTTATATCCCACTTTAAGGCCTATGATTTCTTAATAAAAAATATTAATTATTTTCGTGAAACGTGTTTTATAATTCATTCTTTTTCATATTTTAGGCTTGTTGATACATAATAAATTACTACTATTTTATCTCTACAAATTGGAATGCAGATGTAGCACGAAAAACCCTCTGCGTTTTTTGGATCTTCATATTCCTTATGAAATACTACCACGAATATTTATATTGATGTTAATAATCATGAATTATTGCCGTAAGAACAACAACAACAACATAATAATAATAATAGTAATTATAATAACAATCATAATTATTATTATTTCTATTATTATTATTATTATTATTATTATTACAACACCCCCAAATACTATTTAAGCAGCTTTGTTTATTTCAAATGCAAGAAAATAAAATCTGGGATTTGTATGAATATATACGTGGTAAAAAAAGTAAAAAAAAAGTATTTTTGTAATTATAATAATAAAAAGAAATTTCTTACTCTAAATGAAATACACTAAAGAATACGACTTCTTCTTTTCTTTCTTAATTTTTTTCTTCCTATTGCCTATTGTTTGTAACAACCTCTCTACTCATTTTACAAATTGCTTAATTATATTTAAATTCTTAACTTATTTTTAACTTACGCTTAGCTTATGTTTAATTTAATCTTAACTTGTGTTTAGCTTCATTTTTTTTTAAATTTCTTTCAACTGAATAAATTTGAAGAGTTTTATAGAATGAGACAAAGAAACTACTGACAGATGATATATTATATCATTCCATAAAACTGGAAGAATTTTTTTCGAATTCAGTAAGAGAATGTTTCATCAACGAGTTCATTCAGACAATTAATTTTCCAAAAATCATCCTTTATACTATCTATATATTTTGACAAAGTGAAGTGCAGATCTAGCAGGAATCTCTGTGTCTTTTGGATTTTCATATTCCTTATTAGGTGTGTTCGTAATTATGTAAATACGAAGCACCTATAGTCCTCGTCTGGTCCGTCTGTCTGCATATAACAGCGCAAAAACGACCCAACCGAAGAGTTTGAAATTTAATATATAGAATCGTTGCAGAATTTTCTGAAGTCATTTCAATTTTTATGAAAATCGAATCAAAACTTAAAAGATATTAATAAAAGTTTTCTTAATTCTAATAATCCCTATCATATGTAATTAATTCAATTATATCCCGTAATATGTAATGACTCTAGGTTGCTATGGTGATTACGCCCTATTTAAGATGGAGTCATATTATTTCCGTATTACTAAATTTAAAAACCTAATTTATGTACTAACATTGTTTAATTATGGCGTTTATATAATCTACTGACACTTTTTTGGATAGATGTTTCCGGAGAAATAGATATTAAATGGAAAAAGTGCCTAAATGTGGATTTCAAGTTCTGAAATTTTCAAAGCTAGGCTTAAATTTCTCATTTTAATTTTCAGTAAATATCAACGAAAGATAAAATATTGCCAACTTAAAATGTACTTATTTTATTACGGAAATTAATCATATAATAACAGACGATATAATTCATTATTTCAATGAAATAATAACAATGATTTTTTTACATTGTCTTGTATTGGATATTTGAGTATACTATAATTTAATGTAACAGAATTCTAATTAATTGTTTGTAAAAGTTTATTTAAACTTAATTTCATAAAATGAAAATAATATCTATAACATGAAAATCTGCACATAAAATAAATTCTGTATTCATGTATTTTTGTATAAGAGTGCAACAGCTATTGCACCAAGATCTGAATATTTATAAAACTAGATTTAGTACGAACGTTAGCTCATTTGTCACGTTTGACGTACAATTTTCAACTTGTTGTCTGAGTGCAACGAAGACTCATACACAGCGCAGTATTACTTTGCCCCATATATAGCTACGATGGATATTAAAACCTTTCGTCAAGCATAACTCAAAAAATATTTAACGGATTTCGTTCAAATTTTTACAGCAGGTACCTATAAAGGTGACAACGTCGTCTATTTATTACCAAGAATAAATGTTAAACCGTTTGGAAATTATATTAAAAAAATAGATAAAAAAGCACAATTAAAGTACATACGTCAGGAAATTTTGTGGTACGTCATTTTCACCGCCGGGAGATTTTCGTAGACAATCGGAATTGAAAAGTTCATGGAGTACATGGAGCAAAAAAAATATGCACGCACTAATATTCAGCACAATAAAATATATTTCAATTGAGTAGAAATCGAAAATTAATCTGGATTTTTTTCTGTTTGAAAGAAAAACCCCGCAATAACTTAGTAGACTTGGTATTAGAGATTTGGCGCAAATCTCAGCAATAGCAGCTTTTTTTATTTCGCATGTGTAAATAATAAAAAAAAAAATTCTTTGGTGTTTAAATAAAAGGTTTCGATTTATGGCATTATTTCTTTTTTTTTCTCTCTCTTTTTAGCATTTTAAATGGGATTAATGAAAGGCATGTATTTTAAATTAAATGAGTGAAACGTTTATATTTAAATGAAATGAATTCAATATGAAAATGTTATAGGAACAATATTTGGCGATTTATCAACTGCGCCAGGATAACATAAAAGTACCAATATATCAAACGGTATGTAGTATGTAAAATGAAACAATTACAATCACCCATCGTACAAGAAAAAAAAACTAATCTGCATTCAGAGGGAAAAATCCATCTCCTGTGCCGTAAGATTTGGCGAGTTCTTTTTTGGTGATAAGTTTTTCGATGTGATAGTTGGGATCTGAAGGATTTGGCTTACTTTTTCTAAATCTTATTTTTTTTGCAGATGTAGTATTATGTAAATATATTTTTTTGCAGATGTAGTATTATGTAAATATATTTTTTTGCAGATATTTTTCTATTTTGTATATTTTCTATTTGGCATTTGGAAAAGAGATTTTTACCTTTTTATCTGTGCCTTCGGAAATATTAAAAAATAAAAAAAGATTTACATATATCAAGCGTTTAATTTTTATACGGACCACTTCTCCATTTTTAGATTTGGTACTTTTCGGTTAGCCGGGCGCCAGTGAAATTTATATATCTATGTATACATATATATACATATATCTATACATACACACATTTATATATGCATGTATGTATATATACATATATATATACACATACATATATGTGTGTATGTATACATAGATATGTATATATAGATATATAAATTTCACTGGCGCCCGGCTAACCGAAAAGTACCTTAGATTTAAAATGCTATTTATTATTTACTAGCCGTTTATTAATTGTTTACAATTTACCCCCCTGACAATAACAATTATTTATCACAAAAATGCCTCTTAGGTTTGTTAAATAAGTTTGTTAAATAAGTTTGTTTATGTGTTTTCATTACTTATTAAAATATCGAATATGGCGATAAAATTTCATTTTAGCATCGTGCTTAAATTTTTAAGATGGCGCAAAAACATGGTTTAATAAACGTATGTTTGTAAATATTTGAAAAACATGTTTTACCGCTCTCTTGAAAAATTTTGTAAGATGCTAAAACTACCTTTTGGCACCATTTAAAAATTTTTTCGCCAACCGACATAGGATACGAAACTTTTTCCCATTCAGATACACATGCAAGGCTGGTCTCAAACAAGAGTAAAGCTAGCAACAATATTGTTCTAACTCTATAAGAGTTACAATAATGATATTAAATACTCCGATTGGCTTTGGGCCCAATTACGAAAGTTTCTCCTAAAAAAAAAACTGTAAAAGAGGTCTTTTACATTTGTTTCAAATGAAGCTCGGTCTACAAGGTATTAGTTAATAATACAAACAACACTAATGGCATGGAGGAAAAAGTTTTAATTTAAATTTATATATTTGAAACCCTTCCCCCCCAACCCCCCCCCCAAAAAAAAAAAAAGAAAAGAAAAGAAAGTTACAGTAATGAATTTAAAATGGCGTTAAGCCACGCTTTCTAACATAAGCAATTGGCTGCAAACGCGATAACGAAACTTTCACCTAACTTAATAACATGTAGCTAATATAGCCCTCAGGGTACTTTGCAGTTATACAGACCTTGTGGTTTTTTTAAAAAGCTTGAGACAATTCAGGTTTAAGAAGTTGAGATTTACTGTCAAATGATATAAACAACTATGAACACAAAACTGATGAATTATTATTCAGTTTTATGTATGTATTTTAAAAAAATGCATCTGATTACACTTATTAGATAAATTACTTCTGTTTGCATTTAATAACTGATAAACGGCTTCTGTATATTAAATGAACTGTTTAAATATTGGGAAGAGGTGGCGAGAGGTAGAAAGACGAGTAAACAAACGGGTAGACAGACGGGTAGTGAGATGGGTAGGGAGACGAGTAGCGACATAGGTAGGCTGACGGGTAGCGAAACGAATAGACAGACGGCTAGAGAGAAAGGTAAAAAGAGGGTTGACAGAGGGGTAGCGAGATGGGTCTCGAGACGGGTAGCGACACCGGTAGACAGGAATGTAGCGAGAAAGGTTGTGAGACGCGTAGAGTGTTAGATAAAGAGACGAGTAGAGAGATGAGTACAGAGACGAGTTGACTGACGGGTAATGAGATTGATAGCGAGACGGATGAAGAGTCGAGTACAAAAACAGACGGATAGTGAGACGGGTATACAGACGAGTAGAGAGACAGTAGATGGGTACGGAGATGGGTAAGAAGATGGGTAGAGAGGCGTATAGCCAGACGGGTAGAGAGACGGGTAGAGAGACAGATAGACAAATGGGTAGCGAAGTCGATAGAGACACGGCTAGACATACAAGTAGTTAGACGGATAGACAGACGGTTAGAGAAATAGATTGGCGGGTAGCGAGACCGGTAGAGAAATATAGAGACGGGTAAGAAGATGGGTAGAGAGGCGTATAGCCAGACGGGTAGAGAGACAGATAGACAAATGGGTAGCGAAGTCGATAGAGACACGGCTAGACATACAAGTAGTTAGACGGATAGACAGACGGTTAGAGAAATAGATTGGCGGGTAGCGAGACCGGTAGAGAAATATAGAGACGGGTAGCGAGACCGGTAGAGAAATATAGAGACAGATAGCGAGACGTGTAGAGAGATAGACAATCAGTTAGAGAGACGGGCAGAAAAACGGATAAGGAAACAGACAGATTGTGGAGAGACAGACAGACAGGCAAAAGAAAAGTCTGCGGATTGGCGCAGTAAAGGCGCATTAAAGGCGTAGGGGGCAGAGCCTCCTAGAGAATAATCAAGAAGTATCTGTTAAGCTTAACTTTGTAATATATATAATTTTTCAATTTTGCCGATATGGAGATTTAATGTAAAAGTTATTTTACAGAAGTCATCAAAAGATTTGTTGTATACTTTAATAGTAATTTAGACTATAGTTTTGCAATCTGGTTTGTAGCAAAACATGCTATCAATGTGGTTTGAAGTGTAAGAGTTTCTATAAACAGTTATACAAATAGTAGATATATAATCAAGGAAGAAAAATTTTAAATTCATACACAAAAAAGGTGCAACAATGAAATTAAATTTGCGTTAAGCCACGCTTGATAGAATAATCTATTGGCTGCAAATCCAATTACGTAACTTTAAAAAGCTTGGCGTTTTAAAAGATCCGGCGTTTTTTTTTTTTTTTTCAAGTTTTGCGCAATACGCGCTTAAGAAAATGAGATTCTTTGCCACATGTTAAAAAAAATTATGACAACACATCTGATGAACGGTACTTCTTTTCTATTTTTTTTAACAGTGTATATGAATTTATATATGATATTTTGTAATTCTATCATTTAATTTGCTCTTTTTCTTTATATTGTAATTGTTAACCCTATGTTCTCAGCAATATCACTCAGACTAATCCCTTTCAGGGAAGTCCTAGTTAAATATTGCAACGAATATTTATAAGGATGATGGTAATAATAAAGTAAATTATTATCGTAACCTCGTCAACAACCACAACAACAACATAATAATAATAAAAACTATTATTATTATTATTATTACAACACCAAATACTATTTAAGCAGATTTGATTTTTCGAATGCAAGAAAATAAAATCTGTGATTTTTATGGATATATACATGATAAAAAGAAAAACCGTTTTCTTCTTCTTATCTAGTTGTTAAAGACCTTCCTACTTATTTTTAAATTACTTAATTATGTTATTGACATGAAAAGCGTTTTACAATCATTTGTTTTTCGCATTTTAATCGGATTTTTACATCCTAAATTAATTTCTTAACTCATTTTTAACTTAACTTGTTCACTTATTTTTAACGTACGTTTAACTTTATAATAAATTATAACACCTTGTAATAATATATTACCTTTAAATGCTAAAGGTGTAAAATTAACAGCATAATATAAATTAAAATAACTTTTATTAGTTGTTTTACATGTTTCGACTCTTTCCGAGTCATTTTCAAAAACAAAATGAGAATATTCTACAGCTGCACGGGCTTTGAAGTTATTATTTTCATGTACTTTTTTAAAAAATACGCACGTTATCTATTATTTTTTACATGATTGTTTATATTCATATCTATTTCATTCATATAAGATATGAAAATAAACAATCAAGTAAAAAATAATAGATAACGTGCGTAATTTTAAAAAAAGTACATGAAAATAATAACTTTAAAGCCCGTGCAGCTTTAGAATATTCTTATTTTGTTTTTGAAAATGACTCGGAAAGAGTCGAAACATGTAAAACAAATAATAAAAGTTATTTTAATTTATATTATGTTGTTAATTTTACACCTTTAGCATTTAAAAGTAATATACGTTTAACTTATGTTGAACTTATGCTTAACTCATGCTTAACTTCATTTCTTAAACTTCTTTCAACTTAATAAATTGAAAAAAAAAATTAAATTACAGAGAAAGAAACTTTTGACAGATGATATATTATGTCACTCCATAAAAACTGGAAGATTTTTTTTTTAAATTCAGAAAGAGAATGTTTCACAAATGAATTCATTTAAACAATTCATTCTACAAAAATCATCCTTTATACTATCTCTGTATTTTGATTTATTCTTTCTTTTACACTAGACCAAATAGTTCGAAAAGCCTACTAGATATTTCTGTTTTATGTGTCACGAGGAATAGCTCAATAAAAAAAAAAAATCTTATTAGGATGCCCAAGGGAGCAGAAAGATAAGAAAGAGCAGCTGACAATCGCAAGTGTGGTTCAATCAATGGGGAATAGTCTAACTCATAGTGAGATCAATCCATGATTGCGTGCTGTTCACTGTAAAGCAATTTATATTGTAAATATTTGTTGCTTGTTGTGGAGATAATCTTTTTTTGTATCCCACTTGAAGACCTGTGATCTCTTATTAAGTATATTGTAATTAAGTCTCTTATTAAGTAATTACTGCTGTGAAAAGTGTTTTATGGTGAATTGTTTTTCTCATTTTATGCGTAATAATATATCGTTATTCACTACTATTTTATTTATTCAAACTGAAATTCTGATGTAGCGTGAGAAATGCTGTTCGTCTTTTGGATTTTCGTAATTTAAGATTAAGTATTCCTTATTAAATACAATCACGAATATTTATATCGATGAAGAAAATACAATGTTCGTAACAGCAATAGCATAATAATAATAATAATAATAATAATAATAATAATAATAATAATAATAATAATAATAATAGCAGCAACAAAAGCTGTTTAAGTAACGTTGACTTATCTAGGGTAAGAAACTTATTTTCTAAGGTTTTTATGGAAGTATATATATTTAAAAAAAAAATGCTAATAAAAATAAAATATCTTTGCAATACTAAAAACAATTGGAAATCCACATCCTAAAGATTTCGTTTATTTCTTTTCTTTTCTGTCAAAGATCTTCTTCTTTATATATATATATATATATATATATATATATATATATGATTTTCAACGAACTTTTTGCGTATTTTCCAAATTGCTTAATCAGTATTATGCAGTTGAATAAAATTTAAAAAAAAAAGATAAACTATACAAAGATATATGTATCACCATAAAAGTGAAAAATGTTTTATTATTATTATTATTATTATTATTATTTAAAAGAATGTTTCACCAAACAGTTAATCTATCCCTTAATTTAAACAATGGGTATCTGTATTAAAATCATTAAAATTACAGACATTACATTACACTTTCATAAAACATTAAAAACATATTAAAATTGGACGTTTCGGATTTACATGAAAATCCCTCTTCAACAAACATTTTTCTTAACGTAAGTCACAGTTCGAAAATATCAACAAATAGAAAATGCAACGTATCAAAATGTCGAAGCCAAAGTTACAGTTATAATAACACAGAGTTTTCATTTGGGATTGCACCTGCTTCATTAAGAGGTAAATCTGTAATTTTCGTATACCATGCTTCTAAGAAAGTACGAGTTCTGTAGTCGCTGCGCTTCGATCTGATTACAAAAGATTTAGCAAAATCTGGAAGGAGTATCTGGTTTAATGGGTATCTGGAAGAAAGGCCTATGTTATAAAGTTAAAATCTCGAGAAATGAGGGAAAAACTATTAATGTCATTGATTAGCGATGTCCTTGTCTTGACCACTATGCAACATAGGACCTCCTTTCTATCTTAATTACCCTCCACGTTTGTCTTCATGCTGAGCATTGATGAGTAATAAAAAAAAATAGTTAGGTGGATAAGGAAAGTAATAAGTTTATTTTTAGTTAATTGTTTTGATTTTTTATTTAAACTAAACAAAGTTATCGATTTAACTGCAGTTTTTAACACTGGGTAATCATCAATCATTCCACATATGTCCTTTCCAAACAACAAACCCAGCTTTCCAAAATTTGTAACGTATAGACACTTCTGTCAGTGACCTCAATTCCTTCTCCAAAAACCATCATTTTATTACCTCTACAATACTACTTGTATATTATGAAATTACAATTTTTAACACTGTTTATTTATCAATAATTCCACATACGCGCTTTTCCAACAAAAAACCCAACTTTCCAAAATTTGTAACATACAGGCCTTTCTGTCAGACACCCATTCAATTCATTCTTCAAAAACCATCATTTTACTACCTCTACAATACTATTTGTATAATATGAAATTGCAATTTTTAATACTGGGTATTTATCAATCATTCCACATACAACCTTTCCCAACAAAAACCCAACTTTCAAAAATTTGTAACATATAGGCTCTTCTGTCAGGCACCCATTCAATTCATTCTCCAAAAACCATCATTTCACTACTTCTACTACACTACTTGTATATTATGAAATTGCAATTTTTAACACTGGGTATTTATCAGTCATTCCACATACAACCTTTCCCAACAAAAAACCCAACTTTCAAAAATTTGTAACATATAGGCTCTTCTGTCAGGCACCCATTCAATTCATTCTCCAAAAACCATCATTTCACTACTTCTACTACACTACTTGTATATTATGAAATTGCAATTTTTAACACTGGGTATTTATCAATCATTCCACATACAACCTTTCCCAACATAAAACCCAACTTTCAAAAATTTGTAACATATAGGCTCTTCTGTCAGGCACCCATTCAATTCATTCTCCAAAAACCATCATTTCACTACTTCTACTACATTACTTCTATATTATGAAATTGCAATTTTTAACACTGGGTATTTATCAATCATTCCACATACAACCTTTCCTAACAAAAAACCCAACTTTCAAAAATTTGTAACATATAGGCTCTTCTGTCAGGCACCCATTCAATTCATTCTCCAAAAACCATCATTTCACTACTTCTACTACACTACTTGTATATTATGAAATTGCAATTTTTAACACTGGGTATTTATCAATCATTCCACGTACGCACTTTTCCAACAAAAAACCCAACTTTCAAAAATTTGCAACATATAGACTTTTTTGTCACAGACACCCTTTTAATTCATTCTCCAAAAACCACGAAACCATCTTTTTACTACCTCTGTAGTACTACATATTCATTCCTTTATACTAGACAAAATATTGTTCAATAGTTCGAAAAGTCTACTAGATATTTCTGTATGTTATGTCAGGAGGAAAAACTCAGTCTCAAAAAGAAAAGATTCTCAGTGGATGCCCGAGAAAGCTGAAAGATAAGAAAGAGCGTCTGACCTTTTGTCCCAAGTGTGGCGAAATCAATGGGGAATAGTTCTAATTCATTGTGATCAGTCCATGCATTTCGTGTTGTTCCTTACGAAAATTTTGTCTGGTGGAAATATTTGTTTGCATGTGATGAAGCTACTCTCTTGTTGATATCACATTTTTTAAAGAGCTGTGATCTCTTTTTTAAAAATGTTATTTATTGACATGAGAAGGGATTTATACTCATGAGAAGGGTTGTGTACTGAATAGTTTTTTTAATATATACTAATTATCATATAGTAAAATACTACTACGTTATGTTTATACAGTAAAGTGTAGCATGATAAATATTTAGTTAGTTTTGAATCTTCTCAATTTAAGATTTATTCCTTATGAAATGCTACCATTAATATTTATGTACGTCGTAACAACAATAACATAATAATAAAGTAATACCAACATAGCAACAAAAGCTATTTAAGTAGCTTTTATTTTTCTTAGGCAAGAAACTAATATTAAAAGCTTTGTATGAATGCATGTACGAGAAAAAAAGGAATAAAAATAAAATATATTTGGAATAATAATGGCAAAGGAAATTCACATTCTAAATAACCCGTCTTCTTCTTTTCTTTTCTTTCTTTTTCTTTTCTCTTATCTGATTGTGAAGGAACTTTCTACTGATTTTCAAAACTGTTTCATAATGAGTATACAAATGAATGAAAGAAAAAAGAAGAAAAAAACCCATAGAAATATCAGATGCCCATCCATAAAACTAGAAGAATTTTTTCGAATTCAGAAAAAGAATGTTTCATCAACTACTTCATAGAACTCTTCATTTAAGCAATTTATTCTCAAAATATCATATTTTTCCTATCTCTACATTTTGACATTCATTTTTTTTTTCCCACTAGACCAAATAGTTCGAAGACCTACTAGATACTTCTGTGTGCTATGTTACAAGAAAAAGCTCAGTCAAAAAAATTCTCATTGGATGCTCAAGGGAGCTGAAAGATAAGAAAAAAGCGTCTGACAATCGCAAGTGTGGTGAAATCAATGGGGAATAGTTCTAATTCATTGTGATCTGTCCAAGTTTTGTGTGTTGTTTGTTGTAAGAATTTTTCTGGTGGAAATATTTGGTCCGTGTGATCGAACTATTCTCTTGTTAATATCCTATTTGTTAAAGATCTACGATTTCTTAATAATTATTAGTATGAAAAGGGTTTTATAATGAATTGATCTTCACTTCTTATGAGAATTAATACATTGTAAAATTCTTCTATTTTATTTATGCACAATATAATGAACAAGCATGAAACATCTTCTTTTCTTTTGGAACTCAATACGTTTATCGTTAACTATTCTTATTTAAATGCTATCAATAATACTTGAATTAATGATAATAATAAAATTAAGGATTATCACAACAACAAAGTAATTATAATACTAGCAACAACAAGAAAAAGAAAATCAAAAACTGTTTCTAAGATAAAACCTGATATTCTGAGAACTGAAATGTGTAAGAATATTTATTTTTACTAAAAAGGTGCAAATATGCATATAAAGATTTTTAAAACATGAAAACCCGTCAAAAGATGTTAAAAAAATGTTAAAAGCCGTAGCGCTTTCAACTGCTCTAAACGTCACTTTCCAAATTTCCCCTGATGATGACTGTTTAGAGCTGTTGAAACCGCTCGGGTTTTTAACATCTTTTTAACATCTTTTGACGGGTTTTTATGTTTTAAAAGCCTTTATATTTATATTTGCATCTTTTTAGTAAAAATAAATATTCTTACACATTTAATTCAATATTCAAGGGGAACATTACGTTTAAAATTTATAGTTAAACAACAACAAAGTAATTATAATACTAGCAACAACAAGAAAAAGAAAATCAAAAACTGTTTCTAAGATAAAACCTGATATTCTGAGAACTGAAATGTGTAAGAATATTTATTTTTACTAAAAAGGTGAAAATATACATATAAAGATTTTTAAAAGATGAAAACCCGTCAAAAGATGTTAAAAAAATGTTAAAAGCCGTAGCGCTTTCAACTGCTCTAAACGTCACTTTCCAAATTTCCCCTGATGATGACTGTTTAGAGCTGTTGAAACCGCTCGGGTTTTTAACATCTTTTTAACATCTTTTGACGGGTTTTTATGTTTTAAAAGCCTTTATATTTATATTTGCATCTTTTTAGTAAAAATAAATATTCTTACACATTTAATTCAATATTCAAGGGGAACATTACGTTTAAAATTTATAGTTAAACAACAACAAAGTAATTATAATACTAGCAATAACAAGAAAAAGAAAATCAAAAACTGTTTCTAAGATAAAACCTGATATTCTGAGAACTGAAATGTGTAAGAATATTTATTTTAACTAAAAAGGTGAAAATATACATATAAAGATTTTTAAAACATGAAAACCCGTCAAAAGATGTTAAAAAAATGTTAAAAGCCGTAGCGCTTTCAACTGCTCTAAACGTCACTTTCCAAATTTCCCCTGATGATGACTGTTTAGAGCTGTTGAAACAGCTCGGGTTTTTAACATCTTTTTAACATCTTTTGACGGGTTTTTATGTTTTAAAAGCCTTTATATTTATATTTGCATCTTTTTAGTAAAAATAAATATTCTTACACATTTAATTCAATATTCAAGGGGAACATTACGTTTAAAATTTATAGTTAAACAACAACAAAGTAATTATAATACTAGCAACAACAAGAAAAAGAAAATCAAAAACTGTTTCTAAGATAAAACCTGATATTCTGAGAACTGAAATGTGTAAGAATATTTATTTTTACTAAAAAGGTGAAAATATACATATAAAGATTTTTAAAACATGAAAACCCGTCAAAAGATGTTAAAAAAATGTTAAAAGCCGTAGCGCTTTCAACTGCTCTAAACGTCACTTTCCAAATTTCCCCTGATGATGACTGTTTAGAGAAGTTGAAAGCGCTCGGGTTTTTAACCTTTTTAACATCTTTTGACGGGTTTTTATGTTTTAAAAGCCTTTATATTTATATTTGCATCTTTTTAGTAAAAATAAATATTCTTACACATTTAATTCAATATTCAAAGTGAACATTACGTTTAAAATTTATAGTTAAACTATATTTTATATTCTGAGAACTGTTTGTATCTTTGTTTGTTTTGTTACTAAATTAATATTTTATTATTTAAATTCATATTTTTTTTCTTTCTTTGCTGATTGATAACCTGAAACCTACACGTATTCCTAAAAATAAAAAAAGTTCGATATTTATTAGGTAATTCATAAAGTTTCGTTCTTATATGATTGTTATCAGTAATAGAAGATAAGAAACAATAACTGACAATATTAAATGTGATGAGGTTAATGGGAAATAGTTCTAATTCACTGAGATAAATTCATGTCTCACGCATTGTCCTTTATAAGAATTTTTGTGGTAGAAAATTTTGTTGCATAAGATGGAGCTGTATACTCTTGTTGTTATCCCATTTGTGGCAGACCTTAATTTCGTATTAAGAATGTTAATAAATGATATGAAAAGCGTTTTATAAGGAATGGATTTTCACATTTAAGGCGATTTAATGTCTCGAAAAAATATTACTGTTTTATTTATGAATAATGAAACGCAAGTATAAAATGAAAAATCTTCCTCATATGTTTAAGATTACATATATACCTTATTAAACGCTTTCAATAATACATTGAAGATAATAACAATAAAAAAATAATTGTTGTAATGACAACATAATTATATTAATGTTAATAATAACAACAGTAAAAGAGGCTACTAAAATAATATATATATATACATATATTGCACTGTAGGAGTAAAACACAGCAAAATAGATTGCTAATTTGGTTGCTAATATTTCTTTCTGCAAATAACAGAAAAATGTACCTTAAAACTTTTTTTTTCTGTATACATTTATGGTAAAAATTGCTATATTCATGCAAACCTTTGTAGTCAAAACTATTGGCAAACAAACTGCCGATAGATTTTACTAAGATTTTCTTTGTTTTTTCCTATAGCGTAGGTTAAAACACTAATATTCTGAAGCTAATTTTAAATATATATATTTTTTTTACGTACTGAATATTTGTTTATCTTTAATTTTCGGTCCTCTCTCCCTTTATCTTGTGCAAGAACGGGACTTTTAATCCCAAGAAGAAAAATGTATATTGAGATTGACTAGGCAAGATTCCATTAGAGATAAGTCCCATCAGCTGCTGAAAAGTTCTGCTCTCAAAGCTGGTAGACAGGGATTCGAGCCAGATTCCTTCATCGGATCGGGTAACCCGATTTTACCTGAACCGTGGGTCGAGTCGGGTCGAGTTGACGCATTTTTTTTTTCATTGAGGGTCCTGGTTCGGATCTTTGATTTTAAATGTTTCGGGTTGGGGTAGGTTTCCAGTTGAGTTTTGATTCTTTCGGATCGGGTTCGGGTAGGTTTGCAGTTGAGTTTTGATTCTTTCGGGTCGGGTTTGGGTATTTATCCAGTTGAGTTTTGATTATTTCGGGTCGACTTCGGGTTTACCTGATTTTTCAAAAGAAAGTCCTGAATATTTTCAGTTAAAAAAACTATATATTTGAATATTAATGTTCATTTTTATACAAAAATGTAAAATTGATATTTGATATATAATTGTAGACTACTTTTTCATAATTGTATTTAAATATGGATTAAGTTTCTTTCACTTCGGGTTCTGGTTGAGATCGGGTCGGGTACAAACCGGCCCCGTGCAATACACTAGTTCGAACCCATGTCGTGCACGTCCCCCTAACCGTTTGGAGTTTTCCTTGATTTCCTTCGTAAATGCTGCGTAAATTCTGGTTAGGCTCCCTTAGAAACCCCATCCCCTGGTCTATTTCTCTCGTGCAAATAACACTGGTCAGCAAAAAATAAAAAATAAATAAATAAAAATAAATAAATATAAAAGAAAAAAGTTTCCTTGAAAAACAAATATGAAAGCTGTATAGACATGACATTTCTAATTTTATATATGACATCCAAATTCCGCCAGCACGCATAATTTTTCGAAATAGTTTTATCATAATAATAATAAACAATGAAGGATTTTTATATTAATTTACAATCCTAACTAAAATTAAAAGCATACAAAAGGTACATTAAATGTCTTCGATAACAAAGCAATAAAATATATCATGAAAATCAATTTTCAGCATTGTTTTTTTTTTTTTTTTTTTTTTTTTTGTGTGTGTGTGTATTTACCCCTTTTTCGTGCCCAGCAATACCCGCTAACATATCTCCGTTAATTTTTTCGCTGTATCTCAGCTAATGAAATACATATATTTATATATAAGTTGTTTATGTTGTATTACATACATTTTAATATTTATGCAATTTCTAATTTAGTTTTAGTAAGATATAAAATGTCTTAATTTTAAAAGCAAACCCTCCCACCAAAAAAAAAAAAAAAAAAAAAAAAAAAAAAAATGTTACGTGATACAGTAATTTTAATGCCATATTTTGATTTAGTATCGTGAAATCTATTAGAATAAACCATTATTTTTACAGGTGGGATGCTTGTGCCTACTACTGATAATCAGCTATATCAAACACCACCAACCACTAGCATTAGAGATATTCTTATTTTTTTCAGAAAGGGAGAGTAGATATTGATTATGTAATGCAGGCGACAAATAAAATTTGCGTAACCCGCCAGACGTTGATCCCTTTATTGGATTAATTGAAATTGACCTTGCTTAAACAGAGTAGATAAAATTAAGTGAGTCTAAAAAATAAATAAATAAAAAATTCCACATTGCCAGCAGAATGTGTCGGCATCTAATTAAGAACTTCGGTATTTTTCTCCGATTTCTAAATAATAGAAGATGCAGATAGATAGAAATCGCATTTATGATGAAATAACTGAAAATATGCTGAAAGATATAGTTGTAGAATATAGTAATAGAATATGAAGATACAGCAGACTCTGTCTAAAGCGGAATCCGCTTTTGACAAACTTTACTATGTGGGTCCTTCGGAACTTGGAAATATTTCCGAGTTAGATAGATTTTAATAGCATTTGTCTCGTGCATTGTGTTTTTGGTGTTTCTTCCCCTTTTTGTGATCAGCAGTATTTGCTAACATTTGTCGCTGTATCTCAGCTAGTGTATTATCTACATTTATTTACTGGTTACTCGTGTAGTATTACATACATTTTATTATTTATTCAATTCCCACTTATGTATTAGTAAGATATAAAACAAGTTGGAAATTGTACGTCAAACGAGGTGTGTTCGTACTATAGCTAGCTATATAAATATTTAGATTTTTATGATTTTTAATTCTGTGAAATGAATTATATCGTCTGCAGATTAATTTCTGTAATAAAATAAGTATCTTGGTAGCTTGACGATTAAATCTCTGAAGCTCTTATAACACGAAAGTACCTATTTTTTTAAAAAATTCAAATTTCTTAATAAGTATTTTTATTAATATCTTCTAAAGTTTTGATTCGATTTTCATAAAATTTGAAATGTCTCGACAAAATTCTGCAAAGATAATATAGCTTAAATTTCAAACCATTCGGTTGGGTAGTTTTTGCGTTGTTATATGCGGACAGACGGACAGACAGACAGACGGACGGCCCAGACGACGACAATAGGTGCTACGTATTTATATAATTACGAACGCACCCAATAACCTTAATTTTAAAAACAAGCCTTTCTATCTAAAAAATGTTACATGATACAGTAATTCCAATACCATATTTTGATTTAGTAACGTGAAACCTATTAGAATCAACCACTATTTTTACAGGGAGGATTTTGGATCCGACTTGTGATTATCAAATACCACCATTACCACCACTATAATCACTACCATTCGAGATGTTCTTATTTACTAGTTTCGGGAAAGAAGAGAAGAAATTGAGAAACAAATGATTATGTAATGGAGGAGGCACTTGCGTAAGTCGCCAGACGCTGATCCCTTTATTAGATTTATCAAATCTGGTCTTGCTTAAATACAAAGTTAGATAAAATTAAGCGAGTCTAAAAAAATAATTTCCACGTTGTCAGCATAATAGCATAAAATGTCGGCATCAATTAAGAACTTCGGTATTGTTCATCGATTTCTTAATAATGGAAGATGCAGATAATCGCATTGATGGTGAAATAACCGAAATATGATGAAAGATTATAACAAATAATATAATAGAATCACTTGTTAACTTTAAATTAAAGTCTAATTAATGATTGAAGTGACAAAAACATAACACGAAATATTTAAAAATACCTTTTAATGTAGATTACATATGTTTCGTTCGCTCTATCGGCGACATCTTCAGATCTAAATGATAAATAAAATATTCTCGCATATTTTTGAAAAATAGCAAACATAAAACCACGAGATCGCAGGTGCTTAAATTGGTCAAACTGGAAAACGTGAAAATTATTATTTATTTTTATTTTTATTGCTTTTTCAATCTGTAGATCATCACGTGCCAAATTTTGGGTAATTCAAAAGAGGCGGCTTCGTTGCAAATGTTATCTTTCCGCAAATATATTTCTATTGATTCACGGATAGTAGATGGGAAATAATCTCTTGGTTGAAAAATTATTTTACTATTCTTGAAATCAATCTGCAACGGCTTCTTTCTATATTGTCTGGCTAAGGCAGTGGTTCTTCTGTCTTATTTGATATCTGCCATATGTTGTTTTATTCTTGTTTTAAATTTTCTGTTTGCCATTCCTATAGAGTATTGTACTGTTCCATCCGCCTTGGTGAATAGAATTTCATAAACACCGGAAAGTTGTAACAGGAAACAAACAACTTTAAAAAATATGCGTAATTTACAGGGTGATTATAATTAAACTCCACTTTCAAAATGTTGTAAAAAAGGAACCACTGGTCAAAATTACTTCAAATTTGAACTGAATATACTGGAAGAAAGTGGAAACGGTATGGCATAAAAAAAAAGTTCCAAAGTGTACCAATAGATGGCGCTGTAAACGGCATACTATGCAAATTAAAAGACACTCATGCGCAATTAAACATCAAATCATTATTTGCTTTTTATGCGGTTTTTGGCCCAAGGACAATTAAAAACCGATTTTTCCCATCCAATGTGATACGACTTTGCCGTGATGGATGGGCTTTTCACTAACAGTAGCACAACTGTTGACTGATTTGGAAGTCATTTTTTTCCGTCAAACAACCGGAACAGTCATGTACATTCAACAGTACGTTTGGTTTACTTTGAAACTCATGCCAAAGCTGTCGTATTTCGATTTAAAATGTCACTTGTAGCCGAATTCACTTTCCTTATAAATCTTACAGCGCCATCTATTGATACACTTTGGAACTTTTTCTTTCTTATGCTATACCGTTTCCCCCTTCTTCCAGTATATTCAGCTCAAAGTTGAAGTCATTCTGACCAGTGGCGATGAAATACCAATAATATATAAACAAAAATAGTATTATAGTGCAAATAATTATAGTATAAAGCCATGAAAGGCTCCAGTTTTACACATTGTTGAACATATCATTATATGGTGCAATCTTTTACAAAAATCCACTGTATTCTCATAGTTATCCACGATTCCGGATATTTTTCTCTCATCTCCAGAAATCAAAAGATCAATCAACGATTGGTCCATTTCAGAAAGGAAATTAAAGGATTGAAAAAGGGCCAATCCGAACCCCCAGAGAACAATATAATTGTATAATATATATAAAGAACAGGTTTTCATAAACACGTCTGAAATAAAGGGAGCTTCTTTTCTGTCCGTAATTTTGGGAAAATATTTATGTTAATTACAGAAACCTATTGGTTTCTGAGTTTTCTGATGTTTTTCTCCTAAAGGTTTTTTGAAGATCAGTAAAAGATTTTCATAATCATGGTTAACTACAAGTTACGCTGAATTTTTGTACACGTTCCTTCTATGTCAGAAAACGCTTTTTAAATTTTTACAATGTATGTTTATGCATAAAGACATTACGTTCTGTAAACAAGAAATTGTCTATCAATTCCATAAACCTTGATTTCTTCATATATAAAAGCTGCATATTTTATACTCGTCACAGGCGTATTTTAAACTGTGTTTATTTACCTTTACCTAGAAGTTTTTTAAAGTTTGTTTTTAAAGCTGTAGATATTCTCATAAATAATCAAAACTAAACCGCCAACTATGCTCACGTCTTTCATACGTGAATGACGTTGATGTTTCCCGCGGGAGCATATCATTCCGGTATGTCTGACAGATGCATATTACTAAAAGTTGTTGTAATTCATAGTATTCATAATAAATAGTTAGTGCGTGATAAATTGAAGTTTTCAGAGCTCAGATATGAGGAAAACATCAATAGGATTGGTTTTAGCATTATAGAATTTTAATTTTTTAAAATATGTTTTTAATTTAACTTCTAAAAAATTAACTTCTTATAAATTTGTTGCCTAATTTAATAAAATACTATGATATTCGATTTATTTCCAGTTTATATTTTTTCTTATTTGTAAAAGTGAAAGTAAGTAAATAAATGTGCATTTAATTGTGTGCAATTATATTGTATATGATAAAGAATAAATATAATAAAAATAAAAAGAAAAGAAGATTGAAACTATTAACGAATAACGAATTACACCAAAATTTTTAAAATCCTTCGGAATGTATACTTTTTACAAGAAAACTAGATCACTATTTTGATTTTTGCTAAAAAATAAGTTATTGAAAATTGTTTTGGTTTGGCTTTTTTCTTTTTCTTTTTTTTAACTTTTTAAAAAATACGTAATATGTTAATATAGGATATTCGAAAAAAAGGAATTAAAGCTTAAATCAAAGCAAAAGATAACATATATAAAGTTTCAGTTGTAGCTATTTACGTTTTATGAACGAAAATTTTGATGCGTGTGTATACATGAAAGTAAAATATTAGCATTAATTGCCGATAAATTTCATAACTCCCTGATTTCTTGATTCTCCTGAAAAAAAAAACTGCATATTTTATACGAGGGTTATTTTTAAAGTAAGGTCCGTTACAAAATATCTCTTTAATTATTGAGCGCTTACAGCAAAACTCATACGCGCAGACTCCGGCAACCCTTGCGTTACAGCAGACATCAGTTGTGCTCCAACTTTGTCAGTATGCTGCATCAGAGTGAGCGATAAACATGTTCAAGTCGATTAATCATCCCGACGAATCTGAAATACGGTCAGTAATCCGGTTTTAGACAGCAATAAACATGATATAATTGAACATTCATCGGCAGATCTGTGAGGTGTATGGCCCCAATGCAATGAGTGGCCACACATTGCTGCTTAAACACAATCTCATCGAATCTTTTGGGTAGGAACAATTTGAGCACCCTCCATAGAGTCCTGATCTTGCACCGAGTGACTATCACCCCTTTCGATACCTAAAATCGTTTCTCGGCGGCTAGAGATTCAATACTGACGAAGATGTGGAAACGGCAGTTAAGGTGTGGCACTCCTCACAGGCGGCGGCATTCTACGAGGGTTACAAATACTTGTAAGGCGTGACGACAAATGTTTCAACAGACGTAGAAACTATGCAGAAAAGTAGAAAAAGGTATGGAAAATCTTGTAAAAAAAAATCTAAATGTGCTGCATTTTTTTTAAATTGCAAAACGCTTGCAAAAGGATTACTTTAAAAATAACCCTCGTACTATTCATTGACGATTTCATTTAAAACTGTTTTGATTTCTCTATAAGTTTTTTTTTAAGTTTGTTTTTAAAGCAGCAAATATTTTCATAAATAATTAAATCTAAGCTGCACCGCCAACTATATTCTTGATATCAGAATTGCTGGACAAATATGCTTTTAACACATTCCATGCCACACGTCTTTCATATTACTTGAATGACGTTAATGTTTCCCGCGGGAACGCATCATTCCTGTATGTCTGACAGACGCATTTTAGTGAAAGTATATATAACTGTTAATAATAAATCATACTGTTACTAATAAATAGTTAATGTGTGGAAAATTGAAGTTTTCACAGTTGGGTTATGATGGAAACATATAACTGTGCTTGTTTTTCGGTAAACTAGCATAGTATGAATGTAACTTTATCGAATATTGTTTAATTTAAATTCAAATGCATTTATTTCTGAATTTAATAAAATACCATGTTTTCACTTTACTTCTATTTTTTTTTTTTTTTTTTTTTTTTTTTTTTTTGCTATTTAGAAACGTGTAAATAAGTATATAAATATACATTTAATTGTATGCAGTTGTATTATATAATAAAAAATACATATAGTAGTTAAAAGATAAAGAAAAAGAAACAGAAGATTGAAACAATTAAAAAAAAAATAACGAATAACGTTACAAGTTTGTAAATAGATAGAAATTAATATTTTTAGCTAACAGTTTATTTTAATTTTTGTTTAAAAATAAGTTGTTACAAAATATTTTTGTTTCGTTTTCTTTCTTTCTTTTTTTTTCTACACGTAGCATGTTAATATGAATTGTTGAGTTTTAAAGATAAATAGGTGTCGTTTTCTGAAATTTAGAAAAAAGTAAATTCAAATTTCAATTGAAATAAAAGATGACATATATAATAGATAATTGACAATTAAGTTTTGATTGTAGCTATTCATTTATTTCTGTTATTTGGAAACGTGTAAATAAATACATCAATATACATTTAATTTTATGAAGTTGTATTATATAATTAAAAACACATATAGTTAAAAGCTAAAGAAACAGAAGATAAATAAATATATAAGATAAATATAAATGAGATATAAACATAAATAAAATAACGTGTAACGTTAAAACTTTTAAATAGTTAGAAATTAATATATATGTTACGGTCAATATGATTAATCCGGTCATTCTTAATAATAACCGGTTATTATTAATAATGATCGGACATAATGGTCGGTTATTATCAATAATAACCGCGGTCATTATTAATAATAACCGGTTATTATTAATAATGACCGGATTAATCATATTGACCGTAACATATATATATATATATATATATATATACAAACTAACTGGTTATTTTAATTTTTGTTTAAAAATAAGTTGTTAAGAAATATTTTTGGTTTGTCTTCTTTCTTTGTTTGTTTTGTTTTTCTTTACTTTTTATACGTAGCATGTTAATGTGCATTCTTGAGTTATAAAGATAAATAGGTGTTGTTTTCTGAAATTAAGAGAAAAGTAAATTCAAACAACAATTGAAGTAAAAGAGGGCATATATAATAAATAATTGACAATTAAGTTTTTATTGCAGCCATTCCAATTGTATGAACGAATTTTGATACACGCGTGTGTGTATTAGAAATGAGTTCGGGCCTTTTTTTTCGAAATACGAGTCCGACGATTTCAAATCTAAGCCCACTCGAGCTTGAAAGATTTTGTGTCATCAGAGCCCGATCCCGATACCGAAAGCACGCTGTAGAAAATTGTTAATAAAATCTTAAAATTGTTTCAAGATCAATTTTCTCATTTAAAAAATTATCCTTACATAGAAACAAGTATTCATTCTAAATACTGTTTCATGACAACGTTTCGAGAATTTCATGTTCCTAAAAATCTGCTTAACTTTGAAAATGTGTTATTTTTGCCAAACCACCGGCATAAATCTGTGAAAGTTATATTTTTATTCTTTAAAAAATATCATTGAACAACTATGGTAGAAAGACACGAATTCTATTTTCCAGTAATTCTGAAAAAGGAATTTGAAGCAGAGAGTAACGATAGGCAAGGGCTATCCCACGGTTTCTTTATGTTACTAACACTGACCGTGCCAAAAGCTTCAGAACCAGATAGAATATTTATCCTTATATCCCATCAATAACAATTAAATTCCCTTTCAAACTGATTTTTTAAAGAATTGTAAAAATCTTTGAGGAATTTAGATTACACTCTTGTTCCTCAATAAGCAATTTTTTCTTCTTTTTTTTTCTATTTGTGAAAAACAAAAACAAAAACAAAAAAATAAAATAAAAAAAATTCACTTTGAACTCGAGACCTGAAGACTGGTGCCAACATGAACATAGAAATAGAGAAAGATTTCAAAAGAAATAGTGTTAATATCGCGTCGCGACTTTGAAATAAAATGGCAGTTCCACAGCTACAAACACGGTTCTGCGCAGTCGGCGAGAATCCCTGCTAACGCAGCGCTACCTACAACATCAAACAGAAACTGTATATCAGAGACCCACCAGATGACAGACGATTTGAAGAAGCAGACGAACTGGTGACGTATGGAGAAGCTGTCCTGCACATGCGCCACCTATTTGAGACATTTTTCGAGGAACGATTTTCTTCTTGGAAATGCTATTTCGTTAGAAGTCCTGTTCTATGTTCATAGGTGCCAATATCGAGCTCGAGCCCGTGTCGGATCCGCAAGCATGAGCTCATGGGTTCGGGCTAAGCCGTCACATCTCTAGTGTGTATGTGTGCGTGATGGTAAAATATTAGCATTAATTAATATATATATAGGGACGTGTGTGTCCCTATATTTCACTTTGCAGCCATAACTACCCAGCGCAGACCACTGGTGTTTGTGTGTGGTAGTAGCCTCGAGTCTCCTATCATGCACTATGGTGGTTGCATGTCGGTAACTGTGGGGGTGTGAGAGATATGGTGGTTGAAAGTGGTCGACCTAGGACATTTTCATATTTCCAAAATAGACGTGTGTGTCACGATATTTCACTTTGCAGCCACAACTACTCAGTGCAGACCACTGGTATTTGTGCGTGATAGTAGCCTCGAGTCTCCCATCGTGTACTATGGTGGTTAAAATTGGTCGACCTTGGGCATTTTCATATTTCGTCCAAAGTGTTCTAAAAATGTTTGGAATCTTCTTCAATAGGAATTGGTTCATTCAACTTAACACGAACTAATGAAGGTATAGATAACTAAGTAAATGATTTCGCGCTCGCTAGCGGTGGAAATGGAAATTAAACGATATTGCAGCGAGTGCGTAGCACGCTTGCTATACAATGCGCGGGGTCGAGTGACAGAGTTTCGTTCAGAAAGAGGTTTGTTTAGAACAGAATGCGCGCCAAAAATGTCTATTTCTATCAAAACCGTAAAAGAAAGTTACTGATTTCCGGGCAACGCCGGACGGATCAGCTAAATAAAGATAAATGTCGTAACAACCCGATTTTTTCACATTATAAAAAAAATTGCATATTTTATATCATTGATAAAAGTTTTTATTTAAAACTGTGTCTATTTATCTTTATCTTAAAGGTTTTTAAAATCAGTTTTTAAAACAGCAAATATTCTCATAAATAATCAAAACTTACTGCTATGTGCTTTGTATAAGAATTCCTCGACAAATATACTTTCAACTCGTTGCATAACCACGTCTTTCATATTTGAAAGAAGTTAATGTTTCCTGTGGGAACATATCATTTCTGCTATCTCTGACAGGTACATTTTACTAAATATATATATAATTCATAGTGTTAATAATAAATAGTGCTTGTGGAAAATTTTCTGAGTATAGTTATGGAGAAAGTATAAATATGTTTGGGTTTTAGATAAATTAGAATTTCACAATTTTAAATTTGAATAATGTTATTTTATTTAAATTCCAATAACTTCAATGCTGAATTTAATAAAATATCGTGATATTTAGTTTATTTTTATTTATATTTTTCGAATTTACAATATAGTAAAAGGGTAAATTATGTACTGGATTTTGTAAGTTTAATAGAAAAGACATTAACAAAATAACTAATAACACTGAAACTTTTAAAAAGCTTTAGAAATAAATTGGTATTTTAACTTTTGTTTAAAAAATCTGTTGATTGTATAAAAATAAGCTTTTGCTTTGGCCATTGGCCTGTTTTTTATTTTACTACACAATAGTTTAATATGCATTTTGAGCCAATAGGTTAGTCTAAAAGCTGTAAACCAACTTATAAATTTAAGTTCCTGGAATCAAGAAAAGGTAAATTCTAATTTCAATCGAAGCAATGAATGTGCACTCAAAAGGGGAAAAAAAAACGTAATTTTGAATGAATATTTTTATTGATTCACCGGGGAACAGTGATTTTTCGGCACGGGGTTGGAGAATGGATTTTTTGGTTTGCTGAATACGAAAGTAATAGCAAATTTTATGGATTGGCTCTTGGTTTTTTGAAATAACGGCAACAATTCGATAATAGCACAAATACAAAAAAGTAACATTAAATAAACAATAAATATGTAAAAACATTGTTTATTTATTTTTTTACATATTTTGTAACATTGTATTTTGATTGAGACAGGTCTTGAAAAACATAAATATAGATTTAACAATAATATTAAAACCGTTTCCAGTGTGACGACTCCTCATTAGCAGGTCTCTAATAAGTCCAATTAAAACAAGTCTCACTCATAAATGGAAGTCTGGAGTGGTATACCGTATGTTAAGCATTAATTCCTTCAGTGGAAGCCGTAAGATCGCTACCAGATGTAAGTGCTAGAAAACTCGAGAATAATTGCCTTCTCAAGGAGACATAATTTTTAGACGATTCCTTTGATCTGACGTTACACGGACATTAATGATCCAATATATTCTAGTTACTTGAGTCCAGAAGTCCTGTATCTTTCAACCACTTCAAAACTCGCCATCTGCCCATCCCCAGGATGCTAGGCTCTCAAAAACACTTGACATTCTCTCACTAGATATAACCAACTCGTGAGAGGCGATAGAGAGGTTTCTGATTTCTGTTGCTGCAGAGCGAACAAGCTCTTGTACTTCTCCCTTGTAAGAAGGTGTCTTTCGGCCCTTGCGCCGTGAACGTAAAGAACTTTGCCCAGGAATGTTACGGGCGTCCTGACTAAACTAAACCCCACAATTGGCTTATGTGTGCAGCTTTTTATGTAACTGTAATATGTTTGTGTACTAGAAAGTAACTTAATTAAAGTCCATGTTGCTTAGCTGTTCGTTGGATTTTATTTTGTTACACCAGTATGAATTTCTAGAATCTTTCTCTTCAGGACAATCTCTTTGTAAGGTCCAACAGTGGTTAGCCATCATGTGGTAATCCCAACGTCCTTGATGCCTTTGCTCCATTATTCTGATATTTTGGTTGAACCGTTCACCTTGCTCTTCCACTATATAATCCGCCCAATTTTTCAGGAAATCTGTCTAAATGACTGTGTAAATAAATCGGTCAAGTGCGATTGTAACTCGCGCTCAAAGGGTTCCGTACATTAAATTTATTAATTAATAATCTCCCACTACCCCTAATTTTTTCATAATTTTAGTTTCAATAGATTCGGAAATAGAAAGGGGGAGGGCATATTTTTCCAGTAATACTTTCAACGATATATCTGAAAATATAATACCTAAAATTAAAACAAATATATTTTTGAATTTGATGTTATGAGTTCTTTCCAACAATACCCTACACGATACACATTTTTTTTTCAAGTAACTTAATTAATATCTCGGCTAATTACCGACATTTTTTAAAAAATCATTATCAAATATCCTTGGATGATTTTGCGTCGATATATACCTCGTGCCCCCCCCCCTCTGACCGCCCGAAAAGTAAAGTTTGTGTGTAACGGAAAAAGGAGTTTTTCACAAAAACTACGTTACCCAAGAAACCCGGTATAGTTTTCCTGCAAGGTTTAAATAGACTCCCACTACCTCTAATTTTTTCATAATTTTAGTTTTAGTAGATTCGGAAATAGAAGGAGGGGGGGGGGCATATTTTTGCAGTGCATTTTCGATGATATCTCAGAAAACATAATACCTAAAATTAAAACCAATATATTTTTGAGTTCGGTATTACGAGATCTTTTACACGATACCCCACACGATATACAAAAGGAAAACTTTTTTTTTTTTTTTTTTTTTTTTTGCAATTAACATAATTAGCCCCTTAAATTTTTCCTAAACATATTTGTGAATGGCTAATATTCTGAAAATATGTGGATAAAAAGGCTTTTTAACTTTCACAAGTTTGAACTTTCCACGTCGTCCCATATAGTTTACGAGAAAAAGGGCTGTGACAGACGGTAGGACAGACACAGGAGTGATCTTATAATGGTTCCGTCTTTGCTTTTTAAGTACGGAACCCTAAAATTGCACCTTAACGCACTTATTAGCTCCTATATTGTAAGAACTGGAGCCATTCCAACTATCTACTTTATTGTCAATAATTATAAACCTTTGTATATATCAAAATTACCAAAAAGATGTAATGCCCGAAGAAAAAAAAAAATCTGTTCCCCTGTGTAATATTTTATTAAAATACGAAAATTTCTGCTCATTTTCCCTGAAAATACAGAAAATTCACCAATCTTAAATTCACGAAACTGAAAATTACCTGAAATTCTCTAATCTAAAACTGGATTTTTCTCAAATCATCGGTATGTTCCGGCAACTGTGCTGCGTAGTATTTTTTCGTTTTAGAAACTGAATTGTTACGTGTGTCCTTTTTTCCTTAAAACTAATTACTACAAAAAAAAAATAATCCTACTTAACATTTTCTGAAATTCTCCCTTCAAAAGACGAAATTTTCTTCAAATAATGGAAAAATGGAAAAATCTTTTTCAATCACAGGGATGTTTCAGAAACTTGCTGCCTGGTACTTTTTACGTTTTTTGAGATTTTGTTTTAGAGTGTAACATGTAACTGAAGACTAAGTCTATATTGTAATTATCTGTATTTCATAAATAGGTTTTGAATGGGTTCTAAAGCTGCATTTTCGTCAAGTCACAGGAGTGTTCCGGCAACTGTGCTACGTAGTACTTTGTCGTATTAAATACTGAATTTATACCTAATTTCCTTTTTCCCGTAAAACACGCAAAATTCACCAATCTAAGTTCAACATTCCTTGAAATTTCCATTCAAAAGGCGAAAATTTCTTCAAATAACGGAAAAATCTATCTCTTTCAATCACAGGGGTGTTCCAGCAACTTGTTGCCTGTACTTTTTACGTTTTTTGACGAAAAATTTTTTGAGAGTGTAATAAGTAATTTAAAGCATATGTTATAATTATTTTGCTCTGTAAAAAAAAAAAAAATCCGTGAAAAAACGGAAAATGTAGTGAATGCAAAGTTGCCATCTATTCTCCGTTTTTTCACAAAATTTCCGTTTAGGTATCCCCCCGTTTTCAAAACGGTAATTTTTCCCAATTCGGGAAATTTCTGTTTTGAAATTAAATGTGAGTAATTGCGATTTAAAAAAAAAAAAAAAAAAAAAAAAAAAAATTAAATAATAGTTTATATATACTGATGCATATTTACACGGAACTTGTACTTGTATTGAAACCAATTTACATTCAGACATTATCTAAAACACATGGTTAAAATTGTTCATTAAAAACGTCCCTCATTATCAAAAATGTAAAAAAGTTTCAAATAAAAACCTTCACCGTTGCACAAAAGCGCTTCACTCTGGCTAGAGCATCATCAGTTTTTAGATAATGTCTGAATGTAAATTAGTAATATGAACAATAAATAGTAAATTGACAGTCTTTAGCGATAAACGATATTAAGAATGATAGTTTTATTTGCAGCTATTTGTTATGCTCTCCACGATGAATATAATATAAATATTATGTGATGTAAATATACTGTATCAATGAATGTAATATATTATATCTATATAATGCTATATATCATATTTTATTGTTATATGTATATAAATACTTCCGTTATTGCCTTTAATATGTCAACTCTGTAATATTAGCTATGCAGTTAAAATGAAGAAAGGGAAAAAATAATAATAAATAAGGGTTACAGTGATTAATATTTTCAGCGCAGTGAATATCACTTGGCCCGGATAATGCGTAAGTACTAATTATACTTTAAAAAATCGCTCTAAATAATTCATAAATAAGCATTTTTGCCACGACTTTTCCATCCAACTTTAATTATTATTATTTTTTAAAAATCGGTAAATTCAAATATTTGTTTCCATAAACTGTTAAGAGAAAGAAAAAAAATAAGAAAAAGAAAAACTTTTTGTTAACAAACAGAAAAAATTCCGGTAGCTGAGTTACCTTGAATCCTGTATGATTTCTCGGAATTTTCAAGATTAGATTGTTAATTTTCTGGTTAAGTTTAGCTTAGAATGGAGAATTTCTGGATGTTTTTAATTTCTATTGAATCATTTTCAGTGATTTGAGAGAAAATGAACTAATTGTAAATTCCGTCAAGAAATGGAAAAATTACTAACGACACAGTTCCAGTCAATCCTGTGTGATTTCCTGACAATGACTTAGATTTAATAATGTTATTTAAATTTTTGCTTAGATTTCAGAATTATTGATTGAAAATGAAAAAAATAATAATGAGAAACGTTCAGTTTAATTTACACGGAAATATGTATATAACTAATATTTTCTCTGTACATCTAATTTTAAAATACATCATAGAATTTTTGATTTATTTATTTATTAAAAAAAAATAATTACTTTGACTTTACAAAGTAAGATTTTTTTGTGTTAACTTAAATTCGAACTGTATTGCTTTCGCTTTAACCTTTAATGCATATTTTCTTAATGTATGAATTTAAAAATAAAAAAAGGAATCTGTATCGGAGAATATATTTCATACTAAATAAATGAAGGTAAGAAACATTGACTCCGGAAATGTCAGTATTATGTAATACCCCAAAACGAAAAAGAAAAACCCTTTTCAATCTTATCCCAATAAATTTACTAATGTAATTTCCGGACTTTCACACCTGCAGCAATCTCTTTTGATTTATTTCTTCCGTTTGTACAATGGATTCTATCCCTGTCTGAATACATGTGGTTAGAGGGAATTATTAGATATCTATATCCGATCTGTCAGCGATGGGGGTAAGGAAAGCTAAAGAGTCACCATTGCTGTGCCAACAAAGCTGGAAGAGGATAGAAAGAGCAAGAGAAAGAGGGAGAGAGCGGGAGAAAATAGAAGTGAAGTGAAAAAATCAAAAGTAAAAGAATGCAGTTTTTTAGCATAATATAGAGTAGCTAATCTGAAAATATAAGGATGAAGGATTTGCGAAGGAAAAATTTATTTCCTTCGCAAATCCTTCACATTTATTTCGCATTAGTCCTTTAAATTAAAACTTCTGACATAGTCAGTACTTCCTTAATTCTTAATAATATTTATTCCTATTTAATGTCCTTTTAAAAGTAAATACCCGTATATTAATAATTATTTTATTCCAAATCTTAATCTAAAATTTTAAGTTCATTCGTAACTTTTATCAGCTCCCCAATCTATAAAATTCCAAGAGACGCTTTCTCATTTCGAATGTTTTTAAAAAGCCATTTTTTTATTATTATTGTTCCATGCTCGGTTTCGCGCGCTAGGTATTTTTCACTTCAAAATTAATATGCGGCCCGAGAGGAATTCTTTCGCATTAGAGCTTCTCCCTCGCGCTTCATTCGCTGGGCTGGAGCTCGCCTCTCACTCATTGGTTTGTGCGCACCTGACGTCGTATTTCTGTATCTCTACGCTCAATGAACAAAACTTGCTTGCGCGCTTTGGAGGGCAGATTTTTGACGTGTTTGGAAGTGTAACCAAATGGGTATCTGGTGTTGTAGTCTCGTAGAATTTTCATGCAGTTCTTTAATATCTATTAAACGATGTAGTGAGCCATCGTGAAGCCTGAGGGCTATAAGTTTATACCTGTGGGAACTGTTACTGCATCGCTCTTATTCTAAATAAACGATTTGTCTGGAAACTGGCTGGTCTTTATTGGAGAAACTCTTCTGGTGTCTCATATTTGCCTCACCTCTTCGCCATGATTATTGATATCGACTGCAATCTTCTATATCTTTAACGGACTGCCATTTTCTCGTGGAATATTACATCTCGTGGTATCTCATCTTCGTAAAAACGCCACATACATATAAAATTTTGGAGTTAGTTTATAAAAGCAAACATTTACAGAGGCTGTTAGCACATTTTTTATACGAGTTTGTTTTGGTGTAAAAAGAAAATCGTCTGCATAGAGAAATTATTTTTCACAACTACTTGTTTTTGAAAGTATAAATTCTCGTCTGGCAACTGATTTTTTTTATTTCGTGCAAAATGGCGCTTTTAAAGAATCGATAAATGGAAGGCTATATTTCTGCACTTTCCGAAGAGAATTATTCGTATTCGGTTATTCAAAAATGCTGTGAAAAGCATGGTTTGTCTATATCTAAAGCCACAGTAGATGATATTGTCAATAAGACAGAGAAAAAAACGTGAATGCTTGGCTTCAAATGGAAAAAAAAAATCCAAATATGTACCCAAGAACAAAAAGGAATTCTTCGAATATTGCAAAGGTAAGATCTTATATCGTAAAAGAAAATCCTCCAAGTCAAACGACTGTTGCTAAATCGTTAAAATGTTAAGTTTCAACTGTTAACAAAATCATTAACACTGAATTTTAAAAAGACCAAAAAATCGCAATGTTCATCGTATTTCTCCACGACATATCTCCGAACGTAGAACACGGTGCAGAATTATTTATGAGAAGCATTTATCCGGAGAAAAATGGAAAAATGTTGTTACAATAGATGAAGCTTGAGTCTATTTAAATGATTTTAATAAAAAGGGATCCATTTAGTATCATCAAAGTGGAGAAAAAAAACTTAAAACATGGTTCAATGTATCTGAAGAAAGTTTTACCCAAAGATTTATGATTGTTGCTGGCTTTGCATATAATGCCAAATTAAAAATAAAGAGAGTGGAGGAAATGTTAAGATCAATTCCACATACTATGAGAAACATATTTTACTCCCAATCTTTAAACATGAAATATCATTTATTATCATCAAAGTGGAGAAAAAAAACTTAAGACATGGTTCAATGTATCTGAAGAAAGTTTTACCCAAAGATTTATGATTGTTGCTGGCTTTGCATACAATGCCAAATTAAAAATAAATAGAGTGGAGGAAAATGTTAAGATCAATTCCACATACTATGAGAAACATATTTTACTCCCAATCTTTAAACATGATATGTTATTTATTATCATCAAAGTGGAGAAAAAACTTACCACATGGTTCAATGTATCTGAAGAAAAATTTACCCAAAGATTTATGATTGTTGCTGGCTTTGCATATAATGCCAAATTAAAAATAAATAGAGTGGAGGAAAATGTTAAGATCAATTCCACATACTATGAGAAACATATTTTACTCCCAATCTTTAAACATGATATGTTATTTATTATCATCAAAGTGGAGAAAAAACTTAACACATGGTTCAATGTATCTGAAGAAAAATTTACCCAAATATTTATGATTGTTGCTGGCTTTGCATATAATGCCAAATTAAAAATAAATAGAGTGGAGGAAAATGTTAAGATCAATTCCACATACTATGAGAAACATATTTTACTCCCAATCTTTAAACATGAAATGTCATTTATTATCATCAAAGTGGAGAAAAAAAACTTAAAACATGGTTCAATGTATCTGAAGAAAGTTTTGCCCAAAGATTTATGATTGTTGCTGGCTTTGCATATAATGCCAAATTAAAAATAAAGAGAGTGGAAGAAAATGTTAAGATCAATTCCACATACTATGAGAAACATATTTTACTCCCAATCTTTAAACATATGTCATTTATTATCATCAAAGTGGAGAAAAAAACTTAAAACATGGTTCAATGTATCTGAAGAAAGTTTTACCCAAAGATTTATGATTGTTGCTGGCTTTGCATATAATGCCAAATTAAAAATAAAGAGAGTGGAGGAAAATATTATGATCAATTCCACATACTATGAGAAACAAGATAAAGCAAGCAGCACGCATCACAATCCACAGTTAATTTCCTTGAAAAAATGGAACGAGAAATGGATATCAGAGTTATACTCTTCACTGATATACCTGCTAAATCTATTGATGTATCAATAGCCTAACGTTGACCTATCACGGACTTTAAAATGTTGTCCAATAGGAATGGGTCAAAATACCTCTTCAAAAACTACAAAAAGCATTATTGTCATGGAAATTTCAGTGTAGAAAGGTAGATCAGAATAAGGGTTATCAAATTGAACATTTAAATAACAAATATTTTATGGAAAATAGTTCTGTAAGTACAATGAAAATCATACAAGTTGTACAAATGTCCGGGCCAGGATTCGAACCTGGGATCTCTTAGCTGAAGCTGCCATGCTCTACCAACTGAGCTATCCCGGTCGAATCTGGATAATTCATCCAGTTAACCTTATTGATCATAGCATCTGGTCTGATATTTTAATCAGCTCAACAGAACAGATCGCAGGTAATGGAACTCCAGTAAACGTATACGTGATTACACTAGATTAATTTTAACACAATTATTCAAATTATTCACTTGGCTGAAGCTACCTTCAGCTTCAGCCAAGAGATCCCAGGTTCGAATCCTGGCCCGGACATTTTTCGTCCAGTTGGAAAATTACAACTCGTATGATTTCTTTACCAATTTGAATAATTGTGTTAAAATTAATCTAGTACAATGAAAATCATCTGAAAAGTGTGCGAACTCTCTCTGTATACTAAACAACTGCTGAAAAATTGTTATGTTTCAAGTATAAAAGTATTTTAGTAAAAGTAATGAAAAATTAAATGAAAAAAAAATAATAATAGAAGTGAAGCTAAAAAATATCAAAAGTAAAACGTTATCTATAATAATTCTTATTCTTTTATATAGCATTAAATTTTACTAATAAAACTCATTTTTCTTTACAATATAGAGAACCAGAAAATAAATTTACCAAGGAATTTATACACATATGTACATTTAGGAACCAATTTATAAATTAAAACATATATGTTTCATAATTGCTGATGAACTCTTATGTTTCATTTATAAAAGCAAACAAACTATATAAGAAAAGCCTGTATATTAAATATAAAAGTTAACAACCATTGACTCCGGAAATTTTATTATGAAATACCCCAAAATCGAAAAAAGAAAAACTCTTTTAAATCTTATTCCATTAAATTTTATGAATGTAACTTCCGGACTTACAAACCTGAAGCAATCGCATTTGATTTATTTCTTCCGTTTTTACAATGGATTCGATCAATGTATGAATACATGTGGTGAGAGGGCCTTATTAGATATCTATATCTGATCTACACTGTAAAAAATGACCAATGTTTCTTATTTTATGAAAATATGCTATAACCACGAACGAAAATATAATATAATCTTCTGAGTTATCCGAACTTTAAAATAGCATGTTACATTGTCTTTTGAATCCCCAGAAACTCATACATTTCCAAAATTTAAAGAATAATTTATAAAAACAAATTATTTTTAGCTGCCCGAATTTTTCAGAAACGTTTCCGAAGGGTTTTTATAGTGTATTAATTAGTGTCCTCAGATTGGAATACCTGTTTTTCGAATGCTATCCATTCTGAAGTAAACATTTTCATGCTAAAAAAAAATGTTTAACAGACAAACATGCAAAATTAACAGCGTTAACAATAACATTAAAATTATTTCTTTACTCTTTCATGTATAAATTAACTTATGCGGCTGAAAACGTGTACTTGAGAATGGATGACATTTGAAAACAGGTATTCCAGCCTGAGGACACTAATTAATACAGTATAAAAACCCTTCGGAAACGTTTCTGAAAAATTCGGGCAGCTAAAAATAATTTGTTTTTATAAATTATTCTTTAAATTTTGAAAATGTATTCGTTTCTGAGGATTCAAAAGACAATGTAACATGCTATTTGAAATTTCGGATAGCTCAGAAGATTATATTATATTTTCGTTCGTGGTTATAGTATATTTTCATAAAATAAGAAACATTGGTCATTTTTTACAGTGTATCATCGATGGGGAAAAGAAAAGCTAAAAAGAAAGTAAAAAGTCACTAATATTGCACCGATAGAACTGGAAGATACATGAGAGAGAGAAAAAGCTAATAGAAGTGAAATAAAAAATAGATAAAAGTAAAATAATATCTATAATAATTAATTTTATAGCATTAAATTTTATTAATAAATAACTTATTTTTTAACAGAGTATAGAGGACCAGATAATGTAATTTCTAAATTGAATTTATTTATATATACACTGTAAAACAAGTAGGAAATTGTACATCAAACAGGACAAATGGGGTGTGTTCGTACTATAACTAGTTTTATAAATATTTATATCGTCTGTTATTATGATATGATTCATTTCCGCAATAAAATAAGTACATTTTAAGTTGGCAACATTTTATCTTTTGTTGACATTTACTGAAAATTAAGGAACATTTATTGAAAATTAACGGAAACTTAAGTCTAACTTTGAAAATTTCAGAACTTGAAATCTATATTTTGACTCTTTTTCCATTTAATATCTATTTCTCCGGAAACATCTATCCAAAAAACTGTCGGTAGATTATAGGATTGCTCTAATTAAACAATTTTAGTATACAAATTCGGTTTTCAAATTCAGTAATATGGAAATAATATGACTGCATCTTAAACAGGACGTAATCACCATGGCAACCTAGAATAGTTATCTATCACGGGATATCATTGAATAATTTACGTATGATAGAATTTAATATATTCAAGAAAACGTTTATTAATATCTTTAATTTTTGATTCGATTTTCATAAAATTTGAAATGACTCGACAAAATTCTGCAACGATTATATACATATTAAATTTCAAACCATTCGGTTGGGTAGTTTTTGCGCTGTAAATGGAAGTACCAGTCGACGACTATAGGTGCTATTATTCATATAATTACGAGCGCACGTAAAAAGACAAATGTTTCTTAATCTACGAATATATAATATAACCAATGTACAACGAAAATGTACAATAACCTCTTACGAGTTACCGATGACTCCGAAAAGTGTTCTTTATCATTAGATACTTCAGAAACAAATATACAGGGTGTTTCTAAATGAATATCGGGGTTTTAACGCTTTGTAGTATCTATTATATAAAACTTAAAATTATACTTAATACATAAAATGAACGAGCAACTCAAACAGTTTGTTGGTACCTGTGCATGCACATGTGTAGGCAATGTTTCTTACGTGATCCTTTAGAAAGCGCTAGTACACTATCAGAAAAATCCGTCTTTATACATTAAATAATTCCTCGTTTTTCAACAAATAATTTCCGTACTCCTAGAAACATGCTTTTTCCGTGAATTCTTCTCAAAAGCCTGAAGAAGAGAGAAAATGTCCGTTTATTCCCTGCGCACATGCGTATTGGCTCTATTAATACTAAAGTTTGAATTTATTTTAAAAATGAAAAACTAAAAATTCAATAAATTATTATTTCGAATTTATTAAAGAAAAAAAATTGTTCTTTCGAATTTAAAAAAGTAATAATTAATTTCCTCATTCATTTCAAATTATTTGCAATTTATTTTTTAAAAAGTTATAAAAAAAAAATCGCATTTAATATATATTCTAAACAAACAGATTAATACATATAGAATAGTTGAAAAAAAATCGGTTTTACTCAAAAAAGAAAGAAACAAAAATAATACTTTCGAATTTAAAAAAGTAACAAATAATTTTCTCACTTATTTAAAATTATTCGCAATTTATTTTTTTAAATTTATAAAAAAAACATTCGAAATTAAAATATATTCTAAAACATTGAACTCATTTCATCGAACCGAACACCTTTAAAAAAAACTGTATAATACTTGAAAAAGAAGTCGATTTTATTAAAAAAGCAAACATTTCTTCTCGAATTTAATTAAAAATATAATATCCATATTTTACGTCTAACAATAGAATTAAGAATATATATAATTCATATTTTTATCCTCTGTTAATAATAAATTGTTAAAACCCCAACCGTCTTCTTATAACGACAAAATCTCCCCGCAATTAATTTCCAATTTGCCAGCTTTCTAAACCCCAAATTTTTGAAGACAAAGCCGCCATTTGAAGAAAACCCTATCATTATCCCAAGCTCTTCTTCAAGCAAGTGCCCACTGGCCGTATCGGTAACATACTTGACTCCAGACCGGCAGGTTCCTAGTTCAATCCTCAGGTGAGACAGGAAATATTCTTAAAATGTATTAAATAATGAATACTTCCGCAACCGTCCATAGATGGCAGCACAAACAGGAAGACAGTTTTTTAAAACCGACTTTCTTCAAATAACGGAAAATTTTCCTCATGTAACAGAGAAAAAAATAAACGGAAATTCTTCAAATAACGGAAAATTTTCCTCCTATAACTAAGATAAAAATAAACGGAAATTCTTCAAATAACGGAAAATTTCAATCCTATAACAGAGAAAAAACAAACGGGAAATCTTCAAATAAGGGAAATAACGCGGCAGCAGATATTTCCGTGTTTTGAAGGAAGTATTTTTGAGAGTGTACCGAAAATGGCGACTAGTGAACAGAAAGCATTTTGTGTTGTGTAGTTTGCAAAGACCAAATGTGTAGTTACCGTGCAACGTGCGTTCCGGATAAAGTTCAGATGTGATCCCCCAGCCAGCTGTTGCAACAATTACAGTAAAACCTCTGAATAACGGACACCTTGGGAGCACAGAATTTGTCCGCTATTTGGAGGTGTCCGCTATTGAGAGTTAAAAATGTACAAATATACAGGTTTTGGGGTTCACAAAAGTGTCCGCTAAATAGAGGTGTCCGCTATTCGGGAGTGTCCGTTATGGAGGTTTTACTTACCCCACAAACACTAATTAACGTTTGGGAAGAACTGAGCTGTCGACTTGATGTGTGCCGTGTAACGAAAGCTATTGGAGTGTTTCTATATTAAGTTTCTATATTAAGCTATATTAAGTTGTTCACATTGAACACTTGTAAGCTTGTAGGTAAAACTGTTTGAGTTGCTCTTTCATTTTATGTATTAATTAAAATTTTAAGTTTTATGTAATAAATACTACCAAGCGTTAAAACTCCGATATTCATTTAGAAACACCCTGTATTTTCAAGAATTAAATAATCATTTATAGAATTTTTTTTTTCGCTGCCATTGATTTTCGAAAAAGTTTCTTAGTCATTTTTACGAAGTATTAATCAGTTTTCTCAAACAGGAGTATCGGTTTTAAAGATGCTATTAATTCTCCATTAAAGATTTTCAGCTGTATGACTGAATTTATAGATGAAAGAGTACCAAAAAAATATATATGTTCATTTAATGTTGATGTTAAAGCTGCAATTTATCATGTTTGTCTGTTAAACATGTTTGTTGAACATGAAAATGTTTACTTGGGAATTGATATCAACCTATATTCCCGGTTGAGAAAACTGACTAATACACTATAAAACATAGAGTTTTTAGATGCTATCCATTCTCGAGTAAACATTTTCATGTTCAACAAACATGTTCAACAAACATGTTTTACAGTCAAACATGCTGAATCAACAGCATTAACATTAACATTAAAATTAATGTTATTTTGTTACTCTTGCAGGTATAAATTCAATTACGCAGCTGAAAATGTTTAGTTGAGAATTAATAAGCATCCAAAAAACCTATATTTTCGGTTGAGAAAACTGATTAATACACTATAAAAAAAACTACACAGAAACGTTTGCGAAAATCAGTAACAGCAAAAGAAACTTTGTTTTTATAAATGCTTCCATAAATCTCGAAAATATATTGGTTTCTGGGGTTTCTAAAGATAAAGAATGCTTTTCGGAATCGTGGATAAATCGGAAAAGGTTATTATTTATTTTCGTTCGTTTTATATTAATTTTAATAGATTATGAAATATCTGTATTTTTCTTTTACAGTATATATATATATACTGTATATATATATATATATATATATATATATATATATATTGTATTTAGGGGCAATTTAAAAAAGCACACATGTTTCACAACTGCTGAAAAATTATGCTTCATCTATAAAAATAAAAATTTAATTAATTCTAAATATGAAGGCTAATTTTATTTTCGTGTTAAGTAAAAAGAAGGTAAGACACATTGACCCGGAAATGTCTTGTTTTGTAATACCACAAAACAAACGGAAAGTCCTTTTCAATCTTATCCCAATAAATTTTACTAATGTAACTTCCGAATATCACCACCTGCAGCTTTCGCTTTTGATTTATTTCTTCCGTTTCTACAATGGATCTTATCCATGTCTGAATACATGTGGTTAGAGGGCTTTATTAGATATATCTATATCTGATCTGTGAGCGGTGGGGGGATGGAAAGCTTAAAAAGAAAGTAAAAAATCGCCAATGTTGTGCCAACATGAGCTGGAAGATAAGGGAGCAAGGAGATACCCACAACTGCGAGGATGCTGAGATCGATGGGGATGGTCCAGGTGTAACTAGATGATCGATCACAGTCCTCCGAAGTCTCTCGTTGCCAGACTACAGAAGATGTTTTCGTTGTACGTGAGAAGATTATTTTCTTGAGGATTGGAGAGAAGTTAGGAGAAGACTGTACGATTTATGTATATTTTAAACTTGAAAAGTTACAAAAATAATTGTGACAAATAAAAAAGATACGTTAAAAATTGAGTCACTGGGTCACTATTTGTAAATTAAACTTGAAAAAATAAATGAATAAATAAAAAAACTCAATACGGTATTCTTTTTATTATTGTTGTTGTTGGTTTGGCCATATCTTATCTTTTGAATAAATTCACCAATTTCAATAATTATTCTGTATTTGTTTTTCACTTTCTCTCATTCTTTCCTTCTTTTTTTAAGTTTTCCGATTATATGTATATATACAGAAGGTCGTTCGCACTTTATGGAAACGATTTTCAAAGTTAATTTCTACGCATAAATGACGTATTCTTTGCAACAATTTGACTTTGTTAGATAGCCTTGACGTTTGGCTTTAGCTCTGGATTGAAATTTCTATGATAATAGAATTTTTTTGTTACAGTTATGTCAATTCTTCCCGATACTTCTTGTAAAATTTTCCAAAGTATTTTCAGTGTTCGTGAATTCATTTAAGCAATCCAAATGTAAAAAAAGGCCATTGATGAGGGGGTGTGTGTCAGGTGATTTTACATGTATTGCTTCAATTGAGACACAATTTATTTCCGTTTGGGATTCTTTCTTTGCTAAATATGCGTTAGTTGAGTAGTTGAGTTATGGAAAGAGGCTGCGAGACTTTGTTCATACACTGTTAAAAATTTGCAGCAAACTGTCCAGTCATTCGACCGTTTTTACAGAAAACAGTAACATAGCCGTAATTAAACTATATTCTGACCCTATTCTTGCTCATATTATGGCCAGTATATAGTTAAATTACGGTTATGTAACCGTTTTCTATAAAAACGGTCGAATGACTGGACAGTTTGCTGCAAATTTTTAACAGTATAGCTATCAAGCTCAATTAATGTCTTTTTTCATATAAAGCTAGAATTTCTTCTTCAAATATGGGTTCTAAAATATATTACTGCATTTTTTATCTTTAATTTAATTTCATAACAAAATCCAGCAGCAATCATGTAATTTACCTTTTCGAAATTTTTCTTTAAATTCACAAACTTATTTCTTTTCTTTTTTTTTCCGATTAATTTTTAAAAATTGCTCTTCTTTTGATACATTCACTTAACTAAAGCCATGTTTCATACAGTGTTACGATTTTTTATTTATCACCACCTATGTGTTTGTTAAAGCGAGCGTTAGAAAGCGCTATCCACAACACAGTGTGGGAGAAAATTGATAGGATTGCACAAAGAGAAATATCTACTATTACGAAAATTTCGATCCAGAGTTATAATCAAGATTCAGGGCTATACAGTAGAATAAAATTGTCGCAAAGAATATGGCATATATGTTCAGAAATCAGAAATATATGTTCAGAATAAAGTGCGAACGACCTTCTGTATAGTATATATATTTGAAAAATTGATAATTTGTGTTATTTCTATGAGAAAATACAAAGTATGCTAATTTTGAACATAAAGTTATATGAAGTGAATAACTGTTGGAATAAGGGTATATAATTAATATGTCGAGAAACTGATACAGGTGATGGTAGTATACGTCAATGCACACAATTGTTGCATAAACAATCAGGATTACAATCCAGTTATTCAGTCAAAAATACAGGGTCTCTCTCTCCAAGCAAGACTCTTGGTTTCATTCATAGTTCTTAGAATAATGACGATAATGTAACAAAACACCGTATGTATTTTTAGCCATATTTCGAAATATAGGACATCAACCTCAGTGTAATTTCTACACACGGATGGTGTCCACGTCTAATACAAGTTATGATGTTAACATATTTCGGACAAAGCAAAGTAACTCTGTTGAAAAATTGCTGCAATATCTTCAATATTACTAATATTAATGTCTTGGGGACGAGCATCAGGTATAACTGCCGTACCGTGTTGTGCAAGCTGCAGACGATTCTTATGTTTAAGTGCTACTATTGCCTAATAGTAATCTTCGACTTATTTAATCGAAGATTTTCTACGGTTAAATACAAAGATTACTATTTGGATGTAGTGGTATTCAAAAATATAAACCGTATACGAGACGTTCGTCTCAAAGAGGTTAAAGATCGAAATCCTGGGTTCATTTTGGAGCGAGACTCTGGGCTTCATTGTAAAATTTGATTGTCTTAACATATAAAATTACCTATTATTACAACAATTAACAGAACACCCTGTATATCCAAAAGAAACAAATTGTATATCACCTATATTACTTTTCTTTAAGACCATTTTCTATATGTTTCTATCCTTAATATTTTGTGGTTAGTTAAGGCTGTTGTCAAATCTAAAGAAGCTACTTCCTGACATATTTCTGAATTCATTTTTGTTCGGGAATGAAATTGGCAGGTGTTCTTATTCAGAAACAATGTAATAGAATGGGGTTTTCCAGTTTTTGGTAAAAGTAGAAGATCTTTCTGAAAGTACTCTGAAAATAGGCGTTTTGAACTGAATTCCCGACGCAGCAGCGCGAGAAAGAGAAATACTTGTCGTCTTATGATCTGTGCGCAGTAGATGAAGTGTGGAAGCCTTTTAATGCAAATATATATAGGTAAAATATAGGTAAGAAAATATTTGCTTACCCTTTTTCATCGTCGGATCCACCAAAGGCACATGAATCCACTGGGCGGCACTATTTAACAAGATAAAGAAAAATGTTAATTATATATTAAGATCTGAAAGATGTGTATTCCATTTTGCAGAAGGACTCTAGTTATTAAACTTGGAATAGAGTTTTAATTTTTCTTGGTTATATGTGTTTTATAAATACAGAAAAATAATAAGCGGGGAACAGAACGGCCCGCATTTTCAGATACAACTACATTTGAGAAAAGCAACAGATGGAATGAGCAAAACAGTACATATACATGCATTAAAAGCCGCAGAAAAGTGAGAGAATCACTTATGCAGCAAACACGTCCGAGAATGTCAGAAAAGAAAAGTCAAAAGTTTCATCTAATAAAAATAGGAACGTTCTTCGTATCAGGGTTTATACTGCATAACAGTCTGGTGACAAAAATTGCTTATAACTCGATAAGTAATTCATTTATCAAAAAATGTAAAACACTATTCGATTCCAAATCGCTTCCATAGTGAAGATTGCTAATTTTATACGTTTGAAAATGAGTCAGAAAATGTGTAAAAAATGTTTCGCGTTTTTGAGCAGGGAATTTGAGAACCGACCTTCGCAACGAAGGGGAAAAATACACAAAATCCTTGAATTTTAAAACCAGATTTTTAGTACAGAAAATTTCGCCTTATTTAATCACAGAAATTACGATATGAAGTTAGTGATGTCTAAAGGTTAAAAGAAGTGTAGTTGATGTTCGTTGCGAAGAGGTTAAAGACGGAAATATTTATTTACTCGACTGTACCTGATCGAGGAATTCCGATTTAGTCAGATATATGCCATAAAACATTTCATTAATACATATATCGAATAGCACAGCACATATTTCACAATCATATCCCTGTCCAATAAACTATGATTATTATATGATTACCCCAGGCATATTTCGTCCGTAATCACAAAATTATATTACATCACATCAATCTATCATATTCTCAGAATAAATGCTTCTATATAATCTCATAAGGCAAAATAATTCTGATCTCGTGACTCTCATAAATGCCTTATAATCTTCTTACTTAATTATTCATATCTAGCGGCTCTTTTAGTGTTTGTGTTTTCCGATGAAGGTTCTTTGTTTGTTTTTGTTATACAAAGTGCCCCAAAAACATTGACCTCGGATTTTATTCCTTAAATATTGATCACAGACTTATATTATAAATTACTGAGCAAAAAATACTCAAAACGGAGCAAAAAATGCTCAAATGTGAGTATGTCACATATTCAAAATGGCTCTGAATGAAAAATTTTCAAGTTTGAAACATGTATATATTCCTTCCTGAAAACATGCACACACTCAAGAATAAAACATCATGTGCTCATATTTGAGTATGTCCATGTTTCAAAAATGAGCATGAACTGATCCTAATAATTTTTGGGTGTGTCCATAATTCATAAATGAGTATGATCTGACCTCTATGTGCTCAGTTTTGAGTATGTCCATGTTTCAATATGCTGAGTATTTCTGGTATTTCAGAATTGAAAGCATTGGATCGTCCTATTTGAAACAAAAAGTTTCATAAATAAATGAAAACATCGATGTACTCAGATTTGAAAACGATATTTTCCTCAGTGAAGATAAAATGGAGTGATTATAGACATTTCTTAACTGAAGCACGAACTAACGAAAAATCACTCAATGAAGAAGATTAAGGGGCCGCTTCATTGAAACTTCCCGATCGCGAAATCCCATGCAAAACCTATGGGAAAACTTATAAGCACAACTATTGATTACCTAATATAATTATTAAAATGCGGTTTTCACCATCAGAAGGCAGACACCAGATGCGGATGTTGTACGTTTTTATAAATTGCCCCAGTACATTTTAAGTATTAAAAAAAGAAAAAAATCTCATAAACTTTGAAATTTCCACTTTATGAAATTTTATCAGCTTCTTAGAAATACTTAAAATTTGAAGAGGAAAAAAAAATTTAAACGCACAACATCGGCACTTGACGTTTACTTCCTGGTGGTGAAAACCGTATTTTAATAATTACATTGGGTAATGGTAATCGCGCTTTTAAGTTTTTCCATAGGTTAACATGGGATTTTGGGATCAAGCAGTTTCAGTGAAGCGGCCCCCTTAAGAAACGAAGAATTCTGAAAACGAATTAGATTCAAGTAATGAATCGGACGTTTGTAATTTTTTTTAATGTTTACCTTAAAAGTATTGTTATTATTATACAGTGTAAAATAGATACCAAGATTGAATTAGCGTTCTCTCGCGCACAATATTTTGGGTAAAAATGCATAATTTGTGAAGAAAATAAATCTGGAGACGTCGCGGACGTCAGTGTAACAAAATGAGGAGTCCTCCCGTGTTAAAATTATGAATGTAAATTCATGCTCGTCTTCGTGCGAGTTACTCTGTATTTATTACTGAATAAGTGAATTGCGACCCTGATTTCCTATTCAATAGATGTATGTTGCAGTATACTTTGTCAACCTTTAAAGTTTGTAAATGATCTTTTGGGACATACTGTATATTTGTTAGAATTAAAAAAATAATAACTAATGTTTTTACCTGTTCTGATGTGTTGTTTTATTTTCTCTTTTCAGGTAAGAAATCGAAAAAAAAACACGGCTGATTCTGTCTATTAAAAAATGGCCTGTTCTTTTTACGTGCTTTTAAGTATGTAAACTTCTTTGCAAATAATTAAATGTTCACTTTCCTCTTTTAATTACAATTTTGATTGACAAATATTTAATTTGTGTTAATTATAGGTCATTGAAGTGTAATATAAAATCTGTTGTGCAAGAAATATAATTAAAAGCGTCTAGACAAATCAGTGACAATAAAAGTTTCTCAGACGGTTATACTTATTCCTTAGAATTTTAATTTACAAACTGTATTCTATATATAGACTGAAAAAGCTTTATCATTTAAAGTAATATTTTATTATTTTTTATCATGGCTTTTGAGTGCTATTATTTCCGAATAGTAATAATCGTAAATTTCTGTCATTAAATGAAGCAAATAATTCTGTTATATAATAAAAAATGATTTATTTTAATTATGATGCTCAAAAACTGGACAGTTTAGCAGCTATAATTTTAAGTACGCTGTAAAAAAAGACAAATGTTTCTTAATATGCGAAAATATAATATAAACACGAACGAAAAAAATATATATAATAACATAATCCAAGTTATCCATGATTATGAAAAGTGTTGCTTATCATTAGAAATTTCAGAAACCAATATATTTTCGGGATCTAAAGAAGCTTTTACAAAAACAAAATTTCTTTTGCTTCTACCGATTTTCGAAAACGTTTCCGTGTAGTTTTTATAGTGCATTAATCAGTTTTCTCAAATCGGAATCTCAGTTTTTCGGATGCTATTGATTCTCAATTAAACATTTTCAGCTGCGTAATTGAATTTATACATCTAAGAGAGACAAAATAATATTAAATTTAATGTTAATGTTTATGCTGTTAATGCAGCATGTTTGTCTGTAAAACATGTTTGTCGAACATGAAAATGTTTACTCGAGAATGGATAGCATCTAAAAACTCCATATTCCGGCTTGAGAAAACTGTTTTATAACATGAAAATGTTTACTCGAGAATGGATAGCATCTAAAAACTCCATATTCCGGCTTGAGAAAACTGTTTTATAACATGAAAATGTTTACTCGAGAATGGATAGCATCTAAAAACTCCATATTCCGGCTTGAGAAAACTGTTTTATAACATGAAAATGTTTACTCGAGAATGGATAGCATCTAAAAACTCCATATTCCGGCTTGAGAAAACTGTTTTATACACTATAAAAACTACTCAGAAGCGTTTCCGTAAATCAGTGACAGCAAAAGAAACTTTGTTTTTATAAATGCTTCTTTTAAATTTCGCAAATATGTTGGTTTCCGAAGTTTCTAAATACAAAGACAGCTTTTCAAAATAACTTGGAAGAAGTTGTGGTATATTTTCGTTCGTAGTTGTATTATGTTTTCCTAGATTAAGAAACATCAGTCTTTCTCAAGGAGGATCCAATAGATGGAGTAGTCACATAAATTACATCACTTGATGTCGTTTCTACCCCCGTCTCGCGTCCACCATATTTAGCCGCATCTTGCACTGGAGCCTGCTATTAGTCAAAGTCTAATACGGCGGACGCATGACAGGGGGAAAGAACTCGTTTTTCGGCTTCAAAACTTTCTACAGGGGAAGATTGATATGTCTACTCCGCCCTTTTCATAGCTCCGTGGTCTTTCTTTACAGTATATGGGAAAAAGATCAACACTTGATTAATGATTAGATAATACATTTTTCAAAATTCGGTTCCCGAAAATTAGCATCTAATACAAACGTATTAAGTTTTTAAATACTATTTTACTAAATTTAATGTTCCTTTTAAAAATTGCAAAGCGATAAATTTGATCTACGTAAAAATTTCAAAATCCGTTGCCTATTTTAAAATGTTACAAACTGGGATTACTTGGATCCTGGCGTGCTGCTTAGACCGAAGTTTTTAATTAAGTCCTGGATCTAATGTGTTGAGAACGTTGATGTAATTCACCAATAATCTACACTGCTAAAAAAGACAAATATTTCCGAAAGTACTATAAAATTTGATACGGTTGACTGAAATATAATATAACCTCTGCCAAGTTACCCACGAATCAGAAAATTGTTCTTTAATCTTCCAAAACCTTAGAAGCCAATAGATTTCCAAGATTTAAAGAATCATTTCTAAAACAAGAGTTTCTTTTGCAGACCATAAACTTTCGGAAACGTTTCTGCATAGTTTTTACATTGCTTTAATCAGTTTTTTGAACACGAAATATCGGCTTTAAGGATATGCTACCAAATCTCAAGTACAGATTTACAGCTGCGTAACAGAATTGTTACATGTTAGAGTAATAAGAAAATAGTAATTTCAATACATTTTACTCAGCATGTTTGTTTGTTGAACAGGAAAATGTTTACTTGAGAATTGATAGCATCCAAAAACCCATGATTTGTGTTGATAAAACTGGTAAAAATAATGTCAAAACTAATCGGAAACGTTTCCGAAAATTACGGGAAGCAAAAGAAACTTATTTCCAAAATGTTTCTTTAAATGTCGGAATTTTTTTCGTTTCTGAGGTTTCGGAAGTTTTTACAGCACATGTACCAGCTTTCTCAACACAAATCATGGGTTTTTCAGATGCTGTCAATTCTCAAGTATAAAATTTTCCTGTTCAACAAACACACATGCTAAGTAAACATTATTAACCCCTTAAGCACCATAGTCAATTTAGTTGTAGTATGCTGAATACCAGATATATTAAATTATGTCAAATGTAGTTTATAAGATTATTTTTATTTATCAGAGATACAAAAAACACAAAACCGAAATCGAAACACTACAATTTACGAAACACAACTAAACAGCATGGCCAACACATAAACAAATGAACAACGAAGAAAGGAACAAAGCAGCAGGAAAATCAATGAGGTTTTTTTTCTTACGTAACGCCATCTATTGGGTGCGAAAACAATCATTGCTATAAAGCCTGTACAAAACAAATCACAATAGCAATTAGTGACGCAAAAATCCAGATGCTTAGAACATTAAGTCTGAACTTAAAATGAGGACGTACACACATACGTCCTGGTATTTCAAATAGACGAGTTCATGACGTACGCAGGTACGTCGTGGTGCTTAAGGGGTTAACATTAAGATTAACATTTTCTTGTTACTCTAGCATGTAAAAATTCTCTTACTCAGCTGTGAATGTTCACTTGAGAATTGATGGCATCCAAAAAGCATAATTTTTCTGTCCACCGCGGATATTCGATTGCCATTATCATGCTTTCTGATTGGTTGTTAAACCGAACGCTTCTTAAGTTATTTCCGGTTGAAGAACTTGGTTTCTTATATAATATCTAATAATTTCTATATAATATTATTAATTTCTATGTAATTTAATTAATTTCTAAATATAATATAATATATAATATAATATATAATATAATATAATATATAATATATAATAATATATAATAATAATATATAATGTAATATAATATATAATATATAATAATATATAATATTAATATATAATATAATATAATATATAAAATAATATATAATATATAATTATATATAATATTAATATATAATAATATATAATATAATTCATATAATATTAATATATAATATAATATATAATAATATATAATATAATGTATAAAATAATATAATATAATATAATAAATTACACAATCTAATTAATTTCTATATAATCTATTAATTTCTTATATGCTATCTTCTAATATCTTCATAATCCTCTGAAATACCGGAAAGGACGTAAGAAGCGTTCCTTTTTACAACCAATCAGAAAGCGTAACAATCCCAATCGTCGATCGACGGTGGTGACGGAAATTAAATCATCTAAAAAGCCGATATTACGAGTTAAGAAAACTAATTAAAACACTGAAAAAAACTATATGGAAACATTTTCGAAAATTACGGTCAGCAAAAGAAGCTTATTTCAGAAATGCTTCTTTAAATCTCTGAAATATATTGGTTCGGAGAATAAAGGAACGCTTTTCTGTATCATGGGTAACTCGGAAGATGTTATATTACATTTTCTTTTGGTGAACCGTTTCGTATAACTTTCTGATGGTGAATATCAAATTTTCAGAAACGTATTAAATAATAAGTAATCCCGTGTTGAAATTTCCTTATAGGTTAACATGATGTTTCGTAATCAATAAGGATTGATGCAGCGTTCTGTTAAACATAAAAGACACGTCTAAGACAATGCCAAATACAATGGAATTTCACAGCGATAAGTTAAACGAATTTCGATTGCAAATGAAATCGGTAAACCAATTCTTGTTTCCCCCTTCTATATTACGTATTCGAATATTTATTTCAAATTAATATATTATTTCAGAGAAACGTTAATCGAGAACATTTAAATATTCCTTAAAGCAGTTCTCATATTAAAAATGGCTAAACTGAAAAAAAAAAATTGTTGCCGCGACTGCGGGGGAGCGTATTACTGCTTATTTTACTGTTTATTACTGTTAATTTTACGGTATAATACTGGCAGCTGAGATACTAGTATTATACTGTAAAATCAACAATTTTTATTTGTATTTTTTTTTTCAGTGTACTTATGATAGTGTCTTATCTTTAAAAATTTTGTGCTGAAAATGAAAATTAAAGTATAATACTAAGTAAAATACTTGCAAACATTGTCACATGTGGTATACAACATAATACAACAACACTTAATTACAAAAACACTTGTAATTATTTTTTGAGTTCAAAATAAAATTTTTAAAATGTTTCTTTTGCTTAATGTGATTTAGTTTCCTTAACTTTTTATATAAAAGTAGATATGTAATTATTAAAACTATTTCAATACTTATGATAGTGTCTTATCTTTAAAAAAAAAAATTGTGCTGAAAATGAAAATTAAAGTATAATACTAAGTAAAATACTTGCAAACACTGTCAAATAGGGTATACAACATAATACAACAACACTTAATTACAACAACACTTGTAATTATTTGTTGAGTTCTAAGTACAATTTTTAAAATGTTTCTTTTAATTAATGTGATTTAGTTTCCTTAACTTTTTATATAAAAGTAGATATGTAATTATTAAAACTATTTCAATACTTATGATAGTGTCTTATCTTTAAAAAAAAAAATTGTGCTGAAAATGAAAATTAAAGTATAATACTAAGTAAAATACTTGCAAACACTGTCAAATAGGGTATACAACATAATACAACAACACTTAATTACAACAACACTTGTAATTATTTGTTGAGTTCTAAGTACAATTTTTAAAATGTTTCTTTTAATTAATGTGATTTAGTTTCCTTAACTTTTTATATAAAAGTAGATATGTAATTATTAAAACTATTTCAATACTTATGATAGTGTCTTATCTTTAAAAAAAAAAATTGTGCTGAAAATGAAAATTAAAGTATAATACTAAGTAAAATACTTGCAAACACTGTCAAATAGGGTATACAACATAATACAACAACACTTAATTACAACAACACTTGTAATTATTTGTTGAGTTCTAAGTACAATTTTTAAAATGTTTCTTTTAATTAATGTGATTTAGTTTCCTTAACTTTTTATATAAAAGTAGATATGTAATTATTAAAACTATTTCAATACTTATGATAGTGTCTTATCTTTAAAAAAAAAAATTGTGCTGAAAATGAAAATTAAAGTATAATACTAAGTAAAATACTTGCAAACACTGTCAAATAGGGTATACAACATAATACAACAACACTTAATTACAACAACACTTGTAATTATTTGTTGAGTTCTAAGTACAATTTTTAAAATGTTTCTTTTAATTAATGTGATTTAGTTTCCTTAACTTTTTATATAAAAGTAGATATGTAATTATTAAAACTATTTCAATACTTATGATAGTGTCTTATCTTTAAAAAAAAAAATTGTGCTGAAAATGAAAATTAAAGTATAATACTAAGTAAAATACTTGCAAACACTGTCAAATAGGGTATACAACATAATACAACAACACTTAATTACAACAACACTTGTAATTATTTGTTGAGTTCTAAGTACAATTTTTAAAATGTTTCTTTTAATTAATGTGATTTAGTTTCCTTAACTTTTTATATAAAAGTAGATATGTAATTATTAAAACTATTTCAATACTTATGATAGTGTCTTATCTTTAAAAAAAAAAATTGTGCTGAAAATGAAAATTAAAGTATAATACTAAGTAAAATACTTGCAAACACTGTCAAATAGGGTATACAACATAATACAACAACACTTAATTACAACAACACTTGTAATTATTTGTTGAGTTCTAAGTACAATTTTTAAAATGTTTCTTTTAATTAATGTGATTTAGTTTCCTTAACTTTTTATATAAAAGTAGATATGTAATTATTAAAACTATTTCAATACTTATGATAGTGTCTTATCTTTAAAAAAAAAAATTGTGCTGAAAATGAAAATTAAAGTATAATACTAAGTAAAATACTTGCAAACACTGTCAAATAGGGTATACAACATAATACAACAACACTTAATTACAACAACACTTGTAATTATTTGTTGAGTTCTAAGTACAATTTTTAAAATGTTTCTTTTAATTAATGTGATTTAGTTTCCTTAACTTTTTATATAAAAGTAGATATGTAATTATTAAAACTATTTCAATACTTATGATAGTGTCTTATCTTTAAAAAAAAAAATTGTGCTGAAAATGAAAATTAAAGTATAATACTAAGTAAAATACTTGCAAACACTGTCAAATAGGGTATACAACATAATACAACAACACTTAATTACAACAACACTTGTAATTATTTGTTGAGTTCTAAGTACAATTTTTAAAATGTTTCTTTTAATTAATGTGATTTAGTTTCCTTAACTTTTTATATAAAAGTAGATATGTAATTATTAAAACTATTTCAATACTTATGATAGTGTCTTATCTTTAAAAAAAAAAAAAAAAAAAAAAAAAAAAATTGTGCTGAAAATGAAAATTAAAGTATAATACTAAGTAAAATACTTGCAAACACTGTCAAATAGGGTATACAACATAATACAAAAACACTTGTAATTATTTATTTTATAAACTTTTTAAAATGTTTCTTTTAATTAATGTGATTTAGTTTCCTTAACTCTTTATATAAAAGTAGATATGTAATTATTAAAGCTATTTCAATACTTATGATAGTGTCTTATCTTTAAAAAAAATTGTGCTGAAAATGAAAATTAAAGTATAATACTAAGTAAAATACTTGCAAACACTGTCAAGTGTGGTATACAACATAATACAACACTTAATTGTCACTTGTAAATATTTTTGGAATTAAAAAAAAAAAAATTAATGTTTCTTCTAATTAATGTGATTTAGTTTCCTTAACTTTTTATATAAAAGTAGATATGTAATTATTAAAGCTATTTCAATGCTTATGGTAGTGTCTTATCTTTAAAAAAATTTGTGCTGAAAATGAAAATTAAAGTATAATATTAAGTAAAATACTTGCAAACACTGTCAAATGTGGTATACAACATAATAGAACAACACTTAATTACAACAACACTTGCAATTATTTTTTGAGTTTTAAATAAAATTTTTAAAATGTTTCTTTTAATTAATGTGATTTAGTATCCTTAACTTTTTATATAAAAGTAGATATGCAATTATTAAAACTATTTCAATGCTGATGATAGTGTCTTATCTTTAAAAAAATTTGTGCTGAAAATGAAGATTAAAGTATAACTGAAAATATGAAAATTAAATAATATGAAAATTAAGTAAACTAAGTAAAATACTTGCAAACATTGTCAAATGTGGTATTAAATATTGTTATTTTGGCAAACCCTTTCAAATATTGCACTAAATTTAACATTTAGCAAAATAAATTTTTATTTATTTTACTAGTCAAAATGAGTTTTGACTACTGATGGTCAAAACACATTTTTATCAGGACGGTTAAAACCACCCATTGTTAAAATCAATATAATCCTCCTAAGATACAGAAATATCTGCTTTTTCTAAAGCGTAAATTTGCCAAAAAGTTTCACACTGTTAAGCAGAATTTTTTTTTTTTTTTTTTTTTTTTTTTTTGTGAATCATTTTAATAGATAAAAGGCACACATCTAAGGGAATACCGAATATATTTGAATTTCAAGGCGATAAGCTGTAGTAATTTCGATTGCACCGAAATCGATAAAACAATTCTTGTCATTTTTCTCCTTCATTATGTATTGGCTTATTGATTTCAAATTAGCTTTTTATTTCGGGGAAAAACTTTGAAATTTAAAGATTCTTTTTAAGAAGCTTTTGCTTCCTTGTTTATTCAATTTATACTTCCTATTTTCTGTTTATTTATAATTCAAAAAGTATGCTGGGGAAAATGGCTGTAATAAAAAATATGTCCATTTTTATGCTAAATTTACAATGTGCCAGTTCTCTTACGGAGAAAAATAAACACTGCAAATTAAAAATATTTGTCACTTTGATTTCAGTAGGTAAGCAAAATTGTAAAACAAAAAGCTTACAAAGTTTAGTAAAATTGTTTTACCAAAACCAACAAAACTACGTTGCAGCTAGGTTCTGATTAGCATAAGGACAAACTTCTATTAGTAAAAACGAATAGAAAAATTTGCCCTTTTTTATGACAGAAATTCTGCGTGAATATGGCGCATACATAAGGCGAAAATTGCTATTTGTTTTTACTGATGGAAGTTTGCCCCGCTGGTAATCAGGCCCTGGCTGCAACAGAGTTTTGTTGATTATGTTTGAACAATTTTACCAGTAGAGCTTTTTCTGGTAACGTAGACATGATATGCCGGTTAAGTAACAAATGCCCGTGCACAATCTGCATTCTTTTTATCCAACAAATAAGGGAATGTGTATGCGCTCTAATGCTAATGCTGTTTCATTTGTTCCATATATTCAAATACAACTCATTCGTGTTATAGCACTATCTATTGGTGAATTTAAATATTATTATTTTTAATTTAATAAATACCAAGCGTATAATTGGAATTATCTGTAGTTCAAAATTTTATCACATTTGGAGTATTAAAACGCACTTCAGAACGCTCTGAAGTAGGAAATTTATTTATCGCTCACCCTGTATATTCCATTACCCCTGTAATGTAGTATTTCATTTAAATGATATGATAATAAAAAAGTAAGAAATCGTTGTACGGAAATAGTTTAATCGTACGACGTACAATAAGAATGCACAAATTACCTGAAAAACGTACAATCTGGCAACCCTAACAGCGAATACCTCAAGTTCCAGACTTTGATGTAAACAACTATTATGTGATTTTTGTACGAAAACCCTCCATGTCAACATTTTAAAGTACTTACTTATAAAAATGTCACAGCCGCCTTGGGGATTCCTTGGGGGTAATCTGTTTACTCCATTGAATGACAATTTCAAAATCATTTATCTTTAAAATTATTTATCTTAGCTTGTGTTTATAAAGTGTTTGGTTACCTCTAAAATGCTAAGAATTTGTCAAATATTTGTGAAATTATTTGAAAGCTTTCATAGGTGAATTTTATATCATATCCATGAGATTTAAAATAGACGCAATATATTAGCAAGAACGAAAAATCATGCATATCAGCATAGATTATGAAACACTTTCAAACACTATCGGAATATTGTTAATAAATGTCATTTTTTTTCTTTCATACAATAAAATAAGATTTCTAAATAAACATTTCAAAAAAAAAAAAAAAAAAAAAAAAAAAAAAAAAAAAAAAAGCATACACACAGACAAACACAAAACGGAGTAAAAATTCATTTTCAGGAATTGCTGTTCATAGCTGGTAATGTGCGCGAATTTTATCGTGCAGCCCTGTATATGATCTATACACCTCATAATACACTAAAAATTTGTTAAGTTTTTAAATGCATATTACAGCTTAAAACTTAAATCCAATAGTTATGACTCATGATCATAGTCAGTTCTGTAAATGTCATTTTCGTTTATACAATAAAATAAGGTTTCTAAATAAACATAAAAAACATACACACACAACGGAGTAAAAATTCATTTTAAGGAATTGCTGTTCATAGCCGGTAATGTGCGCGAATTTTATCGTGCAGCCCTGTATATGATCTATACACCTCATAATACACAAAAAATTTGTTACGTTTTTAAATGCATATTACAGCTTAAAACTTAAATCCAGTAGTTATGACTCATGATCATAGTCAGTTCTGTAAATGTCATTTTCGTTCATACAATAAAATAAGGTTTCTAAATAAACATAAAAAACATACACACATACAACGGAGTAAAAATTCATTTTAAGGAATTGCTGCTCATAGCCGGTAATGTGTGCGAATTTTATCGTGCAGCCCTGTATATGATCTATACACCTCATAATACACTAAAAATTTGTTAAGTTTTTAAATGCATATTACAGCTTAAAACTTAAATCCAGTAGTTATGACTCATGATCATAGTCAGTTCTGTAAATGTCATTTACGTTCATACAATGAAATAATATTTCTGAATAAACATAAAACACACACACACACACACACACACACACACACAACGGAGTAAAAATTCATCTTCAGGAATTGCTGCTCATAGCCGGTAATGTGTGCGAATTCTGTATATGATCCACACACCTCATAATACATTAAAAATTAGTTAAGTTTTTAAATGCATATCTCAGCTTAAAACTTAAATCCAGTAATTATGACTAATGATTATAGTCAGTTCTGTAAATGTCATTTTTTGTGTATGCAATAAAATAAGATTTCTAAATAAACATTAAAAAAAAAAATTATTTGAAAAAAAAAAAAAAAAAAAAAAAACATACACGCGCACACACACATACACAACGGAGTAAAAATTCATTTTCAGGAATTGCTGTTCATAGCCGGTGTCATAATGAGTGCAAATTCCATCGTGCAGCCCTGTATATGATATACATACTTCATTAATGCATTAAAAATTAGTTAAGTTTTTAAATGCATATCACAGCTTAAAACTTAAATCCAGCAGTTATGACTCATGTTCATAGTCAATTCTGTAACCGAAATCTTTATAGTGTCTCTGTAAACAAACTGATATTCTACGCACTCAATAAGCCTACAGAAAACCTGCTCTAGTGCACCTCAGTAATGTATATCGATTTAATTAAAATACACTGCAAACGATTTTTTCCAATCGATATTAATGCAATGGAATACTTTTGTGCGTTCCTGTAAACGAACTACAAATGCTACTTATTCTATACTTTATATAAATCATGTTGACAGCCACCCCAGTGACGCATATAAATTTCCTTATGTTTGAAACAGTGTAACATCATTAAAATGTACAGCAAACGATTTTTCCCAATTGACCGTAATGTAACAAAATAATTTTGAGTGTCCCTGTAAACAAATTATAATTGCTACTTATTCTATACTGTATAGAAAACAGGCTGTTGTCTACCTCAGTGATGCATATCAATTATGTTATGATTGAAATAGTGCAACATTATTAAAATTCACTGGAAACGATTTTTCCCTGTTGACCGTAATGTATCGAAATACTTTTGATTTCCCATGTAATCTAATCCTAAATGCTACACACTTCATTTTCAATACCGAACATGCTATTGTCAACCTCAATAACATATATTAATTACATGGCAATCCGACTGTATTTACGCCAGTTAGAGCGTGGACAGACAGACAGACGGACAGACAAACCGAATTCATAAACACAAAAATCAAATGTGTTAATTGATTATTTATTCTTGGTATATTTTTGTTGATTATTTATTCTTGGTACATTTTTGCATGTATTTGAACTGTATATTTTCTTTTTTTAAACTGAAATCATTAAAAGAAATGTGGTTTACTTTAAGAAAATTTGTTTACCTTTTTACTACTGAAAATACATAAAAAAAATTAAAGCTGTAAATCAAAAAATAAAATAGGAGTAACAGTAATAAATTAGCAGAAAAGTTACATTTTTTGACATATTTCTAAAGAATTAGTTTACTATTTATTTCCCCTCCAGAAATCAATTGTTTTAAAATGATTTTAGTAATAACGGTACATATTAATATATATATATTTTTAATAATCTTAATCCAGAAAATTTAAAGTACAGTTTTTAAAATGTAAACTGACGCCGATTTTTACAAGTAGCTGCATTAGGAGCAAATCGTTTCATGATTATTATTATTATTATTATTTGTTTAGGAAGCAGAGAATTTAAAACAAATATACCCATAATAGCAACAAGAATCAGCGAATAGAGCTGTCACTATATTTTAGGGATTAGGATCCCTACTATATTTTGCATAGTTACGCCATCTAGTGAATTCAAAACTCATGAAAGAATTCCTTTTGATTCACATTTCATTTTAAAAAATACAGTTAAATCTCTTATTTATTTGGTTTAACTTTTTCATTGTAAAAAATATTTGAATAAAGAAAATTGTTTTTTTTTCTATTATTATTTGTGAACTGCGTTCTTATTTCTTTTTTATGTGATATTTTATTCATTACAAAATTAATTCATTTTAAAAGATAAAGGCAAATAATTTGTAAACATATGAAACCGGACTTTTTTTTAAAACTTTTCTCATGGCTTAATTTATAAAATGTTCTTTCAAGTGAAAAAAGATTGATTCTTTTATATGTAAAAAGAAATTATGCTTCCCGTAGTTAAAAGCGTTTATTCGGTGTTTCAAAAAGCTTCATTATTAATTAATTTTTTAGAGAAAAGAACTGCTATTTCGAAACAAAGGGAATAAATGCTGATGTATGCATACTTAAGACAAGTTAAGGTCATGTGACAACTTTAAAAAATGTGAATGTTTTCCAAACTTTTATCTTTAAAAAAGTTATTTAAAGAATAAAATATTTTTCTTTGTTAGTATTTTTAAATAATGAGAATGTAATCAGATAACCAGAGTTTAATTGCTAAAATTTTTGTCCGGTAACTAGAAATCTCGGATCTGCGGCAATACTTTTTACTTTTAAATGAATTAGTTTAAGTGGTTATTCAGTTTATTTACGTATCTAAATGTTATTTTTTTTTTATTTACTTAATATTATTTATTTTATTTTTATTTTTTGATGAAAGAACTCTAAAAACTATAATATGGAAAAGTTAAGTTTTTTTAAATTTTTTTTTTCTACATAAAATTTTGTTTATTCATTTATTGCAATGAACAACTCTTTCGATTTTTTAGTAAGTTTGCGGAAGACAATAGAAGTTCCATAATTTCATCACTTTTTATTATACACTTTTTTAGCGACAGAATAATTAAAATTTGCAATCAATTTAAAAATGGCTTAAATTTAGGATAAAAGGCCTTCGATCGTCTTTTTCTTTTCTTTACTTTTTTTTTTTAATTTCTGTATTATTATTTTTTTTTTACTTTACTTTTTTTTTACTTTTCTTTCCTTTTCTTTCTTTTTTTTCTGTATTTGTTTTAGAGACAACGTAGTTATTATTTTTGTTTCTTGAGGGAAAAAAAAAAGAAACTTTCTTATAAAAATTTTTAGAACCCCATGATTACGCAGGAAACTTCAATTTAAATGCTTATTTTTTAAATTTTAGTTGATTAGGAATTTTTCATTTAAATACTAACTAATCTACGAGCAATTAATTAAAACGTTGAATAATATGTGCGACTTCACTTAAAGTATACAGTATATTTCTCTTGCAGTTTTTAATTTTTACAGTAATTAAAAGATGTTTTCATTTTATTTTAAAATACAAACTTTGCATATACCGTTATAAGAAGTTAGGCTATATCTATACAATTATCTATAGATATAGATAATTGTATAGATACATTGTATACATAATTCTAACTGAGCCCAACACGTGGTATCATGAAATCGTTTTATTGATAGCTAATTGAACTGTAATTGTAATTCAGGCCGTCAAAACATTTAAAAAAAAAATTAAATAAAATAAGAAAACATCATCTTAAGTGATTAATCTTGGATTAAAGTCGTGCATGATCAAGACTTAAGTGAAGATACCATAGCAACCTCACGGAATGTTGTTACTATGGATACACAAGAGATGAATAACATAGATATAGAACATACAATCTCAGTGATTTCAAATAAAAAATAGTCGGCTATATCTCTCGCGCAAATAATCGTTCGAAACAAACATCACCACCACCATCGATGCTGAAATTGCAATAAGATTGCATGTTACTAGACAAAAAGTTTTAGTAAAATATCCGCATAATTTGCTAGATAAAGAAGCGTTCATATGAGTAGCAGCCTAAACGGGATGCTGTGCTGTTGTACTGTGGTAACAAAAGCGATGAATGACATGGGACATATAAATTCGGTGATTTCAAATAAAAAATAATTTTGAATTTTCTATAGAAATTGAAATTTTTGGGATACATAAATTGCAATAAGATTGTTTATGTACCATACAACAAATTTTAGTAATGTTTTGCGATATAAGAAACTTTGATGCCAATGGCAACGTCACCCAATGCTGTTACTATGGTAACACAGACGATGAATAAAGTGCATATGAACTTAGTGATTTCAAATTTTATATATATATATATATATATATATATTAATTCTGTTAGATTTTAAATGCATCAATACATAAAATACGATAATGTATACAATGCAACAAATTTTAGTAAAATATCTGCATATTTTTCTGTATAAGAAACGCTGATATTAGCAGAGTTAGACATTTCTGTATCTAATTAATTTCTTAGTACAAAAGTATTATTTAATGAATTTAGCCATCAATCCGTTTTTTGTTTATTTCCCTGCCTAAATGAAAAAGAGGAATGTTATGTTTTTGTTTTTACGTACATTGTTTCTGACAAAGACCTCTTTTGTCGTCATTAATATGTAGACAACTTTTGGATGCCTACCAAAAAACTTTATTTTTATTGCTCATACATCACTTCTAACTATAATATAATTTAAATTTTTACATCACCCGATAGAAATAAAATGTACTATCGAATGAAATTGTTTTAAAGCTGTAGCTCAATTTAGTGACATTTTATGGCATTTTTAATAATTTTCAAGCATTTCTATATATTCAAATTAAAAGAACAAAAATTGTATCTAACACATTTATGCCTAGCGTCTCAAAATTGAGACGTTTTGATTTTTCGGACGGGGAAAAAATTAGATAGATATATTATTAATTTTTTTACAGTTATTTTAGACAGTTGCCAAACAAGGTATTCTAATTTGTATAATCTAATAATTGTTGTATTGTACAGGGTGAATTTGACCTCATCTTCCAAACGAAAAAATGTGATTGAAGATCCTGTGTGGAGCAAAAAACGCCATAGCAGCCCTATCCTATCTCTTTACAGTTTTCGAGTTACAGTGGATAGCATAGAAAGATTGGATCAAGTCTGCGTCAAATCTAAAGAAAAATCATATTTGTGAGATTTTTGAAATCCCTACACGCATAAAAAACACATATTTTGAAAGAGCAGTAAAAATACCTGTAAGGTGACACCATTTAAATCAGGATATCTGAATTTAATGGGGAGCTAATAAACGCTGAAACATTGGCGACAGGCAAAATCGAATTGCCGCCAAAATCTGTAACCAGCAACATCGCAAACACACAACATCACAAACGGCCAAATTTACCAAAAACTTGTCCACTCCACCAACTTTCGAAAGTGCGTACAGTAAACCAAATCGGTATTCTATTTTAGGAGAAATTTAGCTTTTTGTTTTCAATACACCACTGAAATCATTCGGCATAGCATGTTAAGTTTGAATAATTGGTATCCTTATGCACAACAAAAATCCATCGTTCCAGACGTGATCAAGCTTAAATGTTCGGCTTAGAGTGACTTTGACTGGTCCACGTGTATTCCAAAATCATATGACAAGCAAAATATATTTGAAGTTTCTGGAACATCATTTGCAAGGATTACTTAGGATTAGTCGTGCATCTCAACGAGCAAGAATCATTTTCCAACATGATGGCAAACTCTATACTTTCGTCAAAAGCCTTTCGGTATGGGATATTCTGATTGAGCAGAAATCTGAGGTGGACTATAGTCGTGTGGATAGGTCCGAACGTGGTGGTGGATCGCCAGATCTGCTTGAGCACATTTGGACCTGTAAAGTCCTCGCCAATAACCCCAAGCCAAACATTTGAGCTGAATTCGCGTTTGGAACAAGGAGTTTCGTGATATAAATGGTTTTTGTTGGGCGTAATGAGGAAAATTATGTAAATTTAACATGTCACACAGAATATTTCAGTGAGGTATTGCATTGCATTCAAAAGGCTAAATTTCTAAAACACCGATATTGTTTATTGTAGGCTCTTTCGAAACTTGTAGAATGGACAAGGTTTTGGTAAATTGGATCTATTGTGGCTAGAAGGGAATTTGCGACATTGCCGATTACAGATTTTTGCGACAATTCAATTTTGCAATTTTAGGGTTTCTGGCTCCTTGTTAAATCTAGATTATCCTGATGAAAATGGTATCACCTTACAGGATACTATTATCTTATAGTATACCATCTCATAGCATTATGCTTTTTTCAAATATGTGCTTGATTTGCGTACAGACCTTTCACAAACCTAACAATTTTAGGGGTTTTCGGAGTTGTCAAGAATTTGACGTATTTTTCTTCTATCCATCATAACTCATCTCTAAGACACGATTGCTATGGCGTTTTATGCACTACATGGGCTCTTCCGTCACCCTGATTCGTTTGGCGGATTAGGTCAAATTCAACCCTGTATATATAGCAGTTATAATTAAACCAAGTACATTGAAATGAAAAATTCCATGCACAAATAAGTTAATTAATTTTTTTTTCTAATTATGTTTTTCTTTTTTCAAAAAGTTACAGTATTGTACAATTCGTTTTGTAAGCTAATTTTTATGTATATTTATAGATAGACTTTCAAAAATTGAATTTGTTATTTTTCACACTTTTCTCCTATAAATATTTTTACGCAAAATACTTATAAAGATTGTTACGAATGAAGACATGCTTGTCATTATCAAAATATTTTATAATCCAAGAAGCAGGCAATTGCTTTATTCATATTCTGTATTTCTTTTTTTTTTTCTTTTGACCTTTTATTCATAAGGTTTTTTAATTTATTTGGTTTATTTTTGTGTGACTGAAGCATTTCTTTAAACTATTTCAACTTTTCAAATTACACCTACATGTATTCTCTCGATTAAGTGCTGCAAAATAAATATATTCACAAAATCCTATCAAATTATTATAAACATTAAAAAGTGACATAACATGCCACTATAAATATTCCAATATTTCGGCAGTTCTGGGATGTTCATATGTCAGACATATGTAGCTGATATTTTCTACTAATATTAAAGCATTATTATTGAGATATAATGCTTAAGTCCTGCTAAAAATAAATATAATCACAAAATCCTATCAAATTTTTATAAACATTAAAAGTGACATAACATACCACTGTAAATATTCCAATATTTCGGCAGTTCTGGGATGTTCATATGTCAGACATATGTAGCTGATATTTTCTATTAATATTTAAGCATTATTGTTGAGATATAATGCTTAAGTCCTGCTAAAAATAAATATAATCACAAAATCCTATCAAATTTTTATAAACATTAAAAGTGACATAACATACCACTGTAAATATTCCAATATTTCGGCAGTTCTGGGATGTTCATATGTCAGACATATGTAGCTGATATTTTCTATTAATATTTAAGCATTATTATTGAGATATAATGCTTAAGTCTTGCTAAAAATAAATATAATCACAAAATCCTTTCAAATTTTTATAAACATTAAAAAGTGACATAACATACCACTATAAACATTCCAATATTTCGGCAGTTCTGAGATGTTCATATGTCAGACATATGTAGCTGATATTTTCTACTAATATTTAAGCATTATTATTGAGATATTGGTAAAACATTGAAAATGTTCCAAATGAAACGCATACCACAAATGCTGAGAAAATATATATTTTGTAACTTTCCCCTAAGGTTAATATTACATTAATTTATTTTATATTTTATTGAAGTAATGCCGATTTTTCTCGGGTATCTCGGTAATTACACTGATTTTTTTTTTATGCAATGCTAATGTTTATGCAGTATCGGAAGTTCTATCGTAAATATCCCCAATATAAAAGCAATAAATGCAATGTTGGAGCAATATTGGTTAACTGTTTGTTGCCGAAGTTTCAAGTAAGTTATATTGTTACTATAACAATTGTAAATATGTAAGGATTTCTTTTAAAGAAATAAAAGCCTTTTGATAAAGACAATATCATAAAATTTTTACCACCTCTCCCCTTTATAATTTTTAACTTTCCAAATAAATTAATGAAATATGAAATACTGATTTAAAAAAAGAAAAAATATAACTTTCGTTATCTCCCAAATCTTCTTCACGATGTCACATATGAACTGGAATTAATCTGATAAAATGCTCGACGATTTTAATCTGTTCATGGATTGTTTGATAGTAGATTTTCAGACTGATAGATCACGTATATATGAATTGTAAATAGATTTTAAAGATTTCACATTTTTAAGGAGTTAAAAATAACGGAAAAATTTAGTTGGATATCCAATTTGATTATTTCTTACCTCTTTTTAACGATTTCTGTGCACCTATTCTATTGCGTTATCAAATCTTTCATAAAAATTCATTTGCAGTAAAATATTCATATTTTTATGCATAATATAACTATATTAGAATATGTTATTTAACTTTTTATTCTGAATAGTTTTAGATTAAGGCTTTTACAATGCATTTAAGTATTTAATTTCCAGAAATGGAAAGAAATTCTTTGATGTTATTGAGATTTCATAGAAATATATGTGGTGGGAGTTGTCATTATATTGCATTGAAAGGTTTCGGCGTTGCATAATTGTAGGTTTTATCGTCATGCAGTTGATCAGTAATATGCTACAGTGACTTATTAATTTTGTTATCTAATATCGCCTTCCTGTGTTAGATGTGACATATATGTGGTGGGAATTGTCATTATATTGCATTGTAAGGTTTCACCGTTGCATAATCGTAGGTTTCATCGCTATGCAGTTGATTAGTAATGTGCTACAGTGACTTATTAATTTTGTTATCTAATATCGCCTTCCTGTGTTAGATGTGACATATATGTGGTGGGAATTGTCATTATATTGCATTGAAAGGTTTCACCGTTGCATAATTGTAGATTTCATCATTATGCAGTTGATCAGTAATATGCTACAGTGACTTATTCATTTTGTTATCTAATACCGCCTTCCTGTGTTAGATATGACATATTTATCATGTTGCCAGCATGAGCCAATTCGATAGACAAGACTCTTCTCTTTTTACTGTTGTCACGTGTCACGTTTAGATTAAGGCTTTTACAATACATTTAAGTATTTAATTTACAGAAACGGAAAGAAATTCTTTGATGTTATTAAGGTTTCATGGGGAAATGTATGTGGTGGGAATTGTCATTGCATTGAAAGGTTTCACCGTTGCATAATTGTAGGTTTTATCGTTATGCAGTTGATCAGTAATATGCTACAGTGACTTATTAATTTTGTTACCTAATACCGCCTTCCTGTGTTAGATGTGACATATTTATCATGTTGGCAACATGAATTAAGTCGATAGACAAGACTCTTCTCTTTTTACTGTTGTCACGTATAACATGACTAATGCTACCAGGTGTCCCAATTTTCTAGGCTTTTAAGGCGCGACCGGGACGCCTAAATTCTCGATTTTTCAGGATGTACAAATTCTTTTTAATTTATTTAGGATCATGCTCTTCGTTAGCCTGCATCGAGTGGAAATTTATGCAGTGCACCTGCTAAAATACTACCTGTCCCTAAAGAAAAAAAATTACGGTCTTGCCGAAAGGAATCTGCTTGCCCAGACGGAAATCTGACTGAAACGAAATATTCTTCAGGTCGCTCGCAATTCTGTTTTTACAGGTTTTTCAGCATTTACTTCAGTAAACCCTGTAAAAATGGAACCTGTCTATAACAAATCCCGTTTTAGACGTAAAACATTCAATATCCCTACGGAAAAAATACGATACAATTATAACTGCTCAATCGAAAACCTCTTTAATGCGTAATTTTATTTCGGTCACTAGCTATTTTATGAACTTAAAAGTAATTTCCACCCAAAATTAAAAAAAAAAAAAATAAATAATAATAATAAATAAAAAATCGGATCCAAAGATGCAAAAATTATAATTAGATGCTCAAAAAATTAAAATTTATGAATGTATTTGTCTATATTTAATATATTTATTGTTTTATTTACTCATGTGTTGGCTCTAACTAGTTCCTGCTTTTTTTGCACTGACATTTAGCTACCTACGAGTTACAAATACTCTTCCTACCAAAGAAGTTATACCAGCAGATTGCCATCTAATAGTAGAATTAGAAGCTATGCTTATGACTCCTGGACGGTAAGCGCATGGTTGTGAGCCCCGTGTGATAGGTTGAATTCCCCCATGAAAATATATTCCCAATAACTAAAATAACCCATTCCAACAATTCAAGCATGCAACTGAAGTATTTTAAGCCCTACCAATAAATTTGATCTCCATTCACAGAATTGTATTGTACTGAATTGGATACTGAAATGCATTGATCGTGTGGTTTGAAATATCTTTTGTTTAAGTGTTCCCTCAGAAATACTTTAAAATAATCACGAATTTATGTTATTAGATAATTTTTACGTAAATCTAGTGTGATTCTGGTAGTCAATGAGCAGGCGTGCATATGATGCTTTTTTTTTAATTCAATATCCCTTTTAAAAATGCATTGTGGATGATAATTCTTACCAATTAACTGTAGTTCCATTCTCTACTTAGGTATATGCGATATTTATTTAAATTTGGATTTCTTCCTCTTCCTCTTTCTTTGTTTCTTTTTCTTTGTTTCTCTTTGTTTCTCTTTCTTTGTTTCTCTTTCTTTGTTTCTCTTTCCTTGCTTCTCTTTCTTATTTTCTTATTATCCTCCCTTTTTTGGGGCAAGTTCGTGAGAGTCTACACTGTAAAAAAATTGCAGCAAACTGTCCATTCATTCTACCGTTTTTATAGATAACGATTATTTGACCATAGTATGAAGCATTCTAATTCATTCTAATTTTTTTTAGCAAACTGCCCACTCATTCAACCGTTTTATAGGTAACGGTTACTTAACCGCAATTTTAATCGATTCTGACAAATAGACAGCTTTATAATATGGCCAAGTAATCGTTATCTATAAAAACGGTTGAATGACTGGTCAGTTTGCTGCAATTTTTTTATACACACTGTTGAAAATCAGCAGAAAACTGTCCAATCATCCAAACGTTTTTATAAATAACTGTTACTTAACTATATTATGAAGCTATCTCATTGGTCAGAGTAGAGATAAATTACGCGGTTATGCAACCGTTTTCTATAAAAACGGTGGAATGACTGGACAGTTTGTTGCAGGTATTTAACCGTGTAGTGTTCACTGTTAAAAATCTGTATCAAACTGCATCGTTATTTATAAAAAACGGTTGAATAATTGGACAGTTTTCAGTAGATCTTTAACAGTGTTGGTCAGAATAGACACATATTGCGGTTAAGTAAACGTTTTCTATAAAACGTTTGAATGACTGGTCAATTTGCTGCAAATATTTTTCAGTGTTGGTTCTACATGTTATTGAATTTAAAAGACTGCGCTTTTAAATTCAGATAACTTAATTACAAGTAAATACATAGTGCTTTATTATTATTGAAGAATGGATCAGTCTCCTGTAACATGTTTCTGGCAATTTTTTAAATTTTTCTTTAAAGTTAAAACATAATTTAAAATACCTATCGCATTTCTATCAATGAATAACTATTGTCTCTCTATTCATTTGTCATTTATATCGTGATTATATTTTTTCACTTAACAACATAGCTGCCAACTTTACGGTTTTTTTTTTTTCAATTCTAATATACATGTTTTGAACCGAAACACGTATGTAATAAAATTTGCCTTGTTTCTATGTTGTGCATGCTTGCATTCATTTTTAAAATAAACTTTCGAGATTAACCACTATCCAGTCTTCGTCGTCAGGCATCCGACTTACTATTTTTTTTGCAAAATCGACTTTGTATCTATTTTTTTTACGCATGCACACGTTTTAAGCAAAACCAACACATCTCCTAAACAATACAAAATACACTTCAAAGTTCAGAAAGACTCGTAAAATTAACTAGTTAAAAACATTTTTTAGTATTTAAAATAGCCAGCTTAGTCATAAAAATAAGACTGTTAATGATTAAACTATGTTTATTTGATATATTACTTTTAAATGCTAAAGGTGTAAAATTAACAACATAATATAAATTAAAATATCTTTTATTAGTTGTTTTACATGTTTCGACTCTTTCCGAGTCATTTTCAAAAACAAAATGAGAATATTCTAAGGCAGCACGGGCTTTGAAGTTATTATTTTCATGTACTTTTTTAAAAATTACGCACGTTATCTATTATTTTTTACTTGATTGTTTATTTTCATATCTTTGACCATGGAGTAACTCTAGCCACAGTTTCGGTAAATTAAAAGATGCCGTATCGTTACATATTGTATATTTGCGCGTGAGTATCTCTATGGTTTCTCTTATTATGGATGGATAGTATAGACTGGAGAGAAATATCATTTTACTTTCATTGAAATTTATTTGGATGGTTTCTTCTTGATATAATCTTGCCAGGGCTGTAGTTTTTCTATTGTATTTAATATCAGCTATATGCTCTTTTTTCTGCAATTAAATTTCCTGCTGTTAATGCCTATGTAGTAATTCTTGGATCCGTCTTCTTCAATAAAAGGTATTTCATATACTCCTGAATAATTCTCAAAATTAATTGGGTCAATTTTACTGCAAATGGTATTCTTTAATTTCTTAGGTGGTTTGGCTATTAAGCAGATATTGAAACGTTTAAGGTTGTGTTTTAATTTTTCAAAAAAGCTTGGATAAAATTGCAGAGTATAAAGTTTGTATTTTTACGAATCACCTTTCTTTTCTGGTTTCTTATTATTGGTGATATCCATGATTCATTTATTAATATGGTGTACTTTAAAACCATTATTATAAGCAATTTTACGAATATTATCTAATTCATTTGGGAATATGTACTGAAAATAAATTGAATAATGAATTAGATAATATTCGTAAAATTGCTTATAATAATGGTTTTAAAGTACACCATATTAATAAATTAATCATGGATATTACCAATAATAAGAAACCAGAAAAGAAAGGTGATTCGCAAAAATACAAACTTTATACTCTGCAATATTATCCAAGCTTTTTTGAAAAATTAAAACACAGCATTAAACGTTTCAATATCTGCTTAATAGCCAAACCACCTAAGAAATTAAAGAATATCATTTGCAGTAAAATTGACCCAATTAATTTTGAGAATTATTCAGGAGGATATGAAATATCTTTTATTAAAGAAGACGGATCCAAGAATTACTACATAGGCATGAACAGCAGGAAATTTAATTGCAGAAAAAAGAGCATATAGCTGAAATACTATAGAAAAACTACAGCCCTGGCAAGATTATATCAAGAAGAAATCATCCAAATAAATTTCAATGAAAGTAAAATAATATTTCCCTCCAGTCTATACTATCCATCCATAATAAGAGAAACCATAGAGATAATCACGCGCAAAAATACAATATGTAACGATGCGGCATCTTTTAATTTACCGAAACTGTGGCTAGAGTTACTCCATGGTCAAAGATATGAAAATAAACAATCAAGTAAAAAATAATAGATAACGTGAGTAATTTTTAAAAAAGTACATGAAAATAATAACTTCAAAACCCGTGCAGCTTTAGAATATTTTCATTTTGTTTTTGAAAATGACTCGGAAAGAGTCGAAACATGTAAAACAACTAATAAAAGTTATTTTAATTTATATTATGTTGTTAATTTTACACCTTTAGCATTTAAAAGTAATATATTATTACAAGGTGTTATAATTTATTATAATGTTTATTTGAATTGAAAAAAAGGCGTAAAAATTGGCAGCTATGAATAACAAGCGCTCTAGCGTATAAATTGTGTGATTCTTTTAATGTTGTTGTTATTAAATTTATGGCGATGGCGATGTCAAATTACAAAATACTGTCCAAATATTAAATTAAATTTATTAATATACAGAATTTGTCACACAATTTTCAATTTGGAAACGATCCAGTTATTCCATATTAACCTATTCTTTCCCCTTTAATGATATAGTATATTTTATGTTCAGTACATAAATATTAGTTTAAGTAATATTTCCTAAATTATTTAGCAATAAAAATAGCATCTAACAGTAAATTCGCCGTCGATATATAGAAAATAGAAAACGATATATTTATGAAGAAGGTTTTTTTTTAATTATATACAAAGATAGTTTTAATGTTACGTTAATTAATTTTCATTCAAGATTTCAGAGAAAAACTTAATGTCGGGAATTTATTTTTAAAATAAATTCATAAATTAAACACATGGAATTTACACTTAAAATTCCTTAATAAAATGTTTTTAATATTTGAACATCAGATTTTAAATATAAATATTTTTAATCGTCATTAATAATAGCTCAACATTTTAAATGATTATCTTTAAAAAAGGAAAAGAAGCATGTTTTGAAAGTCAAATCGTGGCTATAAATCGAGTACATGCGCAATTTAATAACTTTGCGTTTACATATTTAATTAGCTTCTTTTCAATTCTATAAATTTCTAAAGTGTTTATTTATTTGTAAATGTATTTAAAGTCACAATTTTAAGATTAATGTATTTCCTTTTTTTCTGTTTGAAACATTTCGCATAGAAAATTAAGATCACAATGAATTTATTCACTTAACACATTTGAATCATTAGCGCATATATGCGTGCATTTCAGGAATAGTGAGTTTTTATGATTTTGGTTGCGAGCGTGTTGTCTTGAATCACTAACATTTGTGCCTGAATGAGAAATGTATTCTATCTTTAAGTTTCGCAAACTGCGTATGGATCCTCGAAATTCGGTTATCACGGTAATTTTGCAAAGATATATTAATTATGTGGCTTTGGTTGTTTAGGGGCTAATATATACTGAGGTGTGAGCAGAAAAATTGCAATATACGGTGGATTTCGCTGATAAGATAACTCTAGTTGCGACTGCGACCAAGACTTGCCGTGGAGGTTTCCCCGGAATCCTTTTTCAGAAAGTGTCACGTTTTCAATACCTTGGCGTGAGTGCAACGGTAAGCGTGGTTCTGAATCCAGTGCTACTCACAGAATATGTAACCCTTCTTGTTTGGGATGTCATATGTTTAGCAAACAGAATCCCTATTCTTTTGCTGCTGTGAAAGTCAAAGTGAGTGTTGTTTTTTCCCGAAATGTTATCAAGTGGAGAATATAGTACGAGGAAATGTTATTTTACTGTGGTTAAATGCTTTTAATTTCAAACTACATATAATTCAAGCATATCTTTTTCCCCCTCCACTATAGTAATATTCTTTTACACACACACTCAAAGATTATTTTATCCGCCGCCATTTCACATTCAAGTTCAGATCAAAACAAAAAACCTGTAAAACGATTGGCGATAGAGCTGGTTGCGCTTTCTCTCTTTCGCCAATTCGCCAAGCTGGTGCTGAAAACGTGAGGCTTTCTGAAAAAGCCCCCGGGATCGAAGTACTAAAGGTTCTGCGTGGCATGTTGGCAGTAAATTTTCTGCAAGGCCGCGGATGTGTTCGTAAGAAGTAATGTCTTGATTCACTTAGAATAAAGTGATATTGAGGCTCACAGAGTCTATTAAAAGTTGTTCAGGGATTATGTTTTCCAGTAAAGTTAATTGTTTAAAAACATGAAGAATTTAGTGTAGTAGTTGAATTGTAACATATTGGGAAATAATCTTATTGCCTTTGCTATAGTCTCCTAAAGTTAAACTTGTTACTCCACTGCTGTTCCTCATTTTAAAACGATATAATAAACTGTTGTTAAATTAGTATCATGTCCACATTTTAAGTGAACAGCTCCGAAAAGTCTGTTACACAATTATGAATAATAGTTATGTTCAGTTTGGCTTGAGGCACCCTGTATTTGTGAGTGAATAAATGGATTGCATCACTGATTCCCTATATGAAAATTGTCTGTTATATCTCTAAATATACTGTGATATACTAATCTAATATACGAGGGTGAGTCAAAAAGTAATGCCTCCATTGCTCTAACTTTTATTTCTTTCACAGCTACAAGACTATCTATGCATGATATTATAGAGGTAACCTTACTCTACTTATATAGTATTTTCCTTTTCAGATTGAGTGGTTAAAACCATGGATCTGAAGCTAAAAGAACGAGTCGTCATTGAATTTCCTGTAAGAGAAGATTATGCACCTAAGGAAATCCATAATCGCTTGAAGAATGTTTATGGGGACATTGTAATGGACATTAGCAATGTACAGCGTTGGGTGAAGGAGTTTGGAAATAGAGAAACGGAAATTGCAGATAAAGCGAGAAGCGGCCAGTTGACAATTTCAGTCACACAGATGCAAATCGAGCACGTGCTGATGAATTGATTTCAGAAGGCAGACGCGTTACAGTTCAGAATGTTGCTGATGCATTGAATGTCCCCATAAACATTCTTCAAGCGATTATAGATTTCCTTAGGTGCACAACCTTCTTTTGCCAGAAATTCAATAACGACTCTTTCTTTTAGCTTCAATTCCATGGTTCTAACCAATCAATTTGAAAAAAAAAATACTATATAAGTAGAGTAAGGTTACCTCTATAATATCATTCATAGATAGTCCAGTAACTGTGAGAGAAATAAAAGTTATAGCAATGGAGGCATTAGTTATTTACTCATCCTCGTACTAATCTAATATACTGTACATATACTGTACTATCTCTTAAAGTGTGTATGTAGAGTTTTGAATTACCCTGTATTTAGAACATAACTGAGCTAGTAACAAAACCATTTTATGATAAATGATCTTATTTAAAATCTAATGGTCTATTATGTAAACTATTTCGCTGCTTACAATATTGAAAACGCTTCACAAAGAGTGAAATAAATGTTTAATTTAATAGTTCTGTTTGTATTATAACAAGTACGAATTCATTCTCTTTACGCCTTCACGCGAGGCGCAGTATTTGTTGACGATTTTAATAAGCACGACTAATGACCTCGTTTGAATTTGAATGTGCTAGTCACTTTCATTTAAGTGTGTTTTCTGAAAAGCATTTAACAGTTTTGCAGGTCAAAAATTTGTTTCCCTGTTTTCTCCAGTTATTTAATGGATTGCTCTTGACAATGAATCAGCGATGAATTGTAAGTACAAGTAATGCAGCAATTATTGTTAAATGTAATTTATTACTTGAGCCTATATTATCCTTATTATTTGAGACAAACCTAGAAACTGAGTTGCAGTTGAATGATTTTTTTAAATAATGTATACACCGATCAATTCATGAGGACGTGTTTGACACTTTTCAAGTAAAATATCTTTGTTCTTAAAGGAGATTGAAAGCCAAAACATTTAAAGTAAATATTTTTATATGAAATCAAGATTTGTTTACCTTAATAATTGTTTACAACCATTGAATATCTAGAAAATCATTTTGCTACTTAAAGTAATTAGTTTTTATTTGTTGTGGGTGTGACATTCATGTCGGACCCACAACAAATATATATATTTTTTAAACATGAAAACAATATTTTAGAAAATTGGCGCTGCTTCATTAATTAGTTTTTATTTGTTGTGGGTGTGACATACCTGTCGCATTCGCAACAAATAATTAAATATATATATATATATATATATATATATATATATATATATATATAAACATGGAAATAATGTTTTAGAAAATCGGCGATAAAGTAAATGTAAATAATTAAGGTAAATACATGTTTCTAAAGTATAAAACAAATTAATATAAAAGCTTTCAGCTCTTTTAGTGCTATTGAAGGTATAAAAGTGTCAGACGCGCCCACATATGTATGCATGGATTGAGTAACACACACATATAGATATATACATTATTCTAGTGAAAGTTTACATTAGTCTGAGTATTTTACGAATGAATTAAATGCAGTTAAAGTAAAGGGTGTTTTGTTATTTACTAAAAACTTCAATTTTTATATTAATAATAACTTGTCTTAAAGTGTAAAATTTTGTTGTATAAATTAAATACGCATTTCAATCAGATATACATTTATGTAATTTTAAGCGTAAAACGATATTCTTTTAAAATCTAATGGCATATATTATGTAAATTATTTCGCTATTTACAATTTTGAAAACACTTCACAAAGAATGTAATAAAAGTTATGATTAATAGTTCTGTTTGTCTTATAACAAGTACGAATTCATTCTATCTACACCTTCACGCGAAGCGCTGTATTTGTTGATGATTTTAATAACTGCAACTAATAACCTCGTTTGAATGTGCTAGTCACTTTCATTTAAGTGTGTTTTCAGAAAAGCATTTAACAACCTTGCTGGTCAAAATTTTCCTTTCCCTATTTTCTGTAGTAATTTAATTGATTGCTCCTGACAATGAGTCAGCGAAGAATTGTTAAATACAAGTAACGTAGCAATTACTGTTAAACGCGGTATTTATTTGAGAGAGATTGAGAAACTGAGTTATTGTTTAATGAATCTGAATAACAGCGCTTTATTATTAATATCAAGAAAGAAAATTTTGATTAGATATGTGCATTTTATATAATGATTAATTGTAGAGAATTAAGAAAAAATACTATTTATTAGCTTCAAAAATATTTTCTTGTATTCTAATAGAAAATTGTTTTAAGATATGAAATTTATGAAGAAATGAAAGAAACATTTTTTTAAAAAGTTATTATTTAATAGTTTAAAATACATAAATATATATTTTTTTCTCATTAAAAAGTTTTTTTGTAACCTTATTTTTAAAATAAAAAACATTACTTAACCTCATTACGGAACTTGCCATTTAATAATATTAAATATAACTTACTTTTTATTTTTAAAATTATATAGATGATTAGATTTATAAAGATTATTATTATTAGATTATTAGAGTTTTAAAGATTAAAAAGATTAAAGATAATTAGATTTACAAAGATTGTTATTATTACATTATTAGATTTTTTTAAAGATTATATAGAATAAAGATTATTAGATTTATAACACATAGCTGAGAAATTTTCTGTTTTTAAATAAATCTGTTTTCGAATAGAAACACAGGGTGATTGATTATAATTAAAGTTGTAGTTTCAAAAGGCTATAAAAAAAGAATCACTGGTCAGAATGACCTAATATTTCATCTGAGTATATGTGAAGCAATGAGAATTTGTGTTGCGAAAGAGAAAAAAAATTCAAAAGTTGACCGATAGATGGCGCTGTATTCGTCATAAGACGCTAATTAAAAGACGTGACATGCTGTCGTGGCCCTAATTGTGCAAAGCCTATATACCACGACAAGGTGGTGCCAGAGCGGTTAGGAAAAAATCGGTTTTTTACTGTCACTATGCCAAAAACCGTAAAAAAAGCAACAGAGAAATCGGTTTGTAATCGTCCTTAGGCCAAAAACCGTAGAAAAAGCAAAAATGAAATCGGTTTTTAATTGTCCCTACGCCAAAAATCAATCATCTTCTTCAGACTGAATGAAGTCATCGTTCCAGAGCCGCTTCTTAAACCTTTTAATGTCCGGAATTTTTTGAATGCAATTGCCGCACAATCACCGTTCTTGCAAAAAAGCTTCGCAAGCAGATCCCGATCCTTCAATGATAGAGTCAGGAGTACATTCTCAGACGAATAACAGACAGAATAACAGGAACTGTATGTTCCCCGACTTTTTATCACAAGTGTAATGTGCTTGTGACGTGCTTTTTTATTGTAATGTGCTTGTGACGTGCTTTTTGATTATAATGTGCATGTCACGTCTTTTAATTAGCATCTTATGACGAGTACAGCGCCATCTATCGGTCCACTTTTGAACTTTTTTTTCTTTTGCAAAACAAATTGCCATTACTTCACGTATACTCAGATGAAATATCAGGACATTCTGACCAGTGGTTCTTCTTTTACAGCCTTTTGAAAGTGCAACTTTAATTATAATCACCCTGTATAATATATTTACTTATGGAGGCACAGGACCTTTTAGCTTTCAAAAAATCAGTTGTCAGTTTTTGTTTTATTCTGAATCTTTACGATTTCTGAACAATACACAAAAAAAAAAAACGCATCGAAAAATCTGCATTATTTCTTGATTTACAATCAATTATATACGACTAGTATAATTGAAGGTAAGTAGATATTGAAATTTTAAGATGAGATTTCTCAGATTAGTAAATGTTGAATTTGTGCGCAATCTTACTTTCAAACTCTATGCGGTACAAATTTGGAAAATTTAACCACATGTGCGTTTTTCATAGCATACATGCTAAAATAATAATAATAACAATAATAATAATTTTATTTGTTTTATTTATTGATTTATTTATTTTTGCACTTGAAAAATATGAAATTTGTTTTGACATTTTTGAAAATTTTGAAATTTTGTGTGAAAATTAAATTTTAAACAATACTTTTTGTGTATATTTTGGTATTGTGTTAGAGATAAGGGTGTTATGATTCTATTTGGTCAAAAATCGTTTTCTATATGCATAATTTCCAGTTTTAGCATGCGCGCAGCGCTTAGTGATTTTCCTTCACGTATTAGTGGTGTGAATTCTTAAAAGTAAATTAAAATATTATTTTTGAATATGTAACATTTATTTCTCCGTGTTTCTACAAAATATGTATGTGTGCAGTAAGTATACTTAAGAATATATACTTTATGCAGAAATGAAAAAAAAAATCGTAATCACATATTATTTGAGATTTGGTACTTTGAAAATGGTGTTGTTTTTTATCATTTCGACAAACTCAAAGGTCCTGTGCGCCCTTAATGACAGAAATTTGTGATTATATAACGCAAAGATTATTATTTAAAAATAGGAAGGTTTTGCAGCTATGATATGATTATGAATCATTTATGAATAAAGTGAATTTATTTGTAATTGACAATTTCGTAAATTTAGAATTCTGAGTCATTTTATTTAAGCGTGTTTTCCCCAAAAGCAATTAACGGGTTTGAAGGTCAAACCTTTTTTTTTTTCTCTCCAAAGTAAGTTAATATGTAACTTCAGGCAACGAATCATCTAACAATTATTATGTAGAAATAATTCAGAAATTATCGCTAAATATAATAGTATTTCAAACAGACTGAGAGACTCTGTTATTGCTCAATAGTTTTAAATGGTATATTTTATTGTTATTATTCTAGTGTAAGTGTGAATTCATATGAGTCAGTTATGAATAAATGAAATTCTAATTAATTGAAATAGTTTATTATTGATTCACCAAAATTGTTTTAGATTAAAACAATTGCAATTGCATGTGCCTTTTTAAAAAAATAAATTAAATACACATTTAAATTAACAACATATGCGTAATTTTTAACGGAAGAAAATTTTATCATAATCTGGAATTAAATGAAGCTAAAATATAATAAATAATATTTGGAATTTCTATAAACTGTTTCTATGTGCAACTATGCTCATAGAATATGTACACTGCAATGTAATTGAATCTGTTTCTATGCATTTTTAAAGCTTGACAAAATTTCATTTTGATATCGCAAACAAGATGAGAATTTTACATTCAACATTAGATAAAAAAAAGGCGTAGAATTTTTTGAATTTAAATTTTGTATTCTGTTTATCTGTATTATTTGTTTGTTTGTTTGTTTTTCTGCGTACCCAATTATCTAAGTCCACCGGAATGTATATAAAATATTCAAAACTTTTCTTTTTCTCTGTATTCCACCATGCAGTAAGTATTATGAATATGGGATGTCTGCCATGAGTCGGAATATTTTATGCGAAACCTCTTTAAAAAATAAAAGAAGCGGCGAAAGCAGAGATAATATATATATATATATTACAAATATTTCATTATGTTTTGATTTTTAGTTCTTTTATTTTGGATTTTTTTTTAAACCAGAGTTAATTATGATGTGTATATAGGGCAAACTATATTTTATTTTACTGTGCTCAATTTCTGTTTCTACTCAGTTTTTATGCATTTTAAAGTTTTATATAATTTCATTTTCATATAGCAAAGTACTCCGGGTTCTGCATTCAGTACTAGATTCGGAGGAAGAAAGAAAAAACATAGAGAACCTTTTCTTTAAATATTTAGGTTTTATTTTCTGTTTTTCTATATTATTTGTTTGTTTATTTATTCTTCCATATACCCAATTATTTCCATCGGCCAAAATGTGTGCAAAGTATTCTTTTTTTTTTTTTTTTTGGTTTTTCTCTTATAATATGCAAATTTTATGAGCACACAAAAGTCAGAATATATTTTTGCGAAATAAAAGAGGGAAAGAAGAGAATGATGTAACGTATAAAAATTGACTAGAGATATTTTATTATGTTTTAATGATCTTAATTTAGTTTTTATTTTTATATTTAGCCAGAGTTAATTAATTTAGATAAAGGGCGAAAAATATTCTCTTTTACTGTGCTCATTTTGATAGGGAAGGTCTGAAGTCTACATCAATGATGAAAATAATTTCAGATTACAGTAAATTTCCGATTATCCGTCATTCACGGGACCGGCGGTTTGTCGGATAATCGAAATAGACGGAAAATCGAAGAACAGTGCAAAACCGTTACTAAAATTGTCATTTCTATTTGTCAGTTTATAAATAAGTATATTTAAACGCTTTTAAATATATATATATATATATGACATGTACTTTCGATAATAAAAAGCATAATTGATAATAAGAAATCAATTTATGAAACAAATTTAGAATTTTACAGAATATATATGTAGTACCTGTTTTCATACAAAGTAATCCATTATACATTTATGTTTGCGTTTTGCTTGCTCTTTTACTGCAGCAAGATTACGAATTCTACGTAATGAAACTACTTGGTTTCATTACGTATATTGTACGTACATATACGTATATTACGTATATATATACGTATTACTTGGTACTACTTGGTTCGTCATGGGTTGCATCTGATTCCTATTGCATCTCGAATCGCATCTCAACTGTTCGCTTCTGATTTTTTTTAAAAATGGTGGGGGAGGGGGGGGAAGGGGTGGCGGTTGATAGAATGACGGATATCCGGAAATTTATTGTAGTTTGAAAAGTATAGTGTTATTAGGAATCATTTTGATCCAGTAACTTATTGCAGTAGTTTGATAGGTGATTGTAATGAAAAATATTTTGGATATTTTTATTATATTTATTTGAGAACATGTTGGAGTTCACATAGCAACATTTTGGCTCAATATGAGCATTTTTAATCAACAAAAGAAAGAACAGGAAATTTAAGGAAGAAGAATAAAAGACACGGGCAAATCAAGATTATAAGCATTGTTAGGGAAAAATAGATGCTATCATGACTCCCAAATAGTCTGTTTTTTTTTTGTTTTTGTTTTTTGTTTTTTTTTAATATCGGTAATTTCTTAAGGAAAATTTTCGTGATAAGTTTCTACAACATTTGCAATAGAAATAACCTTTGGGTCAGACTTCTACAAAACTTGTAAGAAAAATCGAAAGAGAAGATTTTTGTATTTTAAAAAAAAAGTGGTATTCAAAAAACGGACTACTTGAGAGCTCTGCGATGATAAAATCAGTCATTAATAACTATGCGAAATTTAAAATGAATCACCTCAGTGGATTCAGGGGGACATATAATATGTATGCGACAATAAGTTAAAAAATTAACTAACAACAATCGCAAAAAATATACTCGAAATCCCATACTATTGATATATGTTATTGAGGTTTACTATGGCAAGTTCGATATTGAAAATGAAGTATGTAGCTGAAGATTCGCCGCAAATAAAATACTGTTAAAGTTAACCAATAACATCAGTAATAATAATAATAATAATAAATAACACATTTGACTCATTTTCTTTATTTTTGGTCTCCTTTTTATTTTATTTTATTTTATTTTTTGTGTGTGTGGGAGGAAGCATGTTATGTCTGATAGATTTTTTTTTTTTTCAGAATTTCCTTAAATATTTAATACAAATGTGCAAGCATTTTCGTCCAAATTTAGCACTTATTATTCATGTTTAATACTTTAGTATGACTCTCGTATCTTAGTAAAACTTTCTTCGGAAATTAGTATATATCCCTAAAGGCTCTTTTTTTTCCGTTTCAATTTTCAGCATGAGTTGATTTTGAAAACCTGAAGCAAGGGAATTTTTTTAAAGTATTATTTTTATTTTATACTGAAGTTCTTTTAACCTATTCTTTTCCGTAGAGTTCTTCTAAACTTTTACGAAATTTCTTTTCAAGTATAAATTTTAATGCGATGTGCGTAAAATAAAAATGTATGCTTCGTCATGAGAAAAATTAAAAGCAGATCAGTTTTCCGTAAGTTTTATGCATTAAAATATAAAGTTTAATTTCATTTACTTATATTTAAATAGGTATTTCTTTTTCTTATAATGATGCAGCATTTCTTATATGCAGCATTATGTCTGCATATGAATGTATTTATATATGTATATATATTTATATAAAACTTTAAGTAAAATTTAACCATTGAAACATAAGAAACTGACCACATACACTGAAATCCCGATACCAAAGAGCCCTGTCAATTTACAAATTAAAATTGTAGTCCTAATAAATGTAACATTATTAATTCAAATTAAGAAGAAGAAAAAAAAAATACAATACATAAATAAATAATAAATAGATGCAGTGGTACACATTATAAGTTAAATAGAATAAAATTATTTTGTATTTATTAATAAAAATGAAGGAAGATCTACATAGATATAACCAGGTTATTTTTTCTTGGCCGAGGGGGGGGGGGGACATGGGGTACACGTTAGAGTCCTTTACGGGTCGGGTATACTTTACCCAAACCCAAAAATTCTGATTAAAGTCAACCCGAAACCCAACCCGAACCCGATATACTTCAAAACCAAACACCAAACAGAATCCGAAGTGAAAGAAAATGAATTCATATTTTAACACAGTTATGAAAAAATAGTCTACAATTATATCTCTAATGTTAATTTAATCTTTTGGCGTAAAAACGAACACATATGCACTCATTATTATTCAGAATACTGTAAAAAAAATGGTCTAAATGAACAATTTGGAAAACGCATAACTCATTTAAAAGCGCAATTTCAGGGATTACCATCAATAATCGGAAAAATATCTGAATTATTTTGTACATCCCTGTATATGATCTATAGATTTTTATATATACTACATAATTTGCTAAAAAGTTCAGTCAGGAAACACAAATCACAGTTAAAAATTCCCCTTCAGCAACTTCTGTCAATAACCGGTAACAATAATGTACTCGAGATCTTTTGTGCAGCCCTGTTTATAGTCTATAGAATTTATACACACCCAAGTAATATGCAAACAATTAGTTAAATACAAACACGCGTGTATCAAAACTGAAAACTCACTTCCAGCAATTAATGTGCATCGACAGTACTGACTGTAACTGAATAGTTTTGTGTGTCCCTGTAAATGAACGATGAATTCTATGCATCGTATTCCATGCTAAACATCTTGTAGTGCACCTCAGTGATGTATATCAATTTCGATTTTTTTAATTAGTGTAATATTAATAAAATACACCGCAATCGATTTTCCCCATAGACCGTAATGTAACCGAATTATTTTGAATACCCCTGTAAATGAGCTATAAGTGCTACACACTTGTAAAAAAAATTTCAATACCGAAAATACCATAGTAAACCTCAATAACATATATAAATTTCATGGTAATACCAGTTTGTTGACACGAGTTAGAGAGTTTGTACAGGGCACTGTAACAACCATTAATTGTATAGGAAACCAAGGTCAGAAATCCATTTATTTAGTCAAAATTACAGGGCGTCTCACTCCAATCCGAAGTCGCGTTTTCATTCATCACTTTAATAGTAGTGAAGAGACTTTAATGAAATCCTTACAATATGCTTACAATTCCTACAAAGAAAAGCCTGTTGCGAATTTCGTTAAAATATCTTCACTACTGTTAAAGATATGAACGAAAACGCGACTTCGGATTGGAGTGAGACGCCCTGTAATTTTGACTAAATAAATGGATTTCTGACCCTGATTCCCTATACAATAAATGGTTGTTACAGTGTCCTGTACCAACCGTTAAAATTTGTACCATGAATCGTTTATTAAAAAACTAATTACTGGAATTGATTTAGGTAATTTAAAACCCAGTCAATTATTACAGAAACTGAAATCAGTCGCAACATCAGATGTATCTGAAAATTTAATAAAAACCTTATGGCTAGAAAAATTACCAGATTCTATGCGAAATATAATACTTGTTAGTGATGAAGAGCTACCAAAGCTGGCGATTATGACTGACAAGATTGCCGATATGACACCTTCTAATGATATTTTCAGTGCATCTTCTACTTGTAATTGCTCAAATACCGAATTACTATCCAAAATAAAATCCTTTGAACAGCAAATTGCCCAATTAAGTGTTGATCATATATCACGTCCGGGTAACCAGTTGTTGGGTAGCCGACTTTCAAATACTATCGTTAATTATTTTTGCGTGTATTTGTAAATAAAAATACTGACATCATTATTCAGTTCCAACTTATCAGATTTTTATTTTCATGGAACAAACTTTTAAGATGCAAAACAAAAACTAAAAACTTTAGAGTGTTGCCAAATTTTAAAAACTAAATGACATAAAATTGTAAATTAGATAAAAATAATACAATGAGCTAAACATAATATGATGTACGTATAAAGACTATAAATTATGCCACAACAAAAGTCCTAGATCGGGAAAGAATTATTAGTTTATCCCACGCAAAATATATTTACGTATTTATCCCTGTAAAAGTCTTTTCACCTTCTGCGCTATATATGTGGTATAAAAGTAACCACCAATTTTCTCTCTCCTTTGTTACTCAGCTCTGAAACAGTCTTACATTATCCATGTTCTTCAGTAAAATCCATAAAATATAATGAGGTACTGTTAAAGTAAAGCTTTAATGCTCGTTATTGACTTAAAAGCTCACATAAATAACTCTTTATCGAGAAAAGTAGATGAGCAATATCATACGCAAGCATAATAGCATACAGGGGTTACATTTGCTAAATAATAATTATAAATAATATTATTTTCTTCTCTTTTACTTTCTTCTATATGCATAAGAAGAAAGTATTGGAATAGCGTAAATTTTCGACTTCCGTTTTTTGATGGTTTTACACGTTTTGTGATGTTCTGAACACGATTTGACTATTTTTGTAAATCTGTCTGTCTGTCTGTGTGTGTGTGTGACACATTTGTGTGGCTACTCTACCTCAAGAACTAATGCACGGAATTCCATAAAACTACATATACTCTTAGATATTGACATGAATAGATGATGATTAGATTTTATTGTAAACAGCCAAAGAGATGGCACTGCTATGATGTGTATCGCACTAATTCCGTTATAGCATAATCGTGGCACTTATGGAATGGAATTTCGTCAAACTTCATATTTAGTTAGACCAAGACCTTTATATAAGTAGATAATGATTAAGTTTCAGTGTATACGCATAACCCAATAGATGGCACAGCTGTATTGTATTTTTCATGATTTCCATGGTAGCTATATCTTAGCATTTATGGGATGTAATTTCATCAAACTTGGTATTCAGTTTGGCCTTGACAAAAGTTGGTACTTAATAGGTTTAGATGCATTTTTCTCAATAGGTGACGCTGCTGTGCTGTGTCTTTAACGATTTTCGTGATAACTATATCTCTGAATTCCACCAAATTTAATATGTAAGACAGTTATTAAAAATTATGTTGTTTCAGTTTTAGCTCCGCTAATTCAACAATGGACGCCACTATGCTGTGTTTTTTACGGTTTCCGTGACAGCTATATCTCGGCATGAATGGGAGGGAATTTCATCAAACTTAATATGTAAGATATTTATCAAATATTATATCGATTCAATTTTGACTTTCTTCGTGCAGTAGGGTGCGTTGCTATGGTATATTTTTACAATGAACATAGCGGTATGGCAGTTTCTATTGGGTAGAAATGCGCCAAATTTGATATTTGAAGTTATTAATTAAACATATATGTTGGTTCAATTTTGTATTTGAATACTCAACGTGGGGTGCAGTTGAACTATACGTTTTTCAATTGTTAAAAATTACATCTAATCAGACAATACAAAATTAAAAGTACACATTTATATAAAAACAATTAAAAAACTTATGCAAACGTTTCAGGCTACGATTGAGCCTCTCTCCAATGCAATAACGTACGATAATCAGACTATCTCCAACAAGATGTTCTGGTTATCAAGATAGTCTGGCTATCAAGATCATCTGTTATCGTATGTTATTGCACTGAAAAGAAGCTCAATCGTAGCCTGAAACGTTTGCATAAGTTTTTTAACTGTTTTTATATAAATGTGTGTTTTTAATTTTGTATTGTCTAATTAGATGTAAATTTATATATCAGAGGTAAAAAATGTTCAGTTATGTGCCTTTTTTATTCACTAATTACTGTAACTGTGAGTTAAATTCAAAGAAATGTAATCGTAGAAATACTCTTTGTAATTGTTGATGTATAATAATGTTATTTAAATTAATATATTAGAATAATATAGAAGATGTTTTCTGCTGGCCACAGCATACTAATTTTAATGAGGATGAAAACTTTTGCCTCGGAATAAGTCTTATTCGAAAAGAAAATAGTAAGCTTAACTCTCAAAAGCTTGTTTATTTATGTTATTTAACACTCTAAAAATATTTTAACTTTGCATTGCATTATATATACGCCTTCACGCTATATTTAGACATTATAAAAGTGACCCACGAATTTTTGTCCTATTGAGTCCCATAGCATTGCAAAAGTCATTTCATAAAGCATTAGTAAAATTCATAAAACAAAATGAGATGCATTTAAAGCTTTAATCCTCAATACAGATTCCAATATTTATAATTTCATATCGTAAACAAGTAACTGAGTGATAATAATATACAAGCACTATATTTTCTATCTGTTTTAGAAAGAATTCGACTTTCTTTTTTTAGGGTTTCGTTCTTCTCACGAACCCTTATTACTCCCGCTCCGTTGTCTGTCTGTCACAGAGCTATTCTCAGGAACTATGTAACTTACAGAGTTGAAACTTTGTATATATCGCTGAATACTAGCTATGAAAAGCTCAAAATATTAAAATTTGAAAAATTCGTATTATTTTAATAGATAGAGATAAAAAAACTAAAATTCTAACAGCCTTTTGCTATTAAATTTAAACATTTTTCGTTATAGCAGATGCCAAAAATTAAAAATCCACGATGAAATTCCTTCTACAATAATTAATTTTCTATCAGACGATTTCCACGGGAAAAATGAAAATGAAATAAAAAGTTTCACCCCTTGAAAAAAAAAGATTAATATGAAATTAAAATGATTGACGTCATAGTGGTAATAAAGCGGAAATTTTCAAAGATTTCTCAATAATACAAGGAGTATGAGTATGTGTATGTACACAAAGCAGATTAATATCACGTCATCAGAGAATTAAAAAGAAAATCTGACGTCATATTGGAAGTTTAACGAATTTTTTAGATGTTTGAGAATAATACAATGCGAGCATCAATATGAGTAATAGAGAATAGTAAATATATGAGTTTGAGAAACATATTGAATCATGTTAAAAATCTGATTATGGAAATATTCGCATATTTTAACATTTTGAAGGTGTACAACATGTTTAATTTTGAAATTATTTTTTTATATCGCATTTAGTCCGCGTGACAGATATTATTATGACAAAATATAATAGCCGGCTTCGCCCGCTATCGGGTTGTTTTGGATACTCGAAAAAACGAAAAAATAGACCGGTAAATTTTTACTTTATAAAAAACAAAAAACGTAAGCAAATAATATTAAACGAAACCCTTTGAGCGATCTTCGATCACACTTACCCATTTGTTTAAATTAACATGAAATTCTTTGCTTGCGCCTGTGGTGTATCAGAAGATAAAATGTGCGGGTTAATAATAAATATGAATCTATATAGATTCAGATGAATTTATAAAAAGCATTTAATGAAACAAATAGTGATAACATTCTTTTATCATTAATTATATCACTGTTATAATTTTCCTTGAGCAATATGTTTTATTCCATTATATTAAATACGACCACTCATCAGTATATTTGATACTTTTAAAATACATAATGATAATAAATTTTACGTACATGATATTTATAAAGCGAGTTGATAAACGACCGAGGTCGACAAAAAATTACAAGATTATCTGATATAAAACTAATTTATGCGGTTTACCTCTATGTTTTTCACCTTCGACGCAATATTCATGTTGTGAAAGCAACTGCAGTTTCGCTTTCTTGAGTTACTAAAATTTCTCTCTTTATCCAACTTCTTTAGTAAAATTCACAAAACATAATGAGGTGCTCTTAAAGTTCTAATTCTCATTATAGGTTAAATGTTTACCTTTAATAATTACTTGTCGATAACAAGTATCTGAATTATGTAATGTTCATACATAATAATAGATAGTGGTTATATTTTCTAACTATTGAAGAAATAACGAGGTTAAGGTTTATTTTCACTCTTTTTTTTAATTAAAAGAGTTTGAAAGGGAATATTCAGGCTTTTTAAAAAATCATGTTCAAAGTTTTGGAAAGGCTTATCCATTTGATTGAACATGATTAAATATAACAAATTCTAATACCTTACCTTATTTTAGGAAATAAAGATGCTGATGCTCCATAAATTCGTCCACATTTCCAAAAAAAAAAAAAAAAAAAAAAAAAAAACTTCCAAGTTTTGGAAGGGTTTAACCTTTTGATTGAACATGATTGAATATAACAAATTCTAATATCTTAGCTTATTTTTGGATATGAAGATGCTGTTGTACCTGGTGCCCCATAAATCCGTCCGCATTTCAAAAATTTATAAAAAAGAAAAGAAAAAAAAACGGTCGTATTGAAGTGCGGTTTGCACAATAAAATCTATCAAAAAAAATTTTTATTAATTAATTAATTAATTAATTAATTTATTTATTTATTTTTTTGTGGAAAAAGATAATAAAATGGTTTGTTTTTTTAACGACGGATGGCGTTGTTAAAATCTATCTCATTAAAAACATAAAACAAATACAGAGATTATACAACAGGTACTTATTTGCATGTGAGAATATACTGTATTCTCAAATGGAAATAAATATCTTTTTGTATAATCTCAATATTTATTATTATTGCTATTGGTCACAAAACATGACTTTTTGACTAGTCTATTGGAGCAAAACATACTCTGATTTGAAAATTTGTTCGATTTGTGAAAAGGGAACGTACTTATGGGACATCCAGTACATATTTCCTAAGAATGAATGTAAATGTATATAAATACAGGTAGTTTCAAGCTGAAACGAATAATAATACTTATTTATCTATTAACAAGTATAGATTAAAATCAACTTGGATAACACTATGGACAACTTTACTTGAAAGAAAGAAGAGATAAAGCAATAATGCTATTTTTTCTTCATTAATTCTATGACTGATAATGTTTTACATATTCGTGTTTTATTAAAATACAGGGTAAGTCAAAATGAATATGGCGATTACAAACGGCTATAACTATTTAATGGAAAAGAATTTGTCGATAAGATTAACACAGAAGTAGACGGAACTTCAAAATTTTGTATACATACGTAATACATGTTCTATGTGACTTCCCTTAGTCACACGGACAACATCTAGGCGGTAGTCCATTTCACGCCATACATTCTGAAGCATTTGTTCAGTTACCGACGCAAGCACATTACAAATGCGTACTTTGAGTTCTGCAATTGTTTTGGGCATGGGAGGCACATACACACCCTGTCTATCACATAACCCCATAGATCGGTCGAAGTGGAGATGCCGACGATGGCTTCTGCTCTTGGCGACCAAGATCTCCGGACTTGACACCCTGCGATTTTTTTCTATGTGGTTATGTGAAAGACAGCGTGTATGTGCCTCCCATGCCCAAAACAATTGAAGAACTCAAAGTACGCATTTGTAAGGCGCTTGCGTCGGTGACTGAACAAATGCTTCAGAATGTATGGCGTGAAATAGACTACAGCCTAGATGTTGTCCGTGTGACCAAGAGAAGTCACTTAGAACATCTATGACGTATGTATACAAAATTTTGAAGTTCCGTCTACATTCTGTGTTAATCTTATCGACAAATTCTTTTCCATTAAATAGTCATAGCCGTTTGTAATCGCTATATTCATTTTGACTTACCCTGTATATTCAGCCTCAGAACTTATCAGTATAATTTCATCATACCTTATCAGATAGTATATCAGAACTTCCATTTTATAAACGCGATTGTAAGCAATTTCAAGCTCACGTATTTGTCAGTGATCGGTAAACTGAATAATTCTGGAAAAAATTATACGATTATATGGCATAGAACTCATTTACGTCATTGTCCCCTTTGGAAGTCCTTTCACTTTCAATGCAGTATTTCATGTTGTAAAAGCTACCGTGAATTTTCGCTTTTTTTGAGTACAGAAACAGTTTCTCCTTATTCACATTCTTTAGTAACACTCACAAAATATAACGAGGTTTTCTGAATGCTTATACGTCTCGTTGTAGCTTCACATGTTTACATAAATTATTTCCTTAAACAAGTAATGGGAATGAAAATACATCAAGATTTCCTTTTCTAACTATTCCAAAAATAATTGATACAGATTTTATATTTACTTCCTTAAATTATGTGAGACTCTTTGCTTGGGAATATGATTTAAAAAGAGGAAGGCTTTGGGTGGGAGTCGTTAAAATGAAATATTGTTTAGTTACGGCAAGACTTTTATTATCATAAAAAAAAATTATTACTTGGTAAGAACAGAAATAATAAAAAATACAGTTCTCCTAAATAAATAAAAAATAAATAAACACTTTAGATATACTCACCAATTTAACTTAAGACTGAACCTAGTTTAATAAAACATTTTTTAGTTTCTTAAGGTATTGCAAAAAAGGGGAAATATTAATAATGGGATTTCTTCAATAATTATAACGCTTTTAATATTTTAAATACATTATCTTATATTATATTACATTAAAAATCCAGTACATATGACCTCACCATACAGAATAAAAAAAAAAATTAAAATAAAATAAAAAGAGAAATGTTTTTGAATCTAGTAAAGCTTAAGATTTAATTTAACACTGACACTAGTTTGAATAGAGTATTAATGATATATTACATTAAAAATCCAGTACACATGACCTCACCATACAGAATAAAAAAAAAATTAAAATAAAATAAAAAGAGAAATGTTTTTGAATCTAGTAAAGCTTAAGATTTAATTTAACACTGACACTAGTTTGAATAGAGTATTAATGAGATTTCTTTTTTCAATGTTACTTTTTTTTCACTTTACGTTAAATTCCAGCATTTATTAGTACACTTTATCCTGAAAGGATCAATGATAAGCATTTTCGCGCACATGTATTTGTCAAATAAAGTCGAGTTCGGGATGAAACTGTATGTTTAAACCGCAAAACATATTTACGTCATTTACCCCTGTAAAAGTCCTTTTACCTTTACTGAAACATTCATGTTGTAAAAGCGACTGGAATTTTCACTCTCCTGAGTCACGCAGTGCTGAAACAGTCTCTCATTATCCAAGTTCTTTAGTAAAATTCACAAAATATAATGAGGTACTTTGAATGCTTATGTATTTGTGCTCGTTGTATATTTACATAAATACTTTCTTAAATAGTAATTGGGTAATATATGTCTCGTTTTAAAGTAATAATGATAAAAGGTAATGTTTTTAACTAGTATTTTAAAAATAGTTAAGAAGTATAACAATTTCTGCTTCTTTACGTTAGATGAGACTCTTTGCTTGGGAGTATGGTATGTATATAAACATAAGGGTTGCCAATTTATGCTATGGAGTTTCAGTTTTGCACTTTTTTTTTTTCGATTTTTTGGTAATTTTATAGAAATAAATAAGTAAATCCTCCCTCTCTCTCTCCAAAAATTTTTTTTAACAATTGTTTAATGTTTAAAATTTAACTAATAAAATTAAGATTTACAATCTATTGATACGTTAATTATTCAAATTAAGTAGTTGTTTTGAATTTTTGACGAACTCTTTTTCAAAATTTTATCAACATTCATTATTGCAGTTTCCGGAGTTATAATACCACTTTATAAGCATTCAAAATCATTTTATTCTCAGATTTTTTATCTTTTTTTCTTATTTTTTTGGTATGATTTAAAGTTTTTTTTCTATTTATCTATTTTAAACAGAATTAAAAAATACTGATCAAAATAAAAGAAAACAAACTATGTTTTCTTTTATAGCATAGCAATGATCACAATTTTGGCAACAATCGACGCTTGGCTGGCGCGCGCTAATTGTAGGCAATGAAAACGTTATGAAAACTGCCAAAAAGCACGCGATTTTATTTATTTTCCGCCTCCCTTAATTTTGAATAGTATTAATATTGGATTTAGTAAAATTCCATTGTTACTTCAAAAGAAGAAGAAGAAAAACATTACTATTTTTCTGAATAAAAGCAACTGAAATTTTTAGAGACTGACCTGTTTAAATTAAGATTGATTAACTTAAGACACTATTTTATAAAAGAAGTGTATAATAAAAATGTGTATTACTGAGATTTCTTTTTTCATTGTTGCATTTATCTTTTATTACTTTACGTTAAATTCCAGCATTTATTAGTGCACTTTATACTGAAGGACTCAATGATATGATAAGCATTTTCGCGCACATGTATTTGTCAAATAAAGTCGAGTTCGAGAGGAAACTATATGTTTAAACCGCAAAACATATTTACGTCATTTACCCCTGTAAAAGTCCTTTTACCCTTATATTCATGTTGTAAAAGCGACTTTGAATTTTCACTCCCTTGAGTCACGCAGTACTGAAACAGTCTCTCATTATCCAAGTTCTTTAGAAAAATTCACAAAATATAATGAGGCACTTTGAAAGCTTATATATCTGTGCTCGTTCTATATTTACATAAATAATTTTTTAAATAGTAATTGGGTAGTAAATGTCTCGTTTTAAAATAATAATGATAAAAGGTAATGTGTTTCAACTAGTATTTTAAAAATAGTTAAAAAGTATGCAACTATTTCTACTTCTTTGCGTTAGACTCTTTGGTTGGAAGTATAGTATGTATATAAACGTAAGGTTTGCCAATTTACGCTATGGAGTTTCAGTTTTGCACTTTTTTTCGATTATTTGGTAATTTTAAAAAAATAAGTAATTATCTCTCCCTCTCGCTCTCTCCATAAAAAAAAAAAAAAAAAAAAAAAAAAAATTAACAATTGTTTAATGTTTAAAATTTAACTAATAAAATTAAGATTTACAATTTATTGATACGTTAATTTTTCAAATTAAATAGTTGTTTTGAATTTTTTACGAACTCTTTTTCAAAATTTTATCAACATTCATTATTGCATTTTCCGGAGTTATAATACCACTTTATAAGCATTCAAAATCATTTTCTTCTCAGATTTGCTAAAGTTTGATATATTCTTTTTCTTACTTTTTCGATATGATTTCAAGTTTTATTTTTTCCTATTTATCTATTTTAAAAAGAATGAAAAAATACTGATCAAAATAAAAGAAAACAAACTATGTTTTCTTTTATAGCAAAGCAATAATCATAAATTTAACAATCGACGCTTGGCTGGCTGGCGCTAATTGTGGGCAAAACATTATAAAAACTGCCAATAAGCAGGCGATTTAATTTATTTTCGCCTCTCTTTTAATTTTGTATAGTATTAGTATAGGCTTTAGTAAAATTAAGATTGATTAATTTAAGACACTATTGTATAAAAGAAGTATATATAATAGAAATGTGTGTTACTGAGATTTCTTTTCTCATTGTTATAGGTGCGTTTGTAATTATATAAATACGTAACCCCTAGTCGTCGCTTGGTCCGTCCGTTTGTCTGTGTGTCCACATATAACAGCGCAAAAACTACCCAACCGAATGGTTTGAAATTTAATATATATAACTGTTGCAGAATTTTGTCGAGTCATTTCAAATTTTATGAAAATTGAATCAAAACTTAAAAATATATTAATAAAAGTTTTCTTTATTATATTAAATCCTATCATGCGTAATCTATATAATAAAAGTGGATGTCATGTGACTGAGGAAGACAAATGCGGGCTAACCACATCTTTTTTCATATACCAAGCGGCCATTTTTATTCCAAATTATTTTTTCGAATAAAATTGCTTAAAGTTACATTTTTCGAAAGATTGTTCCAAAAAAATTGTTTGCTTGAGAGATGAGTTGTACATTAAAAAATATATAGATTCTGAGATAACTTCAGTGAAAATTAGGTTAACAGCCGAATATCTCAATCCATTAAAGTAAATAAACAAAATATTCATTCATCGTGAGTCATAGAAATATTAACCATGGAGGTAATCATTCGCAAAGCAAGATCTCCATGGTGAATTTACAGAGCTGTCTGGAGTCGGAAAAAAAAGTATCTGTAAACATAGCATACGTAATAAGAAAAAAAAAAGGCATCCTCATTTCGTTCATTGCAGACGATATAATTTATTTCACTGAAATAATAACGATGATTTTTTACATTGTAAAACTAGTTATAGCACGAAACGAATGCACCTCATTTGTCACGTTTAATGTACAGTTTCCAACTTGTTGCATTTATTTTTAACTATTAATTTACGGTAAATTCCAGCAATTATTAGTACACTTTATGCTGAAAAACACAATGATAAGCAATTTCGCACACGTGTATTTGTCAAAGCGATCAGTAAAGTCGAGTTCTTGAGAAAACTATATGTCTAAACCGCAAAACATAGTTACGTCATTTACCCCTGTAAAAGTAATTTCACCTTCCTTGAAGCATTTATGTTATAAAAGGGACTGCGAATTTTCTCTCTCCTGAGTCACGCAGTGCTGAAACAGTCTCTCATTATCCAAGTTCTTTAGTAAAATTCTCAAAATATAATGAGGTACTTTGAATGCTTATGAATGCTCGTATATTTACATAAATATTTTCTTAAATAGTAATTGGGTAATAAATGTCTCGTTTAAACATAATAATGATAAAATATCATGTTTTATAACTATTTTAGAAATAGTTAAGAAGTGTTTAACTATTTCTATCTACTTCTTTACGTTAGATGAGACTCTTATTTGGGAGTAAGGTTTAGAAAAATGGAGCCTTGAGTAGAATTTTTTAAAAGGGATTTTATTTAGTAACAATAAAACTTTCAGTCTATAGTTCATTCAAAATTAATTTGCTTATTTGGTAATTTTATAAAAATAAATAATTATTTTCATAAAAATTTTATATAAAATTTTTATAAAATTTTTATTTAAAAAAATGACAAATATTTAATGCTTAAAATTTAACAATTAAATTAACATTTACAATTTATTAATAAATTAATTACCCAAATTAAATAGTTATTTTGAATTTCTGACGAACGTTTTTCAAGATTTCATCAACATTCATTATTGTAGTTTCCGGATTAAGTTATAATACCCCTTTATTCAAGATCATTTTCTTCTCAGATTTGCTAAAGTTTAATCTTCTGTTTTTCTTGTATGATTTAAAGTTTTTTATTTTTATCTATTTTAAACAATATAAAAAAGTACTGATCAAAATAAAAGAAAACAAACTAAGTTATCTTTATACCAAAGCAATGACCGTAACTTTGGGAATGATCGACGCTTAACTCGCGCTAATTGTAGCCAGCGCATTATAAAGCTGTCAATAAATTCTGAACTGGAATTTTAGACATATAGATAAACTATTGGCGATTAACAGGACATGTGCTTGTACATGTCTAGTACATGTCTGGACATGTCTAGTACATGTTGCCCTATGTTATGTACTGGAATTTTAGACATATAAGTGAATAATCGGCGACATAACTAAAAGTGAACAATCGACCATTCTCTGAGTATGTAAAGTCAATAAGGACAACATACTGACTTTACGGCTAGACTTTTGAAGAAAGGTGTATAAATCTCAGTACTTGTAATCTAAATTACATTCATTTCATTTTTTCTTAAATTTTGCCTGCATCACACAGTATAAGTACGGAGACATACTTGTGCAGTTTTTTTTTTACAGACATTAATCAAACTTAACAAACTGGTCACCCAAAATATGTATTTTTTAAATTTTTTTTTACAATTTTGCAGTATGCAAGAGCATGTGATTAAAATTTTACTAGTTTTCTTGTTTTTGAAATCAATACAAGTTTTTTTTTTAAGAAGTAAGATTTTTTTTTTGTTCTGATTCAGATACTCGTAGTAGTCAGAAATAACTTTAATCAGCATTTTATGGCTTGATTAACAATCATGAGTCAAAATTTACGATTGCGTTGCAAAGTCTAACAGCAGTGATTTTAGAGATTTTTTTCTTTTTTTTTTTTTTTTTTTTTTTTTTTTTTTTTAAGGAGATGGAGTGTCTTACTGTTTTCAATTTCTAGAAAAAAATGCATCAGTTATAACAAATGAGTTTTGATCATGGAAAGAAATCACTGCTATAGAGCGTGTTATGTTGTGGATTGGAATTATGAAATATTCCGCATTAGTAATTTTCATTGGTTACAAAAAAAAAAAAAAAAGGAGTTTTCATAGGAACTTATTTCATAGGATATTATTCTTCCGTAATGGATCCTATACGCGATAGAGGTAGATTAAAAAAGTCAATGCTTGAAAATTATTTTAAAAACCACAATAAATGAGTAAATTGTGATACAGTTTTCAATCAAATTGCATTTGAAAGTACATTTTTCACCTTATACGACGGTGTAATTTTTAAAAACCACAATAAACAAATAAATTGCGATACAGTTTTCAAGCAAATTGCATTTGAAAGCACGTTTCTTTTTTCTAAACGACGCGACGGTGTAAAAATTAAAAATGTGTGATGTTTAGAAGTTTAAAAAAAAAAAAGCAGTATCGAAAATTGCAAAACCGAAATTTAATCGCCAAGTGCCAACCACGTCGGTGCGGAACACGTTTGTCTTTTATAATATAGATTATATGTATTGAAAGTTTTGTTATAGATAACAGAAATCTTACAAGATAGATGTAAGTATTTATGAAGGATGTAAATTTGTAAGATGTATATATGTAAGCATGTAAGTAATGGGAATATGTAATAAAGTATGAGATATTGTAGTAAATATGGAGTATTTAGCATGAAAGTAATTTAAAAATTAAAATAACAATTCATCTTCACCATTCTGGTGCACAGATAGAAATTGCCAACAAGGAAATTTGTTTTATTCTGGTTTTATTATTTTGAAAATTTAGCTGCTCATTTAAATCGTGTTTATCCTTTTAAATAAAATATAAAATTTTCCTAATTATTTTCTTTTTAATTTAAAGCAGCAAATACAGCAAACAAAATGCATTCCTCTCTCAAATGTGAAAAAATTCTTTAATTTTCAAAGCAGTTATGCTCATTTGACTTTTCGGATTGATTACAAGGAAAGATGCGTGAAAGTATGAGATAATACATTAAATATCGAGTTTTAATATGAAAATAATTTAAAAATTACAATAACAATTAATCTTAACAATTCTAATGCATAAATAAAATTTGCGAAGAGTGCAATTTGCTTCATTCTTATTTTATGAGTTTGCAAATTTTGTTACTCGTGTTTATCCTTTTAAATAAAATATAAAATCTTCTTAAATATTTTCTTTTTAGCTCAAATCAGCAAATACAGCAGACAAAATATACGTTCCTCTTTCAAATATGAAACATAACCTTTAACTTTCAAAGCAGTTATGCTCATTTGACTTTTCGCATTGATTACAGAAACGCAACACCTACATATTACAACAATCCCACACATTCAAAAGCATGGCATAGATTAATTCCTCTCTCAAACATAGTTATTCTTTGCTGTTCTCTGCTATATGAGTGCAATTTATTGAACGGCGCTACAGCACTCAGGGTGGAACAGTATTATACCGCGGGGGGTGGTAGGAAGTTTTATCTACTCTGAGAGAGCCTTTTTAGGCAAGGGAAAAGAGACGGATGGAGATATAAAATGCTGAGCCGGGAAAACTGGGACAATTGTGGAAAAGATAGGAAATCAGGATATGAAAGAGAAAAGCGGAAAGAAGATATTCCACGCAATTACTTTTTTTAAGTTAATTTTTTTAATGCGCTTTAAAAGAAAATGAACGTTATAATACATAAGAATACTTTAGTTATAAAAAATATGTTGTTTAATTTAGTTTCACTATCGTTTTTTAGCTATTTTTTTGCTAAGGCTTCAAAGAAGAATTTAAAAAAAAAAATCCAACAAGGTTAGTAAAAAATTTAATTTAAAGTAGATTTAAAGAGAAATTACTTTAAACTGTAATGTCATTACCTTTAATGCACTGATATTCACGGAAAATAACTTTTATAATAAATATGTACAGTGTTTTAATCATTTTTTAAAGATTTTTTTATAATTTAGTTTCATTTTCAAGCCTTTTCTGATTTTTTTTTATTTATTGTTTTATTTTATTTTATTTTATTTTATTTTTCTTTTTTGATAAAAATTCAAAATGAATTCAAAGTAGAATATAAAACAACAGGGTTAAGTGAACAATGGATTAGTGAAAATGTTAATTCAAAGTAGATTCAAAAACACAAAGTTAAGTGAATAAAGGTTTAGTAAAAGAGTTAATTCAAAGTAGATTTAAAACAATAGCATAGATTAATTCCTCTCTCAAAGAAAAAAAAAAATGGGTTCTGTTATATGAAAGAAATTTATTGAACGCCGCTACAGCATTCAGGATGGAACTGCATTATCCCGCGGGGGTGGTGGGAAGTTTTATCTGCTCTGAAGGTTAGCCTTTTAGGCAAGGGAAAAAAGGTGGATGGAGATATAATATGTTGAGCCGAGAAAATTAGGAGAATTGTGCAAAATATAGGAAATTAGGATATTAAAAGAGAAGCGGAAAAAAGACATTCCACGAAATTAAGTTTAAAAAAAAAAATGTTTAAAGTGTCTAATGCACCTGAAAGAAAACCAACTTTTATAATAAATACACACATAGATTTCTTTTAACGAGATTTTTAAAGATTATTATTTCATATGAATTCACTGTCGTTTTCAAGTCTTAGTTGATTTTTCTGCTAAGAATTAAAAATATATTCAAAGTAGAATAAATAATGACAGTATTAAATGAACAACAGGGTTAGTGAAATAGTTAATACAAAATACATTCAAGCACATATAGTTAAGGGAACAACATGGTTAGTGAAAGAGTTAACCCCTTGGGGACGAACGACACGTATACGTGAGGCATAAGATGCTCGGAATCCTCGATTATTCCCACCAGTTAATTTTTATTGTAAGCTTTGCCTTATTTAATGATAGCATTTTTGCGATTCAATTAGGCGAAAATTTCTGTTTTGAAAAACCGGTGGTAAAAGATTAAAAATTCCGTAAAGAACGTTCGTCACGAAGGAGTTTAGTCGAAGTGGATTCAAAAATAAAGTTAAGTGAGCATTAGGGTTAGTGAAAGTGCTAATTGAAGGAAGTTTCAAACACACAAAGTTATGTGAATAACAGGGTTAATGAAAGGTTAATTCAAAGTTGGCTCAAAAATATAAACGAACAAGAGTGTTAGTAAAAGTGTTAATTCAAAGTAGAATCAAAGAACAAAAGTTAACAACAGGGTTAGTGAAAAAGATAATTCAAAGTATATATTTTTAAATAACGGCATACATTAATTCTTATCCCAAACATAATTATTCTTCATAAATTTTGTCATGCGATGGCAATTTAATGAAATCTGCTACAGCACTCAGGGTGGAAATGTATTATCTCGCGGGTTTGATATAGAAGGTTTTATATACTCTGAAGGAAAGCCTTTTAGGCAAAGAAAAAGAAACGGATGGAGATCATAGACCTGCTCTGAGATGGAGATATAAAGTGCTGAGCCGGGAAAACTAGGGCAATTGTGGAAAAGATAGTAAATAAGGATATGAACGAGAAAAGTAGATAGAAGCTATTCCGCTCAATTATTATTATTTTTTAAGTTCAGATATTTCAAAACTTAAATATACGCTCTTCTACTTTTGTTTTTTGTGTGTTGCTGAAGTTTTGCTATATCTATCTATATATATATATATATATCTATGTCTATATCTATCTATCTATCTATCTATCTGTCTATCTATCTATATATATATATATATATATATGTATATTTCAAACTCAAAAATAAATATTCGCACCAGCCACACCACTTAGACGAAAATCAAATAACAATAATTCACCTAAGCTTTAAAATAAAACCAATTTAAACTATAACTCCAATATAACTAAACTCAAAATTACTAACAGAAAAACAAAACCAGGAAAAAACAAACCAGAAGGCAGGAGGCATGGCTAACGGCATTCACAGCAGGGTTAAAACTCGTTTTTATGCATGCAACATGTCCCTTCACATGCTGAGACCAAAATTAAATTGTTCAAACATCTCAAACACAGAGAAACACTCAACAGAACACATCCCTAGCTAATCTCATCAATCAACTTATCCAAACCACCTTTAGCATTAAAAAATGAATTCAGCTCAGTTCTATATTTACTTCCCTTTATAAAATTAAACATATTTCTTCTTACAAAATTCTCAGAGTAACCCTGGATCACAGCCTGGTTATTCCACATTTTTAATTCTTCAATCATATCGCAAATCCTTGAACCCAACCTCTCAATACGATTTAAACCATTCGTAAACACAGTTCTGATAACCGAACACATTCTGATATACATACATACATACACACACACACACACACACACATATATATATATATATATATATATATATATATATAATTAAAATGAAATGACATGTGTAAAAATCAAAGGAAATGATAATACAAAAATAAAATATGGTAAGTTAAAGATGCTAATATGAGAAACTTTGAATATCTTATGGATTCTTCAGAAGAACTTGATAAGAATAATTCATAGTAAAGATATATTATTTCGTCAAATAATGGTCAACATTAAGCCTAAAAATGACTATAATAAGCTCTTTATAGCATATCGAAAAAATAACGATTGAAAGAAATTAAGATAACCAACAAATAATTAAAAATTCAACAGAAGGAGATAATAAACTTAAAGATATATTGAACAACTCACCAAGTGAAAAAGTTGTCAAAGATCAAACCAAGTCAAAGATGCAACCGGAATCAAATCGACTCTATGAACCATGGACAAGCAAGTTATCGTATGCCATGTTGGAGAAATAGTAAAAAATTATATGGATAAAAGAACATGTGCCATATAGAAATGTTATGAATAAGTTAATAATATATTTAAATGTTAGCTAAAAGGAAAGTCACTTGGTTCAAAATCGACAAATATAATTACATTATAAAAAAATCTATGAAAGAGTGAAACGAGGATAAAAGAAGTATAAGGAAAAAAATTAAAATAACAATAACAAGAGAAAAAAAGCAGTATCATTATTAAATAGAAATTAATTAGTAATAAATAAATATTAAAAATATTTATTTTAAAATATTATATATATATATATTTAAAAAAATTTAATTAGTAATAAATTATTAATAATAAATATATTCTCAACCCTCTTTAATGGTTTTTCAATTTTATAAGTTTTTTGAACATATTTGTATATTTTTTTTTGTATATTTTTTTATATGTTTTCAAAAAATTTTCAGGAGTCCGCGCCCACCCTCCATAATTTTTTTTTCTGATTTTATAATTTTTTTAATATATAATGAATGTCCAAACTGGTAAAAGAAAATGAATGTTTAATGCTTTATCTATTATAAAATGAAAGAAAGAGGATAATCATATATATATATATATATATATATATATATATATCACTCTTCATTTAATTTTGTGCGATTTCTTTTTCTGTTTAAATTGATTTCAAATTTAAAATTGGTGTATTTCAAAATTAAAATAAGCACTTCTTCATAGATCCGGTTCTCTGTCATTCTGGCAACTCACTTTTTTATTCTCTTTATACTGGATGCTATGAGATGCTGTTTCTATTGCTGTTTAATACAACAAAGCTAAAGGAAAAGAGGCGGGAGAAGGTGTGATTATGCTTAGACGGAAAAACTAGGATAATTGTAGAAAAGGTAAAAAATCATGATATAAAATAGAAAATGCGGAAAGAAAGCTAAATTTTTTTATTAAATTGAAATTTAGATTACCTTTCAAAAATTATCGTTGTAGCTCATGTAGATTTTGTCTTGACACACAGAGACTCAGACAATAATCTTTTCCTTAAAAAAAAAAAAAAAAAAGCTAATATAGAACATTACATTAAAAATGTTTGATAAATTATAGTAGAATGTTTAAGTTAATTTAATTTAAAATCATAAGAAGATGTTTAAATCTCAGTAGATATAAAAACACCGCCGTTGGGAAATAAAAACATTTGAAAAAATTAAATTACAGTTTTTGTGTTCAATGACTTTTATACACTTTATTCCGACTTTAATACTGATTTGCAGAATTACTCTTGCTGCAATCTTCTCCTGTCCTTGAACTGCAATTACATTCGCCTTTGGGTACATAACTTCTTTTCTTTACCTTTTAAAAGAATTTTTTTTTAAAGTATTATATTTTACATTTCAAAAAATCTATTACGTGGTATTAAGTTTGTGTTTGTAAATCGCAATTGTTTTGCTGCAGATTGTTCAGCACTGAGGTTGTGTTTTTTTTCTCTTTTAGAGGTATGTTTGCATGAATATAAATTGTTGATTTTTCATAGTAGAATTTTTTTATGTCTGCATTTGATACTGACGTGTTTTTATTACGGTCCATTTTAGCTGAGAGGGTATGTTTTTAATCTTTAGAAATACAATCGAACGGCTTAAATATATTTTCAAATTTAAATAAAATTGGCGGATGTTTTTACGCCGACTACAAGTAATCGAACAAAACTTCCATTTATATATATATATATATATATATATATATAAATGTAAAGCAATTTGCCCAAAGTGTTGTTAAAGTTGGTATTTTAAACCAAATTTTGAGGATAAAACCATGTCAAAAGATTAGTCATCAAGCAGCAATGGACTACAAACAAAGATATACCACACTTATAGAAAAAAAAATTTCGATTATTTAACACCTGAATATGAATACCTAAAATTTTCATGGTTATATATACGGATTTATGATTGTGTAAGAAGATTCCAAATATCAAGCAAGGGAAAAAAAACGAGAATATCCTTAATCAAAAGTTGTAATCCAAATCAATCCTACTTGTTTTCGAAAGAAGATATTGCCGTTTACCCGAATACATGCTTTTCGTAATATCGGTTGGATAATATGCTGCTTAATAGAATATATAGGGGAGAATAGGGTAAAACCAGGTACCCTGTTTTCTCGCTGATGGGTGCTTCCCAGTGGACAGTACCAGTCTTAACTGCATTCCTTATACCCTGTTCGCAATGGACATTTAAGATATCTTAGATCGCCCTTTTTGAGGTGGTACCCTCCGGAATTGAATACCTGTTCACATCGCAAAACTCATCAAAGATAACTCACTGAACATCACCGTGTCTTAGATTTGAACAAACATAGAATGCGCGCATGCGCAAGTGAAAGCCAGCATCAACAGCCAATCTGTTACAGCTAGCCTCCAGCTAGCCTTCGATTTCAGAGATTTTTTTTCCACTTGTTTGTGGCTCGCAGTTAAATTTCCCTACCGGCAGGGATGTAAGCTAATTTTTTTTTTTTTTTTGGTAGGCCGCCCTGTTCGGTTTAACGTGGTTGACTTATTGACTTATTACCTTAGACGTCATAAGCAGAAAATTAATAAATATCAGGTTAGATATTATTCTCTTGAATCTAAATTCAAATGTCAAACGCATTAATATACAAGGTTGGCAAAAAATAAAGTACCCAATTCAGAGTTTCTAGAAGGCATTTTAATGTTTCCAATATGACGTGATTTAAACTGCAGGTACGTAATTCAAATGCGGAGCATGTTATATGTTAAATAAAATTTTTCCTTGCAAAAATTCATCGGAAGGTGGCGCTGTAACATTCAAATAGGTATTCAATAGACTTATAACTTTAATATCTAATATGTCTTCCCAAAAATGTTTAAAAGGCTAACAATAAATCCCGGCATGTCTGTCTTCATTGTCAATAACGTGCTTTGATCGCAAAACTATTTTTCCCTATTACTAAGTGCAGTGCGCCTGACAAAATATGCAAAAACATAGTGATGAACGCTTTCTTTCATAGATGAACAGATACATTTATCGGTGAGTTTTAATATTAGAAAAAAATTAATATTAGAAGTTACAAAATTTGCCATAAAGCAAAATTCATTGCTCAGGCCATTGCCACTGTCTATAGGATGTCTCTGTTACCACAGACACTGATTTTGCTTTATAATATAGAATATGCAAAACCACTAAATTGCACTTCAATAAATTAACACCTATAATCTTAAGGTATATGAAATCTTTTGTGCGTCCCTATAAACGAACGATTAAAGATACACTCGCCATTTTCAATAGAGAACATGCTATGATGAAACGCAATAATACACATAGATTTCGTAGCAATCGAAACACAATTATGAAAGCTAGAACGTGAACACACAGACCGTCAGACACTTGATACGAAGTCATTAACTTTTTTCAACAATGCTAGAAGGTAAAAATTGATAATATTTTTTCCATGTAATAATCTTCTTACTAAACTATTTACTCAACTGAAAAGCACGATTATTATGTATTTCTGGGCAGTTTCTAAAGCTATTACATATTCAAAAAGCTCGAAAATGTTTCATTAACTTTCAAGTCTCAATTGTTCCCGTGAACCGATTTGTACAGAAAAAATTAGCATTCTCCTTTATTTGTAATCTTTCCACTAAAGAAGTAAACTTAAAAGAGAAATAAACTGAAGACTTTTGTTGCAGCCATTTTAATTTAGTTTTCTTCTTTGGAAATGAACCATTTCCACAAATCTTTCTGAAGATTTATTTATTTTTCTCCAAAGATTTCAGCTTTGATGTGAACAGAAATGACAAAATTTTAAGTGGCTGCAGTTGCGAAATCGAGATAGTTTTCTTTTTAAGTGACTTTCCTGCTGTTAATGTTTAAAGAAGTTCAAAGTTAGATATTTGTAATTATATGCTTTTATTTTTTCCGGTAATTTAAAAGTGAAAGAAATGTTTCTCATAGAAGATTTGTTACATTAAAAAGTTTGCTCACAATTTAGAGAATTTATCCTATTATCTTGCTATTTAAAAGTAATTCGGGTATACGTTTGATGTAATTCAAGTAACTTTAAAAGAGAAAACTCATTTCTGCCTCGTTTTAAGGTGCATTTTATAGTTGTATATTTTTTATAATCCTTCACATGTGGGATCAATATGAAAGGGAACCCCGTTGATTCCAATATTGTTTTATTCAAAATGTTGAATCTTAACACTTTACCATGCTCGAGAACTCACGACCGTAGATTCTATTCTAAAAACATCTAAATGGAAACTCCGTTTGCTACACAGCACGTGGAAAACTACTACGATCAAAAGCAGGATTCGATGAAAATCTACCCTAATTGACCGCTAAGTGCGAGATGCATTTAAATCCATCTAATTTAACTCCTACCAGAGTCTATATAGCAACTGCACAACCTCAGATATTTAATTATTATATCATTGACAGAAATAACTCTAACTCGAAAAAAAAGACAAACTCCAAAAAAAAAAAGAAACAGTTAATAACCTTTCTCCTATGTAATAATTTTCCTCGTGTAATATTAACAAAACTAAAAAGTGTGATGTTTTTCTGAACATGATTTAAGATAATAGCTAACAATAAATCCCGGCATGTCTGTCTTCATTGTCAATAACGTGCTTTGATCGCAAAACTATTTTTCCCTATTACTAAGTGCAGTAAGCCTGACAAAATATGCAAAAACATAGTGACAAATGCTTTCTTTTATAGATTAACAGATACATTTATCGTTGTGTTTTAATGTTAGAAAATTTTTAATATTAGAAGTTACAAAATTTGCCATAAAGCGAAATTCATTACTCAGGCCATTGCCACTGTCTATAGGGCGTCTTCGTTACCCACGGACACTGTTTTTTTTGTTGTTTTTTTTACATATTCACACAATTACATATTCATACAATTTGAAAACATTTCATTAACTTCCAAATTTGAAAAGTTCAAGAACGAGACGATCCATTTAGGAAAAATAAGCAATATTCTTTAATTCGGGTATGCTTTTGATGTAATTCAAGTACCTTTAAAGAGAAAACTCATACATTTCTGCCTTATTCTAAGGTGTATTTTATAGTTGCATACTTTTTATAAGCCTTCACATGTGGGATCGAAAAAGCGACTGGGATAAAAAATCTGCAGTGAAAAGTCAGAAACAGTACTCAAAATTACAAAAGCTTATGGCACCCTTCCGGGCAGTCAAACTTGAAAAGATGACATGACACAGATCTTAACAAAGAAAAAAAACACGATAGTTTATTTAAAACGATAAGGAGGGTACTTAGCAGAGGAGCCGGTATATTTAACTGATGATGATCACAAATAAGCTTGAAAAACTAAACCACTGAAAGGGGGAATGCTTTACCAACATACTCATTAGATTCAAACACGCAGCTCAAAACAAAATGGCCTATCTGATCGCTCTGACGGAATAAAAGCAAGTCCCTTTGGATCACTATAAAATGCCACTAGAAACACAGGAACTATTAAAAGTTACTTTAAAAACGACAATATCACTATGAAAAGGAACCCCGTTGTTTCCAATATTTTGTTATTCAAATTTTGAATATTAAACCCATGCTCGAGAACTCACAACCGTAGATTCTATTCCATAAACAGCTACTAAATGGAAACTTTGCTTGCTACACATCACGTGGAAAACGTCTACGATCAAAAGCATGAATCAGTGAAAATCCATACTAATTGACCACCAAATGCGAGATGCATCTAAATCCATCGAATTTAACTCATACCGCAGTCTATACCCGAATTCATGGTACAAACTTTAAGAGTTGGTACAGGACACTGTAACAATTATTTATTGTATAGGAAACCAGGGTCAGAAATCTACTTATTTAGTCAAAATTAAAGGGGGTCTCACTCCAATCCGAAGTTGCGTTTTCGTTCATAACTTTAACAGTAGTGAAGATATTTTAACAAAATTCGTAACAGACTCTTCTTTGTATGAATTTTAAGAATATTGTAAGGATTTCCATTAAAGTAAGACTCAACTAAGATGTGTGGTGTATTTCTTGGCAGTTTTTGAAAATACAAGGTACTCATGTTGTTTGAAAACATTTTATTAACTTTCAAGTTTCAGTTGTTCACGAGTTTGATCCGCTTTGTACAGGAAAAAAATAGGTAATCTCCTTTTATTTATAATGCTTCCATTAAAGTAACAAACTTGAAAAAAAAAAAGAAATAGTAAATAATCTTTCTTCTATGTAATAATTTTCCTCCTGAAATAAAAACAAAACTAAAAAGTGTGATGTTTTTCTAAACATGATTTAAGGTATTACATATTCACACAATTTGAAAACATTTCATAAACTTCCAAATTTGAAAAGTTCAAGAATGAGACGATCTATTTAGGAAAAAATAAGCTATATTCTTTATTTATAACAATTCCAGTAAGGCGACAAACTCGAAATTTGAAACTGTTAATAGTCTTCTTTATATATAATAATTTTCCTTATGTAATATCAACTCAACAAAAAAATGTGTCCTTTTTTTTACATATTAGATATTTACATAATTTGAAAAAGAATTTCACTAACTTTTAAGTTTCAATTTTTTATGAGTGAGCTGACTTGTGTAGGAAAAAAATAAACACTTGCTTTTATCTATAGCCCTTCCACTAAAGTAAAAAACTGGAAAAAGAAACTGTTAACAATCTTTCTTCTGTGTAACAATTTCCCTCGTGAAATATTAACAAAAATTTAAATTGTAATACTTTTTTGGCATATTTTAAGATATTGGATGTTAACATACTTTTAAAACATTTCACTAATATTTCAGTTGTTCAGTCCTATACTTATATAAGAAAAAAATCAACATTCTTCTTTATTTATAATCCTTTGTCAAACTGGTAAACTTAAAAAAAAAAAAAAAAAAAAAAAAAAAAAACAGGAAAAGGCCGATAACAATTTTTATTCTATATATAATAATTTTCCTCATAAAATATTTGCTGAGCTAAAAGTGTGATGTATTTCTGGACAGTTTTTGAAGCTATTAGGTGTTGAGACAGTTTGGAAACATTTTATTAACTTCCCGATTTCAGTTGTTCACGAGAAAATAACTTCTATGGCAAAAAAGTAATCATTCTTCTTTATTTATAATCCTTCCACAAAAAAGAGAAACTAAAGTTTTTCATTGGAGCCTTTTAACTTTTTTTCTTAGAAAATGAACATTTTACACACTTTTCTGGAGATTTATTTTCCTTCAAAGATTTCAGCTGAGATGTGAACAGAAATGGCAAAAATTTAAGTGGTTTTAAGTCGTGTAATTCAGATAGTTTTCTTTTTAATTGACTTTTCTGGCGTTAATGTTTAAATCAGCTTAAAGTTAGATATTTGTCATTATATGTTCTTTTTTTCCGGTAATTCGAAAGTGAAATAAATCATTCTTATTGAAGAATTTCAGAATTAAAAGTTTTTTCTCTATTTAGAGAATTTATCTTATTGTGTTTTGGCTTTTTAAAAATAATCCCGATAGGTTTTCGATCTTGTTAAAATAACTAAAGAAAATCTATTTTCTTCTTTATCTCCGGATGTAGCATTTATAGTTGTAAATTCTTTAGAAAAGCTTACATGTGGAATCAAATGTGATGGTCTGCGAGAAACTCTACTGAAAAAAGTCAGAAACTGTGTTCATAATGGCAAAAGCTGTTCATGATATTAAGGTAATCGAATCGTAATTATGATATACACGGTTTGTAAACACTATGGGAAAATTTTATGATAATGTTTTGGTAATATAATGGTAATAATCGTTTACTGAAAATATTTACTCAGCTAAACATGTGATGTACAGGGTGGGCATAAAGTATTTCCCCTGATTACAATAATTTATTGCAGAAAAACTAATATAATTAGGCATATGCTTGTTTCAATATATTACACAGACATTTATGAAGTTTTAAATACAAATACTTACGTCAGTAAATTTCAATGTGAGCAACCTTGGTAGCTCGAAGAATGTCAAGGCGGTATTCCATTTCTTGCCATGTATTGCCCAACATTTAGGCTGTCACACTAAATACAGCATCTGTGATAACAATATTACATAAATCGTAATTTTAGGACACCTTTTTGCTCCTGCATCTCCTTGGAAGTTGTTGTACCGACATAAAACATAGCCTATGTTGGAGAACAGATGGTCATCAACATTTTGCCATCATTATTTTTTAAATCCGCTAGGTTGTTACAGAGATTACCCCCCCCCTCCCCCTCTACAAACAAACGTTATTTCTTTATAATATTAGTATAGAATCAATTTGAAAATATTTTACTAACTTTCAAGTTTCAGTTCCTCATGAGTAAGCTAACTTCTATAGTAAAAAATAAGCATTCTCCTTTATTTATTTATTTTTTTATGCCGCTTACCAGGCCCCTACCTGCCGGGCTTGATGCCTAGCGTGACGAGTTAGTACCTGGAAGCGGGGCGATATTCGCCTGATTACCATCTGGCAATACCCTTGTTGGCATCGCTGGAGTGATCTTTTGTGGTTTGTTGCAGTTTTCTTTGTTAGCCATGTCGGTTACTTAAAGTGGATTTGCTTGTCGCAAGGTGGTCTCGTAATTTAGAGTTTTGATCAGATGACGACACCTTCGCCTGTCTAGGCACCTCCAGAGGTATAATTCGTAGGGAACTTGGAGGACTTTACACCCACGACAGATTTTACATGCACAAAATATTTTACTAACTTTCAAGTTTCAGTTCCTCATGAGTAAGCTAACTTCTATAGTAAAAAATAAGCATTCTCCTTTATTTATTTATTTTTTTATGCCGCTGACCAGGCCCCTACCTGCCGGGCTTGATGCCTAGCGTGACGAGTTAGTACCTGGAAGCGGGGCGATATTCGCCTGATTACCATCTGGCAATACCCTTGTTGGCATCGCTGGAGTGATCTTTTGTGGTTTGTTGCAGTTTTCTTTGTTAGCCATGTCGGTTACTTAAAGTGGATTTGCTTGTCGCAAGGTGGTCTCGTAATTTAGAGTTTTGATCAGATGACGACACCTTCGCCTGTCTAGGCACCTCCAGAGGTATAATTCATAGGGAACTTGGAGGACTTTACACCCACGACAGATTTTACATGCACCAAGTGCCGTTAGCGTACATGACTCTCTTTTATTTATTATCCTTAAACTAAATTAGTAAACTAAAAAAGAAAAAGAACCTGATAACCTTCCATCTATGCAATAATTTTCCTTATAAGATATATGATGTATTTCTTGCCAGCTTTTAAAGCTATTACAAATTCAGACAGTTTAGAAATATTTCATTAACTTTCAAGTTTCAGTTATTCGCGAGTTGAGACGATTTGTATAAGAGAAAAAAAGCATTCTCCTTTATTTACAATCCTTTCACTACAATAGTAAACTCAGAAAAGAAACAGCATAAAAACTTTTCTCGCAGATCTTTTAATTTAACGTTCTTCTTGGGAAAATGAACTTTTCCCTCACTTCTTTTTAAAGATTTATTTTTCTTCAAAGATTTCAGCTGAGATTTGAACAGAAATGACAAAATGTGTAGTGACTGTCAATGTCGTAATTGAACTAGTTTTTGTTTTAATTGAATTTTCTGGCGTTAATGTTTGAAGAAGTTTGAAGTTAGATATTTGTCATTATATGTGTTTTTTTAACGGTATTTTAATGGTGAAAGAAGTAATTTTTATAAAAGAATTAGACCACTAAAATGTTTGTTTACAATTTATAGAATTTATCTTCTCGTGTTTTGGTTCTTTAAAAATAATTCCGATATGTTTTTATGCTGTTCAAGGATTTTTAAAAAGAACCTATTTTCTGTATCCGAAGATGTAATATTTCTTGTTTGGGATTATTTAGGAACTTTAAGATTTGGGATCATAAACGATGGTGTACAAGAAAACCTTCAGAAAAAAGTCATAAACGACGCAGAAGCTGACCACTTTATTAAGGTAAAATAATCTTACACTGTAAAAAAAAATTTTTTTGATTTTACAAATATATATATATATATATATATATATATATTAGCCAGGCCATTTGAAAAAACTGTTTATTTTATATTTAAAAAAATCTGCAAACCGTTCATTTTACTGCAAAATCTGTTAAAATAACAGAAAAGTTCGTAAAAAATACAGATTTTATTTCATAGGAAATCTATAAACAGTTTATTTTACGGGCAAAATCTGTTAAAATAACAGAAAATGCGTAATAAATACAGATTTTTTTTTCGTGAAATAAATTGTTTTTAACTGGTGTCCTGGCTGACAGTCTTTTCTGTGAAACCAACAGATTTTTGTATAATGTACTGAGACTGAGAAACAGGCCGTTTATTAACTTTATTTTCTCCTGTGGAGAAAATTTGTAGACAATGCTTTATAAAATCTATCTAGCAGCCGGAAAATCATAAAAGATTCTACACTGTAAAAAATTACCAATGTTTCTTATTTTATGAAAATATGCTATAACCACGAACGAAAATATAATATAATCTTCTGAGTTATCCGAAATTTCAAATAGCATGTTCCATTGTCTTTTGAATCCCCAGAAACGAATAAATTTTCAAAATTTAAAGAATAATTTATAAAAACAAATTATTTTTAGCTGCCCGAATTTTTCAGAAACGTTTCCGAAGGGATTTTATAGTGTATTAATGAGTGTCCTCAGCCTGGAATACCTGTTTTTCGAATGCTATCAATTCTGAAGTAAACATTTTCATGCTCAAAACAAATGTTTAACAGACAAACATGCAAAATTAACAGCGTTAACAATAACATTAAAATTAAGATTATTTCTTTACCCTTTCATGTATAAATTAACTTATTCGGCTGAAAACGTGTACTTGAGAATGGATAACATTCGAAAAACATGTATTCCAGCCTACGGACACAAATTAATACACTATAAAAACCCTTCGGAAACGTTTCTGAAAAATTCAGGCAGCTAAAAATAATTTGTTTTTATAAATTATTCTTTAAATTTTGAAAATGTATTCGTTTCTGGGGATTCAAAAGACAATGTAACATGCTATTTGAAATTTCGGATAACTCAGAAGATTATATTATATTTTCGTTCGTGGTTATAGCTTATTTTCATAAAATAAGAAACATTGGTCATTTTTTACAGTGTACCTAGATATTTTTCAGAAAGTTTAAAATTCAATTATATTTTAAGTATTGACGTCTTAGCTGACAGTTTTTAGGTGCGTTCGTAATTATATAAATACGTAGCACCTATTGTCGTCATCTGGTCCGTCCGTCTGCATATAACAACGCAAAAACTACCCAATCGAATGGTTCGAAATTTAAGATATATGATATTTGCATAATTTTGTCGAGACATTTCAAACGTTATGAAAATCGAATCAAAACTTTACAAGGTATTAATAAAAATATTTATTAAGAAATTTGAATTTTTTTTTTAATCGGTTCTTTCTTTTCATAGGAGCTTCCAAGATTTAATCGTCAAGTGACCGAGATACTTATTTTATTACAGAAACTAATCTGCAAACGATATAATTCATTTCACAAAATGAAAAATCATCAAGATCTGAATATTTATATAGCTAACTATAGTACGAACGCACCTCATTTGTTACGTTTGATGTACAATTTCCAACTTGTTTTTTTTCTGTAAAGTAAACACATTTTTTTTCATTGTAAATTACCATGTTGTAAAGGCTATGGAGAAAAACTGATGATAAACTTTATTCTACGCAATAATCTTTCTCTTTAAAAATGCACTCAGCCGAGAAGTGTGGGGTTTTCTCTACGTTTTTTGAAGAAATCAGATATTCTGACAATTTGAAAACATCATATGTATATTTATACCTATCTACGTATCGATATCATATTTTTTGTGTGTCAATGTTTTATGAACAGTAAAGGCAATAAAGTTTAGTTTGGTTGGATTTCGTTTGGTTTATGACAATTCGTGCGTGTTAATCTACTATTGAATCAGGAAAAATGACTTGATAATTCGTAACAAGAAAGAGGAGGAGAGGGAAGTATAATATTTAACCTATTTTTAAAATAGATAGCTTATGAAATTTTCCAGAGTAACAATTCTCCGAAAGAACGAATAAATGAAAAAAAAAAACTTGTCAAAGAAATGCAATGTGTTTATATTTTAAAACTGTGAATCGTTATTATTTTTTGTGTTTACAAAATTCGACATTTTTTTATGTATATAAATAAGTGCATTATCACGTGCTAGTATTCGTTAATTTAAAGATAATATACCCCACTTTTTTTATGTTGAAATGAGTAAATAAATACTACTAAAACTGTGAATTATTTTTTTTTCAATCATCACAAACATAAAATAAATAAGGAACCGAAGATTTAAAGAAACAAATTGAAAGTAAATAGATAATAAAAATCTCGAATCCACCATCTTTTCAGTCATCTGAAGATCATAAATAGCATTTGATTTCACTTTCAACAAAATAAGATGTACAGTTTCTTAGCAACTTAAATGGAACGAATCACTCAAAAATATTGTGCAATTCCTTTTTTTTTTTTTTTTTTTTAAGTTTTGAGTGTAAAATTTTAAGCATGGAAACAAAATACACAAGAGAAAATCCAACACTTTTTTAAAATTGTCTGTCACATAATTGTTCTAATTAAAAAAGATATTTATTAAGTATATCTGTAAGTTATTAACAATTCTATCATATTAACAGTATATTACGGATCAAATTCTAAGTTGTTCTCATCAAAATTCTTATAAAATTTTGTTGATTTAAATCAACTTCAACAAAAATTTAAATTAACCGAATTCGATAGGATTATCGTAGTTCATATAAAACTTTAGTATAAAACAATGGATTTATTATTTTATTATTATTATTATTTATTTAAAGTTGTTTAGTATTCTAGAGCAATTTTGGTTTCTGCTGCAGCAAACCAGTATGCTGCTTCATATATTTTTAGCTTTCTTTTAACTTTTTTTTTCTTTTATTGGAAACAACTACATTTCTTTTGGTTTTTTCTATGCTATTTTTCACACATTAGGGAAACTTGTAACTGACACTTTAAGGAGTCTTTTTTTATTGTTGAAATCACTATTACAAAAATTTAAATCAATTTTATACTTACCTTTGTTTTTGAAAGGATAGTAGAGATATATTTAAAAAATATTGTTGGAAAATTTTTGAAAAATTACATATTTTATTATTAAAAATTAATTTTATTCCTAAATAGGGTCAAACACTCCAGTAACTGACACTATCCCTATAATAACGGATACAAAATAAACCAGTGACAGACACTTTATTTTAAAAGATTAAAATGCTTTAAAAAATTTATTATTTATTATAAAAACAAAATACATTAATATTTATTATAAAAAGTGAGATTTAGCAAGCTGTACTGTATTATTAGTAATGCCGAGTATATAATAAGTGTATATAGCTGTGGTATTTAGTACTGCATTATTAGTAATGTAGATATCCAATAACTGACATTTATGAACCATTAACTGACATATGGTGTCAGACACTGGTAAATCAACTTAAATATTAATGGTGTTTACTACAAGATAAATTTAATTTATTATTATTCATTTTTAAACAGTTCAAATAATAGATTTCAATATTCTTTAATATAACCAATAACTAATACCTCTGTCAGAGATTGGTGAAACGAAGTTCTAGGAACCAATAACTGGCACCCCCCCCCCCCTTCATTAAGCTAAATTAAATAACTATAAACCCTAGATCATGGCCCTAATATATCAAATGTATCTTTAAACTAATTTCTACTAGTATAACTTTAAGAAAAAAGTTTAGGATGGTTTCATTATAAATAGATTACATAAACACTTCCTTAAATTTAGAAATAAGATGATTGCTTCAAAATAGCACTTTTTGTATTTTCATAAGTTTCTTCCTCATTGAATTTCCTTTAGTCGTGAATAAATTGACTCCAAACTAAAAATAAGTGTCTAATTTATGACTAGATGACATTACTTTGCAGAATTTTACAACAAAATGCTTATTTGATTTAGATTATTGCTTAAGTGTCAGTTACTGGTTAAGTGTCAATAACTGGGGGTTTCATCCTATATGTTCAAGACTATTTGAAATTGTGTTCAAATTGTCTATAATAAAAATTCCCATAACATTTTTTAATTAATCTTCTAAGAATATTATTAAATTATTAAAAAAATTACTCTGACTTAGCTATTGCAGCTTCATTTCAATTATCATTAGAAATATATGTATTTCATTTGCCCCTTTTCTATTACTATTACAAAAATGTCTTATTAGTATCTGTAATTCTTTTTTTTTCTTTCGTTGTTTTATCTTTTTTAGATAGGTAAAATTTCAGAATTCTTGAAGTATTTTTAGAATTTCCTAAGGAATGCATTAATTTTAAAAACTAACTTCTTAATATAATCCTTAAATTTAAAAAAAAAAAAGAAAAAAAGAAACGTCCTGATTCAAATGAATTTGCTAAAATAACATAAGTACTTTTCCTTTCATGGGTTTATAATTCAATTAGAATAATTCCTAAAAAATAATCTCCATTTCTCTATGTTTATTTTTTTCTGAAATGTCTTTCTAGCATTATTATTAAAACATTTTACTGTTTAATGACTTTTTTTTTTTTATCATTTCAATAAAATCATTTATTTACCATGGTATGTTTTGAATGTTTAGATTTGTTTTACTGTTTTGAAGTTGAAATATTTATATAATTCTGCAGTTCTTTTAAAGATTAAGATAGACATATGTATCTTTGTATTATTATTTTTTCGTCTTTCATGAGGAAATTTATTTATCATTGAAAGCATATGTTTTTAATTCTTGCGTAAAAAAATAAAAAATAAAGTAATAATAATCTGATTTAGTTATAACCGCTTCTTACTATTATCATTAGAAATCCGTTTATTTGGTTTGGCTCAAATCTTTTATTGTTACAAGAAAATCTTATTTGCTTAAATTATTCTTTTTTTCTCGTTGCTTTTGTGATGGTCACAGGACACTAGTGTTTCATTTTCATTAAATAAATATTTTATTTTTCTTTAGCGCGGAAACAATTTTGCGCTACATTTATTCTAATTATAAATGCTTTTATTTTACATGTTATATATTCAATAACATTTTATATTGAGTTTCTGCTACCAAACATTATTAAATTGATCTTATACGATTTCAGTTATGATGAGTTAAAATTTCAGAACTCTTGAAGTAATTTTTTAAAGAATGAATCCCCTTTGAAACTACCTTATTAAATTATTAAATCCTTAATTTCTAAAAAATACAATTAAATTTCCTGATGCGAATGAATTTCTTATAATAACAAAAATATATTTTCTTCCATGGATTTGTAATTCAATTACAATAATTCTTCAAAAATCGAATCTCTAGTCTCTATCACTCAAGAATCTGTATATCTACCTCTCTAAATTGTTTTTTAGCATTATTTTTAAAATATTTAACTAGTTAACGATAAAATATTTAACTAGTTTTTTACATGTCACATTTAGTATGATTTTTTTTTCTGTGATTTGAAGTTAAATTAGCTCATGTTATAGAATTTTCTAGAAACATATATGGGTTCGTATGAATCACTAAAAACATTCGAGTTATTCCTTTTAAAAAAATAATAATAAAAGTTTGACAATAATATTCTAAGTATAGAGACAAAACATGCAAGAGATTTTTTTTTTTTTTTTTTTTTTTAATTTTCTATCACATTATCGATGTACAGGGTGATTATAAAAAAACTATCCCGATGTATGAGTCTTTAACTATCACACCGTTCACAGAAACTGACTGAAATTTTGGTTTTAAGTATTTTGAGTTATGTGCGCTCAAGAATCGTGTGAAAAACAACAGTTAAACTATAACAATTATGGTTACAGTGACAAAATTTTGATATTTTCAAATGGCAACACCTATTTTTTTTTTATTGGAATGTGATCTTTATAGTGAAAAACCATAAAAAGGGTTGGAACGGTACTTGTAGCACGAAAATTGCCGGCGCTAGACAGACTAAGAAGAAAAGTGAAAACAACGAATAAGGACAGAGAATCAACAAAAAACAAAACATTTTATCGTGTTTCACAAATTTTCACGTCACACACGAAGACACGTTGCATGCGGCAGATGGTGGATAGCACTGAATAATAAAATGTTTTACTTTCTGTTGCTTCTCTGTCCTTTATTGGTTGTTTTCACTTTTCTTCTTAGTCTCTCTAGAGCCGGCAATTTTCGTATTACAGGTACCGATCAATCAACAGAAAACAAAACATTTTATTGTGTTTCACAAATTTTCACGTCACACACGAAGACACGTTGCATGCGGCAGATGGTGGATAGCACTGAATAATAAAATGTTTTACTTTCTGTTGCTTCTTTGTCCTTTATTGGTTGTTTTCACTTTTCTTCTTAGTCTCTCTAGCGCCGGCAATTTTCGTGTTACAGGTACCAAACAATCAACAGAAAACAAAACATTTTATTGTGTTTCACAAATTTTCACGTCACACACGACGACACGTTGCATGCGGCAGATGGTGGATAGCACTGAATAATAAAATGTTTTACTTTCTGTTGCTTCTCTGTGTCCTTTATTGGTTGTTTTCACTTTTCTTCTTAGTCTCTCTATAGCGCCGGCAATTTTCGTGTTACAGGTAACCGTTTCAACGCTTTTTATGGTTTTTCACTATGAAGATCACATTCCAATAAAAAAATAGGTGTTGCCATTTGAAATTTTCAAAATTTTGTCACTGTAACCGTAACTGTTAGAGTTTAAGTGTTGTTTTTTATACGATTCTTGAGCGCATACCTCAAAATACTTAAAACCAAAATTTTAGTCAGTTTCTGTGAACGGTGTGATAGTTAAGGACTCATATGTCGGGATAGTTTTTTTTATAATCACCCTGTAATTGCAATGTAATACTGTTAAGTTATGAACAATTCTGTCATGTTAACAGTATGTTACGAGTCAGACTGCAAACTGTTCTCGTCAAAATTCTCATAAAATTTGGTTGATTGGAAATCAATTTGAACCAAAAATAAAAGTAAGTGAATTCGATAAGTTTCAGTTAGGGATTAAATTAGACATACATTTTTTTTGTTTTTATTTATTTAAAAATTAATTTAGTGTATTATTTAAAGTATATGTTTTTAATTCTTGAGTGTTCCTACCACTTATCCTTAGAAATACATATATTTAATTTGTTTCTTATCTATTACTTTTATAAGAATAGTAATTTTTATCAGAAATTTATTTTCGTTGCTTTTACTTTCTTTATTTAGTTGAGATTTCAGAATTCGTGAAATATTTTTCAAATTGCCTAAAGAATGAACACATTTGGAAGCTATCTTATTAAACTGTTAAATCCTTACCTTTTAAAAAAAGTAAAAGAAATAGCTTGATGCAAATTCATTTTCGAAAATAACACAAATACTTTCTCTTTCATAGTTTTGTAATTCAATTAGAACAATTTCTCAAAAATAGAATCCCTATTTCTCTGGAATGTGTATTTCTAAATATCTCAGTAGTGTTTTAGCATTATTTTTAAAACATCTAACTAATTAACGAATTTTTGCTTTATTATTTCAATAAAACCTTTTAATTACAACGGTATGCTTAGAATGTTTAGGGGTTTTTTTTCTATATTGAAGTTAAATTACTTGCTGTTATAGAATAATTTTGCAGATCTTTTAAAGATTAAGTTAGAAATATATAGGCTTTTATTGTTTTTTTTCCTCGTTTATGTAGGAATTTATTTAGTTTATTATTGAAGATATATGTTCATAATTCTTGGGCAGAAATATGTAAAGTTGTTTGTTATCATAGCTTATCACTTATCGTTAGAAATGGAATTATTTAATTTGACTCTTATATACTACTATTACAAAAATATCTAATTTTAGCTAAAATTCTGTTTTTTTTTTCCTTAATTTTTGAATGTATAGTGTAAGAAAAGTACCGTAATCATGATTTGTATGTGTGTGTGTGTGTGTGTATGTGTGTGTGTGTGTATGTGTGTGTGTGTGTGTGTGTGTGAACACGGTAACTACTAAACGGTACTTCCGATGGAGCTCCCATTTGGCGAATATATTATAGACCACTGTCATTAGATTTTCTAAAAATTGGCCGAAGGATTAGGTAATTTAATCCATTTTAAAATCTTTTTTCAAACCCTTTTGTGACCGATTCTTTAATCAATTAAGGAAATGTGACAAAGGATAAATGATAAAAATTGCGAAGACATAAACAAGCATGAGTAGCGCAGAGGCAACATCTCCAGTCTCAAAATGAAAAGTCCAGAGTTCAAGCCAGCTGATTCCATTGTGTCTAAAAATTATAAATATACCCCCTCTAAATTAAAGTGTAATTACTGCTTAAAAACATAACACAAAAGCCTAAAAATACCTTTTAATATATGGATGACATATGTTTCATGCGCTCAAACGGCGACTTCTTCAAATCAAAATTAATTTTGATTACAAACACTTAACTGGTAAACATTTAACTTTTAAAACATTTAACTGGTGAATGACTCTTTACTATTTCAATAAAACCAGTTAATTTCCAAGGTATGTTTCGAATGTTTAGGTTTTTGTGTGTGTGTGTGTGTGTATTTTGAAGTTAAAATAGTTATAGAATTCTGAAGGCGTTTTAAAGATTATGTTAGACATATATATATATATATATATTTCAAAATTTAAAATTCCATACCCTATTAAATTTATTGTATAAAAAAATTCCTTTTATTAATATTCCATTTACAACCCTAGTTTATTAAAATTAGAAGAAAAATATTCCATTACTGTCCATATTTAAAACATTTTGTATCTTAATCTACTTAAATTCACTTTTTATTTCCCGACAAATAAGATGTAAAAATCACATTTCATAAAAATATTTCTTCATTAAAAAACTATTTTCTTAAATTATTTTTTATATTAAATATTTACTATTTATTCCCGTATTTAAATCTCTTTTATTTCTTTTAATCTGTGTAAGTTCACCATTTGCTTTTCCTAATAGTCTAAAAAATCATTCTTTTAAATTGTTTTGTTATCGAGAGACTTATATTCTCAATACGGAAAAGCCGAAAATTATTCTATTAATTTCCCGTGTTTTTTTTAATTTCTATAATGTTCTTGAAATTTTTTTTCCCGCCAGAAACATCGGAGAGACGTATTTCTTCAATATTAATTCATAGATAAAATTTTTGGTTAAAGTAGGTCACGTGCTGCGAAATGCTTCTTGCGCGTTCTTCGCTTAAAACGAACTGACAGAGAGAGAGAAGTGGGGATTTTGCCGTCGAATTGGTGTCTAATAAAAATGACGTTATTCTTTAATATGGAGATTTGTTAAGATTACCGTTATGTAAAGAGAGCACTCCCCCCCCCCCCCCCCTGAATTTAAGAGAATTGGATTTTAAATAAAAAATATTAACGTGCAATAGTGTTTCTTTTTTTTCTTCTACCTACATTTACTCGGCTACTACTGGATCAGCTACATAATACGACTGGATTAAATTTTGAGATGATTGCCATATTTTTCTTTGACTGCTGGATGGAGCTAAAAAAAAAAAGCAGAATACAACATATATAAAAAATAAGCTAAAAAAAATAGCAGAATACAACATATATCTTCGTATCATTATTTTATGTTTTTGCTTTTCATGCGGGAATTTATTTAATTTATCATTGATAAAGCATATGTTTTTAATTCTTGAGTAAAATAATAATAATAATAATAATCTGATTTATTTATTACCTCTTCTTACCACTTATTGTTAGAACTGCATTTATTTAGTTTGACTCATATCTGTTATTATTACAGTATTTATTATCTTATTAGCGTAAATTCTTCTTCTTTTTTTTTCTTTTTTTTGCCTCTAATTTGTCACGCTAGAAATAGCTTAATGCAAATGAATTTCCTAAAATAACATAAATATAGTTTCGCTTTCATAGGTTTATAATTCAATTAGAATAATTCTTTAACAAAAGAAAGCGCTATTTCTCGGGAAACTGGTTGAAATCTTCTCTAGATAGATTTTTAGCATTATTTTTTAAACATTTAACTAGTGAACGAATTTTTTTTAACAGTTTCAATAAACCTTTTATAATTACCACGAAATATTTTGGATGTTTTTTTACTTTTCTGTTTTGGAGTTAAATTAAGTGCATTTATAGAGCTTTACAGATTTTCTGAAGATTAAGTTATATGTTGTTGTTTTTTCGGTCTTTCATGCCGTAACTGATTTAATTCATCGTTAATGTATATATTTCTTTATTATTCTTATTTTGGAAGACGTAATGTTAATTATATTGAAGTAAAAATATTCCATACGATTATTTTCAGGTTCTAAAATCTATCTTGCGTAATAACCAGTATTAGTTTTTTCTTATAGTTTTAGGGTTCCGTACTTAAAAAGTAAAAACGGAACCATTATAGCATCACTCGTGTGTCTGTCCGTATGTCACAACCGTTTTTCTCGAAAACTATGGAACGTGGAAATTTCTTGGCAGAGTTATAAAGAGTATTGACCTACATATTTATAGATTATTAGCCTTTCACAAATATTTTTAGAAAAAAATTAGGGGGGGGGGCTAATTAAATTACTTATTAATTAATTATTTATTTATTTATTATTTATTTATCATGTTGGTATTGCTTGAAAGGTCTCGTAACACCAAACTCAAAAATATATTTGTTTTCATTTTAGGTATTATATTTTCAACGATACCGTCTAAAATGTACTGTAAAAACATGCTCCCTCCCCCTATTTCCGTATCTACTGAAACTAAAATTATGAAAAAATAGGGGTAGTAGGAGTTTATTTAAACCTTGCAATATATATATATATATATATATATAAATATTATTCTAGGTCACATGTTTTTTTTTTAGAAAATCGCATTTTTCTATTACACACAAACTTTGCTTTGCGGGCACTCAGCGAGGGAGTTGAAAGGGGGGCCGCGTACCTATCTACGCGAAATCATCCAAGGATTGTTGATAATGATAGTCTGAAAAAAATTGTCGGTAATTAGCTGAGATATTAATTAAAAACCTATTGAAAAACGCTGCACGGACCAATGCGACATTGCAACTTTGCGACCTCCTTTGGAAGCACTTGGCACAATGCCAAGTTTGTACAAGGTTGTAGAAGGTCTTGTTTTAGTTAAAGCTAATCATAGTGATAAATAATCAACGTTTTCAATTCCAAATGAATTCGGTTATCGAAGGCAATTATTGAAAAATAATTCATAGAATAATTCCAAGTTTTTTTACAAAGTCTTACTATTTGTTTAGCAACGATTATTGTAATATTGCAGTTAGTAATTAATAAATTTATTCTACGGCACCCTTTGTGCGCAAGTAGAACTCGCATTAGCACCGATTATTGTTTAATCTAAACTGATTTTACGTAAGTAAAAATAATAAAGATAGTTACTGGAATGTGTTTCTATTTATTCAGTATGAATCTAAAATATCTGGCAAAAATGAAAGGAAAATCATGTCTACAGAGACAAACAATAATCACATAGCAACATATGTTCACAATTCACTTATTTAGTTAAAAATGCAAGGTGACTCACGTCAAGTCGAACCTTAATATTCAGTCTCATCACAGAGATAATGCTTCACCGTTCCTCGTCGATCACGAAATACCACCTTAGCCTATGGAGAAATTTATATAAGTGATTATTCATTAGCTAATATAATTATCAAAATACGGTTTCAACATCAAAAACTACATGTTCGATGCCGACGTAGTGTGTTTTTAAAAACTGTTTTCTTAAATTATAAATAATTTGAAGAATATGATAAAATTTATAGAATTTACAGCGATTTTAAAAATGCTTAAAATTTAGAAAAACATTTTTTTAAAAACGTGGTATATTGGAACGTCTACTTTTTGATGGTAAAAACCGTATTTTGACAATTACGTTAGGTAAGGAGTAATCACCTCTTTAAATTTCCCCATAGACACACTTTTAAGATACACTTCCAGCTATTATTGTTTTTAGACAGTACTGTAACCGAATTATTTTGTGTGTCCCTGTAAATGAATGATGAATGTTATGCACACGCTATTCTATAGTAAGCCTCTTGTAGTTCACCTTATGATATATATAAATTTCAATATATTTGATTGTGTAACATCATTAAAATACACAGCAAAAGATTTTCCCCACATACCGTATATGTAACGGAATTCTTTTGAGTGTCCCTATAAATGAAACATAAACACTACATACTTCATTTTCAATACCGAACGAGCCATAGTAAGCCTCATTAGCAGATATCAATTGCATGGCAATCCGACTATATTTACGCGAGTTAGAGTACGGACAGACAGATGGCAGACAGACAGACAAACCGAATTCATAAAAACTTTCCAAACTATGTTGGAAAGTGTTAAAATGAAAATTTCTATAAATTTACGACAGGACTATTTTATCAAATAATATTAATTCCTACCTTTATTTTGTTCACTTTTGCAATTTACATTGCCTGCGTTATTTTGAAAAAGTAAAAAAAAAAAAAAAAAAGTGCGTTTCAATCATTTTAATACAATTTGTAAATTATTATATGCGAATGAAAATTATAATGAGGGTACTTGGGATAAGAGGCCGTATTGGACAAGATGCCCTGTCACGTGGTTTTCCTATGCGCGGGCGCTATAGAGAAACTCCACTCATCCGTGTGGAAGAGGTTTCCGTACTGATACTTTAATTCCAGTTTACGTTGTTTTATTTAGCTTTTAAATAGTGCTTTTCTATTGTTATTAGCTCTTAACACCTTCACCCAGAAAAAAGTTTTGTTGAATCAACAAAAATTTGGTTGACCCAACAAAACTTTTTGTTTAAATATAGGTCAATGGAAATTTTGTTTGAATCAACAAAAATTTGGTTGACCCAACAAAACTTTTTGTTTAAATATAGGTCAATGAAAATTTTGTTTGAATCAACAAAAAAATTTTTTTTGCAATTCCAAAAAAAAATTTGTATCGTCAGCAAAAAATATTTTGTTAATTCAAGTAAAATGATTCAATTTTACTTGAATTTTGCTAAAACAACCAAAATGTACTCAACAAAACATGTTTTGTAGTTTTAATCAATTCTTTTTTTCTGGTTGTTTGGTAAGTGTCCAAAATCTTTTACACTCTTTCTTTATGTAGTTCCTATGTAGTTGGCCATCTTACCTCAAGATTAGGGAAAGATGCCGAAATGCAAGCATTTACAAAAGCAAATTTTTTTATGAATTCTATGACATTTGTAAAATTAAATACATTTTTAAATCATACATAAATTTATCAACTTTAACAAGAAATTAATGAATAAACAAATAAAAACAACAGGCGATTTTATAAAAAAAAAAAAAAAAAAAAAAAATTAAAAAAAAATTAAATAAAAACTACGACATCTTCACTCAATCTACCATATAAGAATAAGTCCTTTACGAATCTTTGGAAACGGGATTTCCCTTTTTAGATCCTTTATCTTATATCCAATTGAAACAACTCACTTTCGAATAATTCGCTGTCACAGAATCCATCTGGAATAATAATAATAAAAAGAAAGAGAATAAAAGTGAAAAAAAAAGTAAAAGAATGGATTCATTTTATCTCTTTCTGACCAAATAGAATAATCCGAAATTAATACAAGTCTTTCCGGCTCGGTCGCGGAAGAGTAGGTCAGCTTCTTTCTTTTCATTCTGTTTTTAAGTACATACAACAGATTTAGTACAAATTATTTCAGTGGAGACTACTCAGTAAGCTATGTATACATAAATTGCATTAGCGGCCAGATGGGATTATTGGACCTTCTTGATTAACGACCTCATCCAAGATATTAAGGCTCTTCTCAAATCCAAAACAGCTACTTTCTGACACATTTCTAAATACACATGAAATTGGCAGGTATTCTTTTTCAGAAACTATGTAATCGAAAGACGTTTTTCATTTTTTGATAAAGGCAGAAGACCTTTTAGAAAATACTGTCAAATTCAATGTTTTGAACCGAATTCCCGACGCGGCAGTGTATAAGAAAGGGGGAAAACTTCTCGTCACGTGAATTGAATAGCTTATAACTCGATGAGTAATTTATTGATCAGAAATGGAAAGTGCTTTTCGATTCCAAATCGCTTCAATAGTCAGGGTTACCGATTTTATGCCTTTACGTTTAAAAATTAGTCAGAAAATGTTTCCGAAAGTTTCGCGTTGTTGGGCAGGAAATTAGAGAACCACCTGAAAAAGATCAATCCATTGTCCAAATATGGTTTGAGTAGGTCCTGTATTTTGGATGTTATCGTGATAGCCAGAAGACTATATATATGTAACATATAATGATATTAAGCTATAATATGATTCGACGCTCAAATGAGATTCGTACTTAAACCATTCTATCAATACCAGCTAAATTCTTTTAGTATCAAAGTAAACGACACACAAAAATTTTATTGAAATCAAAGAAATTTAACATGCATTAATAATGAAATAGGGTCCTAATGTCCATAATATTATTCGGATTGTAAAAGAACCGTTATTTTCGAACGGATTACCGATTTGTCTTCATTAACGAACTCATTCAAGACATTTGCAAAATCAATTCACTGTCTCAGTTTGCCTCTCATTTGGTTCAGTAATTCAGATGTTATTATATTGACAAGTTCGGCATCTATATTACATACATAAATGAAGTGGTCGCAATAGATCGATTTCTAAAGAAATCAATCTAACAGAAATCTCTGAAACTATTTGATTTTTATATAAAGTATATTATTATACAGGGTGATTATAATTAAAGTTGCACTTTTAAAAGGCTGCAAAAAGGAACCACTGGTCAGAATGACCTGATATTTCTTGTGAGTATATATGTGAAGCAATGGGAATTTGTTTTCCGAAAGAAAAAAGTTCAAAAGTTGATCAAGAGAAGGCGCAGTACTCGTGATAAGACGCTAATTAAAGGCGTGACATAATGCTATGGCACTAGTTCTTCAAAGCCTATCCACCACGACAAGGTGGTGCCACAGCGGATTGGAAAAAATCGGTGTTTAACTGTGCCTAGGCGAAAAACCGTAGAAAACGCAAAAAAGAAATCGGTTTTTAATTGTTCCTAGGCCGAAAACCGTAGCAAAAGCAAAAATGAAATCTGTTTTTAACTGTCCCTAGGCCAAAAACCAATCATCTTCTTTAGACCGAATGAAGTCATCGGGCCTTCTATCATCTAGCCACTTCTTAAACCCTTTAACATCCGAAATTTCTTGAATTCAATTGCCGCACAGTCACCATTCTTGTAAAAAAGCTTCACAAGCAGAGCCCGATCCTTCAATGATAGAGTCATGACTACCTTCTCAGACGCAGAATAACAGGAACTGAATGTTCCCCGCCTTTTTATCACAAATGCAATGTGCGATGCACACGTCACGTCTCTTAATTAGCATCTTATGACGAGTACAGCGCCATCTATCGGTCCACTTTTGAACTTTTTATTTCTTTCGGAAAACAAATTCCCATTGCTTCACGTATACTCAGATGAAATATCAGGACATTCTGCCCTGTCGTGCTTTCTTCTTTTAAAGCCTTTTGAAAGTGCAACTTTAATTATAATCACCCTGTATATTACATGAAAATTGTAGTGTAAATGTCATCTATAAAAAACAACTTTTAAAAAGTAAAAAAATAAAGCCAGACTTTAAAAAAAAAGTGAAAACAGGGATGAAAGTTGTGTCTAAAAATGGTGTGATATAAAATTTCCAAACTTATTTTTTGGTATTTATTTAAAATTTTCCATTAACTACGTTACCGTACGCAAGTCAAGTGCCTGCGTATGTTGATAGAAATCCTTCTCTCCTGTACTAAATGCACCGTATAATGTGTTTCTGAAAATATATAAGTATTATTACTTAATGTTATAAGTATTTGTCTTTGGAAACAGAATTTCCCTTTTTAGGGCTCTTATCGTATATCCCAATAAAACAACTTACTTTCGTATAATTCGCTGTCACAGAAAACATCTGGAATAATAGTAATAAAAAAAAAGAATAGGAATAAAATTAAAAGAAGAATCCCTTTTATCTCTTTCTCACCAAATAGAATTATCCGATAAACTGGATTATTTCTAACACAAGAAGCGTGCATGTCTGCATTTACCCTAGAGCTTTTAACAGGCGAATACGAAGATGTTACATCCGGAGAAAGTACTCAGAACAGATAATAAACAAGAAAGGAAAACCATGCGTCAGGCATAGATTATGTAACACTTTCCAACACTTCTAAAATACTTTTACAATTCTTTACCGTGTAATAAGTTGAAAAATGATGTCTAAGTAAACAATTTGGAAAACGCATAACGCATTTAAAAACCAATTTCAAGAATTATCATGCCCTCCCCTCCCCACCGTTCAAGGAAACGAAATATCATTTGGAATATGATAATTTTATGGCATAAACTCAACAATGAGGTAAAGAACAATGATCGAGCTCTGACAGTTACAGTTACGGTGACAAAATTTAGAAAATTTCAAATGGCAACACTCATTTTTTTTTCATCGCAAAATGATCTTTATAATTTAAAAAAAAAAAAAAAAAAAAGGCATTAAGTAAACTAAATTTAACAGTGAAAATGGCGACATAAATGGCATTAAAAAAACTAAATTTAACACTGAAAATGGCGACATAGTGTCCTTTTTGTTATGAAAAAATGGGGTGTTGCTATTTGAAATTTTCGAAAATTTGTAACTGTAACCGTTGTAACCGTAACTGTGACCTCGATTGTTGTTCTTTGCCTCATTCTGGAGGCCCACGCCATATTACAACCAAATCCGAAATGACATCTGGTTTCTTTGAACGGTACAGTGGTTAGGGGCTTATATATCCGTAAAGTTTTTTTTTTTTTTAATGACAACCTTGTATATGTATGTATGAATATACATTATACTATGATATACAAATAGAGTGACCAAATTATATAAAGGTTTTATAACGGAACTTTTTAAACAACTTTCATAACTTTAAAAATTATATATTTTTAAAACTTTATTTACATATATATGTCTAATATTAGAGGGGGCATCCCACGAGTTTATCACTTTCTTAGAATGTCATGTTTTAGATCAAAAACTGAGGGAGTTGCAGGAACTACAATCTCCAAATTTGTGGGCGTCTCGTATTTCGAGGATGTTTTCAACAAACATTTTTAACCTTATATAGAAACGAAAATTATAATGTAAGTAATTTAAGAATTAGTCTTTAACCAATCTTTAGAAACGAATTTTCCCTTTTTAAGTAAGTTTCTTTTCGTATATTCTATAAAAAACAGCTTACTTTTGCATAATTCCCTGTTGTAGGAGCCACACTCGAAAAATAATGAAATAAAAAAGAATTGCGAATAAAAAGTAAAATAAGTAAAATATAATGTTTAATAAAGAATTAGTCTTTAACCAATCTTTAGAAACGGAATTTCCCTTTTTAAGTCTCATTTCGTAGATTCACTGAAACAGCTTACTTTTGCATAATACCCTGTTATAGAAGCCACTGGAAAAATAATGAAAATAAAAAAGAATTGCGAATAAAAAGTAAAATAAGTAAAAGATAATGTTTAATAAAGAATTAGTCTTTAACCAATCTTTAGAAACGGAATTTCCCTTTTTAAGTCTCATTTCGTAGATTCTACTGAAACAGCTTACTTTTGCATAATTCCCTGTTTTAGAAGCCACTGGAAAAATAATGAAAATAAAAAAGAATTGCGAATAAAAAGTAAAATAAGTAAAAGATAATGTTTAATAAAAAATTAGTCTTTAATCAATCTTTAGAAACGGAATTTCCCTTTTTAAGTCTCATTTCGTAGATTCTACTGAAACAGCTTACTTTTGCATAATTCCCTGTTATAGAAGCCACTGGAAAAATAATGAAAATAAAAAAGAATTGCGAATAAAAAGTAAAATAAGTAAAAGATAATGTTTAATAAAAAATTAGTCTTTAATCAATCTTTAGAAACGGAATTTCCCTTTTTAAGTCTCATTTCGTAGATTCTACTGAAACAGCTTACTTTTGCATAATTCCCTGTTATAGAAGCCACTGGAAAAATAATGAAAATAAAAAAGAATTGCGAATAAAAAGTAAAATAAGTAAAAGATAATGTTTAATAAAGAATTAGTCTTTAACCAATCTTTAGAAACGGAATTTCTCTTTTTAAGTCTCATTTCGTAGATTCTACTGAAACAGCTTACTTTTGCATAATTCCCTGTTATAGAAGCCACTGGAAAAATAATGAAAATAAAAAAGAATGCGAATAAAAAGTAAAAGAAGTAAAGGAAGAATCCCTTTTATCTCTTTCTGACCAAATAGAATTATCCAATAAACAGGATTTATTCCTATGGCATGCATGTCTGCATTTACCCTAGAGCCGTTAACAAGCGAATACGAAGATGTTACATAAAAGAGAAAGTGCTGCAGAACAGAGAGCAAAAGGGAAGGGATAGTGAGAAAAAGAACGAGAAGACGTGCAGTCATGTGTCTTCTTGGTTAAAGCTTAGCAGCCGGGAAGCTCGACTCGTGAGTAAACAATCTGGGTCCGGTAACGGTAAAACTTCGCCAACGTAGAATATTTAGGGGGAAATAATTTCTCTAGTGATCTTACTTAGGGTTTGGCTATAACAATATATCCCTTTTTTATGATTTATTTTGAAATTTAATTAACAATTTTTTTTCTCTGGTAAATTTGAAAATAAAGTAAATTTTAAATGTATTCTTCAAAAATGACTTAAAATAACTAAACACTATTTTAAAGAGGAGCTAAGAATTTTTCACCAGGAGGAGAGGGGGGGGGGGGGAGGCTTGCCCTCCTGACGAAGTCAATTTTTAGTTCAGTTTTTTTTTTTTTCGTTCAATTGTATCATAAATGGACGGTTCAGGGAAAAGAACCCCTTTGATTGAATAAGAAATTGCTGTTTCAACTCTCCTGTTTGAAAATATTTTTTAGTATTTAGTATTTCGTACTTGTTAAATTCCTGAATTATTTTTTCTCCAGAAGAGAGGGGGGGGGGACGTGCCCTCCTGAAGAAGTCAATTTTCAGTTCAGGTTTTCTTTTTTTCATTCAATTGTATCATAAATGGGCGGTTCAGGGGAAAGAACACCTTTGATGGAATAAGAAATCTCTTCTGTTTGAAAATACTTTTTTAGTATTTAATATTTTTTTCTTGTTAAATTTCTTAAAATTTTTTTATTTTGATGTGTTTTAAATATTGCCTTACTCGGAGGATTCAGACAGAAACATCTTAGTGCGCGCTCGAACAACATAGAGCTCGAGCTCGGAGCTGGATTTTTTGCTTTCCAGCCCGGTGGAACCCCTATCCTTCCCGTGATTCATTATGATTGGTTGCCTGCGAGCCGAGCTTCCCAGCTACTAACGTCTCGTTCATGAACGTGTCTTCTTCTCTTCAAGGTGCATTGCAGGAAAGAAAAAAAAAATGAAGCTTGAAATGGAGCTAAGTAGGACAAGGCTGGAGCGGCGAAAAATAAGGGAACTGTGACAGAAAAGCAAATGGAGCGAGAATGAAACAGGTTTCCATTATTTATGTAACACTCGCTGCTGTTTGGAGGTAGACTCCTGCTGGCAGAGCATTTCGTTTGATGATAATACACTTTGTTACGTGAAGATAGTTTAATTTGTTTGTTTCTGCATATTTAGATATTTAAAAGCAGACGCACTCTATAAAGGCAATTTATGTGTCTACAGAAGAAAAACTTAGGGGGATTTCGATGGGTGAAATCTAACAAGAATGTTGAAATTAACGAACAATTCGTTGTTTTCAGAGGGAGCGAGCGCGCGCGTGTGTGTGTGGAAGGGGGGGGGGGGGTTATTAAAATCTAACTTAATGAATTTAAATAAACTTATTAATGTTATATTTGAGCATATAAAAATCTGAAAGTTGGTTAGGTATGAACACGTTTCTATTATGTAAAGGTAATATTCGTCATTGTTTAGAAGCAGACTCATGCTGAGCGAGTATTTTATTTGTCGATAATACATTTGTTTGGTGAAAACAGTTTAATTTGTTTGTTTATGCCCATGTAGAGAAGTTAAAGCTTACATATGTACAGCAGAAGTAAATTATATGTTTGGAGAAGACAGATGTAAACTTCAAGGAATGTTTAGGTGTTTAAAATCTATTTGCTAAATGAAAACCAAACTATAAATTGTTGTTTCTGGAATAAATTATGAGGTTATTAAAATGCGATTCATGACAATTTAACTATATATACATTAAATAAAAAATTATTAATTATTAAAATTTTAAAATGAATCAAGAATGAAATAGGCGTCATTAATTATGTAACATTTGCCACCGTTTGCAGATAGACTCATGCGAAGAGAGTATTTCGTTTGCTGATAATAGGTCGTCATCAGATAAGGGTACATTTTATGTCCTTGGCTAAAAATATGAGTTAAGCTTTTGAACCATGAATGCTTAAAATTTTGTCAATATTTCTTTATAAGCACTAATATCATGCACTAGTTGAAATAAATTGAAGATCTCAGGGGATTTGAGTCTTTAGAATCCAATCCTTAGATGGAAACGAAAGAATAATTTGTTGTTTGCCGGAAAATATGTTTAATAAAATATGATTCATTAGATTTTAACTATATACTAATATCTTATCAAAATTTTGAAACAGGGCAAGATAGAAACAGATTTTCATTATTTATGTAACATTCAATGCCGTTTGGAGATAGATTCATGCTAAGAGAATATTTCGTTTCATGATAATGCACTTTATTTGGTGAATACTGATCAAGTTATTTGTTTTGAATATTTAGATAGTTAAAGTACACGTATAGGTTACGATAAAGGCAAATTATGTCTTTAGAGAAAAGATTTAAAGTCATGAAGAATTTCTTGTGTAATAAAAAGAAGCTTTCTGAGTTTAAATTTTCAATAATAATAAAAATTAAACTAATTTATGAATTTATAAATTTCATTTATGTTAGAAATCGCTGTTTATAATCTTCTCCAACTTAAAGAAAATACACCACCTTAAAAAAAAAATTAGATTGCAACATTATTTTTTAAATATATCTTTAAAAAGAAACATACAAAGAGTTTGAGATTATCCTCCAAAATTGGTCTATTTAATAGTATATATAGGCTGTTTGGATACCATCAGATGTACTGTACAAAACGAGAAACCTCGTTTTGAGTAAATAAAGATTATCCGAAAGCACCATAGCCCCACCAGTGGCTGAGAGGTTCTGCTCTCAAAGCTGGTAGACGGGAGCTGCTGGGTTCAAACCTTAGACCTTCTAATAAACTAGACCCCAAATTGGTAACTCTTTCTGTGCTCCGACATCATCTGGTGGTGGTGGAAGACTTAGTCCGCCAAACCGGTTTTTCTCCCGCCAAAATCTACTTGCAATTTCCCCATATTCCCGCCGAAACTTTATATTGCGTCTGTGCTCTTGTTGTTTCGCTGGAGGTTGACTGATATTTTAAATTCCACTCAAGTACTACATCAAATATTTCACTAAAGTCATTTTTTTTTATTATTTTGTTCTGTTTTTCTGCACCATTTTGAATAATAAAAATAGTTAAAAATACCCAAGGAGTGCATATTTAGTTTTAAAATAATTTAAACTAACAATTGCAGCATTCTGGCAAAACATGAGCTTCATTTTTACAGATTTTCTTATTATAATAAAATTTTAGAATATCTACATAATTTTTTAATTGCTTTTAGGTTAAACCATGAATAGGTAATAAAATGCATCATTTTCAGCTGATTACATCAGGTGTGGGTTTTTTTTATGGATAACATGGGTTACTTTTTAGAAAAGTGGTTTTTTTTTTTTTCAAATAAGAATTTGTGATTAAGCAAGAGCTTAATTGTCTGCCATTTTGTAATAAAGTGATAAAATGTAAAATACTCAATATTAAAATCTTCGAACAAGCTGTAAAAATTTAGCTATGTTTAATTTTTTTAATTCTTTATTATACTTTATATAGAGAAAATTTCAAATTTTTTTTTTTAAGAGGACAGTACAATAAGTGATTCCTGTCATGTGACAACATTTTTCTTCTCTTTCAAGGTTCGGTTCAAAAATTCGGAAATTCGATTCAAAATGCTGACCGACTTTTCTGAAATATCTTCTGCTTTTATTGAAAACATCTTTTGATTACAAACTTTCTAAATAAGAACACCTGCCAATTTCATGCATTTCCGATCAAAAATGAATGAAACAATTCCCTGACGGCTCGGCCTACAGGCACAGGTAGATTTTGAAAATACAGACAGTGGGGCGCCTGTTTATTGGGAATTACAGAAGAAATGACATTTTTGCCACCATGCGGCAGTTTAGACCACCCATTTAAAAATCTACCTGTGTCTGTAGACAGGGATTTTTTTTTTTTTTTTTTTTTTTTTTTTTTTTTTTTTTTTTTTGCTATAAGAGTTGGTCTTACAAAAAAAAAACTTGTCAAAGTAAAAGTTGTAGATACTATTAAGAGGATTTATAATAAATTTAAGTGGATTTGATATCTTGTGAACTGACGAAGTTTTGAATTATTTTCTTCTTAAACCCTATTCCCCCCTCCCCCCCCCTTGAGGCCATTTTTAATTAAATCAAAAATCCGTCATAAATACATTTTCGGCTCTTTTTCTAGAAGTAAGAATAACTTTAAACGGATTCGATATGTATCATAATTAAGAAGTTATGGGGATTTTTCTGTTTTCACTCCCCCCCCCCTTTGTTTCCATTTTGTCCCCCTTAACGAATTTGACCAAGATTTTATGCCCCTTAATTTTGTGTATCAATTTGGAAGAGATTTGTGCAGAATTATTGAAGTTATCGTGTCCATAAAAAAGTGATCTGGATAGATAGATAAAAGTTTTGAACTGGGGGTGGTTTTGGGTTCTGGAAGTCATGATCGGCATAGATCTGCAAAAACTTTTCAGAAATTCCAACATAGGGGAGAATGTAATAGGTAGTATTTCTTACGAAATCTACCTAAAATCATAAAGTAGCCATTTTGGATTTGAGAAGGTTTTATAGCATCTAATTATGACAGCAAGTATTGTTTAGAAGCCAACATCTTCAGTAGCTGCCTGTGGTTATTATTTTCAATAATTCTAAAGAAGAAAAAAAAACACTTGAGAGTTAAACTTAATTTTTTATAGCATTCAAAAGTTGCAAATTAATTTTTCTCAGAAACTTATGCAAAATAATAGTTATCTTAACAGAGAAACAATTACACAAATTCTAACTTAGTAGAAAAGAATATCCTGGAATTTTTATTTTTCATAAAAAAAAAAAAAAAAAAAAAAAAATTACTGTGCATTTATAACCTTTTTTTTTTCTTTACATGCGTATATGTTATTTATCGAGGTTTTCCTTTTGATTAAAAATATTGTGTAATACATTTATACTTGCAATTAAAAAAATATATATATACAGTGAAACTTCCATTTAACGAAGTCTCATCGTTACTCATAAAAAATTCGTTATGAAGAAAATTCGTTAAATAGAAATCAACTAAAATTCATGAAATTTTTCCTTCAGATATGACAAACAGGTATTGGATTCAGAAGCATTTGATTCAGTTTCACGTAGCCGTCGTTTACAAAACAGTTGTCTGTCAGCACGGTCGTTGAAATCACGTCACATTCCCAAGCTTTGACTCAAGCTTTCATTTAACTCTGATTGATACACATAGGTTCTCAAACTAATGTTTTCACTACATTCTCTTTTTTCTGTCTTTTTCGATAATGTACCTCAAGATTTTTTATTATTCCTTAGACTAAGGGCTGAAGTTTAGAAATGTATTAGTAGGAACAAAAATAACTTTGATGTTCTTTGATTTGAATTTTAAAGCACGTTCTTGTGGATGTACAAAGCAGTTGTCAATCAGCAATGGAAGGACAGAATGGTAACTGTCTGACTCTAATTGATATTTTTGTTTCAATGTATCTGACGCCATTGCGTCACTCAGTAGCGTAGCTAAGGGGGGGCAAGGGGGGCGGCCGCCCCGGGCGCCGCTGCCAAGGGGCGCCAAATTGAGAGGGATTTTTAACCGAAATTATCTCTCATATTTTGACAATAAATAAAAATTGTTGACCTTTTTTGTGTGTGTGTGAATGTTTTCTTTAGTATATTCAAATAATAAAAGAAAAACCTTCTGTAAATGTTTCTAGGGATGGCTCAACACACTTCGTACTTTACATGATTACGTACCTGAAAGGGGGCGCAAAATGATTAAATAAACGAAGGAGGGGCGCCCAATCGAGAGATGCATTAAATTAAATCTTGTATGGAGACCAAAACGGTCCAAGCGATAGTTTTGAGCAGTGCCCTAAGATGAAAACATTTTAAAAAGTCCTATTACTTAGCGCTTTAGATCTTCAGTTAGTCGAAATTAAGCATAGGTTATGAATTAATCATTATAATAAAATTTTAAAGAAATGCGCCAAAAATGGGGGGAAAATGTTTAAAAAGGACCCTAGAACCCTAACAAAAATATGAGGATTGTGGCCCGAGGAGAGGAATTAATACAAAACTTTAAAGTTATGCATTGAGAGGGTGACACAATTAAAGAGGTGAAAAATGCACAGTGAAAAAAAGTTTAAGGGGTCCCGGATTGGGCCCCAGAGTCTTAACTGGGATGTTGAAATGGGAGAATAACTAAATGGAGAAAACGCCCCAAAATGTGGAAGATTGGATTAAAAGGGGGACAAGTTATTAAGAATTTAGAACACAAAAACATAAAGGGGCCCAGGTCTTAAAACATTAAAAATCTGAGCCTCAGGTACATCAGGACCTGCCTTTGACTATCCACACCCAAATTTTCAGACTTCTGTGTGCATTAGATTTCACTAGCCATCGGACACAGACAAATAACTTTCCTTTATTAGTATAGATAATTAAGTTCTTAAAATATTAAAATGCTGTATTGTCTTCTGATGCTTAAAAATTGTCTAAAATGCCTTAAAATTACTTTATTAATTTATAATCAAGTTCTTAAAAAATTAAATTCAGTATTGTCTTCTGATATACACCTGCGTACATAATTTTTATAATTCCAGTCTATCAGGAAGTGGGTCAAAAATCAATTAGAAAATTCCATTTTTACATTACAAAAAACAAGTTAAGTGAAAAGGAAATAAATAAAAATGAATTCATGTTTTATTAATGAAATCTTTATTTATTGAGTAAAGACACAAATATAATAGATGAATTCCAAATTTAATGATAACGTGATAACGCTAATCATAGATAATTTTTTAACTAAAATGTTTTATTAGATCTTTAAATATATATTTTTTGAAAAGAGCAAAATTTTATAAAATAAATAAAAATAAAAATTCATTAAAACTTTCAGAAAATGGGCAGTCTATATCAGGGCTTAATTTCTAACAAAAAAAGTACCGGAGCCATAATATTCTGCAGTACTAGCAACCGTAGCGTACCTCCCCCCCCCCCCCCCCCCTCCGCCATCACTCCAATCTGCATGTTTATATTTCATACATTATTTTTAAATTTTAAAGCATTGTTTTTTTATTTAGCGCAATAAAAAATTTAAATACATTTATCTGCATTTTTAGCAATCAGCTATTCCACTTTTTAGTTATTACTACTTCCAAATAGAAACCTTTGCCTAACCTTAATGTTAATTAATCGCAGAATTCTGTGATTAAATAAGCTCAGGATTATGATTCGGAAATAGTGTTAACACAAAAAAAAATAATAATAATAGTTCGCGGCTATGCAGAATAGAAAAAGACTATTCCTGTTTACTCTTTATTCTTATCAAAATAGCATTAAAATGATTTGAAATTAAAATAAATAAAATTTTGAATTTAAGACAGATTGAGCTCGAGCCTGCCCAAACCCAAAGACTGATATAAAAATTGAGCCCGTTTCATATCCATCTCTTACGTGAGCGACACATTACGTTACTTATAAGTGTTTTGATACAAAAGAGGGCAAAGGATTGGAGATGGAAGGGAAAGGAAAGGGTAATTTAGGATTCGATTTGCGGAATTTCCCTAGCCCAGTGTTAATGCACTGGGCTAGGGAACACATTATTTGAGTTCCGGTGAATTCTGGCCAATATTTAATTTTTTACTAAAATTTGAGAAGTAGCGGAGCCGGGCTCCGGCGCAAATTAAGCCCTGGTCCATATGCTAAACTTTTGGAGATTTAGTATATTGGAAATCAAATTCCTCGCTCGTTGTATTCGGGATTTATTATAAGTCAGATATGCTATTACAGAGATCATTTGCATACTTTTTATGGCTAAGTCACAATATTGTAAGTTTCGGGGAAGCAAATAAAGTTACGCCGCTACTTTTAAACAACAAGCTCATAAAGTTTGTAAATAGTTTTTTAGATTGCTTTTAAAACCAGGATTATCCATCATGATTAAAAGAAAGCAAAAGAGACATAAAATAACATAATTAAATCTGAATGGACAAATATATATCTCTTTCTCTTTGGGCTAATCAAAGTAAAAATTTTATGGTATGTTTGCAAATAAGGTGCACCGATGTAAGTTTTAAGATGCAGTTTTTATTGATATTATTCAATGGTTTTGTGAAAGTTTTATGATTTAATCAAGTAAAAAGTAATTATTTAGGTAAAATTCATTTTGTGTTAAAAATATTTCATTGAAAATCTTTTAAAGAAAATTTCAAAACCACACTTTTGTATAATTATAAACTTTTCGCAACTTTTTTCTTTCATACTTTCCTTACAAATTTACTCTATAACTGTAAGGATCACATTTTCAATTAGCTAAAATGTCATGACAAATTTTAAAATAAAATACAAAAGACATTTTACTTAACCTTTTTGTTTTTAGAAAAAAAAATTATATCGTATTTTGAATTTTACGAAATGCACCTTAAGAATTCCCCCCCCCCCCAAAAAAAAAAAACAAAAAAAAAAAAAAAAACAGAAGTCAATTGATACATGAAACTCCTTGTAATTTTTAAAGAGTGTATGCATCTTGCAAATGAAACAAGGCAGATTTTTTTTTTCTGTAATCGGGCATACTCTTAAAACTACATAGCTAAACATCTTGGAGATAAAAGTAGGTCACCATAAATGAAAATGTCGTCATAAATTCGCGATAGCTGACAATTTTTCAAAATTCCCAAATATTGACGAAAATTAGTAATCTTCTATAATCGTGTTCCACGCATTTTACCTTCGTGTGTTTGAGTAAAATTCGTGTAATTCTTAAAAACAAGGAAGAGGGAAGCTACCTTTTCCTCCAGTACAAGCCGGAAGGACTTTCCTTCCGTCTTGAGAAAAAATTTGGTTATTTTGTTATGGGGGGGGGCGCAAAATTTCTTCCTGCCCCGGGCGCCAAAAAACGTAGCTACGCCACTGGCGTCACTGCATCTTCTATATCATTGAATGCAAAAAGGGATTTTGACTTCCCTCAACTGTCAGCGATGGAGGCTCGGTGTGGGAGAGTAATGATAACAAGCGTTTTTCTTAGCTTGAAAAAAAAATCTAACACCAAACAGAATGGAAATTATTTAAATGTGTTAATTTTCATACAATCCACTGAAATAAATTCGCGTATCCATCGCAACACAGCAACCACTTAGTTTGGATTCTGTACACGTACAAAAGTGGAATAAACTTCGTTATATAGAATATATTTTTCGTAATATGGAGATTAATTTACATGCTAATGGTGTTCAAAGTCAAAGTTCTGCAGACAATTTCGTTAAGTAGAAAATTTCGTTAAATAGGGACTTCGTTAAAGGGAAGTTCTACTGTATATATGTATATATGAAAGATTGCAAAAAATATGCCTTTAAACTGGAACATCAAAAGCAAAACAAAAATTTCTGGATTGCAGCAAAAATATGTTCTATAGAATGTATTGTTAAATAAAGACAGTATGTGATTTCAAGTTTTCAAAACCTATAAAGTACATTATCAAATCAAATAATATTTTATAACATGTCACTGCTAACTTTCCACAAATTCTTCACTTTTGTAAGGAAAAAAAAAGATACTGCAAATACTGTTCGATTTTCTGTTATTTTAATAATGCCTGCAAAATTTAATGCATTTTTAGAATTTAAAAAAAATCTGACATTAATTTGTTACATTTCGTGAAATGATTGTGCCAAATTGAAGCTTTCCAAGTAGAAATGTCGAAATATTTTGGGTTATCGTACTTAATATCTTATATCACTAATAAAAAAAATATAATTTAAGTAACATTTATTACAAGGGCAAAGCCATTTTATAACATTAAAATAAAATACAGCAGCAAAAACAGAAAAAGAAAATCCATCCAGAAGATTAAACAATCCTTTTTTTACCAGGGGTGGAACTCTCATAACTTATTTCTTTCCTTCTCTTTGAGATTAAATCCTAGAAGAAGCAACAGTTTGGTTTCGATTTCGTTTGTTTACGTTTATTTTTATTGCGAGAATGAAATCGAAGTTGCCAAGAAAGCGATCACCGCCAAAACAGACAGCTTCTAAAGCGCCAAATCCGAGCTGATCCTGGGACCGACTTTTCGACCAGATAACAAATGAATCTGGTCTCTAGTAGATTCTTTCTCTGTTGTTCAAACCCCGTCGCGCTCGTCAACCTAACCGTTCGGAGTTTTCCGTGGTTTTCTTCGAACCTTGCCGTAAATACGGGTTAGGATCCCTTAGAAAGACCCCCTCCCCCCGGAGGGCACTCTCCCCTAGGGCCCATATTCCTCGTGTAGATAATTGGCTGTCATAAAATCAACCAACCAACTGAAAGCACCATACTATGGCGACGCATTGTTTTCGAGAAAAATGCAAAAGAAAAAGGCTGACGTCATACAGGCCCTAGAAGTTTGTAACGTATTACACTGACCGAACATAAAGTACATATCACAGTACTCAAAAACGGAATACATGTGGACTCCCATTAATGCGTCTCCTTTTAAGATGTATCTTCAGTTAATGAGCACAATTTTGTTTTCTCTCTCCCTTTCTATTTGCAACTAATGTTAAAAAGAGCGATTAAAGTTTTCTACTTATCGGATAATGCAGACAATGTTTTCAAAAACTGACCGAGCAAAATCGAAACTGCATTTGTATATATATATATATATATATATATATATTCCTTCTTCAGAAATAACTTTGATGTAATTTTGATTATTGAGAGATCAAAAAATTGTCTGAGAATAATGAGGGGAAAGAAAACTTTCCACAACTAAAAACGTTAAAGATTCAAAAATTGCTAATGGTTGTTCACCGATATTACCAATTAAAATGTGATGTAACAGACCAAAATTTCGAGTGTGTGGCAAAACTGGAAAATGCTGTGATTAAACAAGTTGGAAATTGTACGTCAAACGTGACAAATGAGGTGCGTTCGTACTATAGCTAGTTACATAAATATTCAGATCTTGATGATTTTTAATTCTGTGAAATGAATTATATCGTCTGCAGATTAATTTCTGTCATAAAATAAGTATCTCGGTCGCTTGACGATTAAACTTCGGAAGCTCCTATAACAAAAAAGCACCGATTTAAAAAAAAAAAAAATCAAATTTCTTAATAAATATTTTTATTAATATTTCCTAAAGTTTTGATTCGATTTTAATAAAATTTGAAATGTCTCGACAAAATTCTGCAAAGATAATATATTTTAAATTGCAAACCATTCGGTTGGGTAGTTTTTGCGTTGTTATATACGGACGGACGGACAGACAGACGGACGGACCAAGCGACGACAATAGGTGCTACGTATTTATATAATTACGAACGCACCTAAAAAAGATCATTTGTTCAAGTAATCCAAAAAAATGTGAGATTACTTTAATTCAAATTATGTAAGCACGACCATTTCTTTGCATATTTCGTTTGTCCTCAGTAATTTATTCCTCTGTATTAACAAATTGTCATTAACTTGTTTTTTTAAATAAAATTACTAAATTGAAGAAATATTTTTTTTTATTTTATCGTTAAGTTGGTAACCTTTTAGTTTCACTCAAAAGATGAATTCGATTTATTCAACGGAAGAGATTACTTTACACAATTCGAATGTTTACATCTTGTAATGCGGACTTTGGTTAGTGCGTGCAAAAAATAGCCTCTCTTGGAAATCCGCACTGACGGGAGTTCACTGTAGTTTTAAACTGCCGCATTTTAAAGCAAGACGAACGATGGTTGTTTATTTGCATATTGGACACACGCCTACCGTCCATCTCTTTTTAAATTGTTCCCCTTTCATAAGCTTATGGGGTACAGTTTTTATCTTTTGAACTCTTTTATTTTTTAAAGAATCTTTGTATTTTATCCATTTTGCAGTCTCGTCAGTTTCAATATAGCTTATTTTCGATGCTCCGGATGTGACATCAAGACGTCATATCTGGAGACATGCCAATAAAAAAAAATCATAAAAATATCATATCCTTTCCATAAAAAAACGTGAACGTGACGTTTTTTTTTCTTTCACATTTTTCTCGAAAACTATGCTTGCATTTTAGGGATATGTTTCTTTTTACCCTTTTCATGTATTACGAGCGGTGATTCGCGTTCAGCGCAGTTTGTCCGGTGGTTATCTGAACACCCTGTATTTTATTAAACTTATATATATATAAGTCGAACTCGTATGCAATCGAACTCGATTAATATTACGAGTAACAAGAGAATTAAAAAGTCCTCTTATTAACAGTCACATGCGCAAAAATAATAAAAATCTTTAAAAAAATATATAATTAATTAGTACTTTTAATTTATCTATTTATCCCAATGCTAAAATTAACTTAATATTATAAAATTAATATAAAATATTCAGTCTTAACTTTGTAAGATCATTTTCTTTCGACGGTCTTTTCTTTAGACATAATCACAATACTCAAGCCCAAAGGACATGAACAACGTACACCAATGCAAACTGATCATTTTCCTTTTCCCGATAAAAAACCGGCAAACATTGCAATAGTCACTGCAATTTTCGAGCTATTGATTTCACATATCCTTTCATTTTAATCGTGAAATAAGATACATGAAAAAGCTGATTTATATGGCTCAGAGTCCGAATTTAAAGAAAAAAATAAAGGTTCTCTTCTGTGTTCCTTCTTTTCTATGGCTCAGTTGTAATTATTACAACTGTATTTGAAAGTCCTAATTTCTCTCTTTTTTCTTTAATTCTTTCAGTACTCCAAGACATTCCTTTGCATTTTCTTGAGTAGGGGAATCTCCGTGAAAGTTGAAATTCTGTCTGTGAAACCGATAAATCACTACATTTTGACAGACAGTTGTAATGTCAATATATTGTCACAGAGAGAGAACAGTTTCGACAAAAAAGGATTTTTTTCCCTAATTATACCTTACTTTTAGCAGAAAATCACAATGAAATGAATACATGTTTTGTTGGTATTACTCATGATCATGCTTCTAAAGCTCGAAAAATGCGTAAAAATCTTAATATAGTTTAAATGATGCACCATTCTTAATGTGCAAATTGATCTTTTTGACCATGTTCTCGTTTTAGACGTGCTCAACAAATTCGACTATATATATGTTAGGTCAATATGATTAATCCAGTCATTATTAATAATAACCGGTTATTATTAATAATGACCGGACATAATGGCCGGTCATTATTAATAATAATCACGGTCATTATTAATAATAATCGCGGTCATTATTAATAATAACCGATTATTAGTAATAATGACAAGATTAATCATATTGGCCGTAGCATATATATATATTATCAAAAAATTATGTTTCTTTTGATATTGAATATAAAGGGTAATGGATAATGGTAAATGCTTTCTTGTATTCAACATTCTAAATAAGTGCCATTTATAATAACCACAAAATGTAATTTTAATCTTTTTCTTTGTGTTTTATTTGTTTTATATTTGTTTTTGTTTTCTTCATTTTTACTGCTTTTCTCTCCCTATAAAACTACAGCACGAATTATTGTAAGAAATATAATCACATTTACAACTCGGTGATTTATTTAAATAATAGTTTATATTTTCTTATTTGAAATTCCTAATAATTTTAGTTGAAAAATATTATTTATTTATATATTTATAGATACAGAGAATCTAAATAAAAAAAAAATACTTTTTAAATTCTAAAAAAGAGTATAATTGATCTTTTCTTTCTGTTATCTACAAAAATCTCCGTTAAAATACTGCTGAAAAGAAAGAAAATAAAACTACTAATCTATTAGGTTAAAATAAAAGGAATGCGATTTAAATCCTTATTGTGCACTTAAATAAAAAAATAATGATAGTATAAGTAGTCCCTTGTAGATTACATTTACGAGATCATACTAACTTTGATTAAATTAGCCGTTTTCTTGTAAAAGTTATCTGATGGATTCTTTATCCTTAACGACTTTTAAGCTAAAAGTTGGAGTCATTCAAATTCATCTAAGTAGTAATAATATAGGGGTTCTGGCTCACTTGGAGGTGGAGGTGGTGTGAGGTGTAGCTTACTTGGAGGTGGAGGTGGTGGAATCATACTATAGTATGATGTGAAAGTAACACCTTGAAACGTAGAGTGGGTCGTAAAGGTGTACTATAGGAGGAGGGTCTAAAAGTGAGGGGCTTATTTTTGAGGGGGGCTTAATTTTTTTTTATGGGATCAAATTTAATGTTAGATTGAAGTCTGCTATAGGAGGGGGGTATAAAATGGAGGGGCTTATTTTTGAAGAGGCGGCTAACTTTTTTTAAGGGGGGCTTATTTTTGAGGGGGGCTTAATTTTTTTCTTTTTTTTTTTAATTTTAGAATTCACTTTAAGTTTGAACGCGAAACGGAGATTAAACATTTTTTTTGGTGTCGCCATCTATCGGTAGGGATTGCATTAACGGATATTTAAAATATGTTTTCTTGAAAATATTTCACTGGGGTTTGAACCTGCAAAATAGCTCCTTGACTTGATAATTTGTGGTAGGTTTAACTGATCAAGCCAAGAAGCTATACCTGTATGTCGAGATTTTGAGTGTTTAAAGAGAGGTATCGTGAGAGTGACGTATCATCTGTTAAAATGACTTGAGAAAGGATGTGATTAGCGTCGTGTTTATATATATAACGGTATGCATTGTGTTTTCGCTCATTTATATGCTTACCGGAAGTGAAAAGTTTAAGGTTTATTTTATACTGAATTTAAATGAAACCGGAAATTTATCTTTTTCGATATGATTGGATTGAATATTAACATATTTATTTTAAAATGTATAGTGGAAGCAATGGTAAAAAGAAGACATCTTTAGGGGTAATTACTGTTTTTATTGTGTTTGGTGTAGAAAACATAGGAAAGAGGTGTAGTTTAAAAAAACAAATTCAATTTTATTAATAATTTTCCCAATCCAATACATGTGGACCCGCTTTTCGTTTTTTAGTGGGTTTTGACAAATCTAATACAGAATCTTGTTTAATGTTTGTTGACAAATATTTATTTTTAATAAAATTTCGCGGGACATTCATTTCGTTTAATGTTTCTAATAATTCTTTCTGTGCCTTGATCGGTTTTCTTTTATTCACAGAAAACAAAAGATTAAATAAATCTGCCAAGTTCGATTCGGGGATAGGTTTTCCTTCGAAACTTACAGTCAAATTTTTATCTTTTCGAAATTTTCTTGGACGTGCCGTGACAAACTGAACTAATGCTTTGATAATTTAGGATAGCTTTATCTGGATATCATGATTGTTAGATTACGGATATTTATGTTTGGAATAACGTGATTTTTAATTTTGCCTGTTCAGTTTCAATTATATTGTGAAATGAGGGTTTATTTTTGAAAGATAATGTTAACTTTTTGTGATTATCTTGTAACAGACAGCTTTCATAAAAAGTGTATTTTAGAATTGTAAACTACAATTTTGAAATTTTCGTCTGTTTGGAAAAAAGCACAGAAAAAAAATAAAAGTATTAAAAAAATAATAAGAACAACTGTTCAAAAATATAATAACAACTAAACAAATGATCCAAAATAATAAAAACTGCTCAAATAATAATAACAACTGTTTAAAAATAATAAAAACTGTTTAAAAAATAATAACAAATGATAAACGATTGACTTTATACAACCAACATTTAAAAAAAGATAATCGAATCTAGTTTTTTTTAACATGACTTATTTGAAATATTCACTTTTTCTAGTTTGATTTATAACCCATAAGTGATTTATAACACATAAGTTACACATAAGTAAAATATTATTTATAGAAGCACTAAATACGAGATTAATAAGAATTTTTAACTTACAAACATATGAACTCCTGATACACATGTGATTCGACCAGTAAAACATTATTTATAAAAAAATTAAATACGAGAATTTTTTACTTACAATTGTACGAACTTCAGATACGTAACCCTTTCTGAATCAATGTGTAAGAATTAACTGACTATTGAACTTATAACAGAGTATGATAAAATAATCACGTGACTTTTTAAACCAATAAAATGTTAATATTTTTAAACAAGCGCCCTCTATCATTTTATGAACTTCCAAGAAACGAGTTAATATGATTATATTGTTTCCTGTTCCCACTGTGAAAGGTTGTGTTTTTCGTTTTAAGTTAGTTTACATTTAAGTGATTATGGAGCGAGTCATGGATTCTGCTTTGTTAAGTGTTAATGATATGTCTAACGTGAAGAGTGAACCCTCATCACCAGGATTAAATGACCATGACATGGAATTTTTAATACAGCCTAAAGAAGAACCCGTTTCGAATTGTGAAGTGAAACCCACCTCATCAGGATTAAAGAAACAGAAGTTACCCTTTGTGTGTTCTACTTGCAACAAAGCTCTTCCCCGAAAGGTTAACTTAACGTTTCACATGAAATGTCATCGGGAGAAAATGCCTCTTGTATGTGTAATCTGTGAAAAAACATTCGCTAGAAAGTATCATTTATTAAATCATATGAAGATTCATTCAAAGTCCCCTGTGATTCATAATTGTAATGTATGTGGCGAAGTATTTTCACAAAAGAGTGATTTATTAAAGCATGGGAAAATTCATAACACTTCCAAGCCAAAACAAAGGAAAAGTAGACAGTCACCCAGTCACTTTAAATGTGACGATTGTTTTGAAACATTTAATAATAGATCTGACTTAGCGAAACATATAAAAATTCATCTTTCACCTAAAGAACTTAAATCATCTGATCAACTTTCCTTGGGAAACAGTTCGAAATATGAAATTTCAGACATCACTCAGTTTAGTAAAATATTTAAGTTTTTCGATGTTTTTACTCCTGCTCATTGGAATTTAGGTGAGGAAATGATTGTTGAAGTAAAAATGAATAAGAACTATGAGCTTTATGTTCACATACAGAAATATGAAGAATTTGAAAAGAACGGTCGTGAACTTACCCCCACAAATGAAAGCATTACATCATCATGTGCAACATTCGACAAATTTGAATCGAGATTGCATAAATTTAATTTTGTTTCTGAAAATGATACATTCGTATGTAATAATGACTTACTAATCGCTTATGTAAATAAGGAATCATGCATACTGCAAAAATTATTCAAATCGAAAAAGTTTGGGTTTTGCTTAAAGTCTGACTTTTTACTGCTTACAAAAGATCAATATTTGAAACTAGTGAAAAATCGCTTTAAAATTACCGAATGTCTCATTGAGACGCTTTTAACTAAGCTTATTTCTGTTTCGGTTTCAGAAAACTTAAACAAATGTAAATGTACCCACCTCACAATCGAAGAGACTTTGAACTATTTCTTAACATGTTTCGATGACGAGTTAAAGTCATCCGTTTCTCGCGTGTTTGATTGCTATCAATGTTCAATCGGAGAACCAACTAATATGAAACACGAGTGTGATAGTTATAGTTTGCGTAGAAAATATAATTGGTGTAATGAGAGTGCACTGCTAAATTTCAACGTGACTGAATTTGTAAAAAACCTATTCAAGCAATGTTCAAGTAATTATACTCATTTATTTTTTGAAACTATGAATATGGACTTTTATAATAACCATTTAAACAATGTATTTATAAATTAACATAGAAATGTATTTATTTAATAAATATTTGTTTATATATTACATATCTGTTTTTATTTCACATGTCTATTTATTTTTATTTTTTTATTTATTTATGAAATCAATCTTTGAAGTTTTATTTTCAAGGGAAAAAAAAGTGAACATATATTTATGAGTAGGCAAAATTTTTTTTAATTGTAGTCTTTAAAGTTAACACTTTTTGGTTAAATGAAATCTCTTTTTAAGAAAAATTTATTATTTTTATTTGAATAGGTATTAAACTTATTTATTGATAAGAAAGTAGCAAAAGCCTTCACTCCTGTTTCACATTTAATAATAGGGAAAAATTTAATCAATTAGGGGAAGCTTTGTTAATGCTCGTAGATTTCGATTATGTAACTTCAACGTTTCTAAACGGAGTTTATAATGTTAGTGAGCACTTTTTATGTAAGATTAATGAACAAACTATTTGTAATGAATTATTTAAGACCTGAAAATAAAATGTTTCTGATTAAGTTCTGTGTGTTTATTTTTTGCAAAGTGTCTATGAGTGAATTTAATAGTTTATAATTTAGTAGAACTTTTAAGTGAAGTCATGTAATCCAATTAAAAAAAAATTAATCTATTACAAAAAATTAATTGAAATGAAAATATTTACGTTCGAAAAAAAAAATTAGAAGTTAATGAAATTGAAACTTATCAAAATTAATTGTTAACAAAAAATAAATAAATAAAGGTTAACAAAAATATAGTTTGAAAATAAAAGTAAACAAAAAAAGTAAAAGTAAACAAAATATATATAGATATGATAAAATAAAATAAAATAAAATAAAATAAAATTTAACAAAATAAAGTTAATAAAGCAAAAGAAGGTATATGTTATAAAGAGAGGGGTTGAAGTAACTTACAAAATGTATGTGTGTGTGTATTTATTAGTTTAGCATTAAGTAGAACTTTTAAGTGAACAGGTAGAATTTATGTTTTCTATATAACTTAGCACAAAATAAAAATTTTCACTGTTGCAAAAATATTCAACTATTGAATGGAAATATACATATTAGTAAAAAATATATATATCACAAGTTAATAAAATTATTTTAAATTTCTTACAATTTAACAAATATATACGAAACACATTACGGATTTAAATATTATAAGATATGTTTGATTGAAATTTTCAAGACAGATTTTATTCTTGGTCCTTCCATATATAGTTTGAATTTATTTTAGAAGATAGTTTTTAACAGTCTAGAGGTTCGAACTTGACAAAATGAAATCAAGACACAATGATTTGTATGTTATTTTAATCATTATGTCATAACTTCATACCTCTGAAAGTGCATTTAAAGGTGTGTCTAGGTTTATTCAGTGTTACTAAGCGTTTGTGAAACCGAAAATTAATGAAAAAACAGATCGCCTTCTACCAATTACGCTATGAAGACTTCATTCAATTATTAAAAATAATAAAACATTTTAGAAAATTGCTTATTTTAAATTTAAAATAATAAAAATTTAAAGTTAAAGTTAACGAAATAAATAAATAATTCCTCTATTCACTATAAATAAAAGTTTACAAAAATAAAGTTTCAAAGTTATAAGTTTATAAAAATTATAAGTTAACAAAAGAATTGAATAAAATAAAATTTTAAAATAAAAATTAACAAAAGTAAAGTTTATAAAATTTTTAAGTTATGTTTAAAAATCTTCAAATTAATCAAAATTGACTTTTAGTTTTATGTAAATGTAAGTTTCAATATTTTAAATATCGAGCTAACTGTTTATTCCCATAATCATTTGCTTACCCATCTTCCAACCAACCAACTGGTTGCCTAGCCAACCATATACTTTGCATCTGCACATGCGCAGAAAAAAAAACACTGACTTATGCACTAACTTGAGTTGTACTTTAAAACCTTAGCTATATTATACAAGACGAATATCTTTCATTCTTAGAAAATTTATGATTTTTAAATAATCGTTCCTATTTTAAAACATTAACAAAGAAATGTAATTTATATACTTACAAAAACAGGATAATTTAAAAAGGGGTCCATACATTTCAGCTTGCTAACATCAAGTGTATGGTCTATAACAGAATAAGGTTAAACTATCAGTTTACTTCCTTATCACGCACGTGGTCAAGACCTTATCAGTTACATGTTCAAGCCGATAACATCTATAAACAGTATGTTGGTCATTTTAACTTCTGCCGTCGAGAATTGTGGTTCAGTAAGTTTTATTGGGTACCATTTTTTCTTTTTGGAAAATAAACTAATTGGAAAAAATTTCTTTTCATACCCAGCTACTTTTAAATCACATTGTTAAAAGACTAAATTTTATTATGCTAAATTATTCTTTTAAATGTCGAACATAAGATCTTGCAACATATTTGCAAATAAGTTCTTACAAAACGGTTTTATTTAGTTAAAAAATGAACATTGTCAATTTAACTACACATTATTTTTAGAATTACTTTAATTTTATTTTGAAAGCGAAAAAGACTAATTCACATGAAAATTAAACTTACCTTATTTATGAGCTTGACAACATGGTTCATGCATGGTCTGGCTCTTGCGAGGACTTGTAGAGATTTGAAAGTTAGTACAAGTGTATATCATGTAATATGATGACGTTACTAGTAACGTCATCCACCACAGGTTAATCACGTGACTACGCGATCTTAACCTTCACATTACTAATGATGTTTATATCACATAACTAATTGTAACTATCACAAAATATATTTATAAAAATATATTCATAAATTAATAACTAATTTATTTGTGTATTATTTTGAAAAGCATAGCATTTTAAAATAAAAAATTAATTAATTATTCATTTATATATAATGTATATATTCATGATAATGAATTATATATCATAATGAATTATATATACAGACGATATAATTCATTTCACTGAAATAGTAACGATGATTTTTTTACATTGTCTTGTATTGTGTATTTGCGCATGTTATAATTTTAATGTAACAGAAGTGTAATTAATTGTTTGCAAAAGTGTATTGAAACTTAATTTCATAAAATAAAATTATTATCTATAATATGAAAATCCGCACATAAAATAAACTTTGTATTCATGCATTTTTGCATAAGAACGCAACAGATATTGCACCAAGATCTGAATATTTATAAAAATAGTTATAAAACGAACGCACCTCATTTGTCACGTTTGACGTACAATTTTCAACTTCTTTAAATATATATTCACTGTTTGCATTGTTTTGTACACATATATATATAAAGGTAATGAAAATCGTGTTCAATTATGCAACCTGATTTATCTTTTAAAGGTTGCGCTTTGTCAATAAACACGAATGTACGAGCCGGTCTAGATAGAAATAAATGGCTGTTTAAGGTTTTCAGATTTTTTCTTGAGCCTGAAAAAACTTGACAGATTTTTTTTTATAAATGTAAATATAATTTTTCATTTATTTTTGGGCATTGGGACGGTATTTCATCATCTTTTGGTTGCAGCTACTGTAGCACCAAAATTTGGTTCAAAACACCACACAATTTTTAACAGTGTATTTATTATGGTCAAATTTCTTTCACTTTTTCGTCACATTATAATTTTAATTTTGCTTTATTGATCTTCATGAAACTAATGACCATATTACATTGTTATTTACTTAGGTGAATCCTCAAAGAAAGACGAACTCTCACATCTATAAAATTATTTTATTTAGAACGCTAATAATTATGCTGACGCATAATAATTTGGACTCGTTTATACTTGTTACTAGATGTAAACAGTAACAGCAGTTGTTGATCCATAAAAATATTGTTTGGCTCACCAAAGTTTTCCGTCTAAATAAGCAGAAAGTTTTGATGAGCCAAACATTTTTTTGTGCTTCAACAAAGTTTTCTGTTTATTGAACTATATTTGCAGCAAAAAAATTTATTGGACCAACAATAATTTTTCTCTATGTAAGTTTTTCAATTTGTCTATTAAATACGAATTACGTAATACAATTTGAAGCATACTTTTTTTACCTCGACACATTAGTTACTCCTTTTAAAATGGAAATTTATTTTCATGCTTTTGAAGTCGCATTCAATGGTAAGACCCATAAAAGAGCAGCCGCTCAAAACTTCATCCTCTTTCATCATCTCCAGCAAGCACTACACGGCTTTGTTGTTGTTGTTGTTTTTATAAACTCTGACGAGATATTTTTCGTTTTCGTTTTCTTCTAAGTTTAGCTGTTCAAATACTTTTTTTTTTTTTTTACGCAAAAACGGAAAGTTTTAAAAAGATACGCTTAGTTTTAAAATTGCATTAGCGATCGTAAATATGAAGCGCTCTTAGTCGATGGACTAGACACGGATTCGAACCTGCTTAGTTCAAGAAGAATAGTTGTTTAAGACTTTCAGGTTTTGAAAAAAAATCGGTAATCCATGTCCTTTTACCTGAAATAATTTGAAATTGGACTATACGTTTTTCAATATTTCAGTTAAATACAAATTACGTAATACAATTTGAAACATACTTTTTTTTTTTTGTACCTCAACACATTAGTTACTCCTTTTAGAATGGGAATTTATTTTCAAGTAATGCTTTTGAAGTCGCATTCAATGCTAAGACTCATAAAAGAGCGGCCGCTCTAAACTTCATCCTCTTTCATCATCTCCAGCAAGCACTACACGGCTTTTTGTTTGTTTGTTTGTTTTTATAAACTGTGACGAGATATTTTTCGTTTTCGTTTTTATTCTAATTTCAGCTGTTCAAATACTTTTGTTGTTGTTGTTGTTGTTGTTGTTGTTGTTTTTATAAACTCTGACGAGATATTTTTCGTTTTCGTTTTCTTCTAAGTTTACCTGTTCAAATACTTTTTATTTTTTACTAGCTTACCCGCCCGGCGTTGCCAGTGCCAACAACCTTAAATGTACCTGAAATCAGTGTTGAACATTTTTTTTATTTTTAAACAAATCTAATGTTGGGGGCCCCACTACCTTAGACAGCAAACACTGGGCGTGTCATACACACTCCCATATATTACCGTAAGTAGAGTCGAAAGAGCCATACCCCTTCATGATCCAGCCCATAGAACCAGAGATAGAAAAGCACCCCTGGTGGTGAAAATCGAAAAGCTCTATCTATTTAGAGTCGAATGAGCCATACCCCGTCGTGATCCAGCCTATAGAACCAGATATAGGAAAGCACCCCTTGTGGTGAAAATCCGAACTAAAATCAGTCAGCTCTATCGATGTCAAGTGGAAAGAGCCATACCCCATTGTGATCCAGCCCATAGAAACAGAGATAGGAAAGCACCCCTTGGTGGGGAAATTCAGAACTAAAATAGGTAAGCTCTATTGATGTTGTGTCGAATGAGCCAAACCGTGTCGTGATGTGACCCATAGAACCCGAGTTAGCTGCAAAATCCTTTAGTTATACCTTCCACCGCCAGGGGGCACAATATGTTCTATACGAACATAACTGAATTCATTAAGGTTATCGATGTTGAGTCGAATGAGGCATACCCCGTCATGATCCAGCCCATAGAACCAAAGATACGAAAGCGCCCCCTGTGGTGAAAATCCGAACTAAAATCAGTAAGCTCTATTGATGTCGGGGGGAAAGAGCCATACTGTAATGACTTAACGAACTCCAGTGATCCAAGGTGATGATTAACATCCAGCACTTTTTATTAGGCATCGTTGATACACAAGTTAAAATAAGATGAACAATTAAAAAACATTACACTCTGCCATCAAAACCCCAGCGTACACAACCATCATATACTGTTCACGCGCACACATCATTTTCCGCTCACCATCGTCTGTTCAACTCTCTCTGCATCTCTCTTAGCGTAGCTCGGTTCACTTCTTTTTGACCTGTCAACTAACATCTCTTGCAGTCTCTTTGCATATCGAAAACTGTCCTTTCGATTCGATTACACGGCTTACACGGCAGTCAACCTCCGAAGCTAGGCGACAAAACCATGGACAAAAACTGGACAACTCTAGGCCAGCAACTCACGAGTCAGGCTAGGCCATAGATTTCTTCGGTCGTTACACTGCTCTCATTGGCTGGCTGCTTCGTTGCCACGGTGGCGTTGCCGAGGCTATTTCATGGGAGGAGCTTGAAATAGCCTCGAACCCAAAATTCCATATACACGTTTTAATTTTTTTTTTTAAATCTAAATTTAAATTTAAAAATCCGGCCCCGAGGTATACTGTTCGGTGACAACATCTACACATGACAAAAATTTTAGAGTCCTAGGTGTTATAATTACGGAGAAATCCGCGGGCAGGCAGGCAGACAGACACTTACTCTTTTATAGAGATAGAGATTACGCAAAAACGGAAAGTTTTAAAAAGATACACTTAGTTTTAAAATTGCATTAGCGATCGTAAATAAGAAGCGCTCTTAGTCGATGGACTAGACACGGATTCGAACCTGCTTAGTTCAAGAAGAATAGTTGTTTAAGACTTTCAGGTTTTGAAAAAAAATCGGTAATCCATGTCCTTTTACCTGAAATAATTTGAAATTGGACTATACGTTTTTCAATTTTTCAGTTAAATACAAATTACGTAATACAATTTGAAACATACTTTTTTTTTTACCTCAACACATTAGTTACTCCTTTTAGAATGGGAATTTATTTTCAAGTAATGCTTTTGAAGTCGCATTCAATGGTAAGACTCATAAAAGAGCGGCCGCTCTAAACTTCATCCTCTTTCATCATCTCCAGCAAGCACTACACGGCTTTTTTGTTTGTTTGTTTGTTTGTTTGTTTGTTTTTATAAACTCTGACGAGATATTTTTCGTTTTCGTTTTTATTCTAATTTCAGCTGTTCAAATACTTTTTTGTTGTTATTGTTGTTGTTTTTATAAACTCTGACGAGATATTTTTCTTTTCCGTTTTCTTCTAAGTTTAGCTGTTCAAATACTTTTTATTTTTTATTACGCAAAAACGGAAAGTTTTAAAAAGATACGCTTAGTTTTAAAATTGCATTAGCGATCGTAAATATGAAGCGCTCTTAGTCGATGGACTAGACACGGATTCGAACCTGCTTAGTTCAAGAAGAATAGTTGTTTAAGACTTTCAGGTTTTGAAAAAAAATCGGTAATCCATGTCCTTTTACCTGAAATAATTTGAAATTGGACTATACGTTTTTCAATTTTTCAGTTAAATACAAATTATGTAATACAATTTGAAACATACTTTTTTTTTTACCTCAACACATTAGTTACTCCTTTTAGAATGGTAATTTATTTTCAAGTAATGCTTTTGAAGTCGCATTCAATGGTAAGACTCATAAAAGAGCGGCCGCTCTAAACTTCATCCTCTTTCATCATCTCCAGCAAGCACTACACGGCTTTTTTGTTTGTTTGTTTGTTTGTTTGTTTGTTTTTATAAACTCTGACGAGATATTTTTCGTTTTCGTTTTTATTCTAATTTCAGCTGTTCAAATACTTTTTTGTTGTTATTGTTGTTGTTTTTATAAACTCTGACGAGATATTTTTCTTTTCCGTTTTCTTCTAAGTTTAGCTGTTCAAATACTTTTTTGTTGTTATTGTTGTTGTTTTTATAAACTCTGACGAGATATTTTTCTTTTCCGTTTTCTTCTAAGTTTAGCTGTTCAAATACTTTTTATTTTTTATTACGCAAAAACGGAAAGTTTTAAAAAGATACGCTTAGTTTTAAAATTGCATTAGCGATCGTAAATATGAAGCGCTCTTAGTCGATGGACTAGACACGGATTCGAACCTGCTTAGTTCAAGAAGAATAGTTGTTTAAGACTTTCAGGTTTTGAAAAAAAATCGGTAATCCATGTCCTTTTACCTGAAATAATTTGAAATTGGACTATACGTTTTTCAATTTTTCAGTTAAATACAAATTATGTAATACAATTTGAAACATACTTTTTTTTTTACCTCAACACATTAGTTACTGTTTTTAGAATGGGAATTTATTTTCAAGTAATGCTTTTGAAGTCGCATTCAATGGTGAGACTCATAAAAGACTCATAAAAGAGCGGCCGCTCTAAACTTCATCCTCTTTCATCATCTCCAGGAAGCACTACACGGCTTTTTTGTTTGTTTGTTTGTTTGTTTGTTTGTTTGTTTTTATAAACTCTGACGAGATATTTTTCGTTTTCGTTTTTATTCTAATTTCAGCTGTTCAAATACTTTTTTGTTGTTATTGTTGTTGTTTTTATAAACTCTGACGAGATATTTTTCTTTTCCGTTTTCTTCTAAGTTTAGCTGTTCAAATACTTTTTATTTTTTATTACGCAAAAACGGAAAGTTTTAAAAAGATACGCTTAGTTTTAAAATTGCATTAGCGATCGTAAATATGAAGCGCTCTTAGTCGATGGACTAGACACGGATTCGAACCTGCTTAGTTCAAGAAGAATAGTTGTTTAAGACTTTCAGGTTTTGAAAAAAATTGGTAATCCATGTCCTTTTACCTGAAATAATTTGAAACTGGACTATACGTTTTTCATTTTTTCAGTTAAATACAAATTACGTAATACAATTTGAAGCATACTTTTTTTTTTTACTTCAACACATTAGCTACTCCTTTTAGATTGGAAATTTATTTTCAAGTAATGCTTTTGAAGTCGCATTCAATGGTAAGACTCATAAAAGACTCATAAAAGAGCGGCCGCTCTAAACTTCATCCTCTTTCATCATCTCCAGCAAGCACTACACGGCTTTTTTTTTTTATATATAAACTCTGACGAGATATTTTTCGTTTTCGTTTTTATTCTAATTTTAGCTGTTCAAATACTTTTTATTTATTTTTTTTTTTTTTACGCAAAAATGGAAAGTTTTAAAAAGATACACTTAGTTTTAAAATTGCATCAGCGATCATAAATATGAAGCGCTCTTAGTCGGACATAGATTCGAACCTGCTTCCTTCAAGAAGAATAGTTGTTTAAGACTTTCAGGCTTTGAAAAAAAAAAAAAACGGTAATTCATGTCCTTTTTCCTGAAATAATTTGAAACTGAACTATACCTAATAACATGCCACATTTTTTTTAAACTGGATTAATACGCTATACCAAATGCCTTGTGAAAAATCATGTCTTTTTCCCTTTACACACCGAAAACAATATTGTTAATCCAACAAAATTCCCTTTGGGCCATATTTAAACAGAAACTTTTCTTCAGCCATGAAAATTTTTGTTGGACCAATAATGTTATTTTCGATCATTGTTGATATAACAAAACTTTGTTTGGTTCAACACATCTTTTTCTTTAAACATTGGTTCAATAGAAACTTTTGGTGGACCAAAAACAATTTTTTTGTTAGATCAATTTTATCTTCTGCATAAGTTTTTAAAATTTGTCTCTTAAATACAAATTACGTAATACAGTTTAAAGCATATTTAAAAAAAAAAAAAAAACTTCGACACATTACTTCAATCGAAATTCAGATTAATTTTCAGGTAATGCTTTTGAAGTCACATTTAAAGGTAAGAAACCATAAGAGAGCAGCCGCTCTAAGCTTTATCCTCCTCCATCATGTCCGGCAAACACTACATAGCTCTTTGAACTCTGACGGAAGATTTCTTCTTGTTTTTTCTTTTTAATTGTTCTTCGAATTTTATACTGTTTAAACATATTTTTTATTATTATTACGCAAAAACGGAAAGCTTTAAAAAGAATACGCTTAGTTTTAAAATTACATTGACGACTGCAAATATGAAGCGCTCTCAGTCTAATCTTGGACACGAATTCAAAACTGCCTTGTTCAAGAAGAATAGTTGTTTTAGATTTTCAGAATTTGCTTAAAATCGGTAATTCATGCGACTTTTCCTGGAATAATTTGAAACTGGACGATAACTAATAACATGCCACATACTATTATTTTTAACTGGATAATACATCTTAGGAAATTCTTTGTGAAAATACATGTTTTGTTGTTGTTGTTGTTGTTGTTCTTACACACAGAAAACAATATTGTTGAACCAACAAAATAACTTTTGGACAAATTTTAAACGAAACTTTTATTGAGGCAAGAAAATTTTTGTTATGCTAACAATGTTTTAACAAAAATTTATTTGGTTCAACAATATTTTCTCATTAAATATGATACAATAGAAATATTTAGTGGACCAAAAAAAAAAAAAAAAATTTGTTGGATCAACAAAATTTTATCTTCTGCATATGATTTTAAATTTGTCTCTTAAATGCAAATTACGTAATACAATTTAAAACTTTTTTTTTTGTTTAACTGCGACACATTACTTACTTCTTTCGAAATTCAAATTCATTTTCAGGTAAAGTCATTTTTACGTTAATGCTTTTGAAGTCACATTTAGTGGTAAGACCCATAAAAGAGCAGCCGCTCTAAGCTTTATCCTCCTCCATCATATCCGGCAAACACTACACGGCTCTTTGAACTCTGACGGGAGATTTTTCTTTGTTTTTTTTAGTTTTTCGTTTTTCCTCTAATTTTAGACTGTTCAAAATCGCTTTTTTCTACGCAAAAACGGAAACTGCTCGTGCATGAAAAAAAGTTTAGAAAGCTCTGGCTTCAAGCCTCCCATTTAATTCTTAGAGTAAAAAGAAATAAAACCTTTTCAAGGGGTTATAAATAAATTTCACAGATGAGATGAAATCCGTATGTTTGTTGCAATATAAGTTTGAAAGTTAAGATGCTCTTTTTTTTTTTAAGTTAGAAGTTCAATGATCGTGAAGACGTTTGTGTATTTTATAAAACTAAGTTTTGGGCTTTTATTTGTTTATGATTTGTTGCGGATTTAAAAGTTATTCTAATTTTGGCAGGTTAAGTAAATGGAAATCATGCAGTGTACATTGATTTTTGGGAGAATTTCAATTTCAGTTGTGTTTTCACACGACAAACATGTTGGTGGTGATTTCGTTGTGTCATTATTTCAAGTCACAATTACTACAGTTAAAATTGTGACTCATCATAACGTCACAGAATGCCATGAGTTACGAAAGCAACATATGAGACGAATATGATAACATACCATTGCATCGTATTTGCTATCAAATATGTCTGTAAAATGATTATATAATTTACTTAAGATATGAAAAAGTATTTTAAAAATATCTGTAAATCAAAACATAACAATAATTATCTTGTGTCATTCGTTTGGATCTTGTCAGAATACTCAACTTTATCTTGATATTTCAAGTATTCACCAATAGAGGTAAGTTTTTCATTTACAAAAATTCTACAAAACTTTTCTCTAAGACAGTATACGATGTTCATTTCAAGCAATGTGTGATATGATGTGAAACTCAAATTTGGACAAAATGTTATCACAACCGTGTCACTAGAATATTGTATCTATGTCTCATGACATCAGCTTACATCGCAAACTCATCATAACGTCACAGAATGCCATGAGTAACGAAAGCAACATGTGAGACAAATATGATAACGTACCATTACATCGTATTTGCTATCAAATATATCTTTAAAATGATTATATAATTTACTTAAGATATGAAAAAGTATTTTTAAATATCTGTAAATCAAAACATAATTATAATTATCTTGTGTCATTCGTTTGGTTCTTGCCAGAATACTCAACTTTATCTTAACGATATTTCAATTATTCACCAATAGAAGTAAGTTTTTCATTTACAAAACTTTTCTCTGAGACAGTATACGATGTTCATTTCAAGCAATGTGTGATATGATGTGTAAATCAAAATTGGACAAATCGTTATCACAACCGTATCACTAGAATATTGTATCTATGTCTCATGACATCAGCTTACATCGCAAACTCACAACGTGACGACATCCTAATGTTTCTGCGAGACTTCAGTTATTAATTCACATACATAGGTACATTTATTTTACTGAATTTTAGTTACATACACAAAGAATAAATGGACCATTCAATCTGAAAAATATCTTTAAGGCATAACACCACTTTGACTGGTTCAAAGTTTTGAAAAAAATATATCGCTTAAACTATTGTTTATAATACGAAAATCATATTTTATTAGCTCGAAATCGATATTGAAAGTGAAAGAGTAATTTTGAAGCTATAGAAGAACGAGTACGCCACAGATAGTAAACAATAACGGAAACTTTAAGCGCGCTTTTTTTAGAACAGCATTCTAAAAATCAATGGACACTCTATCTCTGAGAATTTTCAATCAATCAATTTATATATTTTAAAACAATAACTGTCGCATATTTTTCAAGCGAAATACGTAGGATTTTTTCAAAATGTTGATATCTTGCTGTTTTGTGTAATTTTGAGTAAACCCATTCGTGGATGAAAACTTACATTTTACTTTGTATCGATGCTATTTTCCTACAAAATGCATATTTTTAAAAACGGCTATATATTTCGCAAGCTTGTAGACTAAACAATCTAATTCTTTTGCTAAATTGTTCTTGGTCATATCTACGATGAGCTTACGTGTCCACCGCTTGACACTCTTTTTTCGAAACGCGCGCTCTCGCCCTTCAGCTGTCACGTCACCATGTTTTAATATATCTACTAAAGTAAAATACGATTTTCTACTATAATATATACATAATAAATTAAGTCTAAATAGGTTTTATAAATAGCTCGTATTTCTATTAAAAAATTACCAAAAAAGGCCTTACATTTCAAAGCGTCGAAGTGGTGTTACCTCATTAATGAAAAATTAAAAAGGCAAAGTGCCCTGGGATTTGAAATTTGCGTGTTAAAAGTATTTAAATGCTAATGATAGAACTGAACATTTATACCTAATCGATGTTCAGAAATAGAAATGAATACTTCCACAGAAAAACTGAAACTTCCACAGAAAAACTGAATCTTCAAATCTAATGGATGAAGTAACTTAATCTGTTTACAAAAGCTTTATTTATTTATTTTTTTAAAAAAAGCACTCAAAATTCATTTAGTTTTTTCTTACATACATAGAATGCAGCAATTCACATAATTTTAATTCACATCTTGTTTAGTTCAACAGCATTTCTGAAAGGAAACAATCTAATAATATAAATAATATTGCCATTATTCAAAAAACTCAAACTGAATAAACTGACCTGACCAACCACGTTTGTTGCTGAGAAGCATTTTTTTTTTTTTTTTTACTTTTAAATATTGTAAACTATTATTACTATGTAAAACCCTAAACTAATGATAAAATATCAGTATTAAAGGTCTGTACCATGAATATCGTTATTGCGAAATTCGACTTTTTTTAGACGAGTTAGGATCAGTATTTATTCCGTATGTTTCAAAAAAATGCAGGGAATAGAGTTGCAAAGGATGAAAAACACCGAGTTTATTCCCGGAAATAAACCGAGTTTTCCGTTAGTTTCGGGGAATTTTTAATTAAAAAAAAAAAAAAATTCATATGATTTTTTTTTTTGTCAATGTAAACAAAATGATTTTTACAAATGTAAACAAAACCAATAACATCAAGAAAATCAATCGCACAGTTTACGGAAATATTAAGTAAGATAAATTCGAATATCATAAGTAATTTGATATTTTAATCGTCGATATGTAAAAACTGAGAGAGGCGAATGACAGATTCATCTTACCTGACATGAATATAAACATCACTCCTGATCTCCGTATCAGCCAATGTAAATAAAAAAGAAAATGTACAAAACAAATGAGAAATCAGTGCAAAAATACAATGCAACTAGCAAGAAAATTAATACAGAGTATGGCTAGTTAGTTGATATGCCAGGAAACAGAAATGAAAAAACATATATGTATATATATATATATATATATATATATATATATATATATATATATATATATATATATATATATATACAGGGTGTATCTGAAATGCTTCAACAAACTTAGAGGGATGATAGTACTCATGAAGACGAACAAAAAAATGCAATGGAACATGGGGTCGCAAATGACGTTTAAAGGATGAATATCGAGAAAATGAGTCTGGAAATGGACAAACTGAGACAAGAAAGAAACACTCCAGAAAATTATTTATTTAACAGAATAGGTACAACACAGCTCGTGATGGGCCACCACGTTCGCCGGACCTTAACCCTTTGGATTTCTTCTTCTGGGGACAGATGAAATCCCTCATTTATGAGACACCAGTAGAAACGCCAGAGGAAGTAGTAGCACGTATTGTGACCGCTGCAGGAGAAATCCAGGAAACTCCTGGAATCTTCGAGCGTGTTCGCCAGTCGTTCCTATGTAGACGTACTCTGTGTAATAATGTTCGCGGTCGACACTTTGAACAATTGTTGTGAAATATTTATTTTCTCTGGACATCATGAGCTGTGTTTTACCTATTCGGAGCAATAAATAATTTTCTAGAGTGTTTCTTTCTTTTCTCAGTTTGCCCATTTCCAGGCGCATTTTCTCGATTTTCATCCTTTAAACGTCATTTGGACCCCATGTTCCATTGCATTTTTTGTTCATCTTCATGAGTACTATCATCTCTCTAAGTTTGTTGAAGCATTTCAGATACACCCTGTATATATATTAAAGACACATTCAAATCCCCACCAATTTACTGGCGCCATTGTAAAGCTAACGTGTTTTAATAAATTATAAAAACTTAGAGTGCAAAATTATAAGTTTTGTGAATTTACAAAGAAAACTCTTAACTCTTAAACTTCGGCAGTGATTAGACCACTAATGTAAAGCCTCGATCAGTCCCTGTCACTTGCTTGTGATTGGAGAATTCCTTGCAGGGCTGGCCGTAGGCCGATTTTCTTTCATACTTGTATTTATGAAATTGCCGCCCATTGTCGCATTTTCTGGCGGCTTCAGCTACGGCTGAACACTGTATTTTTTAAGACCTTAATAAAGAGACCGGGAGGGATACTATGCTCTACAGACTTGGTATCCTTGTCTGAGCAGTCCGTCTTAGGCAATCAAATCAAAACTCTTGAACTTTTCAGAAGATTGCCTCAATTTTTTTTTAAAATAAGAATTTCAAATTGGAAAATAGCTGGCTTTGTTATTTTTTCAAAATTTCCATTATTCCTCAAAAAACGAGTTTATTGCCGTCCCTCAAAATCAGAAGGTTTTTTGCAACTCTACCGGGGAATATTATACATACTTACTTTTCTAATGACTACATAGATAACAGAAAAAAAGCGGACGGCAGAATTTTCTATATGGCAATCAAAAAATTTTATATTTTTAAAATGGGGGTTAATACGAAGTATATATACCATTGCTGCTCCAACCAGCAAAAATTAACTAATTAACAAAACTCTTTCTTTAAAAATAATGATAACTGAAACAACAGAGCACTGAATAATTGATCGTTGCGAAAAATGTAAGGAAAATTCATTTACTAAAAGACTTTTTTCTCGCCTTTCAAAACAGCAAATAAACTTAAATTTGCAGACCGTAAAAAGATTACTAATGTAGCTTTAAAAGTTCGACAGGTAATCTCTTAAACACATCGTAAAAATAAGTTATTTTACTTTAACTGTGTGATTTTTCCAGCAGGTTCTTTTTCGTAACGGTAAAAGCAATTAATGAAGCAGAAAATGAAGAAGTACTTGTCTTACAAAAATATACTTTAGAGATTTTTAGAATTGCTTGAACCGTTATTTTTTTCTGTGACTTCTTGAACTTTTGAGCTAAGTATTGTTTATTTTAGCTTTTAATAACAGCTTTGCTTCTTTGTCACCGTTGCTTTCTAACAATAGTAAAAATAATTTAGAATAAAAAAGCGTGTACAAGCAAGAACTTACAGAAAATCTCTGCTTGGGACCAGAAAAAAATTTCGTTTTAGACAGATTTCATTCTTAGCAGATATATTGTATAGTAGTCCTTCCGTCGAGACCATGAAATGTTTGCCTTTATAACAAATTTCGTTATTTACAATTTTCGTCTTCACAGGCTTTACTGTATTTTTGCGTAAAAGCATGTATATATATATGAAGGAAGTTATTTAAAATTTTGAAAGAAAACATTTACATTTTAACATTTTTCGACATAGTTGAAAAGTATTTATGACTTCGGTTTTTTCTGTTTGTCTGTAGTGCTCTTCTCGTAAATATACTTTGACTGAAAAAAAAAAAAAAAAAAAAAAAAAAACAAGTTGGAAATTGTACGTCAAACGTGACAAATGAGGAACTGTTATTATTTCAGTGAAATGACTTATATCGTCTGTTATCATGATATGATTAATTTCCATAATAAAATAAGTACATTCTAAGTTGGCAAAATTTTATCTTTTGTGGCCATTTACTGAAAATTCCAATAGGAAACTTAAGCCTAGCTTTGAAAATTTCAGAACTTGAAATCCATATTTAGACTTTTTTTTTTGTATATATACGTTATGGTCAATATTAATAATAATATCATTAATAATGACCGGATTAATCATATTGACCGTAACATATATATTTCTCCGGAAACATCTATCCAAAAAACTGTCGGTACATGATAGGATTGCTATAATTAAACAATTTTAGTATACAAATTCGTTTTTTAAATTCAGTATTAGGGAAATAATATGACTCCATCTTAAATAGGATGTAATCACCATGGCAACCTAGAATCATTACATGTCATGGGATTTCACTGAATTCATTATATGTATTATGTTAGGATTTAATGGAATGAAGAAAATTTTTATTAATACCTTTTTAGGTGCGTTCGTAAATATACAAATACATAGCACCTCTATTCGTCGTCTGGTTCGTCCATTTGTCCGCATACAACAGCGCAAAAACTACCCAACCGAATGATTTGAAATTTAATATGTAAAATCGTTGTAGAATTTTGTCGAGTCATTTCAAATTTTATGAAAATCGAATCAAAACTTAAAAAGTTATTAATGAAAGTTTTCTTTATTCTGTTAAATCCTATCATGCGTAATCTATATAATAAAAGGGCAAGTCATGTGACTGAGGAAAAACAAATACGGGCTAACCACATCTTTTTTCATATGCCAAGCGGCCATTTTTATTCAAAATTATTTTTTCGAATAAAATTGCATAAAAGTCACATTTTTAGAACGATCGTTCAAAAAAAATGTTTGCTTGAGAGATGAGTTACATTCATCAATGTATAGATTCTGAGATAACTTCAGTGGAAATTTGGTTAACCGAATATCTCAATCCATTAGAGTAAACAAACACAGGAGATTCGTTCATTATGAGTCAAAAAATATCAAACAATGGAGATAATCATTCGCACAGCAAGATCTCCATGGTGAGAAAAAAATAATTCGCTTTTATAAACGTGCCATACATAATAAGAAAAAAAGGCATGTTCATTTCGCTCCTAGCAGACGGCATAAGTCATTTCACTGAAATAATGAGGATAATTTTTTTTTTTTTTTTTTTTTTACATTGTGAAACTAATTATAAAACGAACGCACCTCATATGTCACGTTTAACGAACGATTTCCAGCTTGTTAAGTTTTGATACGATTTTCATAAAATTTGAAATGACTTAACAAAATTCTGCAACGATTATATATATTAAATTTCAAACCATTCGATTGGGTAGTTTTTGCGCAGTTATACAGGGTAAGTCAAAATGAATATAGCGATTACAAACGGCCATAACTATTTAATGGAAAAGAATTTATCGATAAGATTAACACAGAATGTAGACGGAACTTCAAAATTTTGTATACATACGTCATAGATGTTCTATGTGACTTCCCTTGGTTAGGGCTCCTATTATAGGAGCCTTACCCTTGGTCACACGGACAACATCTAGGCGGTAGTCCATTTCACGCCATACATTCTAAAGCATTTGTTCAGTCACCGACGCAAGCGTATTACAAATGCGTCCTTTGACACCCAGCGTTTTTTTTTCTATGGGGTTATGTGAAAGACTGACAGTATGTGCCTCCCATGCCCAAAACAACGCATTTCTAATGCGCTTGCGTCGGTGACTGAACAAATGCTTCAGAATGTATGGCGTGAAATGGACTACCGCCTAGATTTTGTCCGTGTGACTAAGGGAAGTCACACAGAACATCTATGACGTATGCATACAAAATTTTGAAGTTCCGTCTACATTCTGTGTTAATCTTATCGATAAATTCTTTTCCATTAAATAGTTATAGCGGTTTGTAATCGCTATATTCATTTTGACTTATCCTGTATATGCGGACAGACGGGAAGACCGACGACGACTATAGGTGCTACGTATTTCTATAATTACGAACGCAAGTAAAAATCGATATATGCTATTTACTATAGTATGTTCCGTATTGAAAAAGGAAGTGTGGGGCTTTTTATAGTTCGTTTACAGAGACACCCAAAACAGCAAATAAACTTAAATTTGTAGGCTCTAAAACGCTTATTGTTGTAGCTTTAACAGTTCGACAGGTAATCTCTTAAACAGATCGCAAAAATAAGTTTATTTTATTTTAACTGAGTGATTTTTTTTGGCTGTTCTTTATCCTAACGTTAAAAGCAATTAATGAAGCAGAAAAGAAAGAAGTACTTGTCCTTCAAACATATACGTTTGGAATTTTTAGAATTGCTTGAAGCGTTATTTTTTTTCTACAACTTCTCGAACTTTTGTGCCATGTGCTTTTTTTTATTTTAGCTTTTAACATTTACCGCAATCTCAGGGTTCTTGACATAGCTGGGAAATATTTTTGGCTGCAAACAAAGTGAAAGATCTTGTCCAAGGAAAACATAAAAAGACTGCATACTGTATATTTACGGTGTAAACAAAACATAGAGTTCTGGCAGATAGCACTTCTGATACTATTTCATTGTATATATATAATTTTTAACTTTTGCTTCTTCTCTTTAAACGATGAGGTGCCAAAACAGAAGTAGTGCGACTTAATGTTGAATTTTTTCCTCCACATAACTTTAAAGTAAATATAGAAATTACTATGAATCATAAAACATGCTTTCACTTGATTTATTAATTTAATATTTATTCTACTTATGGGTAGCATAAAAAAGCGCCATATCAACATATTATCATGCATGTGATCCCTTTTATATAATGTCTGCTGTCCTGACTGATGTTAAGGTCTTGGAATGAGTAACGTTAATGGGTACTGTGTATCTGCTCTAGTCTGGATCCGAACTGCAGATCGTTGCTCTCAAGGGAGTTGCTTTGGTACATTGAGCTATTGAGAAACTGGTCTGTTGCGTTAGTTTTCTTCTAGAGGTTGTATCAGTCTTTATTTTTGTTCTTTTTTTCTTTTGTCCTGCCCGCATCTGGAACATTTTTTATAGGTCTTAATAAAAACAAAAACACTTAAAGTATTAAATTTCCTTTAAAAGAGTGCATAATATTTGATTACTCTGTCTATTTCTGCATTAGTGCATAAGACATTTCGAAATTAAAGAAATTTTAGCAGCAGTTCACTTCCCTATAGTGAAGCAGACGTTAAGAGACTTACTTCACTCAGGCGAAAACACCCGCTTGCTAATGTTAATCCTATGGGGGAAATAATTTACGTTATCTCGTTCGCATTTCAATATTTTTAATTGATTTTTTTTCTTGCATTGGATAGCTGATGTCAATCTCCATGCACGCTCCTTTGTACTTTTCAATTTTTGTTGTAGTTTTTTTTTTTTTTTTTTTTTTTTTTTTTTAAGATACTTTTACTTTCGGAACCGGTTTCGAAAGTGAAAGTATCTTCAATTAAAAAAGAAAACTGCAACAAAAATCGAAAAGTAAAAAAAAAAAAAGCCTGCATAGAGATCGACCTCAGCTATCCAATGCAAAAATAATAATAATAATAATAATAAAAATAAAAAAATCATTTAAAAATATTGAAATGTGAACGAGATATCGTAAAATATTTCCCCCATAGGATTAACTTTAGCGAGCGGGTGTTTTCGCCTAAGTGAAGTAGCCTCTTAACCTGGAGGTGTAACATATTAAATGTTTAAATATTTTAAGATAAAGAATCAGGTGAATTTGAGTTATATAACTTGTTTACTGTAAAAACCAGGCTAAAAATACATCGTTATCATGTGAGATAAATACCTTATATATGTGTACCTTATCCTTTTTTATGATCAGTGAGTGCGTGCGTGCGTGAGTGAGTGAGTGAGTGAGTGAGTGAGTGAGTGAGTGAATGTAAAACAATTGAAACTTTGAGTTCATATATCTTCTGAACTAGACAAGATAGAAACTTGAAAATTGAAAATTTGGTCCCATTTGCAACATACTCTAGAAAAACGAAGTTTCAGATTTTTGGAAAACTCCAGCGCAAAGATATTGGGTTGTCAAAATTACCCTTAGTTGCTTACGACTGGTGCTTTCTCGACTTGGCTCCAGATTTAGAACAACTAAAAGGAAGTCCTTGAAGTTAAAGTTATTGTCTTGGAGTAGCAATCAATACAATTTAGAATAAATATGCTCATATAAAAAGAAAAGAAAAGATTTACGATTAAAAAACTGCATAAAAAAAAAATATTTAAGATTAAAAAAAAAAATCATTTTTATAACACAGTGTGGATTACAGTTTTATCAAACTGTAGCCACAGTGTGATACAAATTCTAAATGAAGCAACAAGTTTAGCAATGTATAGGTTATTTCACTTACTGGAAATTTATCTTTCTCTCTTAGTTCAATAAAACATATTTCATCACATGTTGCAAGAAAACGTAAAATTTAAGACCGCAATAAGAAGTCCTAGAAGTTAAGTAAATGTCTTAAACTAGCAATCAATACAATTTAGAATAAAAATGTGCATATAAAAAAGGGAAATATTTACGATTAAAAGAATGCATATGAAACTAGTCGTTGCGGGCTACCGTAATACTTACCCATCATGGATATGCATAATATAAAATATGAAAATAAAACATGTGTAAACTATTTATAAAATGCATTGCAATTCGAATAAAATCCTGGCTTGATGACGTCATAAACTTTAATAGCTCTATTACTCTAAAATTGATAATCACATTAACTAACGGTTTACTGCGTCGGATTAAGCATCTCATTTCCAATTAAAATATAGCTTTGAATTGAAATTTGAATGAAATACAGGGTCAGGAAAAATCGAAGAGTGTGGAAAATAGGATTACTAATATCTCGGCAACTCATTATCCGATCGACTTCATTCTTTATGCAAAATTTATGTTTTTTTTATTGTCTTTTATATCCCCTCCTTAAAATAAACAATTTCGAAAATTTTTATCTACCTTTCATCACAGCGAATATTTCGAGAGTCCGGAAAAAATACTTCCGGATAATCGAGGTTACTGAAATTCAATAAGCTTCTTCCCATTATTTCATACCAAGTACACACCAAATTTCAAGTATCTATCTCGATTTGTTCGGGAGATAGCCACACAGACAGACAGACGGACGTCCAATTATTTTTTTTCTAAAAATATGTTTTTCGGAATCTCCAATGTCTGAAACGTGGAAATCCGTCAAAAATTTTTTTTAGATTTTCAAAACGATTACAATACTTACCTTATACTACGTTTGATGGGTAAGTAAAAAACGTAAGGTTTAAAAAAATAAAAAACTTTTTATAACACAGCCTGGATCACAGTTTTATCAAACTGTTGCCACAATGTGATACAAATTCTAAAAGAAGTAACAAGATAGAAGTATAGGTTATTTCACTTACCGGAAATGTATCTTTCATTCCCAGTTCAATAAAATTTTCTGATAATGCTAGAAGCTTTTTCCTCGTACCTCGATAGCTAGTAAACATGATCTGAAATCAATAAAGTTGAGTTTCATTGCTTACAATTGGAGCATATATTGAAAATCATAGTACGTTCGATAAATTGTATTTTCTAAAATATAACTTGGCATTGAAACAATGGTGAATAAAAGGAATATTTGAGGCATCTGAATTTTGTTTTCCAAAATTATTATTTGAGTAGTTTAAAAAGTAAATAATATATATTTAATATTATAGTAAACTAGTTAATGTTTAATATTATAGTAAACTAGGGGATTCAACCTTGGGTTTCCCGACTTGCAGAACATAGGTGAAAACCATTTTTATTTCTTCTATCTTTACAAGAAGAAAGTATTGGATTCATGAAAATTTTCGAAGGATTTATACGTTTTAGAAGGTCCTGAACACGATTTGACTATTTTTAGAAAATGTCTGTCTGTGACTGTGTCTGTCTGTATGTGACAAAAAATTTGTGGGCGCTCTATCTCAAGAACTAATGCACAAAATTTAATAAAACTTTATATTCAGGTAGTTCCTGAGAACAATTTGTTGCTGATTAGTTTTTGAGGAAAATTGCCCACCAGGTGGCGCTGCTATGCTTCATTTTTCGCAATTTCTGCAATAGTTCTATCTCAAGAACTAATACACTCATTTTAATCAAACTTCAGATTCAGTTAGACCTTGGCATAAATAGACGCTGATTACTTTTTGGTGTAGATATCCCAACAGGTGGCGCTGCTATACCACTTCTTTCATGACTTTTACGATAGCTATATCTCAAGGACGAATGCACGATAAGACTTCATATTCTGTTAGACCTTGACATAAATAGTTGCTGCTTACGTTTTTGAGTAAATAGCCAAATAAATGGCGCTGCTATGCTACTTTTTTCATTATTAACACGATAACCATATCTCAAGAACTAATGCACAGATTTTCATCAAACTTCACATTCAGTTAGACGTTGACATAAGCTGTTGTTGATTAGGTTTTGGTCTAAATGTCCCAACAGGTGGCGCTGCTATGCTGCATTTTGCAGGATTTACACGATTTTAGCAATAGTCATATCTAGGGCTAGATAAATACGGTCACCAGGTCGCCACTGGCGACCAAGTTTTTTATCTGGCGACAAAGTTATTTAATCTGGCAGTTTTTTTCCCTTGGTACAAAAATTGATCTAAGAAATTATCACAAGCAGCATTTTTTCTCTCCCCCACGCTTACTCGGATGCGGCAAACACTGATCTTCCTCTTCTCTCCTACTTTTAATGGAAGAACCAAGTTTAAAAGGCATTTTCCATCTCATGCACAGAAAACAGCATTCGTTTTCGCTCTAGCCAGCTAGCATGTCACGTGATTAGTATGTGGGGGGTGGGGGTTAATGAAACAGTAAGAAACTGTGTCAATCCAACCTCTGTGGCATCTAAAATTAGATATAATGCTAAAATAAATATTGAAGATTTTATTGTAAATTTCAAATCAGATTTTTGTGTTCAGAATTAAAATTGATTAATCCATCACACTCATTTTAAAGAATAACAACATACATATGATTATAAGTAATTCATTTGAAATAAATCGATAAAACTTAATTAAAATTTCAAGAATAATTAATTTAAATAGAATTAAAGAATAATGTGTATTTTTTAAATATTTCTTCCTCGCTTAAAATGCTTGGCGCCTGTGTACACCGCATACATTGCACAATTTTTGCAATTTGCAAAAATTGCATTTTTTGCTGGCTATCAGATTTTATCAAATTTGTAAAGCCCTGGTCATATCTCAAGCACGGAATTTAATATAACTTTAGATTGGGTTAGACCTTGATATAAATTGGTGCTGATTCTTTTTAGCGTATGCGAAACCTGTGTGAGATAGAAGAAAGTTTTGGAATTGACACATCCGACTAGTTTTTTTTATTATTATTATTGAAAATGCTAACAGATTTTTTAATATGTATTTTTTAGATTTCTGACTGACAATACCTAAAAACCTATTTATATAAAAAAATATCGATAATGCATTTCAATAAAGTTTTGAAATTTATTAAAATCGATACTTTCGCATTAGCCGCATGTTAAGAGTTAATAACTAAAGAAATTGCCAAAGATTTCTTATTACAGCAGCCTTTTCCATTCTGATAATTTCAGTGATTTAAGCGCATAGTTCGATTATATGTCTGTTAAATTTGTATTTTATTTATATTATTTTATTATTTTATTTATTTATTGAAGAAGTTTTAATATCGTTATGGGAATATTAGCCTGAAGCAAATACTGAACTATTTATATTGTTTTAAGTGAAAACAAGTTAATCTTTTGTAGTTTTTGTAGTCGGGTGGCACGCCATAAAGATAGGTTTTTAAAAAAATTCATGCTTGAAAAGTATTTAAAAACCATTTTAAAAAAAATCACTAAATTAGGATACAGTTTTCAAACAAATTTCATTGGAAAGAACATTCTTGTTCCTATTCGACAGTATAAAAATTGAAATTGTGCAGTGTTTAAAAGTTTAAAAATTGCAGCAAAAGCGAGGTGTAAAAAGTTCTGGTGTCGCTATCGTCCATATGACGTCAGCGTTACTTACAGACATATTTTTTGCTTTATAATATAGATATAAATCCCTCTGACAAGTGGTTTACTAGATTTAAATTAAAAAAAAATAACTATCATAAATTTAAAAAAAATGAAAAAAATCACTCCGAAAAAGTTAACAAATTCTTGAATGTAAATATGCTGGAAGCTGAACATGTTAATTTGTTCGCAGTTATTTAACGTAAGCTTTTAGAACCCGTCTAATAACCCAGTTATATTAAAATAAGTTACTCTATTATACTAAAGGAGTCAAATAAAGCTCAGCTTGCCTTACAAAACTGTTGCCTTAAAACATAATATTGTGATAAAAGTATTTAAAAAAAGAGTTTAAAATAATAAAAGCTGCAAACTGATGTGATTTTGTAAAATTAAATTCAAAAGTAATTGGTACTGTTAATCAGCGACCGATTTACACAATTTGGGGCTCAAGCCCATATCATGAATTTCGAATTCCCCCCTTTCCCCACTTGCGCTTACTTGCGAATTGGATAGTACTGTATGCATTTAAAGCTGAGTATTTGCAAACTGTCAACATATGTACGTAGTTTAGATCATTAACAAGTGCTATAAGCGATTTTAATATTTATTAAAAACTTACAATTTGCAAATAAACCTTAAATCATAATGTAATAAGGATCTTTTTTAATGAGCTAGGCCGATTCCAGGGCCACCGAAATTTCGGCACGCAAGGCCCAGACCGTGTGTGCATAGGCAAAAATCAGGCGCCGCTGGTAATCAAAATCCTTGGTAATAATTAATCCTTGGTAATTTAAAAAAAAACACTTCATGTTTAAAAGTTATTAAAACTTATTTATTTATTAATATAATTTAAAGAATATATATATAAATGTATGCATAAATAAAACTTTAATACCTTTTAAACATCAAGGAATTTTTATTTATCAATGACTGATGATTTTAATTATTAAAAACCATAAAAAAAAGAAAAAAAAGAAAGAAAGAAAGAAAGAAAGAGAAAGATCATTCATATCCTGTTTCTCAATTCATAGAAGAATTTAAAAAAAATAATCCCCATTATCACACTAATGAGAACTCAATCAAGGTCTATTGTACTTCCCTTATGTATAGCACTAGACAAAGACACTGGTCAAATATATATATTAAATAAAAGGGTATGAGCCATCCCTCCCGTCTTTTTATCTGGGGCGTAATCGGAAGTCAGTCAATGTCGTGTCACGCTAACGACCTTAAAATCCGCGGACCGTAATTCCAGCCTGGACGTGAAGCGCACGGATTTCCGTCATCATATTGTATGCATTTGTAGATGAGAAATGTCAACCAGGTTACTAGAAAGAGTAGCTCATCTCCAGTTTTACCTCATCGATTTTTTCCTCTCTCTCTCTTTCCTCAGCATAATTGATTTTCTGGTCAACTTCACGTGAAATTGCTTAGAAAATTAGTTTCGGGCTTTTTTTTATGTAATCTAAAAAAATTAACATACATAGATGTGATGCAGTCATGTTTCTGTTAATGAATGTTATTGTTTGATACTCGATTACTATCCTAAAAAAAATACGTTATTGTTTAAGGCCAGGGCTTGACAAATGCGGTCACCAGGTGGCCACTAGCGACCCCACTTTTTTATCTGGCGACCAAGCTATTTCATCTGAAAATGTTACAATAATAAAATTAGAATTATATGACTGACTTCGACAGGAAAATAAACAAAAATTTGTTTTCCTTCTTTACTGTTTTATCAATGGCCCCTTATCTGGACATTCCTTATCTGGACCATTGAAGCATTCGCCAATCATGCATTCTCCGAACATGCAGGTTAATTCAGTCTTTAAGGGTTTTCTTTTTCTTTTTTCAGAGATATGTAATTTTGAAAAGTTGAATTAGAAAACTTAGTTTATATTATTGTCATTCTAAATTATTAACTAATAATTCTTACTATGCTTATTATTAGGTTTTCTGACCTAATTCATAAAATTTTGTTATTTTTGAAATTCAATGACGGGGTAAAGGGGATATTTTTTACTGGCGGCTAGAATTTTTTGCTAGCTACCAGTTTTTATCAAATTTGTAAAGGCCTGCTTAAGGCTGTTAGTCAGTGAACCCTCAATTCTCCCCGCTGATATTAAACCTATGGGCGTAGGATGCATTCGTATATTTAAAATGTCTCCACAGAAAATTAATATTTTTTGTATTTTTTTTTCTGTGTACTCTTCTTAAAGGAGGTCTTATTTTTTTTTTCTTAGTCGTCAAAATATTTCTAATATATATATGTTATAAATGTGGACCTTGTGATGTTTAAGAAATGTTTGATAATTATTGTGAGTAAGATATTTTATCTATTCTTTACAAGTTTTTTATTTCCAATTTTACTATTTCCAATTGTTTTCTGGTAATAATACAGTATACCTGGATGGATATACTAATCTTAGCATAAATGCCAGTATATTTATGAAATACTGTATTATTTTTAAAACACGTGTAGATACATCCAATCTGATGATTATATTTACATGTGTTTTTTCATATCCAATTCTAATTTAAATCTCTTGTTATCCAATTTTCCATTTTTTTTTTTTACATTTTGGACATATTAGTTCATATTTCATTTCAAAATCCATTTGTATTCACTTGATATCAACTTCCAATTATTAACATTTTATGGTTTATTATATAATTTTTTTTCTTTCTCTCTCTTTTTAAATATTCTTCATATTTTCAGTATGTTTGGCCAATTACCATTGAAGCAAATGCTATGGTAAAATTATGTTTGCACTTGTTAATTTATTAACTTTGTGGTATTCTGTCTACACTTTATTACTAATTATCTCTTAGGAGATTTAATTAGAATGTTACAAGAACTTGATTAATGTTTTTTGAAATTCAATGATATTATAATTATATATATATATATATATATATATATATATATATATATATATATATATATATATATATAATTTATAATTTTATGTGTTAAAATTTTAGCGAAACTGAGTAAGATTTTAACATTTTACATAAAATTAAGTATATATTTTAGAAATATTTTGATAACTACGAAAAAAAAAAAGAGATATCCTTTAAGAAGTGTACACAGAAAACAGAAATTTAAAATATTAATTTCCCGAGCAGATATTTTAAATATACGAATGCATCCTACACCCATACATATGTTTAACATTAGCAAGGGGAATTGGGAGCTTCACTAACTAACTCCCTTAATGTTGTATCTGTATAATCTGTTCGGCTGATAAAAGAAACCCGATCGTGGAATGAAATGATTGTTATAGTGATTGTTGAGTTGGATTTACGACATCATACACTGTAAAATAAAAATGGGTCGTTCTACTAAAAAAAAATTAATTTTTCTCATTGATTTTTGCAATTACTAAACATTTTTTTGTATTCTTACTCAGTTACAAGAAAATCTGTAAGAATTACTAGAACAGCTAGCAACGATTTCGGTTTATAATACCGGTTACTAAAAAAATCTGTGGAATACAAATATACTAAAAAAATTTTAGTAACCTCAGGATTTTTTTTTTACAGTGTATGCATTTTTAGATGAAAAATGTCAACCAGGTTACTAGAAAATGTAGCTCCAGATTTAACTTATTAATTTTTTTTTCTCTCCTTCCGTAGGACAATTGATTTTTTGGTCGATTTTTTTTTCCCCGTTAAGAAGCCATAGATAGAAACGATGCTATTGAACATTTCAAAATAAAGGACTTTTCCAAATGATGGATTTAGTAGGGATATAGTAGGGATGGATATAGTTTTTAAATGTCTCAACTTTTTATTTACCCGTGACGTCCTTCACTTGAGATTTAAAAAAGAATCATATTTCCTCCTGTAATTAAAAATTAGAACCTTGACTATGAAAAGTAAAATCCCGCAATGCTTATCGGTTATGCCTCCCTCGATATTTATGAGTTGTCTCGGATGGGTGAGAAAAAATAGCCAATAAAATGCAAAAACTCCTTCAAAATTAAATTTAAAAAAAATCTAAATTGAATTTTTGGTCAACTTTCAGCTTGGGAATTTCTTTCTTTCTGTCTTTTTTTTTTTTTTAAGAAGACACAGGTAAATATAATTCAGTAATCCTTCTGTGGATGAACTTTTCTAAAAACGGACTTTTTTAAATAATGGGAATAGTGGTTTGTTAATGTTCTCAAAGTTTTATTTTATTATTATTATATTTAAACAATAATAGAGTTATTTATTGCTTTCCAAATATACTATCATTTACGATAAAATAACCTCGATTATGGAAAATCATTCACCTTGATCATGGTGGAACCTATAAACCTGCATCTGTACTTGAGAAATATCAATCAGGTTAATAAAAACCGTAGCTGATCGCCCAATCTCTCTCTCTATCTATATATATCTATCCTTTCCACGGAATAATTGATTTTTCTGGTCAGCTTCACATGAAATTGATTAGGAAATTAATTCTGACCGTTTTTCTTTTTGGTATGAAGCCGTAAATGTGATGCAGCAATGCATCACAGTTTGTTAATGAACATTTAAGCATTGTCACACATGAACAACTGAACATTGACAAAGAACATCGCGCTACGTTAATGAACATTTTTAAATAATGGACATGTTACAAGTGTTGCAAATACTCTTTTAAGGCTCTCAGAATTAATACTTTTATTAAGTGTTTTATTGCTTTGAATCGCCGTAAAAATCCGCACAGGGGAACTACTCCTTATATTATGTAAGGACAAGGCAAAAAAAAGGGTAAAATAGTTTTTAATCTCTGAATAACATATATTATGTACTACATTAAGTCAATGTTTTTTAGATTGATAGTTAAATAAATTTGTTCGTTCTTGTATTATTAACTGTTAAAGTTCACTATTATTTGAGCATGCTAAAATTAAGTTTTGAGCTTTTTAAATTCATACAACATTTATCTATTGTACAACAAATCAGCTAATAATTTTGCTATGTGTTAATAAACAGATTCGTAAATGTTGATTTATGCATTTAGTTTTAATATATTGTTCAACACTGCTACTACCAGATTTTTTTTTTTTTTTTTTTTTTTTTTGCGTCACTGAATACCACTGGAGTGAAGTATTACCACATTACACTTTTTACAGTTTTCCTGACAATATTGTTATAAAATATTGAAAACGGTTAATTTAACAATTTTTAAATTATATAAATGATATATTTACGTAATATAATAACTTATGATATATGTAAAAATAATTTATACGAAATCTGAATACTTGACTATGTATAACACTAATTTTTTTTTTAGCTTTTTGTTGATAATATTATTCCAAAAGTAAAATATAAAAGTTATTAATATTAATAGAAAAATTACCATATTTTACGCATTTATGAATGTTTTTAGTTGCATAATTTTTTTTTTAGAAAACGTATTTAGGTACCACGTATGAAACCATCTATTTTTTTTTCTTTCTCTATGAATGTATTGTGACAAATGTATTAGATATCTGAAATGCAAAATTTTTAATGCAGCAAACTAAATTTTAAACACGAGATGCATACATTTATTAATATTTGGATTATTGAAAATGCGTGAGCTATTTTTCTTCTAACTCTTTTTCTAGACTCAAGTTTGTAAAAAAATGTTATCTACTATGAAATATCTTCCACATTCCATGCATCTCACCATATCTAAAAATACACCTTTTTTTTTTATTATTAACGTCCTTAGGTATAATTTTTTCATTTCCTTTATACACTTGCATATTAGAAACTTAAAAAAGATTTGCTGTCAGAAGCACACAAGCAGCCCAAATTTTAATAACACACTTTCCTGATTTAGAGGTAATGTACAGATGAAATAGAAATTCTCCTCTAAAATCTTAGAATTTAAACAAACGTACTGTAGAGCGAATCGGTAAGCACGGGTTTGGATCACAATATACCCCTTGGTACTAAGAGGATTAAGTAAATAAATATACAGAAACTGGGTGTAAAAAAAAGAGAGAGATTACGTAAGATTTTAACGTAAAAAAGAGCTTTTTTTACGTTAAAAATTGCAGTTATAATGCGAATATCATAATTAATTACTCATGTAAAGTATTTAAATATCTGAGTTGAACTTTTCGACACCTGTTTATATTTGTAATGTAAATATTAGAACTCCAGAATGCTATTTATGTTCATAATTATTATATATTATTATATATTATATATATTATATATAATTATTATATATTACAGATGTATTTACATTTTATTGTAAATACAGTATGTCCGGAAAAAGTTGGACAGATTTGAAAGAATCATAACTCTTAAAAGTAATTGAGCAAACGCAATTATTATTTTCTGTCCAAAGTACTCGGCAATTATCCAAGATTTGTTAGATGTAGCTGTTTTAAAGTCGTCACATTCAGATGATGCGCTGAATCGATTATCTAAAAAGGCAAATCGCACCATACATTCGCAGTTTTCACCTGTTGCTTAGTCTATTCGTGTACATAGTGGATCCTTTCTTACTAAATCGACGATGCTGAAGAATTTTCTAATTGACATTTTCCCCATATTTCCAACAGTTTTAGACTTATACGCTTTCCATTCTGGAATCATCGAAGAAAATTGCAAATGTGTGGTGCGATTTGCATTTTCAGATCATCGATTCTGCGCATCGTCTGAATGTCACGACTTTAAAACAGCTACATCTAACAAATCTCGGATAAGTATTGCCGAGTACTTTGGAAAGAAAATAATTGAATTTACTCAATTACTTTTACAGTTATGATTCTTTCAAATCTGTCCAACCTTTTTCGGACATATATCGCGTTTAAAAAAAAAATATTTTATTAATTCAGTCCAGCATTCACGAATTTTATCCTATATGGCACAAATCAATTTTGCGTCTATATTAATTTGTTGCTGGTGTTTCTTGTTTTGTTATTGAAAAAAAATGCTAAAAAATATACAAAAAAGAAAATGCAAGTTTTCAGAAAATAAGAAAAAGTCCGTATTTTCAGAACTGAAAACAGATTTTTCTTTTTTTTTTTTTTTTTAAATCAGAGTAAACTTTTGATTAAAAAATATTATTAAAGCTAAATTAATGTGTATTTACGTAAGATTATTTACACTTGGATTTTTTCCGTTATTTAAGAAAATTTAATTAAATTAATCTATTTAATTAGACTGTTTAACTTCAAAAAATAATTATTACTACTTTAATTATATCATCGCGGTTAGGACAGTTAATAATTCTGGACAGTTAATAATTGAATCAAAATATGAGAGTCTTCTTCATTCGTCCTGTCCATAGACAGAAAGAAGAAAGAATGAATAAATAAATTCAACATGCATGTTGAATTTATTAATTGGTTTTAAAAGAACTAGATTACCAAAGTACATTAAAAAAGAAAGAAAAATCAGGTGTCATGCGTAGATTATGAAACAATTTCAAACTGTATCAGAATATTGTAACTAAATTCCACTTATTTCAAACGATGAAAAAAGCTTTTAAATAAGTGATTTAGTAAATGCATAGCACAGATTAGAACTCATTTTCAGCAAATATCACCCATAGACGGTAAAGTATTTAAATTATTTTGTTTAACACTATAGAATTTTACACACACTAATGGGAGTTATACGATACAGGTGTTTTAAAAACACCGAATAACTATGTCAGTAGTGTTAAACAGTAAATCTTTAAACGAAATCTTCAAGCGTACTTATCGCAGTTTGTAATTTTTTTTTAACTTCAAAATGTTAAGACATATAATGATATTTGAAAATTATTATTATTATTATTATTATCATTATTATATTGCAAAAAAAAATAAAAATCTGATTTTACAGTATAATACTAGCATCCCAGCTGCTAGTATTATACCTTAAAATTAACAGTAATAAACAGTAAAATAAGCAGTTGCTAATACTGGCAGCTGTTATGCCAGTATTATACTGTAAAATCAGCCTTTTTTTTTTTTTTTTTTTTTTTTTTTTTGCAGTGTATTTTTACTTCAGCATTATAATCACTTGTAAAGTATTAAACTTTTCGATACCTGTTTATATTAACAACGTAAATATTAGAACTCCAGAATGCTATTTATATTCATAATCCTATTTATACATATTTTATATTTTTAGTAACATTTGAAAAACAAATTGTCATTGACACATGTATGTTATGTATAGTGTAATATGATTAGTTTGTTGAAACGACTTCTTAAGAGGTGGCTTAGTCTTTTTGAAAGGTTTCTTCACTCGCCGCGCCGGATTTCCCAAGTCACACGTCATATCTCTATAACCTTTATTACTCTGTCCTTAACACCGCTCTAAATAATAGGCTTATTCTTTTGCCGCTACTTTAATTTTGTTATTAACAGCTAACGGACTCTCAATAAGTTCTTCCTGGGTTTTAACAAAGGAAGAAAATGTTATTGGCATAATTTATTTACACTCTAAAACAAAACAAGTTGGAAATTGTGCGTCAAACGTGACAAATGAGGTGAGTTCGTACTATAATTAGTTTCAGTGAAATGAAATATATATCGTCTGTTATTATGATATGATTAATCTCCGTAATAAAATAAGTACATTTTAAGTTGGCAACATTTTATCTTTTGTTGACATTTACTGAAAATTCCAATGCGAAACTTAAGCCTAGCTTTGAAAATTTCAGAATTTGAAATCTATTTTTAGACACTTATTACATTTAATATCTATTTCTCCGGAAACATCTATCCAAGCAACTGTCGGTAGATTATAGGATTCCTAAATTAAACAATTTTAGTATACAAATTCGGTTTTTAAATTCAGTAATACGGAAATAATAGGACTCCATCTTAAAAAGGACGTAATCACCATGACAACCTGGAATGATTACCTATCATGGGATATTATTGAATTAATCACGTATGATCGGATTTAATAGAATGAAGGATGTGACTATATAACTTGGTCATAGAGGTTATGAAATGTCATATATACGTCATATATGACTATAACGACATACATGTCAAGATAACTTGGAGATACATCTCGGTCGCTTGACGATTAATTCTCGGAAGCTGCTATAACAAGGAAGTACCGATTTTTAAAAATTCAAATAACTTAATAAATATTTTTATTAATATCTTTTTAAGTTTTGATTCGATTTTCATAAAATTTGAAATGAGTCGACAAAATTCTGTAACGATTATATATATTAAATTTAAAACCATTCGGTTGGGTAGTTTAGGAACTGTTATATGCGGACAGACGAACAGATGGACGGACGGACCAGACGACGACTATAGGTGCTACGTATTTATATAATTACGAACGCACCTAAAAAAATACAAACGTTTTTTAATCTACAAAAATACATTATAACCATGAAGGAAAATATACAATAACCTCTTCCGAGTTACCCGCGATTCCGAAAAGCGTTCTTTAACTTCAGAAAGCTCAGAAATCAATATATTTTCGAGTTTTAAAAAATCATTTATAAAACATTCGGAAATTCAGATTTTTTTTAGTATACCAATCAGTTTTCTCTAACCGGAATATTGGTTTTCAGAATGCTATCAATTCTCAATTAAACATTTTCAGCTGTGTAACTAAATTTATACATGGAAGAGTAACACAATAATACTAATTTTAATGTTAATGTTAATGCTGCTAATTTATCGTGTTTATCTGCAAAACATGTTTGTTGAACATGAAAATGTTGACTTGAGAATTCATACCATCCGACATTTCGGATTGAGAAAATTTCGGAAACGTTTCCGTAAATCAGTGCAAAAGAAATTTTATTTGTATAAAGGTTTCTTTAAATCTCGAAAATATATTAGTTTCTGAGGTTTCTAAAGATAAAAAAACACTTTCCGGAATCATGGGTAACTCGGAAGAAGTTATTGTATATTTTCGTTCGTGGTTATAGTATATTTTAATAGATTAAGAAACATCTGCGATTGTCCTCTGCGATTTTTCAAATTTTTAGCGATTTTCTGCGCTTTTTGCAGTGTTACTTTATAACTTTTAAATTAACTCCATGCTGAATACTCCATACTTAATACGTTACTCGGCGGTTTTTTCACGTTCGTAAAAAGAATCCAGTTTAATTTTTTTAATCCAGTATAGTAAATTTTGTCCTCTGCGATTTTTTGAACTTTTAGCGATTTTCGGCGTTTTTTGCATTGTAATTTATAACTCTTTAATTAACTCCATGTGGAATACTCCATACTTAATACGTTACCCTCCATACTTACATTGGATACTTTCTATATCTGTGCGCTTTCATCCATATAACTCAGTTTTTTGTATACATTTTACATATTTGCATATATCTTATAACATAATCATATATATCATTTATGTTGTGAACATCCCTTTTTCTATGTATTTACAAAACGCACGACAATGTGTGATGTATCATTCGAAAGGTTTTTGAACCGGCTTATGACATAGAACACTTACACTTCATTAAAACATGTTTTTTTTAAATCAAAATTGTAGTTAATTAAAAATTAAATCATTAATGAAATGAAAGGTTTTTCTCAAATCAATGTTGCCACGAAAATAAAATACCTCATTATATCGTACTCAAGAATGATTAATAAAAATAGTTCATAAAAGATAAAGTGGGACGCTGATTGATTTTACTATATTTATGATTAAAAAGCAACATTGAGATTCAAATGTTTAGAAGAAAAAGTGACCATCGATTGATCGATATATTTCACGTGTAACCTAAAATGTATGCTTTGTTATATTAAATTAATTTGTGTTGTATACTTATTCAATTAATTTTTCTTTGTCCCGTGTTTTCCCCGAAGCGGGTGACGGCGTCATCTAATACAGTTAAAATACGATTGTTATTTTTTTCCCCTTCCGCGTGCCTTTTGTTATCTTTGATCAGTTTTTATTGTAACATTGATGGAATAAATGAGATGATATTCTATGGCTTAACTAATGTTGTTTGCAGATATTTTTATCCTTAATTTTTTCTTAGAAGTTTACACCTACATCTAAAAAAAATATCATACATTGCTAAAAAATATCAGACTGCAGCGCGAAATCCCCGCACGTGTCCACTAGTAAATACATATTTACATAAACTGATTTTCAGTGCATATAATGGATATAAAATTGTTTTTTTTTAACAAAGAAAAGTAAGAGTATTTTATCTATACCTCAAACGTCACACAACAATGGTAATTTTACCATGATCGGAATACTTTTATTAAAAAATAAGGACTTTTTTATCCACTTAAATCAAGAAATTATTCTATCGAGAAAAAAGAAAAAAAAATCTGATTTATTTTTTATGAACGGAGTGTTTTTATTTCATCGTAAATCTAACTACATTATTAGAAGTATTGAAAACAATAGCTGCTCTGTCGATAAAAATCAACGAAATAAGCGAAATTCTGATTTTTATTTTCAGTTTGCTCAAAAGTGGTATTAAACTCTCTCACAGAATTTTATTAACATTTAATTGTTAAATGTTTAAAAAAAATTATTAATTTTTAAATTATAAAATATAAAATATATAAATATTAAAAAGTCATGTTTTATATCTTCAAGTATTATTCAAGCGAATGGTGTATTTTTCAGGATTAAAACATCTCCCAGAGAGAAAAAAAAATCGCTCACGGGAATTACTAGTTAATCAAATTAGCCGCCTTTATAAATTAATACCAGAGTCTATTAGTATTTTTAGCAAGTTCGAAATCGCCTGCTTTGTTGAATAATAGTTGTCGACGTGGAAAGTTATAAAGCCTTTTTACCCACATATTTTCATATGATCAGCCATTCACAAATATGTTTAGGAAAAAATTAGGGGTTAATTAAGTTACCGGAGAAAAAAAAGTTTTCTTTTGTCTATCGTGTGGGGTACCATTTGAAAGATCTCATAATACCAAACTGAAAAATGTATTTTTTTTTTAAATTTTAGGTATTATATTTTCAGAGATATCGTAGAAAAAGCACTGCAAAAAATATGTTCCCCGCTCTATTTTGAATCCACTAAAACTAAAAATATTAAAAAAATATAGGGGTAGTAGAAGTTTATAGAAAACTATAGAGATTTTCCTAGGTTGCATAGTTTTTGATAAAAGAGCATTTTTCCGTTACACACAAACTTTACTTTTCGGGTGGTCAGCGGGGGAATTGACACAGGCGCTGGAGATATTTATCAACGCAAAATCATACAAGGATATTTGAAAATGATTTTCGAAAAAATTGTCGGTAATTAGCCGAGATATTAATTAAGTCACTTGAAAAAAAATTTCTTTTTATATATCGTGTAGTTTATCGTTCGAAAGATTTCGTAACATCGAACTCAAAAATATATTTGTTTTAATTTTAGGTATTATATTTTCAGAGATATCGTCAAAAATATTGGAAAAATATGCCTCCCTTCTATTTTCGAATCTACTCACACTAAATCATGAAAAAAAATAGGAGCAGTTGAGTTTATTAATTAATAAATAGTAATTCATAAATTCAATGTACGAAACCCTTTGAGCGCGAGTTATACTCGCACTTGACCGATTCATTTTTAATTTATGTTAAAAAAAAAAAAAAGCTTAGATAGTCATCTTTATACTAAAATTGTACCGATATTCTGAAGTTTTCAAAACGAACAACTAATTATGACATCATATTTTTGCATGGCTTTTTTGGTAAACTTTACATGGACATACCAAACGAGAAATAATTCGGTCAAGTAATTTAGGAATTATGAAAGTTTGAAAGTTTGAAACTCCTATGTTAAAATCATATGCAATCGTTGCAAAACAGAGTGCAATGGAAGTTTTTTAAACATAACTCAAAAACTACTCGACGGAATGAGCTGTAATTATGGATTCGAATATTGAAATATTCTAGAAACCGATTTCTGTTTTTTAAAACAATTATATGTTACACTTCATATTTCGTTCGAAAATTAATTTTCAAAAATGTATTTTTTCGAAACAAATTAAAATATATATATGAATTGCAACCTATGGTATTTTTTTTTTTGCAAAAATCCATTTCTAATAGCTTTAAATATGCGAATCAAGAATTCCGCCAAGTAGTTCTTAAGTTATGGTTGAAAAAAAAACTAACCGCATTATAATCTGTTTCGCAACGATTACAGATGAATTTAAATTAAGAGTTCCAAACTTTAAGCCTTCATCATTCCTAAACTACTAGACCGAATGGCTTCTCGTTAGGTATCCTAAGGTAAAATCTCCCGTAAAATTCAAAATATGATCTCAAAAGTATACGTTCGTGTTGAAAATTTTAGAGTTTTGTAGAATTTCAGTATGAAGACAACCCCTAAGCTTTATTTTCAAAATATTAATCATAAATTATAACTAAAAAATATTAAGGCATAATTTCCAGTCGAATAGATATTTTCTTTTGAAGCAATTTGGGATAATTCGTTGTTTAAAATGTATGGGGTGTTCTTTATTTATTTATTTTCTTTATTACTTTTTTTTTTTAGCCGACTGTACGTGAACGCATTATCATACCAGGTGTAGTCATGCTACATATTTCTTTTGAAAAGTAATTTAAAATAATCTATGGTGCACAAGTGTTTCATTTTCTTATATTAAAACATGATATTTCATGAAATCACATAACAAGGTAAGAAGGAAGATTTTCGAGAAGTACGAATTCTCCGAAATTTAATACAGCCATTTTTATCGCATTCAAGATCAAAATTATTCAAACACGACTGAATTTTAGATAAATTTCGTAAGAAATACTACCTATTACATTCTCCCCTAAGTTGGAATTTTTGAAACATTTTTGCAGATCTACGCCGATCGTGACTACCAGAACCCAAAACCACCCTCAGTTCAAAACTTTATATATCTATCTATCTATATCTATGTCACTTTTTTATAGACACGATAACTCGAATAATTTTTCACAAATCTCTTCCAAACTGATACATAAAATCAAGAGGCATAAAATCTCAGTCAAGTTCGTTAATGGGCAAAATCGAACCAAGCGGGGGGGGGGGGGGGAATGAGGGGCTTTCTGTGAAAACAGAAAAAAACCCATAACGTCTTAATTATAATACGTATCGAATCCGTTTATTATTACTTCTAGGAAAGTCTAGGAACTTCTAGTTATTATTACTTCTAGGAAAAGGCCCCACAATTTATGTATAACAGATTTTTGATATCTTTAAAAATGGTCCCAAGGGGGGGGGGGAAGGGAATTTTAGAAGAAAAAAATTCATAACTTCGTCAATTTACAAGATATAAAATCCGTTTAAATTTATTATAAATCCTCTTAATATTATCTAAAACTTTTATTATTGACAAGATTTTTATAGCACCAATCCTTATAGCAAAAAAAAATTAAAAACAAAAAAATCCCTGCCGGCTCCGCGTGCGAACAAGTTAGATGGGCGGTCGCTTTTGGAACCCAACTACGGCATCATGGCAAAAGGGTAATTTCTTCCGAAATTCCCAACAAACAGGCGCCCCACGGTCTGCGTCTTCAAAATCTACCTGTGCCTGTAGGCCAAGCCGTCAGGGATTTTTCAAAAGCTAATTTTTCCTATTATTTGTATTATTGGGCCAATATAAATGAAAACGTGATCTAGATATACGACAGTTACTGAAATGTTATTCGTTCATAAAGCAAGATGATGTAAAATATATGAAAATTTGTGGTTCATGTTTCTTTTTTCCTATTTAAAGTCTATTTTATGGATCTTATTATTCGATCCATCTCCATATAAAAGGTTACCCATATCAATAGAAGGTAGCATGAGGTGACATGGTAAATGTTAAAATATTCATTTCATCTAAAAGATAGAAAAATACGTAAATTTTACTTTACAACACACAATATATAAAATTGTGACGTCAATTCGTTTATGTGGTAAATCTTTTGAAAATGAGTCAGATTCTTCCTTTTGAAAAATCTTCATCTGAATTGTATCTACATGCATGCATTATCAACACGCTACATAAACTCTATCTTTGAGCGAGATTTTAAAATACATCGATGATGCACAAACGTATCATTTCCATATCAAAACATGACCTTTTATCAGATCTCATATCGAGGCAAGAAGGAAGATTTTGAGAAGTGAGAATTCTCCGAAACTAAATTCAGTCATTCTTGTCGCATTCACTATCAAAATTCATCCAAACACGACAAAATATTTCAAAAGCTCACTTTTCCTATTAAGGAAGTGCTTTTGCTGTTCTTCCTTGAAAATTGTCTTTTTTTTTCTGTGTGAACAGACCCATATTTCAAAGCTCACGAAGCGTTGACCTGAAACGAATATTTTTTTTTCCATTCTCTGGTTGGCGACCGACACACCTTGGCGACTTCCACCTCGTTAGCATCTGTACAACCCTGGACTGTATTCAATTCAATTGCTCCCATACTTTCAGTTTGGACAGCCTCCAAAAAAACTTTTGTGTCGTTTTGCAGCCGAGTTTTATTGCAGCTAACCTGCACGCGACCCCTTTAACTAGTCAAAGCATCAACACCCGTGCGAAATCAACCTGTTGAGCCACTTGTTGGTCCGAAATCTGATCTTCTGGAGCAGTCCGGGATAATCAGATGCGGATGGATATCAGATACGGATGGTTGTGTGGTTATGATCTCGCTTGGAGAGAGTTGTTTTAAAGTAAAAGTGGAATACCTGCCTTATTATTGTCAAATGTAAATCCATTATGTTATAACGGGTTTATCGACGGTTCTTTTGCCATATTTCGTGGATTTTTTTCGACTGGAAATGCGAATAATTATTCAAAATTATCTTTGGGTATCTTCGCTGCGAAGTCAGTTGGAATTTTCAGTATTTAGTAATTATGATTCATTTATATGTGCTTAATTATTTATTTGCTGTGAAAGTAAAATATACATCTGATTATTCTCAAATGTAAATTTACTATGCTATAATAAGTTTATCGACAGCTTTTCTGCTATATTTTGTGGATATTTCTCTACTGAAAATAGGATTAATTACTAATAATTATCTTTAGCTATCTTCTCTGCGAAGCCACCTAGGAATGTTCTGTATTTAGAGAATATTATTATGTGTATGTTTAATTCATTAGTTGAATTTTTCAGAAAAAGGAATTGTGCTTAAGTATTCTTGATTCATTTCTCCCTCGCTCTAAACTGCTGTTTTAAAATATTAACTTTTTTTCAGATTGCTAATTATTTGACGAATAGCAATTGTTTCAGCTTGATTCAAGAAAACCTCTAAAATTTAAATGCATTCTGTAATTTATGAAGATCAAAATTTCCTGTTTAAGATTACAACTTATGAAGATTCGTTAAAGAAATTTATTAATGAGAAAACCTAATGTTTTACAAATATGCGGACAGCAGATTCTGCTATTCTATTATAATAATAAATGTATCCGTTTTTATCATGAGAAATCAAAGCATTGGTATATTATAACATCTTTTTTAATATATATCCTATTAAGAAGTCAAGTGTTTGAAATTTTATTCAGCTTTGAGAAATAATTATGTAAACTGCCGTAATTTTTTTTTATAAAGAAAGTTTCTTCGCAAAAAAGTTCCTTTTTCCTATTTAAGTTAAGTTGCACAATTTTCAAAGATTATTTTGTGGAATAATAATATGAACAAAACGAAATAATATTATAAAATAATTGAGAAAAAATTTCGAAACGTTTTTTGTGAAAAAGAAAACATTTTGAACATATACATGAAATATTTTATTAATTTCTATATATCATAAGAAATATAGAAATCAAACTCTTAAAAAATATTTTCATTTAGTGGAATCACTTTCATTTTTAAAGAAATAGATCGTGAAAAACGATGAATAAACAATCAAAATATGATTCTTCATTGAATGTTCTAAGAAACATAGAAATCGAACTTTCTTGGGGCATATTTTCTGTAAATTATTGCGAGTTACTTGATATGAAGCATTTTTCTATGTAACAAAAGTTTTACTAGATATAGTTTTATGAAAAGGAACATTTATTCGATTGAATATTTCTTGCAGTTTGCGATACAATAAGTGATTTTTTGTGATTTTAGCAAAAAACAATTATTGGATATGAATCAAAATTTATATTTTCACTAGATGTTCCTAAGATTTCAGTTCCTAAAAGTTTCCATGTATCAAAAGCTTTAATATACATTTTCCATATGAAAAGAAACGTTTAATTTATTAAATCTCAATATTTGTTTGTGATACCCTAAATGAATTTTTTGTGATAAGTAAATGCAATTTGTTGTGATTACTAATCAAAATGTGATCCTTCACCTGATAGTCTGTAAGACTTAGAAAAAGAACTTTTATTAATCGAAATTTTCCAAAAATGAATTAGACCTTTTTTGTTTAAACCTATTTTATGGTGAAAAAAATGCTTTACAAGAAGTATTTTTCTGAAAGAAATCATGTAATCGATCTATTAGCAATAATTATTTGTAGCACTATACATAATTTTTTCTGATTGAGTATATAAAATTTGTTCCTCACACCAATCAAAATATGATATTTCACCAGATTTTCTACAGAGCTTAGAAACCGAACTTTACTGAGGGATATTTTCTAAATATTAATAATAATTTTTGCCTAACAATATTTCTTTTGCAAGAAATGCTTTACAAGTAATATTTTATGGAAAGAATCATTTAATCAATTGAATATAAATATCCATTTGTGGCTCCATACATAATGTCTTCCGAATTGAATAGAAGCAGATGGTTATATATTAATAGTTTTTATCGAAAAAGTATTATCTATGCAAGAAATTCTTTGCAAGAAATAATTTTATGAAAAGAATCATTTAATTGGTCAAATACCAATAATATTATTGGTGGCTTTATAAATGAATTTTTCTGACTTACATGAATACAATTTGTTGGCTACTAATAGTTTTAATCATAAACAATATTTTCTGCGCAAGAAATGCTTTACAAGAATATTTTTATGAAAAGAATCATTTAATTGTTCGAATCACTCTTGGTGGCTTCATAAATATATTTTATGATTTGAATAAATACAATTTATTGGCTATGAACAGTTTTAATCTAAAAAATATTTTCTGTGCAAGAAATGCTTTACAAGAAATATTTTTACGAAAAGAATCATTTAAGCGGTCCAATGCCAATACCACTATTGGTGGCTTCATAAATGTATTTTTCTGATTTGAATGAATACAATTTATTGGCTATAAATAGTTTTTATTTTTAAAATATTTTCTGTGCCAGAAATGCTTTATCAGAAACATTTTTTTCTGAAAAGAATCATTTAATCGATCGAATACCAGTAACTATTTCTAGCTCCATACATGATTTTTTTCTGAACAGAATGAACTGAATACTAGTTGCTTAGCAACAGAATACAAACAAAAAACTCAGCCTTTCGAAGCCGTGCAATGTGGTTTTCCGTCACAGCCTATCCTACCAATACTTTGCACCCAACTCTTCAGATACTGCACGTGTCGGAAAGCTTGTCGGTTCCACCTTTTCTCCGAAGCCGTCGCTGTAGACTGCTTGGCTGCAACTGTGGAGGTGTGCATTATGTGCTCAGCCCGTATGGGTGTCAAGTGCACGCTAAAGATAAGGAAGAGGAACCCAAAGTAGCAACTGAAAGACGAAGGAAGAGAAAAAAGAGAAAGAAATCTACGGTACTGAAGTTTTTCTATTTATTTATTTACGTTGGCGCAGCGAGTATGTATTCTCTTATATATATATATATATAAAAGAGTTTTTTGTAATGATTTTTTTTTCATAAACGGCAGGGTGACAAGTCATTAAGGTTAAATTGACCCCTTTGATTATGTTAGAATAGTCTAAATATATGTTAAATATTAGACTTTACAATCTAACGCAATACCCCAAAAATTAACGCAATTTGTTCAGCATATGTATAGTAAATATTTTTTTAATTATTATTTCAGTTTTATATTGCCAAAAATATAAAATATTAAAAGAATAATTCGGATAATCTAAAGTAGCAATTGCAAGGGAAAGAATAGAAAACAGAAAGGGGTAGAAGAAGATAAAATAGAAAAACATAGAAGAAAATGTACGATACTGCAGTTTTTCTAATTATTACGCGATTACGCGGGTTGGAGAGCGTAGTGAGCAGGGGGGGGGTGGCGGAGCCCCCTAGTGATTAAAAAAATAATAAAAGGTCCGTAGGCAGATGTAAACTATTTTAAAGAAAAGTGGTGGTCAAAGTTAAATGTCACCTACGATCATGCCTAAATAGGCAAACATAGAGGCTGATAATTAAAAAAAAATACCAATTTTCAAAATTTGGCACAAAATTATTATTATTTTTTTTTAATGTTTAGTTTCGTCTTAGCAGAAATATTAATTAATAAAACAATAATTAGAAGACTTCCTTTTTTGAATGCGAAATATAAACTAAATACTTTCAGTCTGGGATTCAAAAGAACTTATGACACAAATTAGTTAAATATCACGAATGATTATAAGTAAAGAGTTTTATTTAAAAAAAAATTTAAAAAGCTCAAATATTATACTATTACTTTTTTTTAATTTAATACGTTACAAATTTAAGTTTCAATTGTTCTGACCGGGCGACTTCAGACAAAAAAATCCATTTAATTATTCCGCTTCATTAATTTAATGTACATATTAACAATTTCTTAATTGGATTTTTTTATGACTTTAAGTAATATTTTTTTTTATGTTTTAACTACGTAAAGGTTTTTGAAAGTGTGTTTTAATGTTTCCTTTGTTAAAAATTTCTTTAAAAAAAGTGAGAATAGCTTTTTGCTAAATGAAGTATGTTTGAGACTATTATGTAGCATTAAACAGTGGATAGTTATTTTCCTTTAAACATTAAGAATATATATGTTACGCCACGGTAAAATATCAGCTTTGACGATGTGCAAATAGTCAAAATATTAGATTAAATACCAGATTTGATAATTTAAAAAATATCCATTAAATTGACATAAATATTTTTAATAATATCTTTATTTCAGTTTTATTTTACTAGAAATATTAAGTATTAATACAATAATTAGAATATTTAGGTCTTTGTAATGTGAAATATTAAACAATTTACTTTGTAATTCTAAAAATTTTATGGTACATATTAGTTCGATGTCAGACATCACGATGAATACGAGTTCTATTTTTTAATTGTTTAAATAGTTCAAATAATGTAATATTAAATAATAAATGTTTTTTAATATAAAACTTGAAAAATTTAATTTAATTTTTATGCCATTTCCGAAAAAAAAAAGTTATTTAATCATTCCGACTCATTAAGTTAGTGTACATATTAGCAACTGTTAATTGATTTCTTTTAAGGATATGTTTTTATTTGCTCTAACTCCGTAGTTTTTTTTAAGTGTTTCTATACTTGATTTGTTAAATATTTCTTAGAAAAATATGGAATGGATGAATTTTTAAAAGCGGTAGAAAGTTTCCCTTTAAAAGAAAAGAAAGCTACGCACATCATAAGCAGATGAAAAAGGCAAATTGTTATAGACAGGGTTGCCGCTGGCGACTACTTTTATATTCTATTCACACCACTATTTTTTTTTAAATAATTTTTTAGTTTATTTAGCTTTTACATGTTATCACAGTCTATCTGAAAGGTTTTTGTTGTGAAAAAATGGTGCGAAAATGAATTTGAAAAATAGTCGTCAGTGGCAGCCCTGTATACGGGAAAGCTTTCAGTAAGGTTAAATATCACCTTTTATCACGTTGAAATGGTCAAAATGTATAAGTTAAACAGAGCCTAATAACTGAAAAAATACCGAATTTTCAAAATAAAGCAAAACAATTTTAATATGTTAAATAATATCTTATGTTTATTTCCACATTAACAATAATATTAATTATTTAAAAAAATAACCAGAAGAGATTTACATCTTTAAAATACGAAATATAAACTATACGTTTTTAGTGTGATATTTAGAAATTTTGGACACATAAAAGTTTAATATCAAGCATGATAATAGAAACGAGTGAATTCTATTTTAAAACTATTTACAGAGTGTAAATATTGCACTTATTTAAAAGGTTTTTTATGCACTATTTTTAATTTTTAAGTTTCATTTGTTTTGTCAAGGTAACTTCCGATAAATATCAGTTACTTATTCCGCCTTATTAGCTTAATATATGTATTACCAATTTTTAAATTAGATTTTTTTTTATAATAATCCTTTTCCTCATTTTTTTTATTTCTCTTTGTAAAAAGTATTTTGACGTTCCATTTGATTTCTTATGAAAACTTTTGAATAGCTTTTTTTTTCTACAGAAACTATGTTAAGAGTTATTTGCGTAATTTTAAAAATGTAGAAAAGTTTCTTTTCTGTAAATAATTTTTAAAAGATTACAGAAGGTGATGCAAAGGATGACATGTTTTACAGAAAAGAAGTAATTAAAGTTATGTATCACCTTTTATCATGTTCAAATAGTCGAAATATAGGTTAAGCACAGAGCCTAATATTTTGAAATATATTCCAAAAATTAAAAAAAAAATTAAAAGTAAATAAATAAATAATGCGGATATTTTAAGTATTATATTATGTTCAGTTTTGTGTTATGAACATGATTTGATGTATATTTCTAATATGGAGAATACACTTTATAATTATAAAACTACATCAACATTCTGCTTACTAAACTCGATAATAATTTAGATACGAAAGTCTCAATTAAAATGATTGCCTACATGCGAAAAGTTAATTTTCGGCTATTTGGCTGTTAATATTTTATAAGAATTTTGTTTTAGAAACATTTCTGTTTTCAAAACCATTCTTTTTTTCACGTCAATGCAAAATAGAGATCCAGTGTTTAAAATAAAAAACACTGCCTGATATATTCCAATAATAATTTTACACTTTACATACATTTATCTCTCTTTTTTTTGGGGGGGGGAGGGGCGGGGAGGGGATTGATGCCATCATCGTAACTCAAGAAATAGTCAAAATAATTTAATGAAACTTTCAAAGAATGTTTTAGATGCTATTTCAATGAAATGAATTTAAAATTTTGATGTAGATCCAATATTTTTCTTTTTACGAATATTTTTGTATGAAAGAATAAGTCGAAAAGAAAAATTAATTAACATTTTAGAATGTAAAAACGTATTTCCTTTTCTTTTTATAATTTTCACTAGATTTTAGCTCATTTTGAAAAATGTTATCATATGTGCCCGGAGAAAAAGGAAATTGAGATAGTAACATTCGAATTCATTTTATAAAGCATTAGTCGTTTGACTCAAATTTCATTAGAAGTTACTTGAAATCCTGTGTTTTTCAAAAAATATGATATTTCCTGTTTTTATTCAGCATTTTATTTGAAATTTTTGAAACTACTTTTTAAAAAAAGTGGTCTCGAACCTAATGTTACCTTTTGATGTAATAATGTGTGCAGTTATTTAATTTTTTGTGAATCAATGTGCTCAGTACTTTTTTCAGTAAAAATTCATTTTAGTTCCAGTCTACTGTGTAATTTTTATATTAAATAAGGTGTCCAATTTTTTATAACGGGACTTTTTTAATATATTTTAACTTACATAACTTTAAAATGTATAGCTTTTTAAGCATTATATATACCAGGCAATTTTGGGGGCTATCCGGGTTAAACATGTTTTCTTCTTTTGGTCCCAAATATTTGCCATTTTCTTAAAATGTAATAAGCATTTCAAATCAAAAACTGCGGAAACTGCAGGCACCAAAATTTGAGGTCGATCTCGAATTTCGAGCATGTTGGGTAACTTGAATATTATAGAAATAATAAAAAAAAATCGTATAAGATAGTTTATAATAAGCTGCAAAACGATATTGCTAGAAAGAAAATGGGATAATTTATTAGAAAGATATTTTAGATTAAAATGCAGTTATTAGAAATATTTTGCATATTACTAATATACTACATAAAACAGATTGCTAAAATAAACACTTATTTGTTAAAATAAATACAAATTTATTTTACATTCCAGTCTTTAGTTAAATAAAACAATGAGAAATTATTTAATCTCCATTATAGTAAAATACGAAGCATCATATTTGTAAAGAAAATATGATAATTTAAGGAAAGGTGTTCAAACATCATCTACGAAGCATCATCTTTAGATCCAAGTTTAGTTACTGGTATAAATTAGCGACATTGTTTAGTTAGTTACTATTAAACAATAATACAATGCAATATTACAAATACGATTTTAAAGAAATGAGCGTAACTTTATGCATTTTATTCTATTCAAACAAATGTTAATTCCTTATTTTCCTCGATTGTTAAAGGATGGCATTTTTAAAACTAAATGCAAATGAATGTAATCAGTATCACACTTATAACAAAATGAGCATCACATGAATATTACATGAACCAGTTCTCTTTCCTGTTATGATGTATATGAATCTATTTATTTATCCGTAACATATAATATGTATATTACGAAAGCAATGTAACGTAAATAATGTATGAGAATTAATCAACTGGTGTTTACATTTTACAGGCTAATGTGCATATTCGCTTAAAGCTCTGTTCCTAATTCAAATTTAAATTCAAATAACTCTACTACTAATGATACTTATTTGCCATTATTCAAATTTTCTGTATTTTTTTTTTATTATTATTATAAGTTTAAGACATTGTATTTTATACGTAATATACTGTGCCTTATATTGACTATATTTATTATTTAGAATTATTTTGCCATTGTTAGTGTTTTCCGCCTTTGCACATGCCGTTAGCGGTTTATGTATTTTATTATATTTAATTCCTTATGGCATAGATTTTGCTATTAATTTATATTTTACTTACAATTTCAATCAAATGTGTAAACTGAAAATCTTTTTCTATTTTGCTTTAAAAGGACAAAAATAGCGTTGTTAATTTATTTATTTTTTCAGAAAGAAAATAAACTAAGTGCTCCTATGTTTTAAAATAAAGACTAAAAACTAAGATTTATGACTAAATTTTTTATTAGCTTTCTCCTAATTCAGTGAAATTTACTATAAAATAAATATTTATTGTCAGTGTACAATTTGAGGGGAGGAGGTATTATCAATAAATTTTGTAATTTTGTGGTATATAATAAAAAAATCTGTCAAGTGCGAGTATAACTCGCACTCAAAGGGTTCCGTACATTAAATTTATTAATTACTATTACTCCCACTGCCTATAATTCTTTCATAATTTTACTTTCAGTAGATTCATACCCCCTTAATCCCACGATGGAGGAACTTATTGCAATCCTAATCTTTCTCGAAACTTGAGGAATTGAGGTTTGGGTGCGGGCTTGGTCATGATGTCCGGAACCATTTTCTGGCTGGCACAGTACTGTAGTTGTATGATGCCGGTCTCCTTAAGATGTTTTATGACATGATATTTTGAACTCGTGTGTTTTATCCGGTTGGAGTGTTTTTCAGATTCTGTCATCTTTATCGATGATAAATTGTCCTCGAAAAGTGTTATTGGTAATTCTTGTTGCAGGTCCTATCTTGTAACAGTCTAATAAGCCAAACAATTTCGCGAGATGCACTTGCTGCTGCAACATACTCCGCCTCTGCTGATGACTGGGCGATACAGGTCTGTCTTTTTGATACCCAGTAAATACTAATTTGTCCTATCATAAAGACGTTTCCTGTAGTAGATACTTTTACGACAAACATGAGTTTTCTTACATTTTGTTCCAGAATCTCATGCATCGGGTGAAATAACCTGATTTTACACAAAACCAACCTGCCTCGCGGATGGAATCAGGTTGTGTTGATGCTTTTTTATATTTTTTCGTTGCGGAGTGCGTTTACTTTAAATGTTTCATGCTGTGCTTTGACTCTTTTGGGTAGGAGTTGGGTTGACCCGATTTTTCAAAAGAAAGTTCTGAATATTTTTTAAATTAAAAAAAACTATATATATGAATATTAATGCGTGTATATATGTACATTTTTATACAAAAAATAAAAATTGAAATTAGAGATATAATTGTAGACTAATTTTCCATAATTGTATCAAAATATAGACCAATTTTTTTTCATTTCGGGTTTGGGTATGAATATTTTGGGTTCGGGTTGATATGCGTCGGGTTCAGATAGGGTTTCGGGTTGACGAAATTTATTTTCAGGTTCAGGAAGGGTTTCGGGTTGACTTTAAGTAGATTTTTCGGATACCCGTGCAGGACTATGCTTTGCTCTCACAAATGGCACCGAAATTAAAAATTAATTAATTTTTACTACTGATATGTATAATTGATTTTCCCTAACATATCTCTTATTGCATTTATACAATATCTTGCATCTGTAATAGCGTACCTGCTTTGTACAAAAAATATGTCACGTGACTATTCGTGTAAAAAATTTTAGCGTGCTCGCTGAAAGGTTAAATAAATGAAAGTAGAAAAAGGAAAATCATTTTTGTGCTTCTATTAAGTCTGTAATAACCTTGAATTGTCAAATAACCTAACATCTTATAAACGTGAAACCCCCCCAGTATGTTGAAACTGATAATAACATTTGTTACCGAGAAATTAAGTTAATTAGACTTATCTTTTACTTACACTGTAACCGGAGCAGTTAATTCGAATTAATAAGCGGATTACTTGAGAAGCGATTATCAACGAAAACAATTAAAGTTGTGTACCTTTCAGTACCTATTATGTTAAACAGAACTATTAAATCGTTACGATTTTTAATCGATAATTATAGATTAAAGAATACGTCCATTCACGTTATAATTATTTCCTGTGATCCAATTTTCTTTCTCGAAGAAATATGATAATTAGAAAGAATGTTTTTTAATGCGAAAAATGATTCCCGTGCATTAATATTAATAGGGGCATTTTCGAATAATTTTCTGTTCCTGCGTATTTTAATTTTTATAATACCCCTTTACTTTCAATCTTGTTTATAATCAGGTTATTATTATTTAGGTTGTATTATCATGCTTTGAAATACCTCTGATAATAAAATTATTACGTATATTAAATTTCAACGTATATTTAAATCAAAACGTAAGATTATAATTAAAACCTACTAATTTAAAATGTAAATATTTTTTATATTCGGCTTATTATATTCAGGTTGTATTTGATGTTTTGAAACACCCTTGACAATAAAATTATTACGTATATTAAATTTAAACATGTTTAAATTAAAATGTAAGTATGGTTTATATCCGGCTTATTATATTCAGGTTGTATTTGATGTTTTGAAATACCTTTGACAATAAAATTATTACGTATATTCAATTTAAACGTACAGTTAAATTTAAACGTATAATTAAATTTAAACGTAAAATAGCAATTAAAGCAGATTAAATTAAGACATAAATATTTTTTTATAATCGCTTTATTTTATTCAGGTTGCATTTTCTGTTTTTAAATACCTTTGATAATAAAATTATTAGTATATTAAATTTAAATGTGTATTTCAATTAAAATGTAAAATTATAATTGAAACGTATTAAATTAAAACATATATTAGGCGTTTTGAAAAATGTATGATTATATTCATTACATCAATAAAATGATCGAACTTATTTATACTTGCAATTTTTATGAAGTGAAGTTATTGATGTGTTGCAATTACAATACACTCCCAAGTGCCGACGCTTGATTATACGAAACACTCGTTTAACCGAAACCCTTCAAGTATGTAAATATGTGAGGAGAATGTGGTTGTATTTCAAAAGCATGGACAAAAATGTAACTACTTTTTAAATTAATAATTAATTATGCAAAGCTTTAAACCCAGCAACAATGCTCAAAAGTGATTGAGATATTGCTAAATTATTTCAATATGTTGTAAAATTTATTAAATCATGCTCAGTTTATCTCATTTATTTGAAGTAAATCGAAGTTTTTTTTGTTGTTGTTGTTGTTGTTGGAAATACAAAGGACTTCTTTTAAATGCTAAAAGGTGTAAATTAACAACATAATACAAATTAAAATAACTTTTATTAGGTTGTTTGACACGTTTCTTCTCACTCCGAGTCATTTTCAAAAACAAATGAGAATATTCCATAATTGCACGGGCTTTGAAGTTATTATTTTCATGTACTTTTTTAAAAAATACGCACGTTATCTTTTATTTTTACTTGGTTGTTTATTTTCATATCTGTGACCATGGAGTAACTCGAGCCACAGTTTCGGTAAATTAAAAGATGCCGCATCGTTACATATTGTATTTTTCGTGTTAGTATCTCTATGGTTTCTCTTATTATGGATGGATGGTATGGACTGGAGGGAAATATTATTTTACTTTGATTGAAATTTATTTGGATGGTTTCTTCTTGATATAATCTTGCAAGGGCTGTAGTTTTTCTATAGTATTTCAGCTATATGCTTTTTTTTCTGCAATTAAATTTCCTGCTGTTCATGTCTATGTAGTAATTCTTGGATCCGTCTTCTTTAATAAAAGGTATTTCATATACTCCTGAATAATTCTCAAAATTATTTGGGTCAATTTTACTGCAAATGATATTCTTTAATTTCTTAGGTGGTTTGGCTATTAAGCAGATATTGAAACGTTTAAGGCTATGTTTTAATTTTTCAAAAAAGCTTGGATAATATTGCAGAGTATAAAGTTTGTATTTTTGCGAATCACCTTTCTTTTCTGGTTTCTTATTATTGGTAATATCCATGATTAATTTATTAATATGGTGTACTTTAAAACCATTATTATAAGCAATTTTACGAATATTATCTAATTCATTATTCAATTTATTTTCAGTACATATTCCCAAATGAATTAGATAATATTCGTAAAATTGCTTATAATAATGGTTTTAAAGTACACCATATTAATAAATTAATCATGGATATCACCAATAATAAGAAACCAGAAAAGAAAGGTGATTCGTAAAACTACAGCCCTTGCAAGATTATATCAAGAAGAAACCATCCAAATAAATTTCAATCAAAGTAAAATAATATTTCCCTCCAGTCCATACCATCCATCCATAATAAGAGAAACCATAGAGATACTAACACGAAAAATACAATATGTAACGATGCGGCATCTTTTAATTTACCGAAACTGTGGCTCGAGTTACTCCATGGTCACAGATATGAAAATAAACAACCAAGTAAAAATAAAAGATAACGTGCGTATTTTTTAAAAAAGTACATGAAAATAATAACTTCAAAGCCCGTGCAATTATGGAATATTCTCATTTGTTTTTGAAAATGACTCGGAGTGAGTCGAAACGTGTAAAACAACCTAATAAAAGGTATTTTAATTTGTATTATGTTGTTAATTTAGCATTTCCTTTTAGCATTTCAAAGAAGTATATTATGACAAGGTGTTATTATATTGTTACAGAGGACTTTTCACCAACAAACAAACACCCCTGCATGTTCAAATTCTCATTGGATACAAAGATGATTCGAACATATAGAAGAAGATGCATACCGTAAAACAAGACAAATGTTTCTTAACCTACGAAAATATAATACAACCACGAACGAAAATGTACAACAACCTCTTCCGAGTTACCGATAACTCCGAAATAAGTTCTTTATCATTACACATCTCAAAAACCAATATATTTTCAAGAAATAAAGAATCATTTATATAAACAAAGTTTTTTTTGCTGCCACCGATTTTCGGAAACGTTTCCGAGTAGTTTTTATAGTGTATTAATCAGTTTTCTTAAACCGGACTATTGGTTTTTAAGATACTATTGATTCTCCGTTAAACATTTTCAATGAATTCACAATGAATTTATGCATGCAAGAGTAACACAAAGATATTTCTTTTAATATTAATGCTAATGCTGTTAATTTACCATGTTTGGCTGTAAAACATGTTTGTTAAACCTGAAAATGTTTACTCGAGAATGGATAGCATCCGAAAAACCTATATTCCAGGTTTCGAAAACTGATTAATACACTATAAAAAAAACTACTCGGAAAAATTTCTGAAAATCAGTGGCAGCAAAAGAAACTTTGTTTTTATAAATTCTTCTTTAAAATTCGAAAATATATTGGTTTCTGAGGTTTATAAAGGACGTTTTTCAGAATCGTGGGTAGCTCGGAAGTTGTTGTTGTATATTTTAATTGTGGTTATTTCTAACGTTTTCTTAAATTAAGACATATTTGACTTTTTTTACAGTGTATTGCAAGTGGTATATTGTAGTATTACAGTGTATTGCAATATTAGAATCTGAAATCTTGCTGCAAGAAAATCACAATTAAAAAATAAAAATGTAGCAATGATTTTTTTTTTTTTTTTTTTTTTTTTTTTGACATGATCTTTTGTTTATTTATGACAAAAAATAAAAGTGTGTAATTGTAGAATTTTCTCTTTAAATTGCAGAATTTTCTCTTTGTTTTACCTTTATTTATGATATTTATTTTATGACTGAATTTATTTATTTTACTTAATGAGAGTATAGCCATTTGCTTTGTTTTAATTATAATTTAATGTTTGTACCATTATAAAATACAGCTGGTAATGTCCTCCGGATTATTCGACGATTTCGATTTTCCGACATATACGTGGTCCCGCGAGTGCCGAATAATCCAGAGTCTATACTTGCAAAATTATTCTCTTGAAATGAAGTAAAAATGTTTTAAAGATATATCATTCTACTTTAATCATTGCAAAAAATCAATTTATGTTATAATCAAATTATACAGACATATCCAAAGAAGTTCGTGTTCGTAGAATTATATTAAAATCCAAATTACTTTATCAGATTTGCTTCCAGTAATCAAAGTATAATCATTTTTTATTCACATTAAGATTCCTTACCGGAATAATCTAATAATTTTTTTTAAGTGAAACTCTATTCAATATGTTTTCTTTCCACGCTTTTATCAAATTGAATTCGATAACTTAATTAACTATCGATAAAAGGTACTAAAATTCTTTTTTCTTCCTGCAATATGTAATAAACTTCAGCTCCTCTTTTTTTTATTACCATTTTCTGATAAAAATATTTTTGTCTTTTTTTAAGAACTTAAATGTAATGAAACAATCTCAGAAGAAAAAAAAAATAATATTTTAAAAACAGAAATCATGTATGAGTGTATTTCAAATCTTTTTATGTGTATAAGCCTGCATTCAAGAAATTAATGACGATATGCTTTCCACTTTAGGTTAAATTAAATGTTGCATTGTACATTTACTTTAAAAAATAATTTTGTAACCGTTCTTAGAGAAGGAACATATGTGATTTGTTGTAATGATCATCAAATGTAATTTATAATATTGTGCAATTAGTGCACAATATTATAAATTACATTTGATTTACATTTGACTTATGTTGTAGTACCAAATCTTTAATTATCTTTACTTATGCGCCTAATTAGCAATACATTTTGAATACTTTAAAATAAGTTTAGAATTAATTGTTTTCTGAGTGCGAAAATAGAACAAAAGGCATTAATGTAAGGAAAGTACATTATCGGGACTTTCCCATAAGTCGCCTCAGTTGAAAGATTTAGGATGGCAAATTTATGACCAGAGACTCGTTGGCGACAATTTTAAGCCATAAAAGTCAAATAAGAAGGACTTTGATTTAAGTTGGTCTGGGAGATAATATCAAAGAACACACACGTAGTTCCGAGAAAAAAAAACGTGATTAGATGATAATAAACTTTCAAGGATATTTGTTTTATATAAAGATGGTAATTTGGTAACATATTTAACGGGAAATGGATTTTTGTCTTAATATTGAATTGCATGAAAGACCACGTGCATGTTATTTGGTGATCTCAATTTACGGGTCAAGACGAAGGGTTAGTTTAAACAATTGGCTTATAGTCAGTTTCAATAATTAAGCTTTTAATATATATCAAAAAATTATATATATAGATATAAATATCATTAAATAAATAAATAATGAGAATAATAACTCGTAAACTTACATCATAATTCACAGCCATACTCCATGTGACGGGGCAAATCAGGAAGGTAGATCTGAGATGAGTTGAGGTGTTATGCATACGAGAGGATCGCAAACGCCATTCACCTGCAGGGTTGAAAAAAAAAAAAGGGTGCGTTCAGGGGGCGTGTTAGAAACGCATTATCACAGGTAAAGAAGCATTTAGGTGTTGAACCGGTCGTGGTATGGGATTAGGCCAGCATTTTCAGGTGTACGAGGAAGGAATGAATCACCTGTTCAGTAGGGCTACATGATTGACAGGAACGGGGTGAGAGTATGACCCGAGGTCACGCAGCTTTCCGATTCTTATCATTGAGTAGAAGTTTTTTTTTTTTTCTTCTTTCTGTCGGGCAGAAAAAATGAACAGTGAGAGAACGGGGAGTTATTATTTTCAACATGTTAGAATTAACATGAGAATTTTTACGCTTAGGCGTTTAAAAAAAAAAAAAGAAAAAGAAAAGGAAATAGAGAAATAAATAAAAAAAAATAAAATAGGAAAGAAGGGAAAATTATTAAAGAAAAATTTCATTTTTTTTTCTTTTTATTCATTCTTTGTTGTTTAATAATTCGAAAGAATTGTATGTATATAATAAAATTACAACAATCATATGAATGGACAATACAAATGGTAACTGAATTAATCCATAAAATTGGGTCAGGTAGGAGATGAATATCATATAGTTACAACATCATGAATGTGTCATGTTTTCAGATTGCTAGGACTGTTTTTGTGTCCATCTAAAATATTTGTCTGTTTGCATTTATTAATTAGATATAGTGCTGAATTCATTCATTAATATGTGTAAATATTGTAAAGTGGAAGACATGCCATTTCATCGAACTCAGAAGAGTATTGCTATTATATATATATATATATATATATATATATATATATGGATAGATATACATTTGTTCCTTTTGGTTTGTTTTGGCCTAATTTTGGTTTCAATTTTAGTAGCACTAGATATAATTAAATAATTTGAAAAAAAAAAAAAAAAAAAAAGAAAATCTGAGAATGTGGATGTACAGTTTTATATTGGATTAAACTCTTTGCTCTATTGGTATATTGTTGATAAACTCATATGTATATTTTATCCAAATCACGTGTATCTATAGGATTTTTTTTTTCTCAACAAAGTATTGAGAGGTAGAGCTAGACAAAAACTTTTATTGCTCTATATAAATATGTATATATATATACATATTTTGAATGTATACTCATTATCATAATTTTTCTCTCAGGTATCTTACATATTCAGTTATGTATGTGTAATTGTAAGATTTTGCCTGAATTGGGTTTTATATATTGTATGATGCATCTATTGTGTTAAAAATAATTATCAAGAATCATTGTAAAGTTGAATACTGATCCTTACATATCACAGTGTATTATATCTTTTTGTTTTGTATGGTCTGTTTGGCTATTTAGATATTTTGAATTTGGTGAGTGCTCTATCTTAGACACACCGGTTATATTTAACCACAAAATTTAAATTTTTTGTACTAATGATAATATTTTATCTCTAAATTGTTTGGGAATACTTAGGAAATGTGTACATATATGAACTGTTCTTTATTAAAGTCACACAAGTAATTTACAAATGAACATTTTCCTCTGCATGAACTTTAGTCTACAATATGATTCTGTATAGATGAACGTGGACTGATATCATCTATGTGATCTATAGATTATCTGCAAGGGTGATGGACTTCTTGGAAATGCAATGCTAAAGAAAACGGGACGTTTTCTTTCTTTTAGTACGGGGGGAAAGATAATGTAAGGAAAGTACATTATCGGGACTTTCCCATAAGTCGCCTCAGTTGAAAGATTTAGGATGGCAAATTTATGACCAGAGACTCGCTGGCGACAATTTTAAACCATAAAAGTCAAATAAGAAGGACTTTGATTTAAGTTGGTCTGGGAGATAATATCAAAGAACACACACGTAGTTCCGAGAAAAAAAAACAACACGCTACAGAAACAACTGATGCATAGCCATTGGTTGGGGTTGGTAAAGAGGAGGTGAAACTGACCCTCTGTTATGCAAATTTCAGTTAAGACGGGAGATCAACTACCCAATGAAAAAAAAGAAGGATGGGCTTAAAGCACTGTCATTCAAATTTTGGGCAGAACGAAGTACGGCCCACCGTGGTGATGAAAAAGGAGTTGTGAAAAAGAATGAAAACAGAACACACATCGATCTCAGAAGCGAAAGTAAGAGGTGAAATAAAATGACGCGATGAGTTTTGTGCGGTCCGAAAGAGGAAAATAGAGTGAGTGGCAATTCTGATGGTAAGAAAGCAACGAACCCGAACAACATATATGGAGAGTGGTGCAGTTAGCTAAGTTTTGTGAAATGAACATTTTCAATAAGTGCAGCGCTATTTAGTTAGCGGAAAGAGCGTTCTGATACAAAGAGAAACCTTCTTCAATCAATGTGTAGAGGTAAATATGACTCTGACCTAAGTAATTCCCCAGTTTATTTGATTTTATCAAAATATTATAAGAGAAGCTGGTAGTGTGACCTTAGTCACAAATGGAAGTCAGTATTTTAATTGTAAACAAATAATGTTGTCAAAGATCAATTTAAATATAAATACAAACAAATATAAGTATCCTTTGCAAGGATCAAAGTGTTAATGCCAATATTATAGGAGAAATGTTGTTAGGAAATTAAATCAGATGTGTTCTGATAAATCTTTTTTTTTCTTGAAATAACTGTAAATATTGTAAATAAATAATAGTGTTAATTATTTGGAGTCTTCTCATTTAAATTATCTAGTATGTGTTTGTTTATTTAGATTTCCATTTTAAAAGTCAGCTAAGGGCAAGAATGATCATTCTCAAAAAGGGTAATGGGCTACTTCGAAATTACACAATGCGATGGGGGAACATATCCAAAATTTAATCTCTAAGGATTCCTTTTATTATTATTATCTTGGTAAATTAATTTATTCTATTAGCCAACCCCAGAGAAACCTTTATGTATTTAATTCTAAGCTTTAATTTTGATCAACTTGTCCCAGCAAAAGGGTTATGTTGGAATGGGCAGCAATTAGAAGGGAAATTAAAGAATAAAAATCTTAAATAAATAATATAACTGAGCCATGCATATTTCTCTTCAACAGGCATAATTTTTTTCTATTTCTTTCCTCATAATGTAAAGTTGAGTACTTCTAAATTACATGTAAGTACTTTTAAATTATCAACATAATTTTTTTTCGAAAACGTCTTTAATTGTAGAAGACAACTTCAAAGAATAAAAGTAAACATTCAATTGTTTCGGCTTTCACAATAGCAATAAAGATTGAATCGGGCATTTCAAAAACCACATAAGTCACAAAATCAGAACTTTTCAGAAAAAAAAAAAAAAACTGTATTATTCACAAGTAAACGAATTTTTATGTTTTTTTTTTTTTTTTTTTTTTCTTTTTTGACTGATTATATAGTTTATACTTCAAAGTTTGCAAATATCGAATTATTTTTATAATTTATGAATAATAAAAAGAATAATAACAGAAAAATTGTTCCTGACTTATGTTGTTTTAGCAGGAAACAAGTTTAGGTGGTATTTAATTTGAACAAAACAGTGATATTACACATATTTTTAATCAAAATTAAAGAAGATAGCACTTACACAGGAACATTGTTATATTTTAATATGGTATTGCATGCAAATGTTAATATGGTGTCAAATACATGTAAAACAAAATTTCCAAACTTGACATGTTTCAGTTTAAAGTATAAAACCATAATCATAAGCACACATACATCGTCAAAAACAAACCCGAATGACACTGGACGCTACAATATATACAAAATACAACACAACAAACACGCCATCTACAATCAAACACACAGAGTAAAAGCACAGAAAAACATTAATCATCAAATCAAGCTTGTATACACAATTGCCTCCCTCTATTCAAATTAGCCCCACAATATTTATTTAAAAGCTCTAACCATAAAGGTGGAATAACAAAAGAGAAAGTATCATTACAGATTAAGCCTTTTAAATAAATATTGTGGGGCTAATTTGAATAGAGTGAGGCAATTGTGTATACAAGTTTGATTTGATGATTAATGTTTTTCTGTGCTTTTACTTTGTGTGTTTGATTGTAGATGGAGTGTTTGTTGTGTTGTATTTTGTATATATCACGGATGAAAATAGTATATATTGTAGCGTCCAGTGTCATTCGGGTTTGTTTTTGACGATGTATGTGTGCTTATGATTATGGTTTTATACTTTAAACCGAAACATGTCAAGTTTGGAAATTTTGTTTTACATGTATTTGACACCTTGCTTAAGTAAAAGATGTTTTTAATTTGTGTATATGTTTTAGAAAAGGTGAAGTTTTATGTTTTTAAATTTTGGAATTAAAAAACAGTTTTAACGTCTAACGTGTTAATATGGTATCCGCATGTAATCTAGTATTGCATGCAAAAACCACTTAAGTCGCTGACTTATGTCGTGTAAGTAATGAACGAAAATTAGAAGGTACTGTTTGAAGAGGAAGGAATACACTGACTTATGTGGTTATTACCCAGATCATGGCTCTACCTTTAAAGAAGCATTTGCGACCAAAAAAAAAAGTATATTTGGAAAAAACTTGACTTGGTTTGAAAAAATCTTTATTTGGTTGAACCCTCACCTTTGTTTCAATTTTATTTCATTCGGAATATTATACTCATGTTGTATTTAATATTTTAAAATACGTTTAATAATAAAATCATTAAACTAATAAAATAATCGAATATATTTATGATTATAATTTCCATGATTACACAACTAAAGTAATCAAATCTATTTATGATTATGATTTACATGAAACAGGCGTATTGAAGTATTGCGTACAGATACGAAATTACTCATTTGAAAACAACTAGAAATGTTTTAAAGGTAAATCGTTTTATTTTAATCATAATAGTTTTTTTAAAAAAAATCTATCCCTATTATTATCAAATTATACAAATGTATAAAAAGTCTATAATGTATAAAAATGTTCTAAATAAATTATTTCAATAAATTATTCTAAATAAATTATTTCAATAAATTATTCTAAATAAATTATTTCATAAAATTTGCTTCCAATAATTGATTCTAGTAACACGATGGCAGATCCATCAGTGGACACAATAATTTCTCTAATCCCGAATTTCGATGGGAAAAAGTTAAGTGATTGCGAGTATTTTCTCAGACAATTTGAGGACTTAACTAAACAAATATTAAAAGACGATGCGAGGCTTACAATTTTGAAAGCAAAATTGTCGGGTACTGCGAGAGAGAAACTCTCACAAAATAAATCGCTTATAGAAGAGAAAAACTACAACGAATTCAAAAAGAAATTGTTAGATTTATTCAAAATCAAGAAATCATTTACGCAGGTACAGACTGAGTTTTTCAATCTGAAACAGAAACCGGGACAAGACTTAACAAGTTTTATTAGCGAATTCAAAAACGCAGCGTCTCTTTATATAGAGAAAAGCCACACAGAAGTTGATCCGAACGGAAACGGGATATTTTTGGACTTAGTAAGATTGACACGATTTTTGGATGCGATTAGACCGGATTTAAGTATGGATTTAAGGAAAACCTTTCCCGATAATTTTGAGGATGCTTGCAAAACAGCAATTAAATTAGAAGAGGCGTACAATAATATAGGGGCAGAACAGGTAAATACTATAACAGCTAACAATGAATCGCAACTTTTTGAGAAGTTATTGAAATTAAATGTAGAAACGGCGGAGCAGATTAATAATTTATCAAAAGAAATAAATAACATAAAATTGGGAACAATCGAAAAAAGAGAGGAAGTCGAAAAATTTTGTAATATATGCAAGAAGGGGTCACACAATGAGGATAGTTGTTGGTATAATAAAGCTAATAAAAACAACAACCAGAATTATAGGCATAGATTTGTAAACAATAGGGGTAATTACAGAGCAAATTACAAGAATTATAACCAGTATGAAAGACACGATTCTCACAATGCATTTCCGGAGGGTAATATTTACTATAATCATGTACCAAATGCTCAACCTTTTCCACCCCCACCACAACAACATTACAACACGCCGTATACTTATTATGAACCTGACTTTAATAATTATGATGCACAGGGGTATTACACTCAACAGAGAGGAAATTATAGAGGGGCACAGAGGAATAACTATCGCAATAAATATACGGACTCTAGGGAAAACAGAGAAAATCATACGAACAGTAACAAGGATAGTAATCAAAGGGGTAAATTTCAGAGGGGCAATTATAAAAGATACAAGCAGAACAAAGATAAGGATGCGGAAAACTAAATACGAGACTTGTAAATACAGATAAAGAAGATCCGAGCAAGTCTCACGATAGCGGGCATACTTTAAGGGATAAAACTATTGCAAGTGTACAGAACGATACAAATGAACTTCCTCTAATTAAATTTAAAATTAAAGATATTGTAATTAACAGCCTTTGTGACTCAGGCGCACAGGTGAGCTTGATCTCACCGCTTTTGTTTGAAAATTTAAAACAAGCAAATATAAAATTTAAATATTTGGGAAATCAAATTAAGATTCAAACACTTACAAATTCACTGATTACATTCAAACAGTGCATTAGAATGTCATTTAAATTACAGGACACTTTTGTAAAAGGAACTTTTTATGTTACAAATAAAGATTTTGGCCGCAAATATCAATTATTACTAGGGTACGATTTCTTAAAAGAAAATCAAATGGTTCTAGATTTTGAAGAGAAGTATCTTAAATTCAAAGGAAGAAAAATGGCATTAAACATCAAAGATTCGGAGGACACTGGGGAAGTAAATACATTAATTACAGAACAAAACACAAGGACTAAAAAATACAGAAAACCTACAAAGGGGAAAATGTTTGCAAAAACGGTAGGCCATAATATTATAAACCCAGGGGAGGAAAAATTTGTAAAATTAGAATGCCCCATAAAATTAGAGGAAAATCAAACATTTATCCTAGAACCAATACAGCACAAAAATAAAATTTTCTATGAAAGATCTATCCATGACACCCCAAGGAACAGAAAAATAAATATTTTAATTAAAAATATTACTAATAACAAGATACATTTAGAAACAGGTATGAACATCGGGCAAATTTTCACTAATTTGGAATACAAACAAGATAAATCTATAGACAATATTGAGCAAGGGAGAATTTTTGAGGTCAATGCATTAAATTTGGAAGATGTACATAAATTAAGAGAGGCAGAGATAAATGAGGAAGATTTTGATCTTAATCATTTACCATCGGATGTACAGGATTCGTTCAAACAAATTCTTTTAAAGCATGTACACGCTTTTTCGAAATCCTATCAAACTTTAGGTCAATGCTCACTGGTGACACCAAAGTTTACACTTAACCACGACTATCCCATTCAAACAAAACCATATAAAGTGCCACAAGCAGTGAAGCAATATGCAAAGACAGAGATAAGAAAATTATTAGAAGCGAAAATCATCGAGGAATCGGACTCTAATTACGCATTTCCTGTCATTTTTGTAAGAAAAAAAGCGGATAACAAAAACAATCCAAAATTTCGAATGGCGGTAGATTACCGGCTGCTAAATCAGATTTTAGAGCCATATTCCTATCCGATTCCAGATATTAAAGAAATTTTACAGAATATTAGTGGGAAGAAGTACTATATAGTACTTGACTTACACAGTGCTTTCTTCCAAATTAATTTACGACCTGAAGATAGCCAAAAACTATCGTTTATTACAGAAAATGGTAAATTTCGACCTCTGAGACTTGCGTTCGGAACTCGCAATTCGAGCGCCTATTTCGCTGAACTGATAAATAAGGTATTGGGTCATTTTAACAAGCATCAGGTAGCCTATTTTATTGATGATGTTTTAATAGGGGCTGACACTATATCAGAATTATTGAGAATTTTGGAAGAAGTGTTACAGGCGCTAATCCAACATAATCTAACAATTGAGCCATCCAAGATGCAAATATGTAACGATAAAATAGAATTTCTTGGTTTTCAAATTCACAAGCACGGCTATTCACCATCCACAAGGAATATAGATAAAATTAAAAGTTTAGTAAGACCTAAAACAAAAAAAGGAGTAAGGTCACTCTTAGGTTTGGCTAACTACTTTAGAACACTTATTCCAAAATATGCGGAAATATTAAACCCATTAGTTAATCTTACTAAAGATAAAATTAAATTTAAATGGGATGAAAATACTGAAATGGCCTTTAAGAAAATCCAAGATGAAATTATAAACAACCCAACATTACATCCTCCTGATTACACCAAACAATTTACTTTAATCACAGACGGCTCAAAAATTGCAATTTCAGCGGTACTGGCGCAGGAAATTGAAGGAAAATTACAACCTATTGAATTTTTTGGGAGAAAATTACGGGAACCGGAAAAGAATTACCCGAGCTTGAAATTCGAATTATTAGCGGTTCATGAAGCGGTGTTACACTTCAGAACTATGTTGGAAGGCAGACACTTCAAGATTCTCACCGATTCCAAGGCTCTCACGGAAAATTTACATCTAGAGAATCAGTCCGATTTGGTTAAAAGATGGGTGATAAATCTCAGCGATTTCTCTTATGAATTCGATCACATTAAAGGGGACACCAACCCAGCGGACTATATTTCGCGAAATATAAATAATATTATTACGGATACAAATTTACATAATAATTTATTTTCCGTTAATCCCGCATTATCTAATGAGAATATTAAACAACATCAATATTCAGACGAGAAATTAAGCAAAATAATTCAGAAAATAGAACAAGGTAAAGAAAACAGAAATACCAAAAGGTATACTTTAAATGAAGAGAAGATGCTAATTTTAAAACCGGGGAAACAGAAAACAGAACTAATTATAGCGCCGGATGCTTTAAAAATTGCTTTGATGGAAGAAGTGCACAAACCGCATTTTGGTTTTGACAAAACCTATGAAGCCATGAAAAGTAGAATATTTTGGCACGGAATGTATACAGATATTCGAACTTATTGTGCCAATTGTGTACCATGTAACACCGCAAAGCCACATAAAAAAAATGAAAGTTCCTATTCAAAAAATGGTTAAGGACCATGAGATAGGGAGTGTATTACATGCGGATATCGTCGGAAAGCTTCCACTTACACTTCGCAAGAATAAATTTATTCTCACGATTATGGATTCTACTTCAAGATTCCTAGAAGCCATACCTATTCGCAATGTCGAGTCCCAGACTATTCTCAATGTCTTTAATAAATACTTCAGTTATTTTGGATTGCCAAAACAGTTAAAATTAGATAATGGGCCATATTTTAGGGGAGCGGTATTCAAAGAGTACATGCGTGCTCTAAACATTGAAATTCGCTTCAGTTCAGTTTACAGAGCCCAAGGAAACGGCCTGATAGAAGTCGTGAATCGAATACTGAAAGGATCACTGACAGCCATGGCACAAAGTTCCTTACAATGGGACATTCGCCTAGAGTTTTTCAAACTCCAATACAATATGGCGAAGCACAGAGCGACGGGATTTTCACCCGCCTTCCTTTTTTTTGGAAGAAATTTACGCACTCCTTTTACTGCACACATGCCAACAGAACAAATTCACACTCAGACATATGTCAAAAACCGAATGGACCACATGCAGGAGGTTAGACTGCAAGCGTTGGCACAGCAGGAGAAAATGATGGCCGAATATGTGAAAGAGGAAGACCTTGATAAAATTACAACACTTGAACTAGGACAACAAGTTTACCTTAAGTCCATTAACCCTACTGTTTTACAAAAAAAATTTGAAGGCCCATTTAAGGTGGTTCGAAAAGTGCGAAATAACAATTACATTTTACAAGATGTAACGGAAGAAAGTAAAGGAACTATAAAAAGACACATTGACAGACTCTGGGCACCAAAGCATGCTGACAGGTGCAAAACAGAGGAGTCAAGCTCATCGGAGGAAGAATAGTGGGAATAAAATACCATTAAAAAGTGGTAGTAAGATGTTACTGTTACAGAAAGACTAATAGCTTAAACAGTTTATGTAAAAATTTTAGTTGCGGTTTGCAGAATTCTACTAACTGTCAAATTTAAATATTCTCAAAAAAGCGATGGCATACTCAACTAGTGTTGAAAAAAAAATAATAATAAATAAGTAAAATAAAATAACATAAAATAAGATATCCCTGGCACATTTTTCAAATTTTGATAAGAAATAATTTCATAGTAAAAGCGACCCAAGGTATCACAAACAATAATAAAAAAACAAAGAAAATCACATAATCAATTGAATAAATATTTGGATAAAGACAAATAAGCAAGTAAGTAATAATAAATCCCTAGGCTAGGTTACGCAGGGCAATAAAATCTCTGAGGCGGTGTGAAAGATTTTGGTGACGTACCAGGTAGGCGCGGAGTGGGGATTTGTTTATCAACAAACATCCCCAGTTGCCATGTCAACAAGCATTGCTGACAACTTCGCGGAAGGAAGGGTCAGTAAAGATAAAAATAAATAAATAAAAATAGATAAATGAGGGTATCACTTACTCGGTTGATGTCTTCTTCGCGAGGGTGCACTCTTTGGGTGTGTGTCTATTCCTTGGGGGAAAATCCAGGCGTCCCTGACACACACCAATTTTTTCCATATTACACCAAAATAAAAATAAAAAAATAAATAAATAAAATTCACAAACACACACCGGGGGGGAGTTTTCCGTATGCGTCCCCCGGTCTTTTCCTGTTGACACTGATACATTCTGGACGTTAATTTCTGTTTCCTCCAGGGGCGTGAAACGGTAGCAGTTGGTTCCTAGCTCGTCCGCTTGGTCAGGTTGGCAGGGGCCACATCATAAAAAGGAAAAAAAAACGAAATCAGTAAACAGATAAATAAATATCGAACATTCGTTTTTCATGGTATCAATTTGTTTTAATTTCGTGTTTATTTTGGAAATTTTAGATAACGATTTTAAACTCTTAGAGAACGATAAAATAATAATAATAATAATAATAAGACGAAAGGAAATAATTCAGTTAATTAATTAAGTGATAATGATAATAATGACAGAATTTATTTTCTTGTTTCTATAAATTAAGGCTCACTTTTCAAAAGACTGCATGAAATTGGGAAATGAATCGGTCAAAAGATCATTTCATTCACATTTGCATGGTAAAGCCAAGCCGTTAAAAAAAAAAAAAAAAAAAAAAAAAAAAAAAAAAATTAATTAATTAAGTTACATTATTTTTTTTTTAGTTTAACTAAACAATTTGGATTTAACATTTAATCTCATTAACTAATTCGTTAAGCTGAGTTTTAAAAAATAAAAATTAATAATAATGAATAAATAAATAATAATAATAGCAATAATACAGTATATATACAGATAATTCCAGCTGTGTAAAATTTTTTTAATTACTAGGATGCTAATTGCATATTAAGTTCCAACACTAATTGGAAATTTTTGCGGGCAAAAGTTTCTTAACTGCAGTAATTGGTGGCGGGCAATTAATATGTAATTAAAAACAATAATAATAAATAAATAAATAAATAAAAGTTTTTTTTTTCCATTTAAGTTAGGTTAAATGTTCTAAGATGTTATTTATTAATAAGTAGATAGGTAGTAAAAAAACAAATAAATAAATAAATAAATAAATAAAAGAAATAATAATACAAAAAAAATAATAAGAATAATAATATTAATAATTATTATAATGATTAATAAATAAATAAATAAATTTTATCGGTTTTAAAATATTTAAACTTTTTTTTTTAAATGAGCATTTGGAGATAATCTTAAAAGTTGTCAATGATTCAGAGGCTTTTAAGTACTATGCATTTCAACGTGGGCTGCTCATCTAAAGGGGAACCGAAATTGATAAGATTCCCATATGCATATTTAGGAAATTAATTCGATAACTGATTTTAGGAAATAAATGTATGGCATTCCGGTAGTGGACATATACCATTTAATAATCATTTAGCGTGGAGATGACTTAGTTCACACGATCTTGTAGGCTTGAAGTCATTTTTTTTTTCCTCCTTCTCGCTAAGTGTTTGTAATTATAAGGCCGTGATTAGATGATAATAAACTTTCAAGGATATTTGTTTTATATAAAGATGGTAATTTGGTAACATATTTAACGGGAAATGGATTTTTGTCTTAATATTGAATTGCATGAAAGACCACGTGCATGTTATTTGGTGATCTCAATTTACGGGTCAAGACGAAGGGTTAGTTTAAACAATTGGCTTATAGTCAGTTTCAATAATTAAGCTTTTAATATATATCAAAAAATTATATATATAGATATAAATATCATTAAATAAATAAATAATGAGAATAATAACTCGTAAACTTACATCATAATTCACAGCCATACTCCATGTGACGGGGCAAATCAGGAAGGTAGATCTGAGATGAGTTGAGGTGTTATGCATACGAGAGGATCGCAAACGCCATTCACCTGCAGGGTTGAAAAAAAAAAGGGTGCGTTCAGGGGGCGTGTTAGAAACGCATTATCACAGGTAAAGAAGCATTTAGGTGTTGAACCGGTCGTGGTATGGGATTAGGCCAGCATTTTCAGGTGTACGAGGAAGGAATGAATCACCTGTTCAGTAGGGCTACATGATTGACAGGAACGGGGTGAGAGTATGACCCGAGGTCACGCAGCTTTCCGATTCTTATCATTGAGTAGAAGTTTTTTTTTTCTTCTTTCTGTCGGGCAGAAAAAATGAACAGTGAGAGAACGGGGAGTTATTATTTTCAACATGTTAGAATTAACATGAGAATTTTTACGCTTAGGCGTTTAAAAAAAAAAAAAAGAAAAAGAAAAGGAAATAGAGAAATAAATAAAAAAAAATAAAATAGGAAAGAAGGGAAAATTATTAAAGAAAAATTTCATTTTTTTTTCTTTTTATTCATTCTTTGTTGTTTAATAATTCGAAAGAATTGTATGTATATAATAAAATTACAACAATCATATGAATGGACAATACAAATGGTAACTGAATTAATCCATAAAATTGGGTCAGGTAGGAGATGAATATCATATAGTTACAACATCATGAATGTGTCATGTTTTCAGATTGCTAGGACTGTTTTTGTGTCCATCTAAAATATTTGTCTGTTTGCATTTATTAATTAGATATAGTGCTGAATTCATTCATTAATATGTGTAAATATTGTAAAGTGGAAGACATGCCATTTCATCGAACTCAGAAGAGTATTGCTATTATATATATATATATATATATATATATATATATATATATATATATATATATATATATATATATATATATATATATATATATATATATATATATGGATAGATATACATTTGTTCCTTTTGGTTTGTTTTGGCCTAATTTTGGTTTCAATTTTAGTAGCACTAGATATAATTAAATAATTTGAAAAAAAAAAAAAAAAAAAAAAAAAGAAAATCTGAGAATGTGGATGTACAGTTTTATATTGGATTAAACTCTTTGCTCTATTGGTATATTGTTGATAAACTCATATGTATATTTTATCCAAATCACGTGTATCTATAGGATTTTTTTTTCTCAACAAAGTATTGAGAGGTAGAGCTAGACAAAAACTTTTATTGCTCTATATAAATATGTATATATATATACATATTTTGAATGTATACTCATTATCATAATTTTTCTCTCAGGTATCTTACATATTCAGTTATGTATGTGTAATTGTAAGATTTTGCCTGAATTGGGTTTTATATATTGTATGATGCATCTATTGTGTTAAAAATAATTATCAAGAATCATTGTAAAGTTGAATACTGATCCTTACATATCACAGTGTATTATATCTTTTTGTTTTGTATGGTCTGTTTGGCTATTTAGATATTTTGAATTTGGTGAGTGCTCTATCTTAGACACACCGGTTATATTTAACCACAAAATTTAAATTTTTTGTACTAATGATAATATTTTATCTCTAAATTGTTTGGGAATACTTAGGAAATGTGTACATATATGAACTGTTCTTTATTAAAGTCACACAAGTAATTTACAAATGAACATTTTCCTCTGCATGAACTTTAGTCTACAATATGATTCTGTATAGATGAACGTGGACTGATATCATCTATGTGATCTATAGATTATCTGCAAGGGTGATGGACTTCTTGGAAATGCAATGCTAAAGAAAACGGGACGTTTTCTTTCTTTTAGTACGGGGGGAAAGATAATGTAAGGAAAGTACATTATCGGGACTTTCCCATAAGTCGCCTCAGTTGAAAGATTTAGGATGGCAAATTTATGACCAGAGACTCGCTGGCGACAATTTTAAACCATAAAAGTCAAATAAGAAGGACTTTGATTTAAGTTGGTCTGGGAGATAATATCAAAGAACACACACGTAGTTCCGAGAAAAAAAAACAACACGCTACAGAAACAACTGATGCATAGCCATTGGTTGGGGTTGGTAAAGAGGAGGTGAAACTGACCCTCTGTTATGCAAATTTCAGTTAAGACGGGAGATCAACTACCCAATGAAAAAAAAGAAGGATGGGCTTAAAGCACTGTCATGCAAATTTTGGGCAGAACGAAGTACGGCCCACCGTGGTGATGAAAAAGGAGTTGTGAAAAAGAATGAAAACAGAACACACATCGATCTCAGAAGCGAAAGTAAGAGGTGAAATAAAATGACGCGATGAGTTTTGTGCGGTCCGAAAGAGGAAAATAGAGTGAGTGGCAATTCTGATGGTAAGAAAGCAACGAACCCGAACAACATATATGGAGAGTGGTGCAGTTAGCTAAGTTTTGTGAAATGAACATTTTCAATAAGTGCAGCGCTATTTAGTTAGCGGAAAGAGCGTTCTGATACAAAGAGAAACCTTCTTCAATCAATGTGTAGAGGTAAATATGACTCTGACCTAAGTAATTCCCCAGTTTATTTGATTTTATCAAAATATTATAAGAGAAGCTGGTAGTGTGACCTTAGTCACAAATGGAAGTCAGTATTTTAATTGTAAACAAATAATGTTGTCAAAGATCAATTTAAATATAAATACAAACAAATATAAGTATCCTTTGCAAGGATCAAAGTGTTAATGCCAATATTATAGGAGAAATGTTGTTAGGAAATTAAATCAGATGTGTTCTGATAAATCTTTTTTTTTCTTGAAATAACTGTAAATATTGTAAATAAATAATAGTGTTAATTATTTGGAGTCTTCTCATTTAAATTATCTAGTATGTGTTTGTTTATTTAGATTTCCATTTTAAAAGTCAGCTAAGGGCAAGAATGATCATTCTCAAAAAGGGTAATGGGCTACTTCGAAATTACACAATGCGATGGGGGAACATATCCAAAATTTAATCTCTAAGGATTCCTTTTATTATTATTATCTTGGTAAATTAATTTATTCTATTAGCCAACCCCAGAGAAACCTTTATGTATTTAATTCTAAGCTTTAATTTTGATCAACTTGTCCCAGCAAAAGGGTTATGTTGGAATGGGCAGCAATTAGAAGGGAAATTAAAGAATAAAAATCTTAAATAAATAATATAACTGAGCCATGCATATTTCTCTTCAACAGGCATAATTTTTTTCTATTTCTTTCCTCATAATGTAAAGTTGAGTACTTCTAAATTACATGTAAGTACTTTTAAATTATCAACATAATTTTTTTTCGAAAACGTCTTTAATTGTAGAAGACAACTTCAAAGAATAAAAGTAAACATTCAATTGTTTCGGCTTTCACAATAGCAATAAAGATTGAATCGGGCATTTCAAAAACCACATAAGTCACAAAATCAGAACTTTTCAGAAAAAAAAAAAAAACTGTATTATTCACAAGTAAACGAATTTTTATGTTTTTTTTTTTTTTTTTTTTTTTTTTTTTTTTTTGACTGATTATATAGTTTATACTTCAAAGTTTGCAAATATCGAATTATTTTTATAATTTATGAATAATAAAAAGAATAATAACAGAAAAATTGTTCCTGACTTATGTTGTTTTAGCAGGAAACAAGTTTAGGTGGTATTTAATTTGAACAAAACAGTGATATTACACATATTTTTAATCAAAATTAAAGAAGATAGCACTTACACAGGAACATTGTTATATTTTAATATGGTATTGCATGCATATGTTAATATGGTGTCAAATACATGTAAAACAAAATTTCCAAACTTGACATGTTTCGGTTTAAAGTATAAAACCATAATCATAAGCACACATACATCGTCAAAAACAAACCCGAATGACACTGGACGCTACAATATATACAAAATACAACACAACAAACACGCCATCTACAATCAAACACACAAAGTAAAAGCACAGAAAAACATTAATCATCAAATCAAGCTTGTATACACAATTGCCTCCCTCTATTCAAATTAGCCCCACAAAATTTATTTAAAAGCTCTAACCATAAAGGTGGAATAACAAAAGAGAAAGTATCATTACAGATTAAGCCTTTTAAATAAATATTGTGGGGCTAATTTGAATAGAGTGAGGCAATTGTGTATACAAGCTTGATTTGATGATTAATGTTTTTCTGTGCTTTTACTTTGTGTGTTTGATTGTAGATGGAGTGTTTGTTGTGTTGTATTTTGTATATATCACGGAGGAAAATAGTATATATTGTAGCGTCCAGTGTCATTCGGGTTTGTTTTTGACGATGTATGTGTGCTTATGATTATGGTTTTATACTTTAAACCGAAACATGTCAAGTTTGGAAATTTTGTTTTACATGTATTTGACACCTTGCTTAAGTAAAAGATGTTTTTAATTTGTGTATATGTTTTAGAAAAGGTGAAGTTTTATGTTTTTAAATTTTGGAATTAAAAAACAGTTTTAACGTCTAACGTGTTAATATGGTATCCGCATGTAATCTAGTATTGCATGCAAAAACCACTTAAGTCGCTGACTTATGTCGTGTAAGTAATGAACGAAAATTAGAAGGTACTGTTTGAAGAGGAAGGAATACACTGACTTATGTGGTTATTACCCAGATCATGGCTCTACCTTTAAAGAAGCATTTGCGACCAAAAAAAAAAGTATATTTGGAAAAAACTTGACTTGGTTTGAAAAAATCTTTATTTGGTTGAACCCTCACCTTTGTTTCAATTTTATTTCATTCGGAATATTATACTCATGTTGTATTTAATATTTTAAAATACGTTTAATAATAAAATCATTAAACTAATAAAATAATCGAATATATTTATGATTATAATTTCCATGATTACACAACTAAAGTAATCAAATCTATTTATGATTATGATTTACATGAAACAGGCGTATTGAAGTATTGCGTACAGATACGAAATTACTCATTTGAAAACAACTAGAAATGTTTTAAAGGTAAATCGTTTTATTTTAATCATAATAGTTTTTTTTTAAAAAATCTATCCCTATTATTATCAAATTATACAAATGTATAAAAAGTCTATAATGTATAAAAATGTTCTAAATAAATTATTTCAATAAATTATTCTAAATAAATTATTTCAATAAATTATTCTAAATAAATTATTTCATAAAATTTGCTTCCAATAATAATCGTGCATTTTTTTTCCCTTTTACATTAATATCACTTACAAACACTAACCATTTGTTTTTTAAACAAAAAATTTGGTAGGTGTAATTTCTTTCTCCATGAATTCCGTTTATAATGGAATTAATTATAGATAATAGGTATTAAATTCCTTTTTGCTTCGTGGGAGAAATATATAATAAATATAATTTTTTTTTATTACCGCAATCTGATTAAAAAAAAAAACTTTAATTCCTTACATTTTTAAAAACTTAATATAATAAAGTAATCTCGAAGAAAAAAGTTCTTTAACATTTAAAAATCATGAATCTTTTATATGTACTTGAAAGCTTTTAATATCAGCAATCAGCACTCAAGAAACTACTCGTAACTACGTTATACCTTATACTTTTAACTTTAATTAAATTTTGCATTGTACATTTTCTTTAAGAAACAATTTTGTAAACGTCTTTAGAGAAGGAATATGTGTGATTTAGTGTACTGTGATTTAGATGTAATTTAACATATTTTCTAAGTAGTAGTTATAGTACCAAATCTTTAATTAGCTTAATTAATGCCTCTAATAATGCAGTAAATTTTGAATACATCAAAATCAGTATATATTTTTTTCTAAATGCAAAAAATGAAACAAAAAGGTTTTTTTTTTCATTTTGCGTAATAGAATAAGACTAATTAATTCGCTCTTTCCATTTCTTTTTTCATAATGTTAAATTGCGTATCTCCAAACTTATACGAAAGAGCTTTAGAAAATTAATTTAGGGGGGTTCTCAAATGGCCTGCTCATTAATGCGAAGCTTTCTGGCACATTTTTGAACTTAAAGGCATAAAATTAACAGGCCTGACTATTGAAGCGATATTGAATCGAATTGTGTTTTCCATTTTTTGATCAATAAATTACTTATCAAGTTATAATCTATTCGTGTCACGTGACGACACGATGTTCCCCTTCTGTCTCTGCTCCCTCGGGATTTCGGTACAAAACGCCGAATTTGACAGTATTTTCTGAAATATCTTCTGCCTTTACCAAAATATTGAAAACTCATTTCGATGATCTAGTTTCTAAATACGAACAACTTCCAAACTCATCCATTTCTGAACAAAAAATGAATTCAAAAAAATGTGTCAAAAAGTAGCTCATTTCTATTAGTAACGCAAATACACACACAAGCTGATGTTAAACCAACAGCAGCGTTCTTTTCAAATTTCTCGTTTGCATTTCAATATTTTTAAATGTTTTTTTTCTAGCGCAGGATATCTTAAATTGATGTTTAACTGGGTACTTTCGCACTTTTTCGGTTTTGGTTGCATTTTTTTTTTTTTTTTTTTGGAGGGGGTGGGGATGACAATTTTACTTTCGAAACCGGTTCAGAAAATGAAAGTGTCCTCAAGCCAAAAAAAAGAAAAAAAGAAAACAGAAAAGAAAAGGAAAAAAAAAAAAAGAAAAAACTGCAACAAAAATTGAAAAAGTCCGAAAGTACCCGATTAGACATCAACTTCAGATATCCTATGAAAAAAAAAAAAAAAAAAAAAAAAGAAGAAGAGAAAATTACAACAAAAAATTTAAAAAGTCCGAAAGTACCCGGTTAGACATCAACTTTAGATATCCTATGCAAAAAAAAAAAAGAAAAAGAAAAGAAAAAAAAGAAGAAAGAAAAGAAAACTGCAACAAAAATTGAAAAAGTCTCCGAAAGTACCCGGTTAGACATCAACTTCAGATATCCTATGCAAAAAAAAAAAAAAAAAAAAAAAAAAAAAAAGAAAAGAAAAGAAAAGAAAGAAAGAAAGAAAGAAAGAAATTAAAAATATTGAAAGGAAAACAAGAAATTTAAAAAGAACACTGTCACTGGTTTAACACTAGCTTGCAAGTGTCTTCGAGTTACTAGCGTAGGCTCTTAATTGTTAGTGACTAATAGAAGCAATCAATTGTTTTATATTTGAAATATATAAAAAATTAAATGTATGGCCTTTTTCTTACTCTATTTTTTTCTACTTTATTTATCCAAATGCTTTACGCTTACAATTTTGTTTGACTTCAAATTATTCTATTCAAGATTTATTTGATACTTTGAAATACTTTTGGTAATAAAATTATTATACAATTAAAGTAATAAAATCTATTTATGATTCTGATATATATGAGACAAGCGTATGGAAGTGGTGCTGGTATGAAATTACTCAATTTAAAACAATTAGAAACACTTTTAAAATAAATCATTTTATTTTAATCATAATATAAAAATTGAATCAATTCTTATTATAATCAAGTTATAAAAATGCATAAAAAGTCGTTCATGTTCGCAATAAATTCTAAGAAATTCACATATTCTAAAAAAATTATTTCATAAGATTTGCTTCTAATAATAATCGTTTATTTCCCCCCCCCCCCTTTTACATTAAAATCACTTACATATTCACAATAATCTAACTACTTTTTGAAGAGAAATAATTTTTTTCAATCTATTTTTTTTTTTCGAATTATTAAATTGTATTCAAAGATTTAATTAACTTTCGATAAAACGTATTAAATTTATTTTTGCTTTCAGGAAATAAACAATAAACTCCACCTTATCTTTATTTATTACCGTTATCTATAAAAAAAATTCTTTAATGTCAACATTTTTAAGAATTTAACATAATAAAGTAATCTCGGAAGGGTATGATGCTTTAATATTTAAAAATCCAAAATGGTGTATGTATACTCAAAAGCTTTTAATATTTATAAACATGATGTATTCAATAAATTAACGACGTTGTGCATTCCACTTTTAAGTTTTATTAAATTTTGCATTCTATATTTACTTTAAGTATTAATTTCGCGATATTCCTTAGAGAAAAAAAGACATATGCGATTTATTGTAACGTTCGTTAGATGTAATTTCAGATATTTTCTAAGTAATGCTTCTTGTACCAAATCTTTAAATAGCTTAACTAATGTGTCTAATTAGCAGTAAATTTTAAATATCTTAAAATCAATTTACAGTCATTTGTTTTCCAAGTACAAAAATCGAACAAAAATCCCCTTTTGTTTCTTTTTGCATAATAGGAATAATTAATTAGCTCTTTGTACTCCTTTCTTCATAATATCAGGTTTTGTGCTACCACACATACATTTAAATGCTTTTAAATACACAATACACTATTTTTTTAGAAAAGTCATTTAATGGTAGAAGACAGCTTCGAAGAATTCAAGTGAGCATTCAAATGCTTTATCTTTCGATTTTCCCTTAAAAATTAGAGCTTAAAAAAGAAAAAAAAAAAAATGCCTTTTTGCTAATCAAAAAGCGTTTTTTTTTTTTTCTCTTTAATTCTGTTTAAATTTTGCTTGCAGTTTGTTTTTCATGTTTTGAAGTAAAATTATTACACAAATAAGGTGATCGAATTTATTTATGATTATAATTTCCAAGAGGCAAACATATTAAAGTGTTTCGTACAGATACGAAATTATTCCCTTGAAAACAACTAAATAGGTTTTTAAGATAAATCATTTTATTCTAATCATTATATATATATGTGATGATTTCTAGGGCCGAGATGATTGAGCAATAGCAATATCATTTTTAGCAAATGGTTTTTCGAAAATATGATGTGTTCTTTTCATAATCAACCGAAGAGGTTTCCGCGCTAGAATTTTGGCAGTCTACTTTTCACCGTCGATGGCGTGTGTACATAATCATAGTTAAGCATTTCATCCAAGAACACAGAAGTTTTTATTTTGAAGCTTAAAGTGACATCAGGGAAAAATCTCATTTCACTCGAGTCATCTTTTCGTTTTACTCACACGGTTCCCATTCCCATTACAGCAGAGCATGATGGTTATTTCTTTAAAATATACATTCCGTAGGCGTATAAGAAGAAGAATATTGGACTCTACGCCAATACCAGGCAGAGATTTTATTACTAACTTAACAAAACCAAACTCCGAACTAGCGTCCCTCTATTCGAATGTTCTCCGAAGCAAAAAAAGCGGCGGTATATCCTTTCAGTATGAGTAGGAATACATGGGTCACGTGACGGCTTGTGCGCCAATCGTGAGCCGGGATCTAACAGGGATTCTATGCGACGGCTTCAGAATATTGGAATAAAATGGTTTCCGCTAATGTTTTGGCGCCAAGGAAATTTCCAGCAGATTCCATGATGTTCGATGATTTAGCAATGACCCAGGGTGTTTTAGTTTAACTGATTACCGTTAGTTCTTGGTTTGAGAATATGGAATGATTTTGACTTTTAAGAAAAAGAAAAAAGAAAATAAGAAAAATGGTTTATCGAACCTGGAACACAGCCAGAATGGAATTAAAATAAAATGTTTTTACATTTTAATATAAGAAAAAGATTTTATAATCGGGCGAATTATTTTTAGTATCGGAACTTATTAAAACAAATACAGCCTTTTTAGGAATTTAAAGAATTAAAAGAGACTTATGCGGGTTTTGTTAAAAGTATGAATATTAGGGAGTTTTTATAATTTAAAGATAAAGACGCCATTTATTGAATTAACTAGCATCAATTAAAATATTGAATTTAGATATGAGGTTTTTGGAATAAATAGCGTTAAAATAATTAATAAACGGATGAAATAAATATTATAGAGTAAGTTAGAATAGGATGGAATAAAAATACTTTAGCTTATCGCGATAAATTTTAAATTTTGTTATATATATATATAATAGATATATATATATAATCAGTGAATTTCCGAGTTTATTGCGAAAATGATTGAATTTTTATAGATTTGTGTAACTTGATTGTAATAAGGATAGTATATATATATATATATATATATATATATATATATATATATATATATATATATATATATATTTATATATACTATCCTTATTACAATCAAGTTACACAAATCTATAAAAATTCAATCATTTTCGCAATAAACTCGGAAATTCACTGATTCTAAATAATTCATTTCATAAGATTTGCTTCCAATAATAATAGTTTATTTTTTTTTCTCTCCTTTACATTAAAATCACTTATATATTTATTCACAATAACCTAACCACTTTTTTAAGAAAAATAATTTTTTTTTTCAATCTTTTTTTTCTAAATTATTAAATTGCATTCAGTGATTTAATTAACTATCAATAAAACGCATTAAATTTATTTTTGCTTTCAGGGAATAAACAATAAACTCCATCTTATCTTTATGTATTACCATTATCTAAAAAAAAAAAAAAAAAAAAAAATCCTTTAATGTCAACATTTTTAGGAACTTAACATAATAAAGTAATCTCGGAAGGGTAAAACGCTTTAATATTTAAAAAATCCGAAATGGTGTATGTGTACTCAAAAGCTTTTAATATTTATAAACATGCTGTATTCATGAAATTAACGACGTTGTGCATTCCACTTTTAAGTTTTATTAAATTTTGCATTCTACATTTACTTTAAGTATTAATTCCGCGATATTCCTTAGAGAAAAAAACTTATGCTGTTTATTCCAATGTTCGTTAGATATAATTTCAGATATTTTCTAAGTAGTTCTTTTTCTTCCAAATCTTTAAATGGCTTAACTAATGTGTCTAATTAGCAGTAAATTTTAAATATCTTAAAAGCAATTTACAGTTAATTGTTTTCTGAGTACAGAAAATTAAAAAAAGGTGTTTTTTTCCCTATTTGCATAATAGAATAGGACCAATTAATTGGCTCTTTCTATTCCTTTCTTCATAATATCAAGTTGTGTGCTACCAATCTTATATTTTACATACTTTTTTTTTAATAAAGAATTTACTATTTTGGGGAGAAAAGCCATTTAATGATTGATGACAGTTTCGAAGTAATCAAGTGAGCATTCAAATGTTTTATCTTTGGATTTATCCATAAAAATTATAGACATTAAAAAAAAAAAAAAAAACAGCCATTTTCCCTTTTTTTAAAAAAGCGTTTTTTTTTTTTTTTTTTTTTTTTTTTTTTTTCTGTTTGTATTTTGCTTATTGTATTCAGTTTGTTTTTGATGTTTTGAAATACCTTTGATAATAAAATTATTACACAAATATGTTAATCGAATTTATTTATGATTATAATTTCCATGATGCAAACATATTAAAGTGTTGTGTACAAATACGAAATTATTCCCTTCAAAACAACTAAATAGGTTTTTAAGATAAATCATTTTATTTTAATCATAATATAAAAATTCAATCAATACGTATAATAATCAAGTTATAAAAATGCATAAAAAGTCGTTCATGTTCGCAATAAATTCGGAAAAATTCACTTTCTAAATAATTTATTTCATAAGTTTTGCTTTCAATAATAATAGTTTTTTTTTTCTCTCTTTTATATTAAAATCACTTATATATTCATTCACAATAACTTAACTACCTTTTTAAGACAAGTAATTTTTTTCAATCTATTTTTTCTGAATTATTAAATTGCACTCAATGATTTAATTAACTTTCGATAAAACGTATTAAATTTCTTTTTGCTTTCAGGGAATAAACAATAAACTCCATCTTATCTTTATTTATTACCGTTATCTATAAAAAAAATTCTTTAATGTCAACATTTTTAAGAACTTAACATAATAAAGTAATCTCGGAAGGGTAAAACGCTTTAATATTTAAAAATCCGAAATGGTGATTGTGTACTCAAAAGCTTTTAACATTTATAAACATGATGTATTCAAGAAATTAACGACGTTGTGCATTCCACTTTTAAGTTTTATTAAATTTTGCATTCTACAATAACTTTAAGTATTAATTCCGCGATATTCCTTAGAGAAAAAAAACACATGCTGTTTATTCCAAAGTTCGCTAGATGTAATTTCAGATATTTTCTAAGTAGTTCTTTCTGTACCAAATCTTTAAGTGGCTTAATTAATGTGCCTAATTAGCAGTAAATTTAAATATTTTAAAAGCAATTTACAGTTAATTGTTTTCTGAGTACAGAAAATCGAAAAAAAATTTTTTTTTTCCTTTTTGCATAATAGAATAGGACAAATTAATTAGCTCTTTCTATTCCTTTCTTCATAATATCAAGTTGTGTACTCCCAAACACTTATATTTTACATACTTTTGAAAAAAGAATATACTTTTTTTTTGGGGGGGAAAGCCATTTAATGGTAGAAGACAGTTTCGAAGAATTTAAGTGAGCATTCAAATGTTTTGTCTCTTGATTTAACCATAAAAACTATAGACATTAAAAAAAAAAAAAAAAAAAAAAAAAAAAAAACAGTCCCTCTTTTTTTTTTTTTTTTTTTTTTTTTTTTTTCAAAAAGCGGTTTTTTTTATTATTATTATTCTGTTTAAATTTTGCTTATTGTATTCAGATTGTTTCTGATGTTTTGAAATACTTCTGATAATAAAATTATTACACAAATAAGATAATCGAATTTATTTATGATTATAATTTCCATGAAGCAAACATATTAAAGTGCTGCGTACAAATACGAAATTATTCCCTTGAAAACAACTAAATAGGTTTTTAAGATAAATCATTTTATTTTAATCATTATAAATATATATATATATGTGATATCCTTATTATAATCAAGTTACACAAATCTATAAAAATTCATTCATTTTCGCAATAAACTCGGAAATTCACTGTATATATATATGTGTGTGTGTGTGTATGTGTGATATATATACATATAAGTGATTCATGTTGCCATAAACTCGGAAATTCCCTGATTCTAAATAAATTATTCCATAGGATTTGTTTCCAATAATGATAGTTTATTTTTTTTTTTCTTCCTTTTACATTAAAATCACTTATAAAAACACACACGCAATAACATAACGACTAAAAAAAGTTTTTTCAATCTATTCTTTCTGAATTATTAAATTGCATACAATGATTTAATTAACTATCGATGAAAGGTATTAAATTTCTTTTTGCTTCTAACAATAAATAATAAACGCCAGATTATCTTTATTTATTATTAGAATCTCAAAAGAAAAAAATAATAAAATAATAATAAAATAATAAAAATTAATTAAAAAAAGTTTAAAAAAAAACTTTAATATCAATATTTTTAATAACTTAACGTAATAAAGAAATCTAGGAAGGATAAAATACGTTAATATTTGAAAATCAGAAATCATGTATGAGTGCTTAAAATCTGTTAATACTTATAAACATGATGCATTCAAGAAATCAATGACGTTGCGCATTCCAATTTTAAGTTTAATTAAATTTTGCATTATACGTTTATTTTAAGTATTAATTTCGTAATCTTCCTTGGAGAAGGAAAATAAAATGATTAAAAACAGTGAAATAAGTTTTATTAGACTGTTGACATATGTTTCAGCTCAGTCTGAGTCAGTATCAAAACAAAAAAGAATATTCTATTAATTACACGGTCTATGAAGTTATTTGAAACGCTAGCATTTATTTTTTCGCGTACTTTTTAAAAATTACGTGATCATCCAAGAAAAAAATAAAAATAAAGTGCGTAATTTTTAAAAGTACGTGCAAAATTAAATGAAAGCGTTTCAAATAACATCATAGATCGTGCAATTATAAAATATTATTTTTTGTTTTGATAATCGCTCCGATTGAGCTGAAACATACGTCAACAGTCTAACAAAACTTATTTTACTGTTTTTTATCTTTTTATTTTGCATTTTTTAGCAGTTAAAAAAGACGTATAGAACATAATTAATTAATTCGTTCTTTCTATTCCTTTCTTCGTAATATCAAGTTGCGTACCATCAAACTTACGTAAATAAACAATATACTGTTTTGGGGGAAAATCGTTTAATGATAAAAGACAGTTTCAAAGAAGATTTGTCTTTCAATTTATCCATAAAAATTGAACCATTTTTTTTAATCACCTTTTTTTTCGAAAAGCGGTTTATTATTATTATTATTATTATTATTATTTTGTTTGTATCCCGCTTATTGTATTCAGTTTTGATAACTCTGATAATAAAATTAGCACACAAATAAAATAATCGAATCTATTTATGATTATAATTTCTATGAGGCAAACTTGTTAAATTGTTGCGTACAAATACGAAATCATTCACTTGAAAACAACTAGATAAATATTTAAGAAGTCATTTCATTTTAATCATAATAATAATTTTAAAAAATGTATCCTTGTTATAATCACTTTACACAAATATATAAAAAGTGATCCATGTCGCAATAAAGTCTCAAGTTCGCGAATTCTAAATAAATTATTTCATAAAATTTGCTTCCAGTAATAATATTTTTAACTTTTTTTTTACGTTAAAATCACTTACATATTTACAATGCTCTAACTACCTTTTATTTTTACGCTAAAATCACTTACATATTTACAATGCTCTAACTACTTTTTTTTTTACGTTAAAATCACTTACATATTTACAATGCTCTAACTACCTTTTTTTAAAACGTTAAAATCACTTACATATTTACAATGCTCTAACTACCTTTTTTTTTTACGTTAAAATCACTTACATATTTACAATGCTCTAACTACCCTTTTTGTTTTTTAACTGAAAATTTATTTAATTTATTTTTGCATGAAATTGCGTTTGATTATGTAATTAACTATAAAGGTGTTACATTTCTTTTTGCTTTCCGAAAATAAATAATAAATTTCAACTCATCTTTATTTATTACCATTATCGCATAAAAATCTGTTAATGCCAACATTTTGAAGAATTTATCATAACAAAGAAGTCTCAGAAGGGGGGGGGGGGTGTAACTCATATATCAGACAGAACTAATATATATGCACATAAAAGCCTTTAATATCTATAAACATGCATTCAAGAAGTTAACGGCGTTATGCCGTCTATCTTTAAGCTTAATTGAATTTTGCAATGTACATTTAATTTAAGAAATAATTCTGTAATCCTCCTTAGAGAAGGAACATGTGTAGTTTATTGTAATGTGCATTAGACGTAATTTGAGATATTATCTAATTAAGGCTTATACTACCAAATCTTTACTTAGCTCAACTTATGTGCCTAATTAGCAGTAGATATTGAATAATTTAAAATTATTTCCCCGTCGTTGTTGTTGTTGTTTTCTTGTTTTCTTTTTTTGGGGGGGAGAGGGGGAAGAGGGGCGTATTTTATTTTATTTTATTTTATTTTATTTACTTTCTTTCTTTCTTTCTTTCTTTTTTTTTTAGTGCAAAAATAAAATAAAGATTTTTTTGTTTGTTTGTTTCATAGAATATAGCTAATTAATTCCCTGTATCTGTTCCGTTCTGCATAATCTCAAGTTGTGAACAACCTATTTTCAAATGCATGTAAATGCTTGTAAAAAGACAATATACATTATTATAGGGAAAATTCACTTAATGGTTGAAAAAAATTTCGAAGAATAAATGTAAACATTCAATTGTTTTGTCAATATATCAATAAAGATTAGACCAATTGATTTTTTCCATGTACTTTATTTGTCCAAATTCCAATTTTGCTTGTATTCGTATTATTATATTCAGGTTTTATTTGATAATTTGAAATATATTTGATAATAAAATTGTTGCACAATTAAAGTAATCCATTTTTTTATGATTATGATTTACATGAGACAAACATATTGCAGTGTTATGTACAGATATGAATTTGCTCATTTGAAAATATCTAGAAATGTTTTTAGGTTAAATAATTTCCTTTTAATGATAATGCAAATTTCAATCAATTCTTATTATAATCAAATTGTACAAATGTAAAAAAAAAAAAACTTTTCATGATTGCATTATATTTGCCAAATTCACTAATTCTAAATAAATTATTTATAAGATTTCCTTCTAATAATCATTGTTTATTTTATTATTATTATTATTATACGTTATAATCGTTTCTATATTTACAATATTCTAACCACTTATAAAAAAAAAAAAAAAAAAAAAAAAGAAAAGAAAAGAAACTTTATTTGAGATATTTTTTTCTGCCCTAAATTGAATTCGATAATTCAAATAAATTTTGATAAAAGGTATTATATTTCATTTTGCTTCCTGGAATAAATAATAAACTACTAGAGATACCTCATAAGAATTTTTTTATTGTTAACATTTTTCATGTATCAACATAGTAGAGTAATCTTGGAGGGGAAAGAAATCTTTAAGATTTAAAAATTCAAAATCCTGCACGTACCCATATTTTTAAAGCTTTTGATATCTATAAACATACACTGAAAAAAAAAAAAAAAAAAAAAAAAAAATGTTGATTTTACAGTATAATACTGGCATCCCAGCAGCCAGTATTATACCGTAAAATTAATAGTAATAAAGAGTAAAATAAGCAGTAATACGCTGCCGCGCATGCGCGGTATCGTATTGCTGTATTTTACTGTTTGTTATTGTTAATTTGACGGTACAATACTGGCAGCTGGGGTGCTAGTATTATACTATAAAATCAACGATATTTTTTGCAGTGTACATTCGAGAAATTAAGAACATTATGCTTTCAATTCTTAAGTTTAATTAAATTTTATATCATACTTTTTTTTAATAATTTTGTAACTGTCCTTAGACCTTAGTGAATGAACATATTTGTTTTATCAGTTGTAATTAGAGATATTACATGAAATGTCTAATTAGTGAGTGAGTATGACACAAATCTTTAATTAGTTTATGTGAAGCGTCTAATTCGAATTTTTAATTTTTTAGAACCAGATTACATTCGATTGTTTTTTTAGCACAAAAACAAAAAGCAACATTTTTTTTTTCTTTTACATAATAGAATAGTACTACAAATTCTTGTTTTTAATTAAAGTTACTTGTTAACTTTAAATTAAAGTGTAATTATTGCTTAAAGTGATAAAAACATAACACGAAATGTTTAAAAATACCTTTTAATATTAGATTACATACGTTTCCTTCGCTCAAACGGTGACATCTTCAGATCAAAATGATAAATAAAATTTTATCGCAAAGTTTTTGAAAATGATAAACATAAATCACGCGATCACATGTCCAATGCAAGCAGGTGCTTAAATTGGTCAAACTGGAAAACGTGAAAATTTGAAAATGATAAACATAAATCACAAGATCACATGTCCAATGTAAGCAGGTGCTTAAATTGGTCAAACTGGAAAACGTGAAAATTTGAAAATGATAAACATAAATCACGAGATCACATGTCCAATGCAAGCAGGTGCTTAAATTGGTCAAACTGGAAACCGTGAAAATATTATGAAATGTGATAATATAAACGTGAAAATATAATTTTCATGTTTTCCAGTTTGACCAATTTAAGCACCTCCTTGCATTGGACATATGATCTCGTGATTTATGTTTATCATTTTCAAAAACTTTGCAATAAAATTTTATTTATCATTTTGATCTGAAGATGTCGCCGTGTGAGCGAAGGAAACGTATGTAATCTATATTAAAAGGTATTTTTAAACTTTTTGTGTTATGTTTTTTGTCACTTTAAGCAATAATTACACTTAAATTTAGAATAGTACTAATTAATTCGTTCTAATAATTTATTTTCTACATATTTTAGTTTTATTGAAAAAAGAGTACTATTTGATGTTTTGAAATATTTTTCATAGTAAAATTGTAACACACGTAATATAATCAGACCTATTTATGGGTACAATTAATTAAGTTATTGATGTATAAAATTAGCCACATGAAAACAACTAGGAAGTTTCTAAAGATATAATATTTTATTTTAATTATAACCAAAAATTTCATTATTTCATATTATAATTAAATTATACACCTGTATCAAAAGAGGTTCATGTCTTGAGATTTTATTCATTATTAATTCTAAATTACTTTATTAAATTTGCTTTCAATAATAAACATTTAATCTCTTTTTTTTATTAATATTATTTATTTCCATTGGTATTAAAATTACTTACATATTTGCAGTGATCTAACGACTTTTTTAAAGAGAAATTTTATTGAATAAATTTTCTTACTGCTTTATTAAATTTCATTCGATAGTTTAATTAAATATTAATAAAAGTTATTACAATTCTTGTTGCTTTTTTGGAATGACCCCATCGTTATTTATTAGCGTTATCTCATAAAAATACTTTAATGTCAACATTTTTAAGAACATAACAAAAATAAAGCAATAACGATAAGAAAGAATTATTTAATATCTAACAATATATATATACTAAATTTCTTTTCATATCTATAAATGTACATTCTTTCGTTAAGCCTTCCACTTTTTTAATTAAATTTTGGATCATACATTTGCTTAAAAAAAATTGTGTAATGAGAATGAACATATGTAATTTATTGAAATATTCATTAGTTGTAATTTGAGATGTTGTGAGGGAAGTCTAATTAGTGTTTACAGTACCAAATTCTTTAATTAGTTTAACCAGTGCGCTTAATTAGGAGTAAAATTTGAATACTTTAAAATTAGTTTACAGTTGATTGTTTTTTGAGTGCAAAAACGAAATAAAAGACACATTTCTTTAATTTTAGTAATAGCACTAATTAATTTGTTCCATCCGTTTCATTTTTCAAATTGCCAAGATGTACATAATTAAATTTTCGTGTAGCTGCTTGTAAATAAACAATATGCTTTTTGGGGGGAGGAGAGGGTGGTGGTAGGGGTGGTGGTATTTTATGATATAAGACAATATAAAAATATTAAATAAGCATTTAGTTGTTTTGTCTTCCAATGTACACTAAAAAATTCACCTATTGTTTTCACTTGCTGCTGTTTTTCGTACATTATTTGTCATTGAGCTCCTTTTTTTCTGTTTGATTTATTATATTCTAGTCTCTGTAAAGTAAATCGTATAAAATGTTTTCAAAATATATTTAACGTTAAATTTGATTCGAAGTTTTTGTGACAATTAATCGCATTTTCCCTGTATGTACTGTTTAATTTGCCGTTCTAATTGTTCTACTTCACCAAAAATTATATTCCATCATCAAGTTTTTTATCACTTTTCAATAAAGTTGAAAATTATTTATGGCTTCGGTTTACCGGTCCGATTCATCCGTCTGTATATGACTACCCGAATTCTAATTACGAATCCTCTGCAAATTTTAAATATCCTGTAAAGTACAGTTGTAACGTCAGAGATGTCGTTGAACTACATAATTGAATTTTTCGTACATTATTTGTCGTTAGGCTCTTGTTTTAAAAAAAAAAAAATTCTATTTGGTTTATTATATTCTAGTCTCTGTAAAGTAAATGGTATAACATTTTTTGAAAAAAATTTAATATTAAATTTGATTTGAAGTTTTTGTGGCAGCTAATCACACTTTCTCTGTATATACTGTCTAATTTGCCGTTCTAATTGTCCTATTTCACCAAAAATTATATTCCATCATCAAGTTTTTTATCGCTTTTCAATAAAGTTGAAAGTTGTTTATAGCTTCGGTCATATATAGATGGATATCTATCTATGACTACCCGAATTCTAACTACGAATCCTCTGCAAATTTTAAATATCCTGTAAAGTACAGTTGTAACGTCAGAGATGTCGTTGAACTACATAATTGAATTTTTCGTACATTATTTGTCGTTAGGATCTTGTTTTTTTTTAAAAAAATTCTATTTGGTTTATTATATTCTAGTCTCTGTAAAGTAAATGGTATAACATTTTTTGAAAAAATTTTAATATTAAATTTGATTTGAAGTTTTTGTGGCAGCTAATCACACTTTCTCTGTATATACTGTCTAATTTGCCGTTCTAATTGTCCTACTTCACCAAAAATTATATTCCATCATCAAGTTTTTTATCGCTTTTCAATAAAGTTGAAAGTTGTTTATAGCTTCGGTCATATATAGATGGATATCTATCTATGACTACCCGAATTCTAACTACGAATCCTCTGCAAATTTTAAATATCCTGTAAAGTACAGTTGTAACGTCAGAGATGTCGTTGAACTACATAATTGAATTTTTCGTACATAATTTGTCGTTAGGCTCTTGTTTTTTAAATTTTTTTCTATTTGGTTTATTATATTCTAGTCTCTGTAAAGTAATGGTATAACATTTTTTGAAAAAAATTTAATATCAAATTTGATTTGAAGTTTTTGTGGCAGCTAATCACATTTTCCCTGTATATACTGTCTAATTTGCCGTTCTAATTGTCCTACTTCACCAAAAATTCTGTTCCATCATCAAGTTTTTTATCGCTTTTCAATAAAGTTGAAAGTTGTTTATAGCTTCGGTTATATATAGATGGATATCTATCTATGAATACCCAAATTTTAACTACGAATCCTCTGAAAATTTTAAATATCCTGTAAAGTACAGTTGTAACGTCAGAGATGTCGTTGAACTACATAATTGAACACTCAAGCTTTTAAAGACAATTAACAACAATTTATTTAACAAAAGAAACAAGAAAGATTTTGGGGGAAATATTAAATCTAACTTCTAATTCACTAATTTTCCTTCGAGCAAAAAATTGATTGCAATAAACTAGCTTAAATAGCATTGCAAAAGTAAATAAGTATTACTCACTTGTACTTTAAGCTTCAAATGTATCTTTATGTAATGGAAGTCTTGTAAACTTTAAAAAATACGCTATTGATGTAAATCAAAGCTTTTAACGCTTACCAAGACAGATATTCTATTTGATCTTAATATATTGTTTTTTCAGACAAGCTAAATAACTGACTCATTCTAACGCAGATGATCCCCAATGGTTTCACTTGAGAATCGAACTATTCGGGAAGATTCGTGCAAAAACCCTCATGATCAGTAAAAGCTTCACAATGTGTAGGAAATAACCAAATGTAAAAGCTAAATACCATATATTCAGAAACTATAAAGGAACATTCCAACTTCACCGAGTCTACTCACATGAAGGAAAGCTAAAGAAAAATTAGCTCAGTCGCACATAATTTCTTAAGTTACGAACACTAATCTTTCACGTACGGGAGAAACATTCGCAAATAAGTTTCTCAACTTTGAGACAGCCAATGCTTCCATTACATAGAGAAGTATATTCATTTTTTTAAATTCCGATTATATTTATTATTATTTTTTAATATGCACAGCTCTTTTGAATATATTTTTGTCATCGGGTAGTTATTATTTGAAATGCCACTGAGATTTGTGTTTAAGCCATTTATGATTTTCAAAATTAAGGTGTTTATAAAAATTTTATTCACATTTTAAGTGATTAGGGAATCAATTTAGATCACAGAGTTGTAAATCTGTAGGAAGCCTCGAGTTGACCGCAACATCCACATCAACAGATGGCACACATGACATTCATACAATCATTGTTCAATTAATTAACTAATCAGTGCTTCTTGTAGAGGGAAGCGAGGTCGAAGAACCTCCCGCGGCGATTTTGCTAAGAGGTGGAACATACACAAAATACTTGGTTAAAACTTAATAAATTCTTTAGAAACTATCATTCATAAGGGTGCTGAAGAAAGTTTCCCCCAAGGCTCCCTTGCTACTAATGCCGCCTCTGTTACTAAATATAACCATTTAAGCATCAGATGTAGTTCTTATGTGTTTAATTTTATAATTCAAGACGAGTTTAATTCAAAATATTGATTGTATTTTCCTATTTTTCTTGCAGAGTCCTGTAGTTCATCGAGACCCCATTGCTCGTTTGGGATGCGCTTTCAGCAGCCAATTGCATTTGACGACGACTGGATCGTCTACACTAGCTTCTCTCAATCACAGGTAAGGGAAATGTTTGTGACAAAAATTACAAATAGACTATATTAAATTAAGTAAGTTATGTTTAAACTAATGCATGCAAGTAATAAAGTAATGTCTCAAATAACAAAGTTTCTTTTATGCACGTTATTCAAAATCTTTTTAGATGAAAATTTAAATTTATATATGTGTAATTACAGTGAAACCTTGTTAAGATGGACACCATGAAAGCCGAAAAAATTGTCCGGCTCACGGTGTGTTCATTTTAGTGAAAAAAAATACGCAAGTTGAGCATTGACCGGAGAATTAGAAAATTGACCATAAAACGGGTATCCACTTTAGAGAGGTGTACGTTGAGTGAAGCGCCACTGTATTTTATTACTTGCTACTGATAATCAAGATTTGGATACTACAAATCTATACTAAATTAGATGCTTAGTTCAAAATTTATATATAAAAAGTAAAACACAATTCTTTAGCGAGTAATAACACAGGTTTGCAGAAAAATACTTTTAAAATTGCTTTAATTTTGGTGACTGATTATTATGTTATTTTTAGTCCTGATTCTAAAAATGAAATTATTTTTTTTCTATCAGTTAAGGATTTTTCCAAAGTGATTGCATATTTTGAAGAAATCAGTTGAAATCTCGAAATTTTGACATTTCATTTAAATTTCATTAATTCATAAATCCATATAAATTACATTTATATCCTAGTTCAAGTAATTCTTAAATATACTTTTGATAGAAGTTGTGTAGAAAAGAAAGTTATCTAGAAAGTTACAAGTCCTCATAGTAACGTTTTTTCTTTACGTCAAACCTTTTTTGCCACTTTCCCTCTTGTTAACATTGCAGTCATTGTCTCTTTGTAGTAACCAGCAGTAGTCGGCTATTATGCTGACATTCCATCTTCCTTGATATCGCCGCTCCATTTCCTTTATATCCTGGTGAAATTTTCCACTTTTTTCCTCACTAACTGCACCTAAATTTTTAGGAAAATATTCCAGGTACGAATCGAGAAAATAAACATTTAAACTTTCACTACAGCCTAAAATCTTGAAATTTTTTACTATCTCTTCTACAATAGATTTGTAGTTTGTGTCCTTCTTGTTTCCAAGAAAGCTAGTAATAACTAGTTTGAAAAATTTTCAGGCTTTTCTTTCGTTTGTTTCCATTTTGGACTTGAAATTTTTATCTTTCATTATTTCCCTGATGTCTGGTTCTACAAACACACCTTCCTTCATTTTTGCTTCGGATAAACCCGGGAACTGGTCACAAAGGTATTTGAAGTATTCACCTTCTTTTGATAAAGCCTTGACAGTTGTTGCATAAGACCTTCTCACCAAACCATTGATATACCAAACCAAAGAGATTGTTTTTTTACCTTGTAACCATTGTCTTAATTCTTCTACACAAATACAACAAACTTTGTGTCGAGCCCAAGGTTTGTCTTGATCCCCCAATTTCATGCCAAAATAAACAAATGCATTTTTTTTTACCAAATCCCAAAATGCTGCTATTTTGTTTTTTCACTGTATAATTACCACAAATATAGCAGAAACAATTCCGTCAATACATCCTCTGGAAGCCATTCTTGTCTAATGCAACAAAAACTAGAAGTTAAAATTACTACTACAACCTATAACTCACAGGTCGGAATATAAACACATGTGTATAGCACAGAGCAAAGGAAGACACTGATTGAGGAGCAGCGATAGGGTAAGTGAAAAGGGGTGGGAAGAAGGGGTGGAGGGCAGACATCTGCAAGCAGGAGAGTTATCCCATTTCAGCTGGTTTCCTCTGTGTTCAATATTGTGTTTAATAAGCTGTTTACACGATTCAGAAGAATATTCTGTAATGAAATAGTTTCTTCTTTCTTATTTAGTAGTTTAATGCACCAATTCACTAATTTAAGTCTATAAATATGTTTATCAAGCTCATATAAATAATACTTTTTTGGTCAAAATATACTAAATTCGTAAAAAATTGATTGCAATTTGTGATGAAACGGCACGTGATAGAATTTTTTCTTTATTTTTCCATTAATCAGCATCCAAAAAACTATAAAAAACTTACTTTACCGACAATTTTTTCATCGCAGGCCTGTGTAATGAATTGAAGTCAGAATAATAATACGAAAAAAAAGTATAGCAAAAATTACGTAATAAAACAATTATACAAAAGAAAGGATTTCTAATGAAAACATAAAAATGTTTTACAAAATATATGTTCCGTGTCACATGTTTCTGCTCCTGATGCTTTATAAACCAAAAATGTTATGAAATCAGAAAATCAAGCTCTATTTTTTCTTTTCCTGAACATATATACATTTGAAAAGCTCTTCTTGTTGTTTTCTGTATATCTCTCTCCTAATTCAGGTTGCGAAATTTCAAAAAGTACAGTCAAACTTTAAAAGTCTATAATTCATTAGTTTTAATAACTACAAAGATAAATAAGTGACATGTTTATAAGGAAGCTCATACATTTAAAATAATTAACACTTTCATCAATAAATTGTTCTTCGATGTCTGACCTATGATACTAATACTCAAACCACATGTGAAACTGGATTAAGGATATTCTGTTTTTACTCTTCATTCAGCTGAACTATTGAAATGTGAAGAAAACAATTTGCAATTTGTATTAGAATTAATTTGAACATTCTTACAGGTTGAGACAATACAGAAAAATCCGTGGTAGCTAAAACATTAACTCCAAAATATAATTTATGATTCGCATAATCTATCTATAAGCAGCTGAGTATTTTTACTCTCGTCTGGATTCTGACAAATCCACTAGCCTTACAAGTATTCGCACCCTTCAGAAACAGCAGCAGTAGCAGCAACACAGAATTCTCTTTCAGGGGTCCTTCTGTCCAGGGACCACCAGAAAGATTTAATGCGCCATCCTAAGAGATGGATTTCTCCTCCCTCATTTTTCGAACAGAATAGTTCGGAGAAAATTTCAGTGCAATGGTACCCTTTGAAAAGGAATTATGTGTTGCTGCTGCTGCTACTGTCGCTGAAGGATGAGAATATTCAGAAGGCTATTAGATTTGTCAGAACCCAGACGAGAGTAAGAGTTTTTGACTGCTCGTTGATCAACCCTGTCAATTCATATATTGAAGTTAATTCTTCAGTTCAATTAGTATTATGAAACAAATAGATATAATAGGCTACAGATAAAGTGCTTTTGAAATGTATAATAAACTCAGAAAGAAAAATGGAACTTGTTTTTCTTATTTCATGACATTTAAAGATTGTAAATCGTCGGTGACAGAAACGTAGAAAATGGAAATATTTTGTGAGAGATTTTTGCGTTTTTATATTCTGTAGCAAAACAATCCATCTACAAAGATTCACTGAATCGCGATAAGGGTTTTCTTATCCTTCACCAATAGCTAATTCCTAAACCGTTTAGTCTTAGAGGAATAATTCTAATTGCAAAAAAAAAAAAAAAAAAAAAAAAAAAGTTTCAAATATTGTTCTTTATCATATGCAAATCCATTTACGTCAAGATAGTTATATCTTTTTTTAAGTTACGAAATTTAAATTTTTATACATTCTATAAGTTATATTTAGAAAAACCTCCTCCTTGCTCTAACAAGTATAATAGTAAAAATCTCATTTTTCTGTGACCAAAATTTACTGAGTTCTGATACATTGAATTTTATGAACTTTCAGCGGTTTCTGGCACTAAAAGCGCGTTTTTTCGTTTATAGAGCCAGGAAACATCAAAGGTTCATAAAATTAAAAATATCATAACTCGGTCCTAACGTATATCAATTGACAGGATCCATCTGCGAGCAGCCGAGCATTCGTACACTCGTCTGGGTTCTGACAAATCCACTAGCCTTCCAAGTATTCTTACCCTTCAACAACAACAGCAGCAGCAACAACAACACAGAATTCCTCTCCAGAGGGTACCTGTGCCCAGGGACCACCAAGAAGATCAACTGCCAATACTCGACCACCACAGACTACCGCCCCCGCTGGATTCCGGGGGCGACAGTAGTGATCCAGACGATGGTTGTTCCAGGCTGGAAGACCTCTATCCCAAGAGATGGATTTCTCCCCCAGCTTCTTTCGGAGAGAATAGCCATCCTCAAGCTAGGTACGATCCCTATGGAAGAAGACTGCCTCTCACACCAAGTGGTAAGCTTTTACCTTTTTGTTTAATATTCATGCGATCTTATACCCCACTGATGGTAACCAACATCGATCGAAAATATTTTATATCAAATCCTTCCCGCCTTAATGCTTAAAATACTTGAAGCAACAAATTGTTATTTTTTAGGAAACAGTTACAGTGAGACCTGCTAATTTGGCCATCCTTGTATGTTGTCTACCTGTCTAAGTTGACTTCTTTCTTACACATAAAGAGTGCACCAAATATCGCTTTTACAAGTTTGATGCCTGTATAAGTTGTCCATCTGTTTGAGTTGACTAATAAATGGTTTCACGACTTGGTGACTAAATTACGGAGTTTTCACTGTATTATAGTCTTATTTATTATTTATCTTAATTAGCGTTTTAATTCTGTTTAGTTTATAATTTCTTAACCAAATAAAATATGTCAAAAATTGTCGCTTATAATAATTTGGTGGGAAGGACTGGATATATCTAGATTATTTGTTTCTATTCTGAACCGACAGTCTTCCCTTATTGATCTTGTGTATCTCAATATATCGACAACTTTTGCAGTGCCTATGTGCGTTCAATACCTTATTATAACACTAACCAACAGGGCTGTATCTCCTGAAATCTATCAATGAAGACCTTTTTTAATGCATTTTTAATGCTTAAGCATGCTTAAATAATATAATTAAAAAAATCAATGTCACTTTTTAATTCGTAAAACAATAATAATAAAACTAGCTAACTATTTTTATCAATAAGCACTCCAGTTTACTTATTTGCTGCAAGCCAGTTAATTCAAGATTTTTGTCCAAGTATGTCATAATATTTTGATCACATAATTGCTGTGTGAGATGGCATATCCTTCTGTACTAAAAAGAAAGGTCTTTCAACGAGAACTTCTCAATTTCGTTCAAAATTGCACTGGCATAAGAACATGTCTAAATGTAGCCACCATCTCAAAATTAGCTGCTTAAATAAAACTGATAGGCCACAAAAAATATTTGAAAACTGTGCCGAATTTTCAGAAATAATGCTTTATCGCCCACTGCCGAATTTTATGCCTATGCATTAAATTATATTGATTTTAAATGTGTGTTATTTTTCAGTACGGATTAGTCGTTAAGATAGGAACGACCATAAGGGGAGTAAAAAAAGGCCGCTTGTTTTCCTTTGGCTATTAAAAGTCATTTATTTTTGTAATTTATTAAAAAAATTACACAAAAACTGATGCTTTTATGGAATTTTTATTTCTTTTTCTGGTTTCCCCACTCTCAAAGAATATAAGAAGAAACTCATAACATTTGTATTTCTCTGGAAAAAGTTAAATGGACATCTATGATTGAGATTCTAACTATAGCTTACATTCAAACGTGTAGCTTTGTCGAATATGCTCACTTGTTTATAGATTTGTATTAGCAATGTAAGATGCATAAAAATTGTAATGTGTAACAAAAAAAATTGACTTTGTGAGGAAAGCATTGGCCTTGTGTATAACGACCAATTTTCTGCACTCTGGAACATTCGTGTACACAAAGAAGGGTGCAGGGAAAGACTCCTCTCTCTAAATCTTTAAGAGGAAAAATAATAAAAGAGGCACTGAAAGAATGTAAATTAAAAAAAAAACCTTTGTGATTGTGATTGAACAGATTGTAGCACGATTATATTTTTATTGCATGGCAATTTTGTTTTAAAGGTCTTCCTTTATTTCATTACAAGTGTATACCGTATTTTTATTTTAGTTTGACTTTTTTCATTAACTTTGTCGAATGTACTGTGTACCATATGCACTCTGTACCATAACCAATTAAAGTCTTCAGTTTTCAAATCGAATGATATTAAGCAAGGAAAAGTAAAAAGATGGTATCTACAGCCAGTTTTTTCCTTTTTTGGGAGGGGGAGGGAAGGGAGGTGGAATGGAACTTATAAGTTGTTAGCTACAATAACTTTTTTTAAAAATAAATGTATATGAATAAATTTCCTATTTTTTTTCAAGAGGAGAGATTGGTCCCTTTTCTTGCGCTCACGATTTTGATAAAATTAGATAACACGTTTGAAAATATTGTTGATTTTTTTTTTTTCAGAAATAATACACGTTATGCTTGAACTTTTACAAAGTATAATATAATATAAAAACTTTTGAAATAAAACATTTATTGTTCAAATTATGTCTAAAGAACGTACGTTTTAACTTAACACTGGCTGATTAATCTTTCAATAGTTTATATCTCGCTATCTTGTCATTCATGATTTGTGAAAATTTGCATTTCCACGTTTTTTGGCATACGGAACTTAAGTATGCAGTAAAATTATAGTGCTGCCTACTACAATTCGTAGCAGGAAGACCGGACCACTTGTGCTATGATCTGCCGTTTGTAAGGAAAGGTGAAAATGCTTAAAAGATTGCAAATGTTTAGAGTGCAAAATTTTAAAGTGCAAATTTTAAAGTGAAAAATTTTAAAATAACAGCTAGTTGGTTGATTGGTTCATTACCGGCTCCTTTAATTAAAAGTTCAGGTTTTTTCAAATTAGAACTAAATGGCTTTAAATATGACTATGGCTTTAAATTATGGCTTTAAATATGACTATGCTAAAAATTAAAATAGTTAAATTACAATCGAGTTTATTCACTGAATGAAAAAGGATGATGTGTCAAAAGTGTAATGTCGGAGATCAAGAGGAACATCTACTCCCCACAACATATAGGAGCTTTGCATAAAAACTTTTTAAGACTTAAATGTAATTTAGAGGGTTTTTTTGTTTCATTACTCTTTAAATAACAAATCTCACTCACCCACACTTTCTGTTTTTTTTTTTCAACTGGAGGAAGGTAGAGGCTGGCACGCTATTGTTATGTATGAAAATCTCAAATGAAATAGATGCTATAGTAAAGGAAAATAGCCCATGTTACTATAGCATGGCGAGGAAAATTGATTGTGTGTGTTGAATTTCAATTTAAAAATGCTGTCCCTCTGCCAAAAATCAACTTTAATTCGTTGAATTATTAGGAATATATTTTTAATCAATAAACCAAAATAGGTTAAATGGATTAATTTTTCTTATTTCAATGTATTCATTCTTTTACATAAGAAACTTACTCTCAAAAAGAAATTTAAGATTTTTCTTTTATAAAAGAGCAAAAATCATTAGAACAACAGTCGTTTGAATCTAACAACTCGCAAGAATTCTTAACATATAAACAGACAATAAATTGGGAGCGAAATAGAAGTTGAAATCTTCTGTAATTCAAATTAAATTAGCCGCAAACGTGCATTTTTAAATCAAATAAATAGAAAAAGCTAAATTAACACACTAATTCTTCAAAACCAATAATGCATCTGTTAGAAACGACTGTATATTAATGCATATCTTTTATCTTGAATCAAAAGAAACTTACTCTCAAAAAGAAATTTAAGATTTTTCTTTTATAAAAGAGCAAAAATCATTAGAACAACAGTCGTTTGAATCTAACAACTCGCAAGAATTCTTAACATATAAACAGACAATGAATTGGGAGCGAAATAGAAGTTGAAATCTTCTGTAATTCAAATTAAATTAGCCGCAAACGTGCATTTTTAAATCAAATAAATAGAAAAAGCTAAATTAACACATTAATTCTTCAAAACCAATAATGCATCTGTTAGAAACGACTGTATATTAATGCATATCTTTTATCTTGAATCCTTATTGAAATAGCGCTTGGCAGTATTGGTACCATTCGTGCATTTATCCACCGATAAGATTACATTTGGTGATGAAAATTCTATTTTTTTCATATTTTTTTACTGCTTTCGTACTCCTATTTAGCAGCTGATTTTTTACACACGTGCTAATTAAAGTGAATATAACTCACTCTATTTTTTTCCAAAAAAATGTTTGGAGTTCGCGTTGAAAGATCTTCTTTGTAAAGTATCACTATTTAAATGCATCTTCAATTATAAAATTTACCTTCAGAATTTTCTAATCAGTTTCTAATTCTCTACACTGTAAAAAATGACCAATGTTTCTTATTTTATGAAAATATACTATAACCACGAACGAAAATATAATATAATCTTCTGAGTTATCCGAAATTCCGAATAGCGTGTTCCATTGTCTTTTGAATCCCCATAAACCAATACATTTCCAAAATTTAAAGAATTATTTATAAAAACAAAGTATTTTTCACTGCCCATATTTTTCAGAAACGTTTCCGAAGGGTTTTTATAGTGTATTAATGTCCTCAGGCTGGAATACCTGTTTTCGAATGCTATCAATTCTCAAGTAAACATTTTCATGCTCAAAAAACATGTTTAACCCCTTAATCGTCGTGCCCGAGACATTCACGGGCAGCATAGGTTACAATTGTTTCATTCAGATTGTTTGATTCCCACCAGTTTTTTAAAATATTGTAATTGGCTTTATTCTAGCATTATTTTATGTCTGTTAAATGACGGGAATATTTCTACTTAAAAAAAACTGGTGGTAATCAAGCAATCTGAATTTTTAAAAAGTAGCCTACACTTATTGGGCGCGACGATTAAGGGGTTAACAGACAAACATGCAAAATTAACAGCGTTAACAATAACATTAAAATTAAGATTACTTATTTACTCTTTCATGTATAAATTAACTTATGCGACTGAAAACGTTTACTTGAGAATTGATGACATTCGAAAAACAGGTATTCCAGGCTGAAGACACTAATTAATACACTATAAAAACCCTTCGGAAACGTTTCGGAAAAATACGGGCAGCGAAAAATACTTTGTTTTTATGAATAATTCTTTAAATTTTGGAAATGTTTTGGTTTCTAGAGATTCAAAAGACAATGGAACACGCTATTTGGAATTTCGGATAACTCAGAAGATTATATTATATTTTCGCTCATGGTTATAGTATATTTTCATAAAATAAGAAACATTGGTCATTTTTTACAGCATACTGATAATAATCAATATTTTTTATTCTTATTTTATTGTTATTTTCAGAGGTTTTAAAGTATTATGGCTCTAGACTGAATTCCTTCGAGCGAAAAGAATTACAAAGTGGAGAGTATGCAGAAATCTGGTACCTGGGGTTGGATGCCACCAAAATCGAAGGTGAAGAAGGTGCGCCTCACAACCACGGGTATGATGACGACAACGGATCCTACATCAAGGTTCGAAATTGTTATCTATTGATTATCTTGTTAGAATATGTAGTATAATTCGGGTAATATATTAAAAACAAAAACGACATTTATACCATTTTTTATTCAAACAGTTCTATTATGTGGTATTTTATTTTTCTTACTTGACATTTATCATGATTTTTATAGCAGATGTTGCTAAGTTTTTAGAATGTCGTGCTTTAAATCAAAATATATTGGATACCTTTTTTTTAGTATAGCGAGAGAGAGAAAATGATCTTGACGAGAGAATGAAATCTGGCAAGATATTTTCTGGCAACCTATGTAAATTCATAGATAAATAAGCATAAAAGTCCACCAGGTTTATTTTCAAAGCAGTTTATATCATTTGGCAACAAATCTCATTTTCTGACCGAATTGCGCCAATCTTAAAAAAAAAAAAAAAAAAAAAAAAAAAAAAAAACTCCATGGCTCTTTATAGTGCAAAAGTATCATTTATTGTTTGGCTTTACCGCTGTTATCGAGAATAGTTCTAACATTTAAAAACAATTAATACTTACTAAGAAACGTATTCAACTGTTAGTTCTGGATTTCGTCAAGGGTGATATCGTTGGAAAGCCTTGCCATGAGGATAATATATATGAACTATCCGCCCGACTCAACCGGTTACGCGATATAGGTCAATTTCTTTCGTGGCATCCTAACAAAAAAAAAAAAAAAAAAAAAAAAACGAGAAGAGTTTATCAGAAGCTAAAACTACACTCTTGTTTTAATCTCGTTAGTTAATCGTTAGTTAATACTCATGACAAGCGCTTTCCAATGATACAACTTCTAACGAAATCAGACCTCATAGCAAGACTTTTTCTACGATACAACTCTTGACGAAATCGGATTTCTTTTTTATTTTTCTTAATGTATGTACATTATTTGCAAACTGTTGGATTCGGGCGGGTAGTTCTTATATTTCTCTTGATCCTCATAAGAAGACTTTTCCATATGTACTATTCTTGATTAAATTCAGAACTTACAGTTGACTATGTTCCCTAGTAAAGTTTTCCTCTTTTATTCACATTCGAATAAAGAGTAACATCACAATACATGATAAATTCATCATAATAATAAGAAAAAATGCATAAAACATTCTAAACTCTGAAAAAGAAATAGGAAAATTTGTATTAAAAAAAAATTATTTATTTATTATTGATAATGTATTTTAGAGTGTTTGTACAACTTCTCTTGCTTTTGTTTGAGTAAACTTCCTAATATGCATCAGTAAATAATTATTATATATCATTATACAAATTTTGAAGGAAAATCTGCAGTACTTGATGATCTGTTTATCTGGTTATATACCATATAATATCGTATATACTATCTCGTATATATACTACTGTTATATACTACCTGCCAAAAATGCCAGTCCACAAAAGAGGAAGCCATACTTTTCCAATAAAATAACTTCGTACAGCAATGTCAAAAAGTGTGTCGTTTCCAATTTTAAAATAATTTTCTGTTTAACCTTTTTACACCGAATCTGAAGGTTCGGGTACCAGAGCTGTTATGCGTACACACTGTTTGGGAACACCTCCTTTATAGCACAGTAACCAAAATTTTTGTTTTTATTACCATTTATTCATTATTTTGTTAGAATACAGTATGTATCTGGATTAATCTACACTATAAATAATAGCTGCAGTATTACAATATTGATTCTTCATCTCGTGTTATAAAAAATACGACATTCATTCCATTTTTTCATTTTCATAAGTTTTCAGAAAGTATTTTAGGTTTCCTCATCATTTATACCTATCCCTTTTAATGCGCTGAAACCAAAATTTTGCTTTCAAATCGTATTGTCGTCACGTGATGTAGAAAATATGTTGAATCCAAGTAAATGTGATGATCAGGCCCTTATTACCGAATAGGCACGAGAAGCACGTGCTTCCCCTAGAAAATTTTAAAGGGGCCCAAAACTGAGAGAACAGGGGGCCCTTTTTATTGAATTAATTCCATTCCAAAAATTTATCTAATTTATTTTCAAATTGATATTTTAAAGTGTTTCATAAAAATACCTTTCATAACAAATTAATTTTTCATATAATAGCCAGCTTTCAACCACATGATCACAATTCTCCAATTTGTCCAACCAATCAAAGTCGCAGGCAGTATTATTGTCCATCCAATCAATATCGAGAAAATGCAGTGGGCAAGCAAAATGCCCACCAGGTTGTTAAGTTGGTTGCTAGGGTATGACGTCAGTTGAAACTGATTTATTGGCTTCTCGGGAAAAGTAAAAATGTCACTTAAATTGTTCCTACGATCCTACGAATTTTCTTGCATGTATTACGAAACAGCTTATCAATTTTGTTGCAGTGAATTGACCTTGCGATTTGCAAGTAGAGTTTCATAAAGCAGCAATGAAATCTCTCAACTTTTAGACGTGTAAAATATTATTTGTGTTCGACGCCGCTCGCCTCGCTCACGTGCTGAGTTTAACATATAGGGTGCATGCATATTTTATTTATTGCTTTATAGTTAAAATTTTGCAGATTCTTCTTATATTTAATTTAATTATTTATTCAGCATGGCTAAAACTAAGCCTCAAGTACCGTCAGGAAGCAATAAACGAAAAAGGAACATAGCTAATAACTATATCAAGTTATTTAGAATGTTTCTGTATCAGATTGTGGATATTTATTGTATCTTATTTCTATCCCAGATATGTATTAAATTTCGCTATAAATTAGTTATAAAAATTTTCTGCAATTATTGAATTCCACCACTTAATATTTTTAAGTTCATTTAAAAATATGAAAAAATGTGAAATGCAATGAAAGAAACCTGCAAAAATGTGTCTTAAATCTCATTTTGTCTTAAATGTTTACAATAATAAGTAGATCCATGCTGTTGTATTAGCTTCGAGCAGCAGATTCAAGAATTAAAGAAGTAAATATTTAAAGATTACAATGTATCAAAAAATACTTTATTATTAATCAGTGAAAATTTAAGTTTCTTTTTTCCTTTAATATTTCTTATTGTTTCATAATATTTTATTTAATTTCTTAAAATTATTTAGGAAAACTAATAACTTAGTTTTTAACTGTTTAGTTTTGATCTAATGGCATGAATAATTCTTGCTAGTACTTATTTTTTCAAAACAGCTCATTGCAGATGATTCAAAAAGAGTTTGCTTAAATGTATAAGAAAAAACTTTATCATTTATTTCATTAATGTATGAGGAATGATTTATTTTCTTTTTTTGATTTAAAAAAAATGTTAGTGACCATCCTCATATTCAAAGTGAAAATGTTTATAATTATTGTGTAAGTTTTCCAAATATTCTACTTATTTTTAAGTGCGAATTTTCTATTTTAATGAATAATTTTATGAACATAGCTAATAACTATAAAAAGTTATTTTGAATATTTCTGTATCAGATTGTGGATATTTATTGTATCCTATTTCTATCTCAGAGATGATTTATTAAATTTCTCTATAAATTAGTTATAAAAAGTTTCTGCAATTACTGAATTCCACCATTTAATTTTTTTAAGTTCATTTAAAAACTTGAAAAAATGTGAAATGCACTGAAAGAAACCTACAGAAATTTGTCTTAAATCTCATTTTTTCTTAAATGTTTACTACAATAAATAGATCCATGCTGTTGTATGAATTTTTTTGTCTCTTCACAAAAATCTACTTTATTAAAAAAAAATGTGTTTCTGAGGTTAATATGAGAGGAAAAAATAACGAAGTTAATTGTGTCTGTTGTTAAGTTTCCAATATAATGTATGTTTAATGTACAAAATTAGCTTTATAATATGTTTCTGTTCTGAAAAAATAGCGAAATGAATTATATCCCTCCCCTTCTACTGTTCCTTGTACAAGTATAAAAAAAAAAATGTGATAGTCATCTGGTAAAATTTCTAGTTGCTGGTGAAATACATATGTGCCACCCCCTTACCTTACACATACAAAATATTTAATCATACATAAAAAAAAACATTGATTAAGGACGAATAATTACTATTATAGTAATGATATATCATGAATTGCTTTAACACTTGCACTCGGTAAGTGAATTAATTTTAAAAAGTAATATAAACACATTTCGCCAGTTGATATATTTTAACCAAGTGATTGCATTTGTCGAATTCTTGTTCTACAAAAATATCCTACTTGTTTCTGTTCTGATGTTTCCTATGATGTGCATGTGTTAAAATGCTAATTGGTTGCCTAATTTTGACTAAAAATAATGTGATCAGAATCTTGATAATTATTTAAATTCATTTTGTGCAAATAATTAAAAAAAAAAAAAAGACGGGAATACAAGTAAAAAGTAAATTATTATTTTAAGATTATTTTACGTATTGGATTTGAATATTATTGATTTTGGCTGGTATGCACAACATAAAATATAAATAATTTAAACTATTACCAAAATTGAAAGAAGCATTTTAAAATATTGATATTTTATGTTGTGCATGCATGCTGAATTCAACCTTTTTATCCAACTTACATTATTCTGCTAATACTATGCAAAATCATTTGTCATATTTTTCTTGATTGTATCCATTTTTTGTATATAGGAGAACGTAAAAAAAGCTGTTTAATGAAATGGTACTTTTTGGTTAGCCAAGCGCCAGTGAAATATACACACACACACACACACACATATATATATATATATTATATATATTTTTTTTCACTGGTGCCTGGCTAGCCGAAAAGTACCAGTGAAATATATGTGAACTCAACTGAGCCACTATTTGTAGCATTGGTGAGTTTGCGGGTATGTCGAATTTAGAAAACTCTTCTAGAATGAAATGGGAGGGGGGGGGGGCCTGAAATGACACTGTGCTTACCATAGCTTCAGAGGTTAATCGGGCCCTGGTGATGATATTGCATATCTTTGTTGTATAAAATAGAGCAGTTATACAAATTTTCATTCATACAAACTTTTATGTAATATTTTATGTTTCTTGCATGACGTTTATCATTATTCCTTGTCTCAGTTACAAAGTGCTCAATCTGTGCCCCCATCAAACGTCACATGATGAGTCATCACGGAGAAATGGTCTCAATGACTTCATATTGCAGTCACACGAGGCTAACGAAAAAGAAAGGCTACCGTGGTGCTTTACTCGTATCTTTTTTTACAGACCGCGGGAGTCACGTGATGTTCGAATGCACCAATGCAGGTGTACGAAAAGAGCATCACGTCACTCTAGCGGTCTGTAAAAAAAAATAAGTGAAATGCACCGCGGTAGCCTGTCTTTTTCGTTAGCATCGGCAGTCACAAAATAACAGTTACATGAGAGTCACTATTGTCACTATTAGCCACTAGGTAACTAACATTTTGGTCACGTTGTAACTGTAACATTTGTGACGTGAGTACGACTTCACAGCGATTGAGTGTGCTCTTAGAGATAAGACATTGATATATCATTAACACGGTCTCGGTAAAATCTGAACTCGTTAGATTAAAACAGATAAGGAGTGTGAAACTTTAACCTTTAAAGAGGAACTTAAAATACCTTACATAGACAGTAACGCCTGTGAAATTGTTAGTTTCTAGAAATTAACTATAAAAATGAAAATAACACAAAACTTCTAATAACTTCCCCTAAACTGAACGTAAGTAAGTTTTTCTTTAAAACTAAACTATCAAACAACACAGCAGGTTCTCACTTCAGGTTAATACTTCACCAATTATATTGCAATCTAACAGCACTATTTGCAAGATAAATAACTGCGTGAAATAAAATATTTTTAATAACGGTTCCAAAACAAAATAAGCAAATTATTGGCTTTTAACTTGCAAAAAATAATCCTTTAGCAGATTTAAATTCATACTTGTATTTAAAAGCTTTCTAAAATAATTATTTCTTACACATATCTCATTTTCAGCACTAAATACATACGCATTTTCCAAAATACATCATTTTAACTATATTAATTTTGAATGTACAGCTTGATATAAAATCACTAATATATAACAAACAACCCATTAAACGATATCAAAGAGCAACTCGACTCTGCCAGACATGTTTGCTATGCCGTTATGCTCTTCCATTGACTGTTAAATTTAATTAGTGCGATAGAGACTACCGTATTCAAAGGGAGATAGATATCTTACATGAATGCAAGGTTAGTACACGACCAAAACTGAATTCTACTCTACAAATTTTGATCGTCATTAGTAATTTTATAAAATTTATGACAGTAATTCTTTTCTTTTAAGTGTGACCTTCCAAATTTCGAGTTAAAATTATTTGTATGCCATGAAATGGGATTTGTGTTTTATATTCTGTTCTAACATTATTTATGAACGTCTTGGATTACTTTCATTGTTTTGTTGAACCTATGTAATAAGATTGCTGTTACTTAACTTAAAATAGATGCAAATCCACAGTGTTTTATATTTCTGTTTTTTTTTTTTTTTTCTGGAACTACTTATCTAAGACATACTTGAATATTTCAGTGGTTACATAAAAAAAACGCCAATAAAATAACTTAGATTTGTTCCTTGTGACTCAGTGGCATCATTTATCTATAATAGCCGAAAAGATGCAATATTAGAAACTCCTATTGGTCCATTCTTGCGGAGCACCCTGTATTGTAATCTAACAGCACTCTTTACAGCATAACCATTTCATGGTAATTGGTTACCATGAAATAAAATATTTTTAATAACAGACCGAAAAACAAATAAGCAAAATATCTTCTTTAACTTCCAAATGTTTTAATAAATTCAAATTTACACTAATTCGTATTCGTATTTAAAACCGTTCTAAAATAACTTTTCTGACATGTATCTCATTATCAGCACTAAATACACATATGAATTTTCCAAAATACTTCCGCTTAATCTATTATTTTTTAATCAACAGATTAATATAAAATAAACGTCACTTCCTCTTCAAAAATGACCGTTAAAAGATATAAAAGAGCAACTCAACTCTGTCAGACATGTTTGCGATGTCTTTATGTTCTTTCGTTCAGTGTTAAATTTAACGAGTGCGATAGAAACGAACATATTCAAAGTGAGATAGCCTCCGTGAATGCAAGCTTTTAGTACACGACCAAAACATAATTCTTTTCTACAAATTTTAATCGCTATTAGTAATATTATAAAATTTATGACAGTAATTCTTTTGTTTTAAGTATGACCTGTTCTTCATATTATTCATAAAATTATTCACATATACCCATGAAATGAGGTTTGTGTTTTACATTTTGTTCTAACATTATTTGTTAGAGTGTTGAATTACTGACAGTGTTTTGTTAATATCTGTATATGATTGTAATTTTTTGCTGTTACTTAACTTAAACTGTCACTCAAATCAACGGTGGGTTTTTTTTTTCTTCTGAAATTACTTCTCTAAGAAGTAGTAGAATATTTCAGTAATTGTATACAAAACCCTTTAAATAGTAGCAGTCTTAAAGTATTATTTAAAAAAATGTTTTGAGCAAAGGCTATTTATAGTTTAAACTTTTTATTGAAATTAAAAAGCCGTGATTACATTTTGCTTTAGATCTCATTAGAAAATAATCGCCTGCTCAAAAGACTGGCATTGCTTTATTCAGGATAACATTCTCTTGTTGCTAACATAAAATTCTTTAACATTCATTTTTTTTTAAACTATTTTATAAAAGTACTATATGGGATGATATTATAAGGTTTGGGAGAAATTAAAAAGGGACGACTTTTAACCAAATTTTCAAAATTGGGATTACTATTGTGCTATACTTTAGAAAAAAACAATATTTGAATTTTTCTCTATATAAAACATTATAAAGAATACAAAAATTTAAGCATAGCTATATTTTCATAGCTTGTTCTCATTACGATTTTAATTCTGAGCATTTTTCATTCTATGAATGTATTATAAAATGGCGGCTGACAATAAAGCAAGAATTCAAACAAAAAAATTTTTTTTCAAAAAATAACTGATGTTACCTAAAAAAAAAGCAACATGTAAATGATTTAGAAATAAAATTATTAGATAGAAAAGTTTTTTGTTTATTATTTTTGCAAATTGAAAGAATTTTAAAGGCAAAATAAAAAATATAATTGTTTCCAAATTCACTTCAGACTGTACACATTTCTTTGCATACATCTTCAGTAAATTTAAGGAAAAAAATTATAAAAATTATGAAACTCTCGAGAGTTTATTGAGGAAGAGGCATTAGTGTTAGCCACATTTTGGTTTCTTTTGTACCAAATAATGTGGCCATCGGGTTCAAACTTGAGTACTTTTTTTTTATTTTTCTTGGCACTAAGTACTTTACTTGATGATTATCATTTACTACTTCAGTAATAATACCATGAAACTTTAAATTATCTAATTTTAATATTATCCACTGGCCACATTGTAACTTCTCAATTTCTGGTACTGAACAGAATGAATCATTGTCTTCATTATCGGTAATATCAGTTGCAGCTTCGCCTGTATTATACAGATCTACATCTGATAGATCAGAGCTGCGTAAAGAAGATTCGTTACTTTCTATACTTTCCTCACTGTCATCTTCACTAGTATTCATTCGTTGTGCTTTTTTTTGCATTATCTTTTATGCAATGAAAATTATTACAATGCTTTAAAGTGCTTGAAGATTCGTGTGATTTTAACCCTTTATCTATTTCTTCTTGTTTAATAACTGAAGCACCCACCTTTGTTCTCCTCTTACATTTTGTACGACCTGTAGTTTGTGCTTTATTAAATAGACCAGCAACCATATGTAGAAAATAATTGTACCTAACTGATACTGAAAAATATTGGGTAAATAGGTAATAAATGGAACGGATTTTTGCTGTTTCAAGAACATCCGCCAACTTTGGCTCACAAAATCTTATTTGACCTCATTCTAATCATTTCTTCAACATTTTTGCACGCTCAGATTTTTAACGCTTTTACTTTCTGCTATCGTTGATGCAGTAACCTTAGAGATAGCAAGTATCAAATACTACCATAACGGAATCTTTATCCCACATTTGGCACCAAAGAAATTTCCGTTCCCTTTAATATCTAAGTACCAAAAACTTTTTGGTGCAAGTTGACCCTTAGTCCTTGCTTGCTTTATCATCTCAGATGATAAAGCAAAGATAATAGAGTTCTTCGATGATGCATAGAAAGGATGCGCGCTTGTTCTTGAAACAAGAGTTGCTGATTAAGTTGTCACATTGTATTACGCTTTTCTACCATGGCATATTTTTAATTATGCTTTTCCCGTAAAAAAAAAAAAATAAATAAATAAATAAATAAATAAAACAATGTATGCATCAGATTTCGAATTTTAAGAAAGGAATAAAAGGCAATATATGCATCATATTTGAAATTTTATCTTTTACTCGATGGATTAAATATTTTACAATTCATTAGTAACTTTTGCACAAAACTGTACAATCTTACTGTTCATCCGTACACTTAGAACCAAAATTGTACAAGCTAGCAGCTGTGGATCTATAATGATAATTCCTGTAATACAATTAGTAATAAAATTGGTAATAAAATTAGTAATAAAATTGGCATAAAAATATAAAAATAATTAATAAATAAAATAAAATAAAGTTTGAAAATATCAAAGCAATCTGTAAAACACAAGGGAAGGAATTCTTTATGTGTAAAAAGGTGGATGGGTTTTATTTTTGCAAAAGTGGATTTTTTTATGACACACTAGAAAAAAATCCTCAGAATTATTGTAATATGCATTTAATTTGCATACTTTAATTATGTTCCTTAAGAATGAATATATTTAAAAAAAATTATCATTTATTTAAAAAAAAAATTGGATTTTCTTAATTCGAGCATGGGTGTTTTAGTTCCGTTTTTAGAGGTTACCAGCTGAGCCACACGTGACATGATCAGTTTAAAATGAAGCATTTTATACACACATTAATGGTTTAACATAAAATCATTTAAAAATTGATGTACATCATTTTAACGTATCTAAATAAACATTTCTTATGCATTTTTAAATATATTTATGACTGTAAATGGTGTATAGAAACACGACAAAACAAAAAACTGACTTCAGTAAAATATTTAATAAAGTACTAGGATAGATTTTTTTGTTAGGAAATATTTCACTCTGGGTTTCTTTAGAGGATAGCACAATACATCTTTAAGACCTTTAATCCTTTCTTTTTTCATATTCAATGGCTATTTAGAAAACAAAACTTTTTTCATCAGAAAAAAAAGAGAAAGAAAAAAATAGGGTTTTTTTTACTTTGCAAAGTGTTGTAATCAGTGTTTTAATCTTTAACGTCATTTTTTGAAAATACATTGTTTAAATACATTTCGAATTCTTTGCAAGAAACCGTTAGTAAAACAATTTTGCCATCTAACATGGTTTTACATAATGCTATATTATACTGACATATTACTGAATTTGTATTATGAGGTTTGTAGCAAATATACTTTGGAAGTTTAACAAGAATTCATAATGCTAGAATTTATTAGGCTTTTTCGGTAAAAAATCTTTTTTTTTTTTTTTGGTTAAAAAATTATGTTTTAAGAACCGAACAGAGTACAAGCACCCGACAGCACCCCGAACAAGCACCCCGAACAGGGTACAAGTCCCAATACATTTTTTTTTTTTTTTTTTTTTACTTTATCGTATATCAGTTTTGTAGTATCAAGTGCAAGACTGTATCTTTAAAAGTTCATCGCAAGGAGATCTAGAAATTAAACCTTTTTTCTATACACAAACGTGGGAAATCCAAGAGAAGAAAATATTCAAACATCATTCAGCACAAAAGCGTAATTTTTTTGCTCTAGCTATTCGATTAACAGCAAAACTGCCTAACTGAAATATTTTCGGATTTTCAATTTTAACCTCCCCTTATCCTTAAAAATGTTGGATTTTTTATTTTAACAAATTCCTTAGAAATATTTCTAACATAATTTAAATTATTTTTACATAAATACTTAGGTGATATATTTTTGCAGGTGCTACATGACCATCTGGCTTACAGGTTCGAAATTCTGGAAGTGATCGGTAAAGGTTCCTTTGGTCAGGTTATCAGGGCTCTCGATCACAAAACAGATCAACAAGTTGCTCTGAAGATCATACGTAATAAGAAAAGGTAAGTTTTAAAATTTTTAAGGGTAAAATAAAATATTTTGAAGTTAGCCGACAACTCCTAAATAAAGCACGAGACCTAGCTCTGGGCTTTTTTTTATTATGAGTGGCCCCAAATTTAATATGTACTTTCTTAAAACTAAGCAGAATAATAAAAAAATCTACACATGTTTCTGGTTAAGCCTCAAAACAATATTTCGTGAAACTTTTACTTCTAAAAATAAGTGAAAGTCGTCAATTTATCAAAGTGATTACTTCTCACAGTATGCTTTAAGCTGTTCTCGGTTCAACATTTTACCAATTTATTGTTCGTTATTTTCCAGTTCCCAGTTCAACATTTTACCAATTTATTGTTCTTGATTTTCAGTTCTCGGTTAAATTTATTTTATCAATTTATTGTTCGTTATTTTCCAGTTCTCGGTTTAACATTTTACCAATTTATTGTTCGTTATTTTCCAAATCTCAGTTCAACATTTTGCCAGTTCATGGTTCAACCTTCCACAAGTTTGGGGTTCAACCGGGGCACCAGACGATGGAACGCAGTTTCGGCATCTTTTTTGGCATCGTTTTTGACACCATGTTTTGGGAGTAATTTTGAACCAAATTTTTAACGATGTATAAACATTTATGTTCAGAAAATGCAAAGCTTATAAAATCGTATTTAAAATTATGGCAATATCTATGTGCCTAGCTATGCGTGCCTAGCTATGCGTGCCTAGCAATGAAAGGAATATTTACCTCTTTTGTTTTCCCACAATATATTGAAATATTATCGATTAAGTCATTGTTTGCAGTGTTTGGTTTTCTGCTACGTCTCATTATTTTGATTCATTTTCTGTTATGAGATTTTATGCAATGAATGTTTTAATTAGTTTTCGACCCTAGAATATTATTGATTTATCTACTTATTATAATCAATATTTTGCTGTTGGAGAATAGGATGGGATTGCATGAAAAAGTTATATTTATCTAAATATATATTTATGCGTTCAACATGTAGTATAAGACATGGAAAGCGTTTAATTTATTGCGATGGTATAGGAAGGGTGAACCTCACATTAAATCAGGCTCTGAACCTCGTTTTAGCTTGATAGATGTAATTTTGAACAATATTCTTCTAGGTAACATCAATACATACTAGATTCTCATTAAAAAATAAACTTTGTTCAAAAACTTTTCAAGACGAATGTTCCAACAATTACTTTAATTTAACACAATTCGAATATCTTTCGCTGATCTTAAAACTAAACAGAGCTCAAAATTTTAAATTGAAAAATTGACTGTTATTCTCGATAATTTAAAAAATATTTCAAAATGACATTATCAGTGGTGATATTTAAAAAAATTAATTGGTTCGTAACCAGAAGTTGTTTTGCCAAACTAACCTAGAAACAGATTAAAAATTCTACATTTAAATTATATTTAGACTGATATTATCAGTTCATTTATTTTGTAAAAAGGAATTGATTTGCAATATATCTTAAAGTTGGACCATCTATTGAAAAGGCAAAATGACAGCCCGACATTGAATTAGCAAATCGAATGGCAAGAATAATGTCATTGAAAATAAACATTATTCTTGAAAACTAATTGATGTGCAATATTTATTATTGGGCGCATCTATAAAAACTGAACTGTAGTAATACTTGTATTACAATTATTCTTATAGTGATATTGTCGGTATATTTAAAAATAATTGAATCGGGGAGGTTTTATTGTTGCACCAAGCTAAAAATAATGCAGAAAGTTCGCAATATGAAAACCAGGGCCGAAACTAGCTTTATTTTCCCCCGGGATAAAAATGGATTTTGGTGCCTCCCCCCCCCCCCCCCCAACCCTCCTCTCCCTCCGCAAAGTAAATTTACAAAGAGAATTTTACTAAGTTGCTATTAGCCGACTTATTTTAAAATTAAAAATATGTAATCATAAAATACTTAATATTGAAATACGTAATCAGCTCTGACAAATATTTATTCATTAAAACCTGCGAAAATGGAATCAAAAGGAACCGGAAAAAATTCAGCTTTACACAGGTTTCGATCTTAGCACGTATAATTGTTGGTATTCTTTCTCTTGTAACCATGTAATTTTTTTATTTAAGACATGATTCCATTATAGAACAGCTTCATTTTCCCAGATTTTACTGTAGTTGTAGTATTACAAATTATTACAATTGAGACGTTTAAAGTTATAGTGATATGAGTCGCATTGTCTTACGAACTCAAAAACCAGGATTTACTGCAAGCATAAAAAAGAATACCAATACCGTAAAATATCTTCGGTACTATCTACAGCAGTTTCGTGAAAATATATCTTATACCGCTCTTCTTATTTATAGACTGATATGTCTAGATACTTTCCGGCTACAAGATATTTTTACTCAAATTTCATATATATATATTTTTTTAGTACAAAATGACAAACCAAATCTTCATGTGGCGCCTCCTTCGCCTTCTGTTGCGGCGCCCGGGGCACATGCCCCATCTGCCCCCCTTAAGTTTCGGCCCTCGTAAAAAATAGACCATGATAATTTGTAATAAGCAAATAAATGAGTAGAATGCTAAAATTCATCTTTAAGAAGCTAAAAAATTAAAATTATGCTTAATGTACTTTATTACTTAAAAGATGATAAAATTTCAAGAAATATATAGTTAATGATGATGCTTGTTAGACGCTTGTTAATGTAGTTTAACATCTTTCTTACAATTTTATAGTCTTTTAAGTAATAAAGCACATTAAGAGCAATTTTAATTTTTTAGATCATGTGTCCTCTTATAACTTCTAGATCAGAATTTAGTGCTCTCTTTTGAAGTGGATTTACCTTTCCATCATCTTTGAATTCAAAACCATTGCGATACACTTTTTAACTATTTCGAAACAGCATTTAAAAGTCATTAAATGTATACAAAAAAGAATAAAGTTTCCTTTTAAAATTAAAACATAATTTGGTACTGAATTTTGTTGTAAATAAAATAAAGTCTTAATAACCCAGAGGTATATAAATTATCCTTTATATTTTATTGATATAACATAAAGCAGATATTACAACTTTAATTTCAGCCTTTATGATATGATAAGATTCCACAAACTTTACACATAACTGCCTTAAAAATATGAACAAATTGACAAGTAAAATTCTCGCACATGTTTTACGTCAAATTTCGAGATGACTTTTTTCACACTTCAACGAAGACAATTCGATCAAGATTCGAGATTAGAAAAGACTTCTCGCATCACGATTCAAGAAAATTCGAGACAAGATTTCTCACAAGATTGAAACATCGTAAGACAAAATTCAAAAAGACTTCACAACTTCGACTTTTCACACTTTTTTTAATCAAAATGAGAAACATTTCGAATGAAATATTCATACAACAGAAGAATTTTAAGTTTTTAAGTCAGATAGCATTAGAGTTTTCATGGATTTTTTTTTATTTAACTTTGCCATTAGTTTATAATTCATCGTTATTAAAAAAATAATATATTACATAAAAATATCACGTAATTTGAAAAAAACACAATGCAAATACATTGATAAAAATTTATTTGTTACTGTAATAGGTGCATATGCCAAAACACAGTTTTAAAAACAGTACAACTATTTATGATGTAAAATCAGATGTAAAATATACCTGAGCGCTTTCGGCTAAACATTAGCCATCATCAGATAATAAAAACCAGTCGAAAAACACAGTTCTGAAGAAGTGCACTGGACAGGTGAAAAACGGGTGAAACCACTTTCGACTGGTTTTTATCCTCTGATGATGGCTAATGTTTAGCCAAAAGCACTCAGGTATATTTTGACATCTGATTTTACATCATAAATAGTTTTAATGTTTTAAAACTGTGTTTTTAGTATATGCACCTATTACAGTAACAAATAATTTTTTATCAATGTGCTTGCATTATGTTTTTTCAAGTTAAAGAAGCTGAATTTGATATTTACTATATGGAATTTTATATATATGTTTAATTACACCGTAATTATCCCTTTTTTTAAACTATTAAATATTTTCTTTCAGTTAAAACATTTCCGTTCGAAATTTATTCAATACGTTTCAGCAACATTTATTACCTTTTAACTTATGAACTTTTCAAACATATTGATTGTTAAGATAATACCTGAAATCATTAAAGAATAATATCTTTGTACTAAAGTAACCTGTTACCTACTTCCTTTTCTTCTCCTTTAATCTCTTCTCCCCTTTGATTTGGCCATAGTTATCAAACGAAAATACGTTAAGAGTCTTCAGCGAGAAGACTCCATTAGCTAGGTATTTAGCTTCTCTAACGAAAATAAAGTATTGAGCATCAATCACATCAGATTAATACCGTACTAAGAAAGGGAAGTTAATGTTCCTTATATCATAGGTTATTTGTCTTGATAATGACTGACATAATAGCTCAGAGAGAGAAACTAGAAGCACGTATAGGTCTCGAGAGAGTTCCAAAATCAACTGTTATTGATTGTGAAGTGACGAGGGACATGTGCCGACTTCTTGACTGTCAAAGCTGCCGAAAATGTTCGAATTAGATGAGTTGAGTTGTATCGAATATCTTAGCTGTTAGAGAAAGACTAGTTAGAACGTTCGGTTTTGGAATAAATATATACTTTCCTGTGATTTCGTCATTATTCAAGAAGTAATGTGGTCTTTGATGTAGTATAAGTGGGCAGTATATATCTATAGAATGAGTTTTGTGATTATCGGATTTTCTCTTATAAGTAAACAAATAACACTGGTGTTTTAGTTGTTGTAAAGATGTAATACGTATAAAAATTCGTGTTCCATCTTTTAATATATATATATACATAGATATCACTATAATGCAACGAAAATGGTTCATTAATTGTATACATTTTTTTTTTTTTTTAAGTTACTAGTATTTTGTTCTGCGATGTGCTAATGTTAACACTTGTGACGGCTTCTTGACAATCATATATTGCAAAGAGAAAGGGAAATTTAATGTATACATTTTGGAAAAAAAACAATGCTATCGGTATATTGAAACTTCGAAATAGCCGAAAATGTTCGAATTACATGAGTTGAGTTGTACCGAATCTCTTAGCTGTTAGAGAAAGACTAGTTAGAACGTTCAGTTTTGGAATAAATATATACTTTCCTGTAATTTCGTCATTATTCAAGAAGTAATGTCGTCTTTGATGTAGTATAAGTGGGCAGTATATATCTACAGAATGAGTTTTGTGATTATCGGATTTTCTCTTATAAGTAAACAAATAACATTGGTGTTTTAGTTGCAGTAAAGATGTAATACTTATAAAAATTCGTGTTCCATCTTTTAAATACACTTATATATTGCTAGGAGAAGGGTTCATTAATTGTATACAATTTTTTTAAGTTGCCAGTTTTTTTTGTTCTGCGATGTGCTAATGTTAACACTTGTGACGACTTCTTGACAATCATATATTGCAGCGAGAAAGGAAATTTTAATGTATACATTTTGGAAAAAAATGCTATCGTATATGTTGTGATATCTTAGCAGTCAAAACTTCGAAACTGCCGAAAATTTTCGAATTAGATTAGTATAATTATATCGAATCTCTTTGCTGTTACAGAAAGTCTAGTTAGAACGTTCGATTTTGGAATAAACACATAATTTCCTGTGATTTCGTCATTATTCAAGAAGTAATCTGATCTTTTATGATAAGTGGACAGTATATATCTACAGAATAAATTTTGTGATTCTCGGATTTCTTCGTAAACAACTAACATTTATGTTTTAGTTACAGTAAAGATGTAATACCAATAAAAATTCGTGTGCCGTCTTTTAATATATATATATATATATATATATATATATATATATATATATCGATAGATTGCAGCGAGTAGGGTACATTAGTTTTAAAAGTTTTTTAAAAATGTTACCATTTTTTTTGTTCTGTGATGTGAAAAGCTAACACTTGTGACGACTTCTTGACTTTTAAAACTGCCGATAATGTTCAAATAACAAAAGTAGTCTTATATCATATCTCTTTGGTGTTAAGGCGACAGTGGGCTTTGAAAACTAAATTTTTAAAATTTTCAATGGATTCATTTGGAATTTCGCAAAGTTGTTAAGAACTGGCTAAAATACTTATGCACAAAATTTGAAATTAAAATATTTAAAAAAGTTTTTAGCTATGCCATTATAAATATTTTAATACTATAAGAAATTGACATATTTCAAAATGTTTCATGCGCATTTCTTTTACATCAAATTTAACAATATTTATTTATAAGATACTTCTCATATATTACAATGGAAGTTGGTATGGATTGTGAAAGTTTACAGAATGTATTTTTAGGATATTTTTTAGATATATTTTTAGGTAGCTTTCAATACAAAAAAGTATAAAACTACCTATTGCAGACGTTCGGAGGAAAGCAATTCCGGCAAATTTTGGTATATTTTCAGCGATCATAACCCCTGGACCCCAAAACCACCCTCCGTTCAAATGTTGATTTATATATATATATATAAATTAATTAATTAATTAATTAATTATAATAGGACGGATGGGTGTGTAGATGTTGGATTGAGGAGGTGTGTGGTGGAGTTGTATGGAAAAAACGCATGGTTAATTTATATTTACAAAAAAAAAAAAAAGGGGGGGGGGCAGTTTGATTTACACATACGTTTGCTAATACACATTTTATAATGGACTATGATATGATACGTTTATATGCGAATTATTGTAGTTATATTTAAATATTCATTTATTAATTTAAATGAATTATTCATTACTATTAAGAATGTTTTTGATAAATTGTATTTACTTGTATGCCCACGGTGGACAATATCATATTAAATTCTAATATAATGTATACTTTCTTAAACGCTAATATAATATATGTATTAATTTTTATAAATGTTCTTCCCTAACCACTTTTATCATGTGTATTTAATTTTTAACTTTGTATGCAAAAACATAATTTGTAACTATTAATTTCAATTTTTACTTAATATTAATTTTAAATCCATAGCATCTTAATTCAAAAAATTTAGTATTTTAATTTGATTTTAATTTAATTTTTATGATGTTGCTTTTTTGGCAAAGCTATTTAATAGTGGCTATGTCATTTCTTGGTACATATTTTTATGTAGCATTAATCATTAATTATTAATTTTACCAATTTACATCTTATTTTTTAACATAGAATTAATCATTAATACATCCATTTTTACTTTAATGTAATTGGATATTTTATTTATTATTTAATTTAATCCTTATATATTATTTCTCCTGTCAACATCCCTTTTACTCAGAAAATATGAAACGCAGAACAACGAATGAGATACCATATGAAAGGTTTTAGAACCGGCTTCTGACATAGCCCGCTTAACAATTCGTTAAAACATGTTTTTGATTAAAATTTGATGAAATTAAAAAATTAAATCGGCATTGTTTTCATGAAAGAAATGAAAGGTATTCCTGAAATTTTTGTTGCCAAAAAAATAAAATACCACATTATATGATGATCATAGCAATTATTATAAAAAACAGCGCACGGGTTTATTTTATACTTATGACTAAAAAGCGAAATTGAAATTGAAATGTTTAGATTTCTAAGTCCCATGGTTTTTCCGAAGCGGATGACGTCATCCTCTAATGCAGTCAAAATACGATTGCTAATTTTTTTTTTCTCGCGCGTGCCTTTAGCAATCTTGGATCAGTTTTTAGTCTAACTTTTATGGAATAAATTGATATTCTGGCTTGACTAACAACTAAATGTTGTTTGCAGATATTTTTATCCTTGCTTTTTCTTTAGAAGTTTAAACCTGCATCTAATAATTATTACATATTGATAAAAAATGATACTTCTCTATTATCCCGTCGACCACTTCTCATAACAAAAAACTATCGCCAAATAAACGGGTGAACGTTGCCATTGGAATATCAAAAAATAAATAAAATATAAGAATTTAAGGATACAATTGTTATTTTAATTAATAAAATAACTACTAAATCAGTAAAACATAATAAAAAATACACGCAAATGTCGAATGTAATACCACTAGATGACGTAACAAACACGCATAATGATTCTGACATCAAGTAAATGGGACTGCATTTATGAAAAGCGGTCGACGGGTTAATAGAGAAGTACCTAAAAAATATTAGATTTCAGTGCGAAATCTTCGCACGGGCCCTCTGGTTTATATATAATTTAACTAATTATTATCACTTTAGATAGTATATGGTTTCAATTTTTGATATTGATTTTCTTCTACTGCATATTCATTTTTAATATCATAGATGGCAGCACCATGGTTTGTGTTGCTTTAAACTATTTTATGGTAATTCATTTTCTAAAAATTATTTTGGCAACATGGTTTATCCTCTTCTAAAAGTGTTTTTGGCAACGTTTAGAAAACAATTTTTGCAATTCATTGCCTCTGTTGTTAGCTTCATATATCTGGTCAATGATGTGCAGAAAATCCTTCTTCCTCTCATTGTTCTTAGCACATTAAGATTTAATTTCAGGATTTTTTCTCATAATTATGGGTAAGTTTTCTCTCCTTTTTAATATTGTATTAATATTGTATTTACTTTTATAACTTTAAGATTTTTTCACTGGTTTAATTATTGGTTTATAAGTGGTCGTCCCAAAATCATTTTCTTTAGCAATTTTATGGCTAATATGATGATGAAACCACTCATTTTATTTGTGGTATTTATGTATTTGGAACTTGATAATTCTGTATAAATTCCACAAATTTAATTCATTCAATTTTTAATTTTTAATTTATTTTCTTCTTCTTTTAAATAAGTATTTGATATCTATATTCAGTGTGTTGGGGTTACAATTTCGCTGTCAATAAATTATTACTTACTATATCATATTTTCACAGTTTCTGTTGGTGTTTCGGTAATGTTTCATTAATGGTTATATATATATATATATATATATATATATATGATCTATGTCATACGATAACACTCGTATTTATAAATCAATTTGATGAAACTAATTGTGTGTATTAAGCTCACCAACGTCTCGACCGAGTTCGTTGGCCAGCTTCGTCCGCCATCTTGTTTTGAAATGGTGGCCACTGAAAGATTTAAAAGTAAAATAAATATACAAAAAAGTTAAAAATTCAAATTTTTTTGCTTAAGTGTTAGGCCTTGATACAAGGATTCCGGAGCATTTTTTGTTTTACCTCTATCTTAAAAAATGGCTGAGATAGAGCAGTTTGAAATTCTACGGTGGCTGACATTTTGAAACAAGACGTTACAAAAAACCAACGATTAATTTATGAGTTTTAATGAACGCGATTTCTCGCAACTTATTATATTTCATTGTTGTAATCATTTTCCTAATCATACGCATAAAACTATATATTCATATCCCTTAGCGCCAAATTCTCGCCAAACTTGGCGACACTTGGCGAAATATCGCAAAATTTGGCGACCAAAATAAGCCTTCATAAATGAAGCCAACTTGGCTCTAGTTGACTAATTTGGAAAACTTCTTATTCAAATTCAGTATTAACGAATCTTCTGTAATTGGGTTCTTTGAATTTTAGCTTGCTGTTTCGAGTAACATTAGCTAACATTTTAAAACGAACAAATAGGAAAGCTACCTTTCCCTCTCGGTACAGGCCGGAAGGACTTTTTATGATTATGCTTTTCTTTTTCTACAAAAGTAGCTATATATTTCCATATGCACATAAATTTCAACACTAAAATACCCTTGAAACACAACTTTTTATGCTAACATTTATTCACATAAATTTCAAAAGAATCTGATTATTGGGAATGCTCGTAGAGTGTTTCAAAATTTTGAAATGTACGATTTTTTTTATTTTCAGAAAACAGCATTTTAAGGAAAAACAACTGTTTAAATATTTCTGCAAAGAAGCACTAAAATTTAAAAATTCTTTTTGCATCAGAGTAATTTAATCATTTAGTTTTATAATTCACCAAATAAAAAAAATGATTTTTTAGTCGAATTTCGTGATTTGTAAAGTCCACTACCCCTTATAGAATCATTAGATAGAACCTTCCCTTTTGGAATATACACAGTCCGTTCCAAAATTTTCGGGATTGGTTAAATTACCAGCCAATAGATGGCGCTGCGTGTCCACAGGTGATGTTGTAAGCATGACTACACTTCGACTTAGCGGTACAATTTCACGTTGCTATCTGTTGTGTGATGCTAAGTGCATCCGGTTTGCTGTAACAGTGTAACGTGATCATGTCGGTACTCGCGAGGTTCGAACAACGAAGGAACGTAAAATTGAAGGTACTACTGTTACTGTACGTTGATATTTGAAAATGTGGAAGCGTTTCATGGCCCGAATACGCAGAGTTCGTCCTCGATACCGACAATAAGGCAGTTGGTCGATCTTGCACGACAACGCTTCAGCACACACTTCGATCATTATGTGGGAGTTTCTGGCTTCTAAAGGGGTCGTCGTGCTCAAACTGTAAAAAGTGTGTTTAGTCCAGCGGGGAGTATTTCGAATAAACATAGGTCAAATTTTTCATTTTAGTTCTTTTTTTTTTTTTTTTTTTTTTTTAAGATCAGTCCGGAAAATTTTGGAACACACTGTGTACACATTTTTTGTGACTTTGGCATTACTCAAGAAGTAACGTTGTATTTGATTTAGTAATATAAAGGAAGAGATGGACATACGGAATGAATTTAATGATAGTCAAGATCTTCTGTGTTAAAAGAAAAAAAAATGTTAACTGGAAATATTTTTGCATTAAAAATCTAATACCGATAGAACTGTTGATGTTACGTCTTTTAAAGACAGTGATATATTGCAGCGAGAAAAGGAAATTTAATAATACTTTCCTGTGATTTTGTCGTCATTCAAGAAGCAATGTGATCTTTGATATAGTACAGCTAACGGAAATATGAACAATATACATCTACAGAATGAGTTTTGTTATACTACTGGTAAACAGATGATATTGACGTTTTAGTAATAGTAAACATGTAAATACTTTAATTGATAGAATTATTGATGTTTCATTTTTTGAATACTTTAATATATTACAGCGATAAGGGGACATTTGTGTGTATTGTATTGTTTAAAAAAGTATTTGGAGACGCATATAATCGAATGCGAGTTTTTGTCCGGAACGTGCAAATATCGAGATTTGCTGAACTTTCTCGGAAACCACATATACAATTATTTGCTTGGAATATTCATGTTGTTTTAATTATATATAATATGGAATTAATTTCATTTATTCTGTTGTAAATTCATCAGTCACAAGTTTTTTCTATATATTCTCTGAATAACATGCAGTCGATATTGCATATGTTTATTTCGATACGTACAACTATGATCCTTAATATGAGCAGAAAAATTAAGTTAAACCTTAATTATCCAAATAGAAAGCACCTGAAGGCAAACCTTCTGAAGAAAGCACCTTAATCAGAAGGCACCTTAAGTAGCTTTTATCATTTAAACGTACATAAACTACTTTATTTGTTACATTTTAATTTAAAGAAGTTGCAAAATTTACACTTTTGGAAATCAGTGTCGAAATCATTATTCACAAGCGTTTCACAAATTTTGTCTCTTAAATCGCGCCAAGATAATGTTCACCAAATTGTATGGCGCATTCTTTGGCTTTGGCGATAAAACTAAAAGTTTTTAAGTTTATTTTGAGAAATCTATGGAGATTCCGTCGCTAAATTTGATTGATCTTTAATATTATAAAACATAGATTCTTCGATATTTTTTTATATAATTATTTTGAGTATGCGCTTTAAAGAGACCTTCTTTGTAAGCGCTTAAACACTGAAATAATCAGAATTAAAAGGTTGCCATAAATCGTGAAATCTTTGGTGATTAGCTGCTGACTTGTAGCTAATACGAAAGTACTGGTTTTTAGGTGCGTTCGTAATTATATAAATACGTAGCACCTATAGTCGTCGCTTGGTCCGTCCGTCCGTCTGTCTGTCTGTCCGTCTGTCTGTCCGTCCGTCTGTCTGTCTGTCTGTCCGCATATAACAACTCAAAAACTACCCAACCAAATGGTTTGCAATTTAAAATATATTATCTTTGCAGAATTTTGTCGAGACATTTCAAATTTTATTAAAATCGAATCAAAACTTTAGAAGATATTAATACAAATATTTATTAAGAAATTTGAATTTTTTTTTTTTTTTAATCGGTGCTTTTTTGTTATAGGAGCTTCCGATGGATGTTAAATCGTCAAGCGACCGAGATACTTATTTTTAATGACAGAAATTAATCTGCAGACGATATAATTCATTTCACAGAATTAAAAATCATCAAGATCTGAATATTTATATAACTAGCTGATACATATATATCTGAATATTTATATAACTAGTTAAGATATTTGTATGAACAGTGTCATAAAATATATACTTAACTAGCTGTTTAAACCCGTTCTACGCACGGGCGATCATGAATTTAATTCTAAAACGTGCGTACGAACGCACCTCGTTTGTAACGTTTGACGTACAATTTCCAACTTGTTGATATCTTTCAATGTAATATTATATATTCCTATTTAGAGAAGAATTTCACCTTGATACCTGTGCTGTTTTAGGTTCCACCAGCAGGCTCTGGTGGAGGTGAAAATCCTGGAGCACCTGTGCCGCAAAGACAGGGATGGCAGCCATCACATGATTCGTATGCTCAATCACTTTTATTTCCGAAACCACCTGTGCATCACTTTTGAACTCATGGGGTAGGTACACATAATAGCTTAAATGGTAATTAATTCTTATTAAGGAGGTTCTTAAATTTTACGGTACCTTATAATTTACAAGATTTTTATTTTCATGTATCATAGATTTCTTCAGATTTATTCGATTTAAAACCTGTTCTTAAGAAAGTATTCTTTACAGTCTAATTATTATATTCCAAGATCCATTTTAATATCATTGAATAAAAACTTTATTTATGTCACGGAAAATCTTCACCATTTAATAAATACAATCATAAATTTTAATACAACTGTCAACTAAATATAAATGCAGTTTTCTACTTTAATATATAACACATGGGCTGATTAGTTCCCGGTCTAATAAAGAAAACGCAACTTTTTAACATAACTTTATAACTTTATAGCTTTATAACTTTATAACTTTAATAAATAACATAACTTTAATGATAAATAATAATAATTTAATAATAATAATAATAAATAATAATAATAATTTAATAATAATAATAATAATAAATAATAATAATTTAATAATAATAATAATAATAATAATATAATAATAATTTAATAATAATAATAATATAATAATAATAATTTAATAATAATAATATAATAATAATAATTTAATAAATAAATAATAATAATAATTTTATAACGAAAAAACTCCAAACAGTGCTCAGAATCATCGATTCGTTGTGGTTTTTGCTCAAAAGTCAACACGCGCGGCACCCACTTTGACAACAGCTTTTTCATAGACAAATCTTCATTCAAAATAAAACCTACACGTTCCTTGGATATCTTCAGAGTCTGTGCTATCTCCTGGAACTTCACTTTACGGTTCCCCAAAACGATTTTGTGGACTTTTTTTTATGTTTTCCGGAGTAACCACCTCTTTTGCGTGGCGCATCACTGGTATCCGTACGACCACGTTTAAATTCAGCAAACCAGTCAATAATGGTTAATTTACCTGGTACAATGTCCGGATAACGCTTATTAAGCCAAGCTTTTGTTTGAACGGTGTTTTTTCCCATCAAATAACAATTCTTGAAATTCTTGTTTATCCATTTTTTTTCTTTATCAACAAAGTCATTCAACTAAAACCACTGTAATGTTTTATCCACACGGCGAATCGTCATGACATTTTTTTCTGCTACCTTTTAAAGGTTAGTATTTACTAAAAAAAGCATCGGTTCGGCGATTGCAACGCCATCTGTGTGTCAGACTGGGAACTTATCGGCCGATGTGTTATAATAATTTATTCTAAATGGATTTTTATAAACACTTCGCATTTCTTTTTTTTTTAAAAAAAAGAACGAAAAGCTTTAAACTTGAGAGTGGCAAAGCGGTTATACCACTAAAGTACATGGATTTTATGATCCTATAAAATGAAACTTTTTTATGGTGATATTGCAAATATATTTATAGTTCTCATAAACGCACGTTAGGTTTTCTTTTTCTCATATGTCACTTCCCATATAAAAATTATTCTAATAAATTAATTTTTGTGCTCTCATCCTAAAGATAATGGGAAAGGGAAAGCATTTCAAATGTTAGGTACATTGTATTTTGATTTTTTTTATGTACATTTCCGTCCATTTTTCTCAATTTTGGAAATGATTGTACCTTGTTTATTTTCGCATATGTTATTCCGTTACATATAAAAGAAAAACATATAAGGTGCACTGCCCAAATAAGGCATGCTTTTATTAAGGCCAGTCATGTTTGTTTAAAAAAGAACGTAGGTATAGGACTATATGCAGTATCTGTTTGAAAAGTTTTGCGAGTTGATTGAACAAAGCATTCTACCCGCATGATAATTTCTTGTGAAACATTGATTAAATAGATCTAAATTCAGCTGTGGTCACTATAATATAGTGATTCAATTTTGTATTTTAATACTTAATATTTAATGAATTTTCCCTTATTACATAGTCATGTTAAACTTGTGTACAGTCGGACAATGAAAAAAAAAAAACGCTCCATACATTTGAATCTCTAAATTGTCACAGAAAAAAACGAAAATAGTCATTTGACTGGATATTAAGTTTTTTTTTTTTTTTCAATTTATGTTTGAAATAATAATAAGCTTAGGGGATTGTCTTCATGCTGAAATTGTATTAAATTTCTAAAATTTTAAATGGGAACACCTGGTTTTGACAACATATTTGGCTTTTTTTGGTAAATTTTACTTTAGGATACCAAACGGGAAATAATTTAGTCAAATAATTTAGAAATTGTAATAGTTAAAAGTTATGAACTCCTAATGTTAAATTCATTTGTAATTGCTGTAAAACCGACAACAATAATGAACTTTTTTAAGCATAACTCAAAAACTACTTGGCGGAATGAACTGTAATTTTGGATTCGCATATTTGAAGAACTGTTAAAAAATTCATAGGTTACAACTCGTAATGTTTCCAAAAAAGATAGTTTTTCGAAAAAAATAGAATTGTATCCTATGAATTTTTTTTATCAGAAATCGATTTCTAGAAATCTTCAAATACGAATACTAAATTACAGCTAATTCCGCCAAACAGTTTTTGAGTTAAGCTTAAAAAATTTCCCGCATTGCAATCTGTTTTCCAACGATTACATGTGTATTTAACATTACGAGTTTCAAACTTTGCTTTTATAATTCCGAAAATACTTGAACGAATGATTTCCCACTTGCTATCCTCCGGTAAAATTTACCGAAAAATCTAAATATGTTGAAATTATGTTTTCGTATTGAAAATTTCAAATTTCGATACAATTGCTGTATGAAGACAAGCCCTTAAGCTTATTTTTTAACATAAATTAAAAGAAGACATAATTGCCAATCAAATGGCATTTTGTTGTTGTTGTTGTTGTTTGTTTGTTTGTTTGTTTGTTTGTTTTTGAGGGGGGGGATTTGATGATTAAATATGTAGTTTATTATTTTTATTATTATTATTATTTTCTGACTGTACGTTAAATTTAAAATATCAGTTACTATTCACAATTTAGTTTTTCAAAAAGTTTTTATTCACGTTTTTCAAAACACGAATGTTCTATATATGTGACTAATTGAAGTGTTTAAACAGGACTAAAATGTTCCATTAACTTTCGAATTCCAGTTATCTACCAAGTGAGTTAGCTTGTTAGCTTTCAGATAAAAAGTGTTTTGTTCTCCTACAATTTAAATGATTTATTATGATTTACGCTACTTTTAATTTTCTTTTTTTATATAATCATTATGCATAGTAAAAAAAAGTTACATGTGGTAGTGAAAAAAAAAAAAAAAAAAAAAAAAATCTTTATATTTTCAATTTCTCTTCCTGCATATTCCAATCCTGAAAAACAGGCATAATTTATTTTCTTTTTCTTAGTTGATACTTAATAAATTTCTATTAATGAAATCGTTTCAGTTTTTGTTGTTGATGGAGTTTTTTTTTTTTTTTTTTTTTCGTATATTTCATTTTTTATTTGCTAAAATATAGCGTGTTTTTGTTAATTTCTTTTTTTTTTTTTACTTTTCTTTTTCAGCCTGAATCTGTACGAGCTAATCAAGAAGAACAATTATCGAGGAATCAGCCCGAGCATGATTCGGCGGTTTGCTTTCGCACTTGTTCAATGTCTAAGGCTCTTACACAAGGAACATATTATACACTGCGACCTCAAGCCAGTAAGTATCATGTTTCTAAATGTATATATATGTGTGTGTGTGTGTATATATATATATATATATATATATATATTATAAAACTTAAAACTGGAGTAACTTAAATAATCCAGTGGAGAACTCCCAACAGACACTTTTCAAAAAAGACAAATGTTTCTGAATTGAGCCCCTATCATTTTTAAGATTCACGAAAATATAATATAACCTCTTCCGAGTTACCCGCTATTCCGAAAAGCGTTCTTTTATCTACAGAAACCAACAGATTTCAGAGAGTTAAAAAGGCATTTATGAATCTTTTGTTGTCAGAAAATATCGGAAAGGTTTTCGAGTAGTTTTTAGAGCTTATTAATCAGTTTTCTCAACCCAAAATATTAGTTTTTGGGATGCTATCAATTCTCAAACAAACATTTTTTTGTTCAACAAACATGATAAATTAACAACATTTATATAAACATTAACATTAATAATAACATAACATAACATATTAACAACTTATATATTATACAACTTAACATAAACATAAACATTGACATTAACATTAAAATTAACATTATTTTGTTATTCTTGCATGTATAAATTCAGTTACGCCGCTGAAAATGTTTACTTGGGAATTAATGGCATCCGAAAAACTGATACTACTCGTAAACGTTTCCGAAAATTACGGGCGAAAAAATAAACTTTTTTTCAGAAATGTTCCTTTAAATCTCTGAAATGTAGTGGTTTCAGAGGTTTCTAAAGACAAAGAAAAACTTTTCAGAATCGCGCATAACTCGTTAAGTTGCTATAGCTAGACACGTGGCAGTGTGTCAGCCTTCGTCTGACATACTAGTGTTACAGCGCCTAGAATACATAGTGTGGAAACCGGCAAATGGTGTAATGCTTTAAAAAGTGCTAAAAAGTTGTAGCCTATAAATGTGCAACGGTGCTCCTACGAAGCCTACGATAATGTTGCAACCAGAGACAAAAAAAATGCGTATCACGTTTTTTAGCCATGCTTTCATAATTTAAAAAAAACTTATAAAAATCACTAAGTCAGAGGAGAAAATGAAATAATTTAAGTATTTAAAATACTTACCACCAGCCGAAACATTCTAATACAATGTCAAGAGCTAGCAGATGGCGCTGCGAACCCATCCTAATATTTTCAGTAACGTTGTACATTTATTGGATACAATTTTTTAGTACTATTTTGTAGCCGGTTTTCACACTATGTATTCTAGGCGCTGTACTAGTGTGTTATATTACACGAACCATTTCGAGCTGTTTTCGCCAAATTTCGACACTCTACTACTGAAAATCTATTTGACCTACGTACTTGTAATTTTAGATGTGTAGTAAGACCCCCTTAATTATCCAGAATCCTAGATTTTATAAATAAAGCATAATTAGTTTCCGAGATAATGATATTTGAAAATGTCTGATAATCGATAATTTTATCACTGATTCACTCACTTATCAAAAAGATCTCATATATCTACTGCATCTACAGACTTGAAATTTGGTACGAAGTTCGTTTACAGTATAAGGAATTGAAAAAAAAAATTCTGAAAATCGATTAATTACCGACTTGGGGGTTGTCCATTTTTACTTTAACGTTACGTCTATTAGGCGAAATTTTAATTTGCCAAAAAAAGTTTGGCCAAAATTTGGTTCAAATTTTGAGCAAAAATTTACCAAAATGTTTGTTCATAATTTTTATTTTAAAACAATTTAAACAATGCTATAATATTTCAGTAGGTAAGTTTGAGGGAATTTTATTTGAACTTGGCACCCACTTACATATCACTTCTTTTCTTGGGTTTTTTTTTCTACAGAACTTGGCTCCCTTTTTTCACAGTTATGTTTTTGTTAGATTATATTTTCTTAAAATTTAAGAAATATAACAGCTAGATTATGAAACATTTGTCTTTTTTTTTTTCCTTACAGTGCAATAGGTACTTACAATAGTCCAGGTGCTAGGAGTGAAAAAAACTGCAATTCGTGATACAGCTATACCGTTTGGTCAGTATCTACTCTATATTAATACAAAGCATATAAGAAAGGGAGACATCGCGGAAAGTGCGGGGAATTCATGATGGCGGCCGTTATTCAAAATGGCGTCATTTTCGGGAATTAGTGCAATTTCGTTTCTATTCATCGTATAAAAGCATGCTTGATGGAAATCTAGATGTTTTTAGATAAAAAATATTATTTGTAACACTTTACAGCACAGTCGAAAAGTATGAATTCAGTTTGCCTGTTTGTCTGTCTGTCTGGTCGTCTGTCTAGTCACGCATTAACTCAAAAAAAAACTAACCGGATATCCAGATAATTAAAACATGGTATTGTAGTATACCGTAACAAAAGTTCGGTATTCATTTTCAAGTGTGCATCATTCATAGTTCATTTACAGGGCAATCAAAAGTATCCGGTTACATTATGACCGGTAGACGAAAATCGCTTGCAATGTGTTTTAATGATATGATACTCTTTGTAACATATTCAAATTAATATACATCAGTGCGGTGCAGTACAAGATACTTACTATAGAATATGCAGTGCATAGCAGTTTTCATTCATTTACAGGGGCTCACAAAATAATACGGTCACAGGACTTTCAATAAGCACAATGCTGTCTATGCGCATTTTTAATTATATAATGTGTTTTTGAACTTTCCTAGATATGAAAGAATTGCAAATTGTCATATGAACATTTTCTTTTATATAAATATACAATGTAGCATGTATTTATGTATTTATTACAATGTAATTCTCTTGACGAGGCACCACCCAAAATGAGATGTATTCACTATGGGGTTTTGTTCCAAAATTCCAAAACATATTACATTTTAAAGTTGCGATTTCTTACTCTACTCTCAGACTCTTTGGTGCGCAGGCGATCAATCTGACAATTGAAATGATTTTTGTTATGAAAGATCTGTTCTATATATAGTTTGATAGCGCGATGCACGATTATATACAGAAACGCGTGATATAGATTAATTTTGTAAATATTCAGTGTCAGTATCTGTACCATTTACGTTTTAATGTTAATTAATGTTTTCGTTTTTTCTAACAATCCAGTTTACTTTAAATAAACAGTTGCACAGAATCGTCAGTTAGACCTGCAAAATTTTTTCAACTATGAAAATCAACCATTTTCCCCTGCTTTTTCCAGTAACGGTGAATTTCGATCCAGCCATAAAAGTGATTTAGCACGTATTTTAGAGGAAACTATTGAGAAGAATAGAAACACCTTTCCAGGAACATGCGATGCTTTAATTTATGATGGGCCAGTTTTTATTAACATTTTAAAGCCTCACCAGTCTTCAGAAACCTTTAATGATTACTACATTAACACATTTCAACCCCATTTATGTAACGGCATTGAGAGTTTTAGTTGCCAAAGAATAGATTTGATATGGGATAGATACATTACACCAAGCATTAAAGGTGAAACCAGACAAAAGAGGGGTGCAGGAACCAGGCGGCAAGTGCTATCGCATGTCAAACTACCTAAAAATTGACAAGCTTTCTTAAGAAATTCAAGTAATAAAGAAGAGTTATTTAATCTGCTTGGAAAACTAAAAAAAATACACAAGTTATAACCACTACAGGTGAAGAAGTTAAAGGAGATAATCTTGCACTAAGTTCCTTAATTGGAATGACTTGCCCTGGTCATAAGGAAGCTGGTACAAGGATAATCTTGCACTTCAAAGACATGATAGAAAACGGATTGAAAAATATTGTTATACGCTCTGTAGATACTGATGTATTAGTTTTAGCAATTGCACATTTCTTTACTCTGTCAGATAGACACCTGCAAACTGTTTGGATTGCATTTGGAACAGGGAAGAATTACAGACTTATTCCCGTCCATACTGTAGCTGCAGCAATTGGAAAAGAAAAAGCAATGTCGTTACTAGGATTCCATGCTTTCACAGGCTGCGATAGCAATCCTGGTTTCACAGGTAAAACAAAAAAGTCAGCTTGGAAGACATGGATTCTCTATAAAGATGCTACTATCTCATTTTCATTTTTATCAAAACCGCAAACATCCTGACGATATTCTAAATATTTTAGAAAAATTCGCAGCATTGTTGTACTGTTCAACATGTAACAGCATAAGTGTAAATGGTGCTAGACAGGAATTGCTTATGACAAAAAATCGTCCTATTGAACATCTTCCACCAACCAAGGGTGCACTAGAGCAACATATATTACGGAGTACTTTCCAAGCTGGACACATTTGGGGACAAGCACATGAGCGGGAAATATGTTCCGCCTCTCCAAACAAATGGGGATGGTGGTTGGATAATTTTTCATGGAAATTAAAATGGTTGGAGCTGCCCGAAATTGCAGATTCTTCAAAAGAACTAATAAAATGTATGTGCTAAATCTGCAAAAATAAGTGTAGTTGTAGGAAGGTTGGTCTTTCTTGCACATTATTGTGCAACTGTAAAAACGAATGTGAATGAGAAATAATATGCTACAAACTAAACTTTTTATATTCTGCAATTTTATGTCATTCATTTGTTATGTAGCATTCATTTTTCAATATGTTGTATAAGTAAGGCATTAGTAAAAGGCATTCTTATTATTTATTTATTCCATTCATTTTACTCACTATACAATAAAAAAATACTTTAATAATTGAACTAGTTTCATTTTAAGCATATTTCTGATATTTAAAAAAAAAATTTTAATTAAAAAAATCGAAAATGACATCAAAGACACTTTTATATGACGAAAACGAAAAAAATTGAATAACAGCCTAAATCTTAAATTTCTGAGACATTTCATTATGCCTCTCTTATATGCATTGTTCTAATATAAAGAAGATACTGACCAATAGGGATATTATTATTAAAAATTACAGTTATTTTATACCTAGCACCTCCCTTAATAACAATCGATTTAGCTGATGATCTATAAAATTTATACACAAGTTATAAAGGCACTGTGCTCGGAGACATTAATGTAACGGTAACCGTATTATTTTCTGAGCTCCTATAAATGAACGAAAACTGCTATGCACTGCTTATTCTACAGTAAGTATCTTGTACTGCACCGGACTGATGTATATTAATTTGAATATGTTACAAAGAGTATAGCATCATTAAAACACATTGCAAGCGATTTTCGTCTACAGACTATAATGTAGCCGAATATTTTTTATTGCCCCTGTAAATGAACTATGAATGATGCACACTTGAAAATGAATACCGAACTTGTTACGGTATACTACAATACCATATTTTAATTATCTGGATATCCGGTTTGTTTTTTTTTTTTTTTTTTTTTTGAGTTAATGCGTGACTAGACAGACGACCAGACAGACAGACAAACAGGCAAACTGAATTCATACTTTTCGACTGTGCTGTAAAGTTTTACAAATAATATTTTTTATCTAAAAACATCTAAATTTCCATCAAACATTCTTTTATACGATGAATAGAAACGAAATTGCACTAATTCCCGAAAATGACGCCATTTTGAATAACGGCCGCCATCTTGAATTCCCCGCACTTTTCGCGATGCCTCCCCTTCTTATATGCTTTGTATTAATATAGAGTAGATACTGACCAATCGGTATAACTGTATCACGATGTACAGTTTTCACCTTATTTTGTCTACAAGGCGCGCGCATATTTGTATTTTATCATTTTTTCTTCTCTGTTCAATAACTTCATTTTTCCACAATATTTCATTGAAAACTAATGAAGGAATTAAATATTTTGTAAACATTTCTTAATCGTTCTCAACTTTCAAAAAATTGACTTCTTTTTTTTTTTTTAGATTTAAAGTGATAGCTCAATTATTAAGAAAGATATGAGCAAAAATGTGAGCGCGCGCACTATCAGTAAAACCGACCTCGCCGAAAAGATTCTACTAAAGATTCTACTCCCTTATTGGAGCTAAAGATGGAACAGTAGGGTCCACAATATGGCGCAGGAATAGCAAATTAAGTGCAAGTTGAAAAATATATATATCAGTACATTTTTTCCTTCTAAAACTTCAAACGCTATGTTCAAGAAACTAAATTTTTCAACATGGACAGCATGATAACTTGAACAATTTTTAATATTTTTGGATAAAACTTGCACTCATCTATGTATAATTAAATTGTTTATTTAAGGGCCATTGCGCTATTTTTTGAAAAATTTAATTTTTTTATATTTTTTCAATAAGTTTTAAAGTCAAAATTTAAGACGAAAAATGGAATTTTTTTTTCAAAATAGCGCAATTTTCTTATTTTTCAAAAAATAAAATTTGAGCCGATGGCCCTTAGCTACAACCTTATTTTGCAAGAAAAAACAGACATTTTATTTTTTTGATTTTTGTTTCTACAGGAAGTTACGATGCTGCGAATCGAGCCCGGATATTTTGGTACAGGTCAACGCGGTTGCAGGTTTCCAACGTAATATATGACCAAATTTAACAAATCAAATAATTTTAAATACTTGAAGCAATAAAACACAACGTGGAATTATTAGTTTTTCAATTAATTTTACTCCCATCGTAAAATAAAATTCCAAAATATGTCAATTTTTCGCCTCCGAGAACGTATTTAACCCCTTAAGATATGTTCGTGACACTGGGAGATTCTATCATATGATAAATTTAACTATACACATTGCAAAACATTGTAGAAACGTTGCTTCGAATATAAACGAAACACTTACGTATAATCTGTATAACTTTCTAGCTACACGCGATTCCAAAATATTTTCCTTCAACTTCTGAAATCTGTATGAGAAGAACCTAGCAGAAATCTTAGAAAATAAAAAGTTTCGAAATTAATACAACCTTTTTTTCGGCTGAAACGAAATTTACGAAAACCAACATGCAAACTGCACCGTAAAATTCGGGTTTAGAGAAAGATTTCCAAGATAGTAGCTAATTATTAAGTTACATTTAGTTTTTATAAACATTTCTGCTGTATCAGAAAAATATATATATATATTTTTTTTTTTTTTTTTTTTTTTTGTTTAACAGTACACGCTTCTTAATGAATTCTGTCCACATGGTATAAGCTATTGAATTAAATGATATGTGGAACTTGCGTTTAGAACTTACTTTTTGATAAGTTGAAGATTTTTTTTTTTAATAAATATTTATTTTCCTCGCATATAAATATAAAATACAGTAGGCAGAAAACAAAATCAAGACCGTAAACATATGACAATTTGACATAAACTCAAATTATTGAAGATTCGTCTATAGAATCAGTGTTTATCATAAAGAAATTAAAATACGATTCCGGGAATATTCTGATTCAACGTATCTGTTAACCAGTTTAACTTAACTTGATATTGATTTTATGTTCAACATAAAATGGAAATCTGTCTTTTTGTAGACAGATTTTAGTTGAGAGGCAAAGCGCGATGATACCCCATGGTTAATCTACTTTTGTTTCCTTTCAGTTTTGTCTTGGCAATCAATTGGCAAATACGATTGCCAGAAAAGTTCACTGTTATGATTTTTTTATTATTATTATGCTTGAAAATTATTTTAAAATTTCATAAAAAGTCACTAAATTGAGCTTTCAATTCTCAAATATTGTAACTATGCCATAATTGTCCACTATTGAGATCTTTTTTTTAAATCATGATTGAAAACTATTTTAAAAATTCATAAAAGTTTCACTAAATTGAGCTACAATATTCAAAGACATTTTATTCGAAAGTACTTTTTTCCCTATTAGGTAATGTAAAAATTTGAATTATGTAGATTTTTTTAGAATCCGTTTAGGCAAAAGCGAAAGCGAAAATGCAGGTCGTTGTTCCATCGTTATACATTTCTAAAAATAAAAATCGTTTTTGGTAGGCATCCAAAAGTGAGCTATAAATTTTTGGAGACGACAGAAAAGTCCGTAGTGCAAAGAAATAGGGCTTTGTCGCTAAAAACTATTGAAGAAACTAAATATTCACTATATATATTTTTTGTGTGTTTCAGGAAAATATACTTCTAAAGCAACGAGGAGCTAATTCTATAAAAGTGATAGATTTCGGTAGTTCCTGCTACACCCACCAAAGAGTATATACCTATATACAGTCAAGGTTCTACAGATCACCTGAGGTACGTTTTAATTTTGCTGTCATAAAGGTTACTATAATTTAAATATGGAAACAATTATGAAATATTCCATTAAGGGAAGGGAAAGGCGTGATAACGATTTTAGGGCCTACGGTCAGGATTGCCAGTTTGGCCTATTTTTTAAAAATTCTAAATTCTTACCAGAAATTTCAAATAAACATTTGTGCTTTTTTATAATGACGTTTTTTTATAATTACTTAAAAAAAATGCCTTTCGAAATTTCCAGTATAAATTCGGAATTTCTGAATTGAAACAAAGGCCAAACTGGCAACCCTGCCTACGCAATAGCAATGCGAAGACACTCGCAAGCTAATATTAAATCAATGGCAGCATTCTTTTACAATTACTCGTTTGCATTTTCAATATTTTTAAATGCTTCCTTTATTTATTTATTTGAATTGGATATTTGACATCGAACTCTAATCGGATATTTTCGTACTTTTTAGATTAGGGTAAGCCCGGTATAGTTGCCCTACTTAAGCCCCAATGATTTTTGTACTGCACGTGTAAATTATATACTCCAAATTTTATGCACAACATAATAAAAATATTACTTTAATATAAATACCATATAAAATAGTGTTTTTATCAAAAAAACATAATCAATGATTTTGCACATTTATTCCGGACCTTAGGGTTAGACACCCCACTTGATCGGGATAGATTCCCCATTCGTAAAAGATTAGAAAGTATAGGTAATTAACATTTATAATGCAAATTCTAGATTTGCACTTGACATAATAGCCTATTTACGTCCAATTTACGATTTTTTTTTTTTTTTATGAGTTTACATGCTCTGTATACTAATCCTGCGTAACACTTCCACATCAAAGGATATTTGCTATTCTCAACTCTTCGAATAAATAGGCATACAAAATTTGAAGCCAATCGGATATTTTTAACGAAGACTAAACTTGTTTAATCTAAACTAAGAGGGATTACCCACCCATCTCGCTCTTCTTATATTCGATGTACAAACTCTAAAAACGAATTCGGGAAACAAATTTAATATTTTCCAATTAAATGGGTTAGATTTTTGTGTTTCTTAATGAATGAGTTAAAAATATTTTATATATTCTACGGAAGGTCAACTTATGTAATTTAAATTATCTGGGGGGGACAGAAAACTTGCCAACAATAAAAGAAATATCTTTCTTTTATTGCAATATTTCAAAAATATATACTTAATTTTATTTGAAGCGTTAAAATCTTACTCCTTCACGAAGATTTTAACGCATAAATAATTAAATAAAGTATATATTTTGGAAATATTTTGTCAAAAAAAGAAAAAGGAAAGAAAATACATGCTTCAAGCATAGATTATGCATCACTTTCCAACACATTCAGAATACTGTAACGAAACTTCGCTGTGATATTTATAAGTAAATAATTATGAAAACGCATAACACATATGCAAACCAAATTTCATCATTTAACTTCTATAACCGGCAAAGCATCCGTTTTCTTATTTTATCTTCTTATTCTAATTGTTTAAATTTTAATATTTCCTATTTTCGAATTATATCAATGCTAGTATGCAAATGCTATTTTGGTGTTAAAAATATTCCCATTTTATTATTTTTTAGTATTTTTTCTATCAAATATCGTGTAATATATTAAATACATTTATTTATTTATTTTAAATATGATTTAAATTCTTCCTTCGCAATTTGTTTTAGTATTTATATAAGGTGCACGCAAAATAACAAGATATACAACTAATTATTTTGACCACTGCATGTATATATCTGACCTTTATTATAAACTAGCAAGCTACGCCCGCTACGCTGGTCAATTTCTTTTAACGAACCTTTAATCAAACAAAATATTGACATTTCATAAATAGCTTTTATATTTTAACAGAATAATAAGGCTACTATAATTTGTGACTCGTGCTATAGCCAATATACACGTCAGGACACGTCGCCCTTATCATTATCTTTTTACGCATGAAGGTTTCGCTATGGTACTCCATTGGAAAATTTGGTAATTTTTGAAATTCAATATTTGAAAAACGGCATAATCATTAGATTTGAAATTTATATCAAGAAAAATACAATTTTTTACCTTTCAAACGCAGTTTGTCTAACAATTTTCTGACAAATACTTTTTGAGCTATCATTTTTTTCAGTAACTTCAAATGTTTCATTTTCCGAGATTAATCTGTTGCAACAATTAGCGAAAAACCCAGTCGTCAGCAACGCATAGCTTTTTATTAAAGAGGCTGTTGGAGCAGGGATTGTCACCACCAATTTGCCACCATCACTTTTGAAATCGGTTCCGTGGTTCCAGAGATTCCATAGAAATTGTAATTTAGAATGACTTCAGAACGCTTTTCGCTCATTTCACCCATTTAAATTTCGATTTTTTTTAAAATTTATTCTTAGAGAGCATTTACATCTTATAAGTAACTACAATGTTAAATTTCAAATTTCTTGCCCCTTCAGTATAAAAAAGTCGCAATTTTCGAATATTTTTCGATCCTGCACCCCATTGATGTTAGTGGCACCGACATAAAATATAGCCTATGTTGGAGTAGGGATTGTCCCCATCAATTTGCCACCATTACTTTTGAAATCGGTTCTGTAGTTCCAGAGATTTCATATAAATTGTAATTTAGACTGTTTTTAGAACGCTTTTCGCTCATTTCACCCTTTTAAATTTCAATTTCTTTTTTATTTTGTTCTTAGAGAGCATTTACATCTTATAAGTAACTACAATGACAAATTTCAAATTTCTAGCTCCTTCAGTATAAAAAATATAAATAAAACTGCCCAGTTAAACTGAGGGCATTGCGTTCACAGGCTATTCACACTAATTGTATATTATACTCTTATTTCAAAGAATTTGAAATAAGCCCATCGAAAAATAAAGAAATAAACAATATATTAAGGGGGGGGGTCATCCCCCCGTTACCACCCTCATAGTTAACTAATGAACCCCTTAAACTAATCAGGTAAATCTCTAATTACAATGAATATATATACAAAATTTGAAGAAAATCGGATAATTCTGCATGAAAAACCCATTTATATAAATTAAGGCGGGATTAGCCCCCTCCGTTCCCCCCCTTTATACTTAAACAATCAATCCCGAAAACTAATCAGGGAAGCGTCTTAACCCAATGAACCTATAAACAAAATTTGAAGGAAATGTGATAATTCTGCATGAAAAACCCATTTATATAAATTAAGGGGGGGGATTAGCCCCCCGTTCCCCCCCTTTATACTTAACCAATCAATCCCGTAAACTAATCAGGGAAGTGCCTTAACACAGTGAACCTATAAACAAAATTTGAAGGAAATGGGATAATTCTGCATGAAAAACCCATTTATATAAATTAAGGGGGGGGGATTAGCCCCCCCCCGTTCCCCCCCTCTTTATACTTAACAAATCAATCCCGAAAACTAATCAGGGAAGTGTCTTAACACAGTGAACCTATAAACAAAATTTGAAGGAAATGGGATAATTCTGCATGAAAAACCCATTTATATAAATTAAGGGGGGGATTATCCCCCCGTTCCCCCCTTTTATACTTAACCAATCAATCCCGAAAACTAATCAGGGAAGCGCCTTAACACAGTGAACCTATAAACAAAATTTGAAGGAAAACGGGATAATTCTGCATGAAAAACACATTTATATAAAATAAGGGGTGGATTAGCCCCCCGTTCCCCCCTTTATACTTAACCAATCAATCCCGAAAACTAATCAGGGAAGCGCCTTAACTCAGTGAACCTATAAACAAAATTTGAAGGAAAACGGAACAATTCTGCATGAAAAACCCATTTATATAAATTAAGGGGGGGGAATTAGACCCTTGTTCCCCCCCCTTTATACTTAACCAATCAATCCCGAAAACTAATCAGGGAAGCGCCTTAACACAGTGAACCTATAAACAAAATTTGAAGGAAAACGGATATTTCTAGGAAGAGTTATCGCATTACGTACGCACATACATACATACAGAACCGGCTGTCAAGCTCTCAGGGCTTGATAGCCAGTTTGATAGCTAAAAAATGGCAATTTTAGAACGTTTTTTGCTCCTGCACCCTCTGGGGTTAGTGGCACCGACATAAAATATAGCCTATGTTGGAGCAGGGGTTGTCACCATCAATTTGCCACCATCACTTTTGAAATCGGTTCGGTAGTTCCAGAGATTACCCCCTACAAACAAACAAACAAACAATCTTTACTCCTTTATAATATTAGTATAGATTATTTAGTGGTGAATTCCAATCGAGAAAAAAAAGGGGGTTACGCCAATTTTATCGCATAATTATAAAAATGAACCCTAACAAGTACAACAACTTATTATTACCAACAAAGCACTGTCTAGACACTAATACAAAGAAAATGGGTTATTTTTCCTACTGAACCCGTCTACTTTTTGGTTTTCTTGGGAGGAAAGTTTAACTAAAGTTTATGCGTGCTGTTCATTTAGTGAATAGTTTCTTATGCATGGAGATAAAAAAAGATTTTCTAAATAATATTTTCTGATTTTCATGTTATGTAAGAAGCTTAATTATCTGGTTTCTGGAAGTTTGGGTTGGTTAAGCCTTTGAAATCCTCATTATTACATATACCTCAGAGTACTCTATTAATTATTCGTATTTGAATTTGAATTAAAAGATCTATATTATAAAAAATATAGATTTATTAATGAAACTACAAATCTACATCTAAAAAAAAGCAAAAAAATTTAGTCATACATTTTTCTGTCTTTTATTGAAATTTTTTTGTGGGTACAAAATATCATTAGTTCTATCTATGTCATCGATATATATATATTTTTTTTTTTTTTAAACAAAGGGATATTTAAATTTTTTTAAATATTTTTTTTCGATTTAAACCATGATAAACTGATAGACTTCAAATAAGTATGTTTATCTGCATATAACGTTTTTTTAAAAATAAAATAAGTAATATTTAGAAGCAAGATTTGACAAAGCGGTCGCGATCAAGTTTTTGTATCTGTCTACCAAACTATTTATTCTGGCGGTGTTTTTTGTACAAAAATTGACTGCATTTTTTCTTGCCCCACAATATTAAGAAATAAATGTCGAAACTATATTCAAGCAAAGAGTGTTTTTAACTTTTATTTTTAATTTCGTAAAAATAAATTTAACCAATACAACTTTTTTCGTTCTTGTTTTTTTATTAAACCATTTTCCTATAAAACCATTTAATATTATGTGAAAATGTATTATAAAATATACAGATAAAAATAAAATAAGTAGGTTAAAAGGATACCGAATTCCCTTAAACAGAAATGAAATTAGAATTTCTAAACGCCCAAGAACTTCCTGAATTAAGTTTGTGTTGTTCGTTATTTTTTACGAAGATATTGATTAAAATCGCTGACGAGTAAGATTCGTCAATCTGCATTTCGACACAAGAGTTGCATGGCGAGTCTAAATCTTGAAATTCAACCAGAGGCGTTATTTAGGGAGAAAATGGTGAGGCGATTTACCTTTTACGAATTTCAGACTTTTCTAAATTATTATTTGTTACTTTATTTTGCACACCCGGCAACTAAGTTGGTGGTTAGCGCTGTGACACTACAAGTTTGGGATGCGCCTTTGGACTTGGGGAAAATTCACCCAACCTTTAATCCCTTCGGAGTAGATAAAATGAATACTAAGACTTCATTGGAACTAAACATTGGAGGTTCCGTTTCAGACTGACCACTTGACCGGGGTATATGCTATATACAGTACCTCAAGGCTCGTGGCCAAGAAGCCTACTATGATTTTTCTTGGATTCTTGCATCGTGGAGTATTGTTACTTTTTTTTCTTATTATTATTTGAAAATTTTTATTTGTTTGTACTAATAAATTTCCGATGTAAATAAACTGTACCTGCACAAATATTCCTTTGGAAATGTGTATGAAAAATTAATGTAAGAAAAATGCTAATTCATTGCAAAAGGAAATAATATATAGATTCAGTATATCCTACGTATGTATTTTGCCCTCTCCAAGCAAAATATGAAAAGTCACTGCTGAATTCACATTAATGTAGTTAAATAGCTCAACTCAAAACTAAAATCCGTGGCATTACAATCCATTAGGAATCTTTGCCTCCCCCCTACAGTGCCCAAAACTGTTTACTAGACCATGGGCCCTGAGGGGCAATACAGCATATGTTCCAGTGAGGGGGTCAACCCAACGCTGAACCTTCGGTGTTTAGATTTCAAGCAAGCTTGATACTCATTTTCTTGACCCTGAAGGGGTTAAAGATTGGGTGCACATTGTCTAAGTCTTGAGTCGAACATTGGACCTGTAGCGCGGTATCGCGACATGCTGACCACTAAGCTATCGGAATTGTTTAACTATACTCCATTCGCTGAAAGAAGATAACAGAAGTAAACAAATGCACATGCGGATTGGCGATGCTTAAACCTGGCGCTGTGCCAGAAGCGCCAAACAGACTGTCTGAAGTGTTTGAGCTTCTGCTTTTTCAAATCGAAATAAAAAATAAAATTCGCCAACCTAGGGATTTGTGCCAAATGTGTGGCTCCTTGGCGATTTTTCTGCAACCCGCTTGTTTACTTTCGTTATCTCCTTTCCTTGAACAGACTATAGTATTACAGATTATATTATTAATATTAATATTAATTATTAATATTATAATATTATAGATTATATCTAAATATCTGTAACATTTTTCCACTCTTACTTTTATAGGTCATCTTGGGTCTTCCTTATGGTCCCGCCATAGACATGTGGTCGCTGGGATGCATACTGTCGGAACTTCAGACTGGTCTGCCCTTGTTTCCAGGAGAAAATGAGGCGGACCAGCTAGCGTGTATAATGGAGGTATTGGGACCACCACCCGGGGCAGTACTCGAGCTTGCTTCTAGAAGAAGGCTATTTTTCGGTAACCATCTTGATTTTCATATAAGTGTGTTGTATTGTTTTATATTTGTAAATGAGGTACTCGAAGTCAGAGAAGACCATATCGTCTTCCACTTTTATTTTCCTTATCACGTATGCAGGGCTACACTAGATACCGGGCTTGCTCATTCATTATCATGACGTCACAAATGGTGGCTGGCCGCTACCAGCGATTGGTACAAAGCGAAACGACAAAATGAAAGACATGCAGCGATTGGCACAAAACGACAGGCTCGTCGCTTTGCACCAATCGCTGGTCACGGCCAGCCACCTTTTGTGACGTCATGATAATGAATGAGCAAGCCCGGTATCTAGTGTAGCCTTGACGTATGCTTTATTGCTTTAGATTTTTAAAATGAAGTACTCGAAGTCAGAGAAAACCATCTCATCTTCCACTTTTTCTTTTCTTATCAAACTTGCTTTATTGCTTTAGATTTGTAAATAAAGTACTCGAAGTCAGAGAAGACAATCTCGTCTTCCAGTTTTATTTTCCTTATCATTATATGCTTTGTTGCTTTAGATTTGTAAATGTAATTTGAAACTCGACGTCAGAAAAGAACGTCTCGTCTGCCAGTTTTTTTTATTTATTTATTTATTTAAATGTGCTTTAGTACTCGAAGTCAGAGAAAACCATTTCGCCTTCTAGTTTTTTTTTGTTTTTTCTTATCAAATGTGCTTTATTGCACGAGTTGTAATTTTCCAACTGGACGAAAAATGTCCGGGCCAGGATTCGAATCTGGGATCTCTTGGCTGAAGCCGCCACGCTCTACCAACTGAGCTATCCCGGTCGAATCTGGAGGGCAT